>OX463239.1:47213564-48435239 GCA_949820135.1 Sylvilagus floridanus | reverse complement strand
GCTTTCAGCCCCTGCCCCCACTTCCCAACCTTGGCTTCTTTCACCAGGCAAAAGCTGAAGAAGCAACTTCAGTGAGCATGATGGATTTTAGTCATAGAAGCTGTTGTGCACTGTGTGAATTTAAAACTATCAAAAAGATGGATTTCAAGCAAATGCCATTTGGAAAGGTTACAGGAATGAGGAGGAAAAACTAGCTAATGTATGTGCACAGTTTCTAGAAGTATTCTGACTTTGCCCAGCTCTCTGCAGTAGACCTGCTACTCTGCTGTGCCCTGTGCTCTGCGGAACTCAGAGGCAGCCCCTGCAGGAGGGGAGGGCTTTCTGCTTGACTAGTGTGTCGAGAGAGGCATACAGGGAAACCTAAGGAGTCCCCAGAGCTGTGCAGCTTCTCGACTTCCCTTTCACCCTCCCTGCTAAAATGAGGTCCTTCCTTCCTGAGAGTTTCCTAGCTTTTAAGGAGCCCTAAGGTCCTGTCTTTACTCCAGCTGCAAACTCCTCAGGCCTTTTCCAGAAGTGTACCCCCCGTCAGTGCTCTTTGCTGAAGAGTGACTGAGTTTTTCTGGAAATGACTTTCCATCTCTGCTTCAGCCAGAGCTCTCAGTTGCTTCTTTCCTGCTCTGCTCTGGCTTGCTCACATTGCGTATCTCTTGGATTAGTGTGTAACTGCAACCTTGGGGACCGGTTTTTTTGTGGATCGTCTCTTTCCTCCAAGGCATAAGGGTTGCTTCTGAAAATCTTCCTCCCCTTCCACTCTGTCCTCCTCCTTATCTAGCAGACTATAAAAGTAGGCACATCAGGATAATGCTTTCCCTCTCTTGGTGATGCTTTTCCCAATAAAAGGCAGTAAGTGTGATCTGGGAGACAGAGCAGTGAGGTTAGAGGGTCTGCCTGACCCACATAGGCTCGTTACTGAGTCTGTGGCGGATTGAGAACACATCCAACCCTGAAGCAGCACATCCAGAAATGTTTCAGTCATCCATTTGGAGAAGCAGGTGGCCTGCAAATGGTGCCTCGTCCACAAAGCACAGGGCACTGACACAGACACTACTCCTTCTGAGGCTGTTTTTTTTAAGTTCTTGTTTATTTATTTGAAAGTCATAGTTAGAGAGAGAGAGAGAGAGAGAGAGAGAGAGAGAGAGAGAAAGAGATCTTCCATCTGCTTGTTTACTTCCTAGATGGCCACAATGGCCAGGGCCAGGCCAGGACAAAGTCAGGAGCCAGGAGCTTCATCCAGGTCTCCCACATGGGTGGCAGGGCCCCAAACACTTGGGCAATCTTCTGCCGCTTTTCCCCAGTTCATTAGCAGGCAGTGGGATTAGAAGTAGAGCAGCTGGTACATGAGCTGGCGCCCATATGGCATGCTAGCATTGCAGCAGTGGCTTTACCCACTACAGCAGTAGTTTTAACTGAGGTACCACAACACCGGCTCCTCCTTCTATGTCTTGATATAACGACTTGACCACTGACTGGCAAAAATCAGTAAGAAGTGACAGTGTCTGTTGCAGGCAAGACTTTGGGGGGAGCAACAGAAAATATTTATACACAGTGTCATTTTTAGTGGCAAAACCCAGTAAACAAAGTGATTGACAACTGGCTGGCGCCACAGCTCAATAAGCTAATCCTCCACCTGCGGCGCCGGCACCCCGGGTTCTAGTCCTGGTTGGGGCGCCGGATTCTGTCCCAGCTGCCCCTCTTCCAGTCCAGCTCTCTCCTGTAGCCCGGGAAGGCAGTGGAGGATGGCCCAAGTGCTTGGGCTCTGCACCCTCATGGGAGACCAGGAGAAGCACCTGGCTCCTGGCTTCGGATCAGCACAGTGCACCTGCCGCAGCGGCCATTGGAGGGTGAACCAACGGTAAAGGAAGACCTTTCTCTCTGTCTCTCTCTCTCATTGTCTACTCTGCCTGTCCAAAAAAAAAGCAAGCAAGCAAGCAGGCAATAGAGCTCTTCCATTCTCTGGCTCATTACCCAAATGACTTCAATGGCTCAGGGCTGGGCTGGGCTGGGCTGAAGCTAGGAGCCAGGAGCTTCATCCTGGCTTCCACCTGGTCACTTGGGCCATCTTTTGTTATTTTCTCAGGTGCATTAGCAGAGAGCTGGATCAGAAGTAGGGCAGCCAGGACTGAACTGGTACATATATGGAATGCATCTCTGACTCTCTCTGTTAACCCTTTCAAATAAATAAATAAATAAATCTTAAAAAAAAAAAAACCTGTTTCATTGTGAAAAGCAGAGAGTGAAGAAATACAGAGGACAACTTTGAAATTTAAAGCTGCTATACTTCCTTGTCCTCACACTACTCTAGGGGGCGCCATTCACATTCAAGGTCTAGATTTGTCTATTATAATTAACAGATGGCAATGAGAGGGCAGCTTTCCGATTCTCACAATGTTTAGTGGCGGGTCAGGCTAGACTTCTGCATTTTGTCTTTACAAACAATAGGAAAACAATGAGTTTCAAGAAAGGGGAGGGATGGGACTGACTGCTTTTAAAATGGTCAGGCTGGTTGTTGTGTGGGGAACATGTGAGATAGGAGGCGATTGCAGTGGTTGAAGTGAAGAGTGAGAGGCTCTAATGTTGATGGAGAGAAGCAGGTGTGTTACAAATATATTTTATGGGTGGAGTTGATTTATTGGGTTGGATGTGGGGTTGAGAAATAAAGTGTCAAGGATGATTCCCACGTTTCTAACATGAGCAACCAGGGGGATGGAGGTAAGGTTTTCTGAGATGGAAAATACTGGAGAAGAAGGAGATTTGGGAAAGAAGGTCAAAGGTTCAGTTTGTACATCTTAGGTTTGAGATGCTTGTGTATAAAGTGAACATGTCAGGTGGACATATGGATAATCTGATTGGGATATGGATTTTTTTTTTTTACTTTTATTTAGGATATAAATTTCCAAGGTATGACTTATGGATTACAATGGCTTTCCCCCCATATTTTCCCTCTCCCCCCGCAACCCTCCCCCCTTGCCCGCTCCCTCCACCCTTTCGTTCACATCCAGATTCATTTTCAATTTTCTTTGTATACATGTGATCGATTTAGCATGTGTTAAGTAATGAATTCGTCCCTTTGCCCTCATATAGTAACACAAAGTGGAATATACTCTTTGAGTTCTCGTTTTAGCATTGAGTCACATTGTACAGCACATTAAGGACAGAGATCCTACATGAAATATATATATATATATATATATATATATTTGAAATTGATTAATTTTTTTATGCCGTTTCCAATGTAACACTGATTTTTTTTCTTTTCTTTTTTTTTTCCTTTTCAATTATCTTTATATAGAGAAGATCGGTTCAGTATGTATTAAGTAGAAATTTTCATCAGTTTGCATCTACACAGAAACACAAAGTGTAAAAATACCGTTTCGGCACTAGTTACAGCGTTACTTCACATTAGATAACATAATAAGGACAGATCCCACATGGGATATAGGTACACAGTGACTCCTGGTGTTGATTTAACAATTTGACACTCTTATTTATGGCGTCAGGAATCTCCCTAGGCTCTAGTCATGAGTTGCTGAGGCTATGGAAGCCTTTAGGATTCGCCGATTTTGATTCTATTCCGACAGGGTCACAGTCAAAGTGGAGGTCCCTTCCTCCCTTCGGAGAAAGGTACCTTCTTCTTTGGTAGCCCCGTTCCTTCCACTGGGATCTCACTCGCTGAGGTCTTCCCTTTAGGTCTTCTTTTTTTTCCTTTTTCAGAGTGTCTTGGCTTTCCATGCCTAAAATGCTCTTATGGGCTCTTGAGCCAGATCTGAGTGCCTTAAGGGCTGATTCTGAGGCCAGAGTGTTATTTAGGACATCTGTCATTCTATGAGTCTTCTGTGACTCTGCTTCCCATGTTGGATCACTCTCTCCCTTTCTGGTCCTATCTGTTTATATTGGTAGAAATTAGTCTTGTTTGTGTACTCCCCCTGACTTCCAGCCCTCTCAGTGTGGTCAGTTGTGAACTAAAACCGTCCACCTGGGCCGTTGCGATGGGATTGGCACATGCTATCCCGATGGGGCTGAATTGGGATCCCCTGGCTCGTTTCTAACTCCATCATTTGGTGCAAGTCCAATTGAGTTTGTCTCAAATTGTACCTATCTTCCCTTTCTTTTTCCCTCTCTCAAAGTTGACTGGGATCACTTTTCAGTTAAACTTTAAACACCTAAGGCTAATTTTGAGTTAGTTGCAGAGTTCAACCATTAGTACTATCACAAAAACAAGCATCAAAGAGAGATACTAAGATGGGTAAAGATTTACATTGTACATCAACAGTCCAGACAAGAGCTGATCAAGGCTTATTTTCTTATAGTGTTCATTTCCTTTCAACAGGTTTCCCTTTTGGTGTTCAGTTAGTCGTCGCCAATCAGGGAAAACAGATGGTATTTGTCTCTTTGGGACTGGCTTAGTTCACTCAGCATGATGTTTTCTAGATTCCTCCATTTTGTCGCAAATGACAGGATTTCATTGTTTTTGACTGCTGTATAGTATTCTGTAGAGTACATATCCCATAATTTCCTAATCCAGTCTACTATTGATGGGCATTTGGGTTGGTTCCAGGTCTTAGCTATTGTGAATTGGGCTGCAATAAACATTAGTGTGCAGACGGCTTTTTTGTTTTCCAGTTTAATTTCTTTTGGGTAAATTCCAAGGAGTGGGATGGCTGGGTTGTATGGTAGGGTTATATTCATGTTTCTGAGGAATCTCCAGACTGACTTCCATAGTGGTTTAACCAGTTTGCATTCCCACCAACAGTGGATTAGTGTCCCTTTTTCCCCACATCCTCTCCAGCATCTATTATTGGTAGATTTCTGGATGTAAGCCATTCTCACCGGGGTGAGGTGAAACCTCATTGTTGTCTTGATTTGCATTTCCCTGATTGCAAGTGATCTTGAACATTTTTTCATGTGTCTGTTGGCCATTTGGATTTCCTCTTTGGAGAAATGTCTATTGAGGTCCTTGGCCCATCTCTTAAGTGGGTTGTTTGTTTTGATGTTGTGGCGTTTCTTGATTTCTTTGTATATTCTGGTTATCAACCCTTTATCTGTTGCATAGTTTGCAAATATTTTTTCCCATTCTGTCGGTTTCCTATTCACTTTCCTGACTGTTTCTTTTGCAGTACAGAAACTTCTCAATTTGATGCAGTCCCAGTAGTTAATTTTGGTTTTGAGTGCCTGTGCCTTTGGGGTATTTTCCAGGAAGTCTTTGCCAGTACCTATATCTTGCAGGGTTTCTCCTATGCTCTCTAATAATTTGATGGTGTCGGGTCGTAGGTTTAGGTTTTTAATCCATGTTGAGTGAATTTTTGTGTAAGGTGTAAGGTAGGGATCTTGCTTCATGTTTCTGCATGTGGAAATCCAGTTTTCCCAGCACCATTTATTAAATAGACTGTCTTTACTCCAGGGGTTGGTTTTGGATCCTTGATCAAAAATAAGTTGGCTGTAGATGTTTGGATTGATTTCAGGTGTTTCTATTCTGTTCCATTGGTCTATCCATCTGTTTCTGTACCAGTACCATGCTGTTTTGATAGCAACTGCCTTGTAGTATGTCCTGAAATCTGGTATTGTGATTCCTCCAGCTTTGTTTTTTTTTTTTTTTTTTGACAGGCAGAGTGGACAGTGAGAGAGAGAGACAGAGAGAAAGGTCTTCCTTTGCCATTGGTTCACCCTCCAATGGCTGCCGCGGCCAGCGCGCTGTGGCCGGCGCAATGCGCTCATCCGATGGCAGGAGCCAGGTGCTAGGTGCTTATCCTGGTCTCCCATGGGGTGCAGGGCCCAAGCACTTGGGCCATCCTCCACTGCACTCCCGGGCCACAGCAGAGAGCTGGCCTGGAAGAGGGGCAACCGGGACAGAATCCAGCGCCCCGACCGGGACTAGAACCCGGTGTGCCGGCGCCGCAAGGCGGAGGATTAGCCTGTTGAGCCACGGCGCCGGCCCAGCTTTGTTTTTGTTGTACAAGACTGCTTTGGCTATTCGAGGTTTCTTATTCCTCCATATGAATTTCAGCATCATTTTTTCCAGATCTGAGAAGAATGCCTTTGGTATCTTGATTGGTATTGCATTAAACCTGTAAATTGCTTTTGGGAGAATGGACATTTTGATGATATTGATTCTTCGGGATATGGATTTTTGGGTCTGTGTCTTAGATAAGAGGTGAGTGGAGCAATAAACATGGGAGTCATTAAAATTTCATCTGAAATAATCTGAGGATGTGGGAAGAGTATAGCAGGAGATGGACCAAGATTGAGCCTGTAAAGGAAGAGAAATGGCCAAAGTGGTAGAAAACCAAAAAAAATCTGCTTTGGATGTGTGGCTGTCAGTCTCTAATGTCTATCAGGGACAGAAACAAGACCTTTGGATGATCTTGTTAAGGTCATCCCATAAGGTAAAAGCAGATGTTGCCACCATCAGGCCCTTACTGCCATCTTGCCAACTTTGCCCCCGGTGTTAGTGACTGATGTGCCTCAACTATTTTGTACCCTTAAAGCTGGCCACTTTTCAAGCAAATCATACTCTGCCAGCAGAATAGCTACATTTTCCAGTTTCATTAATTTTACTGCTGATGGAAAGAAGTCAAGCTGAAAACATATTTTATGGACTATTAATTGTTTGGGTTTTAGTTTTTATTATACTTCTGAGCAAGACAAAGAGTAAATAGGAGATTTACTCTCAAGAGTTAACAGAGGGGCCGGTGCTGTGGCATAGCAGGTAAAGCCACAGCCTTGGCTATGCTGTGAGAGACATTGCAGGGAAATCTGAGCTTACACTGAGGACTGTAAAGATCCTTTGTGTGGTCCTTGGGACAGAGCAGACAAATATTATACTAACTGGGGCTAGCACTCAGGCACTGATTGCCAGCAAGGAGAAGAGCTCAGCTGAGCAGAATTACTTCCCTTCTGAATAAAAGAGAGAGAGAGAGAGAGAGAGAAGATTTACTACACCAAACCTGGGTGTGTCATCTTTGGCACACCCTTAACCCTGAAGAACTGAACAGAGCTCCCTGGTCACACCCACCACAAGCCTCTAGATTCACCAAAAGCTGACAGCCCGCTTAATCTAGGGTCGTAGTATAATGAGAAAAGCCACCCCAGTCGGGGGGGGGGGATGGGTGGAGAAGAAACCAAAGAATGTCTCCACAATGCCAAACAACAAACGCAGAAACCGAGGAAACAAGAACAAGGAAGACATCATGACACTCCCAAATGAACATGACACTCTAATACAAGATTATGAAGATGATGAGATGGAAGAAATGCAAGATACAGATTTCAAAAAATTTATGATAAGAACATTTAGAAGTTATCAAAAACAAATGCATGAACTACAGAAATCAATACTGGACAGGACAGAAAATCTCTTTATTGAAAATGAAATCTTAAGGAGGAATCAAAATGAAATGAGGAATTTAGTAGGACATGAAATTGAGATATTGAAGAGAAACCAAAATGAAATGAAGAATTCAATAGAACAAATGAAAAACACATTTGAGAGCCTTAAAAACAGAATCAGTGAGGTAGAAGAGAGAATATTGGACTTAGAAGACAAAGCACAGGAAAATATACAGTCAAACC
Organism: Sylvilagus floridanus; assembly: GCA_949820135.1. Lineage (NCBI taxonomy): Eukaryota > Metazoa > Chordata > Mammalia > Lagomorpha > Leporidae > Sylvilagus > Sylvilagus floridanus. The sequence goes on along the minus strand of OX463239.1, from coordinate 48,427,673 downwards.
AAAGAAAAGAAGAGGAAATTAGAAATCTAAAAAATATGTTGGGAATCTACAGGATACTATTAAAAAACCTAACATTCGGGTTCTAGGAGTTCCTGAAGGCATGGAGAGGGAGAAAGGATTAGAATGCTTTTTAGTGAGATACTAGCAGAAAACTTCCCGGGTTTGGAGAAGGAAAGAGACATCCAAGTACAGGAAGTACATAGAGCCCCTAATAAATGTGACCAAAAGAGATCCTCACCACGACACATTGTAATCAAACTCACCACAGTGAAATATAAAGAAAAGATTCTAAAATGTGCAAGAGAGAAATGTCAGATTACTCTCAGAGGATCTCCGATCAGACTCATAGCAGACTTCTCATCAGAAACCCTTCAGGCTAAGAGGGAATGCCAAGATATAGCCATGTACTAAGAGAAAAAAAAACTGCCATCCCAGAATATTATATCCTGCAAAGCTCTCATTTGTGAATGAAAGTGAAATAAAGACCTTTCATAGCAAACAGAAATTGAAAGAATTTGTCACCACTTATCCAGCCCTGCAAAAGGTGCTTAAAGATGTGTTACACACAGAAACACAGAAACATGGCCATCAATATGAAAGAAGGTAAAGACAGAAAATCTCATTAAAAGATCACAGGAAGTTCAAAGCATATATTAGAAATATCTTGGAAAAATGTCAGGGCAAAGTCACTACTTATCAACAACAAAACAAACAACCCACTTAAGAGATGGGCCAAGGACCTCAATAGACATTTTGCAAAAGAGGAAATCCAAATGGTCAACAGACACATGAAAAAATGTTCAGGATCACTGGCTAGGGAAATGCAAATCAAAACCACAATGAGGTTTCACCTCATCCCGGTTAGAAGGCTTACATACAGAAATCAACTAACAACAGATGCTGGTGAGGATAGGGGGGAAAAGGCACATTAATCCACTGTTGGAATTTACCCAAAGGAAATTAAGTTGGCAAATAAAAGAGCTGTCTGCACCTCAATGTTTAGTGCACCTCAATCCACAATAGCTAAGACATGGAATCAACCTAAATGCCCATCAACAGAAGACTGGATAAAGAAATTTTGGGATACGTACTCTATAGTATACTATATAGCAATAAAAATGAAACCTGGTTATCTGCAACAAAATGAAGCAATCTGGAAAACATCATGCTGAGTGAAATAAGCCAGTCCCAAAGGGACAAATATCATAGATTCTTCCTGATCTGTGACAACTAACTGAGCACCTAAAAGGAAACCTGTAGAAGTGAAACTAACTCTATGAGAAGCAATGACTTGACCAGCCCTTGTCCTGACTGTCGAGGAACAACTTACTATTTTATTACTTTTTGTTCTTCTTAATACCATTGATTGAACACCAATGGTGTTCACACAGTTATTCTTAGGTGTTTAAATTTAACTGAAAATTGATCCCTGTTAAAAATAAGAGTGGGAATAAGAAAGGGAGGAGATGTACAGTTCAGCACATGCTCACTCGAACTTACCCCTAATTTTAGAGCTAGAAATGTACCAGGGGATTCCAATTCATTCCCATCAAGGTGGCATGTACCAGTGCCATCTTAACTTGTTAAAGTGATCAGTTTAAGTTCATAATTGATCAAAAAGATGGGATTAAGTGTCAAAGGGATTACATAAATAAGACCATTGTCTGCAAATAATTGATAGAATTAAAAGGAGAGAATGATCCAACATGAAAGTGGGATACACAGCAGACTCATAAAATGGCAAAAGGCCTGAACAGCACTCTGGCCTCAGAATCAGCCCTTAAGGCATTCGGATCTGGCTAAAAAGCCCATGAGAGTTTCTCAGGAATGTAAAGCCAAGACATTATGGCAAAAAAAAAAAAAGTGACCTAAATGAAAGTTCTCTGTGAGTGAGGTCCCAGTGGAAAGAAGGGGCCATCAAAGAAGGCAGTACCTTTATCTGAGGGGAGGAGAGAACTCCCACTTTGAATATGGCCTTGTCTAAATAAGGTCGGAGTTTGTGAACTCAAGAGGCTTCCATGGCCTTGGCAGCTCATGACAAGAGCCTCAGGTGATTACTGACATCATAAATAAGAGTGTTAAAGAGTCAATTGTTAAATCAACAACGGGAGTCACTGTGCACCTCTGCCCTTAGTGTGTTGTACTATGAGAATTAATGGTGAAGCTACTATTCAAACAGTGCTCTATACTTTGTGTGTCTGTGTGGGTGCAGTCTGTTGAAATCTTTACTTAGTATATACTAGGTTGATCTTCTGTATATAAAGATAATTGAAAATGAATGATAATGAAGAATGGGATGGGAGAGGGAGTGGGAGATGGGATGGTTGTGGGTGGGAGGGGGAAATGCTACTATAATTCAAAAGTTGTACTTTGGAATTTTATATTTATTAAATAAAAGTTGAAAATAAAATAAATAAATAAATGTCAAAAAATTAAAACAGAAGTGGCAATGTCTTTTATGACCTAGGCTTGGGAGTCGTATTGCCATTTTTGCTTCATCTTATTGTTTACACAAGTTGGCCCTTGTCCTTGAGGGGGAGGCCCTCACAGGGGCCTGAACACCAAGAAATGGGGATCATTGACCATCTTTGAGGCAGATTACCATAGCAGTAAATAAAGAAGGTGTAGATGATTCTTCTATTCATATGAGAGTTTAGAATCTATTTGGTGTTATAGGTTACCTTCTTGCTCCTTAAGAGTTCTTATTGAGAAAAATAATAATCTAAGAAATTGTAGCATGTCATTTGTATTTGCATATATGTTCATTTTTATTTCCTTACTTGGGATAATATCAAGATTTGTTGGCTAGTACTTATTAGCCAGTGATCTGTCTTTAGTTATGGCGTTCATATACTTCAAGCTGAGTAAGAATATTGTCGAGGGCAAGGTTGATGGAAACTGTAGCTTAATAAAAGTAGACAGATTTTATATTTTATGTTATTTGCTTCATCCACAGTGAATCAGTGACATTGATTGTACTGTGAAAGCCAGTATTTTACAAGCTCACAGAGTGGAAAATCAATATCTCACAGGATAGAAAAATTTTCTCCTACCTTTTGTTTTATAATAGGAAAATAAGAGATCACATCTCCTCATTGATACCAGTGGTTTAAACAAGCTAATAGTATTTCATGCTGGTTTTATTTTGAACCAGCAGGAAAATTACATGGTAAGTAACTCAGTGTTATTGAAATCAACTAATATTAAAGGAAAAATACAGCAATTGTAAGCGGATTATTCATGAAATGCTAAAATGTTAGGCGAAACCTCCTCCTCTGTCTCTGTGTAACTGTGGCCATCATCTTCATGGATCTTGAATTCATATAAGGCAAAGAAATCTTGTTCAGTTTCCAGAAATGTGAGTAATGAATATTCAGGCACAGAAAGTCCCAATTGCCTTAAATAGTCACTGGGAAATACACATACAATGTAGGGCTCACCATGGGGAGACAAATGGAACTACAACAATTCTCTTTACTGTTTTGTCCTTGATTTTTGTTCTCTCCCTGTATCCCCATCCTCTGTTGCTGTTGGAGAGATGGCAGAAGAGGAAAATAAGGAGAAAGTGTTACAACTTGCTTTTCAGAAGGTGTTGTTTCTGCCTGCCCACATGCCCTTCCTCACAGACAAGTACTTCTAAAGTCATGTGACATCGGCAAGGCCTTTCAACACCTCTTATTGGTGCAGTGCTTGTCTTAAAAGGAAGCACATTCAAATCAGGTGCCTCACTTTTCAAGCTCCTTCCCTGTTCTCGGTGTGCCAGTCCACTCTTTCTTTTTTCTTTTCTTTCTTTCTTTTTTTTTTTTTAAAGCAGGCGGAGTTAGACAGTGAGAGAGACAGAGAGAAAGGTCTTCCTTCTGTTTTCACTCTCCAAATGGCCACTACAGCCGGTGCACTGCGCTGATCCAAAGCCACAAGCCAGGTGCTTCCTCCTGGTCTCCCATGTGGGTGCAGGGCCATCCTCCACTGCCTTCCCCGGCCACAGCAGAGAGCTGGACTGGAAGAGGAGCAACCGGGTCAGAATCCGGTGCCCCAACCGGGACTAGAACCTGGGGTGCCACTCTTTTGTTTATTTTACCTCTTACAGAGGTGTTGGCTCCTCCCATTCCGTCTGAGCATTTTTTCCATTCTCTAATCTTGTCAGTTTGCCCTCATTGCTGTGTGCTGTAACTCAACCATTCAGTACCTCTTGTGTTCTGACCTTGCTCTAACCTTCAGATTTGTCACATTTTTACTTCTTTTCAGAGCCTTCCCTGCCTTGGCCATCTGCCTCTGGCCCTGTTCAGGATTTGGCCATCTTCAGCTCTTGGCCCATCTGCTGCTCTGACTTTCCCAGCTCCTCATTCTACAAGTGCCCCTCTGCTGCCAGCCTTCTCCTTATTTGTGGGGATAGGAGAAAGTGGTGAAGGACACACAGGAGGGCTGTTCTCCAGAATACCAACGTTAGTTCTTAACTCTCCAGCCTCTTTCGTTCTTTTTGCCTCCCTTCCCAAACTCAGTTATAAAAAAGGAATGGAATTCTCTATTTTAACGTAATGTCATTGCCTGATCGTGACAAATCATAAAGAGTAAGCGGCTCCCTTTTCCAGAATGTTATTCCTGCAACTCGCATCAGCCACTCTGAGTCCCAAGGACTGAAGGAAGATCGGGCTCACTTTCCTTTCTTAGCCCTCTAATTATTTTACCCTTGGAGTCTTCGGAGATATTTCCAACATAATTTTCCCTTTCAGATTGCATAATTATAGTTATTGGAACAGAGGGAGTAGGGGAACAGAATACATGAGTATTCCATGTACATTCAGTACACTAATTATAGTATAGCATGTTGTAGCATTGCTGAACACATCACTCCCAAGCTGCTCTGGCATTGTGTGTTGGCAATGGGGAGGTGGTAAACATTTTTCAGTTTGTTGACTGAAGAAGGCAGGTGCCATCAATAAAATTTACCTACAAAACTGAGTATACAGAAACAATTCTGTTCAAGGTATATTCAACTTCAGCTTCATATTTATTCATTTGGTGATATCTTTATAAATCAATTCCTAGATATGAAACCAGGCATAGTGCCAATGAGGGTTGATAGAACTTTTAGAGAAGGATCTTTTCAGGCTTCATAATCTTACGTTAAGGGGAAAATAACAGGCTAAGGGCAAAATGAATGCTGCAGAAAGTAAGGACCCTGCCTTCAGGGATTGCTGAAGCAATGTAGTAGAGGCAAGGAATTTTGGTGAGATGACTGTGTGGTAGGTATTTGGGATAGTGAACTATTTTGCTTCCACCTAATCAAGCATGGCTTGTTTGGATGATGATCCAAGGGGCACATGCATAAAGACAGAGAGAATTGGATTACTCATTTTTTTTTTCCTTTTCCTTGGAGGCTTTCCCTACATACCTATTGTCTTAAATCCATTTTCTGTTGCTACAAATGGTTTATAAAGCTCACAGTTGTGGAGGCTGGAAGTCCAAGAGCATGATCATCTGCTCAGCTTCTGGTGAGGGCCTTGTTTGGCTTCAGCTCATGGCAGAAAGCAGAAGAGGAAGTGGATAAATGTAGAAGAGAAGCATGTGTGTGTGAGAGAGAAGGGAGAAGCCAGGCTTGCTTAGTAATAATAACCCACTTTCACAATAACCAGTCCAGTTCTATGAGAGCAAGAGCTCACTCCCCAAGAAAAGCATTAATCCTCTTAAAGACCTCTTAAAGGTCCTGATATCTCTTGACCCTGATACACTGGGGACAAAGCCTCAAAACCAGTTTTCATGGGGACCAACAATTTTCAAGCCACAGCAACCATTGAACAGGCAGTGGAACCTTTGGTTATTAAAGGGGTTCAATGCTGTCACAGTTAAATGGGGCCATAGGTTTCCAGGGGATAATAGTATCTTTCAGGCAGATTAATAGACTCAATAGGCAAGACCAGAGAGCAAGGTATCTTGTGAATGCCATGAAAACTTTCTAGTTGATGTATATGGAAGAAATTAAGTCTTTGAAGAAAGAAGAAGTTATCAACTCCAGACTGTGTCTTTCTTAAGTTATGTGTCTGTGTGCATCTTGCTGTGTGGCAAGAGATGTGAGGGGGCTTTGAGACTTCCATGAAAGAGCCCAGGGAAGGGACAGGTTTGGTTGTGGTTCCTGAGATCTTTCTGTGTTGATTGAGCTATACCGATGGCCTTGCCTTTTGGATACTATTGCCAGAAAAACGTGTGTATTTGTTGTAGACTTGCCTGAAATCTTTATGTGGCCTCACAGGAGCTGAAAGTCAAGGCTATTGTTAGAGTCTCTTTATATGTTCTTACATATTACAAAAGTGAATCCTGTTAACATTGTATCTGAATTATTCATTAGGAAAAAATTTTCTAAACAGAAACTATCCAGGGTTAGTTTGGAGATATATATTTCATAAGATGCTTTTCATTCAAAGCACTTATTTAAAATTCACCATGAATTTTAATAAATTTGCTACATAGCTTCTTCCTGTTTTGTTTTTTTGACAGGCAGAATTAAACAGTGAGAGAGAGACAAACAGAGAGAAAGGTCTTCCTTTTTTTGGTTCACCCCCCCAAATGGCCGCCACTGCCGGCGCGCTGCACCAATCCGAAGCCACGAGCCAGGTGCCTCCTCCTGGTCTCCCATGTGGGTGCAGGGCCCAAGCACTTGGGCCATTCTCCACTGCCTTCCTGGGCCACAACAGAGAGCTAGACTGGAAGAGGGGTAACGGGGACAGAATCCAGCACCCCAACAGGGACTAGAACCCGGGGTGCCAGCGCCGCAGGCGGAGGATTAGCCAAGTGAGCCGTGGGGCTGGCCAGCTTATTCCTGTTAATTCAGTTCCTGTTTAATTTGAATTTCCTGTATCACTTCATAAAAACCTCTGGAATCAAATAAATTATAGCTAAAATAACATAATTATCTCATGATAATATTGACTATCTTAAACAGAGTCGGGCAGATATTAGTCAGTTTAATCACAGGCTACAGCAAATTGGCAATTCATTAGTGAGAAAAAGGTACACATTTTTAGACAGGGGAGGAAGAGCAACTTAATGGGATTTGGAGACCCATGGCAAGTTTTTAGCTTTACCCTTAGGGGTAAGTCTGAAGGAGCATGTGCCGAACTATACATCTCTTCCCTTTCTTATTCCCACTCTTATTTTAAACTGTCGAGAAACCTCGCCAGCAAGGGTCCAACCCACGGATTCATGCACGACACGACCGCTGTTGATCGGTTCTCAAGGAACTTTTATTTTTAGTGATAGCAGAAGGAAAGGAGAGAAAGAGAAAGAGAAGAAAGAGAAGAGAAGCAGCCGAGAGAAAGAAGGAGAGAAAGACTGAAGAGGCTGCCCCACTTCCCGCCCCTATCCCGGTCTTTTATCCATCCCCGGTTCCCTAGGGCTAGGGCGAGCAGTCCATCAATCAGATCAAAAGGCACGCATATCCTCAGTTGAAGGTGTATCTCTTGCATGTCTAGCGGTCAGTACTTCCTAGACTTTGTTATGCTCAGCAGGTTAAGGCAGATTGCAATGAGGAGGTTCCCACAGGTGGCCGGCCTGGCCTGCGGTTCCCCACATTAAACAGGGATCAATTTTCAGTTAAATTTAAACACCTAAGAATAATTCTGCATAAAATAAAGAGTTCAACCAATGGTATTAAGTAAAAAAAGAAAATACTAAAAAGAATAAAATAATAAGCTGTTCCTCGACAGTCAGGATAAAGGCTGGTCAAGTCATTGCTTCTCATAGAGTTAGTTTCACTTCTACAGGTTTCCTTTTAGGTGCTCAGTTAGTTGTCACAGATCAGGAAGAATCTATGATATTTGTCCCTTTGGGACTGGCTTATTTTACTCAGCATGATGTTTTCCAGATTGCTTCATTTTGTTGCAGATAACCAGATTTCATTTTTTTTTAATGCTGTGTAGTATTCTATAGAGTACATATCCCAAAATTTCTTTATCCAGTCTTCTGTTGATGGGCATTTAGGTTGATTCCATGTCTTAGCTATTGTGGATTGAGGTGCACTAAACATTGAGGTGCAGACAGCTCTTTTATTTGCCAACTTAATTTCCTTTGGGTAAATTCCAAGAGTGGGATGGGTGGGTCATGTGGTAGGGCTATATCCAGGTTTCTGAGGAATCTCCAAACTGTCTTCCACAGTGGCTTTACCAGTTTACATTCCCACTAACAGTGGGTTAGTGTGCCTTTTTCCCCACATCCTCGCCAGCATCTGTTGTTTGTTGATTCCTGTATGAAAGCCATTCTAACCAGGGTGAGGTGAAACCTCATTGCGGTTTTGATTTGCATTTCCCTGATGGCTAGTGAACCTGAACATTTTTTCATGAATCTGTTGACTATCTGCTTTCACTGAACTCTAGAGGCTTGTAGTGGGTGTGGCCAGAGAGCTCTGTTCAGTTCTCCAGGATTAAGCACGTGCTTAAGGTGACACATCCAGGTTTGGTGGTAAATCTCTCTCTCTCTCTCTCTCTCTTTTTTTTTTTTTTTTGGACAGGCAGTGAGAGAGAGAGAGAAACAGAGAGAAAGGTCTTCATTTTCCATTGGTTCACCCCCCAAGTGGCTGGCACGGCCAGCGCGCTGCGCCGATCCTAAGCCAGGAGCCAGGTGCTTCCTCCTGGTCTCCCATGCGGGTGCAGGGCCCAAGAACTTGGGCCATCCTCCACTGCACTCCCAGGCCACAGCAGAGACCTGGACTAGAAGAGGAACAACCAGGACAGAATCCGGCGCCCCGACTGGTACTAGAACCGGGCTGCCAGTGCTGCAGGCGGAGGATTAGCCAAGTGAGCCGTGGTGCCAACCTCTCCTTTTTTTTTAACCCAAAGGGTAGTAATTCTGCTCAGCTGAGCTCTTCTCCTCGATGGAGACCAGTGCCTGAGCGCTAGCCCCAGTTAGTATATTTGCTCTGTCCCAAGGACCACACAAAGGATCTGTGCCGTCCCCAGTGTAAGTTCATATTCCCCAGCAATGTCTCTTACCGAGTAACCAGGACCACCTGAGCTTGTGTTGTCTCTTACCTAGACTACTGAAAGTCTCAGCCACACCGTGAGTTCTCCCACACACCCTCAGTTTTTTGTTTTGTTTTGTTTTGTTTTGTTTTGTTTTCACAGTCCCAGTTCAGAAGCTTCACACAGTCACTAGGTCCTAGCCCACCAGAGTCAGGTTTCTCCACTCGGTTGATTGCTGGGCACAGCCCCTAGCTGGCGCAGCTGTTATATATGTCCAAAATGGCACCTGCTTGATCAGCTTGTATGCCTTTGTAAGGTGATTAGAGTCAGAGAAACGTGTCTGTATCATGCTTTTTCTTTGTATGTTTCTCTCCTCTAGTTAGGCTGGTGCATTTTCCCCAACAGGGCTTTAAACCTCATTCCCTCTAGACTCTCCCTGCGCTTTTTCGCCAGTGTCTCCAGCTACTGTGGTCTCGTCTCACCTTACTTTCCAGTGCTGGTGTGTAGGCTCTGGCTATTGGAGTTCTGAGCCGTGGGCGCCCATGCCCTCCATGTAGGTTCACTGTGTCCCTCTAGTTTCAGAAGAGTTTCCCAACTCTTCCCTGAGACTGCACTGTCTCCACTTTTTTTTTTTTTTTTTTTTTACAATCTTCTCCTGGTCTAGATCAGTAAGCACCCTCCTTATTCTGCCATCTTGGAACCACCAATGCTCTGCCATGTTCTTATTGACAATTAGAATACTTCTGATACCAGAGCAAGGAAAAAAAATACTTATCACGTAGCCAGTGCTGACTCATTGAGTAGCTGGTAAATTTATCTGCATAGGTTGAAGAGACAGATTTTTGAGAAACTCAGAATGAGATGGAATTCTTTTCAGAATGTGAAAGCTCTCATGTTTCAGGTTGAGGCCAAGTTGTCAAGGAATGAGCACAGCTGCAGGAGCTCTGACCTCAGTTAGCAATGAGGAGGATAAAACTTTGCCTGCAAACTTAACTTTTCTCATAATGATCCTTAAACCATAGTATGTTTTATGTGTGTCCGGACATGCAGCAAAGCACTAGTGTGTGTTTGGCTAGCCACTTGGAACACTTCCACAGTTAGGGAATACAGCCTCTCACAGAAAAACAACCTCCACAAACTATGAGCTCATCATTGAGCATGAAAACCATATAAGGGGCTGGCACCGTGGCTCATTAGGCTAATCCTCCGCCTGTGGCGCTGGCACCCCAGGTTCTAGTCCTGGTCAGGGTACTGGATTCTGTCCCGGTTGCTCCTCTTCCAGTCCAGCTCTCTGCTGTGGCCAGGGAGTGCAATGGAGGATGGCCCAGGTGCTTGGGCCCTGCACCCACATGGGAGACCAGGAGAAGCACCTGGCTCCTGGCTTCGGATCAGTGCAGTGTGCTGGCTGCAGCGTGCTGGCCGCAGTTACCATTAGGGAGGGAAACCAACGGAAAAGGAAGACCTTTCTCTCTGTCTCTGTCTCTCACTACCCACTCTGCCTGTCCAAAAACAAACCAAACCAAAACAAAACAAAAAATGCTATAAGGAGAACCATTGTGGAGATGTGAGCCAGAAGACCCAACAAATGGCAAAATCAAAACTTCTGAGACTACACACAGGAGAATAATCTGAAGGAAATAAAAGTCATCTTAAAAAATCTTTACACATTATAGAGATAAATAACTGGGAAGAAAGAATAATGAATAGGCGATTTGACTTAGACCCAAATACATTTTTTTAAAAAGTTGGTTTTATTACTTCCAGATGAATTGAGAATTGATAAAATGAAAGTTGCACCTGAAAAATGTCACCCAGTTTTCAGAAAAGGATAAGTTGATAGAAAATATGAATAACTGGTTAGGAGAGACAGCCAATAGAAGGTAGTCTAATGTATGATTAATAAGCAACCCTGAAGAAGAGAAAAAAATGAAAGAAGGTAGGATAAAATTCAAAGAGGCAATGGATGAAAATTCTGTAGACATTAGGAAAACATGAATCCTAGAAAGCATATAAAGTTGCAAACATTTGGTGAAACTTTAGAAATTGTAGCAAGCATATGGGAAACTAATTTTCTCATTGCCATTTGTGGATGGTCATATGGCAATGTAAGAGTATACAGAAAATATGCTGTCCATTTGACCCAGAAATTCTGCTTCTTTTTTTTCTTTTTTTTTATATAAAGCTTTTATTTAAAGAATATAAATTTCCAAAGAACAGCTTATGGATCACAATGGCTCCCCCCCCCCACAACCTCCCTCCCTCCCCCTACCCTCCCCTCTCCCGCTCCCTCCCCCCCTCCGCCCACATCAAGATTCATTTTCAATTCTCTTTATACACAGAAGATCAATTTAGTACATATTACGTAAAGATTTCAACGGTTTGCCCTCGCATAGAGACACAAAATGATAATACTGTTGGAGTGCTAGTTATAGTATTAATTCACAATGTACAGCACATTAAGGACAGAGATCCTACATGATTTTTTTTTAAAAAAATTGATTAATTGTCTATGCAATTTCCAGTTTAACACCAAGATTTTTTAATCATTTGCAATTATCTTTATATAAAGAAGATCGATTCAATATATACTATGTAAAGATTTCACCAGTTTGCACCCACTCAGAAACACAAAGTGCAAAAATACTGTTTCAGTACTAGTAATAGCATTATTTCACATTGGATAACACATTAAGGACAGATCCCTCATGAGACGTAAGTACACAGTGACTCCTGATGTTGATTTAACAATTTGACACTCTTGTTTATGGCGTCAGTAATCTCCCTAGGCTCTGGTCATGAGTTGCCGAGGCTATGGAAGCCTTTAGGGTTCGCCGACTTCGATCTTATTCCGACAGGGTCATAGTCAAAGTGGAAGTTCTCTCCTCCCTTCAGAGAAAGGTACCTCCTTCTTTGATGGCCCCGTTCTTTCCACTGGGATCTCACTCGCAGAGATCTTTCATTTAGGTCTTCTGTTTTTTCCAGAATGTCTTGGCTTTCCATGCCTAAACTATTCTCATGGGCTCTTCAGCCAGATCCGAATGCCTTAAGGGCTGATTCTGAGGCCAGAGTGCTTTTTAGGACATCTGCCATTCTATGAGTCTGCTGTGTATCCTGCTTCCCATGTTGGATCATTCTCTCCCTTTTTCATTCTATCAGTTAGTATTAGCAGACACTAGTCTTGCTTGTGCGATCCCTTTGACTCTTAGACCTATCAGTGTGATCAATTGTGAGCTGAAATTGATCACTTGGACTAATGAGATGGCCTTGGTACGTGCCACCTTGATGGGATTGTATTGGAATCCCCTGGCACAATTCTAACTCCATCATTTGGGGCCGTTCCGATTGAGCATGTCCCAAATTTTACATCTCCTCCCTCTCTTATTCCCACTCTTATATTTCACAGAGATCACTTTTCAGTTAAAATTTAAACACCTAAGAATAATTGTGTGTTAATTACAGAGTTCAACCACTAGTACTAGGATAAAAAAAAAAAATACTACCATGGATAAAGTATTACATTGTACAACAACAGTCAGCACAAGAGCTGATCGAGTCACTGTTTCTCATAGTGCCCATTTCACTTCTACAGGTTTCCCCTTTGGTGCTCAGTTAGTCATCGCCAATCAAGGGAAACAAATGATATTTGTCTCTTTGGGACTGACTTAATTCACTCAGCATGATGTTTTCCAGATTCCTCCATTTTGTTGCAAGTGACCGGATTTCATTGTTTTTGACTGCTGTATAGTATTCTGTAGAGTACATGTCCCATAATTTCCTAATCCAGTCTACTGTTGATGGGCATTTGGGTTGGTTCCAAGTCTTAGCTATTGTGAATTGAGCCGCAATAAACATTACTGTGCAGACGGCTTTTTTGTTTGCCCATTTAATTTCCTTTGGGTAAATTCCAAGGAGTGGGATGGCTGGGTTGAATGGTAGGGTTATATTCAGGTTTCTGAGGAATCTCCAGACTGACTTCCATAGTGGCTTCACCAGTTTGCATTAAGAATTTCTCTTTGGGGCCAGTGTTGTGGCATAGCAGGTTAAACCTCCATCTGTGATGGTAGCATCCCATTTGGGTGCCGGTTCAAGACCTGGCTACTTCACTTCTTATCCAGATCCCTGCAATGTGCCTGGGAAATCAGTTGAAGACGGTCTCCCCTGCACCCAGGTGGGAGATCTGGAAGAAGCTCTAGGTCCTAGCTTCGTCCTGGTCCAGCTCTGACCATTTCAACCACTTGGGGAGTGAACCAGCATGTGAAGATGGCTCTCTCTGTCTCTCCTGCTCTACCTGTAACTCTACATTTAAAAAAAAAAAAACTTTAAAAAATAAGAATTTCTCTCCTCAATGAATATTCAGTTCAGTTTATAAAGATCTATATGTATATGGATTTTGATCTCAGCATTACATAGTGATGAATTAACAGAAACAGCTTAAAGGTCCATCAGTATTCAGAAAATAAAAGAAATTAGGGTTGGCTCACAAGGCTAATCTTCCACTTTGTGGCGTTGGCACACCAGGTTCTAGTCCCTGTCGGGGCGCCGGATTCTGTCCCGGTTGCCCCTCTTCCAGGCCAGCTCTCTGCTGTGGCCAGGGAGTGCAGTGGAGGATGGCCCAAGTGCTTGGGCCCTGCACCCCATGGGAGACCAGGGTAAGCACCTGGCTCCCACCATCGGATCAGTGTGGTGCACCGGCCATTGGCAGGTGAACCAACGGCAAAGGAAGACCTTTCTCTCTGTCTCTCTCTCTCACTGTCCACTCTGCCTGTCAAAAAAAAAAAAAAAAAAAAAAAGAAATTAGGGTATAACCAGAAAAACACTGTTTATTTTAAGTAGTTGCTAACATGATAGTATTTTTTTATCTTGGTAATTGGCATGGGAAAACTGTTGCTCGGGTGAGAAGAACTAGTTAAAAAGTAGTATACTTAGTTTGGTCCTACCAGCATAAATGAAAGTGTATGTGTATAAAATATAGATATATATATAAAAGTTTGGAAAGATAAATACTTGAAGTTTACATATGGTTACCATTGGGTGAGGTAATTCTTATGCATTGTTTGAATTTTAAAAATGAACTATATATTATTTTAATAATCATAAAAAATACAATGTGATGGCCGGCACCATGACTCACTAGGCTAATCCTCTGCCTGCGGCGCTGGCACCCCGTTCTAATCCCGGTTGGGGCGCCGGGTTCTGCCCGGTTGCCCTTTTCTTGTCCAGCTCTGTGCTGAGGCCCGGGAGTGCAGTGGAGGATGGTCCAGGTCCTTGGGCCCTGTACCCACATGGGAGACCAGGAGGATGTCTCTGTCCTGATGGCCGAGGAGTATATCACAGTGCACAACCAAGGCTGCAGGCTGAAGACAAGGCTCTTGCATTGTGTTCTCTTTTGTTCCATTCTACTTTTTTTCATTTCTTGTGCAGCTTTAGTAAACAACATGTTTTTCAGCTTTTTTCTATTCTCTGTAAAGCAAAATATACAGTGCTAGTGTATTTTATGCCCACTACGTGAATGAGCTCATTATTTTTTAAAAATGGAAAAATAGATTATAGTTCATTAAAATCTTGGCTTATGATAATGACTATTATAATATTATTATTATATTATAATATATTATAATATTATAACTATTATGACTATTTATAATAAAAAAATAGCTCAAAGGATATGATCCCTTCTTTTGTTTCTCCTCTGGTAAAAAAAAAAAAAACCACTTCTGCATTTTAAATAAATAAGTAAATCTTTAAAAAAAACCTATAGTCTTAAAAAAAAAAGAAAAAGCCATTTCTGGTACCTGCGCTGTAATGTAGTAGGTTAAGCCTCTCCCTGCAGCACCAGCATCCCATATGGGTGCTGATTCTAATCCTGGCTGCTCTTCTTGTGATCCAGCTCTCTGTTATATCCTGGGAAAGCAGTGAAAGATGGCCCAGGTGCTTGGGCCCTGCATTCATGTGGAAGACCTAGAAGAAGCTCCTGGCTCCTACCCTCAGATTGGCGCAGCTCCTGCCATTTTGGCCATTTGGGGAGTGAACCAGCAGGTGGAAAACCTTTCTCTCTCTCCCTCTCACTGTCTGAGATTCTACCTCTCAGATAAATAAAAATCTTAAGATCTTAAGAAAAAGAATAAGCTACTTCTGCAGCAGTAGTTCATCTTGTGTCTACAGACATTGAGAAACTGGGCAAAAGTTCTGTACTAGTCCTTGACCAAAGAGGGATTTCCTTGGGGCTCTTTTTGCAGACTACAGTGAGAGCTCACTGTGGTTTGAGTTTTATTTTTTTTCTAAAATTGGGGGTGAAGGATCTTGATATTTGAGAGAACAATTAGCACAGTGCTCCTGGGGTGCTCAGTATGGTAGAGACTGGCAGTGAGCAACTGTGGTAGTTCACGTTGGCCGAGCATCAGAATTTCCTGCTGAGTACCTAAAAATAAAGATTCCCAGTCTCTCCAGGGCTCTGATTCAGTAGCACCAAGGCCTGGGGATCTGTAGTTTAATAGCTACCCAGGTGACTTCAAGGTATAGGGCCCACAGGTCTGTGACATAGTGTAATAATAGAAGTGTCTACTCCCCCACATAATATTTCTCAGTGCCCTGTCCTTTTTCCCTCCCCTACTTACCCTCTTCACTGGATCTCCCACTTTAAAATATTACTCATGAACTTATTTGATGGATAGTGACTTTTTTGGGAACCACTGACTTATAATCTCTCAACATGACGTACGTAAAGGAGTTATCTTTCCACAAGAAATTTTGACTACTGTTTGCTAATGTTAATTTTTTAAAGATTTTATTTATTTATTTGAGAGGTAGGGTTACAAAGAGAGGGAGAGACAGACAGAAAGGTCTTCTACCTGCTGGTTCACTCCCCAGATGGCCAGGAGCCAGGAGCTTCTTCCAGGTCTCCCTTGTGGGTGCAGGGGCTCAAGCACTTGGGCCATTTTCTACTGCTTTCCCAAGCCACAGCAGAGAGCTGGATCAGAAGAGGACTAGAACTGGTGCCCACTATGCCACAATGTTGGCCCCTATTTGCTTATTTGCTTATTTTTAACATTGATTTACCCAACAAATACTTACCAAATGCCTACTGTTGTGCCAGATATTGAGCTAGGCATGAAGTTATTTTAGGAAACAAGATTGATGTTGCTTTTGTCCTCATGAAATTGTGAGAAAACAAATGAACAATAATTATGATAAGAACTAGGAAGGACACATGGAGTAATGAAGGGAGGAGCAGTGGGTTTTTAAAGGAAGAACATTAGAGAAGGCCTTATGGAAGAGGCAACATTTAAATTAAGACCTGGATTAAAAAGAATCATATGTTATGAGGAATGTGCTAAAGAAAAATGTGTGCAGATGCACCGAAGCAGGATTAGCTTGATGTGTTTCAGAAACAGAAAAAATGTGGAGCAACTTGTACTCAGCGAGCCAGAAGGAGGACTGAGATTAGGCAGGTAGGCACCAGGTTATGTCGGCCCTAGAAGACACCATGGTAAAGCATAATAGATTGAAAAGGGTTGGGGAATCAGAAGAATAATTAGAAATGGGAGACTGGAATTGAGAGGAGAGGCTTACTTTGGGACATAAATTTGGGAGTCATCAGCATTTTGATTGAAAGCCTTAAGAATGGGTACTCTCACCTAGGGAGTGGTGGGGAAAGAGAGAGCAGAGGAAGACCTTGTGAAAGAAGACTCAGAGCAGCAAGGGCTGGCATAGGGGGAGGGAGGGAGAAAAACCAGATCAGAAGGCACAAGAGGAGAATGCTCAGAGAGAGATGGTTAATTGTGGCACTGTGCTGTCCAGCTCAGTAGCTGCTAGGTAGCTCTGTGTGGCTGTGGAGCACTTGAAACGTGACTTGTACAGAGATGTGCTTGAAGTGTAAACTCTGGTGTACACTGGACTTTGGAGACTTAGTACAAAAGCAAGAATGAAAAAATTTCATTAGTAATTTTAAGTGATAATTACATGTTGAAATGATATTTGGGAGGTACTAGATTAAATGACATATATTGTTAAAACTTCAACTGCTTGTTAGCTTAATACTTAAAAATCTAGCTACCAGAAAATTTAAAATTTTACGTGTGGATTGTATCATATTTCTGCAGAGTTTGGCATACTGGAGGTCATTAGAAAGTGGTAAGAGTAGACTGCTTGACATTAAGTAATCCCTAGCAAAGTATTAACTCACCAATGAGACAGAATCATCATCATCATCATATCTTTTAGCCTAAAATTAAATAAAAACCCCTACTAAGGTCTCTTCTATACTCCTTTATGTACATATAAATGATTTAATACTTTCACATGAATTGACAATATAATATTTAATATAATTTAACATATTTAAATCTCCTAAAATCAGCATTTGCAGTCTCAGATCTCAAATATGGCTTTAAAAATCTTTTTAATCTGTATTTTCTTTCTTTGTCTTTTTCATTTAAATTCTTTTTTATTTTATTATTTTTTTGCATATCTGGCCAGGAAACTTCATGGTATTATGGTCAACTTGCCGCACAGCCGTGTTCAAATCTGTTACCAACAGGTTCATTAAAAACCTGGCCTGCTCCGGTATCTGTGCCAGCCTGGTTTGCGTGCCCTTCGACATCATCCTCAGCACCAGTCCTCACTGTTGCTGGTGGATCTACACCATGCTCTTCTGCAAGGTCGTGAAATTTTTGCACAAAGTCTTCTGCTCGGTGACTATCCTCAGCTTCCCTGCCATTGCTTTGGACAGGTAAGATCAGTAGCCAGGAGTTCTTTTTTTTTTTTTTTTTTTAAAGTGTATCGAAAAATAAGCATCATGAAGAAAATAATGAATAGTCAATGTTCCATACACTGTGTGTTAGTCTGCTTGTGGTCAACAGAAAAATAACAGATGCCCAAATAGGATGCCTCACAAAGGATAGTGGATTTAACAGCAATCACAGAAAATAGGACCATTGAGAAGAGACCTTGGGGTAGGATTATGTGGTGAGGCTGGGACAGAGCTACAGGATCATGGTGCTTGGTTGGAATTGGTATTTACAATGCGGTTTATAGTAGATTGCTCATCTGACTGAAATATCTGCCATCAGGGCTCTTTGAAGCAGGATGAGAACATTTCTGGAAGAACCAGGGAACAATGCAGTGGTTACTTTATAAATGGTTAGATGGGCTAGCTGGGCCTGGTCAGGTAACAGCAGAATTCTTCTGGAAGGTTTATTTCCAAGGCTTCACATGTTGGTGGTGGTTGTTTTCTTGTCCCATCCCCTTTTAAAGGATGAACATTTTAATGAGTCTTATATCTTAGTTATGGCCATCAGAAATAATATGATCAAATGTATCAAAGTTAAATGTGATGATTTCAGTAATCAGTAGTTTCCTGCCTTTTCCCTTTGTTAGCACTTTGAGAGTACAGTTTAGATAACAGTACATTTTAGAGAACAGAGTTAAGTAGACCAAAAAGAATTGAGAAGTATTCTGTGTCTGACTTGTTCTTGATTTCAAGATGTACAGAGGAGAAAAGTTGCTGAAGGGAAAGTGCTGTTTATTCTGACTTTCGTACTCTTTGTTAAAACTTAAGTATATTTTAAATGAATTTAAAATTCTTAAATTCCTTGGCCATTGGAAACATGCCCTACGTATCTATGAGGATTTGTGGCATCACTTCCGCCTCAGGCCTGGAGCACTGATTGCACTGCCTGCATGGAGAGATGCAGTGTCCCAGAAAGACCCTCACATGCTGGGAGAAGTCACTGCCTTTGTGGTCAGGAGCCGGAAGTCTGGTTTTGAGTCCTGCCACATGGCTTTCTAGCCAGGTGGCTGTGGGCAAAGTTGCTTAACCTTTCTGAGCTTTGGGTTCCTCAGCTATAAGAACAGTAGAATGAGTTATTTATGGCCTGTGTGTGGATGGACTGCATCAATGTTTGCCTCTTTCTCTTGGCATCCTTTTCAATTAGCACATTATTCCTTAGACTTATTTTACTGTCATTTTACCACAAGGTCTCACTGGGAGCCACTCCAACTCTCTAGAAGGAACCAGAATCTCACCATTCACAGGGGTAGTCAACAAGGGTGACAAAGTCAAGTGACAGGGCCAGGTTAGGGTTGTAGTTCATGGGGAATGTGTTCTAATTCCTATTCATAGAGATTAGCCACTAAGTAGGTACAGCTGGTAGTTGCTTTGTGGGTGTCTAACTTTGGTGGGCAGGACTTTCTCTTTTTTTTTTTTATTTTTTTTTTTTTTTAATTTTTTTGACAGGCAGAGTGGAGAGTGAGAGAGAGAGACAGAGAGAAAGGTCTTCCTTTGCCGTTGGTTCACCCTCCAATGGCCGCCACGCTGCGGCCAGCACACCCCGCTGATCCGAATGCAGGAGCCAGGTGCTTCTCCTGGTCTCCCATGGGGTGCAGGGCCCAAGCATCCTCCACTGCTCTCCCCGGCCACAGCAGAGAGCTGGCCTGGAAGAGGGGGCAACCAGGACAGAATCCGGCGCCCCAACCGGGACTAGAACCCGGTGTGCTGGTGCCGCAGGTGGAGGATTAGCCTATTGAGCCGTGGCACCAGCCAGGAGTTTCTCTTTTTTTAAGAAAAATTTGGGGGCTGGCACTGTGATTTAGTAGGTTAACCCTCCGCCTGCAATGCCGGCATCCCATATGGGCATTAGTTTAAATCCCGGCTGTTCTACTTCCAATCTAGCTCCCTGCTAATAGGCCTGGGATAGCAGTGGAAGATGGCACAAGTGCTTGGGTCCCTGAACCCACATGGGAGACCCAGAAGAAGCTCCTGGATCTTGGCTCCTAGCTTTGGCCTGATATAGCCTGGCCATTGCAGCCATTTAGGGAGTGAACCAGCAGATAGAAGACCTCTCTCTCTGTCTCTCCCTCTCTCTGTCTGTAATTCTGCCTCTTAGATAAATAAATGCTTTTTTTTTTTAAAAGAAAAATTTTTTAAATCCAAATTTTTCATTTTTTTAAATGTTTGAAATTAAATTTTATTCAAATAATGTGATGTAGATTATCAGAATTTCTTTAGCAAGCTGAATGTGTGGCAGTTTGCTATGACTGCTTCACAATGAATTGTCTGTCTCTTCTATTGCTCAACAAGAGATCTTTGAGTATCTGGAAAGAATCATTGAATAGGACTAGAATGTAACAATGAAAGTAGTCCTCAGGTTTATATCCTGGGGGGTGCTATAATGCATTTTGTGTGCATGGCAGATGTCCTAGTTGTTCCATGTAGAGCCTGCTGTGGTGATATGCTAAGTCCTCAAGTTTACATTCTGGAATTTTATTTTCTTTAAACCATTTTTGAGATATAATTTATTTCCTTAAACAGTTTTTTTTAAGATTTATTTATTTATTTATTTGAAAGTCAGATTTATACAGAGAGAGGAGAGGCAGAGAGAGAGAGAGAGGTCTTCCATCTGCTGGTTCACTCCACTGTGCCACAGCACCGGCCCCTCCTTAAACAGTTTTGAGATATAATTTGCATATTGTGAAATTCATCCACATAAAGTGTACAAAAGGATGGTATGTGACAAAAGGATCCCATCAGGTTCCAATCGCACTATGCACACAGGGAAACAGACTGCGACACTAGTGAACAGTTGCAATATAAACGACTGTCTTAGTGTGCACGTCTCTGAAAGATTGAGAAGTGGAGGAGGGTTCCCAATCAACTTGCTGACTTGAGGCTATGACATTCATAGCTGCAAAAGAACTGAAAGCATTGTTTTCTCTTCTTCATGTGCACTGTACTTTTGCCTACAAGGAATGTGCATCTCTGAATAATAAAATAGGAATTTATCAGCCTATTTTCTCTACTAAAATGACTTATTTACCTTTTTGCATTAATGATGGCAAAAACACAATATTTTTTCCTTTGGAAAGAAAATAGATTTCTTATTGTTTGCATATTTCCTTCTCTAAGATCAATGTCCCAGCAGTAAACCATAGGGATTATTGCATTGCTCTCAGGTACAACAGCAAGCTGTTCAGAATAACATGTTCCCAGTCTTGTTGAATCCAATACTTAAGATACCTTCAGGATTCACAGCAGCATTGTTTAAAATAGTCAAGCAAGGAAACAGCTCAAATGTTCATCAGACAGTAAATGGATCAAAAGATGTGGTAGACTCCTACAGTGGAATATTATTTGGCCACAAAAAATGAATGAAGTGCTGATAATTTGATACAACATGGATGAACCTTTAAAACATGCTACATTAAAGAAGCCAAGCCCAAAAGAACACATATGAAATACTACATGTATGAAATACCCTAAGAAAGCAAACATATAGAAGCAGAAAGTAGATGAGTGGTTGCTGAGGTCTGGGGATGACATTGGGGAGTGACTGTAAATGGATTTCAGGGTGGCCCAAGGTTATGGAAATGTTCTATAATTACACTGAGGTGATAGCTATACTATGTGTCTTTCCATCTTTGTAACCCAGGGCCTGGTGCTGCAGGGATTCTTGTTAAAGGAAGCCATGCATGCTTACCTGGCCCCGTGAGTGAATGAAGGTCAGTGGGGCTGTAAGGTCAACAGCAGCGCCGACTGCAGAGAAGAGGGCTTGGCTAATGGGCGTAAGTGTCCCATCCCCGTGATGGCAGATACGGCTCCAGGGTCTGGAGCAGTACTAGATTCTTTCAAGTCATTAGTGGCGTTGAAACAAAGTGCTGTAAGAGGTCTGTTCCGGTGGTTACAGAATGATCAAGTGAAAGCTTGGAGGGAAAAATAAACATGGATTTATAACAGAAATCTACTTGTGTAGGCGTTTTAGATCAGTTGCATTTGGACCATTGAGTGCCTATCATGGGAATGTTGGCTATCGAGCAGACACGGTGTTTGGCAGCTGAATTGATTTTGCTGAAGGACCTCGTTGAAGTCCTTTTCAAACCCGGCGTCTCTGCCCTGAGTGGCTTTTGCTGCTAATGCTGCTCAGTGCATAGACCACAGCATGGTTGGCTTTGGATAAATGTGTAGACAAATTTCTTTCTGTTTGTGGCTTTGAAAATTTCCCTAAAGCTTTTTTAGCCCTTTTAAGAATTTTTACAAGTTACTCTTTACCTTTTAATTGAAAAATACCATACTTCAAAAAAGTTCATGGAAAACAGAATTTTGAAATTAGTTTATTTTGGTGCAAAAGATTTTTAAAGTCAATGCATAGATTTTCATAATACACATTTCCATGAACTTTTTGAAAACTCTGTATGGATGGATTTTAGAATTTTTGGCACCAAAATAAACAACTTTTAATTCTGTTTTTCCTTGAATTTTTGAAGTACTCTTATATATGTCTTTAAAGCAGATATAGACTTTTAAAAAAATATATTTTATTTGAAAGGCAGAATTAGAGAGAGAAAGAGAGAGAGAGAGAGAGAGAGATACAGATGTCTCTCAAATGGCCACAACAGTCATGGCTGGGCCAGGCCAAAGCCAGGAGCCTGGAGCTTCTTCTGGATCTCCAACATGGGTGCAGGACCTTGGCCATTCTCTGCTGCTTTTTCCAGACACATTAGCAGGGAGCTGGATTGGAAGTGGAGCAGCCAGGGCAAAGCAGTTGCCCATGAGAGATGCTGGTGTTGCAGGTGGCAGCTTTTCCTGCTGAACCACAGCACTGGCCCCGACTTTCTTTGCTTTATATCAAGGGTACTTCTTGAGATTTAATCCTGGTGGCAGTAATTATAAAGTTATCTATGAATTGAAACTATTTACTTGTTTACTTAGTAAAGACTTTTAAGAGTCATGTGAAGACAGGGCTTTTCTTTGCTCCTATGGAAAGGTATTAAAAAAAAATTTAGTCTGGTGAGGCTTCTCATTGTATGGTAAATTCCTCAAAATATAAGGTCTGGCTTCCTGGATTCCCCCCAGTGGTTCCCTCTATTTTAGGCCAAATAAAATAACTTCACCCTTTTTCCCTTCTCATTTACTTTTGCTGACGTTGAGTCCCTGATTGGAAGAGTATTTCCTTCTGTGGAATCAGTTTGTCTGTGTATCTTGCAGGTACTACTCCGTCCTCTATCCACTGGAGAGGAAAATATCTGATGCCAAGTCCCGTGAACTGGTAATGTACATCTGGGCCCACGCAGTGGTGGCCAGCGTCCCTGTGTTCGCAGTGACCAACGTGGCTGACATTTATGCCATGTCCACTTGCACGGAAGTCTGGAGCAACTCCCTGGGCCACCTGGTGTACGTTCTGATCTACAACATCACCACAGTCATTGTGCCTGTGGCTGTGGTCTTCCTCTTCCTGATCCTGATCCGACGGGCCTTGAGTGCCAGCCAGAAGAAGAAGGTCATCATAGCAGCCCTCCGCACCCCGCAGAACACCATCTCTATCCCCTATGCCTCCCAGCGGGAGGCTGAGCTGCACGCCACGCTGCTGTCCATGGTGATGGTCTTCATCTTGTGCAGCGTGCCCTACGCCACCCTGGTTGTGTACCAGACTGTGCTCAATGTCCCCAACACTTCTGTCTTCTTGCTGCTCACTGCCATTTGGCTGCCTAAAGTCTCTCTGCTGGCAAACCCCGTGCTCTTTCTTACTGTGAACAAATCTGTCCGCAAGTGCTTGATGGGGACCCTGGTGCAGCTGCACCACCGCTACAGCCGCCGTAACGTGGTTAGCACGGGGAGTGGCATGCCCGACGCCAGCCTAGAACCCAGCATGCGCTCGGGCAGCCAGCTCCTGGAGATGTTCCACATCGGGCAGCAGCAGATCTTTAAGTCTACAGAGGATGAGGAAGAGAGTGAAACCAAGTACCCTGGCTCAGCTGACTTCCAGGCCAAGGAGATGCTTCCTGGCTGCCTAGACCGAGAGCAGGGGCCACGATTTGCACCCCCTGCCCCACCGTCGGGCACAGTGGACTCCACATCCCAGGTGGCACCAGTAGCTGCTGTGGAACCCGAGACGTTTCCTGACAAGTATTCCCTGCAGTTTAGCTTCGGGCCTTTCGAGCTGCCTCCTCAGTGGCTCTCAGAGAGCCGGCACAGCAAGAAGAGGCTGCTCCCCCCGCTGGGGAATACCCCAGAGGAGCTGATCCAGACCAAGATGCCCAGGGTGGGCAGGGTGGAGCGGAAGATGAGTAGAAACAACAAAGTGAGCATTTTCCCCAAGGTAGATTCCTAGCAAGGACCGCCAAGCCCTGGAAGCAGTGGGGAGGCCTGAACTCTCCCCTCCCCCAACTCTGGCCCTGCGATTTGTGTGATCTCATCGCAACCCCTCCAGGCCGATTCCTCCTGTGTGGGCCAACAGCTTGAGATGACAGGGAAATCTGTATCACATCAAATGCCCTCTTTATTGAGGGAGTGCATTACGTGTCCCAGGGATCCACGTCAGTCCACGTTCCTCTCTGGGGGATGAAGACTGGAGTTTGGAGCAGGTCTCGGGGTGGGTACTCCATGGGCATTTTCTGGAGACTCCTCCCTCCCTGGGGCCTCATGGAGAGCACCCAGAGAGAAGAGTATGCAAAGGTTCACAGCGAGCAGTGGCACTGAAAGGGGGATCCAAGGTGCTAGGTGCCCACAAAGAACATGCCTGTTTGGTTACCTGAAAGATAACAAGTAGGAAAGCCTTTTTTATTGATAAGACAGGACTTGGCACCTGACACCATTTTTGTGGATGCCCCAATCATAGATTCAGTGTTTCTTCTGATACCTTTCTCCCCTCTTCACTGAGATATAGGAAAGGGATGACTGTTCCACCTTCAATTGACAGACATGGCAGTAGATGTGCCCAGGATAAGGGAGTTAATTCATCCTTGGTTTTCCTGACATTCTCTTGGCATTACCAAGCTCAGAAAGATGCACCTGCACCCTGCAGTCAGGGTCAGTGTTGGCTGGAAGCCCCTGCAGACTCTTCACTGTGTCTTTCCTCTGTCTTATGTGTATTCTCAACAGAGGAGAGAGAAGCTGACAGGTGCAGAAGAAAGACTGAGAAATGCCCACAGCACTGTAGTCTTTTCCACCTGCTGTCACGTGAAAGGTGCTACCTATCAATCTTTATGAATAAAGTCTATTGAAAAAAATCATCTTATGCAAAATTTTGGAATTGAAAGGTAATTAGAAATGCACAGTTAGCACAGGCTGGGTCCTTTGGGAAACATCAGGCTAAAAAGTACTTGACTAGCAGAGGCGACTCTGTCCAGCACTGGCAAGAGTCCGAGGAAGACAGCCCCATTGGGGTGAAGACCCAGAATGTACTTTCAGTCTGTGCAGCTATGGCTCTCCTTTTGCTTTGGACACAGAGGAGGAGCGTAATATCAAGAAATAGTAAGTTGTTAAGTGCTAAGGTGACACTGACTCAGATGAGCTCTTTACTTCCTCTCTCCCAGCAAAGTTTCATTAGGAACCAGAGTGGGTAGAAGATGGAGGTCAATGTCTTACAAGTGATTGGAGTCCACCTTCACCTTGGGGAGGATTTCAGCAGGCTGGACTCAAACCACCATGACACTTCATTCGTAATGAGGGCAAGTGCAGTGCTAGCTTGCTTCTCTCTCTGGAGCGTCTTGTTCTTGTTAAGGGTACTTGGGAGCGCCAGGCAAGCCTGATGGGGAGTGGGTCCTCCGCAGCAAAGGTCCACAGCTCAAGGCAGTGGTCTTCATGCACCGCCTCCTGTAGCCACACTGCCCCATTGGCCTTGGGGGAGGCTCAGTCTCCGGGAAGGGTTTTCTTCTTTTCTCTTGGGTGAGGTATCTTGTGATTCCCGGTTGTGAACCCCAGGGCCCTACCCCCGGAGAGGGAGAACCTTCTTTGCATTTGTCTTCTTGCAGCTGAAACAGAGGGCTGCCACACTGCCTTGTGGCCCTCTGCCTCCTGGGTCCCGTGTGCATGGCATCTGTGGCTCCTTACCCTGACAGTTAACATTGTGGCCCTCCAAGCTTATCTTTCAAAACCCTCACCTTTGTAAGTTCTACCAAGGAAAAACATAATCTGTCAGATAATTGTGTCCACTTTTGAGGTATTTGTCAAATGTAGCCCCTGTGGTGTCGTTCTGATACTATGTGTATACAATTTAATAAATGCTGATGCAGCAGAATTTGGTTGGATATATTTATTATGTGTGTTTGAAGCAGACGGCTGACTTCTAACAGGTCATTGCCAGGTGTATTTCTATACTCTTTGAAGAATAACATTTTAATAAAAAATTGAAAAGCAGTTTCTGAACACATACTTGTCTAAGCTATGTTTTCTTTCCTTTTCTTTTCCCTCTTTCTTCCCACTTGGTCACAAATGAAAGATCTTTCATAAATTCAGATGGCAGCATCACAGTAGCATTTTTCTGTGGTGTTGCTACTAAAAGATAATGAATTCCCAAAGGGGAAAATGCAGCATTTGCATGAATGTCACAAAGTTGGAGTTCAACTTGCTGGATGGACTGTGCAAATCTCTAGGTGGAGCTTCACAGGAGAAGAGTGGCACGCACCTGCCATCACCCATCGTGTAGGAGGGGCAATATCACAGAGCTGGCACTGTGGCATAGCCAGTAAAGCTGCCATCTGCAGTGCCGGCATCCCATTTGGGTGCCGGTTTGAGTCCTGACTGCTCCACTTTGTTTTTTTGTTTGTTTGTTTGTTTGTTTTTGACAGGCAGAGTTAGACAGTGAGAGATAGGGACAGAAAGGTCTTCTTTTTCCGTTGGTTCACCCCCCCAAATAGCCGCTACAGCTGGTGTGTTGCAGCCGGTGCGCTGCGCCGATCCGAAGCCAGGAGCCAGGTGCTTCCTCCTGGTCTCCCATGTGGGTGTAGGGCCCAAGGGCTTGGGCCATCCTCAGCTGCCTTCCCAGGCCACAGCAGAGAGCTAGACCGGAAGAGGAACAACTGGGACAGAATCCGATGCCCCAACCGGAACTAGAACCGGTGTGCCGGTGCCGCAGGCGGAGGATTAGCCTAGTGAGCCATGGCACTGGCCTGCTCCACTTCTGATTTAGCTTTCTGCTATGGCCTGAGAAAGCAGTAGAAGATGGCCCAAGTCCTTGGGACTCTGCACTGTGTGGGAGACCCAGAGGAAGCTCCTGTTCCTGGGTTCAGATCGACCCTGCTCCGGCCATTGCGGCCATTTGGGGAGTGAACCAGCAGATGAAAGATTTCTCTCTCTCTCTCTCTCTCTCTCTCTGCCTCTGCTTCTCTGTAACTCTGCCTTTCAAACAAATAAGGGCCAGGAGCCCTCTAAGTTTAGATTACCCATGTTCGAATCCTGACTCCACCACTGACTTGCCCTGAGACCTTACCTCCTTGTGCCTCGGTTGTCTCTGGAATGAGGTGATAATTGTGCCAGAGGCTTCTGTTGCCCTGACGTGTGTACTCACCTCTCATGTTAGCTGTGTGTGCAGTGGGCTGCTGTTGGCTGCATCCTCTCACTTCCCTGCTGGCACTCCAGGCCTGGCCTCTCTGCTCTCTGCCCTAGCAGAGCTCCCTAGCTCAGGGACAACCTTGACCTGTGGGCCTGGGGACGAGTGGACAGATACCCCTCTGCTGCTCAGCTGCGAGAGGTCTCTGTTTGGTGCTCAGGATGTTGAGCAGAACTGAGGCCTCTCGCCCATGGTGCCTAAATAATGCATCTTCACGTTTGCGCTTCCTTCTCCCTCCAGGTCTCTCTCTTCAGTCTCAGTTCACGCCCTCAAAGATCTCCTTCTAAATCTGCCTGCACAAAGCCTGTGAAAGGCACTGTTTTCAGGAGAATCCAGGTGAGAAAATAGTGAACCTCGGGACAGGATGGTAAGAGATAGGATCTGTTGGACACAATGTCTGGCACAGCATAAGCTCTGTCAATGTTAATGCTTGGAGACTACGTTTAAAAAGGGAATTTATTTGGAATGTTACTCAGAAAACTGATTAACTATATTAACTTCAGCTCTTAGTCCAGAAATAATTAATATTCATAATGATGGCACTTTTTTTTGACAGGCAGAGTGGACAGTGAGAGAGAGAGACAGAGAGAAAGGTCTTCCTTTGCCATTGGTTTACCCTCCAATGGCCGCTGCGGCTGGCGCGCTGCGGCCGGCGCACTGCGCTGATCCGAAGCCAGGAGCCAGGTGCTTCTCCTGGTCTCCCATGCGGGTGCAGGACACAAGGACTTGGGCCATCCTCCACTGCACTCCCGGGTCACAGCAGAGAGCTGACCTGGAAGAGGGGCAACTGGGACAGAATCCGGCACCCTGACTGGGACTAGAACCCGGTGTGCCAGCGCCGCAGGTGTAGGATTAGCCTATTGAGCCACGGCACCGGCCAGATGGCACTTTTTTTTTTTTAAAGGTTTCATTTATTTATTTGAGAGGTAGAGTTACAGACACGGAGAGAGAGAGACAGAAAGGTCTTCCATCTGCTGATTCACTCCCCAAATGGCTGCAACGGCTAAAGCTGAGCTGATCAGAAGCTAAGAGCCAGGAGCTTCTCCCGGGTCTCCCACACGGGTGCAGAGGCCCAAGCGCTTGGGCCATCTTCCACTGCTTTCCCAGGCCGTAGCAGAGAGCTGGATCAGAAGAGGAGCAGCCAGGAATAGAACCAGCTCCCAGGCAGAGGATTAACCTATTATTAATAGGCCCCAGTGATGGCACTTTGAGGCAGTTCATGATGCCAAAGGGCTCTTTGACTCCCTGAAAAAAAATAACAATAAGTTGCAATATTTCTTAACTAGACAATTCTATGTTTTTTAAAGACATTTTTAACAGAATGTTCAACTTTGCTGCAAATCTATAAACCAGATTCAAATAATTTAATTGTTAAGGAAGTACAGACAGAGGAAAATGCACAGAGTATCAAGTGGTAGGCACACAAATCCAAAGTGGCCCCACCCATAGAAAGAGTAACCTAAGGTAATCAATGGGTGTCCCGAATAATACCTGGAGTGCAAACACACTGGAGAGGGAAGCTACTGCTCAGTCATGCTGGGCTTCTGCACACCTGCACCTGGGCTGGGCTGGCATGGCATACACATAGCTCCTGCCATGTGGGAGCTCTGAGATGTTCCAAAAAAATGAAGATTTTGGGTTGACTTTTGATGAGGGAAAAGTTAATGCTTTAATACTGTTGTCTACCAATCACCCACATACAATGTGAATCATACCATCATAACATGTCTAATTTCCCCCCAAGAGTTGCATACATTTAGCAGGTTTGTATCACTACTCATGTGCTATCTAAGAGCTCTATAGCCAAAAGAAAAAGGAATTGTGATAAATAATCTGGGAATATGTGAATAAGGCAGGAACTAAAACTAGTGCTAATGCCTAGGGTAGCGTCTAAAGCCTTTATGTGAGAGCTTTGTAAAATGAGTTGGAGTGATCTTAGATCCTCCATACATCAGAGTTTGGAAGTAAAATATCTCCCCCTCTCTTAGGCTCAGGTTCAAACACTTTCTCCCCACCCTGATTTGTACCAAGGAGAGAAGTTAGCTAATCAGTGGAATAAAGGCCCAAAGACCTTCAGAGAAATGGAACTGTGATCTCCAGCATCATTTTATGTGAACCTCTGTGTCTACTAACATTCTGGGAACTCAGGAACTTCTTATTGCCAAATGTAAATGATAAATGAAGGCATAAATCATAGCACCTAGAGCAGCAGGAGAACTCTGTCACATAGGAGCTGCATCCAACCTTGAAGGGGAAGTAGAGCTTTAAGGTCCTTTTCAGCTTTGAAATGTTATGATTCTATAGCCCATTGTTTTATTCCACATGAAGACACACTTAAAAAACATCTTACGAAATTTTAAAAATTTATTTGAAAAGTAGAAAGAGGCCGGCGCCGTGGCTCAACAGGCTAATCCTCCGCCTTGCGGCGCCGGCACACCGGGTTCTAGTCCCGGTCGGGGCACCGGATTCTGTCCCGGTTGCCCCTCTTCCAGGCCAGCCCTCTGCTGTGGCCCGGGAGTGCAGTGGGGGATGGCCCAGGTGCTTGGGCCCTGCACCCCATGGGGAGACCAGGAAAAGCACCTGGCTCCTGGCTCCTGCCATCGGACGAGCGCGGTGCGCCGACAGCAGCGCGCCGACCGCGGCGGCCATTGGAGGGTGAACCAACGGCAAAAGGAAGACCTTTCTCTCTGTCTCTCTCTCTCTCTCTCTGTCCACTCTGCCTGTCAAAAAAAAAAAAAAAAAAGTAGAAAGAGACAGACAGATCTTCCATCTGTTGGTTCACACCCTAAATGCTAGCAATGGCTGGGCTGGGCCAGGCCAGGCTGAACCCAGAAGCCTGGAACTAAACTTGGGGTGGGGGCAATCTCTCCCTCTCTCACACTCTCTCCCCCCCTTCCCCATCACCTGCTCTCACAGCTGGTTGAGCGTGTACTCTCCTTCTGCCTTTCAGTAACCCCAGCTCTTCTGTCCACCTCTACCTTTGTCTCCTGGTTGTATTCTTAAATGGGGGAAGACAAGAACCTGGACTGAGTCTACCTGGGGGTCTTCCTGAGCCCAGCCAGGGCTCTTAATCTGCACACAATAATTTGGGGATCCCCATTCCCACAATAAAGTCATGACAGATGCCGAGAAATGAGAAAATTGAAACAGCTTTGACAGGAAAGTCAGCTTTGAGCAAGGCTTTCACGGGCTCACTGGGAGGTGTTTGGGGGAAAGAGAGGCCAGCACATTCAGCCGTGAAGCTGTTCTGAAGACCTGAGCATGAGTTTACAGGATCACAGGTTATGAGCTGTCACAAATGCCATTACTCACGTCCTAGGCATCCACCTGTCTCCCTTGCCCAAGCAGACCCCCACCCTTTTCCGCTTCCGGGGGTGGGGCGGGGTTAATCCTGATTAGGGAAAACCGATCAGGCAAGACCTGGCCCTGGTAACTCTCTGGGGATGGGTCTGTGCCCTGAGTTGATCCCATAAATGACTCACCAGTGAGTGCCCGCTATGTGTGAACGAGGAAGCATGGAGACCAGAATCCGTCTGGTGTGCTCACCTGAGGACTGTAAGACAGGACACTCAGGGAGGCTTCCCCTGAAGTCTGGGGATTGTGGCTCAGGCTGCAGAGCTGAGGACAAGAGCAGCTAAACTTCTCACATTTGCGTGGTTAACAGGAAACAGCAGAATGAAGTCTGCTGCCTCGACTCTCTCTCCTGTCCTCCGTACATAATACCCAGGCTGCCTTTGAAGAGAGAGCAGAAGAAACCTAAGGAGTGTAATCTAGGTCCTAAGATACCTACTTGGCGGAAAAGACAGATCTGCCCTTCTTCTCTGCAGTCGGGAATCTAATTAGGGGTTGGGCTTGCTGATGTCCGAGGCGTGGAAAAGGAATCGGAGAGAGAAATCGAGCAAGCAAGCAGGGCCAAGAGAGAGGTATCCTGCACACCCGTCAGGCAGAGTAGTGAGAACGGGTGGTCGTCTCAAATGTCAAGTGAGCACCGCAGAAGCTCGGCTTCAAAGCTGGCCACTGGCCAGTCTGGAAGGAGGCTGTGGGTGACTGCTGAGCGGGCTTGCCGTGGCCAGACCTGTGCCATAACTGGTATCAGGACAGGGCCACTTGGTGGGCCTCTCACGTTTCTCCCACAAGTGTCCAATGAGAGGCAATGACTGTCAGTCCACAAGGTATCTTTCTCTCCCCCCTGGTTTTCCCCTTACTCCCCAACAGAGACAACAGGGAGACCCCGAGAGCAAAGAGGGAAGTACAGATGGAGACCATGTTCATCTTCCCATGTGAGTTCCTTGGGCTCATGCCTGAGTGGGAGAAAGGTCAGAGCAAGAAATCAGGAACCACAGGGAAGGTTTGAACTGGACAAGACTCCTTAATACCTGCAGGGGACTAGAGAGCCATAGGATCTGCCTGTGCCACGGTTAAGGATCAAGAAAAGATGCTTCTGCGAATTCAGTTTTCTGTGTTCAGACTCTGCAGTCAAGCATAATGACTGTGAGGGCAGCCAGCCTTCGAAGAGGGTGACAAACAGGACAGCAGAGCAGAGAGACAGGGTGACAGTGTCTTAATGACGTCACCAAGCTGCTAAATCCCAGGCCCCACCTTTGAACTCGCAGTTCTGTGAGAGAATAAATTCTGCTCTATGTGCCTCGGTTCGAGTCTGAGCTTTGTGGTTTCCAGCTGAAAGCACTCTCACTGGTAAGCAAGCTAATTTATTACTTGCAAAGAAAAACACATTTGAAAATTGCTCCTGCTTTTGGGTGTAATCTAACGAAAGCAATGTTCTCAGAGTAATCCATGGCTTTCCTATCTGGGATCTATCTCTTTTTGTGGAATCTGTTTTATGTTAACTTAATGAGAAAATTCCACAAAGGAACTATTTGGGGTTCCTGATAGATGGCTGGTTTGATATATTTTTCTAATTTTATTCTCTCCTGAAATTCCACTAAAATTCCATTTCAGGGTTAAAAGCAGAAGACAAAAATCCTTAAAGACACAAGGCCGTCCATTGCAGCCATTTGGGGAGTGAACCAGTGGATGGAAGACTTTTCTCTGTCTCTCCCGCTCTCTGTAACTCTACCTCTTAAATAAATGAATAAATATTTTAAAAAATAAAGGGCGGGGGTGGTGCTGCTGGCATCTTGTTTGGACACCGGTTTGCATCCCAGCTATTCCTCTTCTGATCCAGCTCTCTGCTATAGCCTGGGAAAGCAATGGAAGATGGCCCAAATGCTTGGACCACCACACCTGCATGGGAGACCCTGAGGAGGCCCCTAGCTCTTGGCTCCTGGCTTCAAACTGGCCCAGCTCTGGCCAGTGCAACCATCTGGGGAGTCAATCAGTGCATGGAAGACCTTTCTCTCTGTCTCTCCATCTCTTTGTCTGTAACTGTCTCTCAAATGAATAATTCTTTTTAAAAAACGTTTTTAAAAAAAGATGCAAGTTATAGGAGAGGAAACTGTATTCTGTGGTTCCAGTTGACTCTACAATAGCAACAAGTTTTAGAAGCCGGGGGCTGGTGCTGTGGCTCACTTGATTAATCCTCTGCCTGTGGCGCCAGCATCCCATATGGGCGCCGGGTTCTAGTCCCAGTTGCTCCTCTGGCAGTCCAGCTCTTTGCTGTGGCTGGGAAGGCAGTGGAGGATGGCCCAAGTGCTTGGGCCCTGCACCCACATGGAGGAGACCAGTAGGAAGCACCTGGCTTCTGGCTTCGGATGGGTGCAACACCGGTCATAGCAGCCATTTGGAGAGTGAGCCAATGGAAGGAAGACCTTTCTCTCTCTCTCTCTCTCTCTCTCTCTCTCTCTCTATATATATATATATATATATATATATACACACACACACACTATATATATACACTATACACACACACACACACACACATATATATATATATATACCTGTCAAATAAAAAAAAATTAAAAAAAGAAGCCGGAAAACAGATGGGCAATGGGAACTGACAGCAATAGCCTCAAAATAGCCTCAAGAAATTTCCAGGAGCTTTCATTTGGAAAGCAGCAGTGAGTGTCCTTGTATATCCATCTTGAGAGCTTGTTAGGAGGTTCTAGCAGGGAGCACAGCTACTCGTATACCCTTGACCGAAGACCGGTCCTCCTCTAGCGGGGAAGGTCATCCTCTTCAAGCGTGCAGCTTCGGGAGGGACACACATGGAGCGGTGAGGGTCGAAGGGGACACCCGCCTAGCCAGCCAGATCAGCTGAATCAACCCTGGTGATCAGTGGGGTGACAGGTGTCGCAGCCAGATCCACCTTCACATTGCATGTATATCCTTCTTAAGGGCATGAATTACTGTCTTCTAATATATCTCTGAGGGTATTGAAGATAATTGTTTGTGTGGGTTTTTCTTAGGGTCTACATTTCTTTTTTTATTTTTTAAACATTATTTATTTTAAAGGTAGAGTTACAGAGAGAGAGGGAGAGACAGACAGAGATCTTCCATCCACTGCTTCACTCCCCAAATGGCTGCAATGGCCAGGGCTATGCCAAGCCAAAGCCAGGAGCCAGGAGCTTCCTCCAGGTCTCCCACCTGGGTGCAGGGGCCCAGAGACTTGTCCATCTTCCTATGCTTTCCCAGGAATACCAGCTGGATCGGAAATGGAGCAGCTGGGACTTGAACTGATGACCATATGTGATGCTAGCATTGCAGGCCATAGTCCAACCCACTGGGCCACAGTGCCAACCCCAGGGTCAACATTTCATATAGAACTTTATTTTTTTCTGGCAGCTGGAAATTCGTGGCTAAGATATTGGCTGATCCAAGAACATTTGGGGTTGAATATAAGGTGGGGGAGGTTGACAGCTGTTTGAGAGGTAATTAGGGCCCAGCCCGATCTGCCCTTGTGGTCCACACAGCTGAATCAGCTGCCCCTCTCCAGCCCTGTATCTCCTGGTCTTCTTCCCGCACTGCCCCAGCAAAACCCTGGTAGTCATGTTCAAGTCCCAGTTGCTCCACTTCTTTATTTATTTTTTCAAAGATTTATTTTAAAAGACTTATTTAAAAAAACTTTAAAAAAACACCTTTCATTCACTGTTTCCTAAAAGCCATCAGAGGACATTCTCCTCTAAAACAGAAAGGAGCTGGAGGTGAGACACAGGACGTGTAGCACAGGAGGGTGGTGAAGGGCTATCTTAGGGTGACAGCTGTTGTCATGCCGGGTGTTGGTGTCAACAATCCATACTGCAGCACTCACTCGAGAGATGACTTAGTCTGTTTATGCTGCTATAACAGGATGCCACAGGTTTATCAAGAATAGACGTTCATTTCCTCCATTCTGGAGGCGGGTAAGTCCAAGATCAAGGCACTGGCAGGTTAGTGCAGGTTGCTGTCTGCCTCCAACACGGCATCATGTTGCTGCACCCTCATGTGGCAGAAGGCAGAAGGCCAAGACTACCGAAGGCATGAGACTTCTCTTACTAGGTCTTAATCCCATTCATGATGGAAGGCACCCTCATAACAAGCTCAGCTCTTTACTGTCTTTTGAAAAAGATTTATTTATTTGAAAGACAAAGAGTCAGAGAGAGAGAGAGAGATCTATCTGCCAGTTCATTCCCCAAATGGTCACAACAGCCAGGAACTCCATGAAGGTCTCCCACATGGATGGCAGGGGCCTAAGTCTCCGGGGCCATCTTCTGCTGCTTTCCCAGTTCCATTACAGAAAGCTAGATTGGAAATGGAGCAGCTGAAACTCAAACTGGTGCTCTGATATGGGATACTGGCATCATAAGTGGAGGCTTAACCTGCTGCAGACGACTGCCTAGCATAACCACCTCTTTAATAGCCCAACTTCCTAATATAATCAATTGATCACCAAGTTTATTTTTTTTAAAGAGTTATTTATTTATTTGAAAAGCAGAGTTAAGGCCGGCGCCGTGGCTCAACAGGCTAATCCTCCGCCTTGCGGCGCCGGCACACCGGGTTCTAGTCCCGGTCGGGGCACCGGATTCTGTCCCGGTTGCCCCTCTTCCAGGCCAGCTCTCTGCTATGGCCAGGGAGTGCAGTGGAGGATGGCCCAAGTGCTTGGGCCCTGCACCCCATGGGAGACCAGGAAAAAGCACCTAGCACCTGGCTCCTGCCATCGGATGAGCGCGGTGCACCGGCCGCAGCGCGCCGACAGCAGCGCACCGACCGCGGCGGCCATTGGAGGGTGAACCAATGGCAAAGGAAGACCTTTCTCTCTGTCTCTCTCTCTCACTGTCCACTCTGCCTGTCAAAAAAAAAAAAAAAAGCAGAGTTACAGAGAGGCTGAGGCAGAGAGATAGAAAGAGAGAGAGAGAGAGAGAGAGAGAGAGAATCTTCCATCCGCTGGTTCACTCCCCCAGTTGGCTGCAACAGCCAGAGCTGCGCTGATCTGAAGCCAGGAGCCAGGAGCTTCCTCTGGGTCTCCCACATGGGTGCAGGGACCCAAGGACTTGGGCCATGTTCTACTGCTTTATTTTGATAAAAATGTGAATAAAATTTCAAAAGTTTCTGAATTTTTCATCGCACCATCAGAGTAAACAAAAGCAAAAGAGAAAACCATATGAGCCACTAAAAGGAGTTGAGAAAGCAGTGCAATTTCAGCTGTCAGGTCAGAGTAGCCGGTGTCTGTTGCTGCTTCATTCAAAGCGTGTCAGTTGACTCAGGCGGTTCCTCTGATTTGGCTGTGTAGAGTAGGCATTTGTGGGTTGGCCTGAATTCTCCTTCCCCTGTATCTTCTAAGTAACAAAGAAGAAAGATTTATTTTTTCTTCCTTTGTGTATTTATTACAGTAGTTTTAAGAATTACTTTTTAAAAATATTTATTTGAAAAGGAGAGAGAGAGAGAGAGAGAGATTTGCCATCTTCTGGTTCACTCCCCAAATGCCTATAATAGCCATAACTAGGTGATTTGAAAGCCAGAAGCCCAGAACTCTGTCTGGGTCTCCTACATGGGTGCAGGGACCCAAGCACTTGGGCCATCACGTACTCTCTCCTAGGATATGCATTGGCAGGAAGCTAGATTGGAAGTGTGGAGTGCCTAGAGCTTGAACCAGGCACTCCAATGTGGGGCGCATGTTCCCAAGCAATGGCTTAACCTGCTGTGCCACAATGCCCAATGTAAGAATGATTACTACCTTGTTAGAGTAAGTTTAAGTAATGCTTTGGAAATTAATTTAGAACCCACATAGTAGTTTACATAAATATTATGAAAGTGCTAAGTTTAATGAGTCAAAGCAGCCTAGGATTTGTTTATTTATTTATGATTTATGT
This sequence comes from Sylvilagus floridanus, assembly GCA_949820135.1. Classification (NCBI taxonomy): domain Eukaryota; kingdom Metazoa; phylum Chordata; class Mammalia; order Lagomorpha; family Leporidae; genus Sylvilagus; species Sylvilagus floridanus. Next base: position 48,391,154 of record OX463239.1, on the reverse strand, counting down.
TCTCATGTACTTAAAACAGCCTAGAGTGAATGCTAGGTAAGTACCTTTGCATCAACCAGTTCAAATCCTTAGACCATCATCTGAAGTTCTTAATTAATTTTAATTTACAATACTTCAAGTTGGTTCCTTTGGGAGCATGTGGCTTCTGTTTGCCTGCTTTGCATTTACGAGATGTTTCACTGGAGGATATTAAAACGCAGCCTACCAACTTTCTGTAGGAAATGACACGATCTCTGTTTTGCAGATGGGCAAAGTAAAGGCACAGATGGCCGCCTCATTAGCCCTAAAAGATGAAGCAAGTTAGAGGTAAAAACAGTACAGAAGCGCGGAAGCCAATTCCTCCACCGCCCTCTTCAAAGTGCGATCATCATGATCGTCGGTGGTTACCATGACTATTTTCTGAATCCCCACTTGGCACATCAACTAGACCGTGCAGAGGATGAGATTAAAACCCTTAATGCCTGGCAGCTGTTTCTCTCAATGTTTTCAGATTTCCTCTGCCTCATGATTCCCCCTGTTTGGTTGCAAGGGCATTCAATTCAGAGGAAGTGTTAAGAAACTCCGAAAGGAATGCCAAGATTGAGATTAGTCTGCTGGGAGCCCTGGCTTCCTTGGCTGCCTTAGATCTTCCCTGTTGATTCCATGCTGAGTTTATCCTGAGTTTAATTTAATAGTCATTGCCATCAAATCTCTCTAAGCCATTCCCCACACCCCTAGAAGTCACTTACTATTCTCCTTCCAAGTAGATGAAATATTAATAAGCTTGATTCATCATAATAGTAAACACTATTGCGTTGAACACATACTATTATATTAGAATACAAAGCCCAGGATATATTCAGGATATGATCCCTGCTGTCTACATAGCTTAAGGATGAAAAAACCCGAGAGAGAGAGAGAGAGAGAGAGAGAGAGGAGTAAATGAGCAAATACTGACAAGAACTCTAGAAGCAAAGTGAAAATTAAGTTTCATGGAAACAGTACATCCTCCTGAATGATGGTCATTGGATAGCGAATTTTCTAAAAATTTCTTTCTCCATAAAATGCCCACTTACTTTATATATTCATAGTGTTTAGTATTATGAGGATATTAGCCTGGCCACCTACCACCTCTGTACTCTAACTTGAGGACTTTAATATGCCCTGGAGGCTAAGTGCTTTGTTCAAGACCATAGACCAATGGTCATGGTTTTAAAAAATGCCTAATAGTTAAGCAAGATGTGGGGAGCAAAACCCAGTGATTTTAAAATATATTTTTCATGACAAAATAAAGTAATTTAAATAAATACTGGAGAGGATATGGAAGTATTCCCCTAACCAATGCTTTCTATTTTCTCCCTGCTAGATATTGTGGATGGCTAGGTTAGTATTACTTAGTTCATACCCAGCAACCCCTCTGACTGCTGACTCTTTCTAGAATGAGCGGAATTAGGAGTGGGAGAAGTTTTCTGTGATCATCCAGCTCCTGCCCCTGGCAGAATCTGAGCAGCGAGGCATGATTAGGGGAATGCTGAAAAGTTCACTCACCCAGGTAGATCTTGCAGAGGATTTGACTCCAAGTAAGTGACCAATAGATAACAGATAGATGCCTGGATGCGAGCGTGCCACTTCAATACAAATTCCCATCCATTTGGATCAAGCTAATGATTTCTACACTCATGAAAAATAGTTGCAATTTCACAAATACCAACATTTGGAGCTAGGTATGCTCAGAAAATGAGCATTTAACGCTTAACAGAAGAGAATTGCACCAGATCACTCACCTTTCTCATTTTCCAGCATTGATTGGATGGCTGCTTTTATTTGAAATAGAAGTACTCATTTTATTAACAATCGTGATGAAATGTTTAAAGTAGCATCTCAAGAACATTTCCCCCTCTATTCTACAGAATAAGGGAGTGAGTTAAAGAGTTTTCTCTCCATTATTTGGTGGATGGGCTGGTACACTGAAGCTGAGAGAAGTAAAAGGCTTGTCTTTTCAGAATCAATAATAGAAGTGGAACATGAATGGAAATCTCATAAACCCAAAACCGCTTCTCAAGCCATGCTATCAAAATAGGGCATGCCTCTTGTGGCTTTGCTTTGCTTAATTCATTTTGGAAGATTACAAGGGACAAAGCAGATGGCTGTCATCATGACCCAGATGTTTCTAAACAGGCGATCCTTGCTCAGCATATCGAGCAGGTGCCTTTTACATTGGTGTGAGTGTTGTTTCGGCATGGGTTGAAACACATGAGCAGTTCACTTTCAGAGAGAGGAGAGGCTGCTTAAGTCAGAGGATGGCAAAGCCTCAGAGCTGAAATCTTTATCCACTCGATTATTTTACTAGACAGACACTGAGATCGAGAGAGGGATAAACAGGCTGGACCTGGGCCACACAGCTCTTGGCAGAGGCAGAATGAGAATCCAAGTATGCATAACTTACAATGGTTTTGTGGGTGAGTGCTTGGAACAGCAATTAAGACGCCTTTGGGACTTCTGCATCCATATGGAAGTGCCTGGGTTCAAGTCTTGGCTCTACTTCTGATTCATTTCCTGCTGATGCACACCTTGGGAAGCAGCAGCTGAGGGCTTCAAGCAGCTGGGTCCCTACCACTCATGTGGGAGAACTGGATTGAGTTTCAGGCTCCTGGCTTCTGTCTGGCCCATCCCCAGCTGTTCTGGGCATTCTAGGAGGGAACCAGTAGGTAGAAGATTCTCTCTCTCTTTCTCTCTCTATGTGTGTGTGTGTTTTCTGTTTCTTTCCTCACTGTCTCTAGGCCTCTTAAATAAATGGAAAAAAATTAAAATAAATGAAAAACATGAAGTGGGTGCTGTGGCACAGCAGATTAAGCCTCCAACTGTGATGCCAGGATTCCATATGGGCACCAGTCAAGACCTGGCTGCTCTACTTCTGATCCGGCTCCCTGCTGATATGCCTGGGAAAGCAGTGGAACATGGCCTGGGTGGGCCTGTGCCCCTGTGGGAGACTTGGAAGCAGCTCTGGGCTCCTAGCTTCGGCTTGGCCCTGCCCAGGTCATTGAGGAGTGAACCAGCATGTAGAAGACCTGTTTCTCTCTGTTTCTTTGTAACATTGCCTTTCAAATAAATGAAACAATAAATCTTTAAAAATATATAAATGGAAAACAATTTTAAATGGTTTTGCGTTAACCTATGAGTTCAAGAACATAAAATATAAATTTAGAATGAAATGAGAAGATTAACTCCAGTTTGTCTGTGATGATAAAATGAAGGGACGATAAACAGGCCTCATTGTGTAAGGAGCATGGATGACCAAGTCAGAAAAAGACCTAGATAAAAAAAAGCCAAGAGTAATCCAAACGATGACCACTTCCTAGTCTAATAAACACACTGCATGTTCAGATGGAAACATCACCTTGAATTTCAATCAGGAACAGAGATCTGGGAAGAATCAAGTGAGCCGTGCATGCCAGGATGGGCTCAGGTGTTGTGGCAGCCTGACCCATGGCTGCGGAGCAAACCCTGTGCTGCTTCCTGATGCTGATTCTGAGAAAAGCACATTTTAAAAAGATTCATTTATTTATTTGAAAAGCAGAATTACAGAGAGAGAGAGAGAGATCGTCCACCCAATGGTTCACTCCCCAGATAACTGCAATGGCCTGAGCAGGACTGATCCAAAGCCAGGAACCTCTTCCGGGTCTCCCACGCAGGTGCAGGGGCTCAAGGACTTGGGCCATCTTCTACTGCTTTCCCAGGCCATAGCAGAGAGCTGGATGGGAAGTGGAGCAGCCAGGACTTGAACCTCCACCCATATGGGATGCCGGCACTGCAGGCAGCAGCTTTACCCTCTACGCCACAGCATCGGCCCCCATGGAAAAGCAATTTTTGTATATTGCTGCATAAGTTCCTTGATATCTGCCTTGAATATATTTCTAATAAGATGTGTTATGTTAATGTCCTTAACATAAATAAATACAAATAAATACAAAGGTTTCCATAATTATGAAGGTTTATATAACTTATATACTAAAATTCTATTTTGTATAAAAAGCAGGGGACCTAATTTAAAATAGAAAATAGACAAAACTCCTATGGGATTCCAGGGGCTGAGTTCAATAGAGAAGTGGTGTTTTGGACTCAATGCAGGTGCGCCAGCAGCCTGAAGCGCCGAAGCACGACACTAAGTGCAAAACACGGGTTTCAGGCCAGGATCAAGGGCTGCCGTCAAACTACTGGCCGCCAGCTGCGTCTCATGGGTTCTGTGGTCAGGGACCAGATGCCTGGCAGAGGACCCACTCTTTGGCGCCACGTCTGGCCACTGTAATACTTTCTAGGTGCAGCACATGATCACTGTGGTGACGGGGAACACAGGACGCTCGGGAGGCTGTGGCACGGTGGTGGGGTGCAGGTGGAGGACCCTTCTGCGGGGAACTGAGTGACTCCCTGCCGCCCTGTCACGCTGGATAAGCAGAGCATGTCTTCATTTTCATTAATTTACTTTAATATCTGTTTTTTTTTTAAAGGATTTATTTCGTTTGAGTGACACACACATACACACCCGCACATCCACACAGATCTTCCATCCATTGGTTCATTCCCCAAATGGCTGCAGAAGCCAGGTGCCCAGAACTGCATCTGGGTACCATCTTCTGCTGCCTCCCCATTATCAAGGAGCTGGGCAGGAGGCCAAGCAGCTGGTGCTTGGGCAGGCATGCTGGCCTTGCAGGTGGCAGCCTAACCCACTGCGCCACCACGCCAGCCTGCTGTACGGTCTTCAAAAACAAGCCTCTCCTTGCTTCCTGGGCCCTCAGCTTGTAACCACACTGTGTGTGTGTGTGTGTGTGCGCGCGCGTGTGCGTGTGCACACTGATTTTCACACATCTCGGTGATCTACTAACATCTTCCCCCATGCCCACCCTGACATTCTTAGGACTTGAACTAGTGGAACAAGGTCACAGGACCGCATGGACTAACTTCTCACTTAGAAGTCATCATTACGTTTTTGAACCCATATTAAACTTTTCCTCCTGATATTTTTTTGAATGGGGACACCCACTGACCAGCACCTAATTCTGTGTAGTTCTCCCCAGGAGACCGGAGGGGCAGTCTTGGGGAAGCAGTGTCACCGGTCAGAGCTGCCGCCCCCTGCTGCCCATTGACAGCCTCACCCCTCTCCACCCCTCTAGACACAAACCTGAAGTCAGCGCTCTGCTCAGCCAGCTCGTGGTTCAGCTGCGCCAGAATCACCAAGGTGTTACAACATGTAGATTCCTGGCCTGAACCCCAGCCCTGCCGAGTCAGCATACAGGGAGTAGAATTAACATTTTAAACGACACCACTACTGATCCCATGAATGACAAATCTGAGAACCCTTTTGATGCAAATTGACGTCACTTCTTTTGCTTACTAGAAAAAAAGTAATGAAAACTTTACTAGACATGCATGCATTTTCCTTGAATGCAAATAACATGCCATGTTCCAGAACCTGATTTTTGTTCTTTAAGGCTTTGTCTCTTCCTTGCCCATAACCCTTAGTGACCTGGGCAGCTGTGGCTGAGCAGGATTGGGAGGTGCTGGTTGGAGAGCAGTTGGGATAAAATGGGTAAATGGGATAAAATATGGACTACTTTTTAAGTCTGCTGTTATGTAAATATGTGAGGGAATGTCAAATCTCTCAAAGACATCAATGATTCTATTAGATATTTGTAAGTACTGATCATAGGAAAATTCTGTTATGTATCTATTTACCTATTTTCATTTTATTTGAAAGGTGGAGAGACAGAGCTCTTCCTTCCATCAATTCACCCCCAAATGCCCTCAACAGCCAGGCCTGGGACAGGGGGAAGGAGCCAGGAGCTCACTATGGTCTCCCAAGGGGTGGCAGGGACCAGCTACCTGATTCATCACCTGCTGTCTCCCGGGTGCACGTTAGCAGAAAGTGAGATCAGAAGTGGAGGAGCTGGGGCCTGAACCCTGGGCACTTTGATATGGACTATCAGTGTCTTAACTGCTCTACCAACCTTTTTTTTAATCTTGTTTTTGAGATATAATTTTCACTTTTCCTATTTGGATAGCTATTTAAAGATAAACCGAGTACTGTTCAAAACATACAGGATTTTTCAGCTCAGGGGTTTCTTCAATCACACCTAAAATCCATGGAAAATGAGTTTCTGACAGCGCCAGTTGTGGTTTTCTTTAACAGAAGACAACAGCGCCTTCTAGTGGACATAGATAACATTTATTTTTCTCGAATTCAGACTGTGACTGGGTTGAGAGCAGGCGGCTTTGGAACCCGAGTTGGAAAATCAGTTAGTTCCCAAGTGACATGGGAAAATGTCTGTTCAGGGCTTTGCTTCCCAACTCTGCATCTGGATGATGAAGGTGCAGATCCTGGGGATGTTAAGAAACGAAGTGAATGCTGGATCTAAGGCAAGTTGTAAACACTCCGTAAATGTAATTTTTAGTCATGCTAAACACAGATTAGCAGGAGGTAGAAACCATTGAATAACACACTCTATTAGCTTCCCTTCAAGTGAAATGTTTTTTTTTTTCTTGTCCATGGAATCAATGATATGAAGCTTAAAGGGATCCTCTCCCAGCACAATCTTACATGCGCTTAAGGCTTACCGGGAGAAAAGAGAAATTGGGACAGTGAGGCTGGAATGGTCCGTTGGAGCCCAGATGGATCACATTGTGGATTCCCTCTCATTCATTCAAATCTGACTCCACACAGAAGGAGGGTGTCAAGAGAAGGGAGAGACTGAAAACAAAAACAAAAGCTAACTCCAAAACCAACATTGCCATATGTCACCAACCTGGAATAAGACCAGGAAAGTTTTAGCTTGAAATCTTCTGACTCGGGGAGAAATTTTTTATGAATTACTTTGAAAGGCCTAAGACTTTTCTAGGATCTGTTGGCAGTTTTTGAACACAGAACTGTAGGAAACAGCATTGAGAAACCAGGTGCTGGCTTCTTTCTGAATGCTGTCACCTGCATTAGCTGACACAGAAGTATTTCAGGAAATTAAAACCAAATACACAACAAATGCAATTTATTTAAGTTTGCCCTGAAGGCACACACAGCCTCTCAGCGATTTGCAAAAGGGAGGCGCCAGGAGGTAAATAAGCAAAGAGAATGGCACAGCGACAGAACACAATGAGTTTTATCAAAATATCATCCATGGGGACTTGGTTTGGAAAGTTTGTTGATAGTGAAGAGACAAAGTTTCTGTTGAACTTGAATTTCAGTTTTCCTCGCTTTATATGTATTTCATATTGCATATATTTAAAAGGTAACAGTTCAGGAAAATTAAACTATCTGATGGTGCACACCTGTCATAGCTCTGCTTTTTGCTTAGTTCTCCCCTACCCCATACATCACCAAGAAATCTAGGAGTTTCCTTAAGGGCCACCATTATTCTCCAAAAACTAGAAACTGGAAAGAATGGCCTTTGCTTATGGAATCTGGGAAGTGAATGGGCTCCTGGAGCTGACTTAGTCTGTCACTCCTCAGAGAGTGGTGGGTGGACCAGGGGTACTGCCATCACCTGGGAGCTTGGTGGAGGCTTGGGTCCCACACAGAATCAGCATATTAAACAAGATCCCCAGGTGATTTGTGTGCACATTAATGTTTGACAAGCCCTAGAGCAGAGTTTTGGATTCAGCTGGTGTCAGATGCAGACCTGGGATCAGTATTCTATGAAATTTCTCTAAGTGATTCTAATGTGCAGTAGAATTAAGTATTAAAATGCCAGGCCTGGGTTGGCACTGTGGCGTAGCAGGTAAAGCCATTGCCTGTGATGCAAGCATCCCATATGAGCACTGGTTCTTGTCCTTTCTGCTCCGCTTCCAATCCAGCTCCCTGCAAATGGCTTGGGAAAAGCAGCTGAAGATGGCCCAAGTCTTTGGGCCCCTGCAACCCATGTGGGAGATTCAGATGAAGCTCTGAGCTTTGACCTGGCCCAGCCCTGGCTGTTGCAGCTATCTGGGGGAGTGAATAAGGTGATGGAAGCTCTTTCTTTCTCTCACTCTCTCTCCCTGTAACTCTTTCAAATAAATAATTTTTTAGAACCAGTCTCATTTTATTTTTTAAATGAAGAAACTGTTTCCCAGAATTACCCAAAATCACTCAGCTATTTTGTATAAGAATCCAATTAATGGTATTTTTCTCCTTATTAAAAAAAAAAAAAAAAACAAGGTTGAGGGAACAGAGGGTAGAGAGTATAAATAAAGGGATGGGGATGATCATTTTTAGATTGGTTAGGAAAGGCCCCTGGCAAAAGACTGAAACAGAGGTGTATAGATGGCAGGGAAATTGGGTTTCAGGCAAGAAGCAGTTGGTTGGGCATGGTGGTGGTGTGTGCATTATCTGTATTGAAGGAACAGCAAAAAAGTAATGTTTCTAGACTCCTGACAGATATTGATCTTTGGGATACAGAAACAAAGTCAGAATTGGTAGGAATTCCTGAAACTTAAGTTATTCTTAAAATACTTCCCAACTTTCTTCATGTTCTTGCTATTAGGACTGTCTGAAACATTTGTTTAAAAAGTAAGAACATTATTAAGTGTTTATAAAAACTGTAGCCTACAGCAAATATTCAAACCCTGGAAAACAGAGAGAAATTATCGTTTTTTTTTTTTAAGTAAAATTGAGGAGACATCAAAGAAAACAGCATTTATTTGGAAAATAAACCATTGCAACGTGGGTAGTGCTGTATAGCATCCTGCAAGGCATCACAGGACAGGTTCTTTTTTCTTTGCTTTTAAATAGGGGATTTCCACAAAGTTGTTTTCAGAGGCAGTTAATTGGTTGGGCAGAAATTGTAAATTGCAAAGCTGTTCTGATTGGTGGGTTCATTAGTCCCAGCTGTGCAATGTTGAAGGCTATGGGGCTATTGACTTGAGTTGTTTATCTAAGCCCATTGGAACATTCTGTGGTTTGACCTTTAGTAAGTGTGGGTGCAATCCTCTCCCAGTCAACGGAGTCCACTTTAGAAAGCCCCAGCCTTAGTCGTTTAATTTTTTTTTCAGGTAACACAGAAATCTACCAGTAAGCTTTAGCAGCACTACATAGAATCACAGGTTCAAAGTGGTCAATGTAAAGCCCTATTTTGCATCCAAAACTCTACAGTTTGAAACACTGTTCGTAGAATTTGTATCAAGTACACAATGAATGTCACCTTATTAATATTCATCTTCAAGGATGTCTCACTGCCAGCAGCAGGCAGGACCGGGAACAAGCACTTATCACATGGCACTAGCTACAATCCAGACTGGCTGATTAGACATGTTTCTTCCAGGCGCTCCTGCCGATTCCTGGAAATGTTGCCCTCGAATTGTGACTCAGAGCGTCAGCATTTTCTGCTCTTGCTTTTGACTGGCATCAGTGGATTTCTTTAGTAACAACCCTCTGTCAACTGCTAAGGTTTAATTCTCACTGGAGAATTAGAATGCATCCTCTCATTTTCTTTCAACCGGTATTTAAAAATCTTTGGATTTGGAAAAACATGCAGACGTCTGGAGAAATTTGGGAGACAGAAACTCCTGCCTGGAAACACTACGAGCAAGGACAGTCAGGGTGGAGCAGAGTTTACCAGGAGAAGGCGGCAGCACTGTAGGTCAGAAAGGTAACAAACCTGATCACTAAGGGCCTGGCGGCATCCCGAGGGCTGTAAGTGGAACAGGGGGCCATAGCGAGTCCTGAGAAGAGGAGTGGCACTGTTTGGCTTGGGTGTGGAGAGCAAAATTCAGGCTGTTCTGTTGAAAGTTGAGTAGGGACCAGCAGCAAGATCTAGCTAAGAGGTTAGTGCCAAAATCTAGGTGAGAAAGGGTCATGTGGACTTGAAGGCAGTGAAGTTGTGAGAAGTGTGTGGATTTTTTTAAAAAAAATTTCATTTATTTGAAAAGCAAAATTATAGGGGAGGGGGGGATTTTCCAACTGCTGGTTCACTCCCCAAATGGCCACAATGGCCAGGGTTAGGCCGGATGAGGCCAGGAGTCAGGAGCTCTTTCTGAATCTCCCTCGTGGATGCAGGTGCCCAAGGACTTGGGACATCTGCTGCCTTTCCAGGTGCATTAGCAGAAAGCGAGATCCGAAGTGAAGCAGCCAGGACTCGAACCTGCACTCCACGCGTAGCAGGGGCGGCTTTACCCTCCGGGCCGCCAAAGTGTTTGGATTCTGACACTGATTTGAGCGAAGAGCTGATAGGATTTAGAACGAACTGTGGAGCATGCGAGGAAGAGGAACTGCCGAGGACTCCGAGGCGGTTGGTCGGAGCCTGGCAGGACCAGGACGGCGTTGCTATTTGCCGAGATGGTAGGGCGCCCGAGTTTGCTTTTCCGCACGCCAGGTTTCGACACGTGTCGGTCTCCTTGCACAGCTCAGTGGAAACGTCAGATAAAGCAGCCTGGAGGGTCCACAAGCAGGATCAGCAGCGGTGGCTGCGCACCCTTCGGGCCCCTCACTGAACCTGCGCCTGTTTGCTTCGCTGAAAAACACCCACCAAACGCTAGGGGGGCACAGGGGCCAAGAAGGCGAAAAAGCCTCGTGAGCGGCAACACGCCCTTCAGACCGGAGGGCCGCCGGCATCTGGCGGGGACGGGGACGCAGGCCGTCCCCCTGGGAGCTCAGGGAGCCGGTCTTGCACTGAGCAGTAGAGAAACGCTGAGGAAAAGCAGGTGGAAGGAGTCGTCACTGACATGGCTGGCCTGTAGCCCCGCTGTGCCAAGTTAACGCTTGGTTATTGTTTACACAGCACGCATTCACCCAGAGCTTCGTGCACGCCATCTATTTGAGCCACTCAACAGCCTCGGGAGCAGGGACTTGTCGTCATCCCCGTTCTACGGTGGGGACACTGGGCTCAGAGACGCCTCACAACAATAACCAGACACTGAGCGCTGCGAGGAGCCAGGCGTGCCCCTTCCGCGTCCAACTCGAACCAACCCGCTCCGGCCGGCCGCAGGGGCCGCCTCCGTGGCCTGGCCCAACGTCCCCCCGCGGGATGGTACAGCCCTTTTCGCCTATCGCGAGACTGGAAGCGTCGGTTGCCAGGGGAACGGCGTTCCCGGAGGCGGGAGGGTTTGGGACCCGCAGCCTCTGCCAACTCCAGTGAGGCTGCGGTGGCGGGAAAGATCCCTCCTTTTGGGGGAAAGTACGGGACGCTTCGAGTGTCACGGAGCGTCTCCGGCGCCCGTCGCTACTTTGCCACCTGCCAGTAATTCCTCAGGTCCCCGCCCGGAAGGTGAGGAACCGCGCAGCCGGCCGGAGCTCGTCGCCGCGCGCCGCGCTTTGAATGGGCGGGGGGGTCCGAAGACGGGCTGTCAGGAAGAGCCGGCAGGGCCAATGAGAGGGCCGTGCGGGCCGTGCGGGGCGGGCTCGGTCCTGGGGACGGGCCTATCAGGGGCGGGTCCAGGCCTGGGAGGAGCTGGCGCCTTAGCGCTCCAGGGGCTTCTCAGCCTCCCTCAGGGTCTTCTCTGGTGAGGCTTTTCGCCAGGGTTTTCCTGAACTCGGCAACAAAGCTTCCTGCCCTTAGGATTCCCACATTCCCGGGCTTCTTGACCATAGACCACAAGACCATAAAGTGCAAAGATGATATGGGCGTTTCACAGACAACAAACAGACACAGTAAGCCTTTGACTAGAGACGCCACTGTCTCCTGCGTCCAGAAATTTAGATCAAACTCGCAGATGCTTTGACACCTGTCAGACTGACGAAGATGGAAAGGCTTTCCAGACAAGCAGATGGGCCGCAGGCCCGTGTGAGGCCGCGGGCGCGCGCGCTCTTGGTGAGGGTCCGATGCGGCACGACCTCTTGGCACATGACCATAATTTGAAATGCAACGGTTCTTTGCAATTCTAATTTATCCACCGCGGCCAAAAAGGTGTTAATGTAAACATTGAGGGGAATTTACACTTGACGCAAGTTCAGAGTTGTTTGGGGTTTTCACAGTCGCACCCGTTTAAGTAATTACCACCACAGTCGCACACACACCAGGTGACGTCATGCTCCAAGCCCCTTGGGAACCCTGTGGTAGGCCCATCCCCGGCCCCCAGCCCTGGTGAATGTCATTGGTGGAAGCGAACCCTGTGTAGGCCCATCCCGGCCCCCAGCCCTGGTGAATGTCATTGGTGGAAGCGAACCCTGTGTAGGCTTCAAATCCGGCCTCTTCCCGCTCAGCATGAAGCCGTCGCTATTCCTCCACCTCCATGGATCCGCAGAGCGTCTCAGCCTTGCTGAGTAGTGTCCCATTGGATGGGTGTGTCGACCCACTCTGGAGTTGAGGGACGCTTGGATTGCTTCCAAATCTTGGCAGTTATTGATGACGCCTCTGTAAATATTCAAGTACACGTTTTGTGTGAATGTGAGTTTTCATTTATTGGGTGCATATCTGTGGTAGGTACATGTTGAACTTGATATGAAACTGCCCGGAATTCTGCAAAGTGGCTGCTGTAATTTGGGTTTTCACCAGCAATATATGAGAGTTCCAGTTCCTCCCTCCCTTTGTCAGTACGTGGTACGTCAGTTTTGTAAAAAATTAATTTTCACCATTCAGATGGGTGTGTAGTGGTATTTAATTGGGGTTAAAATTTATTTCACCATTCAAATGGGTGTGTAGTGGTATTCCATTGGGGTTTTAAATTTATTTATTTAATTTGAAAGGTGAGTGTGTGGGAGGGTAGATAATCCATCAACTGGTTCACTCACCAAATGCCTACAATAGCCAGGGATAGGCCAGGCTGAAGTCAGGCGTCCAGAACTCCATCAGGGTCTTCCTCAGGGGTGGCAGGAACCCAAGTGCCTGAGCCATCACTTGCTGCCTCACAGGCTGTGCATTAGCAGCAAGCTGGATGGGAAGTTGGAGCCGGGACTGGAACCAGACACTCTGATAGGGGATGTGTGTGTACTTCCAAGCCAAACACCTACCCTGTCGTTGTGATTTAAATTCAAATGTTTCTGAGGGCTAATGATGTTGCATATCTTTTCATGTGCTGATATTGCTGTAGTACATTCTTGGGGGATGAGTTTGTTCATTTTTTTTTTATTGCATCTTGATTCTGCCTTATATATTCTGGATGTAAGTCCTATATCAGAAGTTTTGCAAATATTTTTCTCCCAGTCCTTGGGTTTTATTTTCATGTCTTTTGAAGAGTGCAAGTTTTAAATTTTGGTGCGCTGCAAATTATCAATATTTTCTTTTATGAATCATGCTTTTGATACTACATATGAGAAATCTTTGCTTAGCCTACAGTCACATATATTTTTCTCAAAATTTTATAGTTGTAAGTTTTTTAAAAAAATATTTATTTATTTGAAAGTCAGAATTACACTTGGAGAGAAGCAGAGGCAGAGAGGGAGGGACAGAGGGATGGAGGGACGGAGGGAGAGAGAGAGAGAGAGAGAGAGAGAGAGAGAAAGAAAGGGGTCTTCTACCTGCTGGTTCACTCCCCAAATGGCTGAAATGGCCGGAGCTGTGTTGATCTGAAGCCAGGAGCCAGGAGCTTCTTCTGGGTCTCCCACGTGGTGCAGGGGCCCAAGGACTTGGGCCATCTTCTGCTTTCCCAAGGCCATAGCAGAGAGCTAGATTGGAAGTGAAGGAGCCGGGTCTCGAACTGGCACCCATATGGGATGCCGGCACCTTAGGTGGCGGCTGTTACTCACTACAGCAAAGCACTGGCCCCTAATTGCAAGTTTTATATTGGTTTGTGATCCATTTTAAGTTTTAAAATTGATTTTATTAGCAAATACTTTAATATACAAATTAAATGAGTTGACTTAAAGAGTGGTTCATCTTTGTAGTGGAGTTTTATGCTGTTGTTTGAAAGCAAGAAGTAATCTAGAAATGTGATACAGAAGAAAATCTCTAAAATATGTAAAAGGAGAAAAAGCAGGTTGCAAAGCACTGTGCTCTTTGTGTTTGTGTTAGGGAGGAAGATTGAAAGTTTGCATATGCCTAAACAAACATGAGATAAGAATCTGTGACACTGGTTCATGGGATGAGATATTTTGACTTTAAAAGCTTTTACATTTTTCTGTATTCTTTAATTTTTTTTTGTTTTAAAGGCAAGTTAAAAATTGTCCATTAGTAGTTTTTATGCATAAAAATTCATGAAAATAAAAGTTTCACTTTATTTATTTATTTGAAAGAGTTACACAGAGAGAAGAGAGGCAGAGAGAGCTGGAGGGGGGTGTTTTTCATCCTCTCTTTCTCCCCAATTGGCCACAATGGCTGGAGCTGTGCCGATCTGAAGCCAGGAGCCAGGAGTTTCTTCTGGGTCTCTCATGTGGGTGCAGGGGCCCAAGGACTTGGGCCATCTTCTACTGCTTTCCCAGGCCATAGCAGACAGTTGGATCGGAAGTGGAGCAGTGGGATCTTGAACTGGCGCCCAAATGAGATGTTGGGCACCTCAGGCCAGGGCGTTAACCTGCTGAGCCACAGCGCTGACCCCAAAGCAGTTCCACTTTTTAAAGTTTTGCTACTTGTAATTATTAAATAGAGGAGGGCTCATATTCTTTTGATTCTTTCATTTATCCCAAATAAAAAATTACAGCAGTCATATGTTCCTGTTTAATGATTTTGGTTTATTTTTGACTGTTTTTTAGTAAATTATAGAAATAATCCTAGAACAAGTACATTCTTTGATTAAGAATGCACAATATATTTATCAGAAAACCAGAAAATAGAGATAAGCAAAAGATAACAAAAGGACACAAGAACATGGAGAAATCCACCAATTCAGAACACAGCACTCTCTCTTCATCTGTAATCATCTTTCAGGTCTCTTTCTACATATTCCTTTAGTTAGAGACATTGAGGTTTTTTTAAACAAAAGATTTATGTATTTATTTTGAAAGAGTTACAGAAGGAGACAGAACTCTTCAATCTGCTAGTTCATTCCCCAGATGGCTGCAAGGGCCAGCGCTGGGTCACGCTGAAACCTGTGGCTTCATCTGGGCCTCCAGACACTTGGGCCACCTTCTGCTGCTTTCCCCAGGCCATTAACAGGGAGCTAGGTTGAAAGTTGAGCAGCTGGGACAGGAGCTGGCACCCACAGGGGATGCTGGTGGTGGTGTCGCAGGCAGTGGCTTTACCCATTACACAAGGCTGCCCCTGTAATTGAACTTCTTAAGCAAGATTATTCACAGTTTATCCTTCCCTTTCCTCTCTTCCTCCATCCCTCCCTCCCTCTTTTTCTCTTTGTTTTTAATATGTAGATTGCTGTTTATGTCCATAGCCAGTTTTCTACTGGACTATTTCCCCCTGTTATTGATGGGTAAGAACTCTTCATGTAAATTTATTAACCTTTTGCCTGTTTACATTGTATATATTCTCCCCAGTTTTCAGGTACCTTTTAATTTCACTTAGAATTATTTTTTATGTTTGAGACTCAAGAACATTAAATGTTTTGTAATCATCTCTTCTTTTTTGATTTATGCTCCTGGTAGCAAGCCTAAGTCATTAATTGCATAATTAGGAAAATTGCTTTTATATTTCTTTCCAGTCCTTTGGAGAGTACATATTTTTTATGTATTTATTACTCTCAAAGTTAGTGTTTACTCTTCTTAAAGTAATATGGTAAAAAAATTTCAAACTGTACTATAAATGTATAAAGGAGGAACAAAGAAATATCATTAGTCTTGTGTTCCAAAGGCAGCCATTCTGAACTTGTCAGTATTATACTTACCTATTGTTTAGCTTTATCAAATTTTGCACATTCTCTTTGATTTTTTCTTATTATGGATTCAGTGTCTTTTTACATACTCCTTCCCACATTCACTTGATAAAATTAAGGCACACTATTTGGTTAAATCAACATTCAGTTCCTATGTAATTATTACTATTTACATGTTGTTTGGTTACTTTGTTTCTCTTATAGTGCTTTATTTTTCTTGTGGAATTTCTATGTGGAAGCTGAGATTTCTTCCAAATAATCTATAAAATCCTATATCAATGCTTTTTATTTATTCACCTTTCTTTCTGTGGCCAAATTCATAAGACAGTTGGTTAGTTACATCCTCGCTTATCCCTAGACTTATATTTTATTTAAATTATTTTCAGGGACACAGATGATAGAAGAGACCTACTGCTAAAGCAGACTGAAACGTCTGCGGAGCCTTTTAGCCGATCCATGTCACGGATGGCTCCCTGTGCATCTCTCGTTATTGGTGTGTATTATGTCAGCTCTGCACGTGCTTCCATCTCCTTGCTCCCTCTGTGAACTGCAATAAGTCTCCCATGACAGGCTGCCAAGGGCATTTACAAGACATTTGGCCTTTGGTGACTTAAGCTTTCTGGTTGTGATGTGATGGGCGAGGGTGATCCATCACTTGACCATAATAATGTCAATGCTTTCTTGAGGGAGCTGAACCCCTTTTTCAGAGTTTGAATAATGCTGGGCTCAATGCCTTTTTCATTTGCTGAAGTGGAAAGAGTTGACCTACTGGTCTCTTAAGCATTAGCTTTGGCACTTTGAATGGTTGGAGGCCAAACCATATTGTCCCTCTGTGTGCTGAGGAGGAACTGCAGGTGGTTTATGTTTGTGCTTCTGCCAGTGTCCAAAGCTTCTCTGGTTTCTGCCTCTGGGGTTCAAAGGAAAGAAAAGAAAATAGATAAGTGTTTTGTAGCATAAGAAAAAGAAGACATTGTCATACTTGCAAGGAGTAGAGACAATCGTCTTTCTTCTTTCTGTTGTGAGAGAAATGGTTTAATTAATTTAGGGAAGGGTTTGCAGGAAGATACGTTCCTGTGTACAGCTGAGTGTTGAGGGTGTAAAAGCTGGAATTCTTTGTTTCTTACCTTTTATTCAGCATGCATGTTAGTCCCATATCATTGGACAAATCTGGAATGGTTTTGATCAGTGTGCTTACAATGCCCGCATTCTCCATCTACCTTAAGCCACTTGGCCCATATTTCTTGCTTCAGGAATCAACAGTGTGACTAGAGCAGCCAGGGTGGTGAGAGGCCTTAGTGTCACATGAAAGCTAGTTAAAGATATTGGTAAAGAGAGCCAGATAATGAGAAGTCTGTCATCTTCTAAAGGAAATAGATTTTATTCTTTTGTGTTAGAGGGCAGAAGTAGAATGCCGGGTTTTAGAAAGGGAGGATTGATAAAATGAGGGCAGTGCCCTGGAGTTAGGTATTCCATGAAAGTGTGACACCAGAGAGGTGAAGAGAAATAGCTTGGAGGGAATCCCAGGCTGAAGGCTGAGCTTGGGTGGAAAAGGCTGGATGTGGAAACCAGAGGAAACCAGAGAGGCCTTAGCAAGTCATTGAGATCAAGTGGATTTTGGTTGAGAGGCAAGGTTGGCCTGGTAAGTGTTGGCTCAGGAAAAACCAAGAGCACAGTAAATGTTTTATCATGGATGTATAGGAAGCCACCAAGATGGTATTCACTTCTACATACTCTTTTAGCCTCTCTCAGGCTGCAGTGACATAAGATTTAACAATCTGTGTATGTGAAAGATGTCTTTTGATAAAATTGTGTGACGGGTAGTAACATGACACTAAAAGGCTCTGAGTACTTGGCTGTTCACATTAACTAATGGAAGATTCAGATATCCCAATCATCTTGTTTTTTAATTTTTTGTTTGCTTCTTTCAGGATATCAATGGATATTATAAAGGGGAACCTAGATGGAATTTCAAAACCAGCCTCAAGTTCAAGAACCCGTCCTGGGAGCCGAAATTCAAATGCATCTTTGGAGGTGCTCTCACCAGAACCAGCATCTTTTAAGGTAAATAGCTGTTGAGAATATAAAGGCATGAGTATAGGTCAAGGTTAAAATATTTTTATGTATGGAATACCTACTTATTTGATATTAATATGTGTGCAGCTCCAAATAATTTTAACTACCCTATCTCTGTATGCTTTAAGCTGGATTTTATTTTATTCAATCTGAAAACCCCTCTCTGTTTCAGATTTAATATAATTATGTATTCTTAGGTATTTGGATTTGTTTCTAATATATTTTTTTAAATTTACTGCTTTTTATTGGATTGGTTGACTTTATTTGTCTACTGGATTGAAAATTAAACATTTATTTCTGTCCTTTCCCCTCCCCCATTTTTAAAAAAATATTTATTTATTTGTTTGAAAGCCAGTGTTACAGGGAGGGACAAGGGGAGATAGTGAGAGAGAGAGCTTCCGTCTGTTGGTTTACTCCTTAAATGGCCAAAATGGCCTAGGCTGGACCAGGCCAAAGCCAGGAGCCAGG
This sequence comes from Sylvilagus floridanus, assembly GCA_949820135.1. Lineage (NCBI taxonomy): Eukaryota > Metazoa > Chordata > Mammalia > Lagomorpha > Leporidae > Sylvilagus > Sylvilagus floridanus. The sequence continues at coordinate 48,372,983 of OX463239.1, read as the reverse complement.
AGCTTCATCTGAATCTCCTGCATGGGTGGTAGGGACCCAAACAATTGGGTTACCCTCTGCTGCTTTCCCAGGCACATTAGCAGGGAGCTGGATTAGAAGTGGAGCAGACAGGACTTGAACTGATATCGATAAGGGATGCCAGTGTTGGATGTGGCGGCTTAATCTGCTGTGCCAGAACATTCTTGAACTAACAACTTTTAAAGCTTGCCAGTATCCCTACTTTCCTCCTAGAAAATGCAAAGGCTACAGAAGTTAATTTTATCATTCTTTCTGGTGTACATGTACTTAATATTCTGTGTGGATGTTATTATTGTTTTTATTATTTGGACTTGCTAGTTTCAGTTTGCCTGTATGGTTATTGGTTTCTTTGTTTACCATTACTTTTTGGATTTCCCCTCTTTATTCTAACTCTAATTTTCTTCATGTTAAAATAAAAGGGTACTTCAAAAAGCTGATAGAAAAATAAAATTAAAAGGTAAGTTGATTTTGGTGCAGAAGTTTTTGAAATCCATGCATAGATTTTCTTGATACACATTATCCATGAACTTTACTATAAGCCTTCTAAACATGGGTTTCACAATCTCTTTCCACTATTTTTAAATAATTTTTTTGGTGTACACTTGTATGTGTATCCTCTAGGACTCTTTTAATGAGAGTCTGAGCAGTAAACACATTTTCTTCTGAAAAATGTCTTTATTTTCCCCTCATTCTTGAGAAATATTTTGGCTGAGTATGAAACTCTAGATTGACAGTTATTTTCAAAAAGTGCTTTGAAGATATCAATCTCTTGGTTTGTGGTTCTCTTGTTGCCAACGAAAAGACTTTTGAAAACCTAGTATATTAATTCCACTGTGGTTTGCCTAGCTTAGATATTTTTCTCTGGTTGCCTTTTTTCTCTTTGTCTTTGATGTCTACTGTTACTCAACTGGGGATGGATTTATTTAATCTATCTTTCTGGAGACTCGAACTTTTTTAGTCTAAGGATTTGTGTTTTTCGTTTACTTTGAACAATTCTTAGCTACGTTTTCAAATATTGTATTTGTCTGCTTTTCATTGCTACAGTGAAATTCCTTAGATGAGCTACTTATGAATGGAATAGGTTTATTTTGGCTTATGGTTCTGGAGCTAGAGTCCAGCTTAGGTGAGCCCATTGGCTTGGCATCTGGGGAAGGTGGTGGATGGCACGTGCAGAGGAACAATCTCACAGGGAGCCAGGAAGCAGACACAGTGGGTGGGCCCGCCTCAGTCTTTTCCAATCAACCTCTTCATGAGAATTATTGTCCAAGAGCACACCCCCAGTGACCTAGGGCCACCCATCAGGCCCACCTTCCAAACATCGTGATTGGATTAAGTTTCCATCCTTTGTTTATGACTTTGGGGTTTAAATATCTACATGAGTTTGGGAGCCAAATTTTGTTTAACCATGCCAAATATTTTCACATGCTTTCAAATATTACCTGTGTATTTTCTCTAATTTCTCATTCTAGAAATCATTTATATGTGCTGAACCTTACCCTCCTATCCTTCATGCCACTTTTCTTTTTAACATTTTCCAATTACATATCTTTAAATGTTTCATTCTGCATAGTTTTTAGCACATATTTTTCAGTGTTTGTATTCTTTGTTAAACTATGTGAAATCTGCTCTTTAATTCACCCATTGAATTTTCTGGACATTTTTTAGTTTTTTTTTTTCAATTCCATCCAATCGTTACTGTATGTTAGCTTTTTCCCATGTCTTTTGATTTCCTTCTTTCATCTTTACCCTCATTTAAAATATTTATGTTATTATCTCTGTCAACTTTAAAAATATTATGATATCTCTGTCAACTTCTTAGTTATCTTAAATTCTATTTATCATGTCAGTTGATTCTTATGCATGGTTTATCATGTGTTTATAGCTTTTGAACTTTTAGAATGTGACCTTTAATTTTGGGAATTATATGGATCCTTCCAGAGCAGATTCAGGTTTGCTTCTGCTGGATGTGCTGGCATGAATCTTTTTCAGTTTTAGCTGATTTTTCAGCTTTACATTTTCCAGAGTACATGTATACCCCGTGAAACATGATTCTGTACTTGTGAATTCTCAGGAGGGCCTTTTCTCACTTGTAATCCATACATTTTGTTTTTGTTGTTGCTACCTACTATATTTATAGGTAGGTGTGTGTTTTCTAGTCTCTCTCTCTTGTTTTTTTTTAAAAGATTTATTTATTTATTTGAAAGGCCAAGTTACACAGAGGCAGAGAGAGAGACAGAGACAGAGAGAAGTCTTCCCATCCACTGGTTCACTCCCTAAATAGTTGCAATGGCTGGAGCTGCGCTGATCCAAAGAGGAGCCTCCACTTGGTGTCCCATGCAGGGGCAGGGGCCCAAGGATTTGAACCATCTTCCACTGTTTTCCCAGGCCATAGCAGAGAGCTGAATTGGAAGTGGAGCAGCCGGAACTTGAACTGGTGCCCATATGGGATGCTGGCACTGCAGGTGGCGGCTTTACCTGCTATGCAACAGCCAGCTCCTCTAGTCTCTTCTGTCACTGAGGATTTACCTCTTTAAGAGATGTAGCTTTACAGAGCAGGGGAGGAAAGATTCTTTTGCATTTCTTTGCCCTGTATCAGCCAAAGACCTACTGTCTTATGCCTGCATGGGCATTATAATGCCAAGCCCAAAGCTTTCTGAGACTAGCAAATTCTTATGTTCCTCTCCTTGTTTCTCTTTCCCCCACCCCAACAAGGGCAGCTGATATAAGGATTTATAAGGTTTCTGTTCTAGTTTTCAGTTTTCTTTTAATTTCTTTCTTTCTTTCTTTCTTTCTTTCTTTCTTTCTTTCTTTCTTTCTTTCTTTCTTTCTTTCTTTCTTTCTTTCTTTTTCTTCCTCTTCCTCTTTTTCTTCCTCTTCCTCTTTTTCTTCCTCTTCCTCTTCCTCCTCTTCCTCTTCTTCCTCTTCTTCTTCTTCCTCTTCCTCCTCTTCCTCCTCTTCCTCTTCCTCCTCTTCCTCTTCTTCCTCTTCCTCTTCCTCTTCCTGTTCTTCTTCTTCTTCTTCTTTTTTGACAGAGTTAGACAGTGACAGAGAGAGAGACAGAGAGAAAGGTCTTCCTTCTGTTGGGTCACCCCTGCAAATGGCTGCTATGGCTGACATGCTGCATCGATCTGAAGCCAGGAGCCAGGAGCTTCTCCTGGTCTCCCATGGGGTGCAGGGGCCAAGCACTTGGGCCATCCTCCACTGCACTCCCCAGGCCACAACAGAGAGCTGGACTGGAAGAGGAGCAACCGGGACCAGAACCCGGGGTGCTGGTGCTGCAGGTGGAGGATTAGCGTAGTGAGCTATGGTGCCGGCCAGTTTTCTTTTAATTTCTGTTCACTGGCAATTTCCCTGATGTTCTTGTGAGCTCATCTATTTATTTATTTTTTTCTTAAGATTTATTTATTTGTTTGAAAGGCAGAGTTACAGAGAGAAAAGGAGAGATACATAGAGAGGGAAAGAGAGAGAGGGAGAGGAAGAGTGAGAGAGAAATTGATTTTCTAACTGCGTGTTCACTCCCAAAATGGCCACAATGGACGGGGCCAGCCTTGGCCAAAGCCAGGAGCCTGGAACTCCTTCCAGGTCTCTTTACATGGGTGATAGGGGCCCAAGTACTTGGGCCATCTTCTGCTACTTTCCCCAGGCACATTAGCAAGAGTGAGATTGGAAGTAGAGCATCTGGGACTTGAACCAGCACTCACGTGGGATGCTGTCATCACAGGTGGTAGCTGAATCTGCTGCTCCACAATGCTGACTGCCTCCCCATCTATACATAGATGGAGATTATTCAGCCTTCTGTATAGCTCAAACTGCAATATAAAACCAATTTTTGATTATTTAGTCCTAAGCATAGTTGTTATAAACCTAATTCTGGAGTTAGACTACCTGGATTCAAATTAGGGATCTGCCAACCACATTTTATGTGATCTTGGGCAAATTATTTTGACTCTGTGCCACAGATTCCTCATCTGCTCAAAAGGGTTATAATACTAAATCCATGAAAAGCATAAGAGATAAACTATGTTCCTGAACAATGATTGGTAGCAAGTAGTCAAAGCATCTTAGTTATTGGTCTGAACTCTTGAACTCATTTGATCAGTCTGTTCTCTTCTATTCCCATTATTTTACATAAAGTCACATAGTAGGTATCCATGAACTACTCATTCAGTAGATTTAAAGTCAAGACTTTTCCATTTCTTTTGTAGTTAGGATAATCTTTAGAGATCTAATACATTTATTTTATTTTCTTTAAGATTTATTTATTTATTTGAAGGGCAGAGTTTCCACATAGAGATAAAAGTTTTCCATCTGCTGGTTCACTCCCCAAATGGCTGCAGTGGCCAGAGCTGGGCTGATCTGAAGCCAGAGCCAGGAGATTCTTCTGGCCTCCCCCCTGGGTGCAGGGGCCCAAGTTCCTGGACCATCCTCTGCTGCTCTCCCAGGCCATTAGCAGGGAGCTGGATTGGAAGTGGAGCAGCCAGAACTTGAACCGACTGGTGCCCATATGGGATGCCAGGTCCACAGGTGGTGGCACCATTACTCCACGATGCTGGCCTCCCCTATACATTTTAGAATAGCACAGAATAAATATTCCTGCTTATATATTTCTTTTTTATATTCTCTTATAGTTATAAATTTAGTTTTAGTTTCAGCCATTATATTTTTTTCTTTTTCTTTGTTTTAATTTAGGAATACAGTGATTCTTTCCCCCATGCTCCCTACCCTGCTCCCATCCCACCTTCCATTCCCTCTCCCGTGTCCTTCTTCATTATGGATCATTTTTAGTATGACTTTATATACAGAGGACCAACTCTATGCTAATCATAGATTTCAGCAATTTGCACCCCCCGACACACATCATACAAAGTACAGTTTGGGGAGAGAATTTGCAGTCAATCTCATATTGCAATTCAATAGGGACAGAGGTCCTACCTGGGGAGCAAGTGCACAGTGACTACTGTTGTTCCTTTAACAATTAACACTCTTTTTTTTTTTTTTTAAAGATGTCAGTGATCATCCGAGGTTCTTGTTGTGAGCTGTGAGGGCTATGGAGGCCTTTGTTGACCATAGACTTCGTCAATATTTGGACACAGCCATGAACAAAGAGGATGTTTTCTTTTCCCTTCAGAGAAGAGTGTCTCCTTCTTTGATGACCCCTCCTTTCCTCTGAGGTATCACAGAGATCCTCTGTGTAGGATTTTTTTTTCCACAGTCTTGTCTTTCCATGCCTGAGATGCTCTCGAAGGCCTTTCACCTCAACCAGGAAGCATTATGGGTTGATTCTGAGGTCAGAGTGTTATTTACTGCGAAAGTCATTCTAGGAGTCAGTCTGCTGTGTGGACTGCTTCCCATGTTGGTCCTTCCTTCCTTTTTTAATTCTATTATTTTTACCAGGTACTTGACGATATTTATGTCATCCCTTTTGAGTTTAGACTGGTCTATCTGTTGCCTTTAACATTTAATATGATCATTGTGACAGTGAAGATGGCGTTTATACCACCGATACTTAGGGTTTGGAGCCCCATGATTAGTTCTTAGGCTGTACCCTGAGAGGTAAGTCTATATGCCTGTATGCAGAACTATACTGTTTTACAGTTTTAGACTATCTGCTCCATCTCTTATTCCCTCCCTTGTTTTTAACTGGAATCTTTTCCCAATTGTTTTAAAATACATATAATCATCTCTGTGTTACACAGAGAGTTCAGCATATAGTGTGAAGTAGAGAGATGAGAGAGAGAAAGAAAACAGAGAAAAAACCGACAAAACAAAACAAAAAGGATATACACAGTAAAAAGTAACAATGGTTAACTGTCCCTCGACAATCAGGTCAAGGATTCTTAAAGACATTAGCTCTAAAAGTGATTATTTCACTTCTATAGCTTTCGTTTTAGTTGCACTATAATTCTCTGAAATTAGGGAGAACATATGGTATTTGTCTCTTTGGGATTGGGTTGTTTCACTAAGTATGAGGTTTTCCAGCTCCATTTTGTTGCAAAGGACCAGATTTCATCCTTTTTTACTGCTGCGTAGTATTCCATAGTGTACACATCCCACAATTTCTTTGGTTAATGGACATTTAGGTTGCTTCCATGTCTTAGCTATTGTGAATTGAGCTGTGATAAACATGGAGGTGCAGATAGTTCTTTTGTTTACTAATTTTTGGGTGATGATTTTTTTAAAAGAAGCAACTTTATGATGTTTTCATTTACATGCTTTAATGCATAGATTAATATTACTTCATTCCAGACTTATTTAAAATAAATATATTAATCACTTCAAGTCAGATATTGATCACTTCAAGTCAGATTTTACTTGAAGCCATAAAGCTCCAGGTCAGACTTAGCATATTTATTAGCCAACATACACTTTGATGGTTATATTGAAAACAAAATTTTCTAAAAGCTGTGGTTTGTGTTAATCAGACTCAGAAAATTAGTAAGGCTTAATTCATATGGGGGAAGAACCTCCAAATATGCTATATATTTACTACTGATGGTGAACATTTCATTGTCTGTAAAACCTTACTTTTTTGGAATAATAATCCTGGTATTTTGATTAATTTTATTGTTTAAATATGTCCTTTAGTGTATTACTACCACAGATTTATACAGAGTAGAAAATGACTTTAAAATACTGGAGTTTTAATGGAATTTCTGTAGTAATATGTTTCATTCTAAAACTTTTCGTTTATTGTTGCTTATGAATATTTCCCTCAAAAACAGCCAATAATTGTATTTCACATAAAAATCCTACGGGTTGGGGCTGGCACTGTGACATAGTGGGTAAAGCCATTCCCTGCAGTGCTGATATCCCATATGGGCAGCTGGCTCAAGTCCTGGCTGCTCCACCTCCTATCCAGCTCCCTGCTAATGTGCCTGGGAAAGCAGCAGAACATAGTTCAAGTACTTGCATCCCTGAACCCATGTGGGAGACCTGGACAAAGCTCCTGGCTCCTGACTTCAGCCTGGCCCAGCCATGACTGTTGCAGCCATTTAGGGGGTAAACCAGCAAATGGAAGATCTCCTTTTCCCTCTCCCTCTCTCTCTGTCTCTCTCTGCCTCTCCCTCTCCCTGTCATTCACTGTCTCCCTCTCCCTCTCTGTAACTTGCCCTTCAAATAAATAAATCTTAAAAAAAATCCTATGGGTTTCAAGTAGAGAATCTCATTGTTGGGAAGGGTTTTCATGGGATATTTAACTTTACTAGGATTAAGATGCAGGTATGGAGTGAAGGGCACAGAGCAATGAAAGCTGGAGGTGGAATATGGTATTGAGAATGTAGAAGAAAGAAAAATCATGCATATAGACCGCAGAGTAGAACAGAAGGCTATGGACAGATAGGCCAGGGGCCAATGGGATGGGGAAGATGGTTGTTTTCTAGTGAGTGGGGAGTTATGGATAAACTGAACTTTGGCTGTAGTTCTTCAGTTCTATCTTTGTTCCATTGCTTTCTGCTCCTTCTGAATTTGGATTTTATGGGATGATAGGAGTGGAATGTCTTTGTGTACCCTGAAATATGCTATCCAAGTATGTTATACCATCTAGTTATCATTTGTATGTTGTCAGTTCCCTCATCTGGAACACTTATTCAGAGAAAGGGCTACTAATTTCTTTTATGCCAAGATGTAAGTGAGTGATAGAGCTTTTTCTAGAAGTTTTAGCATTTCTGCAGAACTATATAGCTAAAAGGCTAACTGGATATTGTAGAACCCTTTCAGTCCTTTGATACAATTGTGTTTTTGAACACAGAATCCTTTTTAACAACTCCAAGAATACATAAAGCAGGCTTTTTACCAACTGGGCCTTTACTGGGTTAATTCTCTACTGGATCTGTTTTCCCCTCTGTTACACTGGCATGGGAACACCTATACCACAGGGTCATTGAGAGGAGTGAATGAGGCAGTGTGTGGAAATTTCTTAGCATAGGATATGGCTGATAGCAATTCTTTAATAAATTGTAGATATGATTGCAATACTGTAGACTCAGTGCAGTTCCTCTGCATTTGTATTTTTGTTCAGGCAAAGAGATGCTCATGTAGTGAACTGCATTTCTGTCAGTTAAATTCTCAGCACCACCCATCTTCTGTCCTAGAGACCTACAAAGGGAATGCCATTGCAGTAGTGGAGTGTTGAGTATGTTGGTGTACAGAGGGCATGGAACCTTCCAAGGACTGAGACCACTGGAGCAGACAGTCTGTCTGTTGGGAGAAGGTCCTCCTTGGAAAGTGGCTGACACTGGCTTTCTGAGGTCTTGCCTCTCCCTTGGCCTATGTTCACTTCTGCTATACACATAGTTAGGACCCCATGATCCCTTTTTTTCCCTGACTCAACCATAGATATCCTTTCTTACTCTTTCTTATGGAAGCACTACTGTATTTTCCAAATGAACTATGTCAAAATGTAAAAGGAATCCAGAATGAAATAGAAAATCTATGAATAACATAAAAATAAATAACCAAAGCCCATGATTCTGATCAGAAGACTCATTAGTAGCACATCTCAATTTAGCCTTTTTTCAGCCGCTCAGTGACCACATGTGACACACCACATGTGACAAGTTTTATTGGACAGCACATGCCTAGACCTTTGGCTGTCCATCTGAGTGCATTCAAGGAGCTCAGCCCATATCTCATTTGCAGAACCCTGCAGATAGTGGTTTCCTTTGGGACTGATTTTGACCCTGCTACAATATTACTAGAGAATGCTGGGCCGGCGCCGTGGCTCAACAGGCTAATCCTCCACCTTGCGGCACCGGCACACCGGGTTCTAGTCCGGTTGGGGCGCCGGATTCTGTCCCGGTTGCCCCTCTTCCAGGCCAGCCCTCTGCTGTGGCCCGGGAGTGCAGTGGAGGATGGCCCAGGTGCTTGGGCCCTGCACCCCATGGGGAGACCAGGAAAAGCACCTGGCTCCTGGCTCCTGCCATCGGATGAGCGCAGTGCGCCGGCCGCAGCGCGCCATCCGCGGCGGCCATTGGAGGGTGAACCAACGGCAAAGGAAGACCTTTCTCTCTGTCTCTCTCTCTCACTGTCCACTCTGCCTGTCAAAAAAAAAAAAAAAAAAAAAAAGAATGCTGGAGAATGGTGCTTATTTCTCTGGTATAAATATTGTTAATTATAGTTGTGTGTAGGTTAAATTATATTGAATTAAAGTGTTATTCTTTCTTTATTTTTAAAAATTTTTTGACAGGCAGAGTGGACAGTGAGAGAGACAGACAGAGAGAAAGGTCTTCCTTTTGCTGTTGGTTCACCCTTCAATGGCCGCTGCGGCTGGTGCGCTGTGGCCGGCGCACCGTGCTGATCCGATGGCAGGAGCCAGGTGCTTCTCCTGGTCTCCCATGGGGTGCAGGGCCCAAGCACCTGGGCCATCCTTCACTGCACTCCCAGGCCATAGCAGACAGCTGGCCTGGAAGAGGGGCAACTGGGACAGAATCCGGCGCCTGACCGGGACTAGAACCCGGAGTGCCGGCACTGCAAGGCGAAAGATTAGCCTAGTGAGCCGCGGCACTGGCCTAAATTGTTATTTTTTTTTAAAAAAAGTGTTATTTCTAGAGTACCTTTTTGAAAATAATTCTATTTTGAGATCAGCATTGTGGTGCAGTGGGTTAAACTGCCAATTGCAACACTGGCATCCATATGAGCACAGGTTCAAGTCTCAGCTGCTCTACTTAACAATCCGGCTCCCTGCTGATGTGCCTGGGAAAGCAGCAAAACATGGTCCAGGCACTTGGAACCCTGCCATCCACGTGGGAGACCTGGGTGGAGTTCCAGGTTTCTAGGTTTGGCCTGGCCCAGCCCTGGGTGTTAGTCATTGTGAAGTGAACCAGCAGATGGAAAATCTCCTTTTCTCTCTCTGTCTCTCCATCTCTCTGTAACTCTGTCTTTCAAATAAATAAATAAATCTTTAAAAAATTTTAAAAAACTTTATTTGAGAGGCAGCTACACACACCCCTCTCATCTGGTGTTTTATTCCCCAAATGCCCGTGAGCTAGGAACTCAATCCAGGTCTTCTACAAGCATGGCAGGGACCCAACTCCTTGAGCCATCATCTGTTGCTTCCCATGGAAGCAGTGTCGCCACTTTCCAAAGCTGGTATCAGGGGTGGAGCTGGCACTCAAATCCAGGTATGCCAATATGGGATGCAGGTGTCCCAAGTGGTTTCTTATCTATTGTACCAAATGCCCACTCCTCCTGAGTACTTGAATGCTAGTGCATGTGTTTCTGTATGTCCCCACATATGCTTTCACTAATGCTAAAATATTCTAGAAATGTATCATTTAAAAATATTGTCTTTTCTGGAACATGCCTTTTAAAAATTATTTTTAGATTGATACTGCAGTGAAGTTGAATTCTGGTAAGGAAGACCAGCCAGAAAGCATGGATACAGAAGAAAGAGGAAATATTAATGGTGATAACAGAGAACACTTCTCTGAGAAAACAAACTTGGCCAAAGAAGGATCAGATGAAGATTTGGACTTGGTTCAATGTCAGATAATACCTGAATGTTCAGGTAGGAAAATCCTTAGGTTATTGGCTGATGATAATTTACAAATGTTCTATTTAAAATAGAACTACATGTGTTTTTGTCAGCTGAGTAGAAATAATTAGTCCCCACCAAGGACACTATTTTTTGTGAGCAAGCAGCTTTTACTTTTTATGTATAAGAATATAGAGTGTTTTAATGCACTTAGAAATATAATAAAATATGCAGTTCCATAAAATTATTATTGTGGTAATTTTGCGTTAGTCAAATAGGGAATATTTCCACATTGAGTATCATGATTTATTGATGTTTTTGGTGACAAAAATGCGTTAAAATGTTTCTGTGGAATTTTAAAAAGCCTTTATAGGGACAGTCCCATTCAATAGCATTTGGATTTTGAAAAACTACTTTTTTTTCATGTACTAAATAAGTTCTGGTCAAAGTGAATTAGAACAGTGGTCTTCAAAACTTTTTTTTAATAGAAAACTTTAATAAATATAAATTTCAAAAGTACAACTTTTGGATTATAGCAGTTCTTCCCCCCATAACCCCCCTCCCACCCGCAAATCATCCCATCTCCTACTCCCTCTCCCATCCCATTCTTTATTAAGATTCATTTTCAATTATCTTTATATACAGAAGATCAACTCTATACTAAGTAAAGATTTCAACAGTTTGCACCCACACAGACACACAAAATATAAAGTACTGTTTGAAGACTAGTTTGACTGTTAATTCTCATAGTGCAACTCATTAAGGACAGAGGTCCCACATAGGGAGCAAGTGCACAGTGACTTCTGTTGTTGATATAACAATTGACACTCTTATTTATGATGTCAGTGATCACCTGAGGCTCTTGTCATGAGCTGCCAAGGCTATGGAAGCCTCTTGAGTCACAAACTCTGACCTTATTTAGACAAGGCCATAATCAAAGTGGAAGTTCTCTCCTCCTTTCAAAGAAAGATACCTCCTTCTCCTTCTTCTTCTTCTTCTTTTTTTTTTTTTTTTTTTGACAGGCAGAGTGGACAGTGAGAGAGAGAGACAGAGAGAAAGGTCTTCCTTTTGCCGTTGGTTCACCCTCCAATGGCCGCCGCGGCCGGCGTGCTGCGGCCGGTGCACCGCGCTCATCCGATGGCAGGAGCCAGGTGCCAGGTGCTTTTCCTGGTCTCCCATGGGGTGCAGGGCCCAAGCACTTGGGCCATCCTCCACTGCACTCCCGGGCCACAGCAGAGAGCTGGCCTGGAAGAGGGCAACCAGGACAGAATCCGGCGCCTGACCGGGACTAGAACCCGGTGTGCCGACGCCGCAAGGCGGAGGATTAGCCTGTTGAGCCATGGCGCCGGCCAAGATACCTCCTTCTTTAATGGCCCGTTCTTTCTGCTGGGATCTCACTCACAGAGATCTTTCATGTAGGTCATTTTTTTGCCACAGTATCTTGGCTCTCCAAGCCTGAAATACTTTCATGGGCTTTTTAGCGAGACCTGAATGCCTTAAGGGCTGATTTGAGGCCAGAATGCTGAAAAACTGTTTTCATAATAACACTGAGATGCTGTTTGCCTCTTTGTCCACAGTGTTGACATTTGCATTGGTGGGATGACAGTAATGGTGGGCAGAATTACTGGTGCCTTAGCATGAGTCAGTGGCAAAACATTTTACTGTTATCATTGTATTCTTTGCAACTGGGTGGTGGCAGGAAAAAGAAATAGCCACTGTCACTCAAGGATGTCCTCTCTGAAGCAGTAAAAAATATTATTATTAAATCTTGACTCTTGAGTATTTATCTTCCTTATATCCCATGGGGCACAATGGGAAGTACACATAAAACAACTGTGTTGTACACCTAAATGTGAAGGTTGTGTAGAGGACAAGTACTTGTGTGACAGTTTGAGCTGACAGCTGAACTGCTCCCCCCCTCCAACCCCTTAAGATTTATTTTATTTATTTGAAAGGCAGAGAGAGAGAGAGATCGATCTTCCATTTGCTGATTCATTGCCCAATGGCCATGATAGTTAGGGCCACGATATGATAGTTGCAGGCCGAAGCCAGGAACTGTTTGGGTCTCCCACGTGGGTAAAAATGTTATTTTTACTGTTGTATTATGAAATAGGTTATTCAGTGAACCAGGAGCCAGGTGACCAATGGAGGGTAAAAGATCCATTCAACATGGAAGATAGAGCCATGGATTTTAATAGAACAAACACAGAAAACTCACTAATGAGATACAGATTTCATATTACAACTATTCTTTAAGAAAGTAGCCTTATAGAATTTGGTGTATTATTGAAGATGAATATTCAGCTATCCAAGTAAGCTCTTAAATTTTTTATCTCTTTTCCAAATATATATCTTTGTGAGGCCAGATTGTCTTTATTTGTTTCTACTGAAATACTAAATTATGATAGATTGACTATGGAAACAGTTATAAGGGTGTGGTTGTCTTCTATTAATACAGATATTAAAAACTTAAATCACAAACCAACCCAAAATTAAAGGGAGGAAAGAAGTAATAAAAATAAAGAAATAAACAAAATTGAAACAAAATATACAAAAGATTAATAAAATGAAGAGCTGTTTTTTGAAAAAATAAACAAAATCGATACATCATTGGCAAAACTAACCAAAATAAAAAAAGAGAAAGACCCACATTAATAAAATCAGAGATAAAAAAGATGTTACAACAGATAGCCACAGAAATAAAAATAATTATCAGGAATTACTACAGACTGCTATATGTCAACAAATTGGAAAATCTAGAAGAAATGGATAGATTTCTGGACACATACAATCTACCAAAATTAAGTCATGAAGACACAGAATATCTAAATAAAACATTAATGAAGAGGAAGATTTAATCAGTAATAAAGACCCTCCCAACGAAGAAAAACCCAGGACTGGGTGGCTTCACTTCTACCAAACTCTTAAAGAAGAACTAATTCCAATTTGTCTCAAACTATTCCACACAACTGAAAGGGAGGGAACCCTCCCAAACTCCTTTTGTGAGGACAGCATCACCTTAATTCCAAAACCAGAAAAAGGAAGAGAACAGTAGACCAATATCCCTGATGAGCATATTTGCAAAAATCCTCAACAAAGTACTGCTAATCAAATCCAACAGGACATCAGAAAGGTCACTCACATGGGCCAAAGTGGGATTTATCCCTAGTATGCAAGGATGGTTCAACATATACAAATCAATAAATGTGATACATCACATTAACAAATTGAATAATTGAAACCATATGATTATCTCAGATGATACAGAGAAAGCATTTGATAAAATACCACATCCTTTCATGATAAAAACCTGAAGCAAATTGGGTATTGAATGAGCATACCTCAGCAGAGTCAAGGCAATTTATGACAAACTCAGAGCCAGCATCTTATTGAATGGGGAAGAATTAGAATCATTTCCACTAAGATCTGAAACAGATGAGGACTCCCACTCTCACCATTACTATTCAATATAGTTCTGAAAGTTTTAGCCAGAGCTATTAGACAAGAAAAAAAAAATCGAAGGATACAAATGGGAAAGGAAGAAGTCAAATTATTCCTGTTTGCAGATGATATGATCCTATACATAGGGGAACCAAAGGACTCCACTAAGAGATTGTTGGAGTTCATAAAGGAGTTTGGCAGAGTTGCAGGTTATAAAATCATTACACAAAAATCAATAGTTATTGTATGTGCAAACAATGCTGTGATCAAGAAAGAACTTGTAAGGTCAATCCCAGGGGCTGGCTGTGGCTTAGCGGGTAAAGCCGCCGCCTGTAGAGCAGGTATCCCATATGGGTGCCGGTTTGAGACCTGGCTGCTCCACTTCCGATCCAGCTCTCTGCTATGGCCTGGGAAAGCAGTAAAAGATGGTCTAAGTCCTTGGGGACCTGCACCTGTATCGGAGACCCAGAAGAAGCTCCTGGCTCCTGGCTTCAGATCGGTGCAGCTCTGGCCATTGAAGCTAATTGGGGAGTGAACCAGAGGATGGAAGACCTCTCTCTCTCTCTCTGCTTCTCCTCTGTGTAACTCTGACTTTCAAATAAATAAATAAATCTTAAAAAATCAACCCCATTCATAATAGCCACAAAAAATTGAAATACCTTGGGATAAATTTAACAAAAGGTATGAAACATCTCTACAATGAAAATCTTAAAACATTAAAGAAAGACACAAAAAATTGAAAAAAACTTTCATGTTGATGGATTAGAGGAACAAATACCATCAAAATGACCATAATGCCCAAAGCAATTTAGAGATTCAATGCAATCCCAATCAAAAACCAAAGATGTTATTCTCAGATCTCAAAAAAAAAAAGACCCTAAAATTCATATGAAATCACAAAAGACCCTGAATAGCTAGATCAATCCTAAACAATGAAAAAGCTAGAAGCATCACAATACCAGATTTCAAGACATCTCACAAGGCAGTTATAATCCAAACAGCCTGGTACTGGCACAAGAATAGACATATTGACCAATGGAACAGACAAGAGACCCCAGAAATTAATCCATTCATCTATAGCTAATTAGTCTTTGACAGATGAGCTAAAATCACTCCCTGGAGAAAGGACAGACTCTTCAATAAATGGTGTTGGGAAAATTGGATCTACGCATGCAGAAGTGTGATACAAGACCCCTAGCTTACTCCTCATACAAAAATCGAAACACAATGAATCTGGATCTAAGCGTAAGACCTGAAACCATCAAATTACTAGACAAAAACATAGGGGAAATGCTGCAAGACGTTGGCATAGGCAAAGGCATCTTGGATGAGACCTCAGCAGCACAGGCAATAAAGGCAAAAACAGACAAATGGGATTACATCAAGCTAACACTTCTTCACAGCAAAGGAAACACTCATAAAGAGGAAACCAACAGAATGGGAGAAAATATTTGTAAACAATACATTTAACAAAGGATTAATATCCAGGATATATAAGGAGCTCAAGAAACTCAACAACAACAAAACAAACAATCTTAGTTAAGAAATGGACTAAGGATATGAGCAGGCATTTTTCAAAGGATGCAATACAAAAGGCCAACAGATACATGAAATGATACTCAGGATCACTAGCCATCAGGGAAATGCAAATAAAAACCACAATAAGCTTTCACCTCATCCCAGTTAGAATGACTATCATCTAAAAATCAAAAAATAATAAAATCTGGTGACAGTATGACGAAAAGATAACTTAATTCACTGTTGGTTGGAATGTAAACTAGTATAGCCATTATTATGACAGTATGGAGATTTCTCAAAAATCTATAAATAGATCTACCATATGACCAACCCATTCCACTCCTGAGAATTTACCCAAAGGTAATTAAATCAGCAAATGAAAGAGTTATCTGTACCCCTGTGTTTATAGCAGCTCAATTCATAATAACTAAAATATGGAATCACTTGAGATGTACATCAACTGATGACTGGATACAGAAACTGTGGTACTTATGCCACTTATACTTATGTGGCTTATACATATGTATAAGTACTTATGTGGTACTTATACATTATGGAATGATGGAATACTACTCAGCCATAAAAAGAATGAAATCCTGTCTTTTGCAACAAAATGGATGCAAATGGAGATCATTACGCTTAGTGAAATAAGCCAGTCTCAAAAAGAAAAATATCATGTGTTTTTCCTGATTTGTGGTAACTAATATATAGAATACAAATAAAATGTAATATATAACAGCAAAATTGACATTTTCAGATTTAATTATTTATAGTTATTATCTCTACTCTTGAGGAACAGTGGCTTTTCTACTTATTGCTTGCTGAATTCTTTATTTAGTGGAGGGTTGAACTTGTGATTATAAAGTAAATTAAAAGTATGTCATTATAAAAATTAAAAAAGGAAGGAGAAGGAAGGGTGAGAGTGAGGACTAGAGGGAGAGTAGGGTGGGAAGAAATTTGTTCTCTTTATATAAATAAACAAGTAAAAATATTCAAAAATTCAATTAAAAATCACATGGAAAAAAACTTTGTTACTCTTAATTTTTTAATTTAAAAATAATATTTGTCATGAAAATGTATAGTTTATGTTAATTAGTAATTAATAATAATAGGTTTATTATTATTTTTAAATGAACAAATCTTCATAGGATTTTTCAGTTGTGATTTCTTTCTTTTTTCAAAATTTATTTTATTTATTTGAAAGACAGAGTTACAGCGAGAGGTAGAGACAGAGAGAGAGGTCTTTCATCTGCTGGTTCACTCCCCAGATGGCCACAATGGCAGGAGCTGCTCCCATCCAAAGCCAGGAGCCAGGAGCTTCTTCCGGGTCTCCCATATGGGTGAAGGGGCCCAAGTACTTGGGCCATCTTCTACTGCTTTCCCAGGCCATAGCAGAGAGCTGGATTGGAAAAGGAGCAGCTGGGACTCCAACCAGCATCCATATGGCATGCCAGCTCTGCTGGCAGAGGATTAACCTACTGTGCCACAGCGTGAGCCCCTCCCAGTGATTCTTAAGGTCTTAAAGGGAGCTGAATTCAAGAATTCTAATTACTGTTTGTTTGGAATACATTTGAGCTGAGATCAATTCTTAGAGTTATGGTGGGTGACTCAGGATTGCATTTTTCAGAAACAAGGTGTTAGGTTGGGATTAGCTGTTGCCCTAGTTGACACTGCATGTGTTTCTATTGTTTTGGTGCTGCCTAAGTTATTTCACAATGCCTGCTGTGATCTATCCTCGTACATGGAGCCTGAGAAGCTGTTAATATCCCAACATTAGTTGTTGGGTATTAGAACTTGAGGCTGTTGTTGCATTTGAAATAGAAGTGTAAGTTTTGAGATCCCTCTTGTTAATAAAATCAGATATCTTTTTGGATAAACTTCTTCCCTCCAAAACGTATTCGTTGTTTCTAAAAGAGGAAGTGGTGTATATTATAGGAAGATGTGTGGAACTCTTTGGATTTTCAAAAGTTGCTAAATTTGGGGCCCTGGCTTATGGTGTAGTGTGTAAAATCACCACCTCTGACACTAGCATCCATTTTTGGGTGCCAGTTTGATACCTGGCTGCTCCACCTTAGATCCATCTCCTTGCTGATGACCTGAGAAAAGCAGTGGAAGATGGCGCAAGTGCTTGGGCCCCTGCACCCATCTAGGAGACGTGGAA
This sequence comes from Sylvilagus floridanus, assembly GCA_949820135.1. Lineage (NCBI taxonomy): Eukaryota > Metazoa > Chordata > Mammalia > Lagomorpha > Leporidae > Sylvilagus > Sylvilagus floridanus. The sequence goes on along the minus strand of OX463239.1, from coordinate 48,355,374 downwards.
GAAGCTCCTGACTTCTGGCTTCAGCCTGGCCCAGCACTGGTTGTTGTGGCCATCTAGGGAGTGAACCAAATTCATTCATTCATTCTCTCCCTCTCTCCCTCCCTCTCCCTCCCTCTCTCTCTCTCCCTCTCTCTCCCTCTCTCATCCTTTCAAATAAATAAAATTTTAAAAACTTGCTAAATTTGCCATTACTTAGAATAATATGCTGTTTCTAGTGATCTTACCTGGGTTTGATGGATGTTAATATTTGAGCATTTATGTTCATTGCCAGATTGTCTACTTCCATTAGATTTTAGAGAGTAAGTACCATCCAATGGCTAAAAGCACTTTCAGAGTCAGATTGAGATGGAACCCTACTCTGCCATCTACTTTGGATGTATGTGGAACTCAGTTACAAATTAGCCTCAGTTTGATGATTCTACCTGATGGGGTTAAGATGAGGATTAAGTGGGGCCGGCACTGTGGCTCACTTGGTTAATCCTCCGCCTGCGGTGCTGGCATCCCACATGGGTGCCAGTTCTAGTCCCGGTTGCTCCTCTTCCAGTCCAGCTCTCTGCTGTGGCCCGGGGTGGGGGGCAGTGGATAATGGCCCAAGTGCTTGGGCGCCTGCACCCTCATGGGAAACCAGGAGGAAGCACCTGGCTCCTGGCTTCGGATCAGTGCAGGGCTGGCTGAGGTGGCCATTTGGGGAGTGAACCAACAGAAGGAAGACCTTGCTTTCTGTCTCTCTCTTTCACTGTCTATAACTCTACCTATCAAATAAATTAAAAAAATTAAAAAAAGATGGGGATTAAGTGAGACAATGCATGTAAAGCACTTAAAGTAACTGTCAGGTAATCATGTGATGTAGCTGCTACTATTATTCATTATTACTAACTGTAAGCTAAAGCTCAAAAAGAAAATGTTCTGAAGAGTCTTTAATTTCCAAAAGTTTCTATCACATAAGTTATTATCTACAACTTAAGAGCATTTTTAGGTATTTTACCAAATTAGAACAAAGAGGGGTCTGGTACTGTGGCACAGTGGGTTAAAGCCCCGGCCTGCAGCACTGGCATCCCATATGGATGCCAGTTCGAGTCCTGGCTGCTCCACTTCCCATCCAGCTCCCTGCTAATGTGCCTGGGAAAACAGCAGAGGATGGCTGAAGTCCTTGGGCCTCTGCATCCATGTGGGAGACCCGGAAGAAGCTTCTGGCTCCTGGCTTTGGATCAGCTCAGCTCAGGCCATTGTGGCCATTTGGGGAAGTGAACCAGTGGATGAAAGTCCTCTCTGTGTCTCTGTGTCTACCTCTCTCTATTACTCTGTCAAATAAATAAAATAAATCTTTTTTTTTTTTAAACAACAAATGGGAGGGATATAGAAAAAACATATCCAACTGCATGGAGTACTTGTTTGTTTCTTCTATATGTTGGTTGCACTTTGTGTCAATTTTGATATACTAGTTTTTACAGTTTTACTTTGTGTACACGTTTTCTCTTTTAGTAAGTCTGTGGTACCTTTAGGCTAGGGCCTGTGTCCTCTTTATTTCCTATTTGTTAGTTGTGAATATAGTACAGCAGGATGAGGCAGAAAGAATCTGGAGTTTAAAAAACATAACAGATGTACTTTTGAGCCCGATGATATAATTTATTAGCTATGTGAATGGACTCAGTTATCTCACCTGTAAAATAGACATAAATGTTTATTTCTTGGGGTCATGAGGTAGTTATTTGAAGCCTATGAAAGCACCTTGTAAATATAGGTACATGACACCTCTGTAATTATTACCATCATCCAATCATATTTGTTTAATGAAAGAATAATAAAAACAAAATAAAATTTTATGACTTACTAAACTTCAAGCCCATTCCTATGTTCTATATAGATCAACCCAAATTAAAAGAAGATTCTCAACTTCAAGATGCTATTTGTAAGATGAAGCGACTTGATAAAATATTGGCAAAGAAGCGTTGCAGAGAAAAAGAAGTTAAGAAGCAAGGTCTAGAAATGAGAATAAAATTGTGGGAAGACCTTAAGGTGAGAATTATATGGCCATATGCTGACATGTAAGAAGCAATTTTCTCTAGATGAGTATGAAGAATGTGGAGTATAGTTTGCCTTTATTGACTTATTTCTGTGGACGAAGTGGCAGAGGTTTGTGTGTGTGTGTGTGTGTGTGTGTGTGTGTAGCAGGAGTGATATTTTCTGGAACTGAAGATGATGACTTACCCTGCAGTGTTCCCGACTCTGGGCATTCCCTTGTGGACAGGCTCAGTTGATCTCTCTTATTGTCAGCCTGAGGCTTCTTCATCTCTGGAGTAGGAAAGGGTGTGGTCACATCTTCCATCAGCTATGTAGGTCTGCTTTTTCTTCAGTGAGCTTACAGTTGGGAGATAAATAGACAAGTACACAAAAATGTAACACTCTGGTTAGTGAATCTTTGTGACAAACAAGTTGAGGAGTTTGTCGTGTGCTAGTTAAAATCTCTTCAGGAAGCTGTAAAGGGCTTGAAGTTGAAACCATGTTCTATTTGTTTCTGTCTCAGCATGTTTCTCATGCTCAGTTAACTGTCCTTGGCCTTCTTGGACCTCTTATTTTCTATAGTATGAGGGTTTAAGTTGACTTGAACTGGGCAGTTACTTGATTTGTAGCTATTGGCTCATATTTGACTTTTGCTTCTCAAAGGAGAGCACTTTTAAGGTAAAGAACCTTGAAATAACACTTTGGTTGTTTTTGATAAAAGTCCTCCTTGTTCAGTTAACTGACTTCAGAGGAAATTTCCAAGGCAGTAACATGAATTATGGGTGAAGTAATTAAGAATATATTTTTACAAGGTTCCCAGGAAGACCATTGGGATGGAAAGAAAGCAATATCCAAAATTAAGTGCTTTAAACTAGAGAAATAATTTTTGTAAATTTTAGCATATGTCATTTTGTAGTATATCACTTTTTCCTATTGAACTTCAAGGAAAGTTTTTATTTCCCTCGAAACAAGAATTATTTGGAGGTGCTAGCATTGTGGCATAGTGGGTAAAGTGGCCTGCTGCAATGCTGGCATCCCATATGGGTACTGGTTCAGGTCCCAAGTGCTCCACTTCCAATCCAGCTCCCTGATATTGGCTTGGGAAAAGTATCATAAGATGGCCCAAGTGTTTGGGGCCCTGGTACCCATGAGAGAGACCTGGAACAACTTCTGGCTCTGCTGTGGCTGTTGTAGCACTTGGGGAGTGAACCCATGGTTGGATGACCTCTCTATGTCTTTTCCTGTTTCTGTATCTTTGACTTTCAAATAAATAAAAAGTCTTTTTTTTTTTAAAAAAAATTATTTGGAAACATAATAAAATACAGCAACAAAAAAATCTCAAATCTTGAATAGATAGTGTACCTTTAAGTTGCTCACTAATTATAAAATATCAAAGAGAAATTTAAGACACTTTAATAAAGGTAATTCTCATATAATGATAGACATGTACCTTATCTCTAGTCATACCTGTTGACAGATTTTATAGAAATAGGAAACATGAATTGGTTTCCTAGTTAGGTGAATATAAATGGCCAAAGCATTCTTCGTTGCATGTCAGTGATTGTGAACCATGTTGGAATTAAAAAAATGAGGTTGTCTTCTTTTCCCAAGTTTAAACTTTGATTTTCCTTTCAATAGTCTGCACAAAAAGGTGAAGCTTTTCAAAGTAATGAGGAGATAGAAAATACAAAAAAGTTTTTATCTTTGACTGCTGCGTCTGAAGAAACTGTTGGTGAGTAGATGGAGATCTTTAATCTCAGTTGTAGAATATTCCCAAACCAATCTTCCCCTCCCAGCCCACTTTTCTTTGTATGTTTGGCTCTTGCTTAGGGGAAACAGTTGTTCTCATTAGGTAGGGTTGTATGGAGCCACTCTGAACTTAGGTAGGTTTCAGTGTCTTTAAGGATTTGAATCTGCAAAGGGGGAGAGGGACAGGGAAGGAAAAAATTGGAAAGTAGACTAAGTATGTTTTTACCTTCACTTTCCATCCCTCTTAGATAGCCCTGGATGCCCATTTTATGTAGAGTCCCCTACTTGCCTAGAATTCTCTTACAAGGTATCACTGAGACATGTACAACTTCAGTCTTAAAAATTGATTACTGGTTAGTCTTACTTCCTGTTCTCTCATAGTCTTACTTTTTGAGAACAGCCAATTAATTATGCATACATATTTTTGCCTTTCCCTCTTAAGTGTGTGTATTTGTGAATATTATTCTTTTCAAACAAGTATTATTCAACAGTAAACTTTAACGCATTTAAAAAGACTTTTAAACTATTAATTATATTAAAATATGCCTGTTTTTTTCCTTTAGAGTGGTTATTTTATGAAAAATTAAATGTTAATATGCTTGTAATTTATTTTATTAATATAGAGAGTTGATTTAGTTTTTTCCCCCAAATTTGCTAGCCAGTTATTCAAAGACTTTTTATTGGATGATCCATATTTTATTAATCCTTTGTTAGTTGCATTGTTTGAAAATAATTTCTCCCATTCGGTCTGTTGCCTCACTTTTCTGAGTGTTTCTTTTGCAGTACAGAAGCATCTCAATTTGATGTAATCCCATTTGTTAATTTTGGCTTTGATTGACTGCCTCTGGGGTCCTTTCCAAGAACTCTTTCCTATGTCAATGTCTTGCAGGGTTTCCCCAATGTTCTCTAATAATTTGATGGTATCAGGTCGTAGATTTAGGTCTTTAATCCATGTTGAGTGGATTTTTGTGTAAAATGTAAGGTATGGGCCCTGCTTCATACTTCTGCATGTGGAAATCCAGTTTTCCCAGCTCCATTTGTTGAAGAGACTGTCCTTGCTCCAGGGTTTGGTTTTATCTCCTTGGTCAAATATAAGTTGGTTGTAGATGTTTGGATTGATTTTTGACATTTTTATTCTGTTCCATTTGTCTATCCATCTGATTTTGTACCAGTACCAGGCTGTTTTTATTATAACTGCCTTGTAGTTTGTCTTGAAATCTGGTATTGTGATGCCTCTGGCTTTGTTTTTGTTGTATAAGATTGTTTTAGCTATTTGAGGTCTCCTGTGCCTCCATATGAATTTTAGCATCATTTTTTCTAAATCTTAGAAGAATGTCTTTGGTATTTTGATTGGTATCACACTGAATCAGTAAATTGCTTTTGGAAGAATGGACATTTTGATGATATTGATTCTTGTGATCCATGAACATGGAAGATTTTTCCATTTTTTTGTGCCTTTTTCTATTTCTCTCTTTAATTTTTTGTAATTTGCATTGTAGAGATCTGTGACATACTTGGTTAAATTTATTCAAAGGTATTTGATTTTTTTAATAGCTATTATGAATGGGATTGATCTTAGACGTTCCTTCTCAGTCTTGGCATTATCTGTGTATACAAAGGCTATTGATTTTTGTGTGTTGATTTATGTCCTGATACTTTACCAAACTCTTCTATGAGTTCCAATATTCTTTTAGTGAGGTCTTTTGGATCCCCTAATATAGAATCATGTCATCTGACTTCCTCTTTACCAATTTGAATCCCTTTGATTTCTTTTTCTTGCTTAATGACACTGGCTGAAACTTCTGGGACTATATTGAATAGCAATGGTGAGAGTGGGCATGCTTGTGTGGTACTGGATTTCATTGGTAATGCTTCCAATTTGTCCCTATTCAATAGGATGCTGGCCGTGGGTTTGTCATAAACTGCCTTGATTGTGTTGAGGAATGTTTCTTCTTTACCCAATTTGCTTAGAGTTTTCATCATGAACGAGTGTTGTATTTTATCACATGCTTTCTCTGCATTTATTGAGATAATCATACAGTTTTTGTTCTTCAGTTTGTTAATGTGATATAGCACATTGATTGATTTGCAAATGTTGAACCATCCCTGCATACCAGGGATAAATTCCACTTTGGCCCAAGTGAGAGACCTTTCTGATGTGCTGTTGGATTTGATTGGCTGCAATTTTGTTGAGGATATTTGCATCAATGTTCATCAGGGAAATTGATCTGTAATTCCCTTTCTCTGTTGTATCTTTTTCAGGTTTAGGAATTAAGGTGATGCTGGCTTTATAGAAAGCATTTGGGGGCCGGCGCCGTGGCTCAACAGGCTAATCCTCCGCCTTGCGGCGCCGGCACACCGGGTTCTAGTCCCGGTCGGGGCACCGGATTCTGTCCCGGTTGCCCCTCTTCCAGGCCAGCCCTCTGCTGTGGCCCAGGAGTGCAGTGGAGGATGGCCCAGGTGCTTGGGCCCTGCACCCCATGGGGAGACCAGGAAAAGCACCTGGCTCCTGGCTCCTGCCATCGGACGAGCGCGGTGCGCCGGCCGCAGCGCGCGGTCCGCGGCGGCCATTGGAGGGTGAACCAACGGCAAAGGAAGACCTTTCTCTCTGTCTCTCTCTCTCTCACTGTCCACTCTGCCTGTAAAAAAAAAAAAAAAAAAAAAAAAAAGAAAGCATTTGGAAAGATTCCCTCCCTTTCAATCGTTTTGAATAACTTGAGAAGTATTGGAGTTAGTTCTTTAAATGTCTGGTAGAATTCAGCAGTGAAGCCATCTGGTCCTGGGCTTTTCTTTTTGGGAGGACCTTTATTACTGAATCAATTCTGTCTTGGTAATGGGTATTTTTGGGTTTTCTGTGTCTTCATGGCTCAATTTTGGTAGGTTGTATATGTCCAGGAATCTATCCATTTTCTTCTAGGTTTTCTAGCTTGTTAGCATATAGCTCTTTGTAGTAATTTCTGTTGATTCTTTTTATTTCTGTTGTGTCATTACATTTCCTTTTTCATCTCTAATTTTTAATTTGGTTCTTCTCTTTCCTTTTTTGGTTAGTTGGGCCAATTGTGTGTCAATTTTATTCATTTTGTCAAAAAAAACAGCTATTCATTTTGCTGATCTTTTGTAATTTTTTTTGGTTTCAATTTTGTTGATTTCTTCTCTAATTTTAATTATTTCTTTTCTTATACTAGTTTTGGGTTTGGTTTGCTGTTATTTTTCTAGATCCTTGAGATGCATTGATATCTCATTTATTTGGTGCCTTTCTAATTTCTTGATGTAGGCAACAAGTGCTATGAACTTTCCTCTTAACACTGCTTTTGCGGTATCCCATAAGTTTTGATATGTTGTGTTGTCATCTTAATTTATTCCCCCAAATTTTTTGATTTCTCTTTTGGTTTCTTCTATGACCCACTGTTCATTCAGGAGCATGTTGTTTTGTCCATGTGTTTGCATATATTCTAGTGGTTCCTGAGTTATTGATTATCATGTTGATTATCATGTCATTCCATTGTGGTCAGAGAAGATGCATAGTATGTTTTTGATTTTTTTGAATTTGCTGAGACTTGATTTATGGCCTAGTATGTGGTTAATCCTAGAGAAAGTTCCATGCACTGCTGAGAAGAATGTGTATTCTGCATCTGTAGGATGAAAAGTTTTGTAGATATCTGTTAGGTCCATTTGGTCTATAGTATTGATTAGCTCTGCTGTTTTCTTCCTGATTTTCTGTCTGGATGATCTGTGCATTGCTGAAACTGGAGTATTGAAGTCCCCCATTACTATTGTATTTGAGTCTATATCTCCCTTTACATCCCTTAACATTTCCTTTAAATAGCCAGGTGCCTGTAATTAGGTGCATACAGGCTTATAATAGTTATATCTTCCTATTGAATTGATCCCTTAATCATTACATAGTGTCCTTCTTTGTGTCTTTTAACAGTTTTTGTATTAAAGTCTGTTTGTCTGATGATAGGATAGTTACACCAGCTCTGTTTTGGTTTCTGTTAGCAAAGAATATCTTTCCATCCTTTCACTTTCAGCATGTGTACATCTTTGTTAGTGAGATATGTTTCTTGTAGGCAGCAAATAGGTGGGTTTTGTTTTTTAATCAGTTCAGCCAGTCAGTGTCTTTTAGTTGGAGTTTTAATGTCATTTCCATTCAAGGTGACTCTTGATAAGTAATGACGTTACCTTGCCATTTTTCCATAAGTATTTCTATTTTTTACTTTGGATTTCCTTTGTACTTTTACTGGGAGATTTCTGTCCTTTACCTTCTTCCACAGTGATGACTGTGTTTTTGTGTTTCTGTGTATACCACATCTTTAAGCATCTTCTGCAATGCTGGATGGATGGTGACAAATTCTTTCAGTTTCTGTTTATTATGGAAGGTCTTTATTTCACTTTCATTCATAAATGAGATTTTTGCAGGGTAGAGTATTCTGGGTTTATAGTTTTTTTTCTTTTAATACTTGGAATATATCTTGCCATTCTCTCCTAGCCTGTCAAGTTTCTGATGAGAAGTCCGTTGTAAGTCTTATTGGAGATCCTCTGAAAATAATATGTAATTTCATGCACATTTTAAATCTTTTATGTTTTACCGTGGTGAGTTTGATTACAACATGTCATGGTGAAGGTCTTTTCTGGTCATGTCTAAGTTGTGCTCATCCTTGCCCTTCACATAGGTCACTGTGTACCTCCAATTTGTGTAGAGTTTCCTCTCTAACTCTTCCTTGAGACTGCACTCTTTCCACTTTTATTAAACCATCTTCTGCTAGACTTGTGCAACAAACTCACTCTCTACTTGGCCGTGTTAATCCAGTCGCCCCTCCCCCCCCTTTAAAGTTTTTTTTTTACTTATTTGACAGGTAGAGTTATAGACAGTGAGAGAAAGAGACAGAGAGAAAGGTCTTCCTTCCATTGGTTCACCCCCTAAATGGCCATTACAGCCAGTGCTGTGCCTATCCGAAGCCAGGTGCTTCCTCCTGGTCTCCCATGTGGGTGCAGGTGCCCAATCACCTGGGCCATCCTCCACTGCCTTCCTGGGCCACAGCAGAGAGCTGGACTGGAAGAGAAGCAACTGGGACTAGAACCCAGTGCCCATGTGGGATGCCAGCACTGCAGGTAGAGGATTAACCAAGTGAGCCACAGCACTGGCCTCATTCAGCCCCCTTTTTAAAACCAGATCAAAACTATCAAATATGCTTAATTTCTGAAGCCCATGGCATATATAGTATATAATAAGATTTACAAATGTTTCTGGAACTCTGATCTCAGAATCAGCCCTTAAGGATTTCTGGCTGGGCTGAAAGGCCTGTGAGAACATTTTAGGCATGGAAAGACAAGACTCTGTGACAAAAAAATATCCTACACGGAGGACCTCTGTGAGACCTCAGAGGAAAGAAAGGTCATCAACGAAGAAGGTACACTTCTATGCTTATGGCTGTGTCCAAATACCGACAGAGTCTATGGTCACAAAAGGATTCCTTAGTCTTGGCAGCTCATGGCAAGAGCCTCAGATGATCACTGTCATCATAAAAAAAGAGTGTTAATTGTTAGAGGTACAACAGTGGTCACTGTGCACTTGCTCCCCAGGTAGGACCTCTGTCCCTAAGGAATTGTAATATGAGAATCAACTGCAGATTTTCTCCCCAAACTGTGCTTTTTATGATGTGTGTATGTAGGTGCAAATTGTTGAAGTCTATGCATAGCATGGAGTTGGTCCTCTGTATATAAAGTCATGTAAAAAATGAACCATAATGAAGAAGGAGATGGGAGAGGGAGATGGGGGTGGGATGGGAGCAGGGTGGGGGGTATGGGGGAAGGAACCACTATATTCCTAAAGTTGTATTTATGAAAAAATGCATTCATTAAATAAAAACTTAAAAAAAGAAAATGATGAACCTGAAAAAATTTTATGGAAAAATGAAATTAAAAGATAAAAATATAAATTTTATTGTTCACTATAAGTTCCATCAACTTTAAGACAAATTTTGTAAGTTATAATATCAGTCAGCACTTCCCTAAAGAACTGAGGGTCCTGGGAATTTATCAGTGTAGTTTTTTTACATTATTAATGGAAGAAAAATGAGTGTTCTTTGAATAATTTTTTTAAGAATAGCAGAGAAAAAGAAATCAGAAAGAGCCAAATCATTAGTGTAAAGTTGATGACTATAGATTTCCCATCAGAACACTTGCAAAATTGCCCTTTTATTGATGACAGGAGTGAGCAGGAGCATTATCATGGTAGAGAAGGAATCAGTCTTTGCTAAAGCTTTCTTGGGCATTTTTCTTCTAAAGATTTGGATAACTTTCCCAAAACTTTCATATTGAGCAATTGTTATCATTCTTTGCCTCTCCAGAAACTTAAAAGCAAAATGCCATGAGTATCCCAAAATATTGTTGCCATGACCTTTGCTCAAGACTAGTCTGCTTTTGCTTTGACTGGGCCATTTCAGCCTGTTGGTAGCCATTATTTGATTGTGCTTTATTTTCAGGATTGTACTGGTAAAACTGTGTTTCATCTCCTGTTATCATTCTTTGAAGAAATGTTTAAAGTTTCAGTTGAAACCTCAGCTCTTGTCTGTTGCTTATTTGGGTATAACAGTTTTGGCACCCACAGAACAAAAGTTGGCCTCATTTTAATTTTTTAGTTAGAATTGTGTTAGCTGAACCAATGGAGATGTCTGTGGTATTGGTTATTGTTTCTGCTGTTAATCATTGGTCCTTTTCAGTGAGGGCATGAGCAAAATGTTTCCTTGAAAATTGATATCAGTGGTCTGCTGCTTCAGGCTTCAACTGTAACATCAGCTGGTTGCTTCTTAAAATGAATTCTCCTTTTGTAAACTGCTTATTTCTTTGGGGCATTGTCCACACATACTTTTCATAATGCATCAGTGATTTCACTATTCTTCCACTCACAAATCATCATCAGTTCAAGTTTGTTCTTGCTTCAATTTTAACAATTCACTTTGCTCGGATAGGAGCTTTCTTCAAACTGAAGTCTTTTTTTTTTTTGACAGGCAGAGTGGACAGTGAGAGAGAGAGACAGAGATAAAGGTCTTCCTTTTTTTTTTTTTTTCCGTTGGTTCACCCTCCAATGGCCGCTGTGGCCGGCGCACTGTGCTGATTTGAAGCCAGGAGCCAGGTGCTTTTCCTGCTCTCCCATGCGGGTGCAGGGCCCAAGCACTTGGGCCATCTTCCACTGCCCTCCCGGGCCATAGCAGAGAGCTGGACAGGAAGAGGAGCAACTGGGAGAGAATTTGGTGCCCCGACCGTGACTAGAACCCGGGGTGCCGGCGCCACAGGTAGAGGATTAGCCTGTTGAGCTGTGGTGTCGGCCTGAAGTCTTTTCTTTCTGCATGCCTCAGACTAGATTCTGTTCCGATATGTTATAAAAAATTAATATTAATTTATTTTGGTCCAAAAATTTTGAAATCCATGAAGATTTTTTTCATAATATGCATTTCCATGAAACTTTTGAAGACCCATCATATATATTACCCATAGGTTTGGCTTACACTCAGTGTTATTTCTAGAGTCACATGACTACTGGAGGTCTTGTATGTACTTATTATAATGTTAGATTAGTACTATTCTACCATGAAAATTAGGTGGACCTAGTGAACAGAAAGCCGGAATTGCAAGGGGATGGAAAGGTATGCCCAGAGAGTCATTGCTTTAGACATTATTATAAGTTTTAGTTTGTAGATGTCACATTCTTAGTTTTCCTAGTTATTGTGAATTGGCAGTGTGTGGAGAGCAGCAGATAGGGTATAAAAGTAGGGTCATTGTAAAAGGAGGTGGTGATAAAAGATAGTGTCAGGTGAAACAAAAATCTGTTTTTCATTCTTGCTACTGGGTGTCTTGATTAATTGACACTTGGACAGTTCTCCAAAGTGAAGAGACATTATTATATTCTTGGCTTCTTCAGATGTAATTACTTGTTACAGCTACTTTTTTTTTTTTTTTTGACAAAAAAGTCAATTCCTTAATGAGATTTTTTTTTTTTGACAGGCAGAGTGGACAGTGAGAGAGAGAGAAGAAGGTCTTCCTTTTACTGTTGGTTCACCCTCCAGTGGCTGCCGCGACCAGTGCACCACGCTGATCCGGCAGGAGCCAGGTGCTTCTCCTGGTCTCCCATGCAGGTGCAGGGCCCAAGCATGAGGTCCATCCTCCACTGCACTCCCTGGCCACAGCAGAGAGCTGGCCTGGAAGAGGGGCAACCGGGACAGAATCCGGCACCCTGACCAGGACTCGAACCTGGTGTGCTGGCGCCGCAAGGTGGAGGATTAGCCTAGTAAGCCGCGGCATCAGCCCCTTAGTGAAATTTTTGTTGACTCTTTTCTCAGGCATATATTAAGCAATAAGTTGACATACATATCTGATTTTCTGAAATCTTAGAAAAAGGGACAGGTGTAATGGCATAGTGGGTAAGTTGCCTCCCTGCATCCGGTATCAGAATGCTTGGCCCAAGTCCCACTTCCTTTGCTTCCTGCTAATGCTACCCTGGGAGGTAGCAGGTGAGATTTCAGGTATGTAGGTCCATGCCACTCTTGCAGGGCTCCTGGCTTTGTCCTGTCTCGGTCCTGGTTGTTACAGGCATTTGGAGAGTGAACCAGTGTGTGAAAGATCTCTCTGTCCCTGTTGCTCTTTCAAATAAAAATAAATAAATAACACTTTAAAATCTTAGAAAACAAGAAAGAAGCTAGTAGTTACTTCAGGTACCACCATCAATCTAATTAAATATTTTTTACTTTATACTACATAATTATTACCTATTCTAACAGGAAAATTTCACAATCAACAGCTTAAGAACAGTGTTATTAGCAGAGTATTTTCACAGCAAGAATGAAAAAAATGAGTAGAAATGTAAGAGTTCACTTTGACCACGTGGCACTGATATTCAGGGCTTATATTCTTTCTAGTCCAGCATAGCCACTACACGTGTTCTAAGGTGGTTGAAGCTGCTTCTATCTGTTCCACCCTGAGCTGAATTTCTTTAGGGTAGAACTTAAGATACCCAGCTTTATTAAAAATGTAAAAAATTTAGAAATTATTTTGATTAATTTTATGTATAGCTAGAAACTTTTCAGTAAAATATTTCTGTGTTAGGAGAATGGGAATATTTTGCTGTATTGGACAAAGGACTTGTATATTGTCCAGTAGGTGGCAGCATCTAGTTACAGTTCATGCTTTACAAGGCACAAGGCTCTTTTTTTATAAAAAAAATTTTTTTAATTTAAGCTTTTTAAATTTTTGTTTATTTGAAAGGCAGAGTTAGAGAGAGGTAGAGGCAGAGGCAGAGCGAGAGAGAGAGAGAGAGAGAAAATGTCTTGGGCTGGCTCTGTGGTGCAATGGATTAACGCCCTGGCCTGAAGTGCTGGCATCCCATATGAGCACTGGTTCTAGTCCTGGCTGCTCCTCTTCCGATCCAGCTCTCTGCTGTGGCCTGGAAAAGCAGTAGAAGATGACCCAAGTCTTTAGGCCCCTGCACCTGGGAAGGAGATCTGGAAGAAAATCCTGGCTCCTGGCTTCAGATCGGCGTAGCTCCGGCCGTTGCGGCCATCTGGGGAGTGAACCATCGGATGGAAGACTCTCTCTCTTTCTGCCGCTCCTCTCTCTAACACTGCATTTCAAATAAATAAATAAATCTTAAAAAAAAGAGAGAATATCTTCTATCCTCTGATTCACTCCCCAGATGGCCACAATGGCTGGAACTGGGCTGATTTGAAGCCATGAGCCTGGAGCTTCTTCCTGGTCTCTCATGTGAGTGCAGCGGCCCAAGGACTTGGGCCATCATTTACTGCTTTCCTAGGCTATAGCAGAGAGTTGGATTGGAAGTGGAACAACTGGGATTGGATCTGGTGCCCATATGGGATGCTGGCCCTGCAGGTGGCGGCTTTAACTGCTATGCTACAACACCAACCCTGGCACAAGGCTTTCAGAGCCGGACCTGTTTTGACTTGAACTTCAAACATGCCTACAAATGTACCAAGATCTACATTCTGCCTTTATTTTCATTGTTCATTTTTTAACAAAGGAGGAAATCCTTAGAATGAATATTTTCTTTGCCTACTATAGTCAATTTTCCTTAACCTTTTCTTTAGGAGTTAACTTGTACTTAAGACTGGTGGCTAAATGGCACTTGCAACTTAAGCACAAAATCTACCCCAGTCCCTTCTGACATCATAAACAGCTGACAGAAAATAAATGAAGAGATAATTATTGTTGAATTATTTAATTGATTTTATTTATGTGCTAAATACAAAGGAGACCTTGACTCTAAGAGAAAGGTGAAAACTGCATTAAGTTGATTAATGCTACATTTTGACTTTATAATCCTGAAGTAATAACCCCAAGATTTTGAGGTAAAAAATATAGTAGTTGGTAGAGAGCTCTGAAATATTTAAGAAGTCTGTCCCATTTCATTTTTGATGAATCACTTTTGGATTTTTATAGAGAAATGTGGTGAAGAACCAAAACCTTTCATACCACTAGGAGTTTTCCCTGGGTTCCCAACATTTGTCTGATGAGTACAGATTGAATCCAATATTCTTTGAGACAAATAAATCTCGTGATAGGACTTGTTTTGGGTAGAGATGATTATTTTTGCACTTATCACATTTCCTTTTTCTGTTTTCAGCTTCAAATTTATAAATGCATATAAACACAAAACCTCAATATCTTAATCAATTAGGCTTTTCATATTTTTGAATGCCTCCTTCTAGGCACTTTTTCTGGGAAATTGAGGTATATGATATATCTGCTTTTGACTAAATATTCAAGGAAAATCTGGTAGTCTCTTTCTACACTGCTTTGCAGAGGACTGAGAGAGAAAATCATATACTTGTGCTGACTTACACAGTTAAGAATTTCAGCTTCTGTTGAGTTCTCAGCAATTCTTAGCTATTTCTTTTGCACTTTCCAAAGTGACTATTCCAAACTGTCCCTTTACACTTTGCTTCCCGTCTTTTTCTGTAATATCTTCACTCTAGCGGTCTTGCTTTCCTGAGAAAATGGATCCACTGGGTGGGAATACCTTCTGTATTTTTCTTATGCTTCTAGGTTTTACTCTGTGCTCATCTATCTCTTACCCTTTCACTTTGATTTACATAGAAAGAAAGGTCTCTGACTCTCCAACATCGCAACCCTATTGCCATGATCCTGACTCTTAATTCAGCTGTCATCCTGTCTTTTATCTATTTCTTCAATTGCTTTCTTCTCTGGCTCCTTCTCTTCAGTAACCATGTTTAAATATTCTAGTCCTAAAACAGAACTAAAGAGCCTTTGAAGCAACCAAGGATATAAATTAAACCTTTCGTTCAGTTTTTCACCTTACTCCCAAGCAGGTATCTTCCTTCCTTTTCTTAAAGGCCAGACTTCTTGAAAGAATAGTCCATACCTGCTGCCACTACCTGGGCAAGTCCCATTGGTTCTCAACTCTTTAGAAGTCTATATTGTTCTCCTATTACACTTCTGAAACTACTTTGTCAGTGGTTCTCTGAATTTCTAAATCTAATGACACAGTTCTATTTTTTTTTCTTTTTTATTTTATTTTATTTTTTGACAGGCAGAGTGGACAGTGTGAGAGAGAGACAGAGAGAAAGGTCTTCCTTTTACTGTTGGTTCACCCTCCAATGGCTGCCGCGGCCGGCGTGCACCGTGCTGATCTGAAGCCAGGAGCCAGGTGCTTCTCCTGGTCTCCCATGGAGTGCAGGGCCCAAGCACCTGGGCCATCCTTCACTGCACTCTCTGGCCACAGCAGTGAGCTGGCCTGGAAAAGGGGCAACCGGGACAGAATCTGGCACCCCGACCGGGACTAGAACCCAGTGTGCCAGCTTCGCAAGGCGGAGGATTAGCCTAGTGAGCCGCAGCGCCGGCTTTTTTCTTAATTTACATCATTGTGGCATCTGATACATTTGACTTGGAACATAGTAGATTTTTTTTTTTCTGGATTCAATATCCCTGCTGTTTCTCTTCTTTGTTTCTTTCCTTCTTTCTCCCTATTATTGAAACTTCTTCCTTTTTTTGTTCTTAAAAATTTAAATATTTCAGAAGCAGTGATGCTGAAAAAGAGAAAGAGGGAGGGAGAATGGAGGGGGCAGGGGGAGAGAGAGTATGCCTATCTGTGGTTTACTTCCCAAATGTCTACAGTGGCTGGGAATGGGCTGGGCCAAAGCTGGGAGCTGGGAACTCAATCCAGGTGTCCATGTGGGTGGCAGAGACTTGAATACTTGAGTAATTACTGCTGCTTCTGAGGGTCTGCTTCAGTAGGAATCTGGAGTCAGGAACTGGGGCCAGAAATTGAACTGAGGTATGCCTATGTGGGATGTGGGCATCTTAACTGATATCTTAACCACTAAATGCTCACCCCTTCCTTTTTTTGTAATTTTTTTTCTCTATTTGCATTAATGGTTTCATCATGCATTCAGTTCTTTTTTTAAAATAAGATTTCCTTTCTTTTAAGATTTATTCCTTTATTTGAAAGACAGAGTTACAGAGAGGCAGGAAGGTCCTCCAACCTCTGGTTCACTCTCCAAATGGCTGAAACAGCCAGAACTGGGCTGATCCGAAGCTAGGAGCCAGGAGCTTCTTCTGGGTCTCCCATGCAGGTGCAAGGACCCTAGCAATTAGGTCATCTTCACTGCTTTTTCAGGCCATAGCAGAGAGCTGGATCATAAGAGGAGCAGTTAGGACTCGAACTGGCACTGCCAGCACTGCAGATGGCGGCTTTACCTGCTTCACCACAGTGCCAGCCCCTTGCATTCATTTTCCAAACTAGAAACTCAAGAGCCATTCTTAGTTCCCCCCTCATCATCTTTTACACTTCTCTTAGTGGAACAGTTCCTCAAATGAATATTTGTTCTATCTGTTCTGCAGCTGACTTTTGTTTCTATCTCTGTTATCGATGGTTTGATCCTAAATTTCAGCATTTCTCTCTTGGGCTATTCAAATAATTTTCATTCTTGTCATCTTTTCTCTAGTATCTCTATTTTTCCTATACAGAAATTTTATCAATTATGTGTTGCTCTGCCAACAAATTACTGCCAAAGCATGGCAGTTTAAAATACTGAGCATTTATGATCTCATAGTTTCTGTGAATCAGGAATCTGAGTGACTTAACTGGGTGGTACTGACTCAGCATCCCTCATGAGGTTGCAGTCAAATGGTCAGCCAGTGCTGTAGTCATTGGAAGGCTCTGCCGGACTTGGCGAATCTGCTGCCTAACTTTCTCCTAGAGTTGTTTGAAGATTTTAATTCCTTATTGAATGTTGGTTGGAAATCCTGGAGCTTATTTCCTTAGGTCTTTAGAAGTTAGAACCCCACCATAGGATGTCTATGTGTTATCACAACATGGCAGCTTGTGCACCCTAAAACATGTAGTAAGAGTTCAATAAATACTTTATTAGTATTTCTGTAACTACTAGACATCATCATCATGAACATGGTCTCTTGTATATTATCTTTCATATGTCAGAAAAATTTTATAACTTCTGTATATTCATAAACAATCGGTTGGTTTTATATATCTTTTTACTGTTAGCACTCTGATGATTATACTATCATATATGTTTAATGGCTTACTAAATGATGTAGAGAAAAGCTAGTGACTGCACATTTACAACTCGTTTTCCATTTGGACATTTAAGAAATTATTAAATTTTTAAACTTTAAAACAAATTTATTATATCTACTTGACAGACAGAGTTACAGAGACACACACACAGAGAAAGATGTCTTTGATCCTCTGGTTCACTCCCCAAATGGCTGCAATGGCCGGAGCTGAGCCAATCTGAAGCCAGAAGCCAGGAGCTTCTTCCAGGTCTCCCATGTAGGTGCCGGGGCCCAAGAATTTGGGCCATCCTCTACTGCTTTCCCAGGTGCATTAGCAGGGAGCTGGATCAGAAATGGAGCAGCCAGGACTCGAACTGACGCCCATATGGGATGCTGGTGCTGCAGGCTAGGCCTTAACCTGCTGTGCCACAGTGCTGGCCCTGATATCTTATTAATTTTAATTGTTTTTAATTGTTTGCCTTGTGTCTTACTAGTTTATGAACATAAATACCAGGAAATAATGATGATTTCTGTGTTTTTTCAGTAATTATTCCTATTCTGAGAACTATAAGACTTAGTGTTGAAATTTATTGAATGTGTTTCATTATCTACTTACATTATTACAGGTTTTTCTTCACAAACTTATTTAATGTTTTAACATTAGCTGATTTAAATAATAAATCAGCCTTTTCTTCCTGGGCCAGTTCCTCTTGGCTATGGAAAATTGCTGTTTTAGTTTCATCCCAGATTTGAGTGGTTGAACTGATGTAGAATTTTTTCATCTGCAGCTGAAATCAGTTGTGTATCTGTGTGTGAATCTCTGTCACGATGTTGAGGTGGTGGTGGGACTTGGAGGAGTATGTGTGTGTATGTCTGCTTTGTCAGGCTGTTTTAGTCTCATGAACTGAATGGAGGTTGCTACTCATTTCTGTGCTTTGAAACAGTTTATATAACATAGGGATTATCTGTTCCTTAAAAGTTTGAAAGATTTCCCTGGAAAACCATCTGGTTCAAATAATATTCTTGGAGGCAGTTCTTTGATGCTTTTCTCAGCATCTTTCATGTTTACTGTTCTGTTTCTAAAGTTCAGCAGTTCTTCTGGAGTCCTATCTGTGTCACTGAGATTTTAAAGTATTCATTTCACCAAGGTTTTTACATTTTTTAAAAAAATTCTTTAACTAGGATTTTAAGTTTTACTGACATAAAACCTCATATAATAGTTCCTTGTTTATAATCTGTTTCTCATTTTGATAATATTTTCCCTCACTTTTAATCAGGAAATTTTTTAAAGATAACTTTTCATTTTAGGTTAATTTTATACTTACAGAAAAATTTCAGAGATAGTTTAGAGATTTCCCAAATGTCCACACTCAATTTCTTCTATTGTGAACATCTCATATTAGTGTGGTAGTTTGTTATCTTGGTGAACCAATATTGATGAATTATTTCTTTTTTTTAAAGATTTATTTTATTTATTTGAAGAAGCTACATAGAGAGGTAGAGACAGAAAGATAGAATGGTCCTCCATCCGCTGGTTCACTCCCCAGATGGCCGCAATGGCCAGAGCTGCTTCGATCCAAAGCCAGGAGCCAGGAGCTTCTTCTAGGTCTCCCATGTGGGTGTAGGGGCCCAAGGACTTGGGCCATCTTCTGCTGTTTCCCAGGCCATAGCAGAGAGCTGGATCAGAAGAGGAGCAGCTGGGACTAGAACTGGTGTTCAGGCCAGGGTGTTAACCTGCTGCGCCACAGTGCTGGTCCTGATGCATTATTTCTAACTGAAGTTCAACTTTATTCAGGTTTCTTGAATTTTTTCTGTTCCAGGATCCCATCTAGGATACCACATCACATTAAGTCCTCCTGCCTCCTTCATCTACTCTTGATTATGACACTTTCTTAGGTTTTTTTGTTTTGTTTTGAGGACCTTGACAGTTTTGAGGCATACTGGTCAGGTCTTTTGTAGACAGTTCAGCAACTGGGATTTATAGCATGGTTTTCTTTTTTTTTTTTTTTCTCTCAAGGATTTATTTATTTATTTGAAAGTCAAAATTACAGAGAGAGGGAGAGACAGAGATCATCTATTGCTGGTTCACTCCCCAAATGGCCACAACTGCCAGGGCTGGACCAGGCCAAAGCTGGGAGCTAGAAGCTTCATTTGGTCTGCCCTGTCGGTGCAGGGGCCTAAGGACTTGGACCATCTTCTGCTCCTTTCCCCAGCACATTAGCAGTGATCTGGATTGGAAATGAAGCAGTCAGGACTTGAACTGGTGTCCAGTATGGGATGCCGGTGCTGCAGTCTGTGTCTTTTTTTTTTTTAAGATTTATTTATTTATTTAAAAGTCAGAGTTACACAGAGAGAGGAGAGGCGGGGGTGGGGGGAGTCTTCCATCCAATGGTTCACTCCCTAATTGGCTGCAATGGCCGGAACTGCGCTCATCTGAAGCCAGGAGCCAGGAGCTTCTTCTGGGTCTCCCATTTGGGTGCAGGGCATTAACCCGCTGCACCGCAGCACTGGCCCCATGCAGTCTGCGTCTTAACCAGCTGCGCCAGTGTTGGCTCCTTGTGCTTTTCTTATGATTAGATTTTTCTTGAGATCAAGAGCATTGAGTTGAGGGCATTTTCATTACATTCTGTCATCCTGTTAGCATCACATCCTTGTTAATTTTAATAACTTGGGTTACTTGGCTGAGGAAATATTTGTCAGATTTTTCCACTGTGAAGTAACTCTACTTCCCTGCTTTTTCATATTGTATTCCTTGGAGAGAAATATTATGTGCAGCCCCACTGCACAAGGGGAAGTTGTGCTGTACCTACTTAAAGGAAGTATTTTTATATAAATTATTTTGAATTATTATCCTCCCCAGTTTGTTTATTCAGGAATTTGTTTATATCAGTGTGGATTGTAGATGTTTATACTTGGGGTAATAATCCAGTACTACTTTGTTGCCCAAGTATTTCTAGCCTTGGCTGTTAGGAGCTTTCTCAGTTGGCTCTTGTGTCCCTTTGACACATCTCCATTATTCTGGGTTTTACTTTGTTGCTGTTGTTGAGCACCTCCTTACTTTCTAGCATATAAGATGGTTCAGATTCATCTACCAGGTCTGCTTGAGCCCTACAATCATCCATTTCTTTAAGGAGTTTTTTTTTTTTTTTTGGTGGAGAATGGCACTAGAAAGCAAGATTTGGATGCCAGGTATGATTGTTGCTTCCAGAGAGTCACTGATTCTAGCCCCATTTTATTCTGACATCATATGTGGATATATCCCACTATACATGTGCATATAAATGCATCTGTGTGTGACTGTCTTTAGGAGTTGGTATTGATGTCTCTGACTTTATTCTATCACCATGTCAGTCTTTCCAGCCTTTCCCTTTGCTTATCTGTAACCTTCCCCTCCAATAGTTAGAAACCTGTTTCTACTACCTGCCATCCATTTACTTAATTGTTCAATTCTGCTGTACATGCATAATGATATCAGAATTGTTAACCTACACCACCTTCATGGGAAATAACTTAATCAGAGTACAGTGCCACTGTGTAGTTTATATTGCCTTTAGTTTTGCAATAACTTTCAAAAGTACATACTCACTTTCAAAGTTATTTAAATGAGTGTTATTTTTTCTACCGTTCCCTTCAATGATGTTGTATCATCCACCTGTGTTAGAGTTAAATTGTCTTGTCTCGTTTTGCATTCTACCCTGGGATTTATCAACTACTAAATGATTTTTGGGGACAATTTGCATACATTGGGGTTCACTCATTTTTTTTTATAACGCTTTTATTTAAAGAATATAAATTTCCAAAATACAGCTTATAGATTACAATGGCTTCCCCCCCATAACTTCCCCCCCACCCGCAACCCTCCCCTTTCCCACTCCCTCTCCCCTTGCTTCACATCAAGATTCATTTTCAAATCTCTTTATATACAGAAGATCAGTTTACTATATATTAAGTAAAGATTTCAACAGTTTGCCCTCACATAGCAACACAAAGTGAAAAATACTGTTGGAGTACTAGTTATAGTATTAATTCACAATGTATAGCACATTAAGGACAGAGATCTTACATGATATATTTTTTTAAAAAAATTAATTTTCTAGGCAATTTCCAATTTAACACCAAGATTTTTTTTCATTTTTAATTATCTATATACAGAAGATTGATTCAGTATATACTAAGTAAAGATTTCATCAGTTTGCACCCACACAGAAACACAAAGTGTAAAATACTGTTTCAGTGCTAGTTATAGCATTACTTCACATTGGACAACACATTAAGGACAGATCCCACATGAGACTTAAGTACACAGTGACTCCTGAAGTTGATTTAACAATTTGACACTCTTGTTTATGGCATCAGTAATCTCCCTAGGCTCTAGTCATGAGTGGCCGAGGCTATGGAAGCCTTTAGGGTTCGCTGACTTCAATCTTATTCCGACAGGGTCATAGTCAAAGTGGAGGTTCTCTCCTCCCTTCAGAGAAAGGTACCTCCTTCTTTGATGTCCCCATTCGTTCCACTGGGATCTCACTCACAGAGATCTTTCATTTAGGTCTTCTTTTTTTTCCAGAGTGTCTTGGCTTTCCATGCCTAAAATATTCTCATGGGCTCTTGAGCCATATCTGAATGCCTTAAGGGCTGATTCTGAGGCCAGAGTGCAATTTAGGACATCTGCCATTCTATGAGTCTGCTGTGTATCTCGCTTCCCATGTTGGATCGTTCTCTTCCTTTTTTGTTCTATCAGTTAGTATATACAAATTTCCAAAAATGTAGTTTCTTGGATTTACTGTTAAAGTATTATACAGAATAGTTTTACTACCCTAAGTAGTTTCTTGTGTGAATCCTCATTTAACTCTCCTTGTTTTCTCCAAGTCCCTAGCCACCACTGATTTTTTTAAAGATTTATTTATTTACTTGAAAGTCAGAGTTACACACAGAGAGGAGAGGCAGAGAGAGAAAGAGAGAGAGAGGAACAGAGAGAGAGAGAGAGAGAGAGAGGAGAGAGAGAGAGAAGAGAGAGAGAGAGAGAGAGGTCTTCCATCTGCTGGTTCACTCCCCAGATGGCCGCAATGGCCTGAGCTGCACTGACCCAAAGCCAGGAGCCAGGAGCTTATTCTTGGTCTCCCACACAGGTGTAGGAGCCCAAGGACTTGGGCCATCTTCCACTGCTTTCCCAGGCCATGGCAGAGAGCTAGATTGGAAGAGGAGCAGCTGGAACTTGAACTGGCGCCCATATAGAATGCCAGTACTGTAGGTGATGGCTTTACCCACTACGCCACAGCACCTGCTCTGATATTTTTACTTTGTAGTTTTGCCTTTTAGAGAATTTTGTATAATTGGAATTGTACAGTCTATAGCATTTTCAGACTGGGTTGTTTCACTTAGCAATATGCACTTAAGATGCATCTGTATCTTTTTCTGGTTTTCTTGACTGTTGAACTTTGCAAGAAACTGTCTTCCAAAGTGGCTGTACCATTTGCATTTGCACTAGTGCTGAATGAAAAAGTTTCTGTTTATCTGCATCCTTGCCAGCAATTAGTGTTGTCTTATTTTCCCCGTTCCAATAGGTATGCAACGATATGTCGTTGTTACTTTAATTTATATTTCCCTAATGACAAATGATAATCATCTTTTCATATGCATTAGTTTTCTTTTTAAAGATTTATCTATTTTGAAAGTCAGAGCTACAGAGAGAGATGGAGAGACAGAAAGAGAGATCTTTCATC
Source organism: Sylvilagus floridanus (assembly GCA_949820135.1). Taxonomy (NCBI): domain Eukaryota; kingdom Metazoa; phylum Chordata; class Mammalia; order Lagomorpha; family Leporidae; genus Sylvilagus; species Sylvilagus floridanus. The sequence goes on along the minus strand of OX463239.1, from coordinate 48,332,359 downwards.
TGCTGGTTAACTCAAACCCAAATGGCAGCAATAACCAGTGCTGGGCCAGGGCAAAGCCAGGAGCCAGGAGCTTCTTCTTGTCTCTCATGTGGGTAGCGGGGGCCATGCTCCGTTGCTTTTCCCAGGCTACCATCAGGGAGCTGGATTGGAAGTGGAGCAGCGTGGACAGGAACCTGGGCACATGTGGGATGCCAGTGTCGCAGGCAGCAGCTTTACCTGCTATACCACAATGCTGGCCTCAGTCTTTTTTCTTTAGTGAAATGTCTTTTCAGATCAGTTATTCATGGTTTTATATTCAATGTTTTCTTACTGTTGCCTTTTTTTTTTTTTAAAGATTATTTATTTACTTGAAAGTCAGAGTTACAGAGAGAGAGAAAGAGAGGCAGAGAGAGAGAGAGAGAGAGAGAGAGAGAGAGAGAGAGAGAGAGGGAGAGAGGTCTTCCATCTGCTGGTTCACTCACAAGTTGGCTGCAACAGCTGGAGCTGTGCCGATCCGAAGCCAGGTCTCTCATGTGTGCAGGGAGCCCAAGAACTTGGGATATCTTCTACTTCTTCCCCAGGCCATAGCAGGGAGCTGCATGGGAAGTGGAGCAGCCGGGTCTCAAACAGGCACCCATATGGGATGCTGACACTGCAGGCAGTGGCTTTTTACCCGCTACACCATAGTGCCAGCCTCTTAGTATTGCCTTTTAAAAAAATTTTTTTTTTTTTTTACAAGCAGAGTTAGTGAGAGGAGAAAGATAGAGAGAAAGGTCTTCCTTCCATTAGTTTACCCCCCAAATGGCCACTATGGCCGGCGCATTGCGCCGATCTGAAGCCAGGAGCCAGGTGCTTTCTCCTGGTCTCCCATGCGGGTGCAGGGCCCAAGGACTTGGGCCATCCTCCATTGCCTTCCCAGGCCACAGCAGAGAGCTGGACTGGAAGAGGAGAAGCTGGGACAGAACAGGCCCCCCAACTGGGACTAGAACCCGGGGTGCCGGTGCCACAGGCGGAGGATTAGCCTAGTGAGCTGTGGCGCTGGCCTTTTAAGAGTTCTTTGTATTTTGGGTACAAGTCTTTTATCAGATATGAATTTTGCAAATATTTTCGTCCAGTCTATGGCTTGTCTTTTCAATCTCTTAACAATATCTCTTGGCAACCAAGATGAGGCAGGATTATAAGAAAAGTTGCATTTGTTGCACTTTAAAGAACATAATCAAGAATGCAGGAAAATGAAAGCAGTAAGCAATATTCCACAGCAAGAGGGGGTAAATAGGTGAGAATATGATAAAATGAAAATTCACTGTTGAAGCATTGAATATGAATTCTAGCTGAAAATTATAAGAATTCTTGTGTGATAAATAGTATAACACAGAAACAATTATCAAATCAAACTTTTATTATCTTAAAAATATCATGTGTGCAAAATTAGTGATAAAAGACCAATACTCTTATCTATCTTGGGAAGAATTTTGAACCATGGAAATTCACTAAAAAAAATCTAACAAGCATCCAGGCAAAAATTAGAGTGATTTTATTTTGTTTTTCTATTAAAAAAACCTTGAAGCTGACTTTAGATTTTTTTTTTCTGGTAGAAGAAAATTAGTAATTGGGAATGTTTTATTGCTGTTGTTATATGCATGAAGATAAGACATTCTGTTATTATAGAGACTAGATAACTCACCACTGATGCTAGTTTTGGAAAAAAAAATTGTTTGGGGCTGGTGCTGTGGCATAGTAGGCTAAGCCTCTACTTATGGCACTGTTATCCTATATAGGCACCACAGTGTGTCCTGGCTGCTCATTTTCTGATCCAGCTCTCTGCCAATGGCCTGGGAAAGCAGTGAAAGATGGCCCAAGTGCTTGGGCCCTTGAACCCATGTGGAGGACCCGGAGGAAGCTCCTGGCTCCTGGTTTCAGATCTGCCCAGCTTCAGTTGTTATGGCCATTTGGGGAGTGAACCAGTGGATGGATAACCTTTTTCACTATTTTTCCCTAAATCTTTAAAAACATTTGCTTGAAAATATACTTTAGCCAACCAGTGAATGAATTGGAATTTAGATACAGTGTTAGAAAAATGGCTATAAAGGAGTTATTAGTGAGCATTACAACTATTGATTAATTACAAATTGCTATATTTAAAGAGATTAATGAAAATAATTGTATGTTTATAAATCCAAATATCAGAATATTAAAAATTACTCTGTAAGAAGATATAAGAATGACAATATCTAGATCTAAAACTCCATGTTACATTAACAGCAACTTTTTCAGTAGGGAAAAAGATGAGAGTAGGCAATATAATTCTAAGTATTACATGTTATCTGGGGTAGGGGACAAAAACATTTTATTCTTGACTTTCTCCCCCCCCTTTTTTTTTTTTTGCTAATGAATGCCTTAGTCTTTTTTCCCCCAGAAATCTTTTATTTAAAGTATACAAGCTTTATGCATTTCATAAATACAACTTTAGGAACATAGTGATTCTTCCGACCATACCCACCCTCCCACCTGTACTTCCTCCCTTCTCCCTCCCTCCCCCTCTCCTAGTCCCATTCTTATTTTTCACTAAGATCTATTTTCAGTTAACTTTGTATGCATAAGATTAACTCTTTACTAAGTAATGAGTTCAACAAATAGTATGAAAAGAAAGCAGTCAAAAGAAGAACTGTTCAAAGTCATCGCATCTCAAAGTATCAATTTCACTTCTATAAATTACCTTTTAGGTATGCTATTAGTTACCACAGATCAGGGAGAACATATGGTATTTGTCCTTTTGGACTGGCTTATTTCAGTAAGTATGATGTTTTCTAGTTGTGTCCATTTTGTTGTAAGTGACAGGATTTCAGGGTTTTTTTATGCCCTAGCATGTGGTCTATCCTAGATAAAGTACCATGCACTGTGTATTCTGAAGCTTTTCTATAAAAGGTTCTGCAGATATTCATTAGGTCCTTTTGGTTTATAGTTCAATTAACTCCGCTGTTTTCTTGCTGATTTTTTCTGTCTGGTTGATCTGTCCATTTCTGAAAGTGGAGTATTGACATCCCTTATTACTATCGTTTTGGGGTCTATGTCTCCCTTTAGATCCATTAACATTTATTTTAAAAAGCCAGGTGCCTTGTAATTAGGTGCATATGTTTATAATAGTCACATTTTCCTGTAAATGATCCCTTCATCATTACATAGTGTCATTTTTTGTCTCTTTTAACAGTTTTTATGTTAAAGTCTATTTTTTTTCTGATATTAGGATAGCTATACCAGCTCTTTTTGGGTTTCTGTTAGCATGGAATATATTTTTCCATCCTTTCACTTTTAGCATGTGTGTATCTTTGTTGGTGAGATGTGTTTCTTGTAGGCAACAAATAGGTGGGTCTTTTTTAATCCATTGAGCCAATCTGTATCTTTTAGCTGGAGAACTGAGGCCATTTATATTCAAGGTGACACTTGATAAATAACAACTTGGCCCTCCCGTTTTTCCATAAATATTCCTATATTTTTACTTTGGCTTTCCTTTTTAGTGGGAGATTTTCTGCCTTACCTTCTTTCATAGTGATGACTGTGTTTCTGTGTGTAGCACATCCTTAAGCATCTTTGGTAAGGCTGGAGGAGTGGTGACAAATTCTTTTAATTTCTGTTTGTTATTGAAGGTCTTTGTTTCACCTTCATCCATAATGAGAGCTTTGCAGGATATAGTATTGTGAGTTGACAGTTTTTTTCTCTTAAGACTTGGAATATATCTCACCATTCTCTCCTAGCCTGTAGGGTTTCTGGTGAGAAGTCTACTGTGAGGCTAATTGGAGATCCTCTGAAAGTAATCTGGTATTTCTCTTGCACACATTTTAAAATCTTTTCTTTATGTTTTACTGTGGAGAGTTCGACTACGTTGTGTCGGGATGAAGATCTTTTCTGGTCATGTCTGTTAGGAATTCTGTGTGCTTCATGTACTAGAATGTCCCTTTATTTGTTCAAATTGGGGAACTTTTCTGTAATTATTTCACTAAGAAGGCCTTCTAATCCATTATCTCTTTCCATACCTTCAGGAACTCCTAAGACCAGTATGTTGGGTCATTTGATAGTATCCCACAAATCTCCAGCACTATTTTTTAGTTTTCTAATTTCTTTTTCTTTTTCTTTTTGGTCTGGCTGTAAAATTTCCAGAGTTTTGTCTTCTAACTCAGATATTCCTTTTTTTCTATCTTACTGAGTCTGTTAAGATTTTCTACCATATTTTTAATTTTGATCTATTGAATTCTTCATTTCCTATATATATATATATATATATATATATTTAAAAAAATTATTTATTGAGAGGTAGAGTTATGGACATTGAGAAGGAGAGACAGAGAGAAAGGTCTTCCATCCACTGGTTCACTCCCCAAATGGCCACAATGGCTGGAGCTGAGCCGATCCAAAGATAGGAACCAGGTACTTCTTCCCAGTTTCCCATGCGGGTACAGGGAACCAAGGATTTGGGCCATCCTCCACTGCTTTCCCATGCCACAGCAGAGAGCTGGATTGGAAGAGGAGCAGCTGGACTCGAACGGGTGCCCATATGGGATGCCGGCATTTCAGGCTAGGGCATTAACCTGCTGTGCCACAGCGCCGGCCCCCATTTCCAATATTTCATTTTGGTTTCTCTTTAAAATCTGAATTTCATGGGAGAAATTTTCATTCATGACATGTGTGAATTTCTTTAACTTGTGGAGTTGCTTCTGATTAATTGTAAGTAATTCTATAATCAATTTTTGAATTTCGTTTCTGGCATTTCTTCCGTCTCTTCATCTTTACATTCTAATATTGAAGTGTTATTGTGTTCCTTTGGGGGCGTCATGTTTTCTTCCTTATTCTTGTTTCTGAATTGCTGTGTTTATTTTTAGGCATTTGTGGAGATTCTTGTTGGGCTTTTTTTCCCCCCTGTGATGGCTTTTATCTTTGGACTATGCCTCTGTGGCTTTAGTGGAGTGACTGTTCTTCGAATGAATACCCAGAGGCATGTGGTTGGTGTGGCCAGAGAACTCAGTTCTGTACTCAAGGGTGAGGGAGTATTCAAGGTGACACTGAAGTTAGGCTTGGTAACTTTCCTCTTTTTTTTTTTTTTAAAGATCTATTTAGTTATTTATTTGAATGAAAGAGCTAAAGAGAGGCAAAGGCAGAGAGAAAGAGAGGGAGAGAGAGAGAGGTCTTCCATCTGCTGGTTCACTTCCCAGATGGCCGCAACAGCTGGAGCTGTGCCAATCTGAAGCCAGGAGCCAGGAGCTTCCTCTGGGTTCCCCACATGGGTACAGGGGCCCAAGCTCTTGGACCACTTTCCATTGCTTTCCCAGACCATAGCAGAGAGATGGATCAGAAGTGGAGCAGCCAGGACTCAAACTGGCGCCCATATGGGATGCCCACACTGCAGGCAGTGGCCCTACCTGCTATGCCACAGTGTGGGGCCGCATCCTCTTTTTTATATTAGCTCTCTTCTTGTGATTTTCTCCTGTAGTTTAGGAAATGTCATGTGTTCTGATATATTGAGGATGCCAAAGAGTTTTCAGAAATTTTATAATAAATATTCTCAAAATGTCTGCTTTTCCACTGATTGCCAGGATGCTGTTTCATTTTATTTTCTGTTTTCCCCATCTGTTTCCTTATCTTCAAATGAGGTGAAATCCATCCACACCTGGTGTTTGCCAACAGAGTGTAAGGGTGCATTTGCTTTGGGTCTGCTCACTGTCCACCTGGATGCTGGCAGGTTGCTATGACTCACTCCATTCCAACTTCAAGTGACATTCACCACTGAGACTTTGCTGTACTGGTTGGGATTTTGATACCTGTGACAGATGTAGTTCTGAATACAAGTACAACTTCAACTTTCAGAGTTCTTAGCATCCTATCTCTTAGCATCGTATCTCTGTCACAACAAGGATTTTCTTGCAGGGGTACATCTCTATTGCCCATCTCTGCTTATAGGCTGTCTGGATGTTTTCTCAGGAGTTGCCACCCTGGATGGCTGTAGGAAGAGGATGGCAGTAGCTGGATAACAGCACGTGGGCAGCCTCAAGATGCAGTGCAAGTGCTCAAGAAATGACTCTGATTTTCTGGTTTCTCCCTTCCCTTAACCTCTGTATCATGGGTGGTCTGCTTTCCTTCTAGACCCAGGTCTGTCTGGGTTCTAGATGCAATGAGTGCCTGCCACTGATTGCTCTTCTCTATCCATTTCTGTCATTTGCATGGTGCCATTGCTCTCAGATTCTGCCAGTAGATGCTTGTGTAATGAGTTTTAAGGTTATACAGTGTAACTCAAATATGCTGGCATGAGGCTGTCTTTCCCTTTTAGGACTCAGATTATTGATGAACCTCCATCTCTACTCTGTAGAGGAGAAAACATTCAAGGAAATCATTTCTGGTTTAATACCTAGTATCTTTCAGATAAGCTTGGTTTCTTTCAGATAAATGCCAAGTTATCTAGAATTTCTTTGCATCTCATGTTCCTGTTCTCTTTCTCATTTCTCAGGGAGACATCTCTGCTCGTGAGGAGAATTGTGGAGCATCCTGGCATCATTGGGGTGGAGTTGGGGAAAGGGTGCTTCTGGTCTTTGTTCTTCTCTTAGAAGTGTCTTGTCCTGCTTGGTCTGTGTCTATAAACTAGCCTGGGCCTTTGCTGACTGTGGCTTGTCACCTTTAGCCTTTTGTCACCTGATAGCAGATGCTACTGATATCCATGGGCCCTGTCATGCTGTTTGGTTGTTAAGGTCTGCTTTCTGCCTCACCCTTTCATCATGATCCCAGGCCTCTTCTAGTCCACAGGGCATGTAAGAACTTCTGGTCCCCTCCATGCCACATGCCAACTATTGGGAATCATGTGTACAGGTGTGTGACTGCGTCAGGCCCTGTCTCCCTCTAAACACATGCGGCCTTGCTGATGGAGAGCACTGTGTGCCCCATCTCCTTCTGGAGTTCCAGTGTGCAGTATAGCACAGCCCAGGCTGCTCTGGGTTCTGTCGTCCGATCATGGATCTCTGTTCACTTCGGAGAGATGTGTGCAGGGGAGCACCCTCACACTGGTATCATTGGTTCTAAGTTGATGCTCTTGTAAGTCCTCCCCCCTTACCTGGGATAGGTTTAATTTATTCCTAAAGTGGCTGGAAACAAATAACTTACAGTCTTCCTCTTTCAGGGCTTGGTCCTCAGACTCTTATTTTGATCTCTGAAGGAAGATGTTTTTTTCTCACATAGATGTTTGTAGTGAGGAGACTTAAAATTTTCCTCTTAGTGTTTTATTTTGACATAATTTAAAGTTGCAAGAAAAGTACAAAAAATTCTCAGATACCCTTTATCCAGCTTCTTCAAATGTTAACATCTTACCACATCCTCCTCCTCTATCTGCCTTGATCTTTCTTTCCCCCTCACCCCTCCATACAAATGGCACATAAGCTTGATCGATCTCTCACACACAGGCATGCATATAAATCAATAAGTTAATGTTTATTTCTGAAAATGTTACAATATTATTGTTTAATCTGTATCAGATTTTTTCTAGTTGTCTGATTAACATCCTCGATAGCAAAAGAATTCACAGATCATGTATTGCATTCAGTTGTCATTTCTCTTTAGTCTTTCTTGTGTCTTATGGCACTGGCATTTTAGAAGCCACAAGCCTATTGTGTTGTAGAATGTCCTCCAGTTTGGGTAGTTTCTGCATGGTAGGTTCAGGTCATGGGTTTTGGCAAGAATTTCACAGAAGTGACACTGTGTGCTTCTGTATGGAACATTACAGGAAATAATTGATATTGATTACCCCATTACCTTGATGTTGACTTTAGTACATGGTTAAGATGGTGCCTATCAGCTTTCTTCACTGTGAAGTTATTGTTTTTCCCTCTTGTAATTAATAAATTATCTCGTGGGAAGATTCTTTGTAGCTATTATCCTGTTACCACTCAAAAATTTTTTAAAAAAGATTTATTTTTATTATTTTATTAACTTGAGGGGAAAAGTTACAGACAGAGAGGGGGAGAGACAGAGAGAGAGGTCTTCCATCCACTGGTTCACTCCCCAAATGGCCACAATGGTTCAAGCTGGGCAGATCCGGAGCCAGGAGCCAGGAACTTCTGGGTCTCCTATGCAGGTGCAGGGTCCCAAGCACTTGGGCCATCTTCCACTGTTTTCCCAGGCCATCAGCAGGGAGCTGGATTAGAAGTGGAGCAGCCAGGACATGAACTGGAGCCCATATGGGATGCTGGCACCACAGGTAGATGCTTAACCTACTATGCCACAGCACTGGCCCCAGTCTTCAAGCTTTTATCCACTAGTTTAACTATTATTGACTCCTCCTTGCATCAGTTATTATTATTATGAAGGATATCAAATGATTATTTTCCAATTCCATAATTTCTTTTAGATTACCCAGTTAATTAATTAATTTTACTTTAGGAAAGAGCTTTCCGGGCGGCGCCAAGGCTCACTAGGCTAATCCTCTGCCTGCGGTGCCGGCACCCCAGGTTCTAGTCCTGGTTGGGGCACCGGATTCTGTCCCGGTTGCTCCTCTTCCAGTCCAGCTCTCTGCTGTGGCCTGGGAGGGCAGAGGAGGATGGCCCAGGTCCTTGGGCCCTGCACCCGCATGGAAGACTAGGAGGAAGCACCTGGCTCCTGGCTTCAGATCGGCATAGCACCAGCCATAGCAGCCATTTGGGGGGTGAACCAATGGAAGGAAGACCTTTCTCTCTTCTCTCTGTCTCTCTCTCTCACTAACTCTGCCTGTCAAAAAAAAAAAAAAAAAAAAAGCTTTCCAAAGGGAAGCTAACAGAATTCAGGAAATGCTTTTTTTTTTCTTTCTTTTCTTCTTTTAATCTGAAGAGTTAGTTATTTTTTTCAGGTAAATGCCTGACTTTCAAATCTGTTGTCTATTGTCTTTTAAATTCAAAACTGAGGCACTGCTGTGCCCACTCTGCCTGAAAACCCCTGGGATGATGATGAGCAAAGAGTGGCAAGGTTGCAAGAGTTACTTTCAGTCTAGGAGAAATCCTTAGAATTAAAATTTTTCAGATATCATCTTGTTGTAGTAGTTTTTTAAAATAGGTTTTGGTATTTTCAGTTTTATATTTTGTTTTTGTAGGTGTTTTGGTGTAAAACTGAGTTAAACTATCAAAAAGGAATTAGGGGATAGAAAATAAATATATTTTACTTTAAGCATATGATATAATTTAAATTAATAATAAAATTTTGTCAGATTGCTGACATGCTAAGCCTGTGTTAATGAATTCTTTAGATCTGTAATAACAGTATTGGTTCCAAACCATTTTCTTATAGCTTACTCTTCTCCCCTCCAGGCTTATACTATTAAATTGCTAGTTTAACTCATCAAAGAATGTGGAACAAATAACCTGGTAATATCAGCCACAGTGTATAGTATGTTATTATGAATTCCAAATTAGGGAATTAGAATTAGTGAATTGGTTTTTAATATCCAAAGTTTAATGGTTTGAATTTGACGATTGTGGACTGGGGTGAGTCTCTTCTCACCTTTGTCTGTGTCTCCACAGAGTGGGGTTTTAACATGGTTTTTTCAGAGATAAGTGGTGGAACCTGTAATAACTTTCAAGGCTTGCCATGTTTTCTGAATCAAAACCATCTCTTTGCCACTACCTGGAAGATTCTCTTATGTTAAGGTATAGAGGCAAACTTGAGGGGGAAAAACCACGTATTTATGTTTGTAGTTTCTTGCAAATATACAGTGTCTAAATTGCAAATAGAAAAATATAAAAATAAATTAAATAGATGTCAAAAAAGTTGAAAAACACTGTGTCCTGATTTCTTTATGGATTCTAGTCCAAGAGAACAAATCACAAAAGAAAGCTAACTGGTAAGGGTCTCCCAAGTTTTCTCTTCCAAATATATTCTTTTATCCTAATGATAATGACTTGAAATCTCCACCCAGAGTTATCTACAGTAATAAAGAGAAATACAACTACAGTTATTCAGCTTGCATATTCTCAGCATGCATTATGAACATTGGAATTTGGGTACATAATCTCTGGAGAGTTAGTATGATATTTTATCACACTCTTGTACATTCTCTTTACATTTAGTTCCTAGGGAAAATCTTTCTGGCCATGTCTCTGAATTGTGTTAATGATTTATGTACACAAATGTGATTGTAATTTTTACAATGGCTTTTTGGTGCTTTCACATCACCTTAAGAAATTTGTGTTGGGGTCAGCGTTGTTGCATAGCTGGTAAAGCCGGTGCCTGAACAGCTGGCATCCCATAGGGTGCTCGTTCAAGTCCCGGCTGCTTCACTTCTGAGCCAACTCTGCTGTGGCCTGGGAAAGCCATAGAAGATGGCCCAAGTCCTTGGGCCCCTGCACCTGTGTGGGAAACCTGGAAGAAGCTCCTGGCTCCTGGTTAGTGAACCAGTGGGTGAAAGACTCTCTCTCACTCTCTCTCTCTCTCTCACTCTCTCTCTCTCTCTCTCTTTCTTTCTTTCTCTCTGCCGCTGCCTCTGCCTTTGCCTCTCTGTAACTCTGCCTTTCAAATAAATAAATAGATTTTTTAAAAAAAACAAATTTGTGTGTGTTGAAGGAATTGGCATATACTGGAGAGAATATCAGATCTCTCTTTTTTTATAACTGTAGATATTTATTTAGTGAATATTGAACAGATGATTTTTTTAAATTGATAGATCCTTCTCATTATGAGGATGAAAGCACGTTTTTCCGAGTGTTTCACACTCAAGTCCCTCCAGAAGAATATGAAAACCATATGCAGAGTGTCAACCGAGGTATGTTCTACTTTGTATGGTTATACATATTGTCACAGGAATGCTGCCCGTGCACAGAAATATCCATGAGTGGAGTGAGTTGATGTAATTTAATTCAGAGGTGTGAGTAGGAGTAGGTGGGGTTCAGGATCACAAATGGTTGGTTATGAGTTCATCAGTGTTGAAGCTAACTGTTGAGAATTCATTATACCATTCTCTTTACATTTGGGTGTTTGATATTTTGTGTAATAAAGAGTTAGTAGAGTGGACATTTAACCTAGCAGTTATGATGCCTGTATCCCATATCAGAGTACCTGGGTGGATTCATTCCTAGCTCTGGGTACTGACTCCAGCTACCTACCAATGCAACAGCAGTGTGGCTCAACTGATTGGGTTCTTGGTATGCAGGTGGGATACTTCGGTTGAGTTTTGGTCTATTGTCTTCAGCTTTAGCTACTGTGGGCATTTGGGGAGTGAAGAGGGGATGGAAATTCTTTCTCTCTCCCTGACTCACTCTCTCTCTTAATGGTAATAAAAAGCAGCTGGCTGCAAGTAATGGAATCCTACCTTAAAAAAAAATATGGAAAAGATCTTAGTGGTATCAACTTATTTTAGTCATTGATAGGGAGGCTCAATTCCACAATCCTAGAGAAGAGACCAAACCACTCAGCTTGGATTACTTCCACCAACTTGACCAGTGCAGCAAAGGTTGGGGTCACTATAGGAATATGACAGCTTGGCTATATCACCACTAACCTGGGGAGGAGAAGAAAATTATTTCTAGAGAGACAATACTGGCCATATAATCCAATGTTGTTTCCTCACAATTTATTGCAAGTATGTTTTGAATCCAATATTGCATTAGTTTTTTCAGGTATGGTCTATTTCCTGTTTTTTGTACTATAATGCTGTAGTTTAAAATCTTTCACAGTGAACAGGTCACTGTGTTTCCTGAGTTTTCTGCATAAACAGTTTTTAGTATATGATTTTGTTAAAAAGTTTGTTATTAAAATCATTTTTGCAAATTCAACTATCTAAAAATAATAAAAGAAAAATGAAACTATCATAAGTGTGGATATGGCTATATTTAATTTGAATTATTTTAATATATTTGTTAATTTATTATGAAATATCAACTTAAACCTCATATTTTAATTAAAAAAAGCTATGTAACAAATTATGGCAAAAATGATATATTTTAAAACTAAGGTAGCCATGCATGAAGACAGTAACTCATGCTTTAACTATTGGTAGTTAATTTAAAAAATTGTGTGATTCATTAAAAATCCAAGCCTCGAGAGGGCACTTAATCTAGTGGTTTAGATGTCTGCATCCTACACTGGAATGCCTGGGTTCTATTATTGGCTGTGGCTTCTGATTTCAAACAGCTTCCTTCTGTTGCAGACCCTAAGAGGCAGCAGATGATGGCTTAAGTAATTGGGTTTCTGGTACTCACATAGGAGACCTGGACTGAGCTCCCAGCTCCCTGCTTCTGTCCTGGGCCAGCCCAGGCTGACATGGCGTTTGAAGAGTGAACCAGCGGACAGAAGCTCTCTGTGTTTCTCTATCTCTCTAAGAAATAAAAAATAATAAAATAAAAAAAGCCCAATTATAAATTACAGAATTATTTGCCTAAAAACTTACAACTTAAATATGACTCGTTTTTATTTGAATTTAGTTTTGTTTGAAATGAATTTTAATCTAGAGATTTTATTCTTTTCCTGATTATTTCCAGCTGTATTCACCAAACTTTATTCCTTAATGTTTAAACTTATTAAATCTTTGATAAATAGTTATAAATATACCAAATGAATAGCTCTCTTACTCCTTTTTACTGTGGTTATTGAACCTAATAAACCTTGTCTAGATTGAGCCACTGACATATTTTTTTCATTTTGGATTTTAATGTGGTAAGTTGTCCTATTTTGTAGGGTGATCTCCATTTGTCATTTAAGAAGAGTCTTCTTTTTTTTTCAACTTTTATTTAATAAATATAAGTTTCCAAAGTACAACTTTTGAATTATAGCGGCTTTTCCCCCCATAATCTCCCTCCCACCTGCAACCGTCCCATCTTCCACTCCCTCTCCCATCCCATTCTTCATCAAGATTCATTTTCAATTATCTTTAAGTACAGAAGATCAACTTAGTATATACTAAGTAAAGATTTCAACAGACTACATCCACACAGACACACTAAGTATAGAGTGATGAAGGTTTAGATGACCTATTTTAAAAGCTTTAATGGTGATATAGTAAATACAAGGTATTTATTCAAATGAAGAGTCCTCTTTCTTTTCTTTTTTAAAAGGTTTATTTGTTATTTATTTGAAAGGCAAAGTTAAAGAGAAACAGAGAGAGAGAGAGAGAGAGAGAGAGAGAGAGAGAGAGAGAGAGAATCTTCCATCCTCTGGTTCACTCCCCAGATGGCCACAAAGGCTGGGGCTGTGCCAGGCTGAATCCAGGAGCCTGGAGCTGCATCTGTGTCTGCTACATGAGTGTAAGGGCCCAAGTACTTGGACCATCTGCTGCTGCTTTCCCAGGTGCATTAGCTGAGAGCTAGGTCAGAAGTGGAGCAGCTAGGCCATGAACTGGCACCCATATGGGATGCTGGTGTCACAGGCAGAGGCTTAACCTGCCATACCACAACACTGGCCCCCACAAGTACTTTTCTTATCCTTGCTTTGAGCTCTCAGTATCAGAGGATCTTAAAGGTTTACTTGAGCCTCTTCTCAAAGATTGAGTAAAACTGATAAACTGAGATGTCCTGAGGGAGTGTGTACATATGACAGTTAGAACATCCAGGACACATATTCCCAGGCCTTTCTTAAAAGACAAGCTTGAGTAAAAAGTATTGTTCAGAAAGAGTGTTAGCAAGTTAATAGAATAGCAGCAAGTAATGATAGTCTTTAAGGAAAAGTTTTGTTTCATAAAGACTAAAAAAAATTACATATCTTAAAATCCCCATCAAATCAGTGATTTATTCTTTCTGTATATACCTTGAATTTCTGTTCATATTTTTTATCATTCCTAAGGAGTCAACAGCAGGAAGATTAATACATGATAATGAATAACTCAAGAAGTTTTAAGAAGATTTCGGTAGACGTTATGGATAATCTTTTTAAGAGAAGTATCTAGACATTAGGCTCCTGAATCTGGATTTAGTTGCTAATTTTTTATGTATGCTTTATTTCTTGCATATTTTCATATATGTGCTTAGAGTGAATTTTTTGTATACTCCATAATTCTTAAAAAAATTTCAAACTTTTTTGATATTAGATTTTACTCATGATGTGGAACGAAATGATTCAATGGTCAAGGCTGAAAAGAAATCTTTCTCAAATATAGAAAAGACTGAACTCAGGGGTAAACACAACCAGGATTTTATTAAGCGAAACATTGAGGTATGTAAATAGAAAATTCCAGGGCAGTATTAAGGGCTAACTGAATTGCATAAATGGTAATAGTATGTTCAGTGTCTTTTTTTTTTAAGATTTATTTATTTTTTACTTTAGAGTCAGAGTTACAAAGAGAGAGGAGAGGCAGAGAGAGAGAGAGAGAGAGAGAGAGAGAGAGGTCTCCCATCTGATGGTTTACTTCCCCAATTGGCTGCAACGGCTGGAACTGCACCGATCTGAAGCCAGGAGCCAGGAGCTTCTTCCGGGTCTCCCACATGGGTGCAGGGGCCCAAGGACTTGGGTCATCTTTTACTGCTATCACAGGCCATAGCAGAGAGCTGGATTAGAGTGGAGCAGCTGGGACTAGAACCAGCGCCCAAATGGGATGCCGGTGCTTAAGCCTCTATTAAGTTCTCAATGTGAAAAAGTCTATCTAGAGCGTCCAGTGAGTGCCCCCTCCCCCGGTCAACCTCAGCCCAATTGTGCAAATGGAAGACCCATGTGTGCTACATCTGTGGCTCCTCCCCCTCAAGTGTTGTTATGCTATTAAAGTGATGGCTTTCTGTCAAAAAAAAAAACAAAAAAAAAAAAAAAAAAAAAAAACAAACCTGGTGCGCCACAGTGCCCTCAGTGTCTTTAAATACATTTTGATCATGATAAATCTATTAATAATTGAATTAGTATATATGACTAAAGGAAATATTTTGTAAACCAGTACTTATCTTCACTATTTTCTATTTCATAACAGTTTTTTTAAATTATTATTTATTTGACAGGTAGAGTTATAGACAGTGAGAGAGACAGAGAGAAAGGTCTTCCTTCTGTTGGTTCACTCCCCCATATGGCTGGAAGTGCACTAATCTGAAGCCAGGAGCCAGATGCTTCCTCT
This sequence comes from Sylvilagus floridanus, assembly GCA_949820135.1. NCBI lineage: Eukaryota > Metazoa > Chordata > Mammalia > Lagomorpha > Leporidae > Sylvilagus > Sylvilagus floridanus. The sequence goes on along the minus strand of OX463239.1, from coordinate 48,317,358 downwards.
TGGTCTCCCATGCGGGTGCAGGACCCAAGCACTTGGGCCATCCTCCACTGCCTTCCCAGGCCACAGCAGAGAGCTGGACTGGAAGAGAAGCAATCGGGACTAGAACCCGGCGCCCATATGGGATGCTGGCGCTGCAGTGGAGGATTAACCAAGTGAGCCACCGTGCCGACCCCTCCATAACAGTTTTTAAAAATTGTTTATTCATTTATTTTAGGGAATGAAACAGGGACAGAGAGCATTCCTATCCATCTGCTGTCTCACTCCATAAATACAAGCCCTGCCAAGGCCAGGGGCTAGAAACTCAATCCAGGTCTCCTGGTATGGTTGGGGGGGACGTAACTACTTGAGCTATCCTCTGCTTTCCTGATCTATCCTATCTTATGCTACCCTTAACTGTCCATTCTTATCCCCTCCCTTTAAAAATGCTTTTTGTTTATTATTTGAGAGGGAGTTACAGAGAAGGAGAGGCCTTACATCTGCTGGTTCACTCTCCAAATGGCCCAACAGCCAGACTGGGCTGATCCGAAGCCAGGAGCCAGGATCCAGGAACCAGGAGCTTCTTCCTGCTCTTCCATGTGGGTGCAGGGACCCAAACACGTGAGCCATACTTCCATGGCTTTCCTAGGCCATAAACAAAGAGCTGGATCTTAAGAGGAGCAGTCGGGACACCAGTTGATACCCCTATGGGATGTTGACACAACAAACAGAGACTTAGTCTAGAATGCTATAATGCAAGCTTCTATTCTATCCTTTTTTAAAATGTTAGGAGTGGGGCCGGAATTATGGCTTAGCGGGTAAAGCTGTTGCCTGCAACTCTGGCATATGACCGCCAGTTTGATTCCTGGCTGCTCCACTTCCAATCCAGATCCCTGCTGACGTGCCTGGGAAAGCAGCAGCAAATGGCCCAGGTCCCTGGGTCCCTGAACCCATGTGGGAGACCCAGAAGCTCCTGGCTCCTGGCTTCGGTCTGGCCCAGCTCCAGCTGTTGCGACCATTTGGGAAGTGGACCAATGGAGGGAGGACCTCTTTCTCTGTCTCTTCCTGTCTGTAATTCTACCTTTCAGATATAAAAATCTTAAAATAAATGCTAGGGGCAACTAACATTGATTTCACCACCATAGTTTAGTTCTTGCAATGTGAAAATAATTTATTTAGATAATAGCATGGACTATGTTTCCTGAATCTTAAATTACGTAGTATCAGTTTTTTTTTTTTTTTAATAAAGTAACAAGACTGATTTTATAGCCCATGCATCCAGAACTTCGAATGGAAAAATGGTCCTGTCAGAGCAGCTGGAGTTGGCCAACTGTACCCTAGTGAACCTCCTGGAGCTGGTCACTGGCCTTGATTAGCTCCTGGCTACAGAAGTTCTTCCTTGACCTTGTAAGTCCCACAGACTGACTTCGTTTGTTTTCAAGGCAAACTCAGACTAACCAAGGGCACAGGTCTCCTGTATTAGATCACATGCTAATTAGTTTTCAATAAGAAATATAAATGAGCTGGGCAGAAGGCTTATGGCAAACCACTTGGGCAGCCAGTCACTTGCATTAGTGAGTGCGAAGTATTAACATGGGGAGAGAGTGAAGTAATTCCTCATAATTCAAATCTGATTGTTTTTTACATAATTGACTTATTTCCAGGCATACTGGATTCCTGTGTCAGTCTGCCACTGCTGGCACTGGCCTCTGGGCTCTTGATTTTTCTGTTTTCTATCTTCCTATGATTTTCTTCAGGAAGCTTTCTTCAACTTGATCTGTCTCTGGTTTTGTACTGGCCATGGCACGTTCATTTGTTGCTTAGTTTCCATGTGCATTAGAGTTTCCCCCATATCCAACTTCTTGCTGATAGGGACAGCATTCCCACCATAGATTTCCCATGATCCCTTTTAGCAGTAGTAACTTTATTTAATAATAGAATCTTTATTTAAATTCTTCATATGATATTTTTGAAGTTTAAAAGTAGTTTCAGGGGTAGGATTTGTGGTGCACTGAGCTAAGCTTGAGACACCCACATCTCACACTGGGTGCCTGAGATGGGGTCCTGCCTCCACTTCTGATCCAGCTTCCTGCTGATGTGCCTGTGACACATTGTGAATGATAGTCCAAGTACTAGGGTTCCTGCTACCTATCTAGTATACCCATATGGAGTTCTTGACTCCTGACTTCAGCCTAGCCCAGTCCTGGCTATCATGGGTATTGGGGGGGGGGTGAACCAGTAGATGGAAGATTTCTGTCTCTCTCTATCTGTAACTCTGCCTTTCAAGTAAGTAAATAAGTAAATAAATAAAACTCTAAAAAATTAAAAAGTTTCAGTTATTGGATACATACCACAGAAGAAGTGCCAAGATTTCTATGAATGTCTTAGGAAATATATTTTTGCCTGTGGAAAAAAAAATATATATACTTTATGCATTTCTCTTTCTCTGTATATCTTTATATACATGAGAGTAATTCAAAAAGCTTATGAAAATGGAGTTTAAACTTAAGTTTATTTTCATGAAAAACATTTGAAATCCATGCATATGAGAGAAATATTAAGTTTATGGAAAGTGTGTACTGTAAAAAATGTATGCATGGATATCAAAAATTTTTATACCAGAATAAATTTATCTTTTAATTCTATATTTATAAATTTTCAGAGGTCTCTTATATTATTTTGAAAATTGCTCATTTTATTATATTTTAAAATTAAATGTTGTTGAAATGGTTAACAAGAGAGGACTTTATTATGGGAATATATTTATTGTAGAATGTTCCTATACAAATAATTTGACACAAAATAAGATTACCTAGTAAATGTAAAATGCCTAATCTTACAAATTTTACCTTAATATATCTGTATTATAGGAGTATCTGGTTTAATGTTTATCTTTTTGAACTCTAAATTGTTCTTAATGTTTAGTATTTTCCATTAATACATTCTGTAGTTGGCCAAGAATTCAAGAGACCTAGTGGTTATGACTGATGAAGAGAAGAAAAGACTGGTTGAACTTTTGAAGGATTTAGATGACCAAGATTCAGTGCTGCCCAGTTGTGAGGTATGCAGACTTTCGTGGGTGATGACATCTATACTTTATAGTTCTTTGATTTCCTTTTTCATGTTATTGACCCATTATCACAAATTTACAGTAATTTTTCAGATTATGAGATAATATTCTCTGGCTTTAAAAATCATCACATTTTACAAATTTGTTTTAGAGTTTATTCTTTGTCAATTCATTATTGACTCTGGAAAGATTACTTTATGTTATTGTAAGATTGATTACGATGTCTGCCCCTGCTTTCAAGAAAATTGTATGTATGTATGTGTATATATAATGTTAACATATGAAGTGAATATGGCAAAATGTTAAACGTTGTTAAATAAAAAAAAATGACAACACACTGGTTGTCACAGTGATAACCTTACTGTGATGTGATGGGCTTAGTCACTGATGACACATGAATGTGTTTCTCTGTATCCTTTTCTTTTGGACATGCCCTGTTATTCCTAAACTGAGTTCATGGTGTTTCAGTGTAGTCTGCAGTAATCCTAAAGAAATCCCGCTCCTATCCAGTTAACCCTGAGTATCCTGTACCCTGGAGAGTTTGGTGGGGATGAAGTGGGGACACAGACTGAGGTGAAAGTAGGAACAGCATGTAATCTAGGGGGTAAGCAAGTCCCCAGGTTACATAAGGACTGCAGTGGCCCAGCATTTGCATGCATTTGCCTAATGAACTTGTAGAATTCTTTACTTACAGGAAGAGAAACACTCTCCCATCTTTCTCGAAATGTTTAGGCCTGTTGTCTAAATTTTATTCCATATGTATATATGTATGTGTATGTACATATATATATATATATCCATAATTTACCTATTTGAAAGGCAGAGTTACAGAGAAGTAGAGAGAGAGGCAGAGGGAGAAAGAGAGAGAGAGAGAGAGAGAGAGAGAGAAAGGTCTTCCATCCACTGGTTCACTCCTCAAATGGCTGCAACAGCTGGAGCTGAGCTGATCCGAAGCCAGTAGCCAGGAGCTTCTTCCAGGTATTCCACAGTGGTGCAGGGGCCCAAGGACTTGGGCCATCTTCCACCGCTTTCCCAGGCCATAGCAGAGAGCTGGATCGGAAGTGGAGCAGTCAAGACTTGAGCCAGCATCCCTATAGGATGCCGGCCCTGCAGGTGTGGCTTTACTCACTACACCACAGTGCCAGCCCCTATTCCCTAATTTAGTAGAGACATGATGGAGTGAATGAGGCTGGCACCCTGCTTGGATCCCCTTTACCTGGTGCCTGTCTGAGTCCATCTCCAGCACCTTGCTAAGGGCATAGAGCTGTCCCTTCTCCCAGACCCCCAAAATGGGATGCACTCTGTGGTGCAGTTTGTAGTCTGGAGCTTCCACAGGGATAATTCTGAAGCTGGTCATCAGCTCAGAGCATATTCTGGCTTGGCCCTGTGCCCTCATTCTTCGCATTCCCCTGTTTCCAAAGGCACTCCCCCAGTTAGTACATTGAGCAAGAATCCTTGTCTCAGGTTCTGCATCCAGAAAACAGAGCTTAAGACACAGATTTAGCAGATAGTTTCTGTCAGCACCAAAAGTGATGCATGTGCAGTGATACTTGTGACCTGCGTGGGAGGATGTGTGTTCAGTGGCAGCCAGCACATCAGCTGCTGGCTGCTGGTGGAAACCACCTCTCTGGGATGCCCAGATCCTTCAGTTTCTCAAGAGAAGCTGGAAATCCAGATTCTTATGAGAAGTATTATCCTATTTAATTGTTGAGAATAAATGCCATTTAAAAAGTTTCATGAGAGCAAACACAAGCACCCCAACACATGTACCAAGTCTACAGACTGTTGCAGATTATGACCTCTGAATAATGTTTGCTGAGATGGGCAGAGACCTGCGGACTGTTTGGGAATGGATGAAGGTGTTATTATGGATGAAGTACGGACAAGAGTGAAGTGAGGCAAGCTGCTAAATGCCCACATAATTCTGAGATAGTTTAGCTTGATTTATCTATGATAGTTTGCTTATTTTATTAAAAAGTTCTGATGACAACAAGATTTAAGGGACCTAGTTTTATTATTGATTGTGAAATTGGGCAAGGTACTACTCTCTGAGTCTCTGGATATCAAGCCATGACATGATAACTCTTCTTTAAACATTCTAGAAAAGCTTTAACTGAATTTTTGGGGCCGGTGCTGTGGTGTAGCAGGTTAATCCTCTACCTGTGGCACTGGTATCCCATATGGGTGTCGATTCTAGTCCCTGCTGCTCCACTTCCGATCCAGCTCTCTGCTATGACCTGGGAAAGCAGTAGCAGATGACCCAAGTTCTTGGGTCTCTGCACATGCATGGGGGGCCCAGAGGAACCTCCTGGCTCCTGGCTTCAGATAGGTGCAGCTCTGGGTGGTTGGGAGCCATTTGGGGAGTAAACCAGTGGATGGAAGACCTTTTTTTGTGTCTCTCCCTCTCACAGTCTGTAACTCTACTTCTCAAATAAATGAATAAAATATTTATTAAAAAAACCAGTGAATTGTTAATATTGCCTTTTGTATATTATTTTTGTTAGCATTTATTTCTTGTACCTTTATTTTACACTTAATCTTAGCCAAAATGCCAAAAAGTGATGTGTATGTTTATTTTAAAGTTTTGTTATATTTTAGAGATCTTTCATAAATACCTTGTTGCTGGATTGTTGTTGATTTTATCTTTAATTTTTTTGTTATTATTTCCTTATTATTTACATTTTAATGCAGATTTTAATTTGTTCATGATTATTATAGCCACTAATTTTTGGTCTGTTTCCTACCATCAGATTTTATATTTTATTCATCATATTTGTTCTGTTTTCTTCACTTTATCTCCATATCCTCTTGTAGTTTGAATTTCAGTATCCTATATCTGATTTGCTACTGTTAACCATCAAGTTCTTTAATACCTTAAGACATATGTTGTCTTTTCAACTTCAATAATTAGTTTCTAAAGTTCCATAACTTAAGAAGGCTGAATTTTTATTATGCTTTTATTTCCTGTATTCTTCCCTCTGGGATATATTGAAATCATCTTGAATTTTAATTCCAGAATATTATACAATTTTACCTTGAGATAATTGTGTTTCTTGTACATTAGCAATCTTTCTCAATCAAATTCAGTGCACATTTTTAGTGATATCATTAACTGTCTATTTGTACTCAGCTCACTATTTACATAAATAATTTTTTGCATTATTTTTCTGGATATTTTAAGAAAAATTCCTCCAAAGGAAAATTATTATGGGAATAATTTTGAATGTTTGTATATTCTAAAATTTATTTTTTCTTCATTTGAATGATAGCTTGGGTGGTATCTAAATTCTAAGTGCAGAATTCTTTCTTTCTGGAAGCATGCAGGATTTTTGTGTTTGGGAAGATTCACAAGTTTTATTTATTTATTTGACAGATAGACAGTAAGAGAGAGACTGAGAAAAAGATCTTCATTCCGTTGGTTCACCCCCAAAATGGCCGCTATGGCCAGAACTACTGTGGTCCGCAGCCAGGAGCCAGGTGCTTCCTCCTGGTCTCCCACGCGGGTGCAGGGGCCCAAGCACTTGGGCCATTCTCCACTGCCTTCCTGGGTCACAGCAGAGAGCTGGACTGGAAGAGGAGCAACTGGGACTAGAACCTGGCGCCCATATGGGACGCCAGCACTGCAGGCAGAGGATTAACCAAGTCAGCCATGGTGCCAGCCCCAAGATTCATAAGTTTTATCAGATGAAGTGTGACTTTAAAAGCATTGTTGTTGCTCGGTGCCTTGAAGGCCTTCTCAGTCTGAAGGCTCACTGTTTCTTCAAGAAATCATAATATTTTTTCTCCCTTCTCTCATCTCTTTTCTCTCTGGGATACCTGTAAAGTGGAGTATCAGCTGAGAATGTGATTGGCTACAAGTAACAGATAACTTTATTAACAGTGGTTAAACCAATAATAAGTTAATTTTTCTTCAGTAACAAGAAGTTCAGGAGTAAGCAGCTAGTGTCTTCCTGTCTTCTTGCTCCACATTCTTAGTGTGGTTTTTGTTTCTAGGTTTGTAAGATTGCTGCTGTGCCTGTAGCCAAGTTTTCTAGGCAGAACTAAAGAGTAAAGGGCAGACACACTTCTCTGAGGCTTTGCCTCTTCGTCTGAGGAGGTATGGTATCTCAGAAATTCCCCCTGCATCTCATCGCTAAGTTGTCACAGAGCTGTTTTGTATGTGTCTGCAAGTGAGGAGTATTTGGTTATCTTACCTTCTAGTTTTCATAGCAAAGGTAGGCAAGGAAAAAAGGAATCAGGAGGAGGATCAGGTGGAGGACCTCCCGGTTTGCTTTTCCAGGTCTTAGGACATTTTATCTCATAATGTTCATCTTTTGTGCATTTTGTTCATATGAGCTCATTTTGCAGTTTTCCAAGTTGAGTTAACTATGTCTCTCCTACTGCTTAGCCATGTAGATCTATTTGATGAAAGTTCTTTTTTTTTTTTTTTTTTTTTTTTTTTTACAGGCAGGGTGGACAGAGAGAGAGAGACAGAGACAGAGAGACAGAGAGAGAGGTCTTCCTTTTGCCGTTGGTTCACCCCCAATGGCCGCCGCGGCCGGTGCGCTGCGGCTGGCACACTGTGTTGATCTGAAGCCAGGACCTAGGTGCTTCTCTTGGTCTCCCATGGGGTGCAGGGCCCAAGCACTTGGGCCATCCTCCACTGCCTTCCGGGCCACAGCAGAGAGCTGGACTGGAAGAGGAGAAACCGGGACAGAATCCAGCACTCGGACCGGAACTAAAACCTCGTGTGCTGGTGCCGCAGGCGGAGGATTAGCCTATTGAGCCACGGTGCCGGTCTGATGAAAGTCCTTTCAATAAGTCCTTTAATTAGCTGATAAGGAAGATACATGTAATATACAGAAATGATATAAGGCTAGATCAATGATGGCACGTATTAGAACAGCAGATCATAGGAGGAAGATAATAAGTGCAGTGAGAAGAATTTAGGAAAACTTGAAGGAAGGAACTGATTTACTTACAGTCTCAAACCTCAAACTTCTTTCCATTCCTCAACTTCTCCGTGCTCTTTCAAATCTCTGCATTTTCAGATGTTCCTTTTCTTATATGCCCAGCAACTTCATCTTTGACAATTGCCTGCACAACTTAAAAACGATGAATGGAGGCTCCAGTACTGTGGCATAGTGGGTAAGGCCACTGCCTGCTCTGGTGTAGTGGGTAAAGCCACTGCCTGCGGTGCAGGCATCCCATTTGGGTGCTGGTTCAATTCCCAGCTGCTCCACTTCAATCCAGCTCTCTGTTATGTCCTGGTATAGCAATGAGGATGGCCCAAGTCCTTGGACCCCTGCACCCGCGTGGGAGACCTGGAAGAAGCTCCTGGCTTTGGATCAACTTAGCTCTGGCTGTTGCTACCATTTGGGGAGTGAATCAGCGGATGGAAGACTTCTCTCTCTCTCTCTCTCTCTCTCTGTGCCTCTGCCTCTCTGTAACTATGTGTTTCAAATAAATAAATAAATAAATCTTTTTTTTTAAAAGGATGGCTGAAATGATAATTTTGTTCTAATTCCTCAGAACTCTTATTCTCCAGTTCTTTATTATGTCAAGTTTAGTATTAAGGATGTTATATTCTCTTGATTCTCTCTGGGATGCTTGCTTAGAATCTTAAAAAGATTTTCCTCTGTGTTGGAAATCCACACTTGGAACTAATGCCTCCACTGTCACCCTTGCCAACAAAATAAGTTCTGCATCAGATCTCAGATTACTCACATATGTTAGTATTGAAGGGGTGAGTCTGATTGCTTGGCCCTGCCTGAACCCTAGCTTTAAAGACTATTGAAGAGGCTGGCGCCACAGCTCAATAGGCTAATCGTCCCCCTGTGTCGCCGGTACACTGGGTTCTAGTCCCGGTCGGGGCGCCGTATTCTGTCCCGGTTGCCCCTCTTCCAGACCAGCTCTCTGCTGTGGCCAGGGAGTGCAGTGGAGGATGGCCCAAGTGCTTGGGCCCTGCACCCCATGAGAGACCAGGGCAAGCACCTGGCTCCTGGCTTTGGATCAGCGTGGTGCGCTGGCCGCAGCACGCCGGCCACGGCGGCCATTGGAGGGTGAACCAATAGTAAAGGAAGACCTTTCTCTCTGTCTCTCTCTTTCTCACTGTCCACTCTGCCTGTTAAAAAAAAAAAAAAAGAAGACTATTGAAGAGCGTTTTCTTCATATATCTTGGGAAGGCATGGATTAAAAGCTAGAAATTTCCTACACATAGCAAGGGAATATAGAAGGTACTAACCAAAATAATAATGATAATGATAATGATAGTAATAAGAATTAAGCAAGATAAAACCATCTACTATCTATTCTATATAATTTCTTTTTGTAATTGTATAGTGCATGAAGCATTTAACTTGCTATTGAATTTTTTAAAGATGTTATTTATTTATTTGAGAGGTAGAGTTACAGAGAGAGAAAGGGAGAGACAGAAAGGACTTCCGTCCACTAGCTTATTTCCCAAATGGCTGCAATGGCCAGAGCTCGGCCAATCTGAAGCCAGGAGCCAGGAGCTTCCTCCAGGTACTCATAAGGGGTGTAGGGGCCCAAATACTGGGGCTGTCTTCCACTCCTTTCCTAGGTCGTACCAGAGAGCTGGATCAGAAGAGGAGCAGCTAGGAAACGAACTGGTGCTGGCAGTGCTACAGGTGGAGGCTCAGACCATTATGCCACAGTGCTGGCCCCCCCTACTAATGATTTTATCTAACATATTCTTTAAGCTCCAGTGCTTTTTAGAATGGCTTACATACAGAAATCAACTAACAACAGATGCTGGCGAGGATGTGGGGAAAAAGGCACACTAATCCACTGTTGGTGGGAATGCAAACTGGTAAAGCCACTGTGGAAGACAGTTTGGAGATTCCACAGAAACCTGAATATAGCCCTACCACATGACCTAGTCATCCTACTCCTCAGAATTTACCCAAGGGAAATTAAATTGGCAAATAAAAGAGCTATCTGCACCTCAATGTTTAGTGCAGCTCAATTCACAATAGCTAAGACGTGGAATCAACCTAAATGCCCATCAACGGAAGACTGGATAAAGAAATTATGGGATATGTACTCTATGGAATACTAAACAGTGGAAAAAAATGAAATCTGGTCATTTGCAACAAAATGGAGGAATCTGGAAAACATCATGCTGAGTAAAATAAGCCAGTCCCAAAGGGACAAATATCATATGTTCTCCCTGATCTGTGACAACTAACTGAGCACCTGCAAGGAAACCTGTAGAAGTGAAACGGACACTATGAGAAGCAATGACTTGATCAGCCTTTGTCCTGACTGTCGAGGAACAGCTTACTATTTTATTCTTTTTAGTATTTTCTTTTTCTACGTAATACCATTGGTTGAGCTCTTTAATTAACACAGAATTATTCTTAGGTGTTTAAATCTAATTGAAAATTGACCCTGTTAAATATAAGAGTGGGAATAAGAGAGGGAGGAGATGTACAATTTGACACATGTTCCCTTGGACTTAACCCTAAGGGTTAAGCTAAAAACTTGCCATAGGACTCCAAATCCCATGAAGTTGGCAAGTACCAATGCCACCTTACTAGTTAAAAGTTATCAGTGTAAGTTCATAACTGATCATAAAAATAGGATTAAGTGTCAAAGGGATCACATAAATAAGACCAGTGTCTGCTAATAATAATTGATAGAATTAAAAAGGAGAGAACAATCCAACATGGGAAGTGGGATACACAGTAGACTCATAGAATGGCAAATGCCCTAAACAGTGCTCTGGCCTCAGAATCAGCCATTAAGACATTAGGATGAGGATGTAGGAAAAAAGGTACCCTAATACATGGTTGGTGGGAATGTAAAATAGTATAACCATTAGGAAGACAGAATGGAGATTCCTCAGAAAGCTGAAAATAGATTTACCATATGATCCAACCATCCCACTCCTAGGAATTTATCTAAAGGAAAAGAAATCAGCATATGAAAGAGTTATCTGTTCCCTCATGTTTATAACAGCTCAACTCAATAGCTAAGCTATGGAATCAACCTAGATGTCCATCAACTGGTTAAAATGTGATGTATACAAATGTGGAATACTACTCATCTTTAAAAAATAATGAACTATTGTCTTTTACAATAAAATGGATGCAACTGGAAAGCATTATGCTTAGTGAAACAAACTAGTTCCAAAAAAAGAAATATCATGTTTTATCAGATATGTAGTATTTAATATAGAATACAAAAAAATCTAGGAATGAAATGGACATCTTATGATTTTGGTGGTTGTCTTTAGCCTTTGTTTATACTCCTGTGGAACTGTGGTATTTCTACCTTTTACTTGTTGAATATTATGAACATTATGGAATATTATATGTTAAGCCTGTTATAGACAGGATTGAAATTATGTTTTTGAAAAAAATGAAAGAAAAAGAAGGGGGATTGAGGTAGGGGGAGAGGGAGGGAAGAAAGGAAGTATTGTTATCTTCTTATAATTGTACCTATGAAATCTGTTTTCTTTATATTAATAAAAATATATGGGGAAAAAGCTGTTCCATTATAGAGAAAACCTGATTTTTTTTTTTACTTTTATTTAATGAAGATAAATTTCCAAAGTACAGCTTATGGATTACAATGGCTCCCCCCCCATAACTTCCCTCCCACCCTCGACCCTCCCCTTTCCTGCTCCCTCTCCCCTTCCATTCATATCATGATTAATTTTCAATTCTCTTTATATACAGAAGATCAGTTTAGTGTATATTAAGTAAAGATTTCAACAGTTTGCACCCACATAGCAACACAAAGTGAAAAATACTGTTTTAGTACTAGTTATAGCATTAAATCACAATGTACAGCACATTAAGGACAGAGATACTACATGAGGAGTAAGTACACAGTGACTCCTGTTGTTGACTTAACAAATTGACACTCTTGTTTATGGCATCAGTAATCACCCTAGGCTCTTGTCATGAGCTGCCATAGTTATGGAAGCCTTTTGAGTTCACCGACTCTTATCATATTTAGACAAGGTCATAGTCAAAGTGGAAGTTCTCTCCTCCCTTCAGAGAAAGGTACCTCCTTCTTTGATGACCTGTTTTTCCACTGGGATCTCACTCGCAGATATCTTTCATTTAGGTCATTTTTTTTTTTTTTGACAGAGTGTCTTGGCTTTCCATGCCTGAAATACTCTCATGGGCTTTTGAGCTGAATCTAAATGGCTTAAGGGCAGATTCTGAGGCCAGAGTGCTATTTAGGACATCTGCCATTCTATGAGTCTGCTGTGTATCTCGCTTCCCATGTTGGATCGTTCTCTTCCTTTTTTGTTCTATCAGTTAGTATTTTCAGACACTAGTCTTGTTTATGTGATCCCTTTGATTCTTAGTCCTATCATTATGACCAATTGTGAACAGAAATTGATCAAATGGACTAGTGAGATGGCAATGGTACATGCAACCTTGATGGGATTGAATTGGAATCCCCTGGTATGTTTCTAACTGTACCGTTTGGGGCAAGTCAGCTTGAGTATGTCCCAAATTGTACATCTCTTCCCTCTCACTTTAAACCTGATTTATTTTTATTCAACATTTCACAAACTGATTTTTTAAAGTAAGGAAATGAGAATATATGGGAATCAGACTGTGAAGCTAAGAGATTTATTCCGCAGAGGAAAAAGACCCAAAAATATTTGAAGATACTTTATATACAGGGTTGGTAGACAACAGACTCCTAAATGATTTCACTTTTTTCTTTGACTTTTTAAGCATTATATTTTTGACTTTGTTTATTTACTTTTATGAAATCCTGAGTGCTGAAATTGCAGTGTAATAGGTCTGTTTTGGAATAAAGGTAGCGTGAGAATGACCTGGTGACCCTTGTGTCCACTTAGGGTGATCAGTGTGGCTGGCTGGTTCCAGGAGATGGATACACACTGGCTCCCACCCAGCACGCACAACTTGCTGAAATCAATACAAAGCTCCAAGAACTTTCTGCAGCCTGCTCGACCATGCCCAGCTTCTTTGCAGGACCTGACAGTCAGAAGGAGCAGGTATGTTTACCTCAGGATTAAACATGTCAGGGCAGTGTGGGTTAAAACTAATTCACATAATTTCACAATCTGTTAAATAAAAAAGGTTTCTTCTAAATTGCTTTCTCTGTGACTGCAACTGTAATAATTATAGTTTCCATAACAATGTGTATTTTCCTTTGATTTCTTTTATACCCATTTTTCTTTCATTTGGTAATTTGCTACAATGGGAGTCAATGAGGAAATATTTATAGTATTAAATCTCTGTAGTTTAACCTAGTTCTTGATCACAACAAGAGAGAAAGAAGAAAATTGACGTAATACACACGTAGTCCATTGAGGATCTTCTTCTTTTTATTACTCTGGCCCTTAGGTATTAGCAGTAGCAACCGATTATTCCATACTCTGCCACATTCTTCTAGTACCTTGACTCAAGCAGGGATGTACACTGTATTAATGACTTCTCTCCTATGAAGGGTTTGAAATGAATGTGTTTCATATCTCAGTGGTTCTTTCAAATACTCTTTTTAAAATAAGGACAGCAGATGCTTTTAATATTTATTTATTTATTTGAAAGGCAGAGGATCAAAGAGAGAGAGGAAGAGATGGAGAGAAGTCTTTCCATCTCCTGGTTCACTCCCCAAATGGCTGCAATAGCCAGGGCTGGGCCAGGCCTGAAACTTCATTCTGGTCTCCCATGTTGGTGGCAGGGGCTTAAGTAGTTGGGCTATCATCTGCTGCCTTCCCATGTGCATTAGCAGAGAGCTGGATTGGAAGTGGAGCAGCTGGGACTCAAACTGGCACTCTGAGATAGGATGCTTGCATTGCAGGTGGTTGCTTAACCTGTGGTGCCACAACACTAGCCCAACCTTCAAATATTCTTTTACAAAGCTGGTAGAGGTGTATGGCACTTTTAGGAAACAGTAGCAGCTTTGGAAAACAAAATCCTCTCCCTTCCTGGGATCTAGCTCAGGGTTGGGTATTGGTCTGAAGAGAACATGTATGGTCTTTCATTATCTCAGGACCCTTTACTAACTTACTAAGAGTTTCACCAGATCATTTTCTGTATACTTGTAGATGGCTGTGATTTTCTTGGTCCTTCAAAAGAATTAACTATCAGTAGCCTATAGGTAATAATTCTGACTTATAGTGAGTCCTTTCTACAAGCTACCAAGTGAAGGCAAAGGATCTGACGTTAGGCCAGTTGAAACTACCTCCAGGGGAAAGAGCAGAGTCAAGATGCCCCAAAGAATGAGTTGGTAACTGGCCAAACCTTCGTGGAGCCTGCTCAATTTCCTTGGGATGTGTTTCTGAGCTCCAGGCACAGCTTCCGACCCCCTGAGACAACAGTGGTGTTGGTAGTCTCCCCACCACTAATACCTGGATTGGGATCAGTGTTCAAGGGAAACAGAATTGGAATCTTCATCCCCACCACAGTGTACCCCAGGACTTTGACACCAGTTATAGTAGTTTGTTTATGTTCTGGATTCTGTTATATCGAAAGAAGGAGATCAAGATGGAGTGATAAAATGATTCAGGGATATTCTGTGTTCTTTTCATGTTTCAGCTGATTTTCTCTTGTTGCTAGATTTTAAGAGTAACTGAGATTTCATAGTGGAATAATGGTTTTAAAGATAGAAAATGTATTCTTTATGACTGTCAAAAATGTTATTGAAAGAGAGACTGAGAATTTATGGATTTGTTTAGCCACTTAGTCATTAGAACTTCAAATAAAGTATGAATTTTGTCAGATTCTATCATCATTATTTAAATCATATTTTCAGAGTTCACGTTTATGGTTCAGATGACATATTTGAAAAATAATGAAAGAGAAAACCAGTCCATTACTTTGCTGTTACATACTAAGATTATATATTATTAAGTGAAATGACATATATTTAACAAAGCAAAGAGAAAAGCGTGTTTTGGGACTCTCATTGAATGCAAAAGCAGAAATAGAACATCATAGTTGTTGAAAAGAAATAATTGATACTTCTTGCACGCAAAAAAGAATATCTTTTGAGCTATTACTCAATTTCTACTTGGCATTTCCTCATTTCTAACCAATGCCAGAAATTTCACATTGGGTTTTCAAGGCAGAAATGCTAATATGGCAAATAATTTTATGGATATTATCTTTGGATTGGAATACTTTTTGAATAAGTATACTGAAAAGTATCTTGAGTAAATTTCCTTATCTACTTAGTTGATGAATGGCTCCAATCATTTGCTGAACTGCAAATATTCATGGTGCATATTCATTTTATTTGTATTTTTCATCCTTCTTCAAATTATTAGTAATTTCTTCCTATGCTCTTGAAGAATATCTTTTAAGGGGAATATAATTTCTGTGTTAAAATAATTACTTCAATAATTACTAATTTATTGAGTTCTAACTGTATATCAAGAATTATAAAAGCCTTAAGGTATATTATAACTTTGGAGTAAAAAAAGCCGAACTTCAACTTTTGGCTTTGCCATTTGCTAGATTTATGGACTTGGGCATTAGTTAGAAGCTCTCTGAACCTCAGTTTACTCATTTTAAAATAGTCACATTCTTTAGGTTCCTTGTGAGGAATAGCTTGGTTAATATACGTAAAGTCATTACCATAATATCTGACACAGAACTCAATCAATGACACTGTTATAAGAATATGTGATTTAAGGAACTTATTTCCTAGGAGTGTACAAAAGTAACTGGTATAAGACAGCATAGGTAAGTGCCATAGTGGGTTGTGGTGGTATAGAGAAGAGACAGTACATCCGGAAAGATTATCAAGAAAATCCATTTTCATATGAGAGGGGCAGGAGGAGGAAGAAGAGCTGGAGAAGGAGGCAAAAACCCACAATATAGCAGGAGGCTAGAGACTGTTGGCCTGCAGGGCAAACTCAGCTCACAGATAGATTTCCTTTAACTCATTAAGGGTGCAAATATTTTTAAGACACTATGTAAACAACAAAAAAAGACACTATGTAAAAATTAGGCAAATTTCTATAAAAATCCAAATATCCAGTTTCTCTTGAAAACAATGAGAAAATATCACAACATTAGGACTGAACCCTTGCTTTGTAGCTGTTCTATTGGACTAAGCTGTGTAGCAACTTCTGCTTTCTATGGGGCCCAGATTCTCTAGTTTGCCTCAGCACCCGCCACTCCACATTGTATTGTCAAGAAAATAGCTTTGTGAATGAGGTGAAGCACTTTGTGATGTCTTCATCAGTGGTAACTAGAAGGTGCTAAATTGGTAGTCACAGAAACCTGAGCTGCTAAAGGTAGAATAGAGGGACTCCAGAAATATGGCTCAGAGATTAAGGAAGTGTTGGTCATTGTGAAAGGGGCAGATTAGAAATCTCCTTTTCTTTATGAGCTTGCTGATAATAATGTTCTCATATAGATGGCCTGGCCTGGCATTTAACTTTATGGCAATGTTTTAAAAGCAGCATATGGCTTTTACATAACTGATTTCCTTGGTGTGAAACAAAACATGTAGTCACATTCAAAAGAAAAAATGGCATATTATTGCTATTACTGTCTTGTGAGAGATATCATGTGGTTGCAGTTTTTACATCTGCTTTTAATTTTCATTTCATCTTAGCAAAAGAGAACTAATTGAAGCACAATTTTCTCCTTAGGATCAGTGATTTAACTGTGCATACCTTTCTGTATCCATCCTCCAGCCTTCCAACGAATTAGTTAGTTCTTTCCACATATTGTAAATCCCACCATAAAATTGACTGATGTTCCATCATTTAGTTTTTATTATTTATAGATGTATTCAATTCTAGCATTTTCTAGAAATATCTAAGATACAGCAGTTATGTGAGCATTTAGTTTCTTAAATCCTTAGCAAATGGATTCAATCATAAATTCTGTTCAGTTTGGCTATTGTAAATAAGTGTTGTATATTCATCTCTCATGCAATCAACGCTACCAAATCAGGAATTCCAGTTTATGGTTATTTATTTTTTTTTGGAGGAGGGTCTTCAAAAATAGCTCTTATTCACAAGAGGCATTTCTTTGTTCATAAACCAACAAATTTAATAGAATATAAATGTCTTCTTTAATTTGATTTTTTCCCTTAGAATATTGATTCAGTTGTATACAATTTGGTAAGTTTAATAATAAGTTAACAAATATTTGATGGAGGAAAATTGTAGCTGTTCAGATTTTTCTTTGCCAAGATCATATATTGCTGATAGCAACAATTTTTTTTTTTTTGACAGACAGAGTTAGACAGTGAGAAAGAGAGAGACAGAGAGAAAGGTCTTCCTTCCGTTGGTTCACCCTCCAAATGGCCGCCTTGGCTGGCGCACTGCACCGATCCGAAGCCAGGAACCAGGTGCTTCTCCTGGTCTCCCATGCGGGTGCAGGGCCCAAGCACTTGGGCCATCCTCCACTGCACTCCCGGGCCACAGCAGAGAGCTGGACTGGAAGAGGGGCAGCTGGGGCAGAATCCGGCACCCCGACTGGGACTAGAACCTGGGGTGCTGGCGCAGCAGGTGGAGGATTAGCCTATTGAGCCACGGTGCCGGCCAACTGATAGCAACAATTAACTCTTTTGTTTCTCTGTCTCAACATTAGCTAAAATTTAAAAAGTATAAACCATTGTTTGATAAGTAATCCTGAATAGTATTTTATTTTTGAGTCCAGAGATTTATATAGTTCTAATGATTGCCATGAAGTCCACTTGGCCTCAAATATACTTAATGTGCAGATTGAAGGCGGGGATCTAGGAATTTCTAAATGTATTCCAGTCTCAGGCACAAAACTCTTTTGCTATCTGCTCATTTCCAAAACTATGGAAGCATACCACAGGATCATGGATTTCTGGACTGGAGAGTAAACAAGAAGTTACTTCCAAGGTCTTTGTTTCCAATGCCAACCTGTCAGACATTCTCAGTTAAATCTGGGAAATTGTTCTTGCCACCTGTTTTACAGATTACTTTGAAGTTTATATTTCTTTGTTTTTCTGTGTTAAGCCTCTGATGTAGTCAAGGTTTCTCTCATTTCATGGCAGTATTCCAAGACGATAAAAACAATCTGCCTGGAGGCTGGCACTGTGGTGTCATGCGTAAAGCCACTGCCTGTAGTGCCAGCATCCCATATGGGTGCCGGTTCGAGTCCCAGATGTCCCACTTCTTAGCCATCTCTCTGCTGTGGCCTGGGAAAGCAGTAGAAGATGGCTCAAGTGTTTGGCTCCTGCACCCACATGGGAGACTGGAAGAAACTTCTGGCTCCTGGCTTTGGATTGGCTCAGCTCCAGCCATTGTGGCCAACTGGGGAGGAGTGAACCAGCAGATGGAAGACCTCTCTCTCTCTCTGCCTCTCGTTCTCTTTCTTTGTAACTGACTTTCAAGTAAATAAATAATCTTAAAAAAATATGCCTGAAAAGACTTTTCTCCTACGTTGGGTACTGGCAGGCAAATGATCCGTCTGATGGCAGCAAATAGCAGTAGCCTGTGGGCATAGATAGCATTAGCCCACAAACCCTTCATTTAGGTAGGTTTGTGCTTTTCTAGTTCCTTAACACATGCCTCGTTTGCATACCAGGCAACTTACGAGCCTGTTAGTAGTTCCTCCATATTTGACTTCTGAAAATGGGTTTATTTAACTTCAAACATCCCTGTTAGTTTAGTCAACACCACAGATATTTTTCTAAGAATGAACTCAGGGAACTTTGCCAGTCATTTAGTCAAACTGACAAATATCTATTGACCTCAGGGTTAGTTTTCTTCTTGTGGCTCTCTTAGACATTCTTTAAATATTGTGGAGTGGTTTTACTGAATTCCCCCTGAAAGAATTTTTTTGTGTGACTTAGGAATATATAAACAATATGTTGGTCAAAGAAACTGCTTAAGCATTTCTACTGTGTGGAATTAAAATATTTCCTGATGATCATGAAAGCAGACAGTACTGGTCTGCACTTTGTTGTGAGAAAAAGAAAACACCAAAAAACTTCTCTTGGTACCACAGAGCTTTTTGAATATTCAACTGGATAATTTTTGCCAGCATCAGTGACTATTTTTTCTTGCTCTGCTTTGATCGCATGATATTCTCTAAATATTTGAACCATATGGTTATGCTGTCAGATATCCAGGAACTATAAAAAACATAAGAAAATAAGATAAATAATTTAGATCTTTACCATCCAGATAATCACCATCAAATTTCCTTCCAGTCTATTTCTCTACAAATACACATACAGACACATACATGTGAATGAACATGTGCTCACAAACACAAATGGTATAGTAGAATTCTGTACAAGAAACAGAAGGAACACCTAGTCTGGATTATGAAGATAAGTGAAGTGAGTATTTGTAGGTATGAAGACAGTAATAAGGGATGTTGGGGTACCTGGAGACCAACAACCATGGGTGGGGTGCAGAAAAAGTGGTCCAGGAACTCTAGGCCATCTGTGGTTGTGATTATAGAGGGTGTGGGCAAAGGAGCAGCTAGCCCTTCCCCACTTCTGCATGAGAATTTGACCTATAGTTAATTTCTTACCTCTGTTTCCCTGGCAATTTGATAAAAGTTGGAATGCCAACTTTGCTTATGTTAAAAATGACCCCTGGATTGGGAGAATTATGAAGATCTGATGGGGAAGCTGTATTTTGGCTTTCCTAAATGCAGGGATTTTTGTGGCTGATCATGTCACTTTCTGGGTCACTGGGCTGTCTGTCTGTGGAGTTATTTCAGAGATGATGGATCTTATGGGAGATGAGGATTTTTAATGTGAAGTGACTTCCTTGCCCCTTGTACCTGTGTACATATGAATGATAACTCCAGTTGAAAAGGGGTGCTGTGTTTCTTGTCCTGTATCTTTCCAAATAGAATGGTTGCTAACTTTTGGTAGCTTTTTATTTATTTTTTTTTTTATTTTTTTTTTTTTGGAGAAAATGCATTATTTTATTTTTTGCCCATTACATAGTTACAAGTTTTGTTGTTTATACAGATATGTTTTATAGATGGATCTATTCAAAATATATTACTTTAACATTGAGAAATTTAAATCAACACTTTACTTGCTTTCCACAGAAGGAACTCTTCTGCTAAGAGATTTACTAGAATCATTGTTAGTATTTTTATTCTTCTTGTAAAAAACCTATTAACAGCTCTCCCAGAGGATCATATCAACAATGATCTTAAAAGTTGAATGAATCTTTTTTTTTTCTTTTTTTTTTTTATAACGCTTTTATTTAAAGAATATGAATTTCCAAAATACAGCTTATAGATTACAATGGCTTCTCCCCCCATAACTTCCCCCCCACCCGCAACCCTCCCCTTTCCCACTCCCTCTCCCCTTGCTTCACATCAAGATTCATTTTCAATTTTCTTTATATACAGAAGATCAGTTTACTATATATTAAGTAAAGATTTCAACAGTTTGCCCTCACATAGCAACACAAAGTGAAAAAAATACTGTTGGAGTACTAGTTATAGTATTAATTCACAATGTATAGCACATTAAGGACAGAGATCCTACATGATATATTTTTTTAAAAAATTGATTAATTTTCTAGGCAATTTCCAATTTAACACCAAGATTTTTTTTTCATTTTTAATTATCTATATACAGAAGATAGATTCAGTATATACTAAGTAAAGATTTCATCAGTTTGCACCCACACAGAAACACAAAGTGTAAAATACTGTTTCAGTGCTAGTTATAGCATTACTTCACATTGGACAACACATTAAGGACAGATCCCACATGAGACGTAAGTACACAGTGACTCCTGAAGTTGATTTAACAATTTGACACTCTTGTTTATGGCATCAGTAATCTCCCTAGGCTCTAGTCATGAGTTGCCAAGGCTATGGAAGCCTTTAGGGTTCGCTGACTTCAATCTTATTCTGACAGGGTCATAGTCAAAGTGGAGGTTCTCTCCTCCCTTCAGAGAAAGGTACCTCCTTCTTTGATGGCCCCATTCGTTCCACTGGGATCTCATTCACAGAGATCTTTCATTTAGGTCTTCTTTTTTTTTCCAGAGTGTCTTGGCTTTCCATGCCTAGAATATTCTCATGGGCTCTTGAGCCAGATCTGAATGCCCCAAGGGCTGATTCTGAGGCCAGAGTGCTATTTAGGACATCTGCCATTCTATGAGTCTGCTGTGTATCCTGCTTCCCATGTTGGATCATTCTCTCCCTTTTTGATTCTATCAGTTAGTATTAGCAGACACTAGTCTTGTTTGTGTGATCTCTTTGACTCTTAGACCTATCAGTGTGATCAATTGTGAACTGAAATTGATCACTTGGACTAGTGAGATGGCCTTGGTACATGCCACCTTAATGGGATTGTATTGGAATTCCCTGGCACAATTCTAACTCCATCATTTGGGGCAAGTCAGCTTGAGCATGTCCCAAATTGTACATCTCTTCCCTCTCTTATTCCCCCTCTTATATTTCACAGGGATCACTTTTCAGTTAAAATTTAAACACCTAAGAATAATTGTTTGTTAATTACAGAGTTCAACCAATAGTACTAGAATAAAAAAATTACTAAAATGGATAAAGTATTACATTGTACAACAACAGTCAGCACAAGAGCTGATCAAGTTACTGTTTCTCATAGTGTCCATTTCACTTCAATAGATTTCACCTTTGGTGCTCAATTAGTTGTCACCGATCGGGAGAACATATGATATTTGTCCCTTTGGGACTGGCTTAATTCACTCAGAATGATGTTTTCCAGATTCCTCCATCTTATTGCAAATGACTGGATTTCATTGTTTTTGACTGCTGTATAGTATTCTATAGAGTACATGTCCCATAATTTCTTTATCCAAATGTATGCTTTGAATTCCCTGTGATCTTTTGCTGTGAGGTTCCCTTCGTTTACCTTCTTTCATGTTGATGGCCGTGTTTCTGTGTTTCTGTGTGTAACACATCTTTAAGTATCTTTTGCAGGGCTGGACGAGTGGCAACAAATTCTTTCAATTTTTGTTTGTTATGAAAGGTCTTTATTTCACCTTCATTCACAAATGAGAGCTTGGCAGGATATAATATTCTGGGCTGGCAGTTTTTCTCTCTAAGTACCTGGGCTATGTCTCGCCATTCCCTTCTAGCTTGTAGGGTTTCTGATGAGAAGTCTGCTGTGAGTCTAATTGGAGATCCTCTGAGTGTAATTTGACGTTTCTCTCTTGGGCATTTTAGGATCTTTTCTTTCTGTTTCACTGTGGTGAGTTTAATTACAACGTGTCGTGGTGAGGACCTCTTTTGGTCATGTTTACTAGGGGTTCTATGTGCTTCCTGTACTAGGATGTCTCTGTCCTTCTCCAAAGCTGGGAAATTTTCTGCTATTATCTCACTAAAAAGGCCTTCTAATCCTTTCTCCCTCTCCATGCCTTCAGGAACTCCTAGAACTCGAATGTTGGGTTTTTTAATAGTATCCTGTAGATTCCCAACAATATTTTTTAGATTTCTAATTTCCTCTTCTTTTCTTTGGTTTGACTGTATATTTTCCTGTGCTCTGTCTTCTAAGTCCGATATTCTCTCTTCTGCCTCACCCATTCTGTTTGTAAGGCTCTCTAATGTGTTTTTCATTTGATCTATTGAATTCTTCACTTCATTATGATTTCTTGTCACTATCACAGTTTCATGTTCTACTAGTTGTTTCATTTCAGCTTGATTTCTTCTTAATATTTCATTGTCACGAGAGAGATTTTCTACCTTGTCCATTAAGGATTTCTGTAGTTCAAGAATTTGTTTTTGAGTACTTCTTAGTGTGCTTATCAATTTTTTGAGATCTGCTTCTTGCATCTCTTCTATCTCATCATCTTCGTAATCTTGAATTGGGGTGTCTTTTTCATTTGGGGATGCCATAGTGTCTTCCTTGTTCTTATTACCTCGGTTTTTGCGTTTGTTGTTTGGCATATTGGTTTCTTCAGTGTGGTGTTTTTTTCTTGTTATACTATGACTCTAGATTAAGTGGACTGTCTGCTTTTGATGGAGCCTTAGAGGCTTGAGATGGGTGTGGCCTGAGAGCTCAGTTCGGTTCCTCAGGGTTGAGGGTGTGTCAAAGGAGACACTCCCAGGTTAGGCGTGGTAAATCTCTCTCTGTTACTTTTTTTTTTTTTTTTTTGGTTCAAAAGGGAAGTAATTCCACACAGCTGAATGGAATTGGGGGTGGTTAGCAGGCGAATGATATACCCACAGGAGCCAGAGATCGGAAGCTCTTTCCCAAGGACCAAAGAAGGAATCTTTGCGGCCCTTTGTGTGGGCTGAGATTCTCCTGTAGTCTCCCACTGGGCTGCCAAGGCTACTGAACTGTAGCGTCTCTGGAGAGTACTCACATGAATTCGTGATTTCCGTGAGTTCTCTCTCCCACGGTCTCTTTTTTCACAGTCTCAGTTCATTAGCACCACACATTCATTAGGTTCTAATCTCCTGTTATTTCACCCCTCCCACCCAGAGTCAGGTTTTTCTGCTAGGCTTGGGGCCGGTGCCGACCCGAGGTCGCCCTGCTTATGACGTATTCCAAAATGGCGCCTGCTCTTTGTCTTGCTCACCTTTGAGTGGTGAGCGGAGAGAGAGAAGCTCGTGTCCGTATGGGTCACTTTTTTTTTTTTTTTTTTCCCCTCTCTCTCTCTCTCTTCTAGTTAGCCTGGTGAACTTTTCCCCGCAGGGTTTCAAGCCTCGTTCGCTCTAGGCTCCCTTTTCCGCTTCCCTGCTGGTAATTCGGGCTATTGATGTTCTGCTCACCTCGCGTTCCAGCGCTGGTGTGTTGAATCTGTTGCTGGTGTCCCAAACTGCGGGCTCCCACGCTCTCCACGCAGGTCCACTGTGAATCTCCAGTTCCGGAAGGGTTTTCTCTGCTGTATCTTCCCCTACTCTTCCTTGAACCTGCAGTATCTCCACTTTTATTAAACTGTCTCTCCCCAGACCATCGGTGTGCTCCCTTCCTATTCCGCCATCTTGCCGCTCTCTCTGGTAGCTTTTTATTGTGAATATTCAGTTGACTCTAAGAAAAATCTGCCTGGGTTGTGATGCCAAAGCAAGGATGGGAAAGAGAAAATACCCCGAGCTGTCCCTCTTTCTTTACTCCAGTGTCCTAACACCCCTTTTCCCATATTGACTGAACTTAAGCAGGGAAGAGAGGTCAAGGAGAAAGCCTGGTCTTCTCAGCCTGTGTCAGGTGTTCCCCACAGTTACCAATCTCCTGTTGATGGACACATGGGCTGTTTTCACTTTTTGTTTGACAATATGGGCTTGAGTCATATATTTTAGTTTCCCTTGATAAATTCACAGGAGTGAGATTTCTGAGTTATAGTTTAGACAAATCTTTAAGTTTTTAAGAAAATGCCAATTTTTCAAAGTGGCTATACCATTTTATACTCTCATTAGCTGTTTGAGAGTTCTGTTTGTGCCACACTTGTCTAATATTTGGTGTTAATAGAGTTTTTTATTGGGCTATTTCTTTTTTTTTTTTTTTTTTTTTTTTGGACTTGGACAGGCAGAGTTAGACAGTGAGAGAGAGAGATAGAGAGAAAGGTCTTCCTTCCGTTGGTTCACCCCCTAAATGGCTGCCACGGCTGGTGCACTGCGCCAATCCGAAGCCAGAAGCCAGGCGCTTCTTCCTGGTCTCCCATGCGAGTGCAGGGCCCAGACACCTGGACCATCCTCCACTGCCATCCTGGGCCACAGAATGTATCTCTTTGATGAAGTATCTGTTCATGTCTTTGTGAAATCCAACTCTTTTTGATTATTTTCTGTTTTATTATTTTTATTATTGGGATTGCAAGAGTTCCTTTTATACATGTCCTTGGTCATATTTGTGTAATATGAACATTTTCTCTCATATTATTGTTTGTCTATTTTCTAACTGATGGTTTTGGAAAATAAAATTTTAAAAATATTGTTATAAAGCAGCTTATAATTTTTTTATTTCTGTGTCTTCTCTGTTTACCTTAGATATTTAAAAAACAATAGTTGCAAATTATTAAAATAGTTATGTCTTCTTGATTTAAAATGATTTTGATTTAAAAATGAAATCCTAGGTAGGTGTTTTCAGAACAACATCAGTCTCTCTTTTTAGATGTATCTTCATAAAAGTTCATAAAAGAGACCTAAATACTATCTTGTTCAAACTCCTCCTTAATATTAGGTTTCCATCTTAAAAAATTTCACATAATAATTGAGCTTCTGGATTCTTCTACAGATTGAAATATTCTAGAAGTAAAACGAAACATTTCCTCTTTAAATTAATGTATTCTCTTGGTAGTTTTCTCATTAGGATTTTGCACAATATGTATTTCACTGAAATACATTATTCATTTGATCAAACAGTAGTTGTGCTCAAGGTTCTTGGAACCAAAAATAATGTGTGTTGGCCCATGCTGAGTCTTCTTTGGGATTATGGTTTGTGTTGGGGTATAGAATAGTGTCAGTTGTGTCACTGTTTAGATGTACAGTAAAGTAACACATGGCATGTTTGAGAGAATAATTTGTCCTTTCTTCTGTGTTAGGGAGCATTTTTTAGAGGAAATATGCTTGAGTGAGGCTCAAAAAATGGGTAGGAGTCACTCTAAGAGGTTGCAGGATAGAGGCATGAGTTGTGGACAACCAGCAGATGTAAATGTTGCTGGGTTTTGTTTTGTTTTTGTTTTTTTTGACAGGCAGAGTGGACAGTGAGAGAGAGAGAGAGAGAGAGGTCTTCCTTTGCCGTTGGTTCACCCTCCAATGGCCGCCGCGGCGCACCGCGCTCATCCGATGGCAGGAGCCAGGTGCTAGGTGCTTTTCCTGGTCTCCCATGGGGTGCAGGGCCCAAGCACTTGGGCCATCCTCCACTGCACTCCCGGGCCACAGCAGAGGGCTGGCCTGGAAGAGGGGCAGCCGGGACAGAATCCGGTGCCCTGACTGGGACTAGAACTTGGTGTGCCGGCGATGCAAGGCAGAGGATTAGCCTGTTGAGCCACGGCGCCGGCCATTGCTGGGGTTTTGAGTCTGAGACCCAAGCAATTGTAGATGAGACTGAGAGAGAGGCAAGGCCTTGGCCATGAAGGCTTTTCACCTTGTTCTGTGGCTTCTCTGCAAAGGATGAAGAGAGTGACTGGTGGCATCAAGATGTGTTAGAACGCTCAAGCTGTAATTTGAGTCAGTGGTTTTCAGATTCTCAAGTGCTTGTAATTCAGGTGGCCAGTCCTTAGCTCTTACCCTGTGGATCAGGTCTGAGGTCAGAATCTCCAGGACAGAGCTGTGGCTAGAAGTTTATTCCCCACAGGCCCTGTAGGTGGTTCTGAAGCATGCCGGAGTTTAAAATTACTGTGAATAATGAGGAGGTCTGAACTAAAGCAGTGAGAAAGAAGTGCCTTGGTAAGAGGGATGTTAGAAACTAAGATGGTGAGTATTCTTGATGACTAACAGTATAGAAGGAATGAGGAAATAGTAGAATCCTGGCCTGAGCAACTTCTCAGATTTTTTTCATTCATGCCAAGTACTTAGATGGCATTGCAGAGCAAGAGAAGAGAGAGGAAGTTTATGTTCAGATGTAAAGATTGAGTAGCTATCAGGAAATATCAATTTTTATCACATAGAAATAACATTAACTTTGGGAAAATAATGATTCTGTCAGTACAGATAATGCTGGGAACAATGAAGCACTTTCATTATGTAATGGTTATTCTTTTCAAAGGACGTATTAAGCTCCCATTTGTTAGATACTAAGATTTGTTTCATGCTTTGGTGACTTTTTAAGCTCCATCTTATCATTAATATCATTTTACTGATGATGGAACTGAAGCTCAGAGATTTCCAAAAGGTCATTTTTGTGAGGAGCCAGGTGGAAATAATATTTAAAACATTGCTAAGCTCAATTTCTTCCAATGATTACACAGCTGCTTCTGATAACATGGATGAGCAGGGTTTTTTGTATTATTTATATGACGGCTCATGAACTTGAAGTCCCAAGAAACTGATTTTCCCAAGATCCCAAGCTGATATGTATCGTATCAGAGACCAGAACCTGAGTCCCTATTTCCTGGCTGCCACTTTTTTTCCACTCTAGCTTACTGCGATCCAGATGATTGCAGATATTGGTTTTCTTTCCTGATTTGTTTTACAAACTAATTTGAAGGGAAGACACACTGCTAAAGAAGTCAAGGCTTGGTCGCTTTGGATTGGTATGTGGCAGCAGCTCATTTCTTGCCTGTGAATGATTTTTTTTTTAATTAGGAACCTGGCCTTGATGAGGAAAGAAATATGGAAATAACCCCAGGAGAAAAGGTCCTTCGGAACACCAAAGAGGAGCGGGACCAGCAAAATCGACTGAAAGAGATAAATGAAAAGCTGAGAAAGATGAAAGAAGATGTGGTAAGTCATTTTTATTTAAATCTTAATTATAGCCAATGATTGTAATAAGATTTCAGTCTTTTGTTCTAGGATTGCTCTTAATTATTAAATCAGACATGGCAGTTTGTAAGAATTTGAGTAAAAGCGTAAAAATGATTTAAAGAACTTAAAGTAATAGTATATGTAATTTAAACAACATAATAAACCTGAAGGATACTATCTGAAATCAGGATAATGATTCATAATCCTAATAGGCTCTCTTTGACAGTGATACAAATGTTCTTTGTGTAAAACTTTGGTAGTTCTCCATAAAACTATCCATATCTATATATCTATATATTGAATTTATAACTTAAATACCCACTGCATTTGTTCAAAATTGCAAATATATTATTATTAATTATTAGTTTAAAACATACTGAATCCTTCTTGACCTACTTGGTATTTTTCTTGTTCACTATTTAAAGATATATCATCACTGGCCGGCGCCGTGGCTCACTTGGCTAATCCTCCCCCTGTGGCACCGGTACCCCAGGTTCTAGTCCCCGTTGGGACACCGGATTCTGTCCCGGTTGCTCCTCTTCCAGTCTAGCTCTCTGCTGTGGCCCGGGAAGGCAGTGGAGGATGGCCCAAGTGCTTGGGCCCTGCACCCCATGGGAGACTAGGAGAAGCACCTGGCTCCTGCCTTCGGATCAGCACGGTGCACCAGCCGCAGTGCGCCGGCCACGGCGGCCATTGGAGGGTGAACCAATGGCAAAGGAAGACCTTTCTCTCTCTCTCTTTCTCTCTCTCTCTCTCTCTCTCTCTCACTGTCCACTCTGCCTGTCAAAAAAAAAAAAAAAAGATTCATAGGATGGCCGGCGCTGTGGCTCACTTGGCTAATCCTCCGCCTGCGGTGCCAGCACACCAGGCTCTAGTCCAGGTTGGGGCACTGGATTCTGTCCCGGTTGCTCCTCTTCCAGGCCAGCTCTCTGCTGTGGCCCGGGAGTGCAGTGGAGGATGGCCCAAATGCTTGGGAGACCAGGAGGAAGTACCTGGCTCCTGGCTTCGGATCGGTACAGCGCACCGGCCACAGTGTGCTCGCCATAGCGGCCATTTGGGGGGTGAACCAACCATTCTATGAATCTTAAGATTTTTTTGGTTCCTGCTT
The DNA here is from genome assembly GCA_949820135.1 of Sylvilagus floridanus. Classification (NCBI taxonomy): domain Eukaryota; kingdom Metazoa; phylum Chordata; class Mammalia; order Lagomorpha; family Leporidae; genus Sylvilagus; species Sylvilagus floridanus. Next base: position 48,288,905 of record OX463239.1, on the reverse strand, counting down.
TTTTTTAATATATATATTTTTAAAATTTATTTGACAGAGTTAGACAGTGAGAGAGAGGGACAGAGAGAAAGGTCTTCTTTCTGTTTATTCACCCCCCAAATGGCTGCCACTGCCAGAACTACACCTATCTGAAGCCAGGAGCCAGGTGCTTCTCCTGGTCTCCCATGAGGGTGCAGGGCACAAGCACTTGGGCCATCCTCCACTGCCCTCCTGCTCCACAGCAGAGAGCTGGCCTGGAAGAGGAGCAACCAGGACTACAACCCAGCACCTATATAGGATGCCGGTGCCGCAGGGGGAGTATTAACCAAGTGAACCACGGCACTGGCCCCTGGTCCCTATTTTTATTATCCTTCTCTTGGCATTGTCACCTCAAGACCAGCCTGTTATAACGTGATTGTTGTGAGAATTCTGTTCGAGTCATTGTGTTATCTTATTATTCAGTTCTATATGCTGACCTGTGTGGGTAAGCATCAGGTAAGTGATTTTAATTAATATATGATCCCAAAAGTGTGTGTCAGTCCTGACTGTGAGTCTGCATATTTAATGAGCTGCTTTTACTATTCCCTGGTAATGGATCTCAGCATTGACTCAGCACCTAACGTGAGTCAGGTGGGAGATCTAAAGGGAGTAAGTATCTCATGCTTCTCTTTACGGTTCATTTTTGTTTGCTTTTCATGGGATTTGTATATGAGAATTACCTTTCAGGAGACCATTATTCCATTTTCTGAGGGACTTCCTCCCCCTTGAGTTTGTTGACATGGTAAAGGAGTAGAAGAAGTAGGAATGGTTAGGAAACATAAAGGGATTCGTGGACAGTGGTTGTGGTGGTAGTGATGGGACATAGCAAACTTGATGTGATAAATAAAATATTTGTGGTTTGACTGGTTTTGAAAGCTGTTGGCTCTTTGTGTAATCCTACACCTGCCAATGTAAGATGGAGAAAACCTGTCGTTCAAAATTTATTCTCCTGACTTCTGACTGCTATAGTCTGGATATTTGTGTCATCTTAAAATTTGTGTTGAAATCCTAACCCCCGTGATGATATTAGGAGGTAGGGCCATTCTGGGAGATGATTAGGTCATGAAGGCAGAGCCCTTATGAATGGGAATGGTGATCTGATAAAATAGGTCCAAGGGAATTCATTCCAGCTTTCATCATGTGAAGGCTCAGTGAGTAAAGCACCATCTATCAGGAAGCCACACTGCTCAGAAACTGAATATACCAGCCCCATGTTCTTGGATTTCCCAGCTTCCAGAAGTGTGAGGAATAAATTTCTGTTACTTTTAAGTCACCCAGTTTAAAGTATTTTGTTATAGATGCCAAAAAAGGGGAAGACATGCCTTATTTATTGCATACATTGAACATGGGTCCATTTTCTTCTACTATGTTTTCATTATTTCATTTTTGGCTCAAAATCTGGGTGCTATAAGAATTATTATATATCATTCATCATTCCAGTGCCATGTGGCATTTAGCTACATTTAAAGGAATTTGATAAATATCAGAAGTTGATCATTACCTAAGTGGGAACGAATGCTACATAAGAGGAGACAAGCAATTACTGAGTACCAATGCTGAGCCAAATATTGTTCCAAGTACTTCAATATGAAATTATCTAATGTTTACAAATGCCCTATGAGGTAAATTCTACTATCGTTATTTCATAGATGAAGCAATGGAGGCCAAAGGAGGTTGCAAAACTTCCTCAAGGTTATACAGCTTGTAAGTGAAGGAAGCTGGATGGATTTGGTTAGCTGTTGCTAACTATGCTGTAGGCCGTTCTGGTACTTACTTTTCCTTTACATGATTAATCTTGCTTTTTATAAATTCTAGTGTGATAAGTTTGGTAAGAGCAAAATTTTTGGGCTCTGTCATGTAAAGTTTAATTACATAGTTTTGTGTTTTATAGTCAACACATTCAGAGGCTTTCTGAACAGTAAAGGCATACCAGTGTGGATCTATATTGTTTTTATGCTTTGACTGCTTGGTGTTTCATAATATTCCTGTGGATTGATATTGTGTACCATGTAACCTTTTAAGGAAAGATACTGCATCTATTTCTTTTTTATTTAAAGATTTATTTATTTTACTTGAAATTCACAGTTACACAGAGGAGAGGCGGGGTGGGGGGGGAGAGAGAGAGAGAGAGAGAGAGAGAGAGAGAGAGAGAGAGTCTTCCATCCGCTGGTTCACTCCCCAGATGGCTGCAATGGCCAGAGCTGTGCCAATCAGGAGCTAGGAGCCTCCTCTGGGTCTCCCACATGGATGCAAGGGCCCAAGGACTTGGGCCATCCTCTGCTGCTTTCCCAGGCCATAGCAGAGAGCTGGATTGGAAGTGGAGTGGCTGGGTCTTGAACCGGCGCCCATATGGGATGCCAGCACTGCAGGTGGTGGCTTTACCCTCTAATGCCACAGCACTGGCCCCAATGCTGCATCTGTTTCAAACTCTGTAAACTTTCTGTACCTCATTGATGTCTTGGTACTTTTTTGCATTGAGAATTAATAGAGGTAAGTCCTTGTTTCAGTTTTATTAGGAGCCTTCTCTGTGACTGTAAATAATTTAGTATCTTATAGAATGAATTTCATTACTTTGAAACCAAGAGAATAGTGCTGGATGATGTCTGTTCTTTTGCCTGTGATTCTTGGCACACTTGGTTCTGGCTCAAAGTAAGGTTATTTATAATATATGGTATCTAAAGTTCAGTTTGTGTGCCTTCTAAATGTGTGGCATTAATTACCTTAAATCTACTATTGAAACTAGGAGTCCTAGTAATTGTTTTTAAGGGAAAGTCATTTAGTTATTATCTTAGAATTTTATTTATAAATACATGAAATACATTCTCTTTATGTAATACATGTATAAATGCATGGAATCCGTTCTCTTTGTAATAGTAAAGATTTTAAAACTTTAGCTTACTGTCTCCCAGCTAGAGAATATGTTTTCTGAATGATAACTTCTAGAAATGGCTAATCTTTAAGTTTTGTCTTATTCTCCTTCCTGTAGCAGGATATCATTTAAAGATCACTAGTAAGGGTAAAAGAGGTAATCTGTAGCCATTGAATTGGTGATTTAAGGATCAAATCTATATCTAGTCTTAGGGGTAGAAGGGGGAAGGAGGAAGCTAAAGGGCAATATGGAAGTTCTGGGGGCTATGCATGGAAACACCTGAATATCAAGATTTTTTTAAAAAAGATGTATTTATTTATTTTAAAGGCAGAGTTACAGAGAGGCAGAGGCAGAGAGAGAGAGAGAAAGAGAGAGAGAGAGAGAGAGAGAGAGAGAGAGAGAGAGAGAGAGAGATGTCTTCCATCCACTGGTTCATTCCCCAAATGGCTGCAATGGCTAGAGGTGAGCCAGTCTGAAGCCAGGAGCTGGGATCTTCTTCCACGTGGGGGCAGGGGCCCAAGGACGTGGGTCATCTTCCACTGCTTTCCCAAACCATAGCAGAGATCTGCATTGGAAGTGGAGCAGCTGGGACTAGAACTGGCACCCATATGGGATGCCAGCACTGCAGGCAGTGTCTTTACTCACTACACCACAGCACTGGCCCTGAATATTAAGATTAATTTGGGGGCTGGCACTGTGGCACAGCAGGTTAAAGCCCCAGCCTGTGCGCCGGCATTCCATATGGGTGCTGGTTTGTGACCCGGCTACTCCTCTTCCAATCCAGCTCTTTGCTATGGCCTGGGGAAGCAGTAAAAGATGGCCCAAGTTTTTGGGCCCCTGCACCCATGTGGGAGACCTGAAAGAAGCTTCTGGCTCCTAGCTTCGGATCAGATAAGCTCTGGGTGTTGTGGTCATTTGGGTAGTGAACCAATGGAATGGAAGACCTCTCTCTCTCTCTGGCTCTACCTCTCTCTATAACTGTGTCTTTCACATAAATAAAATAAAATTTTAAAAAAGGTTATTTTGCCAGTGAAGACTGGAAAAATGACTTAATTCTATGTTTCAGGTGGTAGGCTGAGGTTATTGATGCACATATGTCTTAGCCAAGATTGGTTGAGGAAGTAGGATTTGATTTAGTCTGAAGGGTTTTTGGCACTAATGGTTTTATCTATCAGAAGCTAGAAGAAGTAGACACAGTGAAATGAAGTCAAAATTCACAAATTTAATATTAAATTCAGTAGGCATACAGGATCCCTGTAAAATAGCTACATGAGTAGAAGAAGGGTGAGCCATGCCTTCTAGAAACTGCATGTATGAGAAAAATCTTCAGGATTTACTTAGTATGAGTTACTGTTGTTTTATATCTGCTATGGGACACAGTAAGGGAGAGGTAAAGAAAATGGGTCATATTTGGACATTGGAGTGATCAGGATGAGGGAATGATTTATTTTATTGTTTTAGAAGATTGTATTTTATTTATTTGAAAGACAGAGTTAAAGAGAGAGAGAGCGAGAGAGCGAGAGAGAGAGAGAGAGAGAGAAAGGGAGAGAGATCTTCCATCTGCTTGTTCACTCCCCAAATGGCTGCAACAGCCAGGGATGGGGCAGGCCGAAGCCAGAAGCCAGAAGCCAGGAGCTTCTTCTAGGTTTTCCATGTGGGTACAGGGGTCTGAGCCTTTGGACCATTGTCTGCTGCTTTCCCAGCGGAATTAGCAGGGAGCTGGATTGGAAGTGGAGCAGCCAAAACTCAAACTGTCACTCATATGGGATGCTGCACTTCAGATGGTTGCTTTATGTGCTGTGCCATGATGCTGGCTCCTCATTTTATTTTTTTAAATAAAGACTTATTTCATTTTTATATGAAAGGCAGAGTTACAGAGAGGAAGGGGGAGAGAGCGAGAGAAAGAGAGAGAGAGTGAGAAAGAGTTATTTTCCATCTGCTTGCTCACTCCCAAAATGACCACAATGGCTAGGGCTGGGCCAGGCTGAAGCCAGGAGCCTGAACTCCATTCAGATCTCTCTTGTGAGTACAAGGGCCCAAGACACATTTCCCAGGCACATTAGCAGGGACCTGATTCAAAAATGAAGCCACTGGGACTCAAATCAGTGCTTATATGGGATGCTGACATTTAAAGTGGTGGCTTAACCTACTGCACCACAATGCCAGCCCCTGAGGGAATGATTTCAAACCAGGTCAATCCATCAATTGTTGATGGGGCTGAGCATATGTATTTAGCCCAGTGCAGAAGCTATTAGTACATGTTGCATGTGTATGTGTTTGTGTGTGGAATGAGGTGGTAGAGAAATCACAGATGGTAACTTTCCAAAGAGAAGTAAAAGATAGTAAAGTACTATCACTTTAAGTACTACTCTTTACAGTATAGTAAAAAAGGCATGCTGATGAGAACCACAGAAACCTTTCTAAGAACTATTAAGGAATAAAGTTAGAATTATCTCAGTAGGAATAAGCTGTCTAGGGGCAGAGTATTCAAATTAGGTTGGAGTGGCACTTGCTGGATACATCCTTGGAGTATCCCAAAGATGCGTGGATAATATGCATTAGTTTATTAAGAACAAGCAGGCAACTTGTGTATGGGGACTATATGGAGGTGCTGGGCTTTAAGCTCTGTCACATGTCAGGGAACATGTGTGCTGAACCACCTACCTTTAGTTGGTTTAGTTGGTCCCGGGGGTTAGGAATATTGATTTTACCCATGGACAAAGATTTCCTAGGCCGAGCTAACTATTTGTATGGAGATAACTTGAGACAAAATAATCAAAAGAAGATGAAAATAACCATTTTCACAGAATAGGCAACAAAAGACAACCTCTGCATGCAATCTTTTCACCATTGGCAGTGGTCACTGATACTTTTTTTTTAATTTTATTTTTTTTTTTAATTTTATTTTTGACAGGCAGAATGGACAGAGAGAGAGAGAAAGAAAGAAAGGTCTTCCTTTGCCGTTGGTTCACCCTCCAGTGGCTGCCGTGGCCAGCGCATTGTGCTGATCCGAAGCCAGGAGCCAGGTGCTTCTCCTGGTCTCCCATGGGTACAGGGCCCAAGGACTTGGGCCATCCTCCACTGCAGTCTTGGGCCATAGCAGAGAGCTGGTCTGGAAGAGGGGCAACTGGGACAGAATCCGATACCCTGACCAGGACTAGAACCCGGTGTGCTGGAGCCACAAGTGGAGGATTAGCCTATTGAGCCACGGCGCCGGCAAGATTTATTTTATTTTATTTGAAAAATAGAGTTACATAGAGAGGTAGAGACAGAGAGAGAGGTCTTCCATCCACTGGTTCACTGCCAAGATGGCAACAATGGCCAGAGATGCACTGATCCAAAGCCCAGAGCCAGGAACTTCCTCCAGGTCTCCCACGCAGGTGCAGGGGCCCAAGGACTTGGGCCATCTTCAACTGCTATCCCAGGCCATAGCAGAGAGCTGGATGGGAAGAGGAGTAGCTGGGACTAGAACCGGCACCCATATGGGATGCTGGCACCTTAGGCCAGGGCTTTAACCTGCTGTGCCACAGTGCCTACCCCATCACTGGTACTTTTAAGCTCTGATTTTTCATACAGCTCAGAGAGTTGTTTTTTTTTTTTTTTGAGTGCTTTACAGTCTTCTGTCCCCATCTAATCTCTTAACATCACTCTACATTGCTTCTCTGAGTTGTAGTTCTGCTGTGTAAGCTGCTATACATGGAGTATGGTGGTTAAGAGTCCCAAAGAACTTGGGTTTGAATCTCAACCCTGTTCTTTTTTTTTTTTTTTTTTAATTTTTTGACAGGCAGAGTGGACAGTGAGAGAGGGAGACAGAGAGAAAGGTCTTCCTTTGCCTTTGGTTCACCTTGCAATGGCCGCCGCGGTCGGCACGCTGCGGCCAGCGCACCGCGCTCATCCGATGGCAGGAGCCAGGTGCCAGGTGCTTTTCCTGGTCTCCCATGGGGTGCAGGGCCCAAGCACTTGGGCCATCCTCCACTGCACTCCTGGGCCACAGCAGAGGGCTGGCCTGGAAGAGGGGCAACCGGGACAGAATCCGGTGCCCCGACCGGGACTAGAACCCGGTGTACTGGCGCCACAAGGCGGAGGATTAGCCTGTTGAGCCACGGCGCCGGCCTCAACCCTGTTCTTAATTGACTTGCGTGAACTTGATGTTATGTGTTTCAGTTCTCTTATCTGTAAAATGGAGATAATTGTAATTATTGCATACCTCATAGGACTGGTATGAATATTATATTGGTTTATATATAAAGTAATTATAGCAGAGCCTAGAATAGTCTAAGTGCTATATAAATATTTATTATTGACATTTTTAATGTAGTACTTACATAAGCTGTTTCTAGGATAAGAACAGGGGATGTGTATAGAAGGTGAAATTGAAGATGGAAGATTAAGCCTTAGAGAAGAATCAAGATGCCACTTTCCTGACTCATCATGAAGGAAAGGAGGGCTAGGCCAAGAAAGGCGGGTTTATAGATGAAGATAAGAGGAGAAGAGGGGTCATACTCGAATATTCTCCACTTACTCTGTGAATTAGAGATCAACCTACAAGGTCAAGAGTCATAGGTTGGAGTGGGGACTGAATGGGGGTAGGAAGGAACTGGAATAGACCCTGTGAGTATGTGAATAAAAGCAATGGTGAATATTGAAGATAACCTATCTAAGGTAGGAAACTTTAGCTGTGAAATGAATCTAGTTAGCAAGGAATGGATATGTTTTTGACAGCCTTCAATAGTCCTCCGAAAATGGAGGCATCATGAATTGAAGCAGGTATGAGGAGAGGTCAAGTGATTGCAACGGGAGATCAAGTGGGCAAGGGAATTGGGGATGATGAGATCATAACTGATAAAAGGGAGGAAATGAAGTGTGTGTACCTCGGGTATCAGCCGGGGTGCCTTTGCTCCTCTTTGATCCTGTTTCATCAGTTACAGTACATACACAAAGTAAAATACCATATGCCTACTAAAAGAATGAGGTAGGTCTATATATCTTGAACAGATGTCTGTGTTACCATATTAAGGGAAATGAGCCTGTTGCGCAAGACATTAATATAAAAATTAAAAATTAAAAAATTAAAAATTTTACATTAAGATGTATGTAAAATTAAAAATTAAAATTTTATATTAAGATGTATGTAAAAATTGACATTATTAATGTAGCACTTAGTGAAATAAGCCAGTTGCAAAGGGACAGAATTTTTGTATTTTTTAAAAAAGGCAAAGGGACAGGCATTTGGTGTAGTGGTTAAGATGCCACTTGGGACACCTGCATCCCATATTGGAATATCCTGGGTTTGGATCCTGGCTCAGCTCCCCATTCCAGCCTCCTCCTAATATGCACCTTGGGAGGCAGCAGATATTGGCTCAAGTCATCGACTCTGCCACCCAGGTGGGACTCTGACTGCCCCAATCCTGACTGTTGTGGGCATGTGGAGAGTGAACTAACAGATGGAAATCTCTTTCTGTCTTTTTCAAATAAATAAAATAAAATCTTTAAAAATGTTAAAGTCATAGAAGAATCCTTGGACAGTATATACCAAATACTTAGCCCTGATTGTATTTGGTGGGGCTGGGAGTAGATGGGGAAGTGAATACAGAAATCTCACTTTTTGTAACATGCACTATTTAGAGAAGGGTCCTGATATTCTGGACCATTTTTATATTATTTCTTGTGTTTTTCTCTATATCCAAGACATTTTGCAATATATATATATATATATATATATATATATATATATATATATGTTGCATTTATAAAAAGAAAAAAATAATGCTTAAAAATACAAAAGGTACTGATGCATTACAAAAGATCACTACTTATTGTTTCTCAATAAGTGGTCTTTATATGTTTAGAAAAATTACATGGGTCATCACAAGGAATAATTTTCAGCCTTACTAGCACTTTCATATGCAAATAACCTTTAGGTATAATATACACCTGTCAGACCAGAAAAATAATAAGAAATGTGTTATAGTTACATGTTTGGAAGAATGGAAGTGGGAATAGCAATATGTGAACATTACTGCTAGCTTTTAAAACAATCCCCACCCGGGGAAGCAATTGATCAATAAAATATAATAGCTATAATATTATTTATATTTTTGGTCTTTATAATTCCACTTTTAGGAATATTTCCAAAGAAATAAAGCCCAAGAAAAGCCAAATCAAAGGAAACTGGAAACAACTTAAATTCCCTGAAATAAGGAAATGACAAAGCAACTTATAGAATATTCACCCTTTTAATACTGTCCTAGGATTATACAAATGAAAAATACATAGACTTTTTCAATGTATGGTTTTAAATAAAAGGTGAAAGATTTATATGTTCTGAAGGGAAACCAGAGTGTAGGGTTTTAAATTAGAAATGTACAATATAAAATATAATCATACAAATAGATTTCATCAATTGTAATTGTGTATGTAGACACACATAAATATATATATATATAAGAACAACTTGAAGGGAAATAGAATATATGTTAATAGCTTAAATTTATTGAATTATTTTTTACATTCTAGTAAATTGCCTTTATTTCTAAGGAAAGGGAGTTATAATCATGGCAATATTTATTTCTTGTTTTACTTTGAAATATTTTAATCCATTAATGATAGACTTTTTGAGTAATTAAAAATCACAATAATTCCTGGTTTTTCTAATTTTTCTAAGATGTACTGACTGCTCCACTATTATACAAAGGATTTTATTTTAAAATAAAGAACATTTTTAACTTCTAGGGAGTTATGTAAAAATGTCTTTAATGAAATTGCATAGTAATTCTGCCTTTCACAAATCAAAAGAATTCAATTTTAGTTTTTGCATTTTGGAAGAAAGAATCATCAATCTATTTTATCTCATTGATCCCCTTAATGATGAAATGTTCTCAAAGATGTTTTGTTTATATTGTTAGGAAAAACTTTGCATGGTTCCAATCATTCCTAATGAATTGACCACACTTTTTAAGTCTTTATGTGTTTCTTTTTTGATTCTCAGTTTGAACTTCATTCATTTTTTTCATCATTTAAAGTCTCTACTATTTCTTTCCACATTCTTTCCTTTTCCAGTTTCCTGGAAACCACTGAGCTTGGTCTTGTTTGATGAACTGTATTGTTACTATTGCATCAAAATGTTGGGCACTCCAAGCCTGGTTGCTGAGCATTGAGGACAAGAATGTGGTTCACAAAGGATGATAAATCCTGTGTTCTGATTCTTATTTAGACATGCTCTTGTCATTTAACCTGGCATAAGAATATATGGACCCTGGTCAGAAGACTGGAGAATTTCTTCTGCTCAGCAGAATAGGGTGTACCTTTAATTATCAAACATGCTATAGAAGCAGACTTCTAGACTATGAGAGCTGACGGGGCCTTGGAGATTACATAGGATAGTTCCATGAATTAGGCACTAAAGTACTGAACAGCAAAATGGCTTTGAAAACCCTACAAATAATTCCTAGTAGACTGGGCCAATCCTTAGTTCTTCTGACACCTCTGTGAGCCTTGTAATTAATACAACCTTTCTAAGTCTAAGTGTAGTTTAGCCAATTTTCAGCTAAGATTTGTGGCCATCCACAAATGTGGGCTTCTTTCTAAACCTTTTAAGCTTTTAACAGCTAGATTTACATTTTTTTCAAATTTTACAAACCTGTCATGTTTGTGGTTGATCAGAAGACCAACCAGTATGCTCTGGTATTTATACATAACTAAGGCCTGGAATGGAAAATCAGGTATACTGTTTTTGATATCTCTGTTTAGAACTTTATCAATTATTTTAATCTTTTTTCCCATTTGTAATAGCTTTTAGGAAGGAAGCTTAAAAACATTGACACATGAAGTTGGTATTTTCATAGAGTGTACAACCTTTGTTCTTCATTCTGTAGGTGGTATCAATTATGTGCAATAATGAATGATTCAGAATACTTGATTGTGAAATTTTGAAAATGAAATTTACATATTAACATTTAAATAAACCTTAAAAATGCTTTCGTATCTCATGGGAATGTAGAAATGAGTTAGTATTACACAACATTTTTCAGAAGCCCTTGTATATTTTTATGTTTTTCAATGCAGAAATATCAACAAAATTACTTGTAACTGAATATGTTCATTTAGTGCTTGAGAAACAATCAATAGGTAGCACAGTTGTGAGGTATATGACTACTATTCACGGGTCATTTTTGAGCTGGTTAGTATTTAAAAGTTTTTGGCTACATATAATATTTGAATATAATTTAGATAAATGGAAAACACAGTTAGCTAGAGTGTTTTTGGAAGAAGTTTTTTTTAATACTTTAATAAACTATACAAAAAGATGAGACAAACATACGCATTTATAGAACTGCATCTCAATCATTGGAAGAAGATTTTAAGAAAAATTGGATGCTTTTTCATTAACTTGTTTCAACCATAATTTTTAAACCATTGATCCAATTTATTAGTAAATTTCAGTTTCAAATTCATTTGGAGCAAGAGGGGTTATAAATATACTTTAAATTCTGCTTTTACTGAAAGAAACATTTTTTAAACCGTTAAGGATCTTTGCATCTGGATTATGATTTTTCACATGTGTTATGATAATGCAGACTTCATGGTGCTGTAGAAGATGTAGACATTGTGCTGTTTCTGAATTATAGTGTACCATATCTTAAAAAGCACCTTAAAAATGAAAATTTTCATAGCAGCTTTGTTTTTACAATGTTATCTGGCTTTCCTTAGAGCTTTTCAACTGAACAAAGATTCTAGAAATACAATAAGCCTAGGCCGGCACTGTGGCTCAATAAGCTAATCCTCTGCCTGTGGTGCCGGCACACCAGGTTCTAGTCCCGGTTGGGGTGCCGGATACTGTCCCAGTTGCTCCTCTTCCAGTCCAGCTCTCTGCTGTGGCCCAGGAAGGCAGTGGAGGATGGCCCAAGTGCTTGGGCCCCTGCACCCAATGGGAGACCAGGAGGAGGCACCTGGCTCCTGGCTTTGGATCAGCGTGGTGCGCCGCCCGCAGAGGTCATTGGGGGGTGAACCAATGGAAAAGGAAGACCTTTCTCTCTGTCTCTCTCTCTCACTGTCCACTCTGTCTGTCAAAAAAAAAAATACAATAAGCCTAGTTAGTTTTCTTTTTTTCTTTTTAAGATTTATTTATTTATTTGAAAGAGTTACAAAGAGAACATGAAGGAGAGGGAGAAGGAGAAGGAGAGGGAGAGGGAGAGGGAGAGGAAGAGAGAGAAAGAGAGAGAGAGAGAGAGAGAGAGAGAGAGAGAGAGTCTTCCATCCATTGGTTCATTCGCCAGTTGGCTACAATGCCTGGAGCTGTGCTGATCTGAAGCTAGGAGCCAAGAGTTTCTTCTAGGTCTCCCACATGGGTGCAGGGACCCAAGGACTTGGGCCATCTTCTAGTGCTTTCCCAGGCCACAACAGAGAGTTGGATCGGAGGTGGAGGAGCTGAGACTCAAACTGGCACCCATGTGGGATGCTAGCACTGCAGGCAGTGGCTTTACCTGCTACACCACAACGCCGGCCCCGAACCTAGTTAGTTTTCTAAAAATTTTATTTATTTATGAAAGTTGGTGTGGAGGCAGGTGGTGGAGAATGAGCAAGAGAACAAGAGAGCACTCTTTTCTGGTTCATTTTCTAAATGCCCGCAACAGCCCTACTGGGCTGAAGCTGGGATCCAGAAGTCAGTCCAGGTCTCCCATGTGGGTGGTATCACCGCTACCTTCCATCATCTGCATTACTAGGGAGCTAGTATCAGGAGCTGGAGCTGAGAGTTGAACCCGGGCACTCCAACATGGGCTGTGGATTTCCTAACAGGCTTCTTAATCACTGGGCTAGATGCCTATTCTGGCTAGTTAGGTTTTAGCGTAATTCATCTTTTGCTTTCTGAATTAGTTTTCAAAGTTGATTGAAATCATATATCACAGGTGGGGCTTTATGGAACAAGTACATATACATGCTTCAAGAAGTGAGCAAAAAATATAACTATTAAATAGTAAAGTAAAATAAGAATTTTTAAGAAATACAGTATATAACATACACATGCACAAAACACATTTAACTAGCATAGCATTTATTAAGGTAAAAATTATGACAATCTTAGAAGTTAAAAGTAAGCCAGTTATTTGGCTGTAATATAGTATTTTAATATTAGTTTTATGTGATCTTTGTTCACTGTTTAATTTGTAAATTAAACTTTATTATAAGTATTTATGTATAGGAAAAATATATATAGCTTGGTACTATACAGACTTATTCAGACTTTTAGGCATCCACTGGGGGTCTTGGAACCTATACCCAGCAGATAAGGGGAGAACTATTGTGATTGTGGTTCTTCTATCAGGCTACTTCGGGGTGAAGTAAGGCTTACCTAAAGCAGAGATACTCAACAAAGACGGTCAGGGAACTGTTAGGTACTGATGAGAGGACAGAATCTTTCACAAGATTGTAAATCCAAATACTTTTTGCTTCATCAAGAAAAGCTTACTTGATGACATAGGTGATTGAAGTTCTGGCCTGGTTTCTTGTCTCATAGCAGATTGGTAATGGTTTTAACACTGGCACTGGCCAGCAGACCTCACTTGGAGGGCACTGAGCATAAGCCCATTATCCATCTCTGATGCTGAGTCATTGTTCTGAGCAAGTGGCCTTCTGGATCTCAGCCACTGAGATGTGACTGTCCTTTCCCTGCTGTCGTTCACCACATGTGTTCTGGAGCTATCTCCTTCCTAACAGTGATCTGCTATTACCGGATTTTCCTTAGTCTTTGGTTTCCTTGTTGGCTGATTACATATTGGGAAACTATAGAGGCTTCGATCTTTGTTTACTGGGCTAGAAGATATCTTTGTTTACGAAATTCTTGTTCCTAACATCCTGTTTGAGTACTGTGATACCACTGGTCACTAACACTCTAGATTTGATGCTAGTGTTTTAGGAGAATAAAATTTATGATTTATGTCTATAAGATTTGTTTTTCAAATATTTATTTATTTATTTATTTGAAAGGCAGAGTTACAGAGAGGCAGAGAGAGAGAGAGAGAGAGAGAGAGAGAGAGAGAGAATGTCGTCCATTCTCTGGTTCACTCCCCAAATGGCCACAACTGCAGGACCTGGGACAATCTGAAGCCAGGACCAAGGAGCTTCTTCCAGGTTTCCCATGTGGGTGCAGGGGCCCAAGCACTTGGACCATCTTCTGCTGTCTACCCATGTGTATTAGCAGGGAGCTGGATCACAAGTGGAGCAGCTGAGAATTGAACTGGCGCTTACATGGGATGTCAGCCCTGCAGGAGGTGGCTTTACACTCTATGCCACAACATTGACCCCTGTCTATAAGATTTTACCTTAAACTTTTATTTTTATTTATTTAAAATTTTTTTAAGAGGGAGAGAGAGAAAGAGAGGTGTGTATGTGTGGGAAGAGAGAGAGAGAGAAAGAGAGGTGTGTATGTGTGGGAAGAGAGAGAGAGAGAGAGAGAGAGAGAGAGAGAGAGAAAGAGAGCAAGCACACTCCCATCCACGGGTTCACTTCCCAGATGCCCTCAACAACAGCTGGGCTGAGTCTGAAACTAAGAGCTGGAAAGTCAATTCAAGTCCCTCACAAGGGTGGTAGAGACCTGATTACTTGAGCCCTCATCTGCTTCTTCCTAAGGTGAGCATTAGCAGGAAGCTGAAGTCAGGAGTGGAGCTGGGACTCACATGATCAGGAATATTTGTTTTACTGGATTTGTAATGTTTTTTTCTATACCTCAAAGCAGAAAGCAATAGGCTACTTATTATTTTGAGAGTCATATTTTATAACCAGATATTTTTAAAATTTTTTATTTTTTAAGATTATTTATTTGAAAGGCATAATTACACAGAGAGAGAAGAAGAGGCAGAGATAGAGAGTCTTCTGTCGGTTGGTTCACTTCCCAGATGCCTGCAACGGCCAGAGCTTTGTCTATCCGAAGCCAGGAACCAGGAGCTTCTTTCAGGTCTCCGACATGAATGTAGAGGCCCGAAGACTTGAACCATTTTCTGTTGCTTCCCAGGCATAGTAGAGTGCTGGATTGGAAGTGGAGCAGCTAGGACTTGAACCGATGCCCATATGGGATGCCGGTACTGCAGGCGGTGGCTTTACTTGCTACACCACAGTGCCGGCCCCACAACCAGATTTTAAAAACTATTGTGGAGGCTGCCTCTGTGGAGTAGTAGGCCATGCCTCTGCCTGTGGTGCTCACATCCCATATCGGCATGGTTTGTGTCTGGGATGCACCTCTTCTGATCCAGCTCTCTATTTATGGCCTGGCAAAGCAGTTGAAGATGGCTCAAGTCCTTGGAACTCTGCACCCATGTGGGAGACCCTGGAGGAGCTCCTGGCTCCTAGCGTCAGATTGGCCCAGCTCTGGCCATTGTGGCCATTTAGGGAATGAACCAGTGAATGGAAGATCTCTCTCTCTCTCTCTCTCTCTCTCTCTCTCTCCCTCCCTCCCTCCCTCCTTCCCTCCCCCTCTCTCTCTCTGTCTCCTTCTCTGTCTGTAACTCTGCCTCTCAAATAAATAAACAAATAAAAATAAAAAAAAAACTATTGTGGTCATTGATGCTACAAGATTACTTTTAATTTTTTTCTGTTGAATGGAAAATAATTATATTTAATTCAATGCAAATAACTGTTTACTTATTATGTATAAAACTCTACTGAAAGTGATTATAGTGTCAAGCTTTTGATTTAGTTGGAGGCGATAGGACTGGTCATCAAATAATATAAAGAGGAATTAAAAAATGAAGTACAAAAGAAAGTGCTGTATTTGTTTTAAATAGAGGACATTTATCGTGAAGGTATCTGCAAAGGCCTTGTGAAAAATGTCAAATCTGAGTTGAGCCTTGAGGAACAAGTAGAGTTCCACTTGGTGTTGATGGAGTGGGTGCTATTGAAAGAAAACACTATGTAAAAGGGTCACTGTTAGAAAATTTGGGAAATTTTAGGTAACAGAAAAGTCAGCAGTACTTATGAATTAGTCATAAAAAGTTTTACCCTTCTGCAATGGCTCAAAGATATGTGACAATTTGGAAACTTGAATTTTACTGAAGAAAGAACATGAAACGGGCTTTCTCTATGGCTCTGTTTGGGCCGTGAGTCACTTAGTGAGTGCTCCTAGCTGAGGTCCTAGCATTCACAGCCAGTGCAGCTTTCTCATTCTCAATGTGGCATGGCATAGGCCTGCACACTTGTGAGGTATTAAAAACTGTTTCTGTGTCTTTTTTATGAAAGGTCTTCTAGTGGTACCAATTGAAATGCAAAGAGGGCATAGTATACAGCAACACCACTTTTCATAAATTTAAGTGGAGTGCCAAACTTAATATTGGGTCAGATTGGTGACACAAGTTTAGAATTTTGCAGATGATTTGGAACAAAACTCTTTCTTTTATTTAAAAACTTTTATTTATTTTCATGCTATTTCAAAGACTGAGGGCAAGAGCGAGAGTGAGAGAGAATATTTTCCATTCACTGGTTTATTCCCCAAATGTCCACAATAGCCAAGATTGATACAGTCTGAAGCCAAGAACCTGGAATAAAATTCAGTTCTCTCACCTGAGCGACTGAGACCCAAATACCTGAGCCATTACCTGCTGCCTCCCATAGTGTACATCAGCCAGATGCTGGGTAGGAAGTGGAGGAGCTGGGATTCAGATGCTGTGAGCATTCCAAGTAGCATCTTGACTACTACACAAAGTACCCATCCTAAACTCTTTCTAATATTGAGGATAAACCTTGTCTAGTTTAGATGGAGGGAAATGGGAAATAAATATTACGGTAGAATGGGGACTGGGCCAGTGCATTGGTGCAGTAGGTTAATCCTCTGCCTGCAGCGGCGGCATCTCATATGGGCACCAATTCTAGTCCCGGCTACTCCTCTTCCAATGCAGCTCTCTGCTGTGGCCTGGGAAAGCAGTAGAAGATGGTCCAAGTGCTTGGGAACCCTGAACCCAGATGGGAGACCAGGAAGAAGCACCTGGCTCTTGGCTTCGGATCAGTGCAGCTTTGGCCATTGTGGCCATTTGAGAGTGAACCAACAGAAGGAAGACCTTTCTCTCTCTCTCTCACTGTCTGTAACTCTACCTCTCAAATAAATAAATAAATAAAATCTTTAAAAAAAAGTAGAATGAGGCTATATTGAATAAAAGGGTGACTTACTAGCTATTTGATGTGATCTAAACAGAACTTAGAAAAGTTGTTATTAGTTGTTACTGTGGGTTATTTTTACTTTTATTATCAACATAGATGCTGAGGCTTACTGTAAAGGCTATTCAAACAAATAGAAGTTCAGTAAAATTATTCACATAATACACATTATATTCTTTTTCCCCAAAGAAACCTTTTATTTACAGAGTACAAACTTCATATATTTCATAAATACAACTTTAGGAACATAATGATTTTTCCCATCATACCTGTCCTCCCACCTACCTTCTTCCTCCCTCTCTTTTTCTCATTCTTATTTTTTACTAAGATCTATTTTCAATTAACTTTATATACATAAGATTAAAAACAAGCCGATTCTTAACAGTCCAGACAAGGGCTGTTTGAAGTTACTGCATCTTGAAGTTGATTTCACTTTTTTTTAAAGCATTCTTTTTTTTATTTTCAGAAACTTTATTTTTTTAACTAAACTTTATTTTATTTTGACTTATGAGGAATTGATAAGATGGAACAAGCTCTCATATACTCTGCAGCCAATTCCTCCTATTATTAACATGTAATATGACTAGGATATTTTTATTACAAGCAATAAACCAATATTTCTACATTATTTTCAACTAGCGTCCACATTTGGTGTAGATTTCTGCAGTTTCACTGATCCTTTTTCTTTTCTTGGGATCCATGAGACACCAGGTAACCTCTACTTGTCAGACCTCCTTAGCCTGTTCATCAGTGTGGCAGTTTCTCTAACTGCTCCCATTTTTTGTAACCTTGGCTATTCTGCTGAGTATTAGCAGGATATTTCATGGAATATCCCTCAATTAGGACTCATCTGACTTTTTTCACAATTTGACTAAAAACGTTTCTGTGTTTTTGAGGCTATCTTTTCATAACAAGGATGTATAGTATCAGCATGATGGAACTCAGTTGCTTTTGACCTCGATCATGTCACCTATGGAGTGGGCAGTTTTATTTCACTTCATTGAAGTGGAGAAGCTACACAAATTACTTGCAAGTCTCTGTGGGAAACCAGTGTCTTCTTCCTTACTTGCTTGTTTGGTCATTTAGTAATAGCACTTGTGAGTATTTGTTTTATATTTTGGGTTATAATCTAATCCTATTTTAGTTGTATGTTCTGATTAATCCAGTTTTAGCCATTTGGCTCTCCCACATTCTCTCATGTCCCTGTCCCTTTTGATTATAGCAGTTTTTCCCCTTATAACCACCCTCTCATCCACAAACCATCCCATCTCCTACTCCCTCTCCCATCCCATTCTTCATTAAGATTCATTTTTTTTTTGACAGGCAGAGTGGACAGTGAGAGAGAGAGAGACAGAGAAAGGTCTTCCTTTGCCGTTGGTTCACCCTCCAATGGCTGCCGCGGCAGGTGCACCACGCTGATCCGAAGGCAGGAGCCAGGTGCTTCTCCTGGTCTCCCGTGGGGTGCAGGGCCCAAGCACGTGGGCCATCCTCCGCTGTACTCCTGGGCCACAGCAGAGAGCTGGCCTGGAAGAGGGGCAACCGGGACAGAATATACTAAGTAAAGATTTCTGGGCTGGTGCGGTGGCACAGTGGGTTAAAGCCCTGGCCTGAGTGCCGGCATCCCATATGGGCGCCGGTTCTAGTCCTGGATGCTCCACTTCCAATCCAGTTCTCTGCTGTGGCCTGGGAAAGCAGTAGAGGATGGCCCACTCTGCACCCATGTGGGAGACCTGGAAGAAGCTCCTGGCTCTTGGCTTCAGATTGGTGCAGCTCTGGCCGTTGCTGCCATTTGGGGAGTTAACCATCAGATGGAAGACTTCTCTCTCTCTCTCTCTCTCTGCCTCTCCTCTCTGACTTCTCTCTCTCTCTCTCTCTCCCTCTCCTTTGACTTTCAAATAAATAAATAAATCCTTATAAAAAAAAGATTTCAACAATTTGCACGCACCCAGACACACAAACTATAAAGTACTGTTTGAAGAATACTTTGACCTTTAATTCTCGTAGTATAACACATCAAGGACAGAGGTCCTACATAGGGAACAAGTGTACAGTGACTCCTGTTGTTGATTTAACAACTGACACTCTTATTTATGATGTCAGTGATCACCTGAGGCTCTTGTCATGAGCAGCCAAGGCTATGGAAGCCTCTTGAGTTCACAAACTCTGACCTTATTTAGACAAGGCCATAGTCAAAGTGGAAGTTCTCTCCTCCCTTCAGAGAAAGGTACCTCTTTTTTTGATGGCCACTTATTTATACTGGGATCTCACTCACATAGATCTTTCATTTTAGTTTTTTTTTTTTTTTTCCCCACAGTGTCTTGGCTTTCTATGCCTGAGAAACTCATGACTTTTTAGCCAGATCTGAATGCCTTAAGTCTGATTCAGAGGCCAGAGTGCTGTTTAAAGCATTTGCAGGCCGGCGCCGTGACTCAACAGGCTAATCCTCCGCCTTGCGGCTCCGGCACACTGGGTTCTAGTCCCGGTCGGGGCGCCGGATTCTGTCCCAGTTGCCCCTCTTCCAGGCCAGCCCTCTGCTGTGGCCCAGGAGTGCAGTGGAGGATGGCCCAAGTGCTTGGGCCCTGCACCCCATGGGAGACCAGGAAAAGCACCTGGCACCTGGCTCCAGCTATCGGATGAGCGCGGTGCGCCGGCCACAGCGGCCATTGGAGGGTGAACCAACGGCAAAGGAAGACCTTTCTCTCTGTCTCTCTCTCACTGTCCACTCTGCCTGTCAAGAAAAAAAAAAAAAAAGCACTTGCCATTTTATGAGTCTACTGTGTATCCTGCTTCCCATGTTGGATTGTTCTCTCCTTTTTAATTCTGTCAATTATCATTAGCAGACACTGGTCTTATTTATGTGATCCCTTTGACACTTAATCCTATTTTTATGATCAGTTATGAACTTAAACTGATAAACACTTCTTTCCACTGGGGTATTACCCACAGATGTCCTTCATGTACGACATTTTTTGCTACAGTGTCTTGGCTTTTCAGCCAGACCAGAATGCCTTAAGAGCTGATTCTGAGGTCTGAGTGCTACTTAAAGTGATTGCATTCTGAGTCTGCTGTATGGACTGCTTCCCATATTGGAGCATTCATTCCTTTTCAGTTCTATCTATTGTTATTACCAGACACTTAATCCTATTTATATGATCACTTTAACACTTAAAATGCTATTTTTGCCACCCAGTTTAAGGGGATTTGGGGTCCCATGGCAAGTTTTTAAACTGTACCCTTAGAAGTAAGTCCATAGGGATATATGCTGAACTATACAGCTTTACAGTTATAAACTTCATAATTACGACTTTAGGAACATGGTGATTCTTCCCACTTTGCCTTCCCTCCCACCCACACTCCCAACCCCATTTCTTCATCCCTCTCTTTTTCCCACTTTTATTTTTTACTAAGATCTATTTTCAGTAAACTTTATACACATATGATTAATTCTGTGTTAAGTAAAGAGTTCAACAAATAGTATGAAAAAAAATGTTCCTCAACAGTCAAGACAAGGGCTGTTCAACCTCATTGCTTCTCAAAGTATCAATTTCACTACTACATACTGCCTTTTAGGTGCTACATTAGTTATCACAGGTGAGAGAGAACATATGGTATTTGTGGCTTTGGAACTGGATTATTTCACTTAGTATATTTTCTAGTTTCATCCATTTTGTTGCAAATATCCGGACTTCATTTTTTTTTAACACTGCTGTGTAGTATTCCATGTGTATGTATCCCATAGTTTCTTTATCTGGTCTTTATTTGATGGCATTTCGGTTAGTTCCATGTCTTAGCTATTGTGAATTGAGTGGCATTCAATAAACATAGGGATCCAATTAACTCTTTTTATTTTTAAGATTCATTTATTTACTTGAAAGTTAGAGTTATACAGAGAAAGAAAGAGAGGCAGAGACAGAGAGGTCTTCCATCCACTGGTTCACTTCCCAGATGGCCGAAACAGCCGGAGCTGCACTGATCTGAAGCCAGGAGCCAGGAGCTTCTTCTGGGTCTCCCATGCAGGTGCAGGGGTCCAAAGACTTGAGCCATCTTCTACTGCTTTCACAGGCCATAGCAGAGAGCTGAATGAGAAGTAGAGTAGTCAGGACTTGAACTGGCACCCATATAGAATGCTGGCACTGCAGGTGGTGGCTTTTTTTTTTTTTTTAATTTTTGACAGGCAGAGTGGACAGTGAGAGAGAGAGACAGAGAGAAAGGTCTTCCTTTTGCCGTTGGTTCACCCTCCAGTGGCCGCCGCGGCTGGTGCACTGCAGCCGGCGCACCGCCCTCATCCGATGGCAGGAGCCAGGTGCCAGGTGCTTTTCCCGGTCTCCCATGGGGTGCAGGACCCAAGCACTTGGGCCATCCTCCACTGCACTCCCGGGCCACAGCAGAGAGCTGGCCTGGAAGAGGGGCAACCAGGACAGAATCTGGCACCCCAACCGGGACTAGAACCCAGTGCTTCGGCGCTGCAAGGCAGAGGATTAGCCTGTTGAGCCACGGCGCCGGCCTGCAGGTGGTGGTTTTACCTGCTATACCACAGTGTGGGCCCCCAGATAACTTTCATATGATGATTTCATTTCCCTTGGGTAAATTCCCAGGAGTGGGATGGCTGGGTCATATGGTGGGTCTATATTCAGGTTTCTGAGGTATCTCCATACTGTCTTCCATAGAATTTATTTCTTTCAAATAAATAAAGTAAATCTTAAAAATAAAATCCCCTGACATAGACCTTTTACCTTCATAGTTTTCATAGTTTTCCTTCTTGGTTAGAGCCTAGAAGTCTTGTCAGTACCTTCACAAAGCATCTTGAGAACACAGGACACAACAGAATGAGAGGATGCTGTGGCCTTGATGCTCTTATGAAGGCATTATGTCACCCTTGTCTATTAGTTAATTTTTTTTTTAAGTTAGAAAAGTAAACCAAATTTGGTTTGTTGTGCTGCTTTTAAAGAAACAATTCTAACTGATACAATAGCTCATTTCCAGGCAGGGATAAAATGGTTAACATTTCATGCTGGTGCCTGGAAGAATTGGGAAATTAATGAATTTCCCCAAGGAACTGCATGGCACTTCAGAGTGTTTGCTCTGTGGGAAGTGAGTTTGAGTCCCAACCTGGGAGCTCTACATTCTACCAGCCACGTCAGACTTTAAGTCCTCTCCATTGCTTAACTGTATGTGACACTGCGGAGCAAAATACCATGGGGGAAAACAGTGATCACAAGGGCACAGAGTTCTCATTAAAGTAGGAGCATAGCTTCCCATAAACACAGACGGTCTTTATGCAGAAAATAAGTAACTGATGATGGGGATGTTTCTGTGGGTGGTGTGGGGAGTAAATGCCACCACAGAAGACCTGTTACTGAAGGAGAATGCCTAGCTTTTGCAGAGGTAAGAAAATAGAAGTGCAAATTAAGTGATGAACTAGCATCCTAGACCAGCCCTGTGCAGTAGAACTACAACAAAAAGCGTGTGATTCTGAATCTTCTAGTAGTCACATTAGAATTATAAAAAGAGGGCCGGCGCCATGGCTCACTTGGTTAATCCTCCACCTGCAACGCCAGCATCCCATATGGGCGCCCGGCACCAGGTTCTAGTCCTGGTTGCTCCTCTTCCAGTCCAGCTCTCTGTTGTGGCCTGGGAGGGCAGTGGAGGATGGCCCCAGCACTTGGGCCCCTGCACCTGCATGGGAGACTGGGAGAAAGCACCTGGCTCCTGGCCTCGGATTGGTGCAGCGCCGGCCGTGGCAGCCATTTGGGGAGTGAACCAATGGAAGGAAGACCTGTCTGTCTCTCTTTCTCTCACTGTCTATAACTCTACCTGTCAAATAAAAAATAAAAAGAAAAAAAGGAATTGTAAAAAGAACAGGTGCAGTTATATTAAGCCCAATATGTCCAAAATATTATCATTTTTACATGTAATAAATACTAAAAATTAATTAAATATTATATACTTCTTTTTAAGTCTTTGAAATCCAGTGTGTATTTTGCACTTGCTGCATATTTTGGCTTGGTTGACCCACATTTCTAGTGCCCCATTGCTGTGGACCACATTTCTAGTGCTGCTTTGCTGTGGATGGCTAGTGACTTTTCGACATGGCAATTCCAGAGAAGAACAAAGTGTTTTATGGAATTCCAAGATACATTTATATTTTAAAGATTTATTTATTATTTATTTGAAAGGCACAATGAGAGAGAGAGAGAGAGAGAGAGAGAGAGAGAGAGAGAGAGAGAGAGAGATGGATCTTCCGTTCTCTGGTTTACTCCTCATATAGCCCCAATAGCCAGGACTGGGTTAGCCAGGAGCTTCTTTCTGGTCTCCCACATGGGTTCAGGGGCCCAAATACTTTAGCCATCTTCTGCTGCTTTCCCAGGTGCATTAGCAGAGAGCTGGATTAGAAGTGGAGCAGCTGGGACTCTAACCAGTACCCATATGAGATCCTGGTGCTGCAGGGGGCGGCTTTACCTGCTATACTATAGCACTAGCCCCATACATTTATTTTTAAAACACTTATTTTCAGCAAAATTAAGGTTTTCTATGGGTGTAGAATAAATAGAATTAAGTTTCTAGAAGAGTCTAATAATGAAGAAGAAGGTCCTGCAGAAGTATCTGTGTTTTCAAAGTGAGTATGACTTATATTGTTAGATTTGGCCTAAAATAATGATGGCCAAGTAATGAAAATTGAAATCTAAGAATTATTGAAACCTCATGTATGATCTTGGAAAAGAAAGAACACTTTTAGTTTCACTTCTTGGATATAGTAAGAAATAGGAAAAAGCATTTGTGTCTTTTTAGAATTATTCAGTGTCTGTAAAATGATGGGATTGCTTGATTCGTTTTACCATTCTGTTGTTTCAGGCTTTTTTCTTCCTTACATTGGGAGAGAGAAAGGAAAACAAATATGGGGAACACAGGCAGGCTGTATTATTAGTGTATTTCTATAGGGGTCAAGCTTTATTTCAACTCACTTTTTTAATAGAAAGCTTTTATTTAATACATATAAATTTCATAAGTACAACTTTTGGAATATAGTGGTTGTTACCCCCACCCCCAAACAGTCCCACCTCCTACTCCTATCCCATCCCATTCTTCATTAAGATTCATTTTTAAAATTTAAAAAAAAAATTTATTTAATAAATATAAATTTTGAAAGTACAACTTTTGGATTATAACAGTTTTCCCCCCCATAACCATCCTCCCACCTGCAAACCATCCTGTCTCCTACTCCCTCTTCCATCCCATTCTTCATCAAGATTCATTTTCAATTATCTTTATATACAGAAGATCAACTCTATACTAAGTAAAGATTTCAACAATTGCACCCACCCAGACACATAAAGTATAAAGTACTGTTTGAAGAATACTTTGACCTTTAATTCTCGTAGTACAACACAACAAGGACAGAGGTCCTACATAGGGAACAAGTGCACAGTGACACCTGTTGTTGATTTAACAACTGACACTCTTATTTATGATGTCAGTGATCACCCGAGGCTCTTGTCATGAGCAGCCAAGGCTATGGAAGCCTCTTGAGTTCACAAACTCTGACCTTATTTAGACAAGGCCATAGTCAAAGTGGAAGTTCTCTCCTCCCTTCAGAGAAAGGTACCTCTTTTTCTGATGGCCGCTTATTTTTACTGAGATCTCACTCACAGAGATCTTTCATTTTAGTTTTTTTTTTTTTTCCCCACAGTGTCTTGGCTTTCCATGCCTGAGAAACTCTCATGGCATTTTAGCCAGATCTGAATGCCTTAAGTCTGATTCAGAGGCCAGAGTGCTGTTTGAAGCATTTGCCATTCTATGAGTCTACTGTGTATCTCGCTTCCCATGTTGGATTGTTCTCTCCTTTTTAATTCTATCAATTATTATTAGCAGACACTGGTCTTATTTATGTGATCCCTTTGACACTTAATCCTATTTTTATGATCAGTTATGAACTTACACTGATAACTTTTAACTAGTAAGGTGGCATTGGTACTTGCCAACTTAATGGGATTTGGAGTCCCATGGGAAGTTTTTAGCTTAGCACTTAGGGGTAAGTCCACGGGAACATGTGCCAAACTGTACATCTCCTCCCTCTCTTATTCCCACTTTTATATTTAACAGGGTCAATTTTAAATTAGATTTAAACACCTAAGAATAATTCTGTGTTAATTAAAGAGCTCAACCAATGGTATTACGTAGAAAAAGAAAATACTAAAAAGAATAAAATAGTAAGCTGTTCCTCGACAGTCAGGACAAGAGCTGATCAAGTCATTGCTTCTCACAGTGTCAGTTTCACTTCTACAGGTTTCCTTGTAGGTGCTCAGTTAATTGTCACAGATCAGGGAGAACATATGATATTTGTCCCTTTGGGACTGGCTTATTTTACTCAGCATGATGTTTTCCAGATTTTTCCATTTTGTTGCAAATGACCAGATTTCATTTTTTCCCCCACTGTTTAGTATTCCATAGAGTACATATCCCATAATTTCTTTATCCAGTCTTCCGTTGATGGGCATTTAGGTTGATTCCACGTCTTAGCTATTGTGAATTGAGCTGCACTAAACATTGAGGTGCAGACAGCTCTTTTATTTGCCAAATAAATTTCCCTTGGGTAAATTCTGAGGAGTAGGATGGTTGGGCTGTATGGTAGGGCTATACGATTCCTGAACTTAGAATATCTCAACAATCTTTGTTTGGGTTATTTGCTGATGTGAATATTATTTATCTCCATGTACTTAATGAATGAAGGGTTCTGAAAGGGTATTTTTATTGTTTTCTTTTTGTTCAACCAGCATCAAATACATGGTATGATGTTTTAGGCCATGCCTTCACTGGAAGTACTAGAAGAAAATTGGAAAGTGCTTCTGCAGACATACAGCGAGTTTTAGTGTGTATTTTTCTTCTTTTGGGGTACCTAGAGACACTTTTTAATACAAAATGTTCGAGGCTGGCGCTGTGGTGTAGCCGGTAAAGCTGCCGCCTGCAGTGCCAGCATCCCATATGGGCGCTGTTTGTGTCCTGGTTACTCCACTTCCTATCCAGCTCTTGGCCTGGGAAAGCAGTAGAAGATGGTCCAAGTGCTTGGGCCCCTGTACCCACATGGGAGACCCAGAAGAAGCTCCTGGCTCCTGGCTTTGGATCAGTGCAGCTCCAGCCGTTGCAGCCAGTTGGGGATTGAGCCAGCAGATGGAAGACCTCTCTGTCTCTGCCTCTCCTCTCTCTGTGTAACTGTGACTTTCAAATAAATAAATAAATGTTTAAAAAAATTATAAAATATTGTTTTGCTCAACTAAAAAATAGTAAGCTTACCTTTGCAAATAAGGTAGGTAACTTTGTTGATAAATTTCTGTTTAATTATACAGTAGTTATGGAAACATGGTTATGGCTTAATTTTATCATAATGAAATTAGGTTTTTAGGGAACTCAAGTAACCTAGAAAATTATAAAGAAGTAAAAGTACCCATACAACCATGGTTAAAATATTCTGTGTCTCTGTCCTTGTATCTCTCTCTCTGTGTCTCTCTCACATACACACACACACGTGTGTGTGTATCCCCTCACCCATTCATCTCCTTTATTATCTTCTTTCCCCTTCCATCTCTTCCCTTTCCTTTCTTGTTTCTTTGTATTTTACAAAACCAATATCATATACTTCATACATTTTATAGCCTGCTCTTTTCATTTTGTAATACATTATAGGCAAATTTCTTTTTTTTTTTTTTTTGACAGGCAGAGTGGACAGTGAGAGAGAGAGACAGAGAGAAAGGTCTTCCTTTTGCCGTTGGTTCACCCTCCAATGGCCGCCGCGGCCGGCGCGCTGCGGCCGGCGCACCGCGCTCATCTGATGGCAGGAGCCAGGTGCTTTTCCTGGTCTCCCATGGGGTGCAGGGCCCAAGCACTTGGGCCATCCTCCACTGCACTCCCTGGCCACAGCAGAGGGCTGGCCTGGAAGAGGGGCAACCGGGACAGAATCCGGTGCCCCGACCGGGACTAGAACCCCGGTGTGCCGACGCCGCAAGGCAGAGGATTAGCCTGTTGAGCCACGGCGCCGGCCCTATAGGCAAATTTCTATGCTAATAAAGTTTATGAGGGTACTTAAACAAATTCATAGAAAAATAGAATTAAAAGTTGATTATTTTGGTGTGAAAAATGTGAAATCCATCTTAGGAGGGGGTCCTCAAAATATTAATGGAAAATGCATATCATGTAAAAAAAACTGTGCATGGATTTCAGTTTTTTACACTGAAATAAATTTCTTTTAATTCCATTTCTCCATGTACTTTTTGAAGTACCCTAGTATATGTACCTCATTATTCATAATAGTATGTTAAAACTTATCTATTAAATGAATCCTCTTTATTTTTTTAAAAATAAAGATGGAAAGTTTTCTTTTAAAGATTTATTTATCAGAGAGGTAGAGTTACAGAGATTCATTCCGCTGGTTCATTCCCCAAATGGCCACAACAGCCGGAGCTGAGCCAGGAGCCAGGAGCTTCTTTCAGGTCTCCTACATCAGTGCAGGGGCTTCAGCCCTTGGATCATCTTCCACTGCTTTCCCAGGCCATAGCACTCGAACCAGCACCCATATGGGATGTTGGCACTTAGCCTACTACACCATGGCGCCGGCCCTCTTTGTTTATTTAGTTTTTTGTTTTTTGTTTTTTGTTTTTTTTGCCAGGCAGAGTTAGACAGTGAGAGAGAGACAGAGAGAAAGGTCTTGCTTTTTCCATTGGTTCACTACCCTAATAGCCGCTATGGCCGGTGCTGTGCCAATCCGAAGCCAGGAGCAGGTGCTTCCTCCCGGTCTCCCATGGGGGTGCAGGGACCCAAGCACCTGGGCCATCCTCCACTGCCTTCCCGAGCCACAGCAGAGAGCTGGACTGGAAGAGGAGCAACCAGGACTAGAACCTGGTGCCCCAACCAGGACTAGAACCCGGGGTGCCGGCGCCATAGGCAGAGGATTAGCCTAATGAGCCATGGCGCTGGCCCCTCTTTGTTTATTTTTAATCATTTCATTTTTAAAGAAGATTTATTTATTTGAAAGTCAGGGTTACAGAGAGAGAAGGAGAGGCAGAGAGAGAGAGAGATCTTCCTCCGCTGGTTCACTCCCTAGATGGCTGCAGCAGCTAGAGTTGTGCCTATCCGAAGCCAGGAGCCAGGAGCTTCTTCTGGGTCTCCCATGTGGGTGCAGGGGTCTAAGCACTTGTGCCATCCTCTCCTGCTTTCCCAGGCCATAACAGGGAGCTGGATTGGAAGAGGAGCAGCCAGGACTCAAACTGGCGCCCATATGGGATGCTCACACTGCAGGCAGTGGCTTTTCCCACTATGCCACAATGCTGGCCCCATTTTTAATTGTTTCAATATTTTTATAGTTATAAAGCTCAATGCAGGCCAGCTCCGTGGCTCAATAGACTAATCCTCCGCCTGCAGTGCCAGCACACCGGGTTCTAGTCCCAGTTGGGGCGCCAGATTGTCCCGGTTGCCCCTCTTCCAGGCCAGCTCTCTGCTGTGGCCCGGGAAGGCAATGGAGGATGGCCCAGGTGCTTGGGCCCTACACCCACATGGGAGACCAGGAGAAGCACCTGGCTCCTGGCTTTGGATCAGCGTGGTATGCTGGCTGCAGCGCACCGGCCACGGCGGCCATTGAGGGGTGAACCAATGAAGAAAAAGGAAGACCTTTCTCTCTGTCTCTCTCTCTCACTGTCCACTCTGCCTGTCAAAAACAAACAAACAAACAAAACAAAACAAAAAAAAAACCCTCAATGTAGTGACTACCCTTGTCAATATTCTTTTTTTTTAATATATTCATTTTATTTATTTGAAAGGCATAGTTACAGAGAGCGAGCAAGCGAGCGAGTGAGATCTTCCATCTGCTGGTTTACTCTGTAAGCAGTCAGGGCTAGGCCAGGCCAAAGCCAGGAACCAGGAGCTTCATCCAGGTTTCCCACATGAGTGCAGAGTCCCAGGAACTTGGGCCATCTTCTGCCATTTTCCCATGCACATTACCAGAGTGCTGGACTGGAAGAGGAGCAACTGGGACTTGAGCTGGTGTCCATATGGAGTGCTGGCATCACAAATCGTGGCTTAACCTGCTATGCTACAGCACCAGCCCCAGAATTAGTTATTTTCTAAAGATTTAAGTTTTAAGTGGAATTTATGAACGTGTGTGTGTGTGTGTGTGTGTGTGTGTGTGTGTGTAAGGAGTTTGGCTTACACTGCCAACTTGCCCTTCAGGGAGGATGCTTAATTCATATTTGCAATAATAGTATTCCAGAGTGCTTTGTTCCTGCCAATAGCATTAGCATTCTTTTATTTTCCCCAATTTTATAGTTTGGAAAAGTTACTGCTCTAGTTTACAGTTTTTGGTTAATAGTGAATTCAGACATATTTTTAGAGGTTTATTGGCAACTTGTATTTCTTCTTTGGTGAGTTCTCTGTTTATATCTTTGTTCATTTAAATTAAAATATTTTTCCTTTCTATTAAAAAGCTTCTTTACATATTTAACCCACTTTTATCACATATGTTACATATTTGACTATTTTCAAAATGTGAATTCTACTCAATGTTCTCCAATCATGAAAAGTTTTGCAAAGTTCTGTTTTTCCACTTTATTTTCATATGGAATCATTTATCAGAAATGTATGTTGGCTGTTGCCACTTGTTTTCTGTTTTTGAAGTGATTGAGCAAAAGTATTTATATACTTTCATGTATAAGCCTTGCTTCATTTTTAGAGTATGTTTTGAGGATTCAAGGGAATCACCATCTAATTAACTTTCTTGCTGAAGTGCCTACTACTAGCTTTGAAGTTTGCTGTCAGTCTCTTCTTAGCTGCAGTTCTTAGTACCTGAAGCTTAAACAATGAGAAGTAAAAACATAGAAGAATGTAATTTTATTTTAGTGAGTCTGCTTTAATATTTGAATTCAGTGGTAATGGGGAAGTAGCAAATTCACCATTTTTATTTATTCTGTCCTCACATTATATAAAAATACATATAATCAATATTAATGACCTTAGATTATCCTTCAAAAAATTTTCTTAGCCAGTTACTCCATGTTCAGTAGTCAGTGAACTCTTAACATTGTGTTCAGGTTTCTGTTAAAAATAGGGCTTTCTGGGCCGGCTCCGTGGCAAATTAGGTTAATCCTCTGCCTGTGGTACCGGCAACCTATATGTATGGGTGCCAGGTTCTAGTCCCGGTTGCTCCTCTTCTGATCCAGCTCTCTACTGTGGCCTGGGATAGAGTGGAAGATGGCCCAAGTGCTTGGGCCCTTGCACCCACATGGGAGACCAAGAGGAAGCACCTGGCTCCTGGCTTCAGATCAGCGCAGCTCCAGCCATTGTGGCCATTTGGGAGTAAACCAATGGGATGAAGGCCTTTCTGTCTGTCTTTCTCTCACTGTCTGTAACTCTATCTGTCAAATAAATTAAAAAAATAGGGCTTTCTTTAGTGTGGGAAATCTTCCCATTGTCATACTTTTGGATATGAAAATAGCATGGTAATATTAAATTTGGTTATTAAATATAGTAGGGTATTAAATCTGTGTCTCTAAAGTTTTAAAATTAAGTGGGGAGGATGGCTCAATACAAATAAATATAACTAATGTGAGAATATAAACCATAATTTCAAAGTTTTGAAGGCTATAGTATAGTAGGGAGAATGTGAAAGTTTGGTAGAATGTGAAAGTGTTTGTAAAGAATACTTTATAGATAGAGCTTAAATTATCACCCAGAGAGGAGAGGAGTGAGACAAGCAGAAGAGAAACAACTGGATACTGGAAGCCATGAGAATGATGGTAGAGATTGGCAGAACACCAAGGCTGTGTACAGCGTTGTATCTGGAGGTCATGAAGTAACCCCTGGTGGGTAGCTAGTACTTTTCTAGAATGGTGGGTGTGGCATGGCTATTACATGCAGTTTATGAAAACAGGTAAGGGGCCGGCGCTGTGGCACAGTGGGTTAGCGCCCTGGCCTGAAGCCTGGCATCCCAAATGGGTACCATTTCTAGTCTCAGCTGCCCCTCTTCCGATTCAGCTCCCTGCTGTGGCCTTGGGATAGCAGTGGGAGATGGCCCAAGTGCCTGGGCCCCTGCACTCGCGTGGGAGATGGGGAAGAAGCTCCTGGCTCCTGTCTTTGGATGAGCGCAGCTCCAGTCGTTGTGGCCATCTAGGGAGTGAACCAGTGGATGGAAGACCTCTCTCTCTGTCTCTACTTCTCTGTATAACTCTGTCTTTCAAATAAATAAAAAATAAATTAAAAAAAATAAAACAAGTAAAATGCAGACCATATACAAATACTATGTAAGTATAACCTATAAAAAAGCTAGACAGCTCTGGAAACTGATTTCATGATTTGCTGGGAAAATGCAGATACCACCGATAGTACATTGCTATTACAAATTTATGGGATAAGAATAGCAAGAGAGTGGGGATTCCATTCTTATGAGCTTACAGTTTACTGTAAACAAATTACCTATCCTACTCCTCAGCAAATAAGATTATAGACCAGGTCTTTTGATGGGTTTTATCCTTGCCTTATAACTGAATGTCAAGCTGATAAGTTTTATTATTCAACAAAATTGTGCTTAAAAACCCTACTACCACCAGCCCCTTCTGCTTTTTCCTCTCTTGGAGACCCCCTAGAAGTTGCTCTGGCTGCAGGTCTTTGATTTTAATAAATTTTGCTTTTAAATCTCAAAAAGAAAAACCCCAAATTTATGAGAGTACAAATGGGCTAAGAAAAAGAGGTTTGGTAATTGATTATGATTTTTCCATGGTACCCAACTCACATGAGGTATGTTTTTAATTTTTTAATTGATTAACAAAAATGCTTTTAAAAAGTGGGTCATACTGGCCGGCGCCTTGGCTCAACAGGCTAATCCTCCGCCTTGTGGCGCCGGCACACCGGGTTCTAGTCCCGGTCGGGGCACTGGATTCTGTCCCGGTTGCCCTTCTTCCAGGCCAGCCCTCTGCTGTGGCCAGGGAGTGCAGTGGAGGATGGCCCAAGTGCTTGGGCCCTGCACCCCGTGGGAGACCAGGAAAAAGCACCTAGCACCTGGCTCCTGCCATCGGATGAGCGCGGTGTGCCGGCCACAGCGCGCCATCCGCGGCAGCCATTGGAGGGTGAACCAACGGCAAAGGAAGACCTTTCTCTCTGTCTCTCTCTCTCACTGTCCACTCTGCCTGCCAAAAAAAAAAAAAAAAAGTGGGTCATACTATATAATTCGAACCTCACATATGAATATGTATAAAGGCATGAACTTATGTAGTGATTGACAGTTTTACATATATAATTTAGAACTTTTTTAAATAAATTTTTAAAGATTTATTTTTTATTTATTTGAAAGAGTTATACAGAGAGGTAGAGACAGAGAGAGAGGTCTTCCATCCGCTGGTTCACTCCCTAGATGGCCACAATGACTGGAGCTGTGCCGATCTGAAGCCAGGAGCCAGGAGCCAGGAGCTTCCTCTGGGTCTCTCACATGGGTGCAGGGGCCCAGGCACTTGGGCCATCTTCTACTGCTTTCCCAGGTCATAGCAGAGAGCTGGATCGAAAGAGGAGCAGCTGGGACTAGAACCGGTGCCCATATGGGATGCTGGCGTTTCAGGCCAGGGCTTTAACCCGCTGTGCCACAGCGCCAGCCCCAATTTGGAACTCTTACAAATTGACTTTGTTTTATAATGCTTCTTGGTTTTTAGCCATCCATTTTACATCATATATTCCCTTTAGAAAAATTTAATAATTCTTTGAAATCTGATATTCTGGTTTCTTTTTTTTTTCTTCTTTTCTTTTTTTTTTTTTACAGGCAGAGTGGACAGTGAGAGAGAGACAGAGAGAAAGGTCTTCCTTTTGCCGTTGGTTCACCCTCCAATGGCCGCCGCGGACAGCGCGCTGCGGCCGGCGCACCGCGCTCGTCCGATGGCAGGAGCCAGGAGCCAGGTGCTTTTCCTGGTCTCCCCATGGGGTGCAGGGCCCAAGCACCTGGGCCATCCTCCACTGCACTCCTGGGCCACAGCAGAGGGCTGGCCTGGAAGAGGGGCAACCGGGACAGAATCCGGTGCCCCGACCGGGACTAGAACCCGGTGTGCCGGCGCCGCAAGGCGGAGGATTAGCCTGTTGAGCCACGGCGCCGGCTGATATTCTGGTTTCTGTGTTCTTGACACTGGGCTAGGGAATTCCCTGTGATAACTCATGGTGAATGGAATGTGATCTCAAGGCCTCCATGGCTCGGATGGCCGCATGTTAAAATCCTTGAATCAGAGTGAAACAAAAGCTACTTGGTGTTATTTGCAGAACATAAGCATTCACTTTATTTTTACAGTGCATTGTAGTTTGCAAAGTGCTTGTTCCTGCAGTTTTAAAAATATTTATTTGGCAAATGTTTATTTTACACATTTATGGGATACAAGGTGACTTTTTTTGTATGTATATGAGTAAATAAAGATCATTAACATATCCATTGCTTCACTTCCATATTTATTTTTTTTGGTGGTGAGTATATTTAAAATCTTTTATATTCTGCCTTTTTAAATTGGCATTCATGAAAACCTTGGAGTTGCACAGCCATCATTGCCTCTGTTGTTCCATGAGGACACCACACAGGGTGTAGGTGACCTGCCCATCACCTGCTTCTCCTGACTTCCAGGAGAGCTCTTTAATCTGGCCTCAATCACCAGTAGTTGATTATAGCTCTGCAATTAGGTGATAACAGAAGGTAGGAGTCTTTGGATTTTCTTCTTTATCTGTGCCATTCTATTTTAGACTTAGCAGAATTGATATTCAAATATTTGAGCAAAATCTGCTCCCCCCTCCCCCGAATAAGGTGGTGATATAATTCTACTTTAAATGTTACAGTATTTAAATATTACTCTAGCAGGTGTTTGGAAAAGATTAGGTGTAACGATAGGTTAGCTTGATTCCTTTACAGACATTTCTAAAGCAACTAAGCATGGAGAATGAGGACAGGCAAGTCTTTTAATTAAGCCCGTGATCCTGGATCATGGCTGGTTCATTAAATGGATCTGCAAAGGCACAAGAAGTGGCCCTTTCAAATCATTTTGGTACTGTTTTTGTGGTTTGTATACTTGACTGTTCAGGAGCTACCAGACCATAAAATCCAGCCAGTGAGAGCGTTAGAAGTCACAGAGCTCAAAGGTTTATTAAGTGGTGTGAAATGCTATTGTTTTGTGCATGTGTTAAATAGTTGCTGTCAGTGCAAGACTGTTAAAAATTCCCAGCTAGTAATAACACGAATAGCACTTATGGCTTCAAAAGAAATGTCTTAGTCAGCACTTTGACTATACCACTGCGTATGTCAGTTTTGTTATTGTGAGGCCTTCACTCTGGCAGATGCTCTCTGTTCTGGCAGCAGAGCTCTAATTATCATATAAATTAAGCTGGGAAATGAGTGGCGGGCATGCAGCTTGGCCCCTTCTGCTTGTGCCCAAGTTCCTAGGGCTGCAGCACCAAGCGGGCACAATGCAAGCCAATGCCTCAGAGAGGGTTTCGCCTGCTCTTGTCCCTTTGCATTCAGATCGATTAGAGGACCATTAAGCAGCTTAGCTGCTGTGCAGACACAAGGGTCCTTCTTTATCCCCCCTCTCTCTGCTCTTTCTTTTCCTTTCTTCTTTTTTAACCCAGGGTTTTCTCTGCAATGACATTCCACGAATTAGCCTAATCCGTCATGCCTTGATTCTTAGGCACTAATTATGTTTCAGCGTACATTCTTGCACACTAAATTATAAGTATCCTTACCTTAATCACTTGTAACCAGTCCTTAAAATGAGGGGTTCATCCTTTCCTTTTATAAGATAACAAGCTCTGCTGTATTATGTGATGGGGTTAAACCCTTTATTTGGGTTGTGGAATGGAAGATGTAGATGATGCATTACTATTTTTTTTTCCTGAAGAGCTTTGTATTTCTTCTAGCCGGAGTGTAACTCAAAACTTTACAGTATCCCTTTAAAATTTGTAAAACGGTGTATAATGCTTAGGTGATTTGGAATGTGAACTGATAAGCACAATTTGTAGGACCATAATTATATTATTTATAGGTGAATAATATTTTAGAGTTTAGAGTTGCAAAGCATAAACTACTTTCTTTGATATTTAAGTAACCTTCAGTTGGGTCATTTCAGGATTAGTGTGAGATAGTTCCCGAAGGCCACATTGTTAGCTGGTGACATTGTGGGTGCTACCCCTTAGGTCTCCTCTCCTTTTGGGAACACTTTCCTTCCACTTCATACTGCCTGTTGACTGGAGGTTCCCCTACCGTTAAACCTACATAATTACACAGTTCCTGATAAAACAGTTCTTTCCTATCAGCTTTCTTTATGGTTTTTTAAAAATTTTTTTTTTGGGGAAATCACCATTACTTGTGGCACGTAAAGAGAATCGTATTCAAGCATTCTGCAAATTTTACATCATACTGATAGTGTACGACAGGGAGAGGTTGTCTTTTTTTTGGCAAGTTACTGCTATTCTACTATCTTCAGTTATCTATCTGTCTATTCATCTACCTGCCTATCCATTGTGGGGACCCATGGATAGGCCTGCCATGGGACCCCCCCATGCTGGGCTTGGCTTATAGCAGTAATGCAGATGTAGCAGCTGATTGAACTTTCCATCTAGCTGAGGATCGTGGAAAACAACAAGATGGCGCTGATGCCCTGCCTGCTGCGTGACTCCACAGCTGATCGTGATCAAGAGCTGGATTGGAGAGCTCTGTGCATGGACTGTGATTGATTGACTGATTGGTTGAATTCTGTATATAAGCGGACCGCGGGAGAGGGAGCGCGCACGCCAGCTTTCCCCCTTAAGGAACGTGCGCGCCATCTCTCCCCCTTCTCCCGGTCCCTCACTCTCTTTCCCACTCGTTCTAAGTAAAAGTCTACTGAAGACTGATTAACTGCGAGCAGCGTCGTTCCTTTTGCGGCAGAAGGAGCGACAATCCATCTGTTTCCTCACAGGGTTTTAAGCCTTTTGAGAGAATTTTAAAGAAGATAGGCCCTGTTACCACCCCTGGAAAAGTGGCCTTTTGGAGTAGGTGAGAGGATACAAATGCATTCTCTTCATGGACCCTGCTTGTGCTTCTAGACTTCTTCCCTAAATAAAGCCCTCACTTTCTTGTGCATTTGTCTCACTGAGTAAAATGTTAAAAATTTAAAAAAAAAATCTCTTTGAGAGATACATAACTTCTAGCCCAAGGCTCCAACATCTCCCAGAATAAGGCTGTGTACCCTTCGGATCTCCTCCGCCATCTTTATCTTATCAGGATCTCTTACTTAAGAGAGAGAAGTTTCTGTGGAAAGGACTCTGATTTTCCCAGGGCAGACACCCAGCTTGGAATTTAATGTCGTCAAGAACATTGGGCCTTAGTAGTCTCAGGCAGCACCACTGGGTCACTGTGCGATGCCCAGAGGCAACTGGCTAAGGGCAAGAAGGGGCTGAGTCTGCTGTGTTGCATCTGCTAAGTCCTGCTTATTGATGTGATGCTTCTTGTTGCACAAATGTCTCGTCACTGGCCAGGCCCCTTAAGAGGGGTTCCTTTTACCTGAAGGCCAGGAGGGACACTTTACCGGTTTTCTCAAAGGCATTCTCTGTGTGAGCTCTGCCCTTTTGTTGGCACTCAGAGCAGAGGCATCACCATGCCCAGTCACCAAGATGCTTCAGATGCTTTTTCCTACATTAAGAAGAATGTCCAGGCACTTGGTTCTTTATGTGTAAATGAGAAGTCACTCATGTGAGCTAAACTCTTGACTGCACTCTGTTAATTCAACAAGAGCAAGGCAAATAGTAACCACCACTGAGACAAGAGGGACAGGAAGGCCGGCACCGTGGCTCAACAGGCTAATCCTCCGCCTTGCGGCGCCGGCACACCGGGTTCTAGTCCCGGTCGGGGCGCCGGATTCTGTCCCGGTTGCCCCTCTTCCAGGCCATCCCTCTGCTGTGGCCCAGGAGTGCAGTGGAGGATGGCCCAAGTGCTTGGGCCCTGCACCCTGTGGGAGACCAGGTAAAAGCACCTAGCACCTGGCTCCTGCCATCGGATGAGCGTGGTGCGCCGGCCACAGCGCGCCATCCGCGGCAGCCATTGGAAGGTGAACCAACGGCAAAGGAAGACCTTTCTCTCTGTCTCTCTCTCTCTCACTGTCCACTCTGCCTGTCAAAAAATAAAAAATAAAAAATAAATTAAAAGAGGGACAGGAAGTTGGTGGCCAAAATCACCAGTCCTATTAACTGCTCATGTGTACTGCTGATCGTCTTCACAGGGGCCCAAGGAACTTCCTGGGAGGAAAGGGAACCTGACTAACCTCTTCTCCCTTTGGCTCAGTTTAGCTGGAACATCTGATGATTGACACAGCCCCGACTGAGGACCGTTGGAAAGAAAGGATTCCAAGGAACTCAATAGGAAACTCACCATGAAGGAAGGAGGAGGTTGAACAGATGACAGGGGAGGGTTCATGGCTGAGCCTGGATTCCTAGCATGGCACTGGTCCTCTGCTAGAGCCTGCAAGCTAGGGTGAAACAGCTTTCGCTTTCGCTGAGGACTAACTGTGAGGTACCATGGTAGGCTGTGTGGCACTCTGGAATACCAGGACTCAGGACTGCAGGGGTCACAGTGGCAACTCTCAAGCTTTATCAGGAGCCAAGGCAGCTAGAAATGGGCACGCACTCTGTCTCAGAGACAGGTTCAAAGTGCCAGGAGACCACATGGGAGGTGGAACCCAACTCTGCAAGTGCCTGGCATGTATATATCTTGGAATGGAAATAATGGATTCTAGACCTGGTTTTGGTCCGTTTGGAGAGGGGAAAGGAAAGAGATTTGAGTGTCACAAGCAGGAGATGTCATTGAGCAAAAGGCTGTAAAGCAGGGAAGGACACAGGTTGCAGAGGCAAAGGAGAAATTGCAGTTGCCAAGGTTGAACAACCCACATTTAAAAATTGTACTTGAGACCTAACTTGTTTGTAGCTACCTGAAACTGAAATAGTATTTTGCAAATAAATTCAAATAGACAGAACTGCCTGCCCCATTCTTGCCAACAACCAACAAATACCAACATTCCAAACAAACAAAATGCCCATTATTCAGACTTTCCTATTGATTCTCATGTTACCCCAATCTTAGGATATTTGCTGTTGTTTGTGATTGTTGCAAGGTCATAGTTTGTATATGTTTTAAAAAAATTTAAAAGAAACCTGCAATGCAATTTATTTTATGTGAGTGAAGAAATGATATACACTCTACCCCGTCAGCTGGGTCACCTCACATGCATCTCACCACAGGCTGGGATTGGAGACTGCCATTTTTATTCTCAGACATAGCCTTTCTTCACAGGGCTTTTGAAATTATGTTAATTCACTTACACACACCGTGCAAAAACTCTTGAGTTATTTTGGGTGGGTGCTTTTTTATTATTTATCAGTAAAGAAATTTAGTTAAGTTAGTGGCCTTTGTCAAAACATTTTGAAGAAAGAGGCACTCTCTATGGAAGATTTCATTCTCAAATACACACCTTATATTGAGGAGAGACAGAAAAGATTTATTTTTTGTCCTTCTAGAAGGTATTTGTGATAAAAAAGAACAAAAATAAATTTATCTCAACTCTACACTATTATATGGGAGTGCTGCATTGCCAAAGACAGAGGTAGTCAAAATACCAATTTATAATTAGTTGAGGTATTCTTTATTATACCAAAGCGTTATGTGTAGGAGTTATAGAAAGAGTTTTTTAAAAAATGTTTTCATCATTTTTTTTTTCCTTTGCTGAAGTGAGGTCCATGTGTTTTGAATCATGCATCCACTGCTGATGCTTTGGGAAAATCTAGTAAAGGATCAAACGTGGTTTCAAGATGAAACGGTGAGGAGGCGCCACCTAGTGGTCACATCTTTGTGTCTGACTAGTATGCTCTTAGCTAGGGAGGGTTCGCAGAGAATTCCTCAAAGACATAAATGGTGAATTTGATGAGCATATTGTTGTCCTTAATAGGGTAATGTTTTTAACCTTTATTTTATGATCCCTAAAATTATCTTGCTCCAAGTTCATCATTTGAAATTAGTTTTATTAGTTGGGTAATTTTTGTTACTTTTTTGTTAATAAATATATTTGTTTTTTAAATACTTTGAGTCAGAGATGGACACACACACACACACACACACACACACACAGGGATGGGAGAGAGAGTGAAAGAGAGCAAGAGCACTAGAGCACACCCCCCTGCTGGTGTGCTCCCTAGGGGTCTTCAGTGGCTGGAGGACCACAGCTGGAGCCAGCAATTCATACCAGGTCTCTCCTGTGAGTTGCAGGAACTACTTGAGTCATCAATGCTATCCCCCAGGATCTGCATTAACAGAAAGCTGTAATCAGGAGCTATAGCTAGGGTTCAAACTCAGGCACCCCAATGTAGGATGTGGACAATTTAGTGTCTTAATTGCTAGGTTAACATCTGCTTCTTTGCTAATAAGTTTAGCTAATAAGTTTAATATGTCAGCCAAACTTTGGGTTAAACTTGAAAATCATAGCTTAATCATATAGTATTTCACTGAAATGTCCTCATGTGTGTTATTCAGAAACATGCAGAAGGGGCTGGTGCTTGGTGTAGTAGGCATCCCATGTAGGCACTGGTTCGTGTCCAGACTGCTCCTCTTCTGGTCCAGTTCCTTGCTTATAGCCTGGGAAAGTAGTGGAAGATGCCTCAAGAGCTTGGGCCCCAGTACCCATGTGGGAGATCCAGAGGAAGCACCTGGCTCCTGGCTTCAGATTGGCTCAGCTCTGACTGTTGTGGCTATTTGGGGAGTGAACCAGTAGATGGAAGACTTTCTGTCTCTCCAACTCTTTCTGTTACTCTACTTCTCAAATAAATAAATAAATAATCCTTAAAAAAATGAAACATGCAGGATATCTGAGGTGTGTCATGGGGCCTCACCAAATCTGGATGATGGCCAGCTGCCGTGACATTTCATTAAAAAGCTTTCTTGTTCTTTCAGATTAATCTCTCTTTAGTAAATTGTTGTAGAAGAACAAGATCAGTGAGAAAATTCAGAGTTTTTTTTTTCAGATGAGATATGTTCAGCAAACAAATACTTCATTAGAGAGATAGCCACAGATGGCTGATTACAATAATTTATTTTCTTTATCCTTAAACCATATTCAATTCAGAATTATGATAAATATTGAGGTTTTCCAAAACAAACCCTTAATGCTGGAGATCTTAAGACTGATCCAAATTCCTGGAGGGCATTGTATACTTTAGCTCTTCCATGACAAGCAATCTTGGAAGTTTTCTTTGCCATCAAAAGCTTTCTCTGTGTGTGGGAGTGCAGGATGGGGAAGGGATTTGTAGGAAAGGACTTTTGCACTGAGATATAAGATTATTTTCGCAAGGAGGATTTTTATTTTACTGGTGTTTTGCTATCCATTTTGGGCAATATTTACTTGAAAATCTCAACATCTGATGAATTCTAACTTTTATGCACAAATAATTTTTTTGTTACGGAAATTCTTATGGTGGAATTAAAGAAAAACATCTTAGAAACTTCATGAGGGCTCTTCAGAACAACTCAGACTTGAGACTTGAGCTAAACACTTCTCTTGAAGACTCTCTGAATTTACAAAGACGGCCCAGAGAACACACCAGTCATTTGGACGCACGCCCAACACTGTGCTTGGTGATGGTTGCTGGGAGGAATATGAAACGCTGTGACGCAGTGTGGGTTCTCAGGTCCTTCTCAGAGGCAGTAGTGCGGCATGTGTGGAGCCAGATCGCCTGTGTCTGAGTCCCTGCTTTGCCCTTTCCTAGCAGTGGGACCTGGGAAAGTAGCCAGACCTCTCTGTGACAGTTTCTTCTTCTCTGAGAGAGGATAATAATAACGTGTCTTGTAGGGATGAATGGAAAGCACTTTCCAGTGCCTAGACATACAGAAGCAGCTCACTATGTATCAGCCATATTCTTCTTCACTGTGCTGGAGAAATCACAGCTGAGGCATGCCATGCCAGAGAATGGGGCAGCACTGTGTTCTGCTTTAACAAAGAGAAACCAGTGTGGGCTGTGAGATTCTGGAAAGAAGCAATAAGGGACAGAGCTGGATTTTGAGTATTTGAAAGTAAACTTAAATCTTAACCTAATTTTTCCCCATTTGGTTTTTAATTAAGGAGATAAATTCATTATAATTCTTGGTACTGTTTCCTTAAATAGGGTTAAGGACAAATAAGACATTTTCCTTTGGTGTATGCATCATTTGTTTTTTATTTATTCAATGGCTATTTAGGGGCTATATTCTATATGTCAAGCATTGTTGGAATGAGCGAATGAGGCAGGCAAGAATCACAGCTGTGGTGTCTGTTTTCTAACATTTTAATAATGTTTCTTATGCACCCCAAGGTTCTTTTCAGATTCCTGTGTTTGGTTTATTTCTTATTTTATTTTAAAAACCATTTATGGTGAAAAATTTCAAACATACACATTTGCCTCTTTGCCAATGACATCTCCTTAATTACTATAGCTTTACATTAAAATTTAGAATCAAGCCATTTAATTTCTCTGTTTATTTTTTAACCAAAATTATTTTATTACTTTGCATTTTCACATAAATTACAGAATAGGTTATCTCTACAGAAAATCATTCTGAGACGTTGATTGGGATTATATAATTCTATAGATCAGTTTGGTGAGAACCAACATCTTTTTGCATTGAGTCTTCCAATCCATTAACATAATATACCTCTTTATTTAGTCTGATCTTTCAGAAGCAGTTTGCTGTCTTTAGTGTATAAATCCTGTATATGCTTTTTTAAATATTTATTTTATTCGAAAGGCAGAGTTAGAGAGGAGAGGAGAGGAGAGAAAGACTCAGAGATCGTCTGTCTGCTAGTTGACTCTTCAAATTGCTATAGCAGCTGGAGCTGGGCCGATCCGAAGCCAGGGGTCGGGAGCTTCTTCTGGGTCTCCCATGTGGGTGCAGGGACTCAAGCACTTGGGCCATCTTCCACTGCTTTCCAAGACCATAACAGAGAGCTGGATCGGAAGTGGAGCAGCTGGGACTTGAATTGGCGCCCATATGGGATGCTGCACTGCAGGCAGAGGCTTAACCTACTGTGCCTCAATGCCGGTCCCCATATATGTTTTTTGAGATACTTATTTAATCATTTTATTTTTTGGAACTATTATAAATGGTTTTTATTTATATTTGTACATTACTAGATGTAGAAATATGACTGATTTTTGTGTGTTGACTTTCATCTTGTCAATTTGCTGAAGTCACTTGTTATTAGTTCAAGAAATTCCCCTCACTCTGGATTCCTGGGGTTTTTCCCCAGAGCTAGTCATTTGTATGTGAAATATATCACTTTTATTTACTTCCACTTTGTATGCTCCTTATTCCTTTCCCTTGCCTTTTTCCTTATGCTGGCTAGATCTTCCGATACAGCAGTAAGTGGGTGCATTTTTGCCTTCCTCCTGATTTTAGGGGGAAACATCCAATCTTTTGCTGTTAAGTATAATGTCAGATGCAGGTTTTCACAGGGTGAAGAAGTAACCTTCCATTTATAATTTGCTGAGTTTTTAATTTTTAGTTGTTTATTTATTTTATCATGGATAGATGTTAAGCTTTGCCAAAAGCTTTTCTACATCAATTGCTTTTCTCTCCCTTTTAACTGCAAATTTGGTAGACGACATTGGTTGGCTTTTGAATACTGAACTTGTCTTATATTCCCATGACAAATTCCACTTGGTTGTGGTTTGTGTCAAGTTTTCTAGTTCCAGTTGGAGATGTCTAATGATGGAGCAGCTATATAGGACATAGACTTGTGTTTGTGCTATTCACTTCTGCGGACCTGGCCTGCTTCCCAGGAAGCCACTCGGAACCAGCCGTGCCTCTACCGGCAGCATGCTTTCCTTCCACCTTTTCTGCCTATGTATATTTACTCATTTTCTTGCTTGTTCTGGACCAGGACCTTTCATTAGCTGGAGTCATCTTTGGGCATTCCTTTCTTACTTTAATGCATGAGTTTATAGCAAGACAGTACTGGGATAAATAGTATTTTAAGAAATCAACATTTAGGTCGGTGTTGCGGCTTACTTGGCTGATCCTCTGCCTGCGGCACTGGCACCCCGGGTTCTAGTCCCGGTCGGGGCACCAGATTCTGTCCTGTTGCTTCCTCTTCTAGTCCAGCTCTCTGCTGTGACCCAGGAGTGCAGTAGAGGATGGCCCAAGTGCTTGGGCCCTGCACCCGCATGGGAGACCAGGAGGAAGCACTTGGCTCCTGGCTTCGGATCAGCACAGTGTGCTGGCTGTGGCAGCCACTTGGGGGGTGAACCAAGAGAAAAGGAGGACCTTTCTCTCTGTCTCTCTCTCTCTCTCTCTCTCACCGTCTAACTCTGCCTGTCAAAAAAAAAAGAAAAAAAAGAAAACAACATTTATTTAAATGTGTACACATCTTTGATTATGGTGTTAAAATTTAAATGATATTAAATAATCGTTTTCCCATTTTTTAATCTTTTCATGGGGCAAGAAAAATATATAGATGTTTTGTCATATGTAGTGTTCTAATACGATTTTTAATTGTAATTTATTTTGGAAGGTGATAGAAAAAAACTAGAGGCAATAGAAATGTTCACTTGTGGTTAACATAATTTTATTGCCTCCCCAGAGGCAAACTTCCAAGGAATCTGTTTCTGTATTTTTGGATCTGGAGACACAACAGGACAGAGATCCCTGTGAAATTGAGCTCTCATCCAGGGAGTCTCAGCATGTGTGTCCACCCCCTTCACCTCCTCCTGGGCAGCACTGAGAATGCCATGGGTTGTGGCATGAGCTCACAGTGCCACTTTTTGTTAAGACATCATTTCAGTCTCTGAGCAAACCATTAATAGATGTCAAGTGCATGTTATAGGTTTTAGTTCCCAAATAGGGTGAAAAGCAAATGTGTGATGCTTTATGTTTCCAGCTGCCCCCACCCCCCAATTTTCAAAGTAAAATATGTAGGTTTTGGTTTTCAGCAGGCCACATTTCTTCTAATAAAAACAGTT
This sequence comes from Sylvilagus floridanus, assembly GCA_949820135.1. NCBI lineage: Eukaryota > Metazoa > Chordata > Mammalia > Lagomorpha > Leporidae > Sylvilagus > Sylvilagus floridanus. The sequence goes on along the minus strand of OX463239.1, from coordinate 48,244,876 downwards.
GGAACAAAATGTGTTTTATAAGCATATAAAAATGTCAGACTGAATGATTTTAGTGCTACACATTTAAAACCCATCACTAATATATAAGATATTAGTTTCTGCAAAGAAAGTAAATTATGGAAAGTAGATTATAATATGTCATTTATGTAAAGGAGAAGGTAGTTGGAAACTAATCAGCCACTTTTTTAAGCCATTTTATTTGAGCTTCTATATAATACACTTGTCTTTCAGCTTTCAGTTATTCAAATTTGCTTACAAATTACTAAACCTTCATATTTGAGATTGGGTCCCCCAATTTAAAAAAGCTTATGTTTAGAGAGAAATTGCATTATGTGAAAAGATTCTTTTCTCCTGTGGACTCACTAGTGAAAGCAGCTTAGTTAGTCTGTGTCCAAACTAGTTGTGCTTCCTTGTGCAGTGCTCACTTGATCCTCTGAGATCCTTTTTGCTTAAAACTGCTAGGGAGCTCAGGAAACAAATCTTTGGCTTGGCTTGACAAGGTCATAGCTTGTTAACCAGTATGCTCTGCATGTGTTTGGAACCATTTTCATTTTATTTCTTTACCTTTATTTTTCTTTGTCTTGCTTTTGTCACTTGACTCTGCCTGTGTATACTGGAGCTTATTATTATGAGCTGCTTTAAATACACATTATTTTTTACTTGTTGAACTCTTTTTTTTTTTTTTTTTTGAAAGGCAGAGTTAGACAGTGAGAGAGAAAGAGACAGAGTGAAAGGTCTTTCTTTTCTGTTGGTTCACCCCCAAATGGCCGCTATGGCTGGCACCACGCCGATTCAAAACCAGGAGCCAGGTGCTTCCTCCTGGTCTCCCATGCGGGTGCAGGGCCCAAGCACTTGGGCCATCCTCCACTGCACTCCTGGGCCACAGCAGAGAGCTGGGCTGGAAGAGGAGCAGCTGGAACTAGAACCTGGCACCCATATGGGATGCTGGTGCCGCAAGTGGAGGATTAGCCAATGAGCCGTGGCGCTGGCCTACTTGTTGAACTCTTAATTTAGTGGAACAGTAAGCCTAAAGCTACAGCACAAGTTAAAATATGTTTCTCAAAAATTATTACAAGGAAGGAAGGAAGGAAAGGAAGAAAGGAAAAAGAGGGAGAAAGGCAGAGAAGGAGGAATGTAGGGAAGGAGGCAGAAAGGCAGTAACATTGTATTCTTAGGATTGTATCTATGAACTACATTGAGTCTGTTCGTTTTGTGTTAGTATCACATTAACATGAGGACTGATGAGAATTATGTGTAGTAATTATTAGGCATTTGCCATGACCCTGCGAAGTTGGTATATTAATAAGTTCCTTAAATAAATTACATTGGAATAATGTAATTGGAAATAGCTTTTTAAAAATATCTGTTATGATTTGATCTAATTACATTTCTCTAGCACTTTGGCATTTTTACTTAAATAATAAAATGTATACTTTAATAGAAAAATGTTTGTATACTTAAATAATAAAATTGCAGGGGCCAGCGCTGTGGCATAGCAGGTAAAGACACTACCTGTAGTGCTGGCATCCCAAATGGGCACTGGTTTGAGTCCTGGCTGCTCCACTTCCTATCCAGCTCTCTGCTATGGCCTGGGAAAGCAATAGAAGATGGCCCAAGTCCTTGGTCCCCTGCACCCACGTGGGAGACCCGGAAGGAGCTCATTATGACACATTTTTGGAAATCCTTGTATTTTAGATGATAAGAGTCACACTGGATGATTTTATTAATTTCAAACACTATAGAAATATATAATGTAGGCCGGCACTGCAGCTCACTTGGCTAATCCTCTGCCTGTGGTGCCGGCACACCGGGTTCTAGTCCCAGTTGGGGTGCCGGATTCTGTCCCAGTTGCTTTTCTTCCAGTCCAGCTCTCTGCTGTGGTCTGGGAAGGCAGTGGAGGATGGCCCAAGTCCTTGAGCCCCGCACCGCATGGGAGACCAGGAGGAAGCACCTGGCTCCTGGCTTCGGATCGGTGTAGCGTGCCGGCCGTGACGCGCCAGCTGTAGCGGCCACTTGCGGGGTGAACCAATGGATAAAGGAAGACCTTTCTCTCTGTCTCTCTCTCTCTCTCATTGTCTAACTCTGCTTGTCAAATATATATATATAATATATATTATTATAATATATAATATATCATGTTATTATATATTATATAAAAATTATATATATATATATAATATAGAAAATAAAGGGCCAGTGCTGTGGTGCAGCCGGTCAAAGCCCTGGCCTGAAGTGCTGGAATCCCATATGGGCGCTGGTTCTAGTCCCAGCTTGCTCTGCTTCCGAACCAGCTCTCTGCTGTGGCCTGGGAAAGCAGTACAAGATAGTCAAAGTCCTTGGGCCCCTGCACCCACGTGGGAGATCTGGAGGAAGCTCCTGGCTCCTGGCTTCAGATAGGCGCAGTTCTGGCTGTTGGGCCCATCTGCGGAGTGAGCCAGTGGATGGAAGACCTTTCTCTCTGTCTACCTCTCTCTGTAACTCTATCTTTCAGATAAATAAAAGTAAATCTTAGAAAAAACCCATTAATATAAATTCTACATAAACTGTTCTAGAAATAGAAGATTAATTGTATACCAGCTCATTTAAGAAAAAAAAAGAAAATAAAGATTATCCATAATCATCATCTTCTTCTTCAAAAAAAAAAAGCCCACAAAAGCTATAAAACCCAAAACAAACAAAAAACCCTTGGTTTTTTTTTTTTTTTTTTTAAACAGGCAGAGTGGACAGCGAGAGAGAGACAGAGAGAAAGGTCTTCCTTTTTCCATTGGTTCACCCCCTAAGTGGCCGCTGCCGCCGGCACAACACGCTGATCCGAAGCCAGGAGCCAGGTGCTTCTCCTGGTCTCCCACGTGGGTGCAGGGCCCAAGCACTTGGGCCATCCTCCACTGCACTCCCGGGCCACAGCAGAGGGCTGGCCTGGAAGAGGGGCAACTGGGACAGAATCCGGCGCCCCGACTGGGATAGAACCCGGTGTGCCGGTGCAGGCGGAAGATTAGCCTATTGAGCCAAGGCGCCAGCCTAAAAAAACCTTGTTTAACATGACTTTAAGTTGCTTTATGTTTGAATGGTAGTGGGAATAATACATATTTTCCTATGTGAACCTTGTGTGTGTAACTTTTCCTCATTGCTGTGCTCTGATCTGATGTTTTTTTCCTCATTCTTTTCCATCTTGAAGATAATGTCAGTCAAAAGATGTTTTGGGATGTTTTGCGAGAGTGGTCATTGTTCTTCATACCAGCAAATGGAACTTAGGGAGATCGTAGCTCACAGCCTGGCCAGTAGTTTAGCATCAAATGGGTCTGTGTTCAACTCTGGGGATCTAGTGACTTCAGCTGATTACCTCTCTTCTGTGGGGCTTGGTTTTCTGGGGATTTTAATAATTGCTTGAGACTCTAGCTTTGAGTGAATGAGAGTTGTATGTAAAGCCCTTAGGCTAGTGTCTAGTATGTGGTAAACACTAAATAAGTGTTAGCTGTTGTGTTATTTTGAATAATAATTGATTGCTGTTTATAGAGAAAACCTGAATAGTCATGGTGCAAGCAAGATAGAAGCTAATTTCTCTTCCATATGTATGGCTAGATAGAAGATCCAGAGCTCACAATGGTTCCATAGTAATCAAGAATCCAGGTTCTTTGCCACTGATGCTCATATATCTCATGGTCTAGGATGGATGCTATAACTCTAACCATTTCTACCATAATTCTACCAGAGGAGAGATCCTGACTGAAGAATTGCACATAAAATATATACTTACATCTCATTGGCTAGAACTTAGTCAATATGGCTATAGCCAGGAGGAAGGGAGGCTAAGTGACTGGCTGCGTGGTCAACTGAAAATTCTGATACCATGTTAGAAGACGTCAGACATTAGGAGGCAGCTTACAGTCTGTGTCACAGTAGCTACAAGCTTTTCTCAGAGGTAAAACCAATGATCTGAATATACTGTGCAGGCTCCTGGATTTGGCTTGGTCTGGCCCTGCCTGTTGTGGGTATTTGGAGAGTAAACCAACAGATGGAAGATTTCTGTCTCTGGTTTCCATCTCTGTCTCTGTTCAGTGCCTCTACCTTTCAAAGAAATATCAATCAATAAATAAAAATTTAAAAAGAGGGAAGTGTATGTTTCCATACTCTCCCTGTGTCAAGTACTTTAAAATGAAAAAGAAAAATTAGAAAGAACTGATTCTTGTTTGGTTATCTATGCATTTATCAGTTACCTTTGTAAATTTGTTCATATTTTCATTTTTTATTGTTTTTTGGACTCATGATTGCCAGATGGTTATTAAATTTTGTTTAAAGAACTATATCTTTTATTCTAAAATTGCTTTCTTTATGCTTCAAGACTTCCCTTAGTTCTTGAATTTGGGTCCTTATTCTTTACCTTTTCCCAGTTCTGTCACTGAATGTTTTAAGAGGTACAGAGTGTTATCTGAAATTAGTCAAGTACTGTGGGAGCTTGTTCAAGAGCTTCACTAGTTCAGATTAATATATAGACTTTGGTTACATGCTTATAAACACTATGATGAATACTAAGATTCCTGCACCCAAAAGCTGAGGGTTCATTGTCTTATGAATAGTAACTTTGGTACCTTGTGGCTATTTCAAGTATTAATGTTAAAATTTGTGACTGTGACAGATAGGAAGTTATATAGCTAGGGAAACACCTGTGAGGGCCTTGCTAGTGATGACATTATTGTGGTTTTTTTTTTCCTTAAGCAGTTAATATTAACATTGACTAGTTATTAAGCTACTTTAGCATAAATATTGTTGTTGGCAACTGTAATTTTCTTACCTCTGGTGATAAGGTAACCAATGATCAGTTATCAGTTATCAGGTTATCAGTTCTGCACCATCCCAGATACAACAGAATTCTTATTTTTAAATTGGATTCCATGATTGTCTCAGCTGAGCCCATAGCCAGAATTTCGGTGTTAATCAGGGCGGACATTAGTTTCCTCATACCAGTTTGCCAGGGCAACAGGTCAGACAAATGTACGAAGCCTTACAATGTTTTTCCATATCTGTTTTGTTTCTAAAGCCGAATTTAAGGTATTCAGGGTTCCAGGTTGCTTAAAACTTTCATCTTTTTTGATTTTTTAAATTAATGTAAGTGGGGCTAGCGCTTTAGCACAGCGGGTTAAAGCCCTGGCCTGAATTGCCGGCATCCCATATGGGCACCTGTTCTAGTCCCTGTTGTTCCTCTTCCGATCCAGCTCTCTGCTATGGTCTGGGATAGCAGTGGAGGATGGCCCAAGTCCTTGGGCCCCTTCACCCACGTGGAGACGCGGAAGAAGCTCCTGACCCCTGGTTTCGGATCAGCACAGCTCCGGCTGTTGTGGTCATCTGGGGAGTGAACCATCGGATGGAAGACCTTTCTCTGTTTCTACCTCTCTCTGTAACTCTGTCTTTCAAATAAATAAAATAAATCTTTAAAAAAATTAATGTCAGTTCTCTAAGCACAGAACCATCTAAAACCTCATGAAAAGCAATCTAGCATATTTTAATTAACAAGAAGAAAAACAAATTCAAAGACATTGAACAGCATAGCCTGGCTGAAGAATGAACCTGTTAACCTATTTGGACAGCTGAACATTCAGACAAGATCCACTCTTGCTTTTGAATTCTGTTCTGAGACCTTTATATTGAGGAGGCTTTTTGTAGATTAATAATAATCGTAATAAAAAGGTTAACAACTGTGAAACAGTATCTAAAGAATCAAAAAACGGAAACTCTGTGATTGCTTCTCTGAGAATCAAGTCTCTCTGTTTCAATTTTCCCAACTTTTGTGGCTGGGTGTGGGCAGATTATACAGGGAGGCAAACTCAGGCTGTGTGAGTACAGATTGCTTTCCTATAGCAATGGCATGTTTCCAGTGAGGAGGCCATTAGTCTGAGACACTTATCATCTTTAGACAGTGATAACATCCAACATCATTAAACAAGGAAAATCTCATGCCATTGATAATAATCGACAGTAACATAATATTTTTAGAAAGTAGGATTTGGAAAAAAACTGTTTTCTGGTATTTATTATTTTAAAATATTTTAGGGTATTTTTGTAAAATGTGCTTCTGGATATGAATGCTTCTATATTTCAGGAAATATTCACTAATATTTACCTTTCCAATGAGATATTTTACTTTCATGGCTATTTTTAAAGCATGTGCTCACTTTGGTGGAGTTGCTCTTGTGGTGTTTAAACTGTGTTTGCATATTTTCCTTAACTTTGTGAATGTCTCGTTTCTGACTTCTAAGACTAAATACCAAAAGCCTTTTTGTGATTGTTGAATAGTTTATAAAAAGAACATACACAGGAATAGAGTATGCTTATTAACTAAATTCATTTGTATAATACTAAGTTCTGTTAGTCAAAAATGTTTTCTAAGTATCAATATTGTATCATGTTCCTGGTATACAACATTGAATAAGACCCAGTCCCTGCTCTCAACTCACAGGCTTGTTGGGGGACACACACGTACATGATGAAACTCAAACCTGTGCTTTCCAGAAATGTGTAGTTTACATGTCACTAGCACTGTAAAAATACACAATGGTTTAAAAATGTGTATATGTGTTCTTTTGAAATTAGGGCATCATGGAACACTTTTTAGAAAATTAAAAAATTTTTTCAACATTTTTCTTGTCTGAGACAGTGAATCAGTTTCAGTAGCCTCATTTCTGTAACAAGGCGTTTATCCACATTTGCATTGTGTTCTCATTTCTATAATCTTATGGAGGCTTTTTTTTAAAAGAAAGCTTTTATTTAATAAATATGAATTTCGTAAGTACAGCTTTTGGAATATAATGGTTCTTTCCCCCATACCTGCCCTCCCACCCCCATTCCCATCCCACTTCCTACTCCCTCTCCCATCCCATTCTTCATTAAGATTCATTTTCAGTTATCTTTATATACAGAAGATCAACTCTATACTAAGTAAAGATTTCAACAATTGCACCCACACAGACACACAAAGTATAAAGTACTGTTTGAAGACTAGTTTGACCGTTAATTCTCATACTCATTAAGGACTGAGGTCCTACATGGGGAGCAAGTGCACAGTGACTTTTGTTGTTGATATAACAGTTGACACTATTTATTTATGACGTCAGTGATCACCTGAGGCTCTTGTCATGAGCTGCCAAGGCTATGAAAGCCTTTTGAGTTTACAAACTCCATCGTTATTTAGACAGGGCCTTAATCAAAGTGGAAGTTCTCTCCTCCCTTCAGAGAATGGTAACTTCTTCTTTGTTGGTCCCTTCTTTTATGGATGGTTTTTAACCCTATCCTGCTAGTGTGGTGATACTTTATGCTACTAACAGAACACTATTCTGACACTTTGAATAGTTAATAAAGAGTACTAATGTTTAAAGATGTTGTATTACTTTTTCCTTCTCCTTTTCAAAGGCAAACAACTCTTTGTATGTACTCTTTATACATGTGGGTAAGTGATGTAAGGATGCAGCCTAAATATTTACAGTAGTGAAAACTCATGGTAATTCTATTCTATTTAATTGGCATATTGTCCTATACCTACTAAGTACTGCCTTAATTAAAAATTCAGGACAAAAATAGCAGATTTTCCAGTTTTCAAGACAGAACTCTTTAGGATGATTGGCTGCATCCACCTATTGAACAGCTGGTGACCAAAGACAATTATTTGTCAACAGAACACACTAATGGCATTTAGGGAGGGGCAGACCACATTTTGGCTGTTATCTGAGAATTGGAAAGGCAAATATGGCTTTCACAGAGCACAGCATGGAGCTGTATTCCCATGTCCAGAACACACAGTCTTTGGGAATAATTACACTATTCACTGCTCAATAGGTTTCCCACCTGTGAAGGCTGCCAAGCTCCTCTGGCTTCTAAATTAGGAGCTGAAGGGATTTCCTTACTGGACTCAGAAATGATCTTTGAGCAGATGTATGACCTTCTGCATTCACTCCAAAATGGTCACAGATGGACACTGTGCTGAGTGTGGAAGATGTGACTGAGCTCTTTTCCAGACTGCTTTTTCAGGATAATATGCCCAATATATTTCTCGTCCACCAGAGTTTCTCAAGGCTGACTGAGCGTATGACATTCATCTTTATAAGCAGGCAAACCATTCTGATAAATAATGAGAGATGGTACAACATCTATCACCGTGACTTCTCTGTATTTAATTTGATATTGATGAATGTATAATTTTATTTATCAAGTGAAATAGGTAGATTGAATATTACACCATAGGAATTCTGGAGGTTTGTATTTTAAGGGTAATTTTTTAGTGACATAGGGCAAATTTGATTATTAGTTTGATTTCTGATTTAATATGTCCTTAGATTTTATATTTGAGTTTATATGTGATAAAAAGTATCTTGATATTGGTTATCTTTTGTTACTTTATTTTCTGTCCATATTATGTTGCTAAAATGTGACTATTTTTGCATGCAGCAGTCTTTTTGAGGGCCATGTAACATTCCATAGTGGGAATATACCTCAGTTTATTTCTGCATTTCCTCACACAGATATTTGTGTAATTTGCAGACTGTTTTATCATGAATATTGTGGCCATGAACATTCTTGCACATGTTATCTGCTGTAGGTGCACAAGAGTTTCAATTTCTTTCAATTCTTATTGTCATATCTATTTGCCTCTTCCTTTTTAAAAATGTCAATTCAGGTCCTTTGCTCAGTTTTTTTTTTTTTTTGATTGAACTTTTATTTACTATTGTAAGAGCTCTTTTATATTCTTTTTTTTTTATTTATTTTTTTATAAAGCTTTTATTTAAAGAATATAAATTTCCAAAGAACAGCTCATGGACCACAATGGCTCCCCCCCCACACAACTTCCCTCCCTCCCCCCACCCTCCCCTTTCCCGCTCCCTCTCCCCTTCTGTTCACATCAAGATTCATTTTCAATTCTCTTTATACACAGAAGATCAATTTAGTACATATTATGTAAAGATTTCAACGGTTTGCCCTAGCATAGAGACACAAAATGATAATACTGTTGGAGTACTAGTTATAGTATTAATTCACAATGTACAGCACATTAAGGACAGAGATCCTACATGATTTTTTTTTAAAAAAATTGATTAATTGTCTATGCAATTTCCAGTTTAACACCAAGATTTTTTAATCATTTGCAATTATCTTTATATAAAGAAGATCGATTCAATATATACTATGTAAGGATTTCATCAGTTTGCACCCACTCAGAAACACAAAGTGTAAAAATACTGTTTCAGTACTAGTAATAGCATCACTTCACATTGGATAACACATTAAGGACAGATCCCCCATGAGACGTAAGTACACAGTGACTCCTGATGTTGATTTAACAATTTGACACTCTTGTTTATGGCGTCAGTAATCTCCCTAGGCTCTGGTCATGAGTTGCCGAGGCTATGGAAGCCTTTAGGGTTCGCCGACTTCGATCTTATTCCCACAGGGCCATAGTCAAAGTGGAAGTTCCCTCCTCCCTTCAGAGAAAGGTACCTCCTTCTTTGATGGCCCCGTTCTTTCCACTGGGATCTCACTCGCAGAGATCTTTCATTTAGGTCTTCTGTTTTTTCCAGAGTGTCTTAGCTTTCCATGCCTAAAATATTCTCATGGGCTCTTGAGCCAGATCCGAATGCCTTAAGGGCTGATTCTGAGGCCAGAGTGCTATTTAGGACATCTGCCATTCTATGAGTCTGCTGTGTATCCTGCTTCCCATGTTGGATCATTCTCTCCCTTTTTCATTCTATCAGTTAGTATTAGCAGACACTAGTCTTGTTTGTGTGATCCCTTTGACTCTTAGACCTATCAGTGTGATCAATTGTGAGCTGAAATTGATCACTTGGACTAATGAGATGGCCTTGGTACATGCCACCTTGATGGGATTGTATTGGAAACCCCTGGCACAATTCTAACTCCATCATTTGGGGCCGTTCCGATTGAGCATGTCCCAAATTTTACATCTCCTCCCTCTCTTATTCCCACTCTTATATTTCACAGAGATCACTTTTCAGTTAAAATTTAAACACCTAAGAATAATTGTGTGTTAATTACAGAGTTCAACCACTAGTACTAGGATAAAGAGAAAAAAAAAATACTACCATGGATAAAGTATTACATTGTACAACAACAGTCAGCACAAGAGCTGATCGAGTCACTGTTTCTCATAGTGTCCATTTCACTTCTACAGGTTTCCCCTTTGGTGCTCAGTTAGTCATCGCCAATCAAGGGAAACAAATGATATTTGTCTCTTTGGGACTGACTTAATTCACTCAGCATGATGTTTTCCAGATTCCTCCATTTTGTTGCAAGTGACCGGATTTCATTGTTTTTGACTGCTGTATAGTATTCTGTAGAGTACATGTCCCATAATTTCCTAATCCAGTCTACTGTTGAAGGGCATTTGGGTTGGTTCCAAGTCTTAGCTATTGTGAATTGAGCCGCAATAAACATTGCTGTGCAGACGGCTTTTTTGTTTGCCAATTTAATTTCCTTTGGGTAAATTCCAAGGAGTGGAATGGCTGGGTTGAATGGTAGGGTTATATTCAGGTTTCTGAGGAATCTCCAGACTGACTTCCATAGTGGCTTCACCAGTTTGCATTCCCACCAACAGTGGATTAGTGTCCCTTTTTCCCCACATCCTCTCCAGCATCTATTGTTGGTGGATTTCTGAATGTGAGCCATTCTCACCGGGGTGAGGTGAAACCTCATTGTGGTTTTGATTTGCATTTCCCTGATTGCTAGGGATCTTGAACATTTTTTCATGTGTCTGTTGGCCATTTGGATTTCCTCTTTGGAAAAATGTCTGTTGAGGTCCTTGGCCCATCTCTTAAGTGGGTTGTTTGTTTTGATGTTGTGGCGTTTCTTAATTTCTTTGTAAATTCTGGTTATCAACCCTTTATCTGTTGCATAGTTTGCAAATATATTTTCCCATTCTGTCGGTTTCCTATTCACTTTCCTGACTGTTTCTTTTGCAGTACAGAAACTTTTCAATTTGATGCAATCCCAGTAGTTAATTTTGGTTTTCAGTGCCTGTGCTTCTGGGGTCTTTTCCAAGAAGTCTTTGCCAGTACCTATGTCTTGCAGGGTTTCTCCTATGCTCTCCAGTAATTTGATGGTGTCGGGTCGTAGGTTTAAATTTTTAATCCATGTTGAATGAATTTTTGTGTAAGGTGAAAGGTAGGGGTCTTGCTTCATGGTTCTGCACGTGGAAATCCAGTTTTCCCAGCACCATTTATTAAACAGACTGACCTTACTCCAGGGACTGGTTTTGGATCGTTGATCAAATATAAGTTGGCTGTAGGTGTTTGGATTGATTTCTGGAGTTTCTATTCTGTTCCATTGGTCTATCCATCTGTTTCTGTACCAGTACCATGCTGTTTTGATAACAACTGCCCTGTAATATGTCCTGAAATCTGGTATTGTGATGCCTCCGGCTTTGTTTTTGTTGTACAAGATTGCTTTAGCTATTCGAGGTCTCCTGTGTCTCCATATGAATTTCAGCATCATTTTTTCCAGATCTGAGAAGAATGTCCTCGGTATCTTGATTGGTATTGCGTTGAATCTGTAAATTGCTTTTGGGAGAATGGACATTTTGATGATATTGATTCTTCCAATCCATGAGCATGGGAGATTTCTCCATTTTTTGGTATCCTCTTCTATTTCTTTCTTTAAGGTTTTGTAATTTTCATTGTAGAGATCTTTAATGTCCTTAGTTAAATTTATTCCAAGGTATTTGATTGTTTTTGTAGCTATTGTGAATGGGATTGATCTTAGCAGTTCTTCCTCAGCCGTGGCATTGTCTGTGTATACAAAGGCTGTTGATTTTTGTGCATTGATTTTATATCCTGCTACTTTGCCAAACTCTTCTATGAGTTCCAATAGTCTCTTAGTAGAGTTCTTTGGGTCCCCTAAATAAAGAATCATGTCGTCTGCAAAGAGGGATAGTTTGAGTTCTTCCTTCCCAACTTGTATCCCTTTAATTTCTTTTTCTTGCCTAATAGCTCTGGCTAAGACTTCCAGCACTATATTGAATAGCAGTGGTGAGAGTGGGCATCCCTGTCTGGTACCAGATCTCAGTGGAAATGCTTCCAACTTTTCCCCATTCAATAGGATATTGGCCGTGGGTTTTTCATAAATTGCTTTGATTGTATTGAGGAATGTGCCTTCTATACCCAGTTTGCTTAGGGTTTTCATCATGAAAGGGTGTTGAATTTTATCGAATGCTTTCTCTGCATCTAGTGAGATAATCATATGGTTTTTCTTCTGCAGTCTGTTAATGTGGTGTATCACGTTGATTGTTTTGCGAATATTGAACCATCCCTGCATACCAGGGATGAATCCCACTTGGTCTGGGTGGATGATCTTTCTGATGTGTTGTTGCAGTCTATTGGCCAGAATTTTGTTGAGGATTTTTGCATCTATGTTCATGAGGGATATTGGTCTGTAATTCTCTTTCAATGCTGCATCTTTTTCTGGCTTAGGAATTAAGGTGATGCTGGCTTCATAGAAGGAATTTGGGAGAATTCCCTCTTTTTCGATTGTTCTGAATAGTTTGAGAAGAATTGGGGTTAGTTCTTCTTTAAATGTCTGGTAGAATTCAGCAGTGAATCCATCTGGTCCTGGGCTTTTCTTTGTTGGGAGGGCCTTTATTACTGATTCAATTTCTGACTCACTTATGGGTCTGTTTAGGTTTTCTATGTCTTCCTGGTTCAATTTAGGTAGGTTGCATGTGTCCAGGAATCTATCCATTTCTGATAGGTTTCCCTGTTTGCTGGCATACAAGTCCTTGTAGTAATTTCTGATGATTCTTTTGATTTCTGTGGTGTCTGTTGTTATATTTCCTTTTTCATCTCTGATTTTACTGATTTGGGTCTTTTCTCTTCTTTTTTTAGTTAGTTGGGCCAATGGGGTGTCAATCTTGTTTATTTTTTCAAAAAACCAGCTCCTCGTTTGGCTGATTTTTTGTAATGTTTTTTTGGATTCAATCCTGTTGATTTCTTCTCTGATTTTGATTATTTCTCTTTTTCTACTATATTTGGGTCTAGTTTGCTGCAAATTTTCTAGATCCTTGAGATGCATTGAAAGCTCATCTATTTGGTTCCTTTCCAGTTTCTTGATGTAGGCACCTATTGATATAAACTTTCCTCTTAACACTGCTTTTGCTGTATCCCATAAGTTTTGGTATGTTGTGCTGTTATCCTCATTTACTTCCAGAAAATTTTTGATTTCTCTTTTGATTTCTTCAGTGACCCATTGTTCATTCAGGAGCATGTTGTTCAATCTCCATGTGTTTGCATATGCTCTAGGGATTCCTGAGTTGCTAATTTCCAACTTCACTCCCTCATGGTCTGAGAAGTTGCATGGTATGATTCTAATTCTTTTGAATTTGCTGAGACTTGCTTTATGGCCTAATATGTGATCAATCCTAGAGTAGGTTCCATGTACTGCTGAGAAGAATGTGAATGCATTACTTGTAGGATGAAAAGTTCTGTAGATATCTGTTAGATCCATTTGGGCTATAGTGTTGTTTAAATCTACTGTCTCCTTGTTGATCTTCTGTCCTGTCGATCTGTCAATATCTGTGAGTGAAGTATTGAAGTCCCCCAGTACTATTGTGTTGGGGTCTAAGTCTCCCTTTAAGTTTCTTAACAAATTTTTTAAATAAACCTGTGGCCTGTAATTAGGTGCATATACATTGAGAATTGTTATATCTTCCTGTAGTATTGATCCCTTAATCATTATATAGTGCCCCTCTTTGTCTCTCTTAACAGTTTTTGTGTTAAAGTTTATGTAGTCCGATATTAAGATGGTTACACCCGCTCTTTTTTCATTTCTGTTGGCGTGGTATATCTTGTTCCATCCTTTTATTTTCAGTCTGTATGGATCTTCGTTGGAAAGATGTGTTTCTTGTAGGCAGCAAATAGATGGTTTTTGTTCCTTAACCCAATCAGCCAATCTCTGTCTTTTAACAGGACAGTTTAGCCCTTTAACGTTCAATGTGACTATTGATAAGTGGTAAGTTTGCCCTGCCATTTGCCAGATATTTTCTAATGTATGCTTTGAATTCCCTGTGATCTTTTGCCGTGAGGTTCCCTTCGTTTACCTTCTTTCGTGTTGATGGTCGTGTTTCTGTGTTTCTGTGTGTAACACGTCTTTAAGTATCTTTTGCAGGGCTGGACGAGTGGCAACAAATTCTTTCAATTTTTGTTTGTTATGAAAGGTCTTTATTTCACCTTCATTCACAAATGAGAGCTTTGCAGGGTATAATATTCTGGGCTGGCAGTTTTTCTCTCTAAGTACCTGGGCTATGTCTCGCCATTCCCTTCTAGCTTGTAGGGTTTCTGTTGAGAAGTCAGCTGTAAGTCTAATTGGAGATCCTCTGAGAGTAATCTGACGTTTCTCTCTTGCACATTTTAGGATCTTTTCTTTTTGCTTCACTGTGGTGAGTTTAATTACAATATGTCGTGCAGAGGATCTCTTTTGGTCATGTTTATTAGGGGTTCTATGAGCTTCCTGGATTAGGATTTCTCTGTCTTTCTCCAAGCCTGGAAAGTTTTCTGCTAGTATCTCCCTAAAAAGACCTTCTAATCCTTTCTCCCTCTCCATACCTTCAGGAACACCTAGAACCCGAATGTTGGGTTTTTTAATAGTATCCTGTAAATTCCCGACAATATCTTTTAGTTTTCTAATTTCCTCTTCTTGTCTTTGGTTTGACTGTTTCCTCTCCTGTTCTCTGTCTTCTAGGTCTGATATTCTCTCTTCTGCTTCACCCATTCTGGTTTTAAGGCCCTCAAGATTGCTTGTCACTTGATCTATTGAATTCTTCAATTCATTAAGATTTTTTGTCACTATCGTAGCTTCTTGTTCTACTAGTTGTTTCATTTCGTTTTGATTTCTCCGTAGTGCTTCATTCTCGCGAGAGAGATTTTCTATCTTATCCATTAAGGATTTCTGTAGTTCAAGAATTTGTTTTTGAGAACTTCTTAATGTTCTTATCAATTCTTTGAGATCTGCTTCTTGCATTTCTTCTATCTCATTATCTTCATAATCCTGACTTGGGGTGTCTTTTCCGTTTGGGGTCATCATAGCGTCTTCCTTGATCTTGCTCCCTCGGAATCTGTTTTTATTTGGCATTTTTTTTTTTCCCCACACTCTTTCTCTGGGTTGTCAAGGTAACGGAGTTTGTGTGCGCGGTGTGTTCCCAGTTTTTGGATCCCCTTCAGGTTTCTACAGCCTCGGGTTTTTGGTTCCGTCTGCCTCAGTGATGGGCGGGCGGGCGGGCGGGCGCGCCTTGTCCCACTGCGTTTAATCTAGCTCGAATTAGCAGGGTGGGTGACGAGAGAGACTAGTGTCCGTGCAGGCTCGCCTCAATTGTGGTGTTTCCCCCGTGGGGGGTCTGCTTCCCCCCGCCAGTGTCTCGGGATCCCTGTATCGGCCCCCGTTCAAGCGCTCAGTTCCAATGGCGACTGTGTTCCGCCCGGCTTCCGGTTCAGCCGGCGGGCGCGCGCCGTCCCACTGCGTTCAGTCCAGCTAGAATTAGCAGGGTGGGCAACGAAAGAGGCTAGTGTCCGTGTGGGCTCGCCTCAATTGTGCTGTTTCCCCCGTGGGGGGTCTGCTTCCCCCCACCAGTGTCTCGGGATCCCTGTATCGGCCCCCGTTCAAGCGCTCAGTTCCAATGGCAACTGTGTTCCGCCCGGCTTCCGGTTCAGCTGGCGGGCGCGCGCCGTCCCACTGCGTTCAGTCCAGCTAGAATTAGCAGGGTGGGCAACGAAAGAGGCTAGTGTCCGTGTGGGCTCGCCTCAATTGTGCTGTTTCCCCCGTGGCGTCTGCTTCCCCCCGCCAGTGTCTCGGGATCCCTGTATCGGCTCCCGTTTAAGCGCTCGATTCCAATGGCGACTGTGTTCCGTCCGGTTCCCGTCCCTCCCGGCAGCTCCCGTGCCACTAAGGCACGATTTGCCGTTCGCAAACTTACTTTCCCCTAGGTCCTCTGCGTCTCATTCACTGGGTCCGGAAGAATTTCCACTGCATTTTTTTCCGTGAGATTTTTCCTGAGGCTACAGTAACTCTGTTTTTATTAAACTATCTTTTTGCGGACTGCTAGTGCGCGTCCTCACTATTCCGCCATCTTGGCTCCGCCCCTATATTCTTGATACTAATCCTTTTGTGATTATAAGGAAGGCAGATATTCTCTGTATGTTTGTAACTTGTCTTTTCACTTTCCCTGAGGTTACTTTTGATGATCAAATGTCCTTGCTTTTAACACAAACTAATAAATATTTTATTCTTAAATGAACACTTCTGTGTCTTAAAAAATCATTTTATAGTGAGGTCAGAAAGAATATTTAAAAAGCATTTTCCACTAAATATTTTAAAGTTTTGTTTCTGATATTTTTAAGTCCTTGATACATCTGGAGCTAATTTTTTATTATGTGAAAAAGGGGTTGGTTTTCATTTTTGTCACACAAATTCACCACTCCTATCGTATATTAAAGCTACATTTATGGGTGGGATTTTTTCCTAAGCCATCTTCTGTTCTAATGGTCATGATTCTGTGCTTTTCTAGGATTGTGTTGTCTTAGTGACATTCAGAAGAAGTCCCGAGTTCCCAGAGTACAGCTTCCCTCCTTGCTCTTCTCTTTCAGAAGGTCCCAGCTGTTCTCTCATGTGGATTTCTAAATCATCTTCTCAAGTTCCATGAACAGCCCTTTTAGGATTTGGATTAGAATTGCATAGAATTTTTTTTTAAGATTTATTTTATTTATTTGAAAGTCAGAGTTACTAAGACACACACACCTATACACATGAAGAGAGAGAGAGAACGAGCGAGCTGGGCCAGGCTGGTACCAAAAGCTTCTTTTTGGACTCCAACGTGAGTGCAGGGGCCCAAGTACTTGGGCTATCCTCCGTTGCTTCCCCACGTGCACTAGCAGGGAGCTGGATTGGAAGTGGAGCAGTGGGACTTGAACTGGCACCTATTTTAGATGCCAGTGTCACAGGTGGTGGCTTTACCAGCTATGGCACAACACTGGCCCTGTTTAGAATTTTCAAAACAGGCTAATTTGGTGAGAATATGATCTTTATGATATTAGATCATCTTAATATAAATCTAGTTTATCTTTTTATTTAGGTATCATTTAATGTCTCCTAACAAAGTTTTAAAAGTTTTTCATTTAAATTTTGCATCTCTTTTGTAAAAATATTTATTCCTAGTTACTTGATATTTTGATGCTGTTATAAGTTACATGATTAAATGGTATGTTCTTGCTATTTTTTGCTGGTATGTAAATTTGTGATTAATTTTTATATGCAGTGTTCATCTTATGCCTAATCAGCTTTCTAAACATTCCTTTTCAAAAATAATAATTTACTGGTTTATTCTTTTGAACCTTCTGTATTATCATAGGTGACATTTTTATTTCTTCCTTTCCATTCATTTTGCCTTTTTTGTTTTGTTTTTGGTACTGTTTAGAAACTCCATGATAAAATTATATGCAAGTAGTGATAATGGGAAAATTTTGTTGGTTTTGATTTTAAAGATAGTGCTTTTAGTATTTCCCATTAAGTATGATGTTTTTATAGATTAAAAACGATTAAATGAGGTTGAGGTGTTGTGCTGCAGGTTAGGCCATGGCTTGGGACACCTGCATCCCAAATCTGAGTTCCAGAGGCCTGCCTCTGCTTCTAGTTGAGCTTCCTGCTAATGTGCCTGGGAGTCATCAGACAATGGCCTAAGAACTTATTTTCTGCCACTTGTGGGAGACCAGGATGGAGTTCCTGGTCCTTAACTTCAACCTAGCCCAGCCCTGGCTGTTGCAGGCATTTGGGGGAATGAATGAGTGGATGGAAGATCTCTCTTTGTGTCTCTCCCTCTCTCTTTATCATTCTACCTTTAAAATAAGTAAATAAATAAATCTTAAAAAATATAATAGGGTTAAGAATGTTCCCTTCTCTATGCTTAATTTACCAAGAATTTTAAAATCAGGTATTTACATAAAATTTTATTGAATGCTTTTTTTGA
Organism: Sylvilagus floridanus; assembly: GCA_949820135.1. Lineage (NCBI taxonomy): Eukaryota > Metazoa > Chordata > Mammalia > Lagomorpha > Leporidae > Sylvilagus > Sylvilagus floridanus. The sequence goes on along the minus strand of OX463239.1, from coordinate 48,226,875 downwards.
ATTTATTGATATGGCATACTTTTTCCCCTTTAAACTCCTAATACATTGGAATAAAAACAACTAAAAAGCAATATGATTTTAAGATAGACATATATATATATAATAAATTATATATTAAGTACAAATTGATCATAAATATATAATTCCAGGAGCAGTTAATCCAAATGGTATGGAGGAAAACATTTGGTAGATGAAAATTGCTGTCAGTGTTCTAGTTCTTGAGTCAGGTGGGTTCATGAGAGTGTTTTATGTTATCTAAAGCATACAAATATAAGCATAAAATATACATGGTCAAATGCAAAAGTAGGTCAGGGGCCATTAAGGAGAGATAAGCACATGTGTTAATAACTAAGAATTATGATTAATGCAATTCTGTGGTTAAAAAAAGAAATTTCATTTTGCTTTTATAAGACTGTGTTGTATTTGTTCTTAGGTTAGTAAGATGAGTCTTTTTAAAAAGCCTGTATTTGCTCTTCATTGTCATTGATTAGGTTCCTCAATTTTAGAGATCTTTTTGTTTGTTGTGACACTAGATGCCATGGCTCACATGTGTATTAGGGTCTGCATATCCTGGGATAATCCATGATTATCTCATGTTCTTAGTTGTTTAATTCTACAATTGCTGGGACTAATGGCCCACATTTTGGGTTGATACATTGTGTGGAATGGTCTATAGTATATAGAAGGCCTCTTTTTTTCCTTTCTTGGGCTGCAACACTTCTTTATTGAATGTGCCATGAATTTCCATCCTGCTTCATCCCATCCATCTCATCCCATCATGTACTGCTGATGTATGAGACTAGTAGCTATTGAGGAGGACATTTGGAACATATTATCCTGGTTATGAGCAATTGGAATATACTCGGATTTGCAATGTTGCTCTCATTGCCAGCTATGTGTTCTCTAGAAATTTTAATAACCACTCTAAATACCAGTTATCTGAAAAATCTGTATGACCTTTTCTCTGACATCATTTTGAATGTTAAACTATATCTATTATTACTATGATTATTATGTCACCATCATACATAATTAAAATGCTACTATGAGAGAAGAGAAAGGGAGCTGGGGCTGTGGTGTAGTGGGTAAAGCCACTGCCTGTAGTGCTGGCATGCCATATGGGTACTAGTTCGAGTTTCTGCTACTCCACTTCCAATCTCTGCTATGGCCTGGGAAAGCAGTAGAAGACGGCTCAATTCCTTGGGCTCCTGCACCCACATGGGAGACCCGGAGGAAGGCCCTGGTTCCTGGCTTCCCATTGGTGAAGCTCCAGCGGTTGCAGCCATCTGGGGGTGAACCAGCGGATGGAAGACCTCTCTCTTTCTCTTTGCCTCTCTTTCTCTCTCTGTGTAACTCTGACTTTCAAGTAAAATAAATAAATATTTAAAAAAAAAAAAAAGAAGAGAAAGGACAATGCTACTTGTAGAGAAGGTGACAGAATGAGTAGCTTTTCTAGGAGTGTTTGGGAATGGACCTGGCTTAGTAAAAACAATGAGAAAGCTCTGAAGGAAGTAGGTGAAAATCTCATTTACTGACCCTGTTTCATTTGACATAAATGTAGCAGAGATTTCACCAAGATAACCCAGTTTCTAGTTTGAATTAAAACAGTTACAGTGAAGTGACAAAGTAAACGTCCTTTGAGGAAGAAGGTGGAGTGGGGGGAGAGAGAAGATGTGAGGAAAAGGCATTAAGAGCTGCTCAGCTGGACAGTGCTATTGAAAAGGAGTCCTGGGAAGACTGAGACAAGAGCCATATGGTGTCATCTACAACTTCCCCATTCATGCATTTGACAAGGTCCTGAACATCAGGGGACAGAGAGTGGCTCTTCAAATGCTGAGGAAAAAGATGATGATGAAGGTGTGGGAAAAGAGAATTAGCAGAAGAGGATGAGGTGGATGAGAGTGACCTAGGTGATTGTGAGGATGTGGATAAACTGGGTGCTCCATTGGTGACCAGGATAGTACATCCTTCAGTGAAGAGGAGGAAAAGGCCCTTAGTGTAAAACACAAAGGCAAAACAGAATGAGCCTATGTAGAGACAGATTATGAACAGCAAACAAGGCCAAAACCACCTGATTTTCATCAGACATTTCCAAATAGGAATAAACATATTGAGCTGCTTTTATCTTTTTTATGGCAAAGTGGACAGTGAGAGAGAGAGAGAGAGAGAGAGAGAGAGAGAAAGAAAGGTCTTCCTTTGCCATTGGTTCACCCTCCAATGGCTGCCGTGGCTGGCACGCTGTGGCCGGCGCACCGCGCTGATCTGAAGGCAGGAGCCAGGTGCTTACCCTGGTCTCCCATGGGGTGCAGGACCCAAGCTCGTGGGCCATCCTCCACTGCACTCCCAGGCCACAGCAGAGAGCTGGCCTGGAAGAGGGGCAACCGGGACAAAATCTGGTGCTCCGACTGGGACTAGAACCTGGGGTGCCGGCGCCGCAAGGCAGAGGATTAGCCTATTGAGCCGTGGCACTGGCTGAGCTGCTTTTATCTTAAACACATTCTTCCAGGCTTTGCTCTTTCTATTTAACACAATATTTGTGCTTCTAGTGTTTTATTGCTTCATCTGGAGTGAGTGGAGGGTACCTTAATTTATGAACAGAATACTTTCATAGCATATGTGTTGAAGTAACAGTTTAAGCCCATGAAGCTTAACAGATCAGTTCTTGAAGCTGTGAGTATAAATAGATCTCTAAATATTAAATGCTAAGTTCCTTGCTGTCTCTTTTTCTTCTCAAACTTCATTAGGAATGGCAAAACTTCCATTTTTTTCCTGTTCTCTTTTCCCTGCTCCTCTGAGGATAAGAGGCAAGAAAAAAGGAAAAAAGAAGCTCTAACTTACAGTATTTCATGTAAAAATACATTTTCCTTAAATGACTCCATTCATATCATTCATATCATTATGTGGGCTAGAAAGCAAATCATTTCTGCCTCGAGTATAAATCTTGAGTGCCATTGTCAAGAGACAATGTCAGGAGACAATTGTCAGGAGAAACTTCAGAAGCCAGCTGCGCTTTTCTGAGACTGTTCACCGCCTTGCTATGGTCATGGCTTTGGAAAATTTTGGCCAGGAAACCCTGAAACATGAAACCGAACAGGGTTTGGTTTGCTGTTGTTGTTGTTATTTTTACTTGGCTGTTGTTACACCTATACTTTACCTCGGATTCTTTATTCTTGGTGTTGTTCTCAGAGAGGGAAAGTGTAGCTGACAGTAGGTCAGAACAGATGTTAACAGCTACAGGTGTCCTGCCGACTCAGGAAACCTTTCATGCCAGTCAAAGCAAAGCAAGTTGGATCTAAGGCTTAACTACCGAAGAGTTAATAGGAAATTAATAGGTAATAGGAAATAGTTTGAGTAAACTATTAAAACAACAACAAAAAATAACAACTGCTGATGAGGATGTGACAGAAGGGGAACTCTTATACATTGTTGATGGGATCGCAAATTAGTAAAGCCACCATGAAAAACAATATGGAGATTGCTTAAAAAAAAAAAAAAAACAGAGAAAAGGAAAGGCCATTTGATCCAGCAGTCCACAGCTGGGTATATTTGCAAGAGACATGAAATCATCATCAAAGTAATATCTGCCCCACCATGTTTATTGCAGCACTATTCACAGTTGCCACACTATGCAATAAGCCAAGGTGTCCATCAGCTGATGACTAAATAAAGAAAAGGTGGTCTGTATACATGGTGGAATATTGTTGAATTGTAAAAAATGAAATCCTGTCATTTACAGCAAAGTGAATGGAATGGAGGACATGGTATTAAGTGAAATAAGCCAGACACCAAAAGACATGTATGTTTAAAAAGAAAAAAATAGTCAACCTGCACATTGTTCGCTTTGGATAAGGAATGTTTAGATGTGTTGCTTTCATGGCTCTATTTTTAAGTCAGAAAACTAGAAGATTTATAAAAACTTTGGAAAATATCTGTAGCGTGTTGAAATAAAGTAAGAGCTTAATAAAAATATGCATTAATGCAGGAATCTACTGCCCTCACTCTAAGCACAAGAGATCTCTGTTGAAACTTGGGAAAAATAAACTTACTCCATTGGCTTTTATGGGGGTGGCACAAAAATTCAGTGGTTGTGCCCAGGAGGAGGGTAGTAGCATAGAATGAAAACAGCCTTCAAGTTCTTAAAACACAACCAAATTAAACATTAACATAGTCTTTACAGAATGATTCCCTAATTCCTTCATTCTACCCAGGCAGTTGATTTTTTGAAAAAGAAATTCAACTTAGAAAGGTAGTGTACATTTCTACTTTTATCAGGTATTTAATTTGTCATCATTAGCTGAAGGATAAAGGAATAAAAATTTCTGTTTAAAGTTTTCCCAGGACATCAAAAAAGACACAGAAGTTTTAGGGGAGAATTGTACCTTTTTGCTAGTTCCCTATCTTAATCCAGTTAATATAAAATGTTAAAAAAACAATTACCATTCATCTTTCAACTTGATGAACAAGCATTTTCATTGCAAATGAACTATATCCTGTAAATGATTATACACTAATAAAAACAGGAATCAACCTGACTTGTTTCAACACCTTTGTGTCTCTGCAGGAGGTGACATTTTTCCATCAGTTTGACACATGCTATTTTTTCAGCCTCCCTTTGGCTTGAGTAGTGTAGATTTTCATTTGGTTTTGAATTCAGTAAAGAATATGACTGAATTCTAAAAGTGAAAAATAATATCATACTTTTCATACTCTTTATAAAAATGCTGTAAAAGTTTGTGACTCTCCAGAGTTTCACTGGCATCCCTCAACATCCAGTGTTTACAGTGGTTTTAAGCTATTGGTAACATTTGAATAACTTGCAGTGTAACATGGCAGTCCTGTTAGGTTTGCTGTTTAAGCAGCCTTGGTAAGATAACAGTTGACCAAATACTAACAGCTTTATCTGCTTATAAAAGAAGCTGGTTTCAGCAGAATTCTTCTGGACACCAGTAGCCAAATAAGAATTACAAATCTTTAGATTCTTTGAGTTTGCTCCTCTTTGAGTTTATTTTCTGTCCATAAGTGTGGGGATCTTTTGGCAGAGTTTGTTTCCTGAGTTCTTGTTTCTGTTCATCGAACAAAATAATCACTATTAGAATAGATTTGCTCACCCTGACAAGTCTAGGTGCAGAGTGGGTGCCCAATAAATAATATTTGAATGAATAAATGCTGTACACTGAATAAAGGGACCTTCTTGTCTCTCTGCATGTCTAATTCAGTGGTTGTGTATTTAGGGATTTTGAGTGAACATTTGTCTTCATATCACAGCTATCCATGGAATATCTTAAAAATGAGCCCTACTTGGATGGTTTAAAATTCAAGACTTTAAAAATTGCCTCCAGATTCAGATAAAAGTAAATTTGTGCCATTGGCTATAAGCAAGAAAGGAAATATATTAATTTCTTGTTTGTAGGAGGGTTGGGAAAAAGTCTTTCCCAGAATGAACGTGATTAAACTCTGGTGGGAGAAGTAAGTTAAGTAATTCTAACTGCATAAAGCTTGGCACTCATTCATGAGTGCGTCTACTCTCCTTTGTTGGTTTTATATACATGCTGATGGCTTGGCTGGCAAAAATGCTGATTGTTAATTTATTGATGCCAAGCAGCTATAGAACCAGCTTTGTGTAACACATTGCAGACTAGACTGAAAATGCCTTGCTTATTCTATTGATTTTTATACTCTTTTACATCAGATAATTATATGTGTATGATAAGAATTGTTCTATTGGTGTTACTAATCTTTTTTTTTTTACATCAGAATTTATTTTTTGTAGATATAGCTAAAAGTGTGTGGTCTATAAAAGTAAAATTATGAGTCCCTTGAAAGATAGCCCCAAATGGTCTATTACAATAAGAGTATATATTTTCTTGCTACTTTTGAAGTATACTTTTTATATTATATGATATGTTATAAAAAGGAAAATGTTCACTCTAAATATATGGTCCCAGAATTAGAAATGCAGAGAGCAGAGTTTGAAAAATGGTTACACGAGTATTGTCTTTATAACATAGTTGATCTCCACCATGTAGTGGTGCTATAACATTGTCACTGCAGTGGCACTGTAATTATATATGCCACTTCAGTTTTATCCTTTTATTTTCAGCTTTATAACTTTCTCTCTCAGTTAGTTTGAGTGTTCAAACCTGGCATATAATTAAATTAAGATTTTTTTTTTTTTTAAATACAAGCTAGGACTTCACTTACTTAAAGTATGAAATGAAGTTATACTTCAGGTCAAGTTACTCAATAAACCAGGTCTTGGCATTTCAAATGTATAGTTATGTTTCATGTTGACTAACAGTGGTTAATATCTCAAAGGTAAGTAAGTACCATAGAGTGTGGCAGTCGGGGTTCTCTAGAAGCAGTGCTGAGATGGAGTGTGGGATGCAGAATGTTTGTTGAGATTCATCACTAGGGAAGAACGAAGTGTGGGCTGAGGTTGCTGCTGGACTGACATGAAGGCATGGCGAGCCTCTGCAGAAGCAGGGGGGAACTCTGGAGGCAGGGCTGCCGGCCTCTGTCAGCACACTTGGTCCATCTCTGTCTCTCCTCTGTTCAGTCACTGAGTGCAGACCGTCCAGGAAAATGCGTGGCCTCAGGCAAGTGGCTGTTTGCAGCCAAGACTGGCCTAGAAGTTGCCGCCTGCTGCAGGCTGCCTGCTGTCACCTTCCCTCTAGTTGGGCAGAAAGTTCTTTCTTGAAGGGATGCTACCTCTCTGTGTCATCCATGTAGGCCTCTCATAATTATCATTAACAATAATACTTAGGTTCTCACCTCATTATTTTATCTTATTAATGAAAACACTTCAAGTGAAATGGTATGCTTAAGATATTGTGGTTAATTACTGGGCAAAGCCAAAAAGAAAAACTTGTGTTCTACTCCTTGATTCTGGCAAACTGACACCATGCTATGATGCACAAATTATTTTACTTTTAGGCTGTGGTCAAATATACAAGGGATAGTCAAAATATCCATGGAAAACATATATTATGAAAAAAACTACTTGGATTTAAATTTCTTTTGAATGAAAATTAACTCTTTTAATTTCATTTCTCCATGAGCTCTTTGAAGAACCCTCATATGAGAGGAGAAGGAATCATAGCCACTCAAGAACTAGTCTGATAAAACAGAAAAGACAGGTTTAGATTCCAGCTGATCTGGTTCCCAGTTCATGTTTTTTTCTGGCTCTATAACCAGATACATCACTTGGTCACTCTGACCTTCAGGGTCCTGATGTGTCCATAAAAGGAATGAAGTTGATGTGTTGAATAAATAACAATAGATATATGAAAAAATATTTGGGATCACTAGCCATCAGGGAAATGCTAATCAAAACCACAATGAGATATCACCTCATCCCTCTCAGAATGTCTAAAATCCAAAAGACAGAGAGTCACTTTTACACTGTTGGTGGGAATGTAAATTAGTACAGCCACTGTGGAAAACAGTATAGAGATGTCTTAAAAAAATCAGAAATAGACTTGCAGTATGATCCAGCAGTCCCACTATTGGGTTTAGACCTAAAAGACTTGAACACATTGTATCAAAAATGCATGCATCACCATATTTATAGCAGCACTGTTCACAATAGCCAAAATTTTCAGTCAACCAAGATGTCCATCATCAGATGAATAGAAGATAAAGAAAATGAGACATATATATACAACAGAAGATTTTTCAGCTGTAATAAAGAATGGAATTGTACCATTTGCTTCAATATGGATATAAGTGGAGGACCTCATGTTGAGTGAAATAAACTGAACACAGAAAAACAAATACTGCATGTTCTGCCTTAGATGTGGGAGCTAAAGTTAAAAATGGAAAGAAAACAAAAAGAGAAATGTTGGTTGAGAAATGAAGATGTTTGCCTCTGTGTCTCTCTTACTCCTTTATTGTTGACATATTAGGAATTGATAGATTGATACATGAGCTGATAGATTTTTCTAGAGTTGCTTCTGCAATGTACATCTACTCCAGACTGGCACGGAGAGGGGACCTTAAAAAAGAGGCATGACACATGGAATGAAAAAGATTTGACTAACAAAGACTCATGGGATGCTTATTGTGGGCCAAGCCTGTTTTCAATTTTAGTGATATAGTTCATTAGAAGTTCACTGAAAGTACCAGATCTGAGATCTTTAAAGATTGCCTGCTTCTCTCTTTTCCACTGCCATAGTCTTGCTTTTGGTTACTTACCCTAGGCGGACTGCCATAAGCTGGTAACTATTTTCAGCCTATCTAGGGTAGGTCACCTTAAACCCATTCTTCGCTCTAAGGGAATTCTGGTGAGGTTATTTTTTGCTACTTTAGCAGAGCCCCAGATCTCTCACTGGCTTTCTGACTGGCTCTGCCTGTATTGATTCCTTATCTTGGAATTCCCTTTCCTTTTATACATGGTTAACTCCCACTTGGCATTAAACACTACAAAGTTCTTTAGGGAAAGCTTTTGTTGCTCTGAGGACTAGATAAGATCTACTTATTCTTCCCTGGGCTTCCTCCTAGAACATATCAAGGGATAATAACATTTTTATTTGGGTGATTATAGATTTCCTACCACAGACTGCAGCTCCACCAGTACAGAAGTCAAGGTGGCCTAGTACAGTCCTGGTACAGAGTTGGGGTTTGGTGAATTTTTCTGAGTGGAGGGAATTGAAAGATCACATTGGCCTCTCCTGAGCAGCCTGGGCCCCCTACCTCACTCCCTGGGCTCTGTAAGGATAGTCACAGACCAGTGCAAGTCCCATTTACTTTAAGGTATGCGTTTGCTACTACGGAGACCAGGAAGCAAGCCTTGATTCTCATGTCAGCACTTAAAAAAAATTCTTATCTGTGTCTAACCTCTGTACTTGTCATGATATTTCAGTATATATTATCATGTCATGTTAAAAAATCATGGTACTTAAAAAATTTTGATCAAGTCATTGAATTATGAAAAGTGATAACCTTTAAATATTATTGCTCAAATTAGTTTTTTTTTTTTTTTTTTATGGAGCAGTTTCTGGGGCGGTAGAAGGGGTGTAAGAATCAGGAAGCTTTCTCAATCTGTTGTTTTCACTCGCACAGTAAGCTCATGGAAAGACAGCATCCAGTGTTTTGTGACAGAAAGGAGACGCTGACAGGGAGATTAAAGATGGAACTGGAGAGCAGAAATCTCTAGAGTTGGCTTACAAGAGCAAATGTAAACCCCCTTGTAATAAGGACATTTCTTGGCTATTTAATGCTGGTACTCCTTCAAGGCTGTTCCATGTTAAAATGGACATCTTCTGTTTTTATAGAAAGTCATGGAATGTCTGGAATTTTGCTTAGAAAAAGGAATCCTCATCCTGCTGTGAAGCAGTGAAGTACTGAGTTTTTGTTAGTTGTGGTCTCAGACTTCAATTCTAAAGGCATCCTAAAAATGAGACGTGATTGACTCTGAAGTTCAATATTGCACATTTAAGAAAACATGAAAACAGTTAGATGTGGACCCAGAAAATGAGAGGTACTATGTCAATTTAATTAAAAAAATTTGTAAATTTATGTTTTATTGACTTTGACAGTGTGATTTAATTGGCTGCTTCATCTTCATGTTTTATTTTGAAATGATTTACTTTATAAAGCTTTCCATATAAATATTTTAACTTTAAATAAATTAAAGCAATTGGTAGTTTAGTTTATTACCTATGTTATGTTTTAGTAGTTTCTATATGAATGCCAGAACAAATGAACTAAAAAGCGTTTCATGATTATTCATGCAAATAATAATATTGAAATCATAGTAAGAATGATGTTATTTAGAAACTTTTCTTGCATTTTTATATCACTATTAAAACTAGTTATGTGATTTGCAGGCTTATAGATATTATTCTTTCCAAGTCTTGGCTATGGCACTCTGCCATATGAGAACTGGGATGGCTGAATTTTTAATCATACAATCAGAGGCTAATGCCATTTTTCAGTACAGGGCACCATCTTCACAATTGGTAGTTTGGTTTAATCATTACAGTAACATAGATGACAGGTCAACAGAGTTGATTAACATACAGTTTCTTGCTTATCCCTTTCATGATTAACCAAAGGCTTCAAATTGCTGGACACTTGTTTTTTTAGTTTATTAGAGTTAATAACATGTGATATTCTAAGAGCCTCATTTTCCATATTGTGAATATAATTTCTCTAGGGAAATGTAAGAATTCAAGAAGAAAATGAAATTAGGTGTTTTTCTTGCATAATCATATCTTGTGTGAAACCATATAGAAAAGTAGCTATTATAATCTGAGGGAATTTTTAAAAACTGGCTTTTGTTTAGCTCTGTGTGGTATGACTCAGATGAAAACGCCTGTTCTTAGTAGTAGCCCAATCCACATTTTATTTAATATATTAACAACTTAATTGATTAATATGTCAAATCTTTAATCTACTTTTACTAATGGGCAAAACAAAATGATGAACTGCCTCCATTACAACAAAAACCATGAATCCTAAGAATGTAGACTGATGGAAAATGAAGACTGTTTTTGGTGTCAGTGAGATAAAGGCTATTTAATTTTTTAAAAGATTTATTTATTTATTTGAAAGTCAAAGTTACACAGAGAGACAAGTCTTCCATCCGATGGTGCACTCCCCAGTTGGCTGCAACAGCCAGAGCTGTGCTAATCTGAAGCCAGGAGCCAGGAGCTTCTTCCAGGTCTCCCATGCGGGTGTAGGGGCCCAAGAACTTGGGCCATCTTCTACTGCTTTCCCAGTCCATAGCAGAGAGCTAGATCAGAAGTGGAGTGACCAGGTCTCCAACCAGGTCTCGAGTTGCTGGCGCTTCAGGCCAGGGAGTTAACCCACTACACCACAGCGCCGGCCCAAGGATATTTAATTGACTTTGCCACCACAGCAATAGTCTAGTACCTTGGGAGGAAAAATAGTTTTCTCATTATAGACTTAGACTGATTTTCCATCAAATTAAGTGATAACTCTGCTTGTCTACTTCATGTCTACATGACTTCTGCAAATAAATAATTTTTTGTTATTTATTAAGGATGGATCTTGTATTTTTCTTGTATAAAGTAGAGAATGAGATGGAAATTAATTCACAGAGCAGTTTGGACTTTTGTGTAGATTTAGTTAAAGTAATACTTACTGAACTCATTGAGGCACTGATTTAGAATTCAAGAAGTTATAGGCTGGCACTGTGATGTCATAGGTTAAGCGTCCACCTGTAGAGCTGGCATCCTATATGGGTGCTGGTTCGAGTCCCAGCTGCTACTCTTCAGATCCAGCTCACTGCTGATGGCCTGGGAAAGCAGTGGAAGATGATCAAAGTGCTTGGGCCCCTGCACCTGCATGAGAGACCCGTTAGAAATTCCTGGCTCTTGGCTTTGGATCTGCCCAGCTCTGGCCCTTGCAGCCATTTGGGGAATGAACCAATGAATGGAGGATCTCTCTCTGTCTTCCTCTTTCTGTCTGTAAATCTGCCTCTCAAGTAAATAAATAAATATTTTAAAAAATTCAAGAAGTGGTAAATGAAGCAGTCTTTCTGCTTATGTTCATTCATTTATTTTTTAATTTAACTAGTATATAAAATTATGAATTTCTCTGGGGGTATTATGTGATATTTGTTACATGTATATATTGTATAATGTTCAATCAGGATGTATAGATTTTTCCTTTCAAGCATTTAACATTTCTTTATGGTGAAAGCATCCAAAATGTTATCTTCTTTTATTTTAAAATAGACAAATGTACACTACCTTATCTATAGTCACCTTACTGTGCAACAGAACCCCAGAACTTCTATCAACAATAACTTCTATTAGTAATAACCTAGCACCTGTCAATCTTTCTCCACTTTTCCCTCCCTACTTCTGTCCCCTGCTTTGGTAACACAATTATATTTTTAACTTCTATGAGATCACCTGCGTTTTAGACCCAACATATGAGAGAGATTATGTGATATTTGTCTTTCTGTGTTTGGCTTATTTTGCTTGACATGATGAATTCCAGTTCTATCCATGTTGTTGTGGATGGCAAGATTTTATCCTTTTTTATGACTGACTAATATTCCATTGTATTCATATATCACATTTCATTATCCATACATTTAGGATAAACAAATAGGTCATTTCATTTTCTTGACTGTTCTGAATAGTGGTGCAATAAATGTGAGAGTTCAGATGTCTCCTCAACAGACTGGTTTCATTTCCTTTGAATGTACCCAGGAGTGGCTTGCTGGATCATATGGTAGTTTTATTCTTAGCTTTTTGAGGAACTTCCGTGTTATTTTCCAACACAAATGTACTAATCTACATTCCAAGAGCGTGAAAAGATTTTCTTTTCTCCACATCCTGACCAAAACTTGTTTTCTTTTGTCTTTTCGATACTAGCCAGTATTACTACAGTGAAGTTATATGTTGTTGTGGTTTTGATTTGCATTTTCCTGATGTTAATGATGTTAAGCCTTTTCCTGTAACTCTTGGTCATTAGTATGTTTTTCTTTGATAAATGTCTGGATCTACTGCCCATTTTTAAATAAGGTTATTATTATTATTATTGCTGTTGAGTTTCTTAAATTTTCTGAATGTAATTCCTTGTCAGATCTATAGATTCAGATGCCATTTCATTTAATTGCTTCTTTTATTGTACAGAGGTTCTTTCATTTGATGAAATCCTATTTGTTTTTTCTTGTTCTTTTGGGGTTTAATTAGAAAATATTTGTCCATTCCAATGTCCTGAAGTGCTTTCTAATAGCGTCAAAGTTTCAAGTCTAACATTTAGGTCTTTAATTGATTTCAAAATGTTTTTTCATACATGATAAGAGATAGAAGTCCAGTTTCGTTCTATGTGTGGATATCTAATTTTCCTAGCACCATTTATTAAAAAGTCTATTCTTTGTGTCTCTATGCGAGGACAAACCGTTGAAATCTTTACGTAATATGTACTAAATTGATCTTCTGTGTATAAAGAGAATTGAAAATGAATCTTGATGTGAACAGAAGGGGAGAGGGAGCGGGAAAGGGGAGGGTAGGGGGAGGGAGAGAAGTTGTGTGGGGGGGGAGCCATTGTAATCCATAAGCTGTTCTTTGGAAATTTATATTCTTTAAATAAAAGCTTTATATATATATTTAAAAAAGTCTATTCTTTGTCCAATGCATGTTTTTATCACTTTTGTCAAAGATCAGTTTGGTTGTAGATGTGTGGATTTACTTCTAGGGTCTCTAATCTCTTCCATTGATCTATGAATTTATTTTTATGCCAACACCATGATGTTTTGGTTACTGTAGCTTTGCAACATATTTTGAAACCAGATAATGTGATGCTCTTTGCTTTGTTCTTTTTGCTCAAGATTATTTGGCTATTTTAGATCTATTTTGGTTCCATACAAGTTTTAGTAGTATTTTTCTAGTTATGTGAAAAATGTCACTGTGATATTGAAAGGGTTTGCATTGAATCCATGAATTGCTTTGGGTAGTATGCACACATATTAGTGATGTTGAGTCTTTCAATCTGTGAACATGGAATGTCTTTTTATTTGTGTTCTCTGCAGTTTCTTTCATCATTGATTTATAGTTTTCACTGTAGAGATAGTTCACCTCTTAGGTTAAATTTATTCCCTTTATTTTATTTTAGCTTTTAGAAATGGGATTGCATTCAAATTTCATTGTGTTCAACAATGCTGCTGATTTTTGTACATTGACTTTGTATTCTGAAAATTTGCTTGGATATTAGTTCTTACAGGTTTTTTTTGGTGTAAACTTTGTTTTTTTTGTTTTTTTTTTTTATATATATATAAGATCATGTCCTGTGCCAACAGTGACAATTTAACTTCCTCTTTCCCAGTTTGGAGGCCCTTTATTCTTTCTCTTGCCAAGTTACTCTTGCTAGGGCTTTCAGCTCTATCTTGAAATTACATGGTGAAAATGGGCATCCCTATTCTAGTTCAGATCTTAGAAGGCCTTCAGCTTTTTCCCATTCATTGTGAAGTTAACTGTTGTCTTGTTATATATTATGTTGAAATATTTCTTCTCTACCTAATTTGGTTGGAGTTCTTACCATGAAGAGATGCTGGATTTTATCAAATGTCTTCTCTATCTATTGAGATGGTCAATAGATGATTTTTGCCCTTCATTTTGTTGATGTGGTGTATCACCTTTATTGATTTGCCTGTGTTGAACCATCCTTGCATCATTAGGAAGAATCCTACTTGATCATAGTAAATTATATTTGTAATATGCTGTTGGATTCTATTTTTTAGTAATTTGTTGAGGAGTTATACATCAATGTTCACTGGGAATATTGACCTGTAGTTTTTTTTTTAATTTTGTAAGATATGGTTCTGGTATCAAGGTAATGCTAGCTTTATAGAATGAACTTGGAAAAGTTTCCTAGTCTTGTATTTTTGGAAATAATTTAAGAAGGATTTGTGTTATTTCTTCTTTAAATGTTTGGAAGAATCCAGCAATGAAGTCATCTGGTGCTGGGATTTTCTCTGATGATAGGTTTGTTTGCTTATTTATTTATTTATTTATTATTAAAAGATTTTATTTATTTATTTGAGAGGTAGAGTTATAGAAAGTGCGAGGGAGAGACAAGAGAGAAAGGCCTTCCATCTGCTGGTTCACTTCCCAAATGGCTGCAACAGCTGACACTGAATTGATCCGAAGCCAGGAGCCAGGAGCTTCCTCCAGGTCTCCAACATGGGTGCGGGGGCCTAAGCACTTGGGCCATCTTCTACTTCTTTCCCAGGCCACAGCAGAGAGCTGGATTGGAAGAAGAATAGCTGGGACTAGAACTGGTGCCCATATGAAATGCCAATGCTGCAGGCAGAGGATTAACCTGTGCCACAGTACCAGCCCCTGATGATAGATTTTAATCACTGCCAGACTTGTTATTCATTATTGGTCTGTTTAGGTATTCTATTCCTCATGATTCAATCTGGATAAGGTGTGTAGGTCCAAAAATTTGTCCGTTTCTTCCAGGTTATTGAATTGTTGCCATGTAGTTGTTCATGGTAATATCTATCTATCTATCTATCTATCTATCTATTTATTTATTTATTATTTGAACGTCAAAGTTACACAGAGAGAGGAGAGGCAGAGAGAGAGAGAGAGTCTTCCATCTGATGGTTCATTCCCTAATTGGCTGCAACGGTCAGAGCTGCGCCGATCTGAAGCCAGGAGCCAGGAGCTTCTCCTGGGTTTCCCATGCGGGTGCAGGAGCCCAAGCACCTAGGGCATTTTCTGCTTCTTTCTCAGACCATAGCAGAGAGCTGGATGGGAAGTAGAGCAGCTGGGTCTCAAACCGGCGCCCATATGGGATGCCGGCGCTTCAGGCCAGGGAGTTAACCTGCTGCGCCACAGCACTGGGCCCCATGGTAATTTCTAACAATCCTTTGTATGCCTGTGATATCAGTTGTAAGTCTCCTTTTTCATCTCTGATTCTATGTATAATTCAAATAATATATAATATATAATATTATACATAATTCTATGTGTAATTCAAATTCTCTTTTTCTTGGTTTGTTTAGCTAAAGGCCTGTCAATTTTTGTTGATCTTTTCAAAGAACCAGCTCTTCGTTTCTTTGATTTTTTTTGTTTGTATTGTGTTTTTAGTATACTATGTCATTTATTTGAGCTCTGGGTTTATTATTTCCTTACTTTTACCAATTTTGGATTTGATTTTTCTTGTTTTTCTGGTTATTTGAGGTACAATGATAGGTTGTTCATTTGAAATATATATGTTTTAATGTAGACATTGGTGGCTATAAGCTTCCCTTTTAGTACTGGTTTTGGTGTATTGTATTTGCATTTTCATGAATTTCAAAAATTAAAAAATTTTCTCCTTGATTTCTTTCTTGATGCATTAATTTCTCAGGAGTAAGTTATTTAATTTCCATGTATTTGTGTAGTTTCCAAATATTGATTTCTAATTTTAGTGTGTTGTGGTCAGAAAAGATACTCAGTATGATTTCCATTCTTTTAAATTTGGTGAAACTTATTTTGTGACCCATTTTATGATCCATCTTGGTGAACCTTCCATGTGATGTAGAGGACAATGTGTATTCTGCAGTTGTTGGATGCAGAGTTCTATAGCTGTCTATTAGTGTGCAATCTAGGGTGCTATTTAACTGTTTCTTTGTTGATTTTCAGTATAGATGATCTGTCCATTTCCGAAAGTGGAGTGTTAAAGTCTCCTACTATTATTCTATTGGGATCTGTCTTCCTTTAGGTCTTTCAATATTTACTTCACGTATTTGGGTGCTCCAATATTTGGTGTATATATAAGTGTTATTACCTCTTGTTTATTGAGCCCTTTAATAACCATCCAGTGCCTCTCTCTCTCTCTCTCTCTCTCTCTCTCTCTCTCTTTCTCTCTTTCTCTCTGGTTCTCTCTTTTTATTGCTTTTTGTTTTAAAACTATTTTATCTGATAGAAGTATTGCTACTTCTGCTTTCTTTTGGGTTTTATGTGCATAGAATATCTTGCTCCATCATTTCACTTTCAGTATATATGTGCCAGTAGAGATGAAATACTTCTCTTTCTTTCCTTTTTTAAAAGATGTATTATTTTTTTGTTTGAGAGGCAGAGCACCAGTGAGAAAGGGAGTGATTGTCAGAGAGAGAGAGAGAGAGAGAGAGAGAGAGAGAGAGAGAGAATCTTCCATTTGGTGGTTCACTACACAAATGGCTTTAACAGCTAGGGTTGGGCCAGGCTGAAGCCAGGAGTGAGTAACTCCATCTGAGTTTCCCATGTGGGTTGCCATCCCAGGCACATTAACAGGAAGCTGGATCAGAACTAGAGCAGCTGAGACTCAAATTGGTACACTGAGTGGGATGCCAGTGTCACAAGAGGTGACTTAATCTCTTGCCCCCATTTGTGGTCACTCTTTCAATTCTTTGTTGTAGTTCCTTTCTTTCCCCTTGTCTTGTAACTTCATTTGTTGATAGGTGATTTTCTTTAGTGGTGTACTTTGATTCCTTGATATTATTTTTGCTAAGTCTGTTTGCTTTGTTTTTACCAGTAGTCTTACAAAAAACTTCATTTGAGTATAACAAGCTATCTTGAAATTATAACAGCTTAACATTGATTATAAAGATATGGAGAGAGACGAAGAACAAAGAGATAAGAAATCCTAATAAGGAACTCTATATTTTTGCTCCATTCCTCTCCGTATTTTGGATTTTGATGTTACATTTGACCTCTTTCAATATTGCCTATCTCAACATTTTAAAGTAGTGATTATAATTTTTGCCTTTGTAGTAAACATAAATGCTTTACATACCATTTTTATAACACTAGAGTATTCTGAATTTGTGTAGTTATTCTTACCATTGAGTTTTCTACCTTCTGATATTTTCTTCTTACTTGTTAGTCTCTCTCTCATTTTGAAAAATTCCCTTTAGCGTTTCTTTTAACATAAGCCTGGTGGTGATGAATTCTTTCACCCTTTTTTAGGGAATGTCTCATCTTTTCTTGATATCCGAATTATGGACCTGGGGGCAGAAACTATAATCTCAATTTAACTGATTTTTTTTGCAGCAGGCCTGGCACTGGTAATTCAGTTAATTGGCTTTTTCCCAGGCAAGAGGTGACTTTCCATGCCATTCTCTTTAGAAATTGAGGAAGGGTGAGAGCATCAGTTCTTTCTTTCTTACTTTTTCCACTGCAGCTTTTCTGATGCTTGTAAGAAGATGAGGCGCTTGTCTCTCACCTGGCTTCTTAGCTGTTGTGAAGGCGACTTGCTGTGTGTATAGCTTTTTACTTTGGCGTCTGTGGTAAGGGTGAATGGCAGAGCAGTCACCAATCCTGTCAAGTCAGTGTTTTCATTACTTTGTTTTACAGCATGGAATGAGAATTGGAGTAAGGAAGAATATTTATAAAAATGTTCTTTCTGTGCAGTAGGAGGAGTATAAAGGTTATGGGAACCCCAAAGATATAGTGATTAATTTTCCCTGCATACAGTTGGTGTCATGCTAATTAATAATGCTGTCAGTGGGAGGATGGAAGAAAGGATAGCTTAATAGAAGATGTGATTTTCAACAAAAATTCAAGGAATTATTAAATATATAATTCAAGGAATTACTATATATATGTGTATATATATATGTATATATGCACAATCAGAGCTGACATTCTAGTGTAAGAAACAGCAACATTTTAAAAATAGTATTTTTATAGGTAGGAGGAAGTAATTTGCAACCATCACTGCATTTTCTCCCATTGGATGGGTCTTTTATGCTTTACAGAAGGTCAAAAGCACATAATGTTGATGTTGGGGGTTGCTTAGCTTTTATTGGAGGAGGGAGAGAGGGAAGGTAGGAATTGAAGCCCTGAGGTTTGTAATTTGATGGTATGGATTGAGAGAACTCTTTTCTAAAGGCTTTTATTTTTCCAACAAAGTATGAATGAGGCCATCAACTGAGGTTGGGATCAGATGTGTGTGTTCTCGTGTAGGAGAAAAGAGCAGTATGAAATAGTTGCCTAAAGTGCACACTTAATGACAAATGCAGCAAGATTTCTGACCAGTGTTTAGTCTCCATTTGAAGTTGTATCATGCACCCAAAATAAAATAAAATAAAATAAAATAAATGTTTGTTTATGTAACTTTATAGAAAGTTGATTTTTTTTTAAGTTATTTATTTCTAAGACAAGAGAGAGAGGGAAAGACAGAGAGACAGGGAGGGAGAGACAGAGGTCTCCACTCTGCTTCCTAAATGCTCGAAACGTGCAGGACTGGACTAGCCCAAAGCCGGGAGCTAGGAACTCAGTTCTGGTTTTCCACTTGGGCAGGTGGCAGGGATGCAAATACTTGAACCATCACCAGTTGCCTCCCAGGATGTGCATTAGCAAGAAGCTAGAATTGGGAGTGGAGCCAGGACTCAAAGCCAGGCACTCTGAGATGGCATGTGGGCATCTCAAGTGGTGTCTTAACTGCTGTGCCAAATGCCTGTCCCAGATTTCTGGGTTTTGACAGAATCCTGAGGACTATAGTTTCTTACTGGCTGCAGGAATAGTTGGTAAATGGATGGATCCTTGATCAGTTTTATGAAGGTCTGATGAAACTCAAATATTTATTTTAAAAACTCCTTAAAATATGCTCATTTAACAGAAATTTTAGCAGATTTTTTAAATTGTAATTGTTTTGATGGATAAAGATTTATGCAATTTGACGTAAAACCATGGCTTACCTTTTCAATTGACATAGGAATTGATTAGCCGTTCTCCCTAACTGGAACAAATCGCATCAGGTAAAAATGTTATTACTCAGTTCTTAGTTTTTGAAGATGAATATAGTCTTATTAATGTAAAGTTATCTTTCTGCCAGTACTAAATGTGAAGGCCCTTCCCCCATCCACCCCTGCCCCTTACTTGATGGGCTGCACTGCTCTCTGCATTTGTTTATTTTAACAACCCTTTAATGTTTTCAATTCAAAAAGCTTTTCGTTACCATTAGGAATGAATCCAAAATCAGTGACAGAAATTAATAGACAATACATTTCAACAATGCTCTGTTACATTCCATTGCACATTATCTATCCCCAGGAAATTCTTTTCTTGCCAGTGAAGTAGAGTTAAAATAGAGACGGGATCATTGAATAATGCCTTAAGAAGCATTTTAAAATCCTACTTATCCCTTTGAGACTTTTATGATTCCCCTTTTTATTTTTTCTTGGATAGTATTTTACTCCTGGAAATTAATTCTGCATCCCTTTTTGTTTCATACCTTATTTTTCTCAATAGATTACACATTGTTACTTCTGCCCAAGTTATCTTCAATGAAAATGGTCTAAGCAATTTTCATTCCTAACCTTATATGATAAGGCTGTATTATGAAAGTGCCAAGACCAATTCCTACTGTTTTGATTTGAATCTAACTGCAGCTACTATAGAAGCCTAAGTGAATTTTCATTGCCTTCCCTTTTACTCTGTGTCAAAGTTAGATTGGACTCAGTATTGAATTGGATATATTTATCCTAGAGTTTAATACACATAAATATGTGAAGAGATTAATTATATCTATTTAGATACAAGTTAAAATGTATATATATATTTATTTATATTTATACATTTTATTCTTTGGGGAGTACATGTTTCCCTTTTGATATCGATTGTGGTATTCTTAGAAATTCAGCACATTAGTGGATCTATAGATTTTGTACAAAAACAAGTATAAGTTGGAATAATAATGTGCTCTACTCATTTTTGAGGGGGAAACTGTTGGATTAAATTTAGTCTGTATTATATAGTGCATAGAAGATTTGAAAACCACAGTGTTGATCTGATCTCTATTTTGTATATCATGAATCTTTAGAAGTTTTGAGCAAGAATAATTTTATTAATACCAATTTTTAACAAAAGTGTTTGCTTGAGTTTAGCAAGGATGCTTTTTCTGAGATTATATTTTTAAAAATGTGTCATTTTGTACATTTGCTGGATAAATTTTTGGCTGGTGAGAAATTGTACAGAGTACATGATGCAGTATCCTTTGGCTGTGTTTTGTGGTCTCTTGTTTTATGAATTAACATATTTGTTTATACTTGCAACTTTAAGGAATTATTTTTGTTTTCCTGCATTCTATTTAATAGGTTTCACACTTGCATTCTGTTGTCAATTGATGGATTTAATTTTTTGTTATTTGATTTTTAATGTTTTTATTAACATACAGTAAACATGAATTATTATTTGTATTCTATTTTTTATAGCTTAATGGATTTTCAAAACCATATGATCTACTGCTAGATAGTAAGATAATTGTCCCTATGTATCTGAGGCAGAAGGAAATTGAGTTAGTTTTCCAGTGCTGTTCAGTGTGGCAGGCTGGAGCAGAGCTCATTGCCTGTTTATATACCTACTTTATTATTCTTCACTGAACACTATCACACAGATTAATTGAGAAAAGAGTAACAGGGTCTGTGACTGCACATCCTTAATCTCCAGAACATCTATTAGTTTAAAACAGCTTGCTTGCCAAATCTTTCCTCCTCCTTTTTTGGGTAGATACTGGAACCCTCCTGATAATTCATCTTTTATGAACCATTGGTTCATACGTAGTTTTAAGCTTTTCTAAACTTTATTTATAGTTGAACTTTCAGTGTTTTTACTTATAATTACAAATTATGTTTATAATTACAAATTATGTTCGTAATTTTGGGGGTCTGATTAGATTTATTCTAGGCAAAGTTCATTTAGATTCCTGCTAACTGGTTGGAATTCATTAATATTTAAAAATAATATAGCTTGTTTATACTTTTTGCTCTTGTTCATTTGAATATGAATCTTCAGTTCGTCTTTGTACTCTTTACACTCACCCTAGCCAGAAAGAGAGGTAAGCAATTGCACATTAAATGAGAAGTGTTTTAATGTTACAGTCAACCACTTTTCTGCAAACTGGATACTAATCTGCTTTTAGTTAGTCCTATGACATACTCATTTGCATTGTAGTACCCTTTTGGGGAGAATCTAATAGGTTTTCAACAATATCCTGGCCTGATCAAAAATACAATCTTTGTGATGCTTTTACTGCATTGGAAGGTGTTAATGGCATATGGGAGAGCAGGCTACTGAATGTCAAATTTTATATACTGAAGTAATGTTAAAACAAGGCAATCACAGTGGAAAAAAAAGTTAGATGTGACCTAAAGATTAATATTTTGATTAGAAAGCTGTATCTTTTATAGAGGCAAATATACTGTTCTGTGTGTTATGGCAAAGAATAAGGTTATAAAATTAATTAGTTCTGAAATGTATAACCTACTCATAGTGCTTCAAATCTAGATTGTCAAATTTTCAGCAGTTTGGGCTAAATGAATTTTTACCAATGTTGTCCAGAAAAAAGTATGACCTTGTGGAGCTCAAGGTGGATGAACAAATCCTTTTGAAATTACGTTCTAATCTTCAAATCATTCATATTTTCTCAGGATAATCATTTGTGTATGTGTAAAAAGTGATCCAAGTAATAAGACTGTACAAAAGAATTTGGGAATGCTTTAATGGGAAATTTTACATTAGCTCAATTAGACTCAGATGAATCAACATTTGTAGCTGCTGCATTTCTCTATTGTTCAGCCCTGTTGTATAAGCAAAGCCATCTCATCAGTTAAATATGGCTTCTGTGGAAGGTTACTCCTGTTCTATATGTTGAAGAGAGTTTGTTAAGCAAATAAATGGGAGAAAAAATTCCCAGGGGAATATTTAGCTCCTTAGTATTTTAAAGTCCCTAGTTTGTATATCAACAATCTAACATGTTTCATTAGAGAAACCAATAGGTATCCAAATAATTTTCTTAATTTTGATATTTTATTAAAGAGTCTACTTCATATAAGATAATTTATACATATTTAGGATGCAGATACTAAAATGTATATGGCAGACATTAATTTTCAGCTTTATTAATGTTACTAAAATATCTCTCAGATTATTTGCTACTAGAATAAATCTAATTGTAAGATTTATAATCAAGGAATCAGTCCACTGGGTTATATCCAATTAAAACTATTATAACATCATTAATAGCCAGCGATATTTCTCTTTTTCTTTTTTTTTTTAAAGATTTATTTTATTTATTTGAAAGGCAGAGTTACAGAGAGAGGTAGAGAGGTAGAGAGAGGTCTTCCATCTGCTGGTTTACTCCCCAGATGGCCACAACGGCCGGAGCTGCGCTGATCTGAAGCCAGGAGCCAGGAACTTCCTCCGGATCTCCCACGTGGGTGCAGGGGCCCAAGGACTTTGGCCATCTTCTGCTTTCCCAGGCCATAGCAGAGAGCTGGATTGGAAGAGGAGCAGCCAGGACTAGAACCGGCACCCATTGGGGTGCCTGTGTTTCAGGCCAAGGCTTTAATCCACTGCACCACAGCATCGGCGCCATTATTTCTCTTTTTTTTCATTTCTGAATTCCATTCAACTAACATTTCTTTAGAGTTTACAAAAGGGTCACAATGAACCCCTTGTTGTATGGGGTGAAGAAAATATAAAAGTTGCTTTTACTTGCTGAGTGGTTGCTTTCTCAGAAAGCAGAGTTTTCTTCTTTCTAGTCACAAAAAAGGAACTCAAGGATGCTTAGGGCCTGTCTTCATTCTCCTTGTGGTTCTCCACAGGAAGGAGGCTGCTCACCTGATTGATCAGAGCTGAGCACACCAGTGTGCTACTTTTTACTTGCTGCTGTTGTCAAGCAGAAATATAGTTTCCTCTTCACCTTCCTCTGTTGGTTGCGGGGCAGGCTGGGTATTCTTGCTCTGCAGTTGGTTGAGGGTTGGCCACTTTTCTGTTTTTCCACAGATGAGTACAGATTCCATGTGGATGGATGGAGGAAGAAGGTCAGACTTAAGACTACTAGACCTAAACCTTCTATTTATTTCATGTTTATAAATAATTTTTTAAAGATTTATTGTATTTATTTGAAAGATAGAGTTACAAAGATGGGGGACATATGAAAGACAATCTAATACTATAGTTTTGTTCCTCTAGTTATTTCTATCAAAGTCCAATTTATTTAACCTGAGTATAAGAATTCTTTAAATATATAATGAATACTGCCAATGATTGGTAGAATCATATTCAGACATGAAATTATCCTTTCTAAAGGCTACTTTTTCTTCTAATATATGCTGTCTGTGTTTGAAAGTTTTGCCACTTACTCTACTTTTTCCTTGTAGCTGGGAAGAGTTCAGAAAATGCATTTTATGCCAAGCTCCTCCAATTTCCTGCTGGTGTAGTTCCAGCAGTCACAGAAACCACATTTTACCCTCAGCAGAAGTCTCCTCTGCTCTTCATCAGAGTGGGTTTCAGGGATCCGTTTCTTGGATTTAGCAACCTTGCCAGTTCTTGAAAGTCTTACCCATGTGGCAGAGTTTGTTAACCTTGACCTTCCACTGGGAAGATGTAAGAGTTGTGGAACTGCTACATCAACTACAAGTGCTTGTTGAAGATTAAACCAGACACTGATGAACAAGAGCTTAAGTCACCCTAATTGTTATTATTTAAAATTTGGCTATTCTGGCCAAATGTTCCAAGACCCAGAATATATGAGCTGTGATGCATTTTTTCTGGCACTAATAGTACATGGCCAGTATTCTATGAGTATCAATGCTGATGGATTTTCGTGGGGTCAGCCAGATATATTAGGTCTGGCATCTGTGTGAGGTCTGTGGGAGGAATGCCAGCGAAGTGCAGAGCTCAACCCTCCAAAAGCTAGTTTGGCACTGGAGACTTTTCTCAAGATGGTTTCATTTAAAAAGAGAGCAGTATTTTTGCTAATTTTTTTCTAAACTTTAAAAAATATCTTTCAAAGTTGTCCTTTAAGTGCTAAACAAAAAAATGAATATTTTGAAAAATAAATAAAATAAGCAGTAAGGTAGTTCATGGCATCCTAGAACAGGCAAAAACTCATTGGTGCTAATAAATTTTGCTTCTAAAAGAGTTCTCTTGGAAAATGAGGGGCAGAAGCCAATGTTGAGGCAGTTGTAAATATGTTAAAATTTATCTGAGAAATTTTCAAATGGAGTGTTAAATGAGACTGGGTGCAGGCTGCTAGCATGCTGCCTATCAGGTTGGAATGTGAGTGGCATGTGTTGGCAGGGTGCTGCCCCACTCTTACGCAGTGTGTTGGGCAGGGTGAAGAGTCAGCTCTGACTGAGAGCTCTGGCACAGGTCCTGAGGTGTGGTGACCCTCTCTCTTCCCTAGGAAATGCCATCTTCTTCAAGACCCTCTTTATCATATTGCAGAGAGTTTGTGGAACAGTCCCAGCTGATGCTGTCTCCAGAAAGTTCTACCTTGACTTGCTCTTAGCAATGTCAGTGAGACTTCTAGCATTAAAAAATGTATTTATTTACTTATTTGAGAAGCAGAGTAGCACAGACAGAGGGGGAGACAGGGAGAAAAAAAGAGAGATCTTCCGTCTTCTGGTTCACTCCACAAATGGCCACAACAGCCAGGGCTGGGCCATGCTGAAGCTAGAAGCTAGGAACTCCTGCTAGGTGTCCCACTTGGGTGGCAAGGGCTCAAGTACTTGGGCCATCATCTGCTGCCTTCCAAGGCACATTAGCAGGGAGCTGGATCAGGGATGCCAGCATTGGAACCTGCTGCACCACAATGCCAGCCCTGAGATTCCTAGCTTTTAATTAGTGAACAGATCAGTTTTCTTTGACAGTAACACACATATGCCCTCAGGCTCTTACTTTTTGTCCTCTGGAAATGACTGCATGAGGTGGAGGAGCACATGATCCCCAGAGTTAAGAATACTTAAGGATAAATGATTACCTTTCTCAAATAAAATGCTTTAATTATTTTTAAATGTTTATTTTAATTTGAAAGGCAGAACAAGAGAGAGAAAGAGAGAAAGAGAGAAAGAGAGAGAGAGAGAGAGAGAGAGAGAGAGAGAGAATGAATTCCAGACTCATCCTTTTAACAAGTCTCCCTAAGCTATGATAATGGTATTCATCTATTTGTGGAGGTAAACCCTCTTGGCCCAACACTACTTAAAGGTTCCACTTCTCAACACGACTGCACTAGGGGTTCTAACACATGAGCTTCGGAGAACTCTTTCAGAGCATGGCTCCAAGGCTTTGCCTGCAAGTGCCACACTCTCAGACAGACAATTGTTTTATAGGAAGGAGGTTGAAGTCCTAGGAAATGTTGGAAAGCCAGGAAGCCAGGATTTAGAACGAGACTATCTAGGCTGTAACTTTGTTTTGGTGTTTAGCTTTATTGGAGCTATAAGCATAAGGAAATTCGTATGCATTTAGGTAACATTATGATAATAATGATAGTTTAATTTTATATGTCATTTACTAGCAGGTTGTACTCAAGGCTGAGAAGTGCTGTGCATTATGCTAGTGAAGTCTTTTCCTTCCTTATATTTCTATGTGAACTCTGACCACAGATTACTGGATTTCTAGCCTCCGCTCGCTCCCTGCCCCAGTCTAGTCTACTTGGTGTTGACCAAGACTTTTTTTTTTTTTTTTTTTACTTCAAAGCTATTCATGCCCTCTCCTCCTGTGTATACAGATGTTCTCACCTAGCATTCAAAGGTCCTTGAAATATGTGGCGTGGGAAAGCAGCAGGCCTTTCCGGCCTCATCTCATCTCTATGGGTCCTGTAATTCTATGCTGAGTTCTCCTCCTATGCTCCCAGACTACTTATGCTGTGCCTTTGGCACCCTCTCTCTTCCCCACCACCAGCCTTTGCTTGTTCAGTTCCCTCCAACCTTCACAACCAGGTGAGGATGCTCCTTCTACATCAAGTCTTACCACATGAAAAGAGGAACAATATCACTAGTCACTAGACGTGAAAATTAGGCCCCAGACAGAAACAGTGTGTCTCTCTTATTTTTTTCCTTTGTGGCAAAATATACATAGCATAAAACTTACCATTTTAACTACTTTTAAGTGTACAGTTAAGTGATACTAACTATATTCAGAGTATTGCACAACTATCACCACCATCCATCTACATAACTTTTTCATCTTCCCAAACCCAAACTCTGTATGTATCAAACAATAACTCTCCAAACCTTCCTCAAAACTTCTGGTAAGCACCATTCTACTTTCTGATGCTATGGATTTTACTACTTTAGGTACGTCATATAAATGAAATCAGCTAATTTTTATTCTTTTATGTCTGGCTTATTTCACTTAGCATAAGGTTTTTAAGTTTCATTTATGTTACAGCATGTGTCAGAATTTCATTATTTTTGAGGCTTTGTAATATCACATTGTATTTGTATGCTACTTTTTGTTTATGCTTTTGGTCTCTCAGTAGATTGCTTCTCCATTTTGACTGTTGTGAATAATTTTGCTGTTAACATAGTTGTATAAATATTTAAGTCTTTTAGTTTTTTGGGTATATTCCCAAAATTGAATTTCTGGCTTCCATGGTAAAGTTTTGAAGAATCTGATGCTGTTTTACATCAGTGGCAGCATTTCACATTCTTACCAACAATGCATAAGAGTCCCAATTTCTCCATATTCACAGTAACACTCAGTATTTTCTGTAATTTGCATATCCTTAGTGACTTGTGTTAATGGTCATCTTTTCATGGCTTATTGACCATTCCTATATTTTCTTTGGAGAAATGTCTATTCAGGTACTTTAACTAGAGTTGTTTGCTTTTCTTTGGTTGAGTTGTCCTCTACTATTTTTTAAAATGTATGTATTTCCTTGTTTGAAAAGCAGAGAGATTGAGGAGAGGTAGATATAGATATGTCTCCATCTGCTGGTTCATTCCCCAAATGCTAACAACCATTGGGGCTAAGCCAGGCTGAAGCTAGGAGCCAGGAACGCAATCTGGATCTCCCATGTGGGTAGCAGAGACCCAAGTATTTGAGACACCCCTTATGCCCCTCTGCCCCTGAGTGTACATTGGCAGGAAGTCTCCAACCCAGCACTCTGATATGGGATATGGGCATCCAAAGCAGTGTTTTAACTGCTGTGCCAAGTGCCTGCCCCTGCAGACATCTCTCCCCCATTGTATTTAAGCACGTAATTTCTGTCTGTCACTCCATGGTCTGATTTACATTGATATTATTTATGTGTTTCTTTCCTCTCTAGGCTGGCTTAGCTCCTAAATGACAGCCATGGTTATTTATCTCTTTCTGGTAGTACCTAGCAGAGGTGGTATTTTGCTTTAGTAAGCCTCAAATAAAATTTGGTAAATGAGTAGAAGATGGTTTAGTCATTCATTCCACAAATGCCCAAGTGCTGTTTCAAGAGTCTCTTCTGGGCACTGGATCTGAGCATGGGGATAGAAAGGACGTGGCCACATGGGTGGAGGACAGTAGAAGAGGACAGGGATCAGTTTGGGCAATGTGCTGTGAACTCTTTCTCTGAGATGGTGCCCCTTAAAAATACTCATATGTAATAATAGAAGTGTGGCTTCATCTTTTGGTTTTCGAGAGCTGATTTCTTATTTTCCTACTTTTCTTCCATCTTTCTGACAGTTACCTTGCCTTCGCCTCCTTCCCTCTTGGAGTTTAGTTAATTGGCGCATTAACTGGAAGGTTCATATGTTTCATGGGAACATGGGGAGGAACCATGGAGGTGTGAGCCCCTTTTCTCCCTCCTCTCTTTTCAAGGAAACTTAGGGTTTTTGAGAGCTGGTGGGTGTCCTTGCTTTGTACAAAAATTCTGATGTTAATATAAACTCAAGCTTTGAAAAGTGCTGTTATTTAGCAGGTATTACCAAGCCATTACCACTTGGGGTGTGCCAAATTATATATAGTTACTTATGACCATGTAACCCTGTTGCATTATGAATGGTGAATAAGTGTTCCAGATGGAACTGTAACTTGTATACTCTGACTTTCTGGATAAAAGCCTATTGTTAGCTCCAGAAGTCTTACCTGTGTCCCCAGTACTGCTCAGTTAAACTTTCTAAAGTCAGATCTATTCACCTTAATTAACTGAATTTCTGAGTTTTTAGTAGAAAAGTTGTCAGTCGTGTTCTTGCAGTGTCCTTGAGACTCTTTTCACGTTTCCATGGCAACTGCCTTTCAACTTTTAGGAATGACAGGCATTTCCAAGTGTTCTCAGATGCTATCAAATTACTTCAATTGAATCAGACACAGTTGCATTGTTCTCTAATAATAGCACTTTTGCTGCAAATTGCCAGAGTTTGGATTTCTTTTAAAGTTAGCAGTTGGCAGAATATGCCTTTTATTTGTTTGTTATATTTATTTTCTTCTGTGACATGTTCAGATTATATACTTTTCTAATGCATGAGCCCCCACAAAAAATGGTATTGAACTTAGTTTTTCTTGCTACAGTTGTGTTAGGAGGAATACTTAGTAATTAAGTGTGTATATCTTTTATTGTTGTTGTTGTTGTTAGCATCCATTACCTGCAGATTATCTATGACACATAAAAAAGTTGTCATGTGTTGTCCACTCCTCTTTCATACTTTCTTGGTCCATCTCCTTACCACTTGGTCAGTATATTTTGGTATTTTAAGTAAGTTAACTATAAGCAAAATGGTAGGAGGAGGTAAATTTGTTGGGGAATAGAAATAATTCCTCATTCTTCTAAGAGTGAAGAAATACATTTCAAGTGTTTTACTTTTTTGTGGGGTGGTGCCATGGCTCACTAGGTTAATCCTCTGTCTTCGGTGCTGGCATCCCATATGGGCGCTGGGTTCAAGTCCTGGTAACTCCTCTTCCAGTCCAGCTCTCTGCTGTGGCCCAGGAGGGCAGTGGAGGATGGCCCAAGTGCTTGGGCCCAAGCGCATGGGAGACCAGGAGGAAGCACCTGGCTCCTGGCTTTGGATTGGCGCAGCTCCAGCCATTGTGGCCACTTGGGAGTGAACCAACGGAAGGAAGACCTTTCTCTCTGTCTCTCTCTCTCACTAACTCTACCTGTCAAAAAAAAAAAGAATTACTTTTTTGTGGCAAATTATTCACTTTTATAGATATGAATAAGGAAAAATTAGAAGCATATAAATAATAATACTCCAAGAAATTGTTTGCCATTTATGATTATTGAAGAAGGTTGGACTACTGAAAACCTTTAGGTTTCAGGCATTTCAATTTTGAATGTTTGGGGTCCCTGCAGGAAATGGATAAGCCCCCAAGTGGGATAATTAAGGAGAGTTTAATAAAGGCACTGTTTGAGAAGAAATGGTCAGAGAAAAGTGAAACCAACAAGGGAGGGTGCAGAAACTTGGGGTTGCAACTGTGGAAAGCTTTTACTGTCCTGTTACCATCTTTCCAGAAAGGGTAAGGAGAATTTATCAGAAATCAGAGAAGTAGGGGCTTTCTAACAAGATGTTGAGTGACACTGCGTACCTTACCCACAGTCTGACAGGGAGGGATATGAGGACATTGCACTCTTTCTTCCCTTTAATCTTCTGCTGGTACTTCCCCCAGGCAGAGTCCAGTAGGAAGCTAGAAGGCAAGGAAGTCCGTTCATGAGTTCCAAACAGAGTGAGCCTCTCAGGGCACATAGTAGGCAGAGAAGGGTACAGAGTGTATCACTCAGGGGAAATGGCAAATCTCCATCCCAAATGTATCCTCTCTCTCATTTTCTAGCCATCATGGTATCAAGTGTTAATCCCCTAAAGAAGAGATCTAGCTGTCTGGGTGTTGTGAACTATTTAACTCTGAATGTTCTGGCCGGCACTGTGGCTCACTAGGCTATTCCTCCAGCTGCGGCGCCAGCACCCCAGGTTCTAGTCCCGGTTGGGGGCTGGTTCTGTCCCGGTTGCTCCTCTTCCAGTCCAACTCTCTGCTGTGGCCCGGGAAGGCAGTGGAAATTGGCCCAAGTCCTTGGGCCCTGCACCCGTATGGGAGACCAGGAGGAAGCACCTGGCTCCTGGCTTCGGATCGGTGCAGTGCGCCGGCGGTAGTGGCCACTTGGGGGGTGAACCAACGGAAGGAAGACCTTTCTCTCTGTCTCTCTCTCTGCCTGTCAAAAAAAAAAGTATTCAGTGTCCCAAACTGTGGATGTTCTGAATGTTGCTTTCCTAGAAATTCCGAGCAGTCCAGATAAAACGTGACATTGAGCCCTGTCAGTTCATAACCTATTGTCAAGGACCACATCTGAACATCACTCCAGCACTGCTTGTCCTGTGTTCCTTGATGTCACATTGGGGATGCATCTTCAGGAGTGCCTGGGCATTCTAGAAAACTGAACACCTATAATGGATCAAGCATGGACTAGGTTCTGTAGTCATGAAAACAAATGTGAAACCTAGTTCCTTCCTTAAGGAGTTTACAGTCTAACAGTGGTGGCAGATATTGAAAAATTGCGTGTTATAAAGTGTTGTAGGTTTTAATTCTGAAAAATTAAAAAATTCCCAGCTGAAAGTTATTATAGTTTTGAAATAAGCTGACACCTTGCCAAGACAGTTTTAGATCAGCTATATTCTTCAATCAAGGAAATTTTGGCTTTAACACAGAAATTAAATTTCTAGCATGCTATCTTTCCCTTTGGGAATATGCTGGGAACAACAGCCTGAGTGACAAAAATCCCTCCCACCTTTCACTCATAGTTACAGCCAGCTAAGGTATTCGCAGATTCTTTGGATCTTTAGGCACTGCTATTATATCGTACTCTTTTTAAATTTTTTCCGGTTTTACTGCCTTCTTGAACAACTCCAAAGGAGGAATGAGATTTCACCTTTGATTGGCATCTTCAAAAGTCTCTTCGTTTTAGCCATTGTCTATCTGCAATAGAAATGCCTACATCTGTTCTATGTACATGCAGTAGAAATGATTGTTTTCAGTGCCTCAATGAGTAATCATTTTCTTGGACCAGTGGAAGCATTCAGAGCAACCTACCTGAGATTCCCTAATGTCATTCCAGTATATATCATAGTCTTCCTCTAGGTAGATCCAGGTACCTCCCTTCCTGTGGGGCATCTGAGTAAGAATAATGGGGTTCCTTTATAGCTTGGCTCTTAAAAAGTAGTGACACACCAGAGCCAGTATTTTATAAGTGAGAACACTATAATTTGAGACTTCAAGAAACTTATCCAAAGCTTCACAGATTTTGAGTTTTAGGATTTTCAGAGCCCATAAAGTAATTATGACACTGAATTTTGTAGTGGGAATTCAGTAAATGTTGAATGAATAAATCAATAGATTTTCAATCTTGTTGGAATGTGATATCAGTGGAAGAATTGGTTGGGTGCTTGCCTCTGAACAGAAGAGTCACATTTTGAGACTTGTTTCTCTGAAAAAATCTGTATGTTGGAAATGCCTGTTTTAGACTAAGGGAGGGAAATGGTGTATATCTATGAAGACCCTTGAAAAGGTCACTGTAAGTCGATAATTTATTCTTCCTAAAAGGAATGTTTCTTAGAACAAAGTCTGTGATAGGTCCTACATCTCTTTTTATGCAGTACTCCTTTTTACATTGCCAACAAGGAGGAAACAAGTGTTGGGGAAATTTTAATTTAAAGAACACAAAAGAAATATAATATCCTTGAGTTTTTTTTCTAAACATTATAAACTACTATATCCCATTATATGTTGGTGTTGAAACTGGAAAGAAATAGAGAATTCCCATTTAAAGGATATTACATAATTATATTTTGAGGTTTTCTACTGACTATTGGAGAAGTCATCTTTTTATCAGCTAGTGAGTCTTTTCCCAGAACATGAATGGTTTCCTGAATCACCTTTAAGCCTTTGGGCAAACTTCCCTTTATATGGTTAGAAGATAGACCAGTTTTGTTTCTTGTCACTTACCACTTAACATACTGGGGTCCTTGAACTTCTGTTCCCTGCTTAGACCATGAGCACATGAGAGTCACTGGTCCAGGTCTTCCTGATTCCTGTGATGTCTTTATAAACACATGGCCCAAGTCAGCCACTGGTATCTGAGACTGGTGGGAAAGATGAATTCATCTGTTACATCTAAGGGAATATGTAGTCTTGCCTCCTTTTTAAAACTTCTGAAGGGTCTGTCTTTGCTCTGGGCAGACTGAATTGGATTTATTGTCTCTTAAAGGGCCCTAGCAATTTTCCCCTATAGATGATCTATCTCATATTTCTCCCAATTTGTAAAATTTCAAAATTTAGCTCTCTCATTTAATGTTCTTTTGAAATTTTCTGCCCTCATGGGCAATAAATAAAAGAGAAAGGTTTTAGTTTTCTAATCTAATAAACAACAAAACCAATCCTTCTGGTTTAACCTTAAGAAATATGCCCCTAATAGGAATTATGTGACCCTGAGAGAGTTCATGAACTTGTGAGAGGACAGCATCTTCTTTCTTAGGCAATCCAGGAACCGTGGCTTAAACAGCTAATGTAGAGCAGATTGTGTAGTTATTTACTGCACCATTTAATTTAGTGATTCATATAATCACTCTTCCAATGATAATAACCTTTGACACTAGTAAGACTTAACTTCTGAATATGAATGAGGGTAAAAACAGCAGGAAACACATACATTAAATTTTACTGGTCATTAAGCACATTCATTCTTGAAATTCTGGAGGATATACTTTGACTTCCAAAATGTCCTTCAAGAAGCTCAAGGTGTTTTACATGTGATATCTTATTAGTCTGTAAAGCCAAATTCAATTTGGAATAAGAGTAAGAAAATCTTGAAAGTGGAGATTGCTTCACACTTCAATACACCACACACAGAAAAATGAAACAAATGCAGTGTTGAAAAAAAGGTGTAAGTCCTCATGTCTAGAATCAGAAATTTATTAACCTTCTACTCAGTGAGCTCCTGGAGGTCAGAAACTGTGCTTTCAATTGTGTAAAGCCCTTGGTCAGTGCTAGGATACTTCTTTTCATGTAAAGTTAATGAGAATGAAATGTTTCTTAGCTCCATTGCATTTCTAGGTTGCATTATACAGGT
Organism: Sylvilagus floridanus; assembly: GCA_949820135.1. Taxonomy (NCBI): domain Eukaryota; kingdom Metazoa; phylum Chordata; class Mammalia; order Lagomorpha; family Leporidae; genus Sylvilagus; species Sylvilagus floridanus. The sequence continues at coordinate 48,193,611 of OX463239.1, read as the reverse complement.
AGCCTAAATTACTGTGAATCATTGAGAGTGGGCATGTTAAGGAGATTTTGCTCTCCCAAAATATCTAGCACAGTATACTGGTGATACTTAATACATTCTTGTTTGTTAATAAGTTCTTTTTGAACATCAAAGCTAGAGAGAGAGAGAGAGAGAGAGAGAGAGAGAGAGTTAGAGAGCCAGAGAGAGAGAGACAGAGAGGGAGATCTTCCATCAGCTGCTTCACCCAAATGGCCCTAACAGCTAGTGCTTGGCCTGCCTGAAGCTAGGAGCCAGGAGTTTCATCCAGATCTCCTACATGGGTGGCAGGGGACCCAAACATGTGGTCCATCTTCTGCTGCTTTTCCCAGGATATTAACAGAGAGCTGGATCAGAAGTGGAGGAGCCAGGATGCGAACTTGTGCCCATATGGGCTACTGGCATCATAGGTGGCATTACTGCTATGCCACAGTGCTTGCACAAATAAGCTTTTTGGACACACCCAGTACCAAAGAGGTTAGTGTTTGTGTGAGGAATTTTCATTATTTAATAATTGATAAATGTAATAATAACAAAGGAAGTATGCTGAAGACTTGGAAAAAAGTGAGCAATTTCATAGATAGGTTATTTTTCCTTTGGTTTCTGGAGTTAATTAAATCCAGAAGAAAGGAAGCCTGCTTGGATAAGTAGGATCCAAGATTAAGAACAAAAAAGATGAGAGGAAAAGTTCAGGTAAATGAAGTGTTTTGAGTATTCTTCCTGCATGTGCAAAACCCACAACAGAGTTTTATTTCAAAATTTGTTAGTCTTCTGTTAGAATTTGCTTCTATAAACACAGATGCAAGTTTGAAATATATAATTTACAAAGTATTAACTCTGAACCTAGCACATGTTTAGAATTAACTTTTAATCAAAACATTACTTCAGGTGATCTTAATCTGCATTGGAAGGCATTCATCTAGGTAAATGTGTAGAGGCTGGACTCCTGACACTTCTTTCTTGAATAGCACCAGTGTCCTCTCTTACATGATCATATTTAGCCTGATCCTCCCCTTCAGACTTGATTTTGCTGAAAGCAACAGTGTGGTTTGTGAGACTGACTCTGAGCTGGAAGGGAACCGTGAAGATCATCCAGTCTAGTGGTTTCCCAACCTGCTCATAGTCACACAGTTGGTTATTGACATTTATGGTAGTACAGTTCATGGCATCCTGCCTTGAATTGTAGGAAAAACATATTTACTGTTTACCTCTTGATTCCTTCTTCAATCTGTGTGTCATGAATTGAGATGACTGGTGCAGCCTGGCTTCATCAGTCCTCATCTTAGTTCTCGCTGTATTTAATTATATTAAGTTTCATTGGAGGTTGTAAATTGGAGGAGATAGATGCTTAATGATTGGAGGGGAAATTGAGACCACGTGAGAAGGATTTTCTGCGATTTGGCTTTTAAATTAGTGGTGTAATTTCTAGAGGCTTAATAGAATCTATTATGTCCTTTTTGTTAATAATAAAAATAATAATAATATTCCTAAGAACAACTATAATAAAAATGACAATAATAGCAACAGTGTTGTGTCAGGTGTTTTGATACATTATTTTCTTGAGCCCTTATGCAGTCCTAATATGTCCCATTTTATAGATGAGAAAAACTAAGGCTTACAAAAGTTAATTAGCCCAATTTATGTATGGCAGAAGCAGCATTTTTCATTCATTAGAGCTTGCAGCAGATGTTATACTTAACCCTTCTTAGTGGTGATTGAAAGACAAATATTAGCTCACATTCAGAAATCCACCAACAATAGATGCTGGAGAGGATGTGGGGAAAAAGGGACACTAACCCACTGTTGGTGGGAATGCAAACTGGTGAAGCCACTATGGAAGTCAGTTTGGAGATTCCTTAGAAACCTGAATATAACCCTACCATTCAACACAGCCATCCCACTCCTTGGAATTTACCCAAAGGAAATTAAATGGGCAAACAAAAAAGCCGTCTGCACAGTAATGTTTATTGCGGCTCAATTCACAATAGCTAAGACTTGGAACCAACCCAAATGCCCATCAACAGTAGACTGGATTAGGAAATTATGGGACATGTACTCTACAGAATACTATACAGCAGTCAAAAACAATGAAATCCGGTCACTTGCAACAAAATGGAGGAATCTGGAAAACATCATGCTGAGTGAATTAAGTCAGTCCCAAAGAGACAAATATCATTTGTTTCCCTTGATTGGCGATGACTAACTGAGCACCAAAGGGGAAACCTGTAGAAGTGAAATGGACACTATGAGAAACAGTGACTGGATCAGCTCTTGTGCTGACTGTTGTTGTACAATGTAATACTTTATCCATGGTAGTATTTTTTTTTTTATCCTAGTACTAGAGGTTGAACTCTGTAATTAACACACAATTATTCTTAGGTGTTTAAATTTTAACTGAAAAGTGATCCCTGTGAAATATAAGAGTGGGAATAAGAGAGGGAGGAGATGTAAAATTTGGGACATGCTCAATTGGAACGGCCCCAAATGATGGAGTTAGAATTGTGCCAGGGGATTCCAATACAATCCCATCAAGGTGGCATGTACCAAAGCCATCTCATTAGTCCAAGTGATCAATTTCAGCTCACAATTGATCACACTGATAGGTCTAAGAGTCAAAGGGATCGCACAAGCAAGACTAGTGTCTGCTAATACTAACTGATAGAATGAAAAAGGGAGAGAATGATCCAACATGGGAAGCAGGATACACAGCAGACTCATAGAATGGCAGATGTCCTAAATAGCACTCTGGCCTCAGAATCAGCCCTTAAGGCATTCGGATCTGGCTCAAGAGCTCATGAGAATAGTTTAGGCATGGAAAGCCAAGACATTCTGGAAAAAACAGAAGACCTAAATGAAAGATCTCTGCGAGTGAGATCCCAGTGGAAAGAACGGGGCCATCAAAGAAGGAGGTACCTTTCTCTGAAGGGAGGAGAGAACTTCCACTTTGACTATGACCCTGTCGGAGTAAGATCGAAGTCCACGAACCCTAAAAGCTTCCATAGCCTCGGCAACTCATGACCAGAGCCTAGGGAGATTACTGACGCCATAAACAAGAGTGTCAAATTGTTAAATCAACATCAGGAGTCACTGTGTACTTACGTCTCATGAGGGATCTGTCCTTAATGTGTTATCCAATGTGAAATAATGCTATTACTAGTACTGAAACAGTATTTTTACACTTTGTGTTTCTGAGTGGGTGCAAACTGATGAAATCTTTACATAGTATATATTGAATCGATCTTCTTTATATAAAGATAATTGCAAATGATTAAAAAATCTTGGTGTTAAAAAAAAAAAGAAAGACAAATATTAAAATTTGTTGCTTATTACTCTGCTTTAAGTATTTTCAATGTTGAAAATTTGTTAGGATAATGTGATTGAGATTGTTTCAACATGCATTTTTTTCTTTTTTTAAACTTTTATTTAATAAATATAAATTTTGAAAGTGCAACTTTTGGATTATAGCAGCTTTTCCCCCCATGACCCTCCTCCGACCCGCAACCATCCCACCTCCCACTCTGTTTCCCATCCCATCCTTCATCAATATTCATTTTCAATTATCTTTATATACAAAAGATTAACTTAGTATATAATAAGATTTCAACAGTTTGCCCACACAGACACACAAAGTATAAATAAAGTACTGTTGGACTGGTAGTTTTACCGTTAATTTGCGTAGTACAACACATTAAGGACAGAGATCCTACATGGGGAACAAGTGTACAGTGACTCCTGTTGTTGATTTAACAATTGACACTCTTGTTTATGGCATCAGTAATCACCCGAGGCTCTTGTCATGAGCTGCCAAGGCTATGGAAGCCTCTTGAGTTGTGACCTTATTTAGACAAGGCCATAATCAAAGTGGAAGTTCTCTCCTCCCTTCAGAGAAAGGTGCCTCCTTCTTTGATGGCCCGTTCTTTCTGCTGGGATCTCACTCATGGAGATCTTTCATTTAGGTGGTTTTTTTTTTTTTTTTTTTTTTTGCCACAGTGTCTTGGCTTTCCATGCCTGCAAAACTCTCATGGGCTTTTTAGCCAGATCAGAATGCCTTAAGGGCTGATTCTGAGGCCAGATTTCAACATCTGTCTTTTCTAGAGTCTTAGACTCAATCATAATTTTTGTCAAATGGGCTATGAAATTTATATTTATTAAATAAAAGCTTTCCAAGAAAAGTAAGAAACTTACCTGGCACTGTGGTGCAGTGGGTTAAGCCACTCTCTGTGGTGCCAGCATCCTGTATGGGTGCTAGTTTGAGTCCTGGCTGCTCCACTTCTGATCTAGCTCCCTGCTAATGTGCCTGGGAAAGCAGCAGAGGATGGCCCAAGTGCTCGGGCCCCTGCATCCATGTGGGAGACCCAGAAGAAGCTTCTGGCTCCTGGCTTTAGATCAGCCCAGTTCTGGCCATTGCAGCCATTTGGAGAGTGAACCAGTGGATGGAAGATCTCTCTCTCTCTCTCTCTGTCTCTAACTCTCTAACTCTGCCTTTCTGCCTTTCAAGTAAATAAATAAATCTTCTAAAAAAAAAGAGAAACTTCAGATGTTAATTTAGAAATCTCTACTTTTTAAGTTCAGTTTATTTCTAATTGATAAATGTTAATTGTATGAATGTATTTATGAGCTACACAGTGATGTTTCAATAATATATGCATTGTAGAATGTTCAGAGCAGACTAATTAGCATATCCATAACCACCAATATTTTTCATGTCTTTGTGGTGATAACATTTAATATTCTGTCTCTTAGCTGTTTTGAAATGTCAAATGCTTCATTAACTGTGGTAACTGTTCTGTGTGGTAGAACCCCAGGACTGATTCCTCCTGTGTAACTGTAACTTACCTTTGTGCCTGTTGACCAGTGTCTCCCCCTTCTCTCCAACTCTGGTAAACATCCTTCCACTGTCTCTTTCTGGGAGTTTCACAATAATTGCTATTTTGTGGTATTTGTCTCCCTGTGCCTGGCTTATTTTATTTAACATAATATTTTTTTAGGTTCATCAAGATTGTCATAAATGATGATTTTCTTGCATTTTTAAAAGCTGAATAATATTCTGTTATGTTCATTATACTACCTTTTAAAAAGTGGTTTTAAAAAGTGGGTTTTAAAAGTGGATTTAAAAGTGGGTTTTAGAAATCCACTCATCTGTTGATGGACACTTTGGCTGTTTCATATCTTAGTTATTGTGACTAATGTTGCAAGAGTATTCAAGTAGGTACATCTTTCTGCATACTGATCTTTTTAAAGATTTATTTATTTGAAAGGCAGAATGACAGAGACAGAGGAAGAGATAAAGAGAGAAAGATCTTACATATGCTGGTTCACTTTCTAAATGGCCAATAACTGGGACTAGCTCAGACCAAAGCCAAGAGCCTGGAACTCCTTCTAGGTCTCCACGTGGTTTGCAGGGGGTTGGGTATTTGGGCCAAAGTAACACACTTTCCCAAGCATGTTACTGGGGGCTGGATCCGAAGTGGAGCAACCAGGACTGAAATGCACACTCAGATGTGGGATTTTGACATTGCAGGTGGTGGCCTAACCTACAGTGCCATAATGCCAGGCCCCTGCATACTGATCTTTTTTTTTAAAAAAAAAAATATTTATTTATTTGAAAGACACAGCATTGGTGAATAGAGGAGGAGAAGAGAGATATATCCATCCACTGGTTCACTCCTCAAATGACTGCAGATGTCAGAGCTGGGTTAGGGTGAATGAGGATGGGCACTAAGAACTCCACCTGGGACTCCCATGTGGAGGCAGGGGCCCGAGCACTGGGCTGTCATTTACTGCTTTCCCTGGTGTGTTAGGAAGAAATTGCATCAGAAGGGGAGTAGTTGAGACTCTGACTGGCACTCTGATGTGGGATTCTAGTGTCAAAAGTGGAGGTTTAACTTGTAGTACCACTCATGGTGCTGGCCCCTGCATACTAATTTTAATTTCCCTACATGTATATAAAGAAGTAGGATTATTGGCTTATAGGGTAACGCTATGTGTTTTTGAAGAACTGCCATAACGTTTCCCAAAACAACTGTGTTAATTTACAATACCACCAACATTTTATGAGGGTTCCCTTTTCCCCACATCCTTGCCAATGCACGTTATCTTTTTATCTTTTTGATAATAGTTAATCTAATTGGTATGACATGATAGCTCATTGCAGCTTTCATCCTTTATTCTGTTGATATTGTGAATCATACTTATTGATTTGCATATGTTGTACCAACCTTGCATCCGGAAATAAATTCTACTTGATCCTGATGATTGATCCTTTAAATGCTGTTGAGTATGGTTTGCTAGTATTTTGTTAAGGATTTTGTCTCTGTATTCATAAATAAAATTGGTCTGCAGTGTTCTAGTAGAACCCTTGTTTGGCTTTGGTATCAAGGTAATCCAGGCTTCACAAAATGCATTTCAAAGTAATCCTTTCTCTTTAATTTTTTGGAAGAGTTTAAGAAGGAGTTGTATTACTTCTTTGTGTTTGATAGAATTCAGCCATGAAGCCTCTGATCCTCGACTTTTTCTTTTGGATGGGAGACTTTCTATTGCTAATTCAATCTCTGTCATTATTGGTCTATTCAGATTTTCCGTTTCTTTGTGATTCAGTCTTGGTATGTTCTGTGTTTCTAGAAACATGCCCATTTCTTCTAGGATGCTAAGTTTGTTGGTGTGTTCATAGTAGTTTCCTAGGACCCTTTGCGTTTTGGTTTAATCATCTGTAATATCTACGCTTTCATTTCTGATTTTTGAGTTCTCTCTTTAGTTTACTTAAGGGTTTGTGCATTTTGTTTACTTTCCAAAGAAAACCCCATTAGCTTCATTGATCTTTTCTATTGTTTTCCTAGTTTCTATTTATTTCTGTTCTGATCTTTATTTCCTTCCTTCTGCTAACACTGAACTTTAGTTGTTCTTTTTCTGGTCCCTTGAGGTGTAATGTTAGGCTGTTTATTTCAGGTCTTTTTTAATATAGGCATTTATTTCTGTAACCTTCTCTATTAGAACCACTTTTGCTGAATCCCACGTTTTGATATGTTCTGTTTCCATTTTTATTTGCTTCAAGGTATTAAAATTTTCCCTATAAATTTCTTCTTTGACCTAATAGTTGTTTGGGAGCATATTATTCAATTTCCAGATGTTTGTTAATATTCCTTGATCCCTTCTGTTATTGGTTTCCAGTTTCATACAGTTGTGACCAGAAATCTCTGTCAATATATTCTAAACTGAACTTAGTTGCTAAACCACTAGAACCTGAACTATAACTAGACACAGGACTTACTACAGTTGTTTTTCGTAGATTAATGCCATCTTCCCCCTTAAATGAATTTTTCTCTCTGTGGCCAGTGCCCTTGGAGACTCCATCTGACCAACTACTGGTATGCATGTTGTAAATTACAGAGCGCTGGGAGTGCTATTACTGCCATCTCCAAGAACCATTCCATTCTGTGTCCTGTTGAATATGCATGACAAGAAACCTAAACTTACAGGAATTATACCTGAAGAAAGAAAATCTTAAGAAAACAAGTTAATATTGTACTAGTAAAAAGGCAGAACACAAAGACTTCTTAAGAATATATTGAGGATGATGAATTCAGTCTAACATCTTACTATTTTGCTCTTACCTTTATAGGATTGCACAATTAAGTACTCAGTTGAATGATAGCACTGAAATGCTGAAAGAAACACTACTGGGACTGAAAGGTTTTCCTCATTGTTTAGAAGGGAACATTGCAGCCCCAGGGAGGTGGTCTGAATGAGGTTATTTTCAGAAATTGTGTTATTGTCTTTTTTTTTACAGCCTGCCCCACTCACCAAAAATTCATTCTTTATACTGCTTATTAAGGCAGGGAAGTAATTGAATGGATCCTAGGAAACTTTGACCAAGGATCGATACAACAAAATTTTTTTTTTAGTAGCTTTTAGTCGTAAGAGAGGTGGTCATAAGAGAGGAGGCAGAACTTAATATTTTGGAAATTTGGAAGGTCTAAGATATGTAGAAAGAGGGACAGAAGAATAGAATTATACCATGTAGTCAGGGTCTAATTAAGTGGCAAATCTTCTGGTACAATTTTGTTTTATAATTTAAAAAATTTATTTTTAAAATTTGGATTAGCATGTAATGCTTGTACATTTTTAGGGATAAAGTACAACATTTCAACACATAAAGAGAGAGCACACATTGACCATAACTGATTTGCTGTTGTTTTTCTAGGTCCTTGAGAGGTATTGTTAGATTGTTTATTATAAATCTTTCTGATTGTTGTTTTTTTTTAATGTGGATGCTTATTTCTGAATTTCCCTTTTTTGTTCTGCTTTTTCTATATCCTGTAAGTTTTGATATATTATGTTTCCATCTTCATTAGTTTCAAAGACTTCTAAAATTTCTCTTTTTATTTCTTTAATAATGCATTCTTTTAGGAGCATATTGTTCAATATACATGTATTTACATAATTTCTAGGATTTGTTGTTGATTTCTAATTTTATTTCATTTTGGTCAGAAAAGATACATGATACGATTTCATTTATTTTTGAATTCATTGATTGTATTTTGTGGCCTAATTTATGGTCTATCCTTGAGCATGTTCTATGTACTGATGCTCTTGGATGGAATTTTCTGTAAATGTCTGTTAGCTTCATTTGGTCTACCACTGAACCTTGATGTTTCTTTGTTGACTTTTTTGTTGGAATGATCTGTCTATTGATCAAAGTGGAGTGTTGAAGTCATCCACTATTATTGTATCTCTTTCTCTAGATCTAATAATGTTTACTTTATTAAACTGCGTCCCAGAGCTGTCGTTATTGCTGCCTACAACTCCAGCATCCCATGTTGTTGCCATTTTGTGTCCTGGCTGCTCCACTTCTGGTTCAGTTCCATGCTAATGCACCTGGAAAAGCAGCAGCAGATAATGCAAATGGTTGGGCTCCTGCCACCCTTGTGGGAGACCCAGGTGAAGCTTCTGGCTCCTGGTTTCAGCCTGGCCCAGCCTCATCTATTCTAGCCATTTGGGGAGTAAAACAATGGCTGCAAGATCTCTCTCTCTTCTCTGTTTCTTTTCTTTCTTACTTTTTCTTTCTTTCTTTCTTTCTTTCTTTTTTTTTTTTTTTTTTTTTTTGACAGGCAGAGTTAGACAGTGAGAGAGACAGAGACAGAGAGAAAGGTCTTCCTTTCCGTTGGTTCACCCCCCAAGTGGTCGCTATGGCTGGTGCGAAGCCAGGAGCCAGGTGCTTCCTCCCAGTCTCCCATGCGGTTGCAGGGGCCAAGCACTTGGGCCATCCTCCACTGCATTCCCAGGCCACAGCAGAGAGCTAGACTGGAAGAGGAGCAACCAGGACAGAATCCGGCATCCCAACCAGGACTAGAACCTGGGGTGCCAGCACCACAGGTGGAAGATTAGCCAAGTGAGCCACTGCACCGGCCCCCTCTGTTTCTGTAACTCTACCTTTCAAAGAAAAATAAATATTAAAAAAACAGCTTTCCTCAGCATTAGGTACATATACCTTTACAGTCATCACATCTTCTTATTAAATTGATCCCTTGATCATTGCTTATTGACCATTTTTGTCTCTTTTTTACAGTTTTTTACAAATCTTTTTAAAAATAATTCTAAAAAATTTATTTGAAAAGCAGAGTTATAGAGAGGGTTGGGGGAGAGACAGAGAAAGAAAGGTGTTCCATTCATTGATTTACTCTCCAAATAGCCACAGTGGCCAGAGGTGGGCCAGGTCAAAACCAGAAGCCTGGAATTCCATCCAGATCTCCAACATGGGTGGCAGGAACCCAAGCATTAGGGATACTTGTACTTCTTTCCCAGTTACATTTGCATGGAGCTGGGTCAGAAGTGGAACATCTGGGGCTTGAACTGGCACTCACATGGGATGCTTGCATTGTAGGCAGCAGCTTAACCACAATGCCAAGCCCAGTTTTTTGTCTTAAAGTCTGTATTGTGTATTATAAGTATAGCCATTCCTGCTTGCTTTTGGTTTCTGTTTACTTGAAATATAACGCAACTTTTTCCATCCTCTTACTCTCAGTATGTGTATAACTTCACTGATGAAATGAGTTTCTGCTGGCAACATATCAGTAGATCTTGTTTTATTATCCATTTATCCAGTCTATATCTCTTATATGGGCAATTTAGCCCATTTATATTGTTATTAATGATATATAATGGATTAATCCTGTAATTTTTCTTTAATATTTATTCTGTTAATTTTGAATGGCTTTTGTTCTTCTCATGATAGTGGTTGTCTTTCTTTACTTATGTGTGTAGGACACCGTTAAGCATCTTTTATAAAGCTGGTCTGTATTCTCTTACATCTCTTTGAATATTATTATAATCATTATTTTGAATTGTTTGCCAGGCGCCTAGTCAATATTCCTTTCTCTGTACTCTGATACCAGAGTGTTATTGTGTTCCCTTTGTGGCAGCATATTTCTTTGTTTTCTCATACTCTTGTGTCCCTACCTTGGTTTTTGTGTATCTTTGTAGATCCGTTGTTTCTGTCACTTCTTAAAGGATTGAGTGTGACTGAATGCCTTCTTCTGAAGGTGTGTCTCTGGTCTTAGTTTGGTTGACTACTCTGGCTTTAATTCCAGCTGGAATCTGTAATATAGTCCCCCTGTAATTTGTTTTGTTGTAGTGGATGGTGCGCATCCAGTGGGATTGCTTGGATCACTTGTATGTAGTCCCTCAGCTATTGTCCAATGAGGGGCAGAAGCCATGGGGCCATCACTGATACTGAGATGGTTGGGTCTCACAGGCTCCTCTGTCACTGCCTGTGAGGACCTGCAGCCTCTGCACTGGTTAGGTATGCAAATACCCTCCTGCCCTACCCTGACATACACACTGCTGTTCATACAAGGCCCTGAAGCCATGGGACTCATGTTACTGATGTGAGTGTTGAAATGGGCAGGGTGCACACCCCCAGCCTCTGTGCGAGGTGACAGAGTTGCAGGTTCTGTATTGATGTCATGATGTGTGACGTGTATAGACAAGGCCTCCATCATGCAAGGTCCTAAAGCTATGGGACCCATGTTGGTACCAGGATGGGTGGAACATACAACCGCCTAGCAGTGTCTGTGTGAAGGCCTGAATCTGCAGAAGTAGCACTGCTCTGTGTGCAGAGGTGGTATGTGCACAGTCCCAAGAGTGTGCATGGTTCTGAGTGATGGTAAGCAGACCAAGCTGAGGTTATTGGAATCCTGGCCAGGAGTACCAGAGTGCTTGGGTCCCAGTGGCAGTGAGTGATGCTCCAGAAGAAAGAAGGGAAGGAGTTGGGGAGGCATAACTGAGGGAGCAGATGCCTCTATATTAGTATCCTGCAGGCAGGATCCCCCCTGCTGTTCTGAACCTCCTGTCCTTTGTAGCACATTGTCATGCTAGGGTGCTGGGGTCACCACTGGATTCGTGAAGCTGCAGTCATTTTTATTTTTTTTCTAGTATGGTGCAATGTTTGTGGAATGTCAGGGATGGGGACAGGCTGGGGTTTCTGTCCCGTAGGGCACTGTGGGTTCTGACAGTGACTCCTTTTTCAAGACAGTGCCATACTCCTGGAGCGTGTATTCTGAAGGTTGTGGAGAGCATAATGTGAGTTCCTTTTCTGAATCAGGATAACCAACTATGAGATCTCTAGGCAGCTCTCCTTACTGGGCTTCTAGTCTGTGGTGCCTGGGATTTCTGCTAAGGTCATCGTGTTGATGAACACTGCACCTTCACTCCTCAAATGGGGGTTCCCCTCAGCTGTTGCTGCAGTAGAAAAAAACTTCTCAGACAGCAAACTTGCAGTGTGTTCTACTCAGGAAACTGTAATGTCTTTATTTCTAAGATGCATTTGTCCCTTTATTGTACTCGTGGGGCATGACATTTGGTATAAATGACTACGTCAGGAAATGTCACCAGCCAGAATTCCTGGCATGGGATCAACACAGGCTTTCCAAGTGTTTTGGTGTCTTCATATTGCAAAATAGTTCTTGTGAGTAAGCATGCAATTTCTCTTTATGTATCCTATTCCTGCTGAAAGCTCCTGTGACTCTGTGTACTTCCTTCTTTTACAAAAAGAAGACTAAATCAGTGTTCAGGCAAATGTTTAGATACTTGTTTTCAATTTACAGTTGAGTTACTAGTTGTTTCTGGTTGCTTTGCCTAGTTCTCTTTCATTCGCTCTGAAGGTAGACAAATATTCCATTTTTTTCCCACGTGGAATGCTTTCCAGAACAGTTACAAAAATCAAACAATGATTAAAAAGATAAGATGCATTATAATTGTAACCATTATTGCTTGGTGGATTACATACTAAGATTATTTTAAAGAGCTGTCTTGAAAGGATTGCACTTTTATTCTGTGATTTCTTTACTCTCTTGTGTTCTTTATATGTCAGTACAAAATGCGTCTTTCTTAATAGGCCCTAGGCCATCTACTGCAGTACATAGTCCACCCTTTTCAGGATTTCACACCTTTACTTTTGTACACAGACATTAGTCTTTTATTTACATGATTACTTTTTATACTGATTGAACTTACTTTTTCTGGATTCTTATTTTGTGCACTTGTCTCTGTTTTCCTGAGAAGGAAAGGTCTGAAAGACTGCTGGTCTGCACCAGTGATTCTTGGCCATAGCAGGTGAGATCATCTGGAGAGCTGGTGAAACATTCTGGTGCATAGACCTCACCTTCTAGGTTATAACTTAATTTGTGGAACTACTGATCTACATGAAATCTGACTTTTTAAAAAAGTTAATGTTGTAGTGAATAATGCAAAGCCATGAAATTTATGAACACATAGCAAATATAGAGACTAAAATTACAATTGTGTAGGAAATTTCAAGCTGCCATTAACATTCTCAAATCTCTCTTTCCTTCTTTATGTAAAAAATTTTGGTACATTTTGAAAAGATTTTATATATTCAAAAGGTAGAGTAATTGAGGGGAAGAGAGAGAGAGAAGAGAGAAGAGAGAGAGAGAGAGAGACAGAGAGAGAGAGAAAGAGAGAGAACAAAGAAGAAAGAAAGAAGGAGAGAAAGAAAGAAAGAAAAAATGAATCTTCCTGCAGCAGCCAGGATAGGACAGGCCAAAGCCAGGAGCCAGGAACTCCATCCTGATCTCCCATATAGATAACAAGGACCCAAGGACTTGGACCATCATCCTGTGCTTTCCAAGATGCATTGGAAGAAAGTTGGATTGGAAGCAGAGCAACTGGGACTTGAACTGGCACTTTGATATGGGATGCTAGTATCACAATTAGTGGCTTAACCCATTGCACCACAATGCAGCCTGTTTTCGTAACAGTTTTTTACTAGATTCTTGTGAACATTGAATGCTAGTGACTTACTTTTGATTGACTTATGGGGAAAGCATAGTGATGGTAAATTCACCTTTGGATTCCAAACTTTAATTTCATTCATACTTTTCTTTCTTTTTCCTCCTGGTTCCCATCCTCCCTCCTGCTCTTTCTCATTATCCTCCTCCTCCTTCTTCTTTCTATTTTCTCTTCACCTTCCTTTTCTTTTTTATTTCTTTCTTCTTCTGCCTTTTTTTTTTTTTTACCAGTATACCAGTTAAATGTCTCTGTAGTAGATATTGTTAGAACGTTTAACCATAGATCTTTTGGAAAATCTGTTCTAAGGAGTGCTTCTTTCTATGCTTCCTCCTATTCTTAGCATGTATGTATTTTTACCATTTTAGTGATAACTTTCTGAAAGGCTAGTGCCATAATTTAGTTGTAAATTATTGTCCCATCGCCTGGAATAACATTAGAAAATACCCAACTCAGAGTAACACTGCATCTGTGTAGTGGGGTAGAAAAGATGTGGAAAGGGTTGGCTTGCATTTTTTCTGAATGTAGGTTGGGTGTGTGCAAGGCTGGAAGGACCAGAGCAGGATACCTGAGCCCTTCTTATCTGAAGACAAATCCATATATTCTGTGTGCAATACACTCCAAGTTATACACCCACAGAACTTCTTGTTCTGCTCCTCTTTACTAGCAGCTCTTTTGGGAAAAGCTTCTTTTAAATATAACTTCTTGATAATTATTCAGCTCATTGGTGCCTGGATGAGAAATGGAATTATGCCATTTTATATAAGCAATTTGAAGACTCAATTGTTTTTTTATTTTTTTTCCTATTTTGTTTTATCTTTTTTTTTCTTTTTGTTGAAGACTCAATTGAATTCATCAATTTTGTTTTTTCAACTTTTGAGAGCAGCAGCCCTTGAGAAAGAGTTTTCTGAACAATTAGAAGCTAAGTATAACATAGTTTTGCTTTACTTACAAGTTCAAAGAGCCTTCTCTGCTCAGTGGTTCAGTACTTGCTTGCAAATCACAGTGCCTTTCAGAGAGCCTTTGAACATTGGTGTCTAGATACCATTCTTTAGCCCTGGTGGTAAAACTCCTGCTCTTCACCTTCTGGATTTGAAACAACTTTGGCAAAAGTTCGCACAAGTTCTTGGAGGCTATAAAGCAAGTCATGGGCAATTAAAACAAAGGTCTCTTGTCTCTATTATAGATGCACTACCTGAAAAGACTCATTTTGCAGATTTGACTGATAAGTGGGCTAGAGAAGGGGCACATGGCATGCCACTTGGGCCGGACGCCTTGACTTGGTGGTGATACAGAAGGACTGGGGTGACTTGTCCCAGGGAGATGAAAGAGCTGCACGTTTCCAGTCTTTCATCACCTCAGGAACAGCCATTTTATGCCCTCAAGCCTAATTGAGAGAGACATGGCACAAGGGGCTGGGGTCAATGCCTTTTCCTGTAGCAAGGGGCAGCATTTGGGGGTACACACAAGCACTTGGTTGTGGTGAGCATGAGATTTCGGGGAGGGTGGGAGTTGAGAGGTATGGGGGAAATTTCAGAAATTGAATTTTGAAAGTGCTAAAAGCCTGGTGAGAAATCTAAAGGTGTGACAGGATGTCTCACAGGCTGTTTTAGCCGTTCGTTTCAGCTAAGGAAAATTACTGTCACCAAGGTTTGCTACTTGTAAACGTCATGACATTGGGTCCTTTGTAGGCTTGTAAACCATGTAGCTACATTTTGCCCCTTCAACTGTTATTTTAATTTATGGCTGGCACACTTCCCTGGCTTTGCAGAATTTTCCAATCATACCAAAGCTGAACTGGAGGGTTGAAAAATGTGATGCTGAATTTTGAAACTGAGATCCAGTTTAAGAAACCGGCTTATGAAAGAATAGTTATGCTGAAGAGTAAACTGCAAAAGCGCTTTTGTTAAGTATCTAGTAAGTCGCAGGCAAATCCAGAAACAAAGGGCCAGACCTGATAGACCCATTTATCTGGGTAATGCTTGTTGTTTCTTAGAAAATGAAAGAGACACAACAACTATATTTTTTACAGATATAGTCAGAAGTTCCAGAATAAATTTAAGTGACTCTGGGAATCACCAGCACTACCCAGTCTCTCATGGATTGGCAGGATATTTCTGATTGGAAAACAGGCTGTAACCATATTGTTCATCCGGTTCTCTAATTTTGTTTTTGCACCAACCTTTTTCTTTTTTTCTTTATAAGGAGTCTTGTAAAGATGTATTTATTTAGAGAGGCAGAGGCAGAGAGAGAAAGAGAGAGAGGTCTTCCATACAATGGTGTATTCCCCAAATGGCCTCAATAGCCAGAAATGCACTCATCTGAAACCAAGAGCCAGGAGCTTCTTCCGGGTCTTCCACGTGGGTGCAGGGGCCCAAGGACTTGGGCCATCTTCTACTGCTTTCCCAGGCCATAACAAATAGCTGGATTGGAAGAGGATCAGCCAGGATTTGAACCTGTGCCCATATAGGATGCTGTGCCCATATAGGATGCAGGTGGCGGCATTTTACCCTTATGCCACAGCACTGGCCCCCAACCTTTTTCAGACCACTCCTTTGGGTATCTCAGGATCTGATAATTCAAAAATTAACCTAATTGTGTAGCTCCACTGAAAGGCATCATTTAAAGCAGATCTAGTCACGATCTGTGTATGGGAATGTTTTCCAGCATTATTCTCAGTGGTTAAAAAGTGTTCATCCTCTCTAATGACTTCAGTTTTGAAACATATACAAGGAAAACAAAATTCTTGTGATAATGTTATTGTCTTCTTTTTTTACAAAAATTATTATTATTTTTTTATTTGAAAGGCAGAGTTAGAGAGAGAGAGAGAGACAGAAAGAGACACAGAGAAAGAAAGAGATTTTCCATCCACTGGTTCACTCTAAAGCCAGGAGCCTGAAACCTCATCCAGGTCTCCTATGTGGGTGGCAGGGGCCCAAGTACTTGGCCTTTATCTGCTGCTTTCCTAGGTGCTTTAGCAGGGAACTGGATTGAAGGCAGCAGGGTCTTGAACTGGTGTCATATGGGTTGCTGACTTTGCAGGTGGCAGCTTAACTTGCTGCACTACAAGTCCAGTTTCTACTTTGAAACGTTTTCTTATATATTGAGTCTGCTTTTCTTATATATATAGACTGCTTGAAATAAAATAGCAGTCATTTCATATGTTGGATATATTTCTTTCTTCTGTTTTTCTCACTTTATATTGAGCTTAGCTCTGCTCTGCCAGTGCCTAAACTGATACCATTATTTTGTTACATTTTTTTAAAAGATTTATTTTATTTCTTTGAAAGACAGAGTTACAGAGAGAGGTGGAGACAGAGAGAGAGAGAGAGAGAGAGAGAGAGAGAGAGAGAAAGAGATCTTCCATCCGCTGGTTCACTCCCCAGATGGCCACAATAGCTGGAGCTGCGCCAATCCGAAACCAGGAGTTTCCTCTGGGTCTCCCATGTCCCATGTGGGTGCAGGGGTGCAAGGACTTGGGCCATCTTCCACTGCTTTCCCAGGCCATAGTTTTGCTACATTTTTAACCTCAGGTGCAAAGGATTAATTACACATCTGTAGGATTTTCTTTGAAGACAGAATTTTAATATGATTTTATGGATCCAAATGTATGGCTAACATCTAAAAATGAACTATTTTGAGGACTAAATAAATGAGTAAAGAAATAGTTTTCTTTAGGCAATTTTTTTTCTCTCTAAAACTCCTGTGAAAAAATTATAGTAGACAATTACTTTGGAGATATGTGAAGGTCGACAAACAATGACAATAAACAGACCATTAATAAAGTTACCAAAGAAATAAACTTATATTTAACTTTAAATTGCTATTCAACTAGTGAATATTAATAGAAATTATTTCATGATGCTTCCTGCTATTTAGAAAAAAATGAATTGTTTAGAAAACTGGTGCCCTGTCTCCCTTAAAAAAAGAAAGTTTTGGTTTCTCTTAAGTTTTCTTACTTTGAGACATTTTCCCTCATGAAATGAAAAATGACTATGTAACTTTGAACTTGCAAGCTGTATCACAGCAGGCCTGAATAAAAAAGCAACTGAACACATGTGCGTGCATTCCTACCCCATGCAGCATTCTTTATTTTGCAGATCCCTGTCACTAAAGAATTCAGTGAAATACAAAGACCCTCAGGTAGAAACAGGCTGTTAAGAGCCTCCTGAGTCTGTGAGTGAGCTGGAAACAGCCACTCATGTGAGCCAGCCCTGCTGGAAAGGCCATTAGTAAATGCCTGACACTCCAGGCTAGGAAATGGTTTCTTGGACCACAAGCAGGTTAAAAATAATAAAATAAATTAAAAAAATAAGAGTAGAGGAGCGAGAACTTGTGCTAAGATTCTTGTGTCCTGTTAAAATTAGCGAGGCTGCTTAGTGCTTTGAGTTACTTTGTACTTTGACATTCTTTGCACCGTGAATACTTGCAATATTATATAATAGTGCCATTATAATGATGTGAGTCATGGATACTATCTAAAGCTCATTTTAGTTTCATTAATTCTGGCAAGTACAACATGAAAATTATGGGCTTTATAGCAAAGTGCCAAATAGAAGGTCTAAAGATGATTAATTTCTAGGGTCCCAACCCACATTTTATTCCTGTGACTGCAATTTATATTTTTATAGCAGCCTGTAATCATGGACTGTTTATAATTTTGTAAATATGACTAATATATTGAGGCTTATCAGTTACTGTAAATTTATAGCTACAGTAGGAGTATCTGCAGAGTTCTGAAGTTTTCCTATTTTTTAAAAAAATTTTTATTTATTTTTTGAGAGAGATTGTTATAGACAGATGGAGAGACAGAGAGAAAGGTCTTGCATCTGCTAGTTCACTTCCCAATTGTCTGCAATGGCCAGAGCTGGGCTGATCCGAAGCCAGGAGCCAAGATCATCTTCCGAGTCTCCCACAAGGATGCAGGGCCCCAAGCACTTGGGCCATCTTCTACTGCTTTCTCAGGCCATAGCAGAGAGCTGGATCAGAAGTGGAGCAGCCATATGGGATGCTGGCACAGCAGGTAGAGTCTTAGCCACAGTGCTGGACCCAAAGTTTTCCTGTTTTATATTTGTTGATTGCTGCAACCTGTACGTTTCAGGCTTGTGTTTTAATTCTGGGTAACTTTGTTGTAACAGGAAAGAGCAGATTTTGACCCTAAATCATATAAATGATGAATGACAAACAGAGACTAAAAACCATGACTCATAATTCATTCACTGATTATCTGAGACATTTCATCAAATAAATCAGGGAAGTCAAATAGAACATCAACTTGGTTTTATATAATTTTTGTACATTATATTTTATGGTATTAGTCATAGTGCTTATTTACTTTCAAACACCATAAACTCTGTTCATTATACTCAATAAAACATTTTGAGGATTTTGTTTTGTTTTGTTTTGCCTACCTATATACCTGGTTACTGTGTATCCTGTGTTGAGAGCAAATTACAGACATTTAGGGTGTTGTATGTATTTACCCATTGGGTAATATTGGCAGTCATCAGCCACCTGATGGATTCTGCAATGAATGCCTGGCCTCTGCATCTGTGCTTTTGGTGGTGGGTGATGTGCTCCCCCTGTGCTCAGACTGCAGACATGTGGCCTATGGAGACTGTTTGCTGCCCTCCTCTTCCTGGAAAACTGTTGAGAATTAACTTTTTAATTTAATTTAAATTTTTTAGTCTGAATAGGGACTAGATAAGTTTTGTGTATGTGATGTGTTATCTTTCTTAAACATTTCTCTCTATGACTATTTGAAGTTCTTTGCTGCCAAAGATTTCCAGGTGATGTTTCTTGATAGTAATGAGTCATGTCTGTCCATGAGCCTTTTGGGATTGAGCAATTTATGTGAAGTTATGTACAAGTGTAATTTAGTGTCTTTTCTAGTGGATGGTACCCAGATCATTCTCGAAACAGCATGTGAAAGAAGAATTTTGGAGGACTTTACATGCCGGCTCTCCTGAATTAATTTCCTGCATGTAGCCTCCATTGGCACCATTTTTAAAAGCTCCCTCTGTCATCTGTTGTGGGACTTGAGCAACTGTGGAGCCCTATCCTTTAAAACATTTTGTTCCTGTTATTTATTACCAACTGGATTTATAAGGACTTGGCATCATCATTTAGGCAGTTTAATATTTGCTTTTTAAATTTCTTCAAATACTCATTTTTTTAAAGTTTATTTATTTATTTGAAAGTCAGAATTACACAGAGAGAGGAGAGGCAGAGAGGGGTCTTCCATCCGATGGTTCACTCCCCAATTGGCCACAACAGCTGGAGCTGCGCTGATCCAAAGCCAGGAACCAGGAGCTTCTTCCAGGTCTCCCATGCGGGTACAGGGGCGCAAGGAATTGGGCCATTTTCTACTGCTTTCCCAGGCCACAGCAGAGGGCTGGATGAGAAGTGGAGCAGCCAGGTCTCGAACCGGCACCCATATGGGATGCTGGCACTTGAGGCCAGGGCGTTAACTCACTGTGCCACAGCACTGGCCCCCTAAATATTAATTTTTAATAAATATTTATTTGAAGGAGATACAGAGAGAGAAGAGGAAGGAGTGAGGGAGGAAGGGAGAGAGTGGGAGAGAGCGAGAGAGAAAGAAATCTTTGATCTGCTGATTCACTTCCCTAATGTCTGCAGTGTCTGGCACTGGCACCAAATGGGATACTGTTGTTGAGGGCTGTAGCTTAACCGGCTGTGCCACAGTGCCAGCACATTGCTTATTACATTTTATCCAACTGTGGGGTCAAATAGTATGCCATGAAGAGGTGAGGAAGCCTGACTCATGAATGGGAAATGAGAAATTAAAAATTTAAATGTTTACCAAGAGCTGTTTCCTCTTATCCTAGACCTCTTTTGATCTCACAGTGAAACTCAGATATCCAATGAGTTTTGAGAATGACTGTGTGATATTGCTGTTGGAGTGGAAGTAGAGGGATTTCAAAACAAGAAGTGACTTGAGAAGTCTGAGATTCCTAATGAGTGATTTAAACTACGATCAGTGTAGACTAACAAATATATTGACTGTGTGAAACTTCAGAACTCTCTAAAACAGAGGTTCAATTTTTCTCTCTGCTGCTATGGACCCCCTGGAGAATTCCTCATCTATATATTAAGGAGGCTGAATTAGATGGTTCACATGTTTCCCTCTAGCTCTCACATTCTCTGCTCTATCACATTACTAGAGTCCTGAAAATAATTAGCACAGCCAGATGAGATGTCATTTAAGGATATTAGGCATAATGGGGCAGGGGAGGAGACCATTGAATATATCCAGAACAAATTGTCTCCCTGGAGGCTCCTGTGGCTATTCCATTTGAAGGAGTACCTCAAACAGTTTAAGGATGAGATTTTTCTTTTTAAAATTTCATTTGTTTATTTGAGAGGCAGGGAGTGAAGGGTAGAGAGAGAACAAGCAAGTGAGCACACCCCCTCCTCCAACTGCTGATTCAATCCCTAGATGCCTGCAATGGCTGGGGCTAAAGCTGGGTGCTGGGAACTTAATCTAGGTCTCCCACATGGGTGGCATGGACTCAATTACTTGAGTCATCACTCTCCCAGGCTCTAGTGTCAGGATCCAAAGTCAGGAGTCAACCCCAGGTGCTCTGCTGTGGGATGTAGGAATCTTAACTGCTAGGCTAAGCAGTTGCTCTAAGATGAGAGTTTTTCAAGCTGACACGAACAATGGACAAATTGCTGATTAGAATTTCCAAGGCAAGTGATATTTCTCTTTACATTTTTATGTTTTTATCTCTCATTCTTTTCTCACATCTTCAAAATCTACTTACCTTTAACTATTTATCAAGTGTTTTCTTATTTGGGCTAGGTATTTTTAATAAATGTTATATATACAAATGAAATTAACACTTAAGAGTTCATTGAATTATTGTTTTATATGATAAATGCTCATTTTTCAATTAACAAATATTTGCTGAGCATCTTCTCTTTGTTGGGCTCTCTAACACCTGGTTGGTGCCTGGATTACAAAAAAAACAAAACAAAACAAAAAACAAAACTTGGCACTTGCCCAAGGGATATTTACAGTCTAGTGGGAATAAAATATTATACTTGTTGCTTTATTTTTGACATGAATTTAAAAAGACTGTTTTATAACTAAATTAGGTGGTTCTTTATTTGTGGACTTCCAATTTTTTCCCTTCATGGATGAATAAGAATTCATATGAAAAAATAGACCTTACTCTTCCCTGTGATAGCCCTTGTATATCTAGAGTATGTTATTGAATGTTGGATTCTTTATAATGTTTTCTTGTTTGTGTTTGTGATTTCAAACAGGAATGTTGTTCTTCATATATTGCTATATGATTTAGGTAGGGTCAAAAGGACTACTTGCAGGGAAAAACCTGAATATCACAGGGCTCATAAGAAAGCATAGCAGGGGCTGGGGCTGTGGCCCAGTAGGTCAATCCTCCACCTGCAGCGCCCGCATCCCATATGGGCGCCAGTTCTAGTCCTGGCTGCTCATCTTCCAATCCAACTCTCTGCTGTGGCCTGAGAATGCAGTAGAAGATGGTCCAAGTGTTTCGGCCCCTGCACCAGCATGGGAGACCAGGAAGAAGCACCTGGCTCCTGGCTTTGGAGCTATGGATTGGCATAGCTCTGGCCATTGTGGCCATTTGGGGAGTGAATCAACGGAAGGAAGACCTTTCTCTCTGTCTCTCCCTCTCACTATCTATAACTCTGCTTCTCAAATAAATAAATAAAATCTTAAAAAAAAAAAAAGGAAAGCCTGGCATATTCTCTGTGTTGCAGAATTCCAGTTCAAAATGCAGGGTATTCACTTCCTGACCATAACATTTCAGAAAATGTAATTGTAGAGTTTTGTGTACCAACTTCAAATCCATTTTTGCTGTTACTACTTTTACCCCCTTTAACTGAAATTGTTTCAATTACA
Source organism: Sylvilagus floridanus (assembly GCA_949820135.1). NCBI lineage: Eukaryota > Metazoa > Chordata > Mammalia > Lagomorpha > Leporidae > Sylvilagus > Sylvilagus floridanus. The sequence goes on along the minus strand of OX463239.1, from coordinate 48,171,383 downwards.
GACCAAGCTTGTGGTTTCCTCGCTTTCTTTTCGCTTGCTGGGAAGCCTAAGGGGAGCTTTGTTAAGAACATTTTAAAAATGCAGTCAGAGGAATAGGGAAGTGCTCTTTCTGCTTCATCACCTCGAGTGCTCAGAGTCATTCCTCTTCAGTTCTTCCGGACCTGCTCAGGTCATCATGCTTGGCAATGAACATGACAGCTACAACATCAGAAAAAAGCAAAAATGATGACCTTTGGTCTTTGATGTTACTTGGGAACCAAAATAATTTGGTAAATTTTTAACCCCTGTTTTGAAGTCATTTGCTGTATTTTTAGAGTTAATGTAACTTATTTAAAACACACACATATATTCATAAAATAGTATGGTCTCTTCATTTTCTTCTTTGTCTTCTTCTTGCTCTTCCCTTTATACCTTTCCTCTCTTAGACTCTTCCTCAAACCACATTTTTGTCAAGTATTTTACCTTGTAGTATCTATCATCAAAACATACATAGTAAAATGGATGTAACTATGTAAACACAAGGAAGCAGATAGATAAAAGTACTTATGTGATGCTTAAGTGATTTAAAGCAAGATGGAAAAACAAATCCTTGCTCAAGATGAGAAATCATTATATGTTTCTGTGGGCTTTGTGTTGTCTGCTTTCTTAATATGGAGGAAAAGATGCCCTGATCCTCACCAATGACAAAGTATATAAAATCACCAAGCGCTCCTTTCCAAGTCACATATTTCCTTTTATCCTCTTCCAATTAAATTGCTGATTTTTCATTGTTATTCCATTGTTTCCCCTCTTCTTGGAGAACAGATTGCTTTAACATGCTTTACTATAATGTGCTTCATGCATGCTTTAAGGGAAGTGTGGAATCAAGTTATTATAAAAATTTTTATCTTCTTTGATGCTCATAGCCATTCAAATTGGTAGCAAATGTTCTCCTGTAGGACCTCATGGAATTTTTAAAACATTCTTGGGAAGATATTAACAGATAGTTTAAATACTTTTTATGAATCAACTTATTGAAGACTAAAAAAAAAAAAAAGGATGAGAGGGCAAGATTATTTCCAGATTCTCTAATTCGCATAAACTCCAGGGAACCATTTTCCTTACTGGCTTTCTTTCTATCCACTGTAAAACCTTCCTCTCTTACATTGATGAACTGACCCACAAATAAATGCAGTGTTTGTACTGCTCTGTTGTTCCTTTAGCAAGGAAATTTTCCAACTTTGGTTCACTTAAAATCTATATCTTTTGCAATAATGCTTCCTAGTAATATAAAGAATGTATCTATAGGGACTGTTTGTCCCTTTTTTCCTGTTTACCTGGCATATGGCTTCCCTTCCCTTCTTTGGGAAATTTCTCACTCTTTGAATCATAGCAAGATTCTGTACTTGTATCTCACCATAAAATCTGGAATGTTCCACTTTTCAGTTTTCCAAATACTTTTTCCCATGAAATATCTGCTAGACCTAGGCCTACCAGCATATCTCTCTGAAATAAAGGATGGAGCAGGGAGAATGGAGAGTGCACACAATGTCAGCAGTTGTGATAGAAATGCTAGCTTACTGAGGCAGCAATAATAGCAGGTCCAACAGGTGCATCTTGTTCTTATGGCATGATGTTAGAGCAGATAGCTCAAGTGTCTAGGTAAGTGGTCTAGAGGAACTAGTAGCCTTGAATTCTTTGGCATAATTTTGGTTGTGGTTGGATAGCTCCCAATGAGGGGACTGAGAAAATTCACTGAAAATGGAATTTAAAAATAATATACAGGGGCCGGCGCTGTGGCCCAGTGGGTTAAAGCCTTGGCTTGAAATGCCAGTTCTAGTCCCGGCTGCTCCTCTTCTAATCCAGCTCTCTGCTAAGGCCTGGGAAAGCAGTAGAACATAGCCCAAGTTCTTGGGCCCCTGTACCCGCATGGGAGACCTGGAAGAAGCTCCTGGCTTCAGATTAGTGCAGCTCCAGCCGTTGCGGCCATCTGGGGAGTGAGCCAGTTGATGGAAGACCTCTCTCTCTCTCTGTCTCTACCTCTCTCTATAACTCTGCCTTTCAAATAAATAAAATAAATCTTTAAAAAATATATATTTTCCATGAACTTTTTGAAGTTTCCTGATATTATTTATGATTATTTTTCTAATACCTTTCTTCAGCCTTCTCAATTAATAACATTTTTACTTAAAGCAGCCAGTCTCAGCTTTGTTGTTTTTATTGTTGAAACTAAGAATCTGGGTTGATAAGAAATTTGACACCAAGAATGGCTGCAGGAAATAGAACTTCAAGGAAAAATGGGATAAGGGACTGGAATTGTTGTCTGGCTTAGTTGGAGCTGAAAGCAGTAAAAATCCCAACTCTGTAAGGGATGAACATCTGACATATCATAATGTTCAGCAGCAAATCAGTGAATATATCATTAGTGAACTTCTAGAATGAAGTGTTAATTGAAGGAAAGGTTTTTAGGAACCAATGTAGAGCTTCTGTAGGACAATTGTGCAGGGATAAAGACATGAAGGACTATGGTGCCTGCTTCTAACTGTGCCACACTGCTTCAAAAAGGGAATATGAGTTCAGATTCCTAAGTTTTCCTATCTAAGCATAGATTTTAAAAAAGTACAAAGTTTTTATTACTTCATTAAAAGAATCACTTTTATAATTCAAGGTTGCAAAGGTCACAGGCTAAATGCAATCATGCCAGTGTTGCCAAATAGGGTGCCAGTTGACTTCACACTTTGGGCATTTAAAGAAAAATGTGACCCTGAGGACTAGAATGGAGAATTTGGTAGGATTTAGTGAACTCAAGGTGCTCTTAATCCCTGAGTCCATCACACCACCTTGCCAGCTGACGCAGTCCCATGTCCTCCCTGATGAGGCTATTCTTTACCCACTGTGCCACTAGGCAGACCTCCTCTCTCTCCAGGCTGTTCTTGTCTTAATGGAATTTCTATCACTTGAATGATTTGCATTATAAAGGTAAGTCACTTCTCTTGGAGCACATTATGCCCCATTCCCACTCCTATAACTAAAATTAGATCTTAGCATACATCAAAACACCAATGACAAAGTCAAAGCTACAAGGAGATAGCTTATAGTGTTAAAGAGTTGAAAGACTTTGCCATGTAATATTGAAAAAAATATCTGGGGAATATACATGAGAATAGATTTTAAAGGTTCTAGGTAAAGTAAGGAAAAATGCAATTTTATTTGAGTTGAATTTATTGTTATGGGAACACTTAACAAGAGAATCTAGATTCAGTGTACTCACCTGAATAGATGTCATTGATTCTTACGTTTCTTTGATTGGTTGACCAAAACTTTAACCCTACTCCCAATAAGGTGCTAGAATATACTTTATATACTGTGGGAGTAAGAAATCAAAACACATATAGAGGTAAGATTGTTGGTATGAAGACCCGTATTCATTCTGTATTCCTTGGGGGGATCTTGATGAGACTCTTTATCTGGAACTTGAAAGATAAAGTGATAAGGGACCCACTAACTTCTTTTTGGAAGAAAATGGCCATTCTGGATGCTAGTGGCACTAACATAAGATGCTGCAGTTCAAATCGGGCTCCCTGGTGCTAGGGATGTTAAGATCCTGAGACTGGAGCGTAAATAAAAATATGGTTATTCATAATGGGATTTTTATGACTGAAACAGATAGTCATTTAGCTATGCTGTGTGCTTTTTACAACCAAAACATTTTGGTCTTCTGGTAAATAGGGGATTGATTTAAGCTACTATAATAGGACATTACAACCCCTTACATTAATTCCTGGACAGAGATCAGTCCATAAGCGCAATGTCCCTTATATGAGTTCAAGGTCAAGAACTTGTGAAAGAGACCTGAGTGTATTTGCTAGAGTAGCTGGGGAAAAGGAAATAGTGAGTTCTTACAGAAATTACCACAAACATGTTCCATTCAAGATACAGTTTCTTTACTTTATCAACTCAACACATGCCTTGATATTTGCTAGATACTTATTTATCTGGAAAATTTTTCTCTTGTAGACAAATAAGCAGAGATACTCCATTTTGCTTTTTAGGGATAGCAAACTTAGGAGTAGTAGCAGAATAACTTGGTTGCCTTGCCTCAGTTATATCTTCTCTTTGGCTCTGTGTTACCATTATGCCTACGAAGCTGTTGGCTATCACAAAGGACACAATATTAATTAAACATATTGTGACATCAAGCTAATAGGATCTTTTGAATGCAATCTGAAAACACTATACTGTCTCAAAAAATGGTTTTTAATACTACTTTGACAAAGAAGGAAAGTAATTTGTGAAATTATTTGAACATTTGAACAAAGATTCAATTATTTATTTGAAAGTCAGAGTTACAGAGGCACAGGTGAAGCAGAGAGAAAGGTCTTCTATCCACTGGTTCACTCCCCAAGAGGCCACAAGGCCCAGAGCTGGGCTGCTCTGAAGCCAGTTGCCTGGAGCCTCTTCTGGGTCTCCCATGCGGGTACAGGGGCCCAAGGACTTGAGCCATCTTCTACTGGTTTTCCAGGCCATAGCAGAGAGCTGGATTGGAAGTGGAGCAGTGGGTACTCGAACTGGCTCCCACATGGGATGTTGGCTCTGCTGGTGGTAGCTTTACTTGCTATGGCACAGTGCCAAACGCACTAATAGGATCTTAAGAGTAAGATAATAACAGGTATCACTGATGTTTTGGTGCAAGATACATATGCACTAGTGGGAAAGAGACAATCCAGACAGCCTCATAGCATTCATACAAAGTGAAGCTATGTTCTCTGTCCCCACTGTTTACACTATAATTCTCTTTGTGTTACAAAAGCTTTATTTTGTTGTGGGAAATAGCTTTGTAAAGGTCATATACTATTGTGGTGAGGACACTGAAGAAAGGGAAAAGTAGTTTAAGGAAGTTATGGTTTGGAGCCGAAAAAATGCAGTTGCTGGATAAATTGAAGTAGAAAGTTGCGTTTGGAAATGGGGCTGCTCTATGCTTCTATAGTGTGTTTTATCCAGGTCTTGCTAAGTGAAATTCCTTCAGAGATCAGGAAGGTAACATAAATGTGAGAAATGGCTTGAAGGTAAAATAATAATGCAAAGGATTACTCTGGAGGACTAGAGAATATGCATGGTCTTTTCAAAGGCATTTAACTGAAAACACTATACTGTCTCAAAAAACATTGATTTTTAATTTAATTTTATTCTTTTAAAAAGATTTATTTTATTTCTTTTCAGAGTTATAGAGAGAGGTAGAGACAGAGAAAGAGGTCTTCCATTCGCTGGTTCATTTCCCAGATGGCTGAAAGGGCCGGAGCTAAGCCCATCTGAAGCTAGGAGCCAGGAGCTTCTTCTGGATCTCCCACATGGGTGCAGGGACCCTAGCACTTGGGCCATCCTTTACTGCTTTCTCAGGCCATAGCAGAGAGCTGTATTGGAAGAGGAGCAGCCGGGACTAGAACTGGTGCCCATATGGGATGCCGGCGCTTCAGGCCAGGGCTTTAACCCGCTGTGCCACAGTGCCAGCCCCAACATATTGATTTTTAATACTATTTTGACAAAGAAGGAAAGTAATTTATGATATTATTTGAGCAAAGATTCAAAAATCTTTGAATCTCCTCAAGTAGATGAAATTTTAACAGAGAACAAGCAAGATGCTTGAATTGTGATATGAGAGTATATGTGTGCAACACAGAGCTCTCCAAGAAAAATATTTCACTTATTAAGCAAACCTTTATTAAGTTCTTATCATATCAAAACACTTTTCTAGGTTCTGGGATAGAGCAGTGAAATGATCTAGGTCTCTGATTCCAGGGATTTATTTTCTAGTGGGAGGAGGCAGACAACAAATAAGGATTTAATGTGTAAAGTTGTACATGCTTTACATAAGTAGAGAAAAAAAATGTGGGAAAGGGGCACAGGGAGAACCAATGCAGGTGGAAGCTGTTCAGCTAAGGGCTCAGCAGATGATGACATTCAGATGCTTGAACAGATGAGAAACATGGTGCTGATGTGAGGATGAAAGGAATTTAAGAAGATGGGCAGCAAGGCAAAGGCCCTAAGGCCAGAGCATGGCTGTCATATTCAAGGAACAGCAAGACAGTGAATGTGGTGGAGGGAGTGGGTGAGGAAGGGAAAAGTAGAAGATAAGTCCTGAGAAATGATGGGGAGACATTGGCTGTTACTCCCAGGGAACTGGGGAACCACTGGAGGATGCTAAGCAGAAAAGCACTCAGTGTATAACTCACACTTAAAATATTAACTCCTTTGTTTTAAACATGATTAGTGGGGCAGCAGATGTAGACATAGAAAGAACAATTTGGTAACCATTTCAGTGATCTGGTGACGAACCATGATGGATTAGGCTGGTAGTATAGAGAGAGTGAGGATGATATAGAATCTGGAGATATTTTGAGGGTAGAAATAAAAAGTTTTCCAGAAGGATTGTGTATGTGCTGTGAGTGAAAGCACAGAACAAGGGGTGTCTTCGAGGTTTCTTACCTAAGTGGCTGAAAGGCTGAAATTGCTATTAACTAAGATGGGGACAACTATTTGAGGAGCAGGGTTATAGTGTCATCAGACTTGATTTCAGACATTTTTAAAAACGATTATTTATTTGAAAGAGTTAGAAAGGGAGATTGAAATTGATTTTCCACCAGCTGGTTCACTCTCTAGATTGTTGCAATGGCCAGCATTAGGCCAGGCTGAAGCCAGGTTCCAGGAGCTTCGTCTGGGCTCCCATGTGGGTGTCAGGGGCTCAAACACTTGGTCCATCTTCTACTGTTTTTCCCATACCATTAGCATGGAGCTGAATTGGAAGTGGAGCAACCAGGACATGAACCAGCACTAATATGGGTAGCTGGCCTCGAAGGCAGTGGCTTTACCCGTTACACTGCAACAGCAGCTCCTGATTTTGGACATGTTAAATTTTAGATGCATAAATTGCATATATAAATGGAGAAGTTAAATAGGCAGTTAGGTATGTGAGTCTAAAGTTATTGGGGAAGTCCGAACAAGAGATACAAATATGGGTGTTATCACTGTTTTCAGGTGTGAGATCAACAAGGCAAGGAGAACACATTGAAAGGAACAGAGATATAAGGATTGAGCCCTGGGGAATTCCCCAAGGTAAAGCAGGTGGGACAAACTGACAAAGGAGAGAGAGGAGGAGCAGCTGGTGAGGAAGGGGAATTATCCAGGGAAAAGAATGATCTGGAAGCCAAGTGAAGAGTGATCAGTTATGTCACATGTTGCCATGAATTCTGGTAAGATGGGGATTGAGAATTATCTGTGACTTTTGAAGTGAGGAAGGCATTGGTGCCATGGACAAGACCATGCAGCAGTAGAACAAATCCTGTGTGTAACTGTTTAAGAAACAATAAAATAGAGGGGCCTGTGCTGTGGCATGGGTAAAGCTACCCCTTGCAGTGCCAGCATCCCATATGGGTACCAGTTCGAGTCCTGGCTGCTCCACTTCCTATCCAGCTCTCTGCTATAGCCTGGGAAAGCAGCAGAAGATGGCCCAAGTCCTTGGGGCCCTGCACTCCCATGGGAGACCTGGAAGAAGCTCCAGGCTCCTGGCTTCGAATCGGCGCAGCTCCGGCTGTTGTGGCCAATTGGGGAGTGAAGCAGCAGATGGAAGACCTCTCTCTCTCTCTGCCTCTCCAACTCTGACTTTCAAGTAAAATAAATAAATCTTTAAAAAAAAAGAAACAATAAAAGAGAAGAATTTGGTGATGACTATTTTAATAAAATTTATTATAAAGAAAATGAGAGAAATGGAGTGTTAGATGGATAGAAGCATAAGGTCAAGAGAGTTCTTTTTCTCAAGAGGGAAGAATAACATCCTATTTGTATTCGTATTTGTGGGGAGGGTCACTCAACACTGATATTGAGTAGACAAGAAAGTGTGATCTCTGGTTACAGGTAGAAGGACTGGCCAGTGAGAGGTGCATAGAGGATTCAGCTGGTAATGACAGGGATAGCAGGGCTCTTGGCATGGGAACCAGTAGAGGGGTGGTGGGACTGCTGGAAAAACTGAAGGAAAGGCCAGGGACCATATGTAAGTTTCTGTGTTTGCAAAATTAGAGGTCATGAGAATCTCAAAGATTAGCAATTTTAGGAATGTCAGTGGTTCTGTTTAGAATTTTTCTGTCTCTTGAACAGTCTGTGTGGCAAGAAATTTAGTGTTTAGCTTCCATAAAGATAATGCAACCAGTGTCTATCATTTTAATATCTAGCACTTAAATATGGAATACATGCTGAAATAAACATAGCAATTGTAATCAAAGGCTTCAGTTTTATAACAGAATATTTAAATCCCTAATGAATCTTCAAATTTGTGTATTTATTCAATTAACTGCATTTAAAGAGTTCATCCCCACTGGCTTCACAGTTGTATATTGCTAGTTTTAATATAGTAAGCTACTATAATACAGTAGTCACAATAAAGATTGATAGACTCATGGTACTTTATAAATGTAAAATTAATTTTTAAAAAGCATTTATTTATTTATTTATTTGAGAGATGGAATTACAGAGGCAGAGGCAGAGAGGAAGAGAGATCTTCCACCTGCTGATTTACTCCCTAAATGGCTGCAACAGCTGGAACTGGGCCGATCTGAAGCCAGGAGCCAGGAACTTCTGGGTTTCCCACGCAGATGTAAGAGCCCAAGGACTCTGGCCATCTACTGCTTTCCCAGGCCATAGTGGAGAGCTGATCGAAGTGGAGCAGCCGGGACTAGAACTGGCACCCATATGGGATGTCAGTACTGTAGGCAGCGGCTTTACCCAGTACACCACGGTGTCAGCCTCTGTAAAATTAATTTTAGCATGTTATGAAAAAGCTTCCTGGATTAATTAACTAGTGAATTCAGTTAGATAATTGAGAACCCTAGATTGATTAAGTTAATCAGTTATTTTGGCAGGTTAAAAGTATGCCTTATGTAGAGAAGATTTTGGCCATTAATAGGAGGAATTTTTTTTAAATATTTATTTGAAAGGCACAATTACAGATAGAGAGAAGGAAAGATAGAGCTCTTCCATCTACCAGTTCACTCCCCAAGTGGCCACAATGGCTGGGGCTGGGCCAGGCTGAAGCCAGGAGCAGGGAGCTTCTTCTGGATCTCCCACATGTATGCAGTAATCCAAGCACTTGGGCCATCCTCTGCTGATCTCCCAGACACATTAGCAGGGAGCTGGATTGCAAGTGGAGCATCTAGCCCATATGAGATGCTGGCATTGCAGATGGCTGCTTAACCCATTATGCCACAATGCTGGCCCCTGTAGGAGAATTTTCTTTTTTTTTTTTTTTTGACAGGCAGAGTGGACAGTGAGAGAGAGAGACAGAGAGAAAGGTCTTCCTTTGCCGTTGGTTCACCCTCCAATGGCCGCCGCGGTTGGCGCGCTGCGGCCGGCACACCGCGCTCATCCGATGGCAGGAGCCAGGTGCTAGGTGCTTTTTCCTGGTCTCCCCATGGGGTGCAGGGCCCAAGCACTTGGGCCATCCTCCACTGCACTCCTGGGCCACAGCAGAGGGCTGGCCTGGAAGAGGGGCAACCGGGACAGAATCCGGCGCCCCGACCGGGACTAGAACCCGGTGTGCCGGCGCCGCAAGGCGGAGGATTAGCCTGTTGAGCCACGGCGCCGGCCTGTAGGAGAATTTTCATGCAGCGAATGGAGATACCTATCTGAAGCTACTTCTGTTTCCTTTTTAAAGTGCGTTGTATTTCAACCTACTATTTTAAAATTAATTCTTGTTATTAGATTTGGAGAGGAGGAATTGTGTTTTTACCATAAGCACTTGAAATTAAGACAATAATTTGAAAAAAAATTTAAAGGAAACAAACTCTGCTTATGATTTTGTCTGATTTCAAGACACAGTTATTTTCAACATTTTAAAATCAGAGGGCAAAAATATTTGAAGCTTTTCCTCTATTTCTTCAGTCAAGATTTTTAGTCTATTCAATTCAGTGATGTTTCCTGACAATCACCACATTAAGCATGTATTGCACTTGCCAGTATTTATACACTCCATTCCATTTGTAAATGAGTGACTCAGCACCCTGTGTACTACAGAGGCTGTAGCTCATACTGGCTCACCACTGGAAATCAAAAAAGAAAATGTAAACATGACATGGCTAGAAAATATTTACATGAATGGTGGGAACCCTATTTTGGTTTATTTGAAGCATTTGTTTACTATAAAGAGCCTATTGAGAGGACATTTACTCTGTAAATACTTATAAAAAGAAATGGTTTTCTGCCATTTTTGCAAGGCTTTCTATAGTAAGTACATGAATAGATTTCCATAACTAATCTTAACCTCAATCAAAGACTGTGAATATTATTCAGTTCTATTTTCATAGCAGACCAAATTAAATCTCTGTGTCAGATTTGGAGTGAGCATCATAGTGATAGTCCCAAAATTCAGGCTTTTTATTGCACTTGGGAATCTTTGTGAATCTGAAGCATTTATGCTTGGTGAATGCACATTAAGTTTGGGCGGGGGGCATCCTTGTTAGCATTGCTTTTGCCCCCATAGGTGGTAGGTCATTACCTATAGAGGGTGACAAGGAGAATACAGAAATATTCCTCCCTTGAACCAATTTGTTTATATGTCTACCCTTGCTGGAATCTAAAGTTTCCCATATTGGAGAACTTCATAGGGGTTAAAGCATTGATTTTTGGTTTGCTCAAATAATAAACAAAGTTTTATTAACTGATTAGGCCATTATCTTCCAAAGCCATGGGACTTCCAAATCCGTCCCAGAGGGAACGGGATAGGGAGGAGAGCAGAGGACTGGGGTCTGGGACCACTGGTCAGTGAGGGGATAGAGAAGGACCCTTGAGTTTATGGAGGTTGTGGTGTTACTGCAAAAGATAGAGGAGCACCAGAAGAAATCAGTCTGTGGTCAATAAATCTGTCATATGTCCACCTTGTGCCAAGGTTGTGTGCTAGGCATAGGAGCACAGTATGGGAAGGACCTGGCCACAGCCTTGTAGAACTTAGCATCTATCAGGGAACGTGGATGTGGAAGGTGCTGTGATGGTGTAACCTGGTGCTCCATGTTTTGGGGATGCATAGGCAGCTGTCATCCAGTGGAGAGGGCCTCTTCACTCATTTGCCTTACAATAGACTGCTGTGCTGTACAACATTTTCAGATGTAAAAGAGTGGAAGGGAAATGTCATGATGCCATGCTGCGGCCAGGGTGTTCCCACTGGAAAATGGAGCTGAAGCAACTCTTCTAAGTGTCTGTGTGAAGACATTTATGAGTATGAAAAAGTTCTGGCTTCACTTTTTAAAATTAGTTCTGGGCCTTGAACCAAGATATTTAATGTCTCTGAGATTTAATTTTCTTATCTGTTCAATGAGAAGGATGATTTCCCAATTCCCTCATTGGGTAGGTTGGAGAATTAAATGGAATAATGTATGTCAACACTCTTAGCGCATGGTAGATAGTTGAGGAGTATCAGCCCTGTCCATTGTATCCCCTAATTCCAAGTGTAATTGACCAATGATGTGGGCTGACCTGGACACCTGCCAAATATGAAACCTGAAGTTGGGAGGGCTCCCAGGCCCAAATTCAAGGAAAATGCATATAATATAAATCCTGTGTGGGTTTCAGATTTTTTCATTGGACCAAAATAAATTTATTTTTTATTATGACTTTTATGAACATTCTGAAGTACCCTCATAAAGACCTGATGAAAGGGAGAGTGGAGAATGATTCATCCCTCTCGAAGTCCTTTGCTGTATGTAAAAGGAAAATGTTTAAATGCATCTTTTATGAGGGAATCTGCATCCAAGATTTTTTAAAAGAGATTTATTTATTTATTTGAAATGCAGAGTTACACAATGAAGGAGAGAAAGAGGGAGGGAGGGAGGGAGGGAGAGAGAGAGAGAAAGAGAGAGAGAGAGAATCTATCCTCTGGTTCACTCCCCAATGGCCATAATAACCTGGGCCAGACTAAAGCCAGGAGCTTTATCTGGTTCTTCCATGTGAGTGGCAGGGGCCAAAGCACCATCTTATGCTGTTTTCTCAGATGCATTAGCAGGGAGCTGGATTGGAAATGAAACAGCTGAGACTTGAACCAGCATGTGTATGGGATGCTGGCATCGCAGGTGGCAGTTTAACCTGCTACACCACAATGCCAGCCCAATGTGTCCAGTTTTTTATATCTTTATGAATTTGTATCCAATTCACTAAATAATAGTTTTTGATTTGATATCTACAGAGTTTAACTCCTATAATTTGGATGACAGCATAACTTGAAATTTATTTTTCACGGTATCTTATCCATTTTCTCAGCAGTGGGATGATTTCACTTTTAAATGGGCAAATGAGAAAGGGCAGTTCCTTGAGCAGCAGTATTAATAGGGAGCTTCATCTTACATAATGCCGTCAGGCTTTGGTGCTGTTCAGAATGTACAGGGGTGATTAGATGTCTAGACAGGACCAAGCTTTAGGAGCACTTGCTCAACTCTGGGAAAAGCTACAGGTTGCCTGTTTGTGACCAAAAACAGTTCTCCTTGTTTATCACATTAAATGTAGAGTTAACTCTGATGCTGTCGTGCTCAAGAAACTCAGATCTGAGGAAACTTAATAGGACTGACTACGACTCTGTGTCCTGATCTGAGGGAGCTAAAAGGGCTGTCTTCTAGATATCTGTACCATTCAGCTTTGGAATCTGAATTCCATTCTTAGAATCACCTGTTTGGGTTGATTCATTCTGATTCAAAGAGGCTTCTGTAAACCATGACTTTGTTCCTTGAGAGGGTTATACATTGACTTGGATGACTTAGTCTTATAGAGAGTAATGAGGAAGCATGTTAGGGTAGGTAAGTTTTGATATGAGGGCAATAAGATAAATATAAAATTTGGAATTGAGTTATCCTCCCAAGAAGGGTGTGCTCTGATGGAGAGGCCTGCAAGAGCGGTAGGAAGTCTTTAGATGCTTGGGGAAGAGGACAGGAAGGTGGGAGAATGATGAAAGGGCCTGTGTGCCAAGGGCATGAAGCAAGAGGCAGACCCTTTGCATCTATGGCCCTGTGTTTCACAGTACTCTCCCCGACTGGTGATGTTATTTTGAGCAAGAATAAAATTATTTAGGAACCAGTCTCTTTCTGGTATTGAAGACTTAATTGTGTCTGCTCTGAGTGTGATGCTAGAGATCTACATTCTGTCTTTTCTCTCTTGTTTGCCCTCCCCTAGCATTCAGTGGCCCTTCCTCTGCCTCCCCCATTCTAAGAATGCACATGGCAATGTACTTAGCTGCAAATTGTTAGCCGAGAGAGTATCTGTAAAGCTACATTCCTGGTAGCTTCAGAGAGACTCTTCAAGGTAGGGGCTTAGTGCACTTGGAAACTTCAGACTTTAGCCTGTAACTTCCTGGGAGAGGTCATCTTGTCTCTGTTGCTGTCAGCTTCCAGGTGAAACTTAGTGTTGACATAGCAGCCTGAAATTCTACCTACTCTTCAGGGACCAAGTGAGCAGCTTCACACATGGGTCTCATACCTACTGCAAAATGTTGCTTGTTAGTGATCCTCACAATTATTTAGGAGGCAGCTAGTTGCTGTTTCTGTTTTACCAATTAGAAATATGAGACTTTGAGAGATCAACTTATTTGCCCAAACAGCTGATATAGGTCAAGGAGCTGGAATTTTTTAAAAAGAATTATCTTATTTATTTGAAAGACAGAGTCACAGAGAGAGGTAAAGCCAGAGAGGTCGGTCTTCCATTCTGCTGGTTTACTCCCCAAATGACAGCAATGGGCAGAGCTGAGTTGATCCGAAGCCAGGAGCCAAAAGCTTCTTCTGGGCCTCCCACATGGGTACAGGGTCCCAAGGAGTTGGGCCATCTTCTACTGTTTTCCCAGGCCATAGAAGAGAGCTGGATTGGAAGAGGAACAGCTGGAACCCAAACTTGCGCCCATATGAGATGCCAGCACTGCAGACTGGGGCTTTAACCCGCTGTGCCACAGTGCCAGCTCCTAGGAGCTGGAATTTTAACTTAGAAGTTTCAGCTTCCTTCTACTACTCTACATGTTGTTAAGGGTGTTTCCTCTCCCTTATGGAGTTTCTATTGTCTCAGAAAAATTGTGTAGAAGACTAAGGGACACTTAACTTGAACTCTCCAAAGTGGGATATGAATGAGCATATACAAAAACAACATGGAGAAGGAATGCTGGAAACATGTTTAAAATGTCAGGGAAAGTCACGTGTTTGTGTGACTCACCTAGCCCCTTGTTTTGATCCATTGATGATTGTTAGGATCTGCTTCCGCTGGACTCTCTGTAGACCTCCGGCTTGGTCTTTGCACTCTGTCCCCAGAATGAAAGCAGGTCTCACCTTTACAGCAGGCATGTCTTAGTGACTGAACAACATGCCACCACCTTTTTTACATTACATGCTAATCCTTTTTCTATTTATCTTGACACTTCAACCTGATCTATGACCTTGGCTTTCGCAACATGGCCCCAAATATTTTCCTTCCTGTTATGTTGTTTGTGGCTATCCTGGGCAAATGTCCTCCAAGGGTTCCAAAGGATTTTCTTCTTTGACCCTACACTCATGAATTTGCTGACCAGGTTCCAGAGATGCCAATAGGAACCATATTTTTTTTAAAGATTTATTTACTTATTTGAAAGGCAGAGTTAAAGAGAGGCAGAGGTAGAGAGAGAAAGGAACTGCCAGTTCATTCCCCAAATGGCCGCAGTGGCCGGAGCTGTGCTGATCCGAGGCCAGGAGCCAGGAGCTTCTTCCAGGTCTCCCACATGGGTGCAGGGGCCCAAGGGCTTGGGGCAATTTCCACTGCTTTCCCAGGCCACAGCAGAGAGCCAGATCGGAAGTGGAGCAGCTGGCACTTGAACCAGCACCCATATGGGATGCCGGCACCGCAGGTGGCAGCCCTACCTGCTATGCTGCAGCGCCAACCCCAGGAGCCAGCTATTAATCTACGAGCCCCAAGTGTCCTGAAGCATCACTTTGCTTCCTGCAACCTTGATGGTGCTGACCATGATTCTGTAGTCCCTGCACCCAGCCAGCCTTGCATGTAATCTTCTTGACTTGTTTTAGAAACTGGGTGGAACTTCTGGCCCTGTATTCCCGGGCACACCTTGTTCATATCAAGTTGCCTTTTTCAGAGGCTTGCCAGGACTTGGGAACTCTCATTCATTTTGAATGCCTTAGTCTGGAACCATAGAGCCTGCGGCAGACACATGTACTTTGCCTCTGCTTCAATGGTGAAGAGAAGGAGAAATGAAGGAAAAGGGTAGCAAGGCAAATAAAGAGAGAGAACAAAAATGAAAGCTGTATTGTTGATCTGGCTACTGTCAACCAATACAGCTGATTGTTTGGTCTTGTGAGATATCTTCAGAGAGGTGCCATATGGGTGACTGCATTAGAGGGCAGTCCTTCCATGGGGAGGGGTATAACTCAATTCTAGTTGAATATAACTCAGTTATTCATTTGCTCCCTTTTGCTGCTGTGGCCATTAGGGGAGTGAACCAACAGAAGGGAAACCTTTCTCTCTGTCTCTCTCTCACTGTCTAACTCTGCCTGTCAAAAACAAAACAAAACAAAACAAAAACAAAACAGTGTGGTGTTTCTCACAAGAGGCAGAACATTGACCCTGAATGTGACATTGTTGATAACATCACCAACCCATATCTCTGGAAGGCAGAGGTCTTGTCCTATCTATTGACAGTCTATGCATGGCCAGGTAATATCTGCTAAGCTATGTCACATCTCTACTTATTTCAGCATCTACAGATGTGGCCTCCTCAGTGTCTCTGGCCAGATGTATGCGGAGATAGTTTGTGTTTCTTAACACCTGTTGAATATACTCTTGTAACTTGGCCTTAAATGAGTCCCTGTTTAGGATGATCCTCTATTGACCATAGTACCATCACCTCAAGGTCAGCTAAGCCTAGAAAACAAATGTTGAAGATCTCATAGACAGAGTTCTGAGGACATCTTTTCCACCATGAAGTTTCAATGATGTCAAGCAAAGTACTTAAAGTTGTTTAGAGGCAGCCCATGGAGGGCGTACCTAGGTTCCTTAGGTTTCAATTACATCAAATTTCTCCAACTTGACTCATGTATCAGTTGACACATGTAATCTCACAGCTTGAACTGTGAGATTAAAGCATTTAAATAGCCAATGTCTTTCTTGATTTCTGATCCCATCCTGACCTCCTTTGACCCAGCTTATCTCTATATAATAAAAGTAGACATCATGAAACTGAGGGCATGGAAAATCTTAACCTGCACAAATAATTCTCATTACTGGCACTAAAGCATAAACCAACCATCTTGCTGAGAAATGGGGGCTGAAGTGACAGCCTACAGCCCCTGTCTAGGTTCTTTTTTTTTTTTTTTTTTTTTTTATTTTTTTTATTTTTTGACAGGCAGAGTGGACAGTGAGAGAGAGAGACAGAGAGAAAGGTCTTCCTTTGCTGTTGGTTCACCCTCCAATGGCTGCGGCGGTCGGCGCGCTGCGGCCTGCGCACCGCGCTCATCCGATGGCAGGAGCCAGGTGCTAGGTGCTTTTTCCTGGTCTCCCATGAGGTTCTTTATGCAAATTTACATAACACATCTCTCTGTCAAGCTTCTTTTGCTGGAAATATGAGACAGGGTACCAGGCTCCCTCTGACTGCAGAGCTAGAGCCCAAGCCTTGTTTCAGGAAGGAAAATGATAGACATGTGACAAAAAGGCCATTCTGGCAACTTGCTCAGAACAAAGGGGATCTGATTCAAGTGGACTTAACTGTCTCTACAGCTAGAAAATAGCAATTGCCAGCAGTCCTCAAATGGTAATTGTCCCACAGTATGGAAAAATGAGAATCTCTTTTCACAGCTATGTAAAAATCAAAGTTGGTCTAGCTATTTTCAGAGCACATCCGTACCCTTCTGGCCATGTCACCAACTAAAGTCAAGTTCCTGCCCTATTGTAATTACAGGAATTGAGAATTCCACCCCTTGCTTCTAGCTTCTCCCATCCATGCCCATCCTGACATTGTACACTGGAGTTCTGCAGCCCACTCCTCTAATTCTAGTACATAGGAACAGAAAACATGAATTTCTGGTGCCCTGGCACCTGGGCCACAGGAGAAGAACCACCACAGAATGCCCAGGGATGCAGCAGTCTCTCACCAGGAAAACCCATTAGGCAAACCCTTCCCGACTCTGCCTCACCCAGCTGTTCAGTAAAAAGACAAGTGGCCCCAGTAAGGGTGGTGTCTACTTCTGCAGAGTTACTTTAACATGCCAGGCCCCACATAAAAGTGGGTTTTCAATACCACCACAACATTCATGACCTCACTTTAGAGCTGTTTGCCTTGACCTACTTCACACTAAGTGTTATTCGCTCCATGGATCCTCTTGGCTTTTGACCTATGGGTGGACTCAGTTTCCTGTTTACAGCCTTACTTCAACCCTTATTCCTAATGTTTTATATAGTTTCTCTTGTAATAACCTTTGATTCCCTTTTGACTAGAGTTCAGGGTTCCTTCTGGCCATTCAGCTTCTCTGACTATTCTGGTTCAAAATATGCCAGGTCTTCCTTGTTTGCAGGTATCCTTGTTACCTCTGAGGCATCCAAAGAGCAGTGTAGCTGCCCGACTTGCCTTTACATGATGGAGGTAGCTTCAGTCTAAGACACGAAGGTGGGAAGGTAGAATAGGGCTGGAAGGAACTAGAAGAGGCAGCAAGAACATGCCCATTCCTTCCATGAATTTTTAGCAACATTGGTGCATGTATTTAATGAATGACAATAATTTTACTCCCATGCTTTCTGTTTTTGTGTAATCTAAAAGAGCCATATAAGTAACACAAATCTCTTTAGCCTAGAGGATCCTGTTGGGAGCACTTTGACTTGATATTGCTGCTTTGTAGTCCAATGGAAATGCCTTTATTGTTCTGTCCACAAATGAATATTTTCTGGCAAGTGGGTCTATATTTATATCTCAATTAACTTTTCAATAAGTACTCAGTTTTAATGAGATTGGTCAAGTTTGAAAATGCCTTGTTGTTAATCTTTCAGTTGTCTATAGGACTTCATTAAATGGCAGTACTTTTGAATTATTATTTATTTTGTGGCAGTTGTGTAACAATATAGGAGGTTTGGCAGGGAAGTATCCCATCTTACTCATGGCTTTTTTTGGGGGGGGAAATCACTCCTACTCACAGGCCTGCCAGAAGCATGACCATGGAGTACGCTGTTTGCATCATGTGACTCTCATCATAAGTGATTGGACCTGTGGTGGGCACTTGACTCTGATATAGTAGCTACATCAATTTTGGCAGTAATCAATGAAATTATCTTGCTAAACTTTACTTATTAAGCTAGATGGATAGTCATCATAGTCAGTCATTGGTGGATGCTAAACTCTTAGCATTGTGTTGAATGAGGACCAGAGTCATTTCATGTTACATAGGTAAACTGAGGCTATGAGAGAACAGAAACCATTAATAAGCAGAAAAAGCTAATTTCCAAAGAGGAGTATACATAAAGTAATTAGGGAGTTAGAAGACTATAGGGACCCAGAAAGTGATGGATTACATGACTTTGATTTCAATTCTAGACTCAATTCTAGTCTCAATTCTAGACTCTAAAAGGCCTTTCTATGCTTAATTTCCAGCTTGTTGGTGTTCATGGAATGACTTTTTGGGTCCTACAACCATCACCTCCACAATTTCTTTTTTTGAGATAAGGGTTTCTGTTTTTTTTTTTTTATAACCAAGAAAATCTTGACTAAAAAGAACTCTACTACCTAGAAGTTTCTAGCAGTAGTTGCATCCTGGAGGTGTACACTTATATCATGATGATTAAGCAAAAGGTTGAATGTTTTTCAGTTGCTTATTTTGAAGTAGAACTAAGTATCACAAAAAAAGTTGCTTCAATTTTCTTGCAATGTTGCAGTTTCTAAATAATAAATTGAATAATAATAATAATAAAGAAATAGATATGACTGAAAGCTATGCACATCCATACTCTCATTTTGTCACTAGTTATAGGCTAGTAATATTGTCTTTAAGGGGTGGGTCTTTAGAAACCCTGGTGGGGAAAATATCCATCTGGCAATAGCTTACATCAAAAGACAAGATTGCATCTATGGTTTATAATGGTGGACTTTCTAGCTATTTGAACTAGAGGCAAAACTTTGATTGCCTTGTCAACAAATCTATTGCCCAAATAAATGGATATTTTTATGGCTAGGGAAACTCCAGATGCATAGCATAGGATGGGTGGGCAGGGATGAAAATGAGGTAATCCACAGTTTGTATTCCATCTCCAGCAGTTTCAAGTTGCACTAATCATCAGGTTGAGCTCCTACACCAAACTGGCATTTATCTGGATGGAGAAGTATAAACAGTGGGCACCCTGGGAATGGAACTGTGGATGTCAGGTTTCTTTCTTTTTTTTTTTTTTTATGAGCTTAAAGAGAAGGCATTCTAGAACACAGAGTGAATCTGGGCAATAAAGTCAAAAGTTAAGTGAAATATTCTATAGGAATAGTTTTTATATTTAGAGAATGGATAGAAATCAACATCAGTTGGTAAAGAGACCACTGGTGAATGATAGAGGGAGAACTCACAGTGAGAGGCAACATAGCTTAGTGATGAGGTACATAGGCTCTAGAACCAGACTACCTGGATTCTGATCCCAGGTTTATCACTGTGTGACCTTGGCCAGGTTACTTAATTTCTTGATGCCTCAACTTTTCATCTATAAAACAGGAATAATAACATTACTCTTAGCTTTGTTGAGAAGATTAAAGGAGCTGATATATGTAATATGCATAGCCTACATAGAGTAGGTGGTTAAAAATTTTAGTTTTATTATTATCATTATTTTATAAGACATCACCTGGAATGCCAGTAGGACCAGCAAGATGCATGAGTACCAACACCACAAGTGTATTGTATTGTTTTCTTGATGAAAAAAATCTAGCACATTTACTCTTTGACTAAAGAATATGTGTATATTAGCTTAAGGGGGAAGATCCTCAAAAGGGCTTCTAAAATGAAGGTGGGAAGAGAGAGACTTTTATACAAGGAGAGAAAATAGGTTGGGCTCTGATCTGGAAAAATGAAGACTGAGTTGCACTATGTTGAATTTTCTGAAGGACAGGAACAGTATGAATAATAACTTGTTTATGCAGTACTAGGAAGTTAGAGCTGGCATGAATGATGACTACTTTGAGATGAATACTTAAACAGATGGTTGTTTGACTGCATTTGCACAATGATCAGTTCAGTTACGGAGTTCATTAGCTCAGGAGTTTCAAGAGTAATCTGGATGAAGATTATGTGTTTTGGTTCCTTAGCTATCAAGGGGAATTAGGGATGTTTGTGTTGGAGACACGGTGCATACAAGTACAGCCTTTGTAAATAACATGTCTTAATTTAGTACTTTAAAATGCTTTATGCATCCTTAATTCATTTGATTATCACAATAGCAATTTAATGAGATTTACTGTGGGAAAAGACTCATTTGGGAATCAAAAGTTTGAGAAAGATGGGTCCTGTTGAAGTTTCTGATCTGTATTACTACCGAGAGATATTATTATTAAACTATTTTAATTTGAAGGCTTAACATATCCACTTTTACTTACAATACTTTGAGATTAGAGAATTTTTAATTTTTTATTATAGAATTATACAGTTGTTATAGAATTATATAATTTCTAAAATTTTTAAATTTAATTTTCATTTACTTAGAGAGTTGGAGAGAGAGAGAGAGAGAGAGAGAGAGAGAGATCAACCTTCCATCTTCTAATTTATGCTCCAGTGCCTATAACATCTGGGGCTGGGCCAGCTTGAAGCTGGGAGCTTGAAACTCAATTCAGGTCTCCCATGTTGGTGATAGGGACCTAAATCCCAAATATTTGAATGATTATCTGCAATTTCCTGGATGTATTAACAGGAAACTAGAATTAGAAGCAGGACCAGGACTTGAACCCAGGCACTCCAGGATGGGATTCTAGAGTCACACTGCTTGCTACCTGGCTGCCCTGAGTTATAAGAGTTTATGATTGAAATTGTGACAAAGCCAAAGTAATTAAAGTTCAATTTTTCTTTTTTATTGTTTTGTTTTTTAAAATTCTATTGAGGTTATACTCTACTGTCAGTAGAAAAGTTCATTCTTTTATTCATTTTGAGTTCATTAAAAAATTTTAGAGCTATGAATTATATGGAGATCATCTTTTTCAATTCTTCATTTTTTAAATGAAGGCTATTGGCCCTAGGAAGTTAGGTGACTTGCTCAAGGCAGCAGAGCAAGGGGATAAATCCAGGTTCTAGTCTTCTGTGTTTTCTTTTCTTTCGGTTTACTTCCCCCAAGAGGATGAGGGTGATTGCACTTCAGCTTATTTCTATGAGCATGCAAGCCAGAATATGTTATACTTTTGTCTCAAAGTACCCAGGAACAGACTTGCTGGGAAGCCAGTGCAGCTTCAGCTTCAGGACCCCTCACCTACTGAAGCTTGGGGGATGGGAGAGAGAGAGGAAGCCATGTTGCAATCAGCAAACATTTCTGTCAGCATTTCTAGTCAGTGACCTTAAGTGATACTGTAAGAGTGGACTTAACTCTCTAAGACTCCAGCAATTTGCTGGGATCTTTTTCATGTTATAAAAACAAAAAAAAAACTTACATTTATGCCTAAATTTATATTTGTAATTTTGTATTTTTTAAAGAAATTCCCTCTTCCTGCTCAGAGATTATATAAGTTTCTGGCTTCATAAAACCCCGATCTTCTCTGATTTCCAAAGATATTGGGAGTTTCATTTCAATATTCAAATTTTTAAACACTTTAAATACATTTATATTACTTTTATTTCATATTTAGTTTTACTTTTGTTATAGTAATAAGGAAAAAAATGTTCTTAAAATGTTTTGACCACGAATGGCAGCCTCTTGCCTCAGTCTTCCAAATATTATACTTTGATTTGCTCTCCAGAGTCAACTACTTTTAATTTCTTTTTTCACCTTTTATTTAATAAATATTAATTTCCACAGTACAATATTTGGATTATAGCGACTTTACCCACCGTAACCTACCACCCACCTGCAACATCCCATCTTCCACTCCCTCTCCCATCCCATTCTTTGTCAATATTCATTTTCAGTTATCTTTATATACAGAAGATCAACTTAGTATATAATAAGTAAAGTTTGCAACAGTTTGTATCCACACAGATATACATAGTATAAAGTGTAGTTTACCTTTAATTCGCATAGTACAACACATTAAGGACAGAGATCCTACATGAGGAGTAGGTGCACAGTGACTCCCGTTGTTGATTTAATAATTGAAACTCTTATTTATGATGTCAATAATCACCCAAGGCTCTTGTCATGAGCTGCCAAGCTATGGAAGCCTCTTGAGTTCACAAACTCTGACCTTATTTGGACAGGGTCAGAGTCAAAGTGGAAGTTCTCTCCTCCCTTTAGAGAAAGGTACCTCCTCCTTTTTATGGCCCATTTTTTCCACGGGGATCTCACAGAGATCTTTCCTATAGGTCATTTTTTTTTTTGCCAGAGTGTCTTGGCTTTCCATGCCTGAGAAACTCTCATGGGCTTTTTAGCTGGATACAAATGCTGTAAGGGCTGATTCTGAGGCCAGAGTGCTATTTAGAATATCTACCATTCTATGAGTCTGCTGTGTATCCCACTTCCCATGTTGGATCGTTCTCTCCTTTTTAATTCTATCAGTTATTATTAGCAGACACTAGTCTTGTGTCTGTATAGTATTCCATAGAGTACATATCCCATAATTTCTTTATCTAGTCTTCCATTGATGGGCATTTAGGTTGATTCCATGTCTTAGCTATTGTGAATTGAGCTGCATTAAACATTGAGGTACAGATAGTTCTTTTATTTGCCAATTTAATTTCCCTTGGGTAAATTCCAAGGAGTAGGATGGCTGGTTCATGTGGTAGAGCTATATCCAAGCTCCTGAGGAATTTCCAAACTGTCTTCCATAGTGGCTTTACCAGTTTGCATTCCCACCAACAGTGGGTTAGTGTCCCTTTTTTCCCCACATTCTCGCCAGCATCTGTTGTTGGGAGATTTCTGTATGAAAACCATTCTAACCATGGTGAGGTGAAACCTCATTGCGGTTTTGATTTGCATTTCCCTGATTGTTAGTGATCTTGAACATTTTCATGTGTCTGTTGGCCATTTGGATTTCCTCTTTGGAAAAATGTCTGTTTAGGTCCTTGGCCTATCTCTTAAGTGTTTGTTTTGTTGTGTGGAGTTTCTTGATCTCTTTGTAGGTTCTGGTTATTAATCCTTTATCTGTTGTATAGTTTGCAAATATTTTTTCCCATTCTGTTGGTTGCCTCTTCACTTTCCTGACTGTTTCTATTGCAGTACAGAAACTTCTCAATTTGATGTAATCCCAATTGTTAATTTTGGTTTTGACTGCCTGTGCCTCCGGGGACTTTTCCAAGAAGTCTTTGCCTGTGCCTGTATCTTGCAGGGTTTCTCTGATGTTCTCTAATAATTTGATGGTGTCAGGTTGTAGATTTAGATCTTTAATCCATGTTCAGTGGATTTTTGTGAAAGGTGTAAGGTAGGAATCTTGCTTCATGCTTCTGCTTTCCCAGGCCATAGCAGAGAGCTGGATTAGAAGTGGAGCAGCTGGGTCTTGAACCGGCACCCATATACGATGCCGGTGCTTCAGGCCAGGGTGTTAACCCGCTGTGCCACAGTGCCGGCCCCATGATTAAGTTTTATTATGGGGACTTGTTCTTTGATAATTCATTTCTCTGTAAAGGAAGATTAGTATTTTCCTAGATAACAACATTGTGTAAATCAAGGAAGATACTGATTATTTAGAGAAGGTATAATTTTTTTGTGTGTTTCAATATATTTCAATCTCATTTTTTTAATTTAAAATTTTATTTTATTTATTTGAAAGGTAGAGTTACTGAGATAAAGAGAGGTCTTCTACCTGCTGGTTCACTCCCCAGATGGCCTCAATGGCCAGGACTGGGCCAGGAGCCAGGAGCTACAATCTGGGTCTCCTTTGAATCCCATTTCTTTCTGAGATTGTTGAAAGTCAGATGGCATGCTGTTCAGTTGAGTTCTTATAGAACATGGATCAGTACTTGCTTTGGATTCATTTTTATTTATTTTCTGGGAACATCAACTAGAAAAATGTGATTTTTGGGCTGGTGCCATGGCTCACTTGGCTAATCCTCCACCTGCGGCGCCAGAATCCCATATGGGTGCCAGGTTCTGGTCCTGGTTGTTCCTCTTGCAGTCCAGCTCTCTGCTGTGGCCCAGGAAGGCAGTGGAGGATGGCCCAAGTGCTTGGGCACCTGCCACCCATGTGGGAGACTGGGAAGAAGCACCTGGCTCCTGGCTTCAGATCAGCATAGCTCTGGCCATAGCTCCTGTTTAGGGGGTGAACCAGCAGAAGGAAGACCTTTCTCTCTGTCACTCTCTCTCACTGTCTGTAACTCTACCTGTCAAATGAATAAATAAAAAATCTTTTTAAAAAAAGAAAAATGTGATTTAAAATTTTTAAATTCTTGGTTGAAATGCTTGGCATTGGTAGCCTTTATAGGCAGCAACTAAATAAATATGATGCAATCCTTCTCCCCAGACACACTGCTTCTGGAATGACCCTGGCCCCTGCCAGGACCTGTAGCTTTGAAGTAACTACACATATCAGGACAGGCCACACATCCACTCTTCCTTTTCTGTCTTCAGCAGTATTGTCCACTGTAAGGTGTGGACACATGCAAGAGTGATGAACCCCTGGGAGTAGATGTTTTCCTGAGATTTTTTTCCCAGTTAAGGACCTGAGAGGTGGTATGGTTCATGTGGAGGAGTATGCTGGTGCAGCCCTTAGAGAAACATCTGGAGACTGTGGCAGGATTCCTGGCTTTTATCTAAGAGATGATTGCCTACTTCTCTGCTTGATGGCCTATGACTTTTTAAAAGAAGGATGGTTTTATGGTATCGCCATTCCAGCTAATGATTTTTTGATGTGTTACAGAATGGTAACAGAATGGTATTAGTTGTTAATTCGGTAACACAATCCATTTTCATCAGTATTGAAGATTTCCCTCCTGGATTATGGAGAGCATGATTAACTCTAAACTTATTCTCTAGGGCAGCTGTACATTTCTTCCATGATTCGGGATATTTCAGGAACTGTGGCACAGCGGATTAATGCCCTGGCCTGAAGCTCCAGCATCCCGTATAGACGCTGGTTCGAGGCCTGGCTGGTCCACTTCTGATCCAGCTCTCTGCTGTGGCCTGGGAAAGCAGTGGAGGATGTCCCAAGTCCTTGGGCCCCTGCGCCTACATGGGAGACCTGGAGGAAGCTCCTGGCTCCTGGCTTTGGATCGGCACAGCTCTGGTCGTTGCGGCCAATTGGGGAGTGAACCATTGGATGGAGGTCCTCTGTCTCTCTCTCTCTTTCTGTCTCTCTCTCTCTGTATAACTGACTTTCAAATAATAAATAGATCATTCTCTCCCTGTTTGATTCTATCAGTATTAGCAGACACTAGTCTTGTTTGTGTGATCCCTTTGACTCTTACACCTATCAGTGTGATCAATTGTGAACTGAAATTGATCACTTGGACTAGTGAGATGGCCTTGGTACATGCCACCTTGATGGGATTGTATTGGAATCCCCTGGCACGATTATAACTCCATCATTTGGGGCAGGTCCAGTTGAGCATGTCCCAAATTGTACATGGGAAGCGAGACACACAGCAGACTCATAGAATGGCAGATCTCCTAAATAGAACTCTGGCCTCAGAATCAGCCCTTAAAGCATTCGGATCTGGCTCAAGAGCCCATGAGAATATTTTAGGCATGGAAAGCCAAGACACTATGAAAAAAAAAGAAGACCTAAATGAAAGATCTCTGCGAGTGAGATCCCAGTGGAAAGAATGGGGCCATCAAAGAAGGAGGTACCTCTCTCTGAAGGGAGGAGAGAACTTCCACTTTGACTATGACCCTGTTGGGATATGATCGAAGTCGGCAAACCCTAAAGGCTTCCATAACCTCGGCAACTCATGACTAGACCCTAGGGAGATTACTGACGCCATAAACAAGAGTGTCAAATTGTTAAATCAACTTCAGGAGTCACTGTGTACTTGCGTCTCATGTGGGATCTGTCCTTAATGTGCTGTCCAATGTTAAGTAATGCTATAACTAGTACTGAAACAGTATTTTTACACTTTGTGTTTCTGTGTGGGTGCAAACTGATGAAATCTTTACTTAGTATATACTGAATCGATCTTCTGTATATAAAGATAATTGAAAATGATTGAAAAATCTTGGTGTTAAATTTGAAATTGCATAGATAATCATTTTTTTAAAAAAATCATGTAGGATCTCTGTCCTTAATGTGGTGTACATTGTGAATTAATACTATAACTAGTAATCCAACAGTATTTTCACTTTGTGTCTCTTTGTGAGGGCAAACTGTTGAAATCTTTATGTAATATGTACTAAACTGATCTTCTGTGTATAAAGAGAATTGAAAATGAATCTTGATGTGAATGGAAGGGGAGAGGGAGTGGGAAAGGGAAGGGTTGCGGGTGGGAGGGAAGTTGTGTGGGGGGGAAGCCATTGTAATCCATAAGCTGTACTTTGGAAATTTATATTCTTTAAATAAAAGCATCATTAAAAATAATAAATAGATAAATCTTTAAAAAATGGAATATTTTCTTATTTGTATGTGTTATGTAATGGTTTTCCTGGCACTTGGATTTATGTTGTATTACTGAAAGTTTACCAAAGATACATGTTACATGATCAATTGACCATGAAGACTATTGCTTTGTTTTATCAGTTAGATTCTACATCACTGCTCTCTGAGGCACAGTTACAGTGTCTTCTGGATGGACGCACATTCAAACAAAACTCCATCATTCCACTTCCTGAAGGAAGAGAAAACAAAGACATTGAGGATGTTACATCGGAGCCATCCCGGCTTTCCAAGTCCATCCTTTCTAAATTACTAAATGAAGCAGAAACAAAGGCCCGGGAAGCCGAGGCAGAAGATGCAAATAGGCTTGAGGATGCAGGTTGTGAATCCTCTAAAGGCTATTACCTCACTAAAGCTTTGACAGGACATTACATGCCAGAAGCTCTTGTCATCGAAGTGGAGAATATGAAATGCCTCCAATTTTCTAAGGCTGAGGTTGTTAGTGATGCACATGACTATTTTATGTCAAAGACTCTTGGCATTGGGAGACTTCAAAGACCCTCCTTCTTGGATGATCCACTGTATGATGTTAGTATGAACCTTTCATCAGAAGACCAACATCTGAAACTCAGCCCTTCCGAGAAACCAAAAACAGGTGAGGCTTGGAGAACATGTGTTTTGGTGAATAACTCTTAGAAGCATCTCAATACTCAGAGGCTATGGCTTAAAATAGAGTAGAACAAGAAGATACATTTGAAAGTCTCAGATGGTGTCAGTAAGAACTTGCTTGTTCCAATAAAATCAAGGGTTTTTTTTAGTATTCCTATGAAGTATGTTAAGCTTTATGGTAAGTAGTTCTATGTTTATTTCATAGAAAACGAGAAATTCATTTGAATAGGGAAGTAATTTGAATAGATTTGTTTAATACTTCAATTTCCAAACTTTAGTGATGAAAATTTGTTCCAAGGAATGAATCTGAAAAATCTCATAACTTTTATTGTGGTTATCTTAGTTTGTTTATGCAGACTTCCTGTCCTAGCCCACTCTTATATCCTCAGGTATTTTGTCATGATCCAGTGTTGCATCTTGCAATGGTACAGGATTCAAATACTTGTTAAAAGTCTGTTATAATTAGCAACTCTATTTTAATAACTTCAACTTTTATCTCTAGTGTAGATTACTCTAAAATATATTGCTTCTTAAATATCTATTTATTAATTTATTTCCAGTTAAATCTAAAAGTATAATCTGTTTCTTCTGTACTAACACCTCCGTTTTGTACTTCTAACTTCCTGAATGTGACCTCAGACTGATATCCTTGTTTTCCCTCTGAACTCAGATTTTCCTCCTGACTTCTGTTACCTCAATCACCCAGGCTGAAAATCTGAGTCATCCTTGCATTGTCCTTCTCCCTTGCTATCCACTAAGGTATTATTGTTCTCCTACTGTGTTGTCTTATGCCCATACCTCCCTTTGCCTTCCTACTGTATCCACTGGACCAATGCAGTTAACCCTCCATCAAGTCTCCTCCTGCCTCTGATCTCATTCCTCTTCATGTCGTTGTTGACTGCTGCTAAACTAATTTCCTGATACAGTTTTGATAACCACATTTCCTAGCTCAAAAAGCTTCTATGGATCTCTACCTCCTAGTAGATGAACTCTGAGTTCCTTCACTTGCTATTCAAGGTCTCCACAGTCTGATCTGAAGGTCAAATTACTCACTTAATATGATTCAGGTTGTAGGTAATCTGGTTTTAGGTTTTCCAACACATCTGCTGTTGCTCAGGCCCTTTTATTGCCACAAATTTGAGGTATTCTTTCAGCAGTAGTTGAATTGCAGTCCATCTTCTGAGAATCTGATCTTCCTGGTCCCTTCTGTTAAAAGTTTCATTTTTCTTCCAAGTGTCCAAGCATCTTGGTTCCTACTGGGTATTTTACACATAATGCCTTGATACTGTAATGTATACATCTATATCTTTTCCTTCAAAGTGTGTGACCTTTTTAAGAATAGGCATCCTACCTTTGAGTTCATTTTCCATTTTCCATGATGTCCAAAAACAGCCTTAAATGAACTGTTTAATAAAGAAAATACTTTAAATTTGTGTCTAGTTTTGGAATAGTATACTGAAAATACAGTTCATATTTATTCTATACATTATGAATGAAAGCAGGTAAGGTCAATTAAGAATTAATGTAAGCCTCACATTCTATGCAAAGATTTGGATATTTTTTCTTTTTAAGTGAAATTTCACAAGCTATGTTTTTTTAAAATTGATAAATCATAATTATATACTCTGTGGGGTACAATGTGATGATTTGATAGATGTATACAATGTAGAATGATTCAAATTAACCCATTACATATCACCACCTCATTTATAATTTTTTATGGTAAGACATTTGAAAATCACTGAGTTATTTTGAAATACACAAAATATCATTTTTGACTATAGTAACCTTCCTGTGCTATAGAGGTCAAAATTTATAGCTCCTAAGTGGAACTTTTGTACCCTTTGACCAAAAACTTCTCAGTCCCTCTCTCCCCTCATCCCACCTGCAATCCATGGTAATTTTGACTGTGATACTCTACTTCCATGAGTTCGACTTCTTGGGATTCCACATATGTGTGAGATTGTGGCCTATATAACTTTAGCATAATATCTTCCAGGTTCACCCACGTTATTGCAGGAGACAAAATTGCCCCTTTAAAGGCTGAAAAGTATTTCATTGTGTGTATGTACTACATTTTCTTTATCCACTCACCTGTTGATAGATACTTAGGTTGATTTCATATCTTGGGTATCATGGATAAGGCTATGGTGAATATGGGAGTTCAGATATCCATATTGATTTTATCTACTTTGGATGCACACACACAAATACACCCCTATATGGGATTGCTAGATCAGATGGTAATTTTACTTTTAGTTTTCTGAGGAACCTCTGAAGTGTCCCGTAAAGGCAGTACTCAACATTTTCATAACAATGTATAAGGATTCTCTCTGCTTCATATGCTTGTTAACATTTACCATTTTAAACATTTTTTCTTAAAATATTTCTTTTAAGTATTTTTGATTAGCATGTGATACACATTTTTATGGAATACAGCACAATATCCCAACATATA
This sequence comes from Sylvilagus floridanus, assembly GCA_949820135.1. Lineage (NCBI taxonomy): Eukaryota > Metazoa > Chordata > Mammalia > Lagomorpha > Leporidae > Sylvilagus > Sylvilagus floridanus. The sequence goes on along the minus strand of OX463239.1, from coordinate 48,141,612 downwards.
CATGCAGCATAAACCAATCAAGCCAGGCAACTAGACTTCCCATTTCTTTTTCTTTTCTTTGTGTTTAGAACCCAGTGCTTCGTCTGTTCCAGTTCCTTATATAGTGTCTAATACATTATTGTGAACTTTATAGTTGCCCCACTGTGCCATGGGATGCTAGAACCTATTACCTCTATACAACTGTGTTTTGGTACCCATTATCCAACCTCTCCCTAACCCTCTTCCCTACTCTGCCAAAACTTTAGCAATTGCTATTTTAACTTCCAAGTAGCTATTGGTATTTGTCTTTCTGTGTCTGGTTTATTTTGCTTAACCTAATAATCTCCACTTTCATCAATTTTGATGCAAACATGATATTACCCCTTTTATGGCAAAGTAACATTCCATTGTGTAAATATACACCACAATTTCCTTATCCATTCATCCATCACTGGACATCTAGGTTGATTCTGTATCTTGGCTGTTTTGAATACTACTGCAATGAATGTGGGAGTGCAGTTATTTCTTTATGTTGGTATGATTTCCTTCAGATATGTACCCAGAATAGGATGGCTGGGTCATAATATGGTAGGTTTATTTTTTGTGTTTGGAGGACCTCTATACCGTCCTCATTTCACTGTCCTCATAATCACTGTACTCATTCACATTTCCACCAGTAGTGTCTAAGGATACTTTTTCTCCACATCTTCATCAGAATGTGTCATTTTTTGGTCTTTTTCATAGTAGCCCTTCTAACACATATGAGAAGAAATCTAATTATGGTTTTAATTTGTACTTTCCTAATGATAAGTGATAGTGAGCATCTTTTATGATCTTGCTGGCTATTTTTATGTCTTTTTTGGAGAAATGCCCATTCAGATGTCTTTGGCCCATTTTAAAATAAAGTTATTTGTTTTTTTGCTACTGAATTGTTTGAGCTGCTTATGTATTTCGGTTATCAACTCCTTATAAGTTGTATGGTTTTCAAATGTTTTCTCCCACTATGAGTGTTTACTCTTTATTTTATTGTTTTCCCTCCTGTGCACAGATTTTAGTTTGATGTAGTCCCATTTGTCTGTTTCTATTTTTGTTGCCTGTGTTTTTGTGTTCATAACCAAAAATCAATGTCATAGAGCATTTGCTCTTTTATCTTCTGTAGTTTTTCAAATTCAGGTCTTATATTTAAGTCTTTAATCCATTTTGAGTTGATTTTTGTATATAGTATGAAATAAAGATTAACTTTTGTTCTTCTGCATATGGATATCCTGTTAAATCAATAAACAATGCCATTTATTGAAGAAACTGTCCTTTCCCTGTTGTATGCTCTTGGCCCCCTTGTCAAATATATAAGGCTTCACAGAAAAGTGTGAGTTTATACCTGGGCTTCCTAACCTGTTCCATTTGTCATTATATCTGCTTTTATGCCAATTCTATGCTGCTGTGATTTCAATTACTTTCTAGTATATTTGGAATTATGGAGTGTGATGTCTCTTGCTTTGTTGTTTTTGCTTGAGATTGTCTTGGCTTTTCTGGGTCTTTTGTGGTTCCATATGATTTTAAGATTTTTTTTTTCTATTTTTGTGAAAAATGACATTACAATTTTGATAGAAATTTCACTGAATCTGCAGTTCACTTTGTGTAGTGTAAATATTTTAACAGTATTACTCCTTCCAGTCTAGGAACATGGGATAGTTTTTCATTTATTTGTATTTTCTTCTATTTCTTTCATTAGCAGTAGTATTTACTTTCAAGTTTTTATTGTTTTCTGATACTATTGTAAATGAGATAGTTTTTTCAATTTCCTTTTTGAGTAGATTGTTGTTGTGTTTTTTTTTTTTTTTTTTTTTTTTTTTTTTTTTTTTTTTTTTTTTTTTTGACAGGCAGAGTGGACAGTGAGAGAGAGAGAGACAGAGAGAAAGGTCTTCCTTTGCCGTTGGTTCACCCTCCAATGGCTGCCGCGGACAGCGCGCTGTGGCCGGCGCACCGCGCTCATCCGATGTCAGGAGCCAGGTGCTAGGTGCTTCTCCTGGTCTCCCATGGGGTGCAGGGCCCAAGCACTTGGGCCATCCTCCACTGCACTCCTGGGCCACAGCAGAGGGCTGGCCTGGAAGAGGAGCAACTGGGACAGAATCCGGCGCCCCGACCGGGACTAGAACCCGGTGTGCCGGAGCCGCAAGGCGGAGGATTAGCCTGTTGAGCCACGGCGCCGGCCTAGTAGATTGTTTTTAGTATATAGACATACAGCTGACTTTTGCATGTTGATTTTGTATCCTGCAACTTCACTGCATTTTCTTATCAGTTCTAACAGTTTTTTTGATGGAGTTTTCAGGGTTTTTTATGATCATGTTATCAGTAGAGAAAATTTTTTTCCATTTATTATTAAGATGCATTTTATTTATTTTCTCTTTCCTAGTTACTCTGGCTAGACTTACAGAACGATGTTGAATATAAGTGGTGAGAGTAGGCATCCTTGTCCTTGGGCATTTCTTGTCGTGTCTTTGTTTGGCTTTGGTGTGAGTGTAGTACTGGCTTTGTAAAATGAGTTTGGAAGCTTTTCTTCCACTTCAATTTCTTGAAAATGTTTGTAGAAGATTAGATTAGTATTAGCTCTTCTTCAAATGTTTGGTGGAATTTAGCTGTGAAGCTATATGGTTCTGGACTTTGGTGGGAAACTTTAGAACTGATTGAGACTCTGTTTATTATTTGTTTAGATTTTCTGTTCCTTCATGATTCCATCTTTGTGATGGTATGTGTCTAGAAATTTATTCATTTCCATAGGTTATCCAGTCTGTTCATATATAATTGTACATAGTAATTTCTTTTGATCCTTGTATTTCTATGGTAGCTAAAATGTATCCTCTTTCATTTATGATTATATTTATTATGATTTTCATATTTTTTCTCTAATCTAGATGATGATTTGTCAGTCTTGATTTGTTTTTCCAAAAACCAATGCTTAGTTTTACTGGTTTTTCCATTTTTGTTCTCATCTCTATTTCATTTATTTCTGCTGTAAAATATTTGTTTTTCTCCTTCCTTTTGCTAACTTTGGGCTTAGTTTTTTTTTCTAGTTCCTTGAGGTATAACTTAGATTATTTGAGAACTTTTTCTTCATTTTTATATAGATATTTATTTTATTGCTATAAATTTATGGCACCTTTGTCTGAATCCCATGAGTTTTAGCATATAGTATTTCCATTTTTATTTATCTTTAGTTTTTTTATTTACTTTTTGATTTCTTATGTGACCCATTTGTTGTTAGGACCATGTTGTCTAAGATGATTTGTGAATTCTAAATTTTTGGATGCTCCAAAATTTCTCTTTACTGCTTTCTAGTTTCATGCTATTGTTATTCAATAAGATGCTTGATATTGTATCAGTCCTTTTAAATTAAAGACTATTTTTCCTGGAGAATGATCTTTCCTGGAGAATGGTCCATGTGTGGTTGAGAAGAATGTACATTCTGTTGCTGTTGGATAAAATGTTATATGTATGTCTATAGTTCAGTATTTCCTTATTGATTTTTCTGACTAGATGACTTGTCCATTGTTGAGCGTGGAGTATTTAGGTACCCTACTATTTTGCATTATAGTCTAGTTGTCCTTTCAGTTAATTTAATAATTCTTTCATACATGTAGGTGCTCTGATGTTGGGTGCATATGTATTCAAAATTGTTATATCCTTTTGCTGAATTGACATTTTTATCATTCTATGATGACCTTCTTAGTCTTGTTTTACAATTTTGATGTATTTTGGGTTTATACCTACCAGTGCTTTCTTTTGGTTTTCATTTGCATGGAATTCCTTCCTTCCTTTATTTTCTTTCCTTCTTTCTTTCACATATATATTTATTTGAAAGTCAAAGTTATACAGAGGGAGAAGGAAAGGCAGAGAGAGAGAGAGAGAGAGAGAGAGAGAGAGAGAGAGAGAGAGAGAGGCCTTCCATCTGCTGGTTCACTCCACAGTTGGCTGCAGTGGCTGGAGCTATGGTGATCCAAAGCCAGGAGCCAGGAGCTTCTTCTGGGTCTCTGATGTAGGTGCAGGGGTTCAAGGACTTGAGCCATCTTCTACTGCTTTCCAAGGTCATAGAGAGCTGGATCAGAAGTGGAATAACCAGGACTGGAAACAGCACCCATATGGGATGCAGGCACTATAGGTGGAGGCTTTAGCCACTACGCCACAGCACTGGCCCCGGAATATCTTTCTCCCTCCTTTTACTCAAAGAGTATGTAGGTCCTTACTAGTAAAGTGAGTCTCTTATAGGTGGCTCATAAGTGGATCTTGGTTTTTGTTTTTAAATCCCATCAGGCACTCTATGTCTTTTTATTAGAGAATTTGATCCATTTATGTCTGGGATAATTATTGATAGGTACAGAGTTGCTACTGCCATTTTGTAATTTATTTTCTGGTTGTTTTGTAGACTTTTTATTTCTTCCTCTCTTTCGGTCTTTTTTTTTTGTGGTCTGGTGAATTTTCTATGATGATATGCTATGAATCTTTTCCTTTAATATTTTGTGCAACTACTATAGGCTTTTGCTTTCCATTTACTATCAGGCTTATGTTAAACTTCTTATAGCAGACTATTTTAAGCTCATAGCAACTTAACGATAATTGCATACCAAAGGTTATACTTACACTCCTTCCTCTCCCACTTTTTATGATTTAGATGTCCAAACTTAAAACATCTTTTAGTAATTTGTAACTCTTGACAGTTATTGCAGCTGCGGTTGTTTTAGATAGGAGATCAAACTGCTTTACATTCCACCCTTATAGTATTAGAGCCTTCTGAATAATATTCCAGGTACTTAGACCATTAAGGATTTTTTTCCCTTTTTTTTCTGGCTGTGATATGTTTTATCTTATTAATTAGGAACTTTATATATCAGCTTAAAGAACTCCCTTTCTGGAATGCAGACCTAGTGATGATCAACTCCTGTAGATTTTGTTTGGGAAAGTTTTTCTTTCTCCTTTCATAGCTTTGCTAGGTGAAAAAAAGTTTTTTTTTTTCTTCTTTAACACTTTAAATATGTTCTTCCATTCCTGGATCAAGAAGATTTTGCTGAGAAATATGCTGAAAGCCATCTTGAGGCTTCCTTTTTAAAAATCTCTTGTTGCTTTCTGAATGCTTTGTCTGTGTTTTTTGTTAGTTTGATTATGATATATCTTGTGAACTCCTCTTTGGGTTAAGTTTGGATACTTCTGAACTTCCTGTACCTGCATATTGTCATCTTTCCCCTGATAAGATGTTGAGGACCAATTTAACTTATAGCCTTGAAAAATAAGTTTTCAACATGAAATGCTTCATTTTCATTGTTGTGTTTAAGCTTAGTGATAATGCTATCATTTTGCTTTCTGAACACAAGGCCCAATGGATATTCAGTGTTGTGTTCACTAACTGTTGGGGCTTTGAGGACCAATAAATAGCACTCCCATCTTCCCCAGCCAAATCTTCCCAGGGGAAGAGTGGAAGCCATGAGTGAGGCTAGTATGCTTCCACTGCAAGTCCCTCTGTGTAGGAGTGTGAGGGAAGGAGGAAGTAAGTGTTCTGGGTAACGCCTAACCTCAGACACACCTCTGAGAGCAGGAGCACTTCAGAAACAAAAACACTGAAGGTCTGTGGGTAGTTCAGTATTTAATCAAATTATCTTATGCTGAGTTGCTTTCTAGATAGTCAAAACAAAAGGCAAAGATGAATTTACAGTATTCTCTTGTTCCTTCTAAGCATTTGAGCTAGGTATCAACAGAAAATCATATAATAAAGAAGAAATATAACAAATAACAAATGTAGAATAGGGCAAAAAGGACATAAAGTCTATTGTGCATTTAAGAAGGTGGTAGAGCTATACTCCAAGAAAAACAAAGTGGAATTTCTCACAGGACTTGTTAGGAGAACAGAGTTCTTAAAAACTTTATAGCAAATATAACAATATGTTTGTTTTCTGCAAGTAACACCTTTAAATGAAATCTGTCTTAAATATCTCAGGAGTTTCATGGTTTTTCCACTGAATGTTCCATATCCCAGGAAACCTTCAGTCCCCAGTAAACTGGGCTAGTTTGTTACTCTGACTTGAAACTAAAACATAAAGCTAATGAACAAATCAGTTACTCAAAAGACAAAACTAATAGAGTCCAGGTAAGTAGAAGAATCCTAGGCTAGACTATAGACCAGCAGAGGGAGGCTGGCCTACTACTGACTAGAGTGATTGGCCTAATGGTTAGGAACATGGTCTCTGAGTAGGGCAGACCTGGGTTTGAATCCTTGCCCTGCTACTAACTGGTATCTTTCTTCTCTATTTACCTTCATTGCCTTATGTATTAAATAAGGTGGCTTTAAAATCCCTGTGGTGTTATAATGAGGATCAATGAGAAAATTCACATAAAGTGCTTAGCTTAGTCCCTGGGTTGGCTTACATGGTAGTTAACATTAAAATAGATTTCCTATGAGTGTCTGAGTTTCTGATTTTCTGAGAAGTTAGCATCTGTGGGAGCTGAGTAAGCAGATTCTTCCCTGGGAAAGGGTGTGTTCTCTAAGAAGTCACACCCCCACCTGGCCCTCTCTGTTTCATGGGCTTGGCACTTTGGATACATTTGGGTTTCTATCCCATGTTATAAACCTTTGCAACTTAGGGTGTGGTCCAACTACTGGGAGCTTGTTAGAAATTTGAGGTTCCTACAGGCCCATCTCAAACTTACTGCCTAAGAATTTATACTTGAATAAACTATATGGTGAGAGTTTTCCACAATGAAGTTTGGAAAGCACTGTTTCCAAGTGACAGAACATTTTTCCTGACCAGGGAAAATGAGCATCAGCATCATATAGGGAGGTATTGCCTATTTGTTTAATACCTCCATCCAAGACCATATACCAACTTACTGAAGTCAGAGTTCCTATGTTGGAGTGTCTAGGCTGTCAAGTGTTAGTGACCAAATTTCACTGTGCAAGCTGAGAAGTACAGGTCTCAGTTTAGATGAAAGAAAATGTTACCCTCACGGAGTCTTCAGAGAATACCAATTGTAGCAATCACATGAACTGCATGGTCTGAATATACCTCATGTTGAAATTCTGACCTTTTGATTTTAACTTGTTTCAGCAAGCCTGGCTGCAGATGGGTTGACTTTTGGGAAGGATTTGGTGATGGTTGAAGGGATCGTGTGTTCGTACAATATCATTTTTCATAGCACTTGAACAGTTTAATTCTTTTTTAAAAAAGTATTTATTTATTTGAAAGAGTTACACACAGAGAGAAGAAGAGGCAGAGAGAGACAGAGAGAGGTCTTCCATCTGCTGGTTCACTCCTCAGTTGGCTGCAATGGCCGGAGCTGGGCCAATCTGAAGCCAGGAGCCAGGAGCCAGGAGCTTCTTCCAGGTGTCCCACGTGGGACTGGCTTATTTCACTAAGTATAAGGTTGTCTAGTTTCATCCATTTTGTTGCAAATGACATGATTTCATTTTTTTAAACTACTTTGTAGTATTCCATTGTGTACATATCCCATAACTTATCCAGTCTTCAGTTGAAGGACATTTGGGTTGATTCCATATCTTAGCTATTGTGAATTGAGCTGCAATAAACAGGGGGGAACAGATAACTCTTTCACATGCTGCTTTTATTCTCTTGGGTAAGTTCCCAGGAGTGGGATGGCTTGGTCAATGGTAGATCTATATTCAGATTTCTGAGTTACCTCCATACTGTCTTCCACTGTGGCTGTACATTCCCAACAACAGTAGATTATGGTATCTTCTTCCCCACATCCTCACCAACAATTGTTGTTTGTTAATTTCGGTATGAAAGCCATTCTAACAGGAGTGAGGTGAAACTTTATTGTGGTTTGAATTTGCGTTTCCCTGATGGCTAGTGATCCTGAACAATTTTTCATGTGTTTATTGGCCATTTGGATTTCCCTTTTGAAAAATGTCTGCTTAAGTCCTTTGCCATTTGACTGGGTTGTTTGTTCATTTGTTGTTGAGTTTCTTGATCTCTCTATAGATTCTGGACATTAATCCTTTATCAGTTACATAGTTTGCAAATAATTTCTCGAATTTTTTTGATTGCCTCTTTACTTTGCTGAATGTTTCCTTTGCAGTGAAGAAGCTTCTCAATTTGATATAATCCCATTTGTCAATTTTGACTTTGATTGCCTGTGCCTCTTGGGTCTTTTCCAAGAACTCTTTGCCTATGCCAGTGTCTTTCAGGGTTTCCCCAATGTTCTCTAATAATTTAATGGTATCAGATTGTATATTTAGCTCATTAGTCCATTTTGAATGGATTTTAGTGGAAGTGTAAGGTAGGGGTCCTGTTTCATACTTCTGCGTGTGGAGGTCCAGTTTTCCTATACCATTTGTTGAAGAGACTGTCCTTACTCCATGGATTGATTTTAGATACTTTGTCAAAGATAAGTTGGTTGTAGATGCTTGGATTGCTTTCTGGCATTTCTGTTCTGTCCCATTGCTCTATCCATCTGTTTTTGTGCCAGTACCAGACTGCTTTGATTATAATTGCCCTGTCTTGAAATCTGGTATTGTGATGCCTCCAGCATTGCTTTTATTGTGTAAGATTACTTTAGCTCTTTGGGGTCTCCTGTGTTTCCATGTGAATTTCAGCATCATTTTTTTCTATATCTGAGAAAAATATCCTGGTATTTTGATAGGTATCACATTGAATCTGTAAATTGCTTTTAATAGTATGGACATTTTGATGATATTGATTCTTCTAATCCACGAACATGGAAGATTTTTCTATTTTTTGTGTTTTCTTTTATTTATTTCTTTAATGTTTTGTAATTCTCATCACAGAGATATTTGATGTCCTTGTTTAAATTTATTCCAAGGCATTTGATTTTTTTGTAGCTGTTGTATATGCGATTGATCTTAGAAGTTCTTTCTCAGCTGTGACATTGGATGTTTATATGAAGGCTTTTGATTTTTGTGTGTTAATCTTATATCCTTCCACTTTACCAAACTATTTTGAGTTCTAATAGCCTCTAAGTGGAGTCTTTTGGATCCCCTATTTATAGAATCATGTCATGTACAAATAGGGATAGTTTGACTTCCTCTTTCCCAATTTGTATCCCTTTGATTTCTTTTTCTTGCCTAGTGGCTCTGGCTAAATCTTGTAGAACTAAATTGAATAGCACTGGTGAGAGTGGACACCCTTGTCTGGTTCTGGATCTTAGTGGGAATGCTTCCAACTTTTCCCCATTCAATAGGAGGCTCTCTGTCATAAATTGCCTTGATTGTGTTGTGGAATGTTCCTTCTATTCCTAATATGATTAAGTTTTCATCATAAAAGGATGTTATATTTTATGAAATGCTTTCTCTGAATCTGTTGAGATAATCATTTGGATTTTGTTCTTCAATTTGTTAATGTGATGTGCGACTGTTGAACCATTGTATACCGTGAATGAATCCTACTTGATCTGGGTGGATGATCTTTCTGATGTGTTGTTGAACTCAATTGTCTAGTATTTTGTGGAGGATTTTTGTGTCTATGTTCATCAAGGAAATTGGTGTGTAGTTCTCTTTCTCTGTTGTATCTTTTTCAGGTTGAGGAATTAAGGTGATGCTGGCTTCACAGAAGGAGTTTGGGAGGATTCCCTCTGTTTCAATTGTTTTGAATAGCTTTAGAAGCATTGGAGTTAGTTATTTAAATGTCTGGTAGAATATAGCAGCAAAGCCATCTGGACCTGGGCTTTTCTTTGTTGGGAGGGTCTTTATTACTAATTCAATTTCCATCTTAGTTATTGTTCTATTTAGTTTTTCTTTGTCTTCATGGCTTACTTTAGGTAGGTTGAATGTGTCCAGGAATCCACTCATTTCCTGTAGGTTTCTTGGTTTGTTGGCATATAGCTCTTTGTAGTAATTTCTGATGATTCTTTTTTATTTCTGTGGTATCTGATATTATATTTCCTTTTCAACTCTAATTTTATTTAGGTTCCCTCCCACCTCCCACCCTTTATTTTGGTTAGTTGAACCAATTTTATTTTTATTTTATTTTATTTTTTCAAAAAACCAGTTCTTCATTTTACTGATCTTTTGTATTTTTTTGTTTCAATTTTGTTTATATCTTCTCTAATTTAATTATTTAATTATTTTCTCCTACTAGTTTTGGATTTTGTTTGTTGTTGTTTTCCTAGGTCCTTGTACTGCATTGGTAGCTCATTTATTTGGTGCCTTTCCAATTTCTTGGTGTAGGCACCAGTTTCTATAAAGTTTCCTCTTAACACTGCTATTGCTATATCCCATAAGTTTTGATATGTTGTGTTGTCATCTTCATTTGCTTCCAGAAATTTTTTTGATTTATCTTTTGATTTCTTCAATGACCCACTGTTTGTTCAGGAGCATGTTATTCATTCTGTGTGTTTGTATACGCTCTAGCGATTCCTGAGTTGTTGATTTCCAGCTCCATTCCACTGTGATTAAAGAAGATGCATGGTGTGATTTAAATTTTTTTGAATTTGCTGAGACTTGCTTTATGGCCTAGTATGTGGTCAGTCCTAGAGTAGGTTCCATGTACTGCTGAGAAGCATGTGTATTCTTCAACTGTAGGATGAAAAGTTCAGTAGAAACCTGTTGGGTCCATTTTGTCTACAGTGTCGATTAACTCTGCTGTTTCCTTGTTGACTTTCTGCCTGTTTTATATGTCCATTGCTGAGAGTGGGATATTGAAGTCTCCCATTACTATTGTATTGAAGTCTGTGTCTCCCTTTAGATCCATTAAAATTTCTTTTAAAAAGCCAGGTGTCTTGTAATTGGGTGCATATATGTTTATAATAGTCACATCTTCCTGCTGAATTGATAACTTAATCATTACCTAGTGCATTTCTATGTCTCTTTTCACAGTTTGTGTGTAAAAGTTTATTTGTCTGATATTAGGATGTCTATTTGTCTGATATTGGTTTCTGTTAGCATGGAGTATACTCTTCCATCCTTTGACTTTCAGTCTGCGTATATTTCTTGGTGAGATGTGTTTCTTGTAGGCAGCAAATATATGGGTTTTGTTTTTTTATTCATTCAGCCATCTGTTTCTTTTAACTGGAGAGTTGAGGCCATTTACATTCAAGATTTCTCTTGATATGTAATGAGTTGACCCTGCTGTTTTTCCATAAATATTCCTATTGTTTACTTTGGATTTCCTTTGTACTTTTACTAGGTGATTTTCTGCCTTCACCTTCTTTCTTCTTTCTTTTCTTTTTTTTAAAAGAATTATTTTGTCTATTTGAAAGTCAGAGTTACACACAGAGAGAAGGAAAGGCAGAGAGAGAGAGAGAGAGGGAGACTCCCATTCTGCTGGTTCACTCCCCAAATGACTGCAGTGGCCAAAGCTGAGCTGATCTGAAGCCAGGAGTCAGAAGCTTCTTCCGGGTCTCACACACAGGTACAGGGGCCCAAGGAGTTGGGCCATCTTCAACTGCTTTCCCAGGCCATAGCAGAGAGCTGGATTGGAAGAAGAGCAGCTAGGACTCGAACCAGCACCCATATGGAATGCCAGTGCTGCAGGCTGGGGCTTTAACCTGCTGCGCCACAGCTCTGGCCCCTGCCTTTACCTTCTTTCTTAGTGATGGCTCTGTTTTTGTGTTTCTGTGTATAGTACATCCTTAAGCATCTTTTGTAAGGCTGGATTTATAGTGACAAATTCAATTTCTGTTTGTTATGGAAGGTCTTTGTTTGACTTTCATGCACACATGAGAGCTTTGCAGGGTATAGTATTCTGGGTTGACAGTTTTTTTTTTTTTCTCATAAGACTTGGAATATGTCTTGCTATTCTCTCCTAGCCTGTAGGGCTTCTAATGAGAAGTCCACTGTGAGTCTAATTGGAGTTCCTCTGAAAGTAATCTGGTGTTTTCCTTCATGTACACTTTAGACTCTTTTCTTTTGTTTTTCTCTGGAAAGTTTGACTACAATGTGACGTGGTGAAGATCTTTTCTGATCATGTGTATTGGGAGTTCTATGTGTTTCCTAAACTTGGAAGTCCCTTTTTTTCTGTAAATTAGGGAACTTTTCTGTTATTATTTCACTGATTAGGTGTTCTAATCCTTTGTCTCTTCCCACACCTTCAGGGACTGCTAAGACCTGTATGTTGGGTTGTCTGATAGTATCCTATAGATCTCCAACAGTGCTTTTTTGTGTTTTAATTTCTTCTCTTTTTTCCCTTTTGGTTTGACTGTAAAATTTCCAGAGATTTGTCTTCTAGCTCGCATATTCTTTCTTCTGTCTCACCAACTCTGTTGCTGCTACTTTCCACTGCATTTTTTATTTGATTTATTGAATTCTTCATTTATTTCATTTTGATTTCCCTTTAAGATCTCAATTTCATGGGATAAATTTTCATTCATATCATATATAGTTTTCTTTAGTTTGTGAATTTGCTTCTGATTGCTTTTGAGTAGTCCAATGACTAGTTTTTTGAATTCTGTTTATGGCTTCTCCTCAATCTCTTCATCTTCACCTTCTAATATTGAAATATTGTGTTCCTTTTGGGTTCTAATAGTTTCTTCCTTATTCTCATTTCTTGAATTTTTGCCTTTATTTTTCAGCATTTGTGGGTTTTTTTTTTTCTGATGGCTTTTAGCTTTGGTGTATGTCTCTGTGGGTTAGTGGGACGTCTGTACTTTCAGTGAATACCAAGAGATGTGTGCTCAGTGTGGTCAGGGTGTTTGTTCAGTATCCAGGGTCAGACCCCGGTTGTGTGTAGTAGCTCTCTCTTGGTCACCTCTGTTGGTGCAGCCTGCCCTCCTCACAGCCCTCCTCATCTCCTGAAGGACACCCCGATGTTAGTCTCAATTGTGTTCAGGGCTCACCTGCACTGCTTTATGAACTGCACATTTGATCTGTGGAGTCTTTCCTGGGAAAGCAGGAGTCCCTCTGCTATGAGCTGCTGTAAGCAACCAAGGAGCTCAGGGAGTGCAGAGAAGCACTCTGTGGTTGTCCAGGACCTAACCACACTCTCCTCTTACGCAGTTACTGTTTTCTGACTCAGCTCTCAAGGCTCTCTGGATCTTGGACTGTAAGTAGGATCACTGTGTCCTACTAGCCAGTCCTGTCTATAAGGAAACTAAGGTGTTCCCAGAGCTGCTATCTGTGTGTGGTCCTCCTAGCCAAATTCAGTGTTGGTGGGAAATGTGGGTTTTTCTGTCTGGTTAGGTCTGTGGTTCACCAGTGCACAGAGTACCTGCCCGCTGCAGCCCACTCACTTCTCGATAGTGCGGGGCAGGTGGGAGAGTCCTGCAGGTAGCGTTTCCCCTCCCCTCCTGCTGCTGGGCAACTGATGCAATGCAGCTGGCACAAAGGAGAGGAAGCAATTCTTCTGAATTGTCGTGGCCCTGGGTAGGGGGCAACCCCTGTTATTGATGGGTGCACGTAGTGGAGGTGGATCAGCAGCTACCTGCCATGTTCTGAGCATGTTTGTGGTTTCTAGGCCAAGAGTCCAAAAATTGTGTGAGCCCTTCCCTCACTGCATGTCTCTGCAATAGTACGGCGGCAGGGCGCGGTGGGGAGGAGGCGGAAGGGGAGATACCCATCACCTTTTTTCTCCCCCCAACCTGGGTGCTTGGTCACCTGCTGTCTTAGGGGGCCTGCATGGAACTCTAAAAGCAGTTCACCAAGCTCTCCCTCCCGCTGTATCAGCAGCACTGTGGGCCATGGATTCCTCTCCCACCTGGTCTGCTAGGTCAGGTGTCTTCCTCTCTAGATCTGAACTCTTGTTGTCTTTTTTGTATATTGGCTCTTTCTGTGCAGGTCTGGACTGTTTCTTGCTTTCACAGGGGCTCCTGCTGCAGTTCTCCTGTGGCTTTATCCTAAGATTGTATTTTCTCTCCTTTTTAAATTTTGCCTTGCATAAATCAGGCCAACCTGTCACTATTCTGTCATCTTGGAACCTATCCAATATTTTTAACTGTCTTCCCCTAGACTAGAGCTGTAAGCTCCCTCCCTATTCCACCATCTTGGAATCTTCTTGACCACATTTTATTTAGCCATGCATTACTTGATTGAATATTTGTACTGTTTCTGCTTTTTGACTGTAACATAAAATGCTTGTGTGAATATATATTTTAAAAAGATTTTTATTTATTTTATTTGAAAGAATTACATAGACAGAAGGGGGGAAGAGAGAGACAGAGAATCTTCCATCTACTGGTTTACTCCCCAGATGGCTACAACAGTCGGTGCTGGGCCTGGCCAAAGCCAGGAGCCTGGAACTTATTCCAGGTCTCCCACATAGGTTATAGGGGCCCAAGCACTTGGGCCATCTTTGACTGCTTTTCCCAGCAGGGAGCTGTATCAGAAGTAGAACAGCCGGGACACGAACTGGCACCCATATGGGATGCCAGCATTGTAGGCGGTGGCTTTACTGGCTACACCACAATGCCAGCCCCTTATATGACGATTTATGTGCCTGTTTTTGTGTGGATGCATATTTTCATTTTACCAGAAGTAGAATTTCCAGGTCTATTGTAAGTAACATTTTTAGGAGCTGCCTGATGCTTTACCAAAGTTACTGTACCATTTTATATTACTTCTGGTAGCACACGAGGGTTCCAGTTTATCTCGGTTCTCTTTTGTTATCCTACATGGTACTGTTGTTCAGTTCTGCCTTTTCTAATGAGTTTCTTACTCAGGGTAGAAAAAATATTTCCATTCCAGTTGTGTCACAGTTTTTTTTTTTTTTTCACTTTGAAGAAATGGAGTGAAGTCAAGTTTTATCTGCTCTGAATATAACATTTAGTTTTGGCTTCATGCTACTTCCAAGAAACTTAGTTGATGTTTGTCTCTAAATCCCTGTCAGTTTAGTGCTCAAAACTCAGAACGTTCTCCCTAAGCTGTAAACTTTTTAGCTTTAGATTTTTCTGGTAAAATTTCTATGCTTGTGGAGACTGTTCAATAATATCAAATGAGGATATGATTTTTGTCTTATGTATACAAAGATTTATTGTTTTATTGGATGAATTATTTTTCTTAATTATGTACACTTTTCTGATCATCTAGTACCTTTGGTTGTTATTTTATATGCAGATGAAATGGAGACTAAAGATGTGACAAGAACGTGAGGACCTCGCTGGGGTGTGATCTTAAGAAAGTTGGTAATTAAGTTACTTTTTAAAAGATTATTTAAATTCAGTGAATGCATTGTAGAGAATTTTCCTTAAAAATGATTTTCACATTTGGATTCTCCTTTGTGGATTACATTTCCTTGATATTTTTGACACTTGGAGTATAATTTTTCAGTGGTTTTTCTTCAGGGAAATTTCTGGGAAAATTGTTTATAAGTTTATTATTGATCTTGTACATCAGGAATACATTATGAAAACCAGCATTTTATTGTGTGTGTGTGTTACGTTCAAATTAGTTGTCGGGGGAGTGGCGCTGTGGCACAGTGAGTTAACACCCTGGCCTGAAGCGCCAGCATCCCATATGGGCGTTGATTCGAGTCCCGACTGCTCCTCTTCTGATGCAGCTCTCTGCTGTGGCCTGGGATAGCAGTGGAAGATAGCCCAAGTCCTTTGACCCCTGCACCCACTTGGGAGAACGAGAAGAAGCTCCAGGCTCCTGGCTTTGCATCAGCACAGCTCTGGCCGTTGTGTCCATCTGGGGAGTGAACCATCAGATGGAAGACCTTTCTCTCTGTCTCTACCTCTCTCTGCAACTCTTTCAAATAAATAAAATAATATAAAAAATTAGTTGAGAAGCTGGTGCTGTGGCATAGCTGGTA
Organism: Sylvilagus floridanus; assembly: GCA_949820135.1. Taxonomy (NCBI): domain Eukaryota; kingdom Metazoa; phylum Chordata; class Mammalia; order Lagomorpha; family Leporidae; genus Sylvilagus; species Sylvilagus floridanus. The sequence goes on along the minus strand of OX463239.1, from coordinate 48,125,929 downwards.
AAGCCTCTGCCTGCAATGCTGGCATCCCATATGGGCGCCGGTTCAAGTCCTGGCTGCTCCACTTCTGATCCAGCTCCTTGCTGATGCTCCTGGGAATGCAGTGGATAATAGCCCAAGTACTTGGGCCCTGCACCCATGTGGGAGTCCTGGATGAAGCTCCTGGCTTTGGCTTGGCACAGTCCTGCCCTTAAGGTCATGTGCAGAGTGAATCAGCAGATGGAAGATCTCTCTCTGTCTCTCTTTGTAACTTTGCTTTTCAAATAAATAAAGCTTTTACTTGAAATGGTGTGATTGCTCAGGGATTTGGTTTTCTATGTTCCAATTCTGTTGTAATTTAGACAGATGGTGGTCCCTATGATTTTTTTTTCTGGCCAGGCTTTCTTTCTTTCTGCCCATCAACCATCTGTTAAGTAAGTACCATTGGCTACAAGAAGAGTAAATTTCCTTAATAAAACAATGTACTATCTAATTAGTGGTGATGCTTTTCTTAAGAAGGTATTTGAATTATTTGATATATTTCTTTCAGTGCTTTGGCTGTGTATAATGGATAAACTTTGAAGAAAAGTTTATGGTGCAATTTGTTTATCTAGTTACAATTTAGTAACCTAGACTGATGAGAAATTTTTTTCAACATTCTGTAATATGAATTGTCATTAGAACTAGAAGTCTAATTTATTTCTGTTTTTAAAAGTGAGCTGGCTATTTTGCTGTCTTTAATAAAATTTGGAGTAATGTACATGTAGCAGTGCTAGTGTTTGCTAGAACATGTTTATCTACTGATACTGGATAACATTGTTGATGGCTCACGTCCAACTTCCTCAACTTTTTAAAATGAAGAATTCTACAGTTACTCTTTCCAGAGGTATCATTAGGCAGTTTGTTTTTCTAGTCCTTCTATTTCAGTTGACTGTTCATTTAAAAAACCAGTGGTCCATGCTGATGCCAGTGAGCTATAATGTCATTCATCTTGATGTCGAGAGTTTTGCTGTGGGATATCAGATGAAGTGAAAAGCTGTGATTTTTAGATCCTTACAAGAATGACACGTGGAATTCCTTAGGGTTGTAGGGTTCGAGTGGGAACAGTCGGAGGGCAGAGGTGATATGGGTGGGGATTTGGAGTGGAACAGAGAGGAGACATCATTGCCCATCAGTCTTTCAGAGGAGCTCAGTTTTCTAAATCTTTGCTTTCCTGGTATTTGATGGATGATGTGTATGTGTCTGTGTCTGGGGGAAGAGAGAGAGAGAGAGAGAGAGAGAGAGACAGAGACAGAGACAAAGACAGAGAGACAGAGACAGAAAGACAAAGGATAGGAATGCTTAGAGAGAAGGAAGGGGAGAGGGAAGATAGTGAGTGAAAAGCAGGGAAATTATTTGTAAACCAGCACTGCAAAAGAGTTTGTCTTCTGCAAATAGTACTTGGGGGCATGGGAAGCCTTCTGTTACAGGAGTTTTGTTAAAGGGAAGGAAGCAGTGATTTTACGTAATAAATTTTGCCATAAGAAGAGGTGACAGCATTCTGCAGCATGTAACAGAAGGTAGTTCTGAAAAAGGCAGGTAAACCGAACTTAATTCAAAACAAAAAGAGCCACTCTGATTAAAGCCTTCTTACTACAGTGGTTTTTATTTTGAGGTTCCTTATATACCTAATGCCCCATAACGAGATACAGAATAAAAAGTTTAGAAGAGAGAGATAATTCATTTTAGGAAAAAATTTAGGGGCCTAAAATTTGAAGTTTTTTTTTTTATATGACACTATATTAAAAAAAAAAATACTGGCACCACCTTTATTGTAAATTCCCCTAAGGCCTGAAGTTTATGGCCCTTCAACCTAACTCTCCTGAAATGCATAACAATAAACTCTTAGAGGAAGAAAGAGCTGTCATCTCTATTTTATAATTTTAATTTTTAACAAGTCCTTTATTTCAGTATAACCTACTGAGTTGAAGGCCAGTTTGGGAATAAAAATAGAACATGCCTGGGAAAATAAAGCTCTCTGTTCCCGCTACTTTTGTCTCATTTTGATATTTTCAATCAGTTTTGCTGTACCACCTAAAAATGAATTCACATTCTCTCTTAGGATTTAATGCATTTGGTATATTCTGAGAATGAACAGTGTCATGTGTCACAGCTATTTCTTTAGCTCAGTTTTCCCAACTCTACAACCATCACTAACACTTTCTAGTTCATCCTTCTTTAACTTGCAGTATAAAATGATTGGATAATTCAGTTCTATGTGATCTAGCTACTTAAAGAGATGTTTTTAGTACAACAGGGAAAAATCACACGGGAGGAAGATTATATTTCACTTGGTCACTCTTATCTAGTGTTCAAGAGGTCTCAAAGTCAGACCTTTAACCTATTTTCGTCTTTGATCTATTTTTATTAAAACTAACAGTCCAGCACTATTTTTTTTTTTTGACAGGCAGAGTAGACAGTGAGAGAGAGAGACAGAGAAAAGGTCTTCCTTTTCTCTTGGTTCACCCCCCAATGGCCACTGGCGCCGGCGCTACAGGCAGTGCACCGCAGCCAGTGCACCGTGCTGATCTGAAGCCAGAAGACAGGTGCTTCTCCTGGTCTCCCATGCGGGTGCAGGGCCTGGGACCTGGGCCATCCTCCACTGCACTCCCGGGCCACAGCAGAGAGCTGGACAGGAAGAGGAGCAACTGGGACAGAATCTGGCGCCCCGACTGGGTCTAAAACCCGGTGTGCTAGCGCTGTAGGTGGAGGATTAGCCTAGTGAGCCTTGGTGCCGGCCAGCCCAGCACTATTACACATTCATGGTTAGCTTATTCACAACTCAAGATCTGCTTATTGTTAACATTTTGATCTTCTCTTCACAAAATCATTTAATACACCCACACACTTGGTGCATTTTCCCCAAATCTTGTTGTATCTGTAATCATGTTTTTGACCAAAGTAATTACTGCATCACCAGAAAGTGGCTCAACTTTTCAAGGATGATCCCTCCCTCGTGCCTACTTCTGAAGCTTCTCCATGACTTGCACAGTGCATACTCAGAGCCATTATTCACGTGTCAGGAAGTGTGGCTGAGAGCTCCATGTCCTTCACTGTGGTTTCCCCCTCTGTCTTCACTCTTCTTTTCAGAAATGGAACTGGACTTTGGAAAGGATTCAGTAAATAACTCGAATGACGTTCATAAGAGGTGAAATTGTATTCTTTTGAGGCTTATGACTTAGAGGTTATTTTTAATATGATAGGCTAACTTGCTATTTTGTTCTTTGATTCCACAAATCCAGCAAATCAATCTTCTAAGCCTAGGCCTGGGTAACTCAGTCTAAATTGTATAGGAACTGTGAATGCCACTGTTATTTACTGTAATTTCATGTTGTGAATACTATCTTGGTTTAAGAATGGTATGTACTTACACTCCATAATGCCAGGAAAGAAATAAACACGGACATAGTAAGTATAAATATAAATTTCCATATGGTTTATTGTTGTTCCTTGTACATAAGAAACAGTAATATACAACTTACACTGCTTTACAATGTAAAATGGATAAAAATGTGTACAAAAAGCACATTCTAGAAAAGGTATTGGCAAATAGTAAAAACTGGGGGGTAAAAAGCAAAAAACAAATTAAAAAAAAGAAAAACCAACAATTCTTCAATTCAGTGTGCAAACATTATATAAAAATAGAAATACTAACTCTACAGGCAGTATTTCCTGATAAATTATTTAAATAGCATATCTACACAATCTGAGATATCTATTCCAATGGCAATGAGAAAATAATTTATAAAAATAAAGCAATGGTATACAAGATGATAGAAAAAACATAACTTTCAGAAACTGTATTCAACATTTCAATGTGATTTCCTTACTGGGAATACTTTTCTGCAAAGAAATTTTATACTATTTACAACATTGACTTTTTTAGGTACTACAGTAGCTTTAAGTTTTTAGACACTTAAACTCTTTCTGCTTGATCCAAAAATTCTTTACTCAGTCACACAACAAATGAGGTAATATTTGTATATAAGTTTCACCTTTGTCATTTTTTTCTCTTTTGGAAAAATGAAAAAAAAAGTGTATATGCATTTCTCCTCCCTGGAAATAGGCACAAGGGATGGGATAAAACATTATTAAAGACCTCATGGCTTTCTTTGCAATCTAAAACACTTGCAAATGGACAACCAATGAATTCCACTTGAAGACAGAACAAAGAAAATAAAGTCTCAAGTCCCTTGCTCTAAGCACCAGGAACAGCTTGTTACAGCTGATTTCCCTAGTGCCATTCTTGCAAGCCATTTGCTGATATATCTCAGTGACCTGCTCTGAAACGCTTTCCATATAAAACCTAATTCCAGGTAGAACAGAGTTAATAAATAATCTGTATTTACAATCTTACAGTCATGAAGACTCTTAGCAAAGATGATATGGACAGTCCTGACACTTCTTCCTGTTCCATGAATAATCATTCAGACAGATCCTCTGCAGTAAATCAATAAATATCTTATATTGTAAAGTGTTTGTTTTAAAAAAAAAAAAAACAGTTCTATCACTCAAAACAGAGCACTGGAGAACTCCATGGTAATTCAGAAAAAAAAGAGAGAACAGGAATGTTTTAGTTAGGACGATGATAATTTTGTGCCTTTCTAACCATAAAAATAGAAGCACAGCTGCCCCTCCCTTGGGAGACAGCTGGTGCTCACTGAGATGGTAGGTTTTTCTACTTTCGCGCTGTATCTACACAAGCTACATCTGGAAGAAAATCAGGAATTTCAATGCCATCAGGCAATGGCAGTCAGTACTGACACTGGTTTCATTCTGACTTCTTACTCTGATATGTAACGGCCTGGGGTCAGGGAAGAAGTCCAGAAGCCAGTCTTTCCCTCCCTCCCCTGCTCCTCTGTAAGTGCCTAATTCACGTGGGTTCATCAGCCAACACCAGTCAGCATCATGAGATCCAGCAATAGTCTTTCAATCCCCTGAAAATGATTGAGTACCGAGCTTGTAACAGTTCTTCCATATTTTCTTCATTCGATCGCCTTGGGTCCGCGCCCTCCCCCTTAGTGCTCCGGCCCCTGCTCCCCCTATTCCTGAGGGAGTAGTCAGGTATGTCTTTGTTTGCTAATTCTAGTGATTCCTCCCTTCTCTGACCCGCCTGAGAATGCTGAGTCCACTGCTCAGAGAGCCTCACAACAGCACCCTGCTCTGACGCGAGCAGAGTGCAGCAGGCACCTTTCCAGCTGAAGCAAGTAGATGTGTTTGCTTTTTCAAAAACACACCAACGTGACTGTATATTTTTGGAAGATGTCTTCTCTCATTCATCGGAGGCTGTATACTGAGTCTGTTTTTGAAAACTGCATTTTCTTGAGGCAGGTCCTATGTTCTAGGAATCCACATGGATGCAAGCAGAGAAAAAAGGAAGGCAAGGAGAAGTGATCCTGGGGGTTTTCGCAAGCCCATCGTTCCAGAAGGTGCAATACCAACACTGGTTCTTATCAGTCTTTAGATCAACAGCTTGTTGATTAGGAATCTGTTGAACAGACAAATATGTTAGTAAGTCTTAAATCCATAATTAAACGAATAACAGCATAGTTATCTTACTATCAGCCAAGTTAACAATCTAGGGATAGCTCTTATTTTAGATTGGCAAAAGTCATAATGTAAGATTGTTTTAACACATTAATGTTTAATTGTATTAGCTGACACTGATGCTACAGCACAACCTTCCAAAACTTGTATTGTACTTTCCAAGGCCTTCGGTATTAAATGCTTAGGGAGTTTTTTTTTTTAATTCAGACTCAAATTATTCCATAATTTAGATATTTTTTGAGAAAAATCAGTCATCCTTCTTTATTCTGATTGATCTTGTAGACACCAGGCCATGGCTCAGGAAATCTTTATTTAAGCACTTATTTTGTGGTAGATCTAATGCTGGACTCAGAGAGAGCTCGTCATTCCTGAGTGAAAAGGAATGGAGAACAAAGAGCTTTGATGAAGAGGGAAAACTGATTCAACATGCCAGGATTAAACTTGTGAGGGAGTACTTGTGCTGTGGTGGTGCAAACAGAGCCATAAACAGTGTGTGAGGTATACACAAGTTAAAGAAAATTATTGAGGTCTGAACTATATAGGCATTCACCTTTGCATGGCGTATGAAGAACATAGAAATTGTTAAGCAAATTTTCATGGTTAATAAAGACTTAGAATTTCATCAATCATAGTTCATAGGCATTATTTCGTTTTTACCATTATGTCCTAAAAAAACTTGTCTCAATCTTTAAATCAGCTTTTCCCATAACTGGCACCCTGCATGTCTGTCTGAATTACAGATATCAAGTGTTATGTTGTTCTTACCTCTACATTCGTACTTCAGGTCAGAGAAGAACACCATTTCTTGAGAGAAGACAAACAACCCTAGTCTACCGCCAGCATAGGTTTTGTCATAGATGGGGCCTGAGTCAGCCATGATTTTCTTTCCTTCATACATTACCACTCTGCAGGAAAAACAAAAAACAAAGTTCTCAGTGACACTTGTTTACCTCCTCGTTTTTTTGCCCATCAGCATAACGTAGGTTCAACTGAACCAGCACAATCTTACCTAATGAAACCTGTCTTTGGCCTGTGGCTGAGACGCCATCTGTAAGCAGTGAAATCTTTCCAGCCTATGTGACGAGGGTCATGCCACAGGGTACGCACCTTCAGGAAAAAGAAAAGAGGTTGAAGCACAGCTCTATCAGGACAAGATCTGTATTGCATTATATAAGAAACAGTACTTGCCAAGCATCAAAATGACCCAGATTAGAGGGCAGCAATGGAGGATTTTTTCCCCCAAGGCCTCTCTCATTTGTTAATGCCACTAAATGCATACAGAAAGCAGATAAAAGGGAAGGGAATTTTTTTTATTTGAAGAGGTTAACACCATCTTCACATTTGAAGCTTGGCCATAGCGAGCTGCCCTGTCAGACACTGTTATGGTTTTTACAAAGTAGGGCTTAGTTGGTGATGCTGGAAACCTCAAGACTCCCTGTTAGGAAAAGCCGAGCATCCCCAGTGCTCATCAAGTACCCATCGACACCTCCCCCTCTATAGCGCATTGCTGCTTACCTGGCCAGGAGTGTTTCCTGTGTGCCACAGTGCATTCCGCAGGTGCTCACCAGGCCCTGTGGTGGAGTTCACAACCTTCACAGAGAGGCCTGAGTATCCCTGAGCCCTCGTGGGGTTGGTGTCCCAGTAGGATTGGGTGACTTGCTTCCACATCACAACATAGAAGCGGCTGCTAGACTGGTAGCCAAACACAAATCCAGCATAGTCATCATCCCTTTCAGTGTTGATGAAGAAGGTGCCACTGAAGTCCACAGCGTTAAATTCATCATAACCTGGAAGATGAGGTCAGGGCCAGCTTAAAACCAGCAACCTTCAGGTTTTCATCCTGTTCCCAGACATCCTGAGCACCCACAGGGACAGACGGTATCTGTCAGCTTTTACATCAGCTTCTTTCCCATGTATGCGTGAGCCTCGTGATGTAGGAACTCGCTACTCACCTATGGCGAGTCCAGGATCACAGTTGACAGTTTGGACGAGTTCTTTACCCTGATGGCGTACAACCCAGTTAGGATCATTTTGGGATGTCCCCTTGGGGTCCAGAGGAATCATCTGGAACCGGCGGAAGTCAGTTTCACTGATGTCAACATTCTCAGGACAGATGTCATCGATGTCTGGCACATTGTCATGGTCAAAATCATCTTTGCAAGCATCACCTCGACCATCACCTGTGGTCAAAAAGGCAAGGGTTTGGTGAAATTCTAAAATGCCATGATTAGTGTCAGAACGTTACTATTTTGTCAGAATTGGCATTTAGTCACTTCATCTTCCCAAGAGTATTCAGCTTTGTATTTTTTCCTTAAGATCACTGTGATGTCTGCCACTTTCTAAAAGCGTGGCTCCACTGACTCACCATCAGAGTCCTTCTGGTCAGGATTGGGCACAAGTCTGCAGTTGTCCCTGTCGTCAGGAATGCCGTCATTGTCATCATCATGGTCACAGGCGTCCCCCTTGCCATCTTTATCGTGGTCAGCCTGGTTGGCATTGGGCACATAGGGACAGTTGTCCAAATTGTTCTGGTGGCCATCTTCATCAATATCCTGATTGTTGTCACAGGTGTCTCCAATGCGATCCGAGTCAGAGTCCAACTGAGAAAGAGACATACAAGGAGAGTAAGCCACCGTTATCAATTAGCAGTGACAATGAGAACATCAGTGCCCCCACAACAGGGAAAATCCCCCATGTCTCATCTGGCCAGTGGGGTGTTGTAGAAATACTTTTCCAGAAAGCAATGTTAGTGATTACATTTTGAAAGGTTTTCTTCCCCCTTGATCCTTGGTTTTACATGAAAATCTCAGAAGGGATATTTGAGTTTTTTTAAAACTATATATTCTCTGGGTATAATCTGGTAATACCAGATACTGTGGAAGAATAACAAAGAATTGGGGTTTCCCAGGTTTTGGAAACTCTTCTAGTCCGACGACTTTCTCACAGCCAGATTATATAGTTAGCCATGGACATGGTTATGGGTTGTTTTCTTCAAGGTGAAATTATAAAATGTACGTGAAGAATATACTTAAAACACTCTTAGTCTCAGACATGATTAATAGTATGATAGAATTATCAGTCTCAGATCTCTGTTTTAGCTAACTTATCTCAACAATGGTAGGTCACAGTTAAAAAGTCAGGTGGACTGTCTTAGTGCAAACAAGTCTGAGAAGATCTGTACATTAAAGATACATGAGACTCTGTAAGATGGTCACATCAGACAAACTGTGTACATGAATGTGGTGCAGCTGGCTTTGAGGACACCATGATGAAAGTTTTTAGACTCCATTAAACTCACTCTGTGAAGATCTAGCTAGTGAAGTTTGCAGACCTGACTGAAAGACTCTATTAGGAATCCACATACCTGATCTGGATTGTGTTCCAGGGGGCAGTTGTCACACTGATCTCCAACCCCATCCATGTCAGTGTCCCTCTGGTCCACATTGTAGACATACTGGCAGTTGTCTCGTTCATTGAGTATACCTGCAAGGAACAGGGGACAAATCAGAGCTGGTATCTCTAGCTTTGGTTGTTTCAGCCATACCACATCATAATGGCCATGCCCAGGGAGAAATGAGCTGAAATCTGTGGGTGCTTCCCACTGCCCAGGGGTCTGCTAGGCCAGGCAGTGCCTTACCGTCCCCATCAATGTCTGCAGCACAGGCATCTCCTTCCCCGTTGTTGTCCGTGTCTGCCTGGTCTGGGTTGTGGTTGTAGGGGCAGTTGTCACAGCGGTCACCAACATCATCTCGGTCATAGTCATACTGGGCTGGGTTGTAATGGAATGGACAGTTGTCCTGCAGATAGAAGAAAGGGAGCACTTTAGCACGCTGCTGTGGAACCAGCTCAGAGTTCAGACCACATGCACAGTATGCAGAGAACTACAAAAAAATTTGCAGTGATTATTTTCTACTTGGTGGATGTATTGAGTACTCAGTGTAAAACGATCACCATACAAGTTAAAAGCCAGGACATAATGAATGAAAAACGATTTCTATTGGTTACAAATCAATTAAGAGGTAACATGTCATCTCCTTATCTCAGTTCTCCAGATACCCAAAGTGAACTTGACTGTAACTGAGACATGACTGTTAAATCTGGGGATCAAAGGATCATTGGTGACTCATTCTCTCAAAGGGGGGGGAAATTTTGTGATGGATAACAAAACCCTCCTTTAAAAATTCTTCTGGCAGCATTTATGTCTCCTCAAGCTACTAAACTACAATTATCCTATATATCAACTTGGCATAATTCTGTCTATAAATCCATAAGTTCCTTGAATCCTGAAGTATTTCACATTGTTGCAAAGCTGAAGAGAAGCAAAGGGATGGCACATATTTTGTTTTTACCCTATCATCTGGGATTTTGTCATTGTCGTCATCGTCATCACAGGCATCTCCGATTCCGTCCTTGTCATAGTCTTCCTGCCCTGAGTTGGGGAGGTTGGGGCAGTTATCCTAGGAAAGAGAAGATGCGCGTTACAGCTGTAGATTGTAGTTTCTTTGCTCAGCTCATGGATCATGCACGGGGTGGGACGGGGCACTGGGACATTCTGAACCAAAAAAGAATGGACTGCTGTTCTGTGACGGCAACCAGATGCCTTCTTGGGGGTTGCACATTCAGAATGCGTATACACGCTCTAGGCTTTACACGCACTGTGAACACAAGGCACGATCTCATGGAACTTGGTAGAGGAGTGAACCTTCTTTTGGACCAAAGAATCATCATGCACCACAACATGCCAAAACAGCCTGCCCTGTTTGTGTTCTTGGCACCAAATGACTCAACATTTATGTGGATTACTGTCCTCTTCCTTTGGAAAATTTCATCTTTCAGTTTTGTTTTTGAGTTGTTAGCATTTAAAAGTCCCTGGCATACTCTGTTGCTACGGGTGATAGGCACAGGTGGGAAGATGGCTGTACCTTTTTGCAGTGGTAAGTTGCGTTGGCCACACACACCAGGTTCTCATTAGGCCAGCCATCGAGGTCTGTGTCCTCCCCACAGATGATGCCATTGCCAGCATAGCCAGGCTTGCACTCACACCGGTACATGGGGTCACTGTAGTGGCCCAGGTAGTTGCACTTGGCATTCTTGTTGCAGTCATGTGTCCCATCTGTGCAGGGGTTGCGTGGTTTGCACACCTGAGGGTATACCATCCTGTTGTTAACACAGAGCCTTCCAAAGTTCCCAGACACCACAGAAACAAGTAACATCCAGATCCTGGTTGACTACCTGTCAGAGGCTGCAACTGGAGGAGTGTGGATTAATTCCCCATTCTGCCCCCCAAGAACGTCCAGGCTACAAGCAACCTTTGCTGTACATTTATGTTTCTTGAAATTGCCTGGCACTTTGGCATTTATAGGTTCATCTACTTACAACTTATTCCAGAGCAGCATTTTAAAATGTGACTACTTTTCCCCTGCAGGAGTTACTATAGGTTTTCTAGTCATGCTTCTGAAACTAGACTGTACATTTCTTCTCCTCTCTCTTAGTGCAGGGTATGAAATGACAGTCCTCCCTCTCCTAGTTGTTTCAGTCAAGGACAGCTCTTCTCTACTTTGGAGTATCAGCCTAGCCAACTGTACCTGTTTGTGAGCCATGGCATGTTCAACACCCCTTCCAAAAGGCTGTGTGCCAGTGTAGCGTGGAGGGCAAGGCAGGCAGTTGTAGCCGGGGTCTGTGTTCTTACACCTGTGCTCCCCGTTGTGGTTGAAGCAGGCGTCAGGCACTTCTTTGCACTGTGGAATAGATGAAAAGTTTGTTTAATGTTTAGGAAATGCAACCATAAGGACACGGCTAGGACAGGTTCACTGCTGTCCTGTGTTTCCTAACTCAGAGCCATCAGTTCCTCACCTCATCGACATCTTTGCACTGGATGCCATTTCCACTGTACCCAGGGGGACAAGCACCGCATTTCCAGCTGCCGTCAGGGTAGCTAGTACACTTGGCACCGGCAAAGCAGGGGTTGGACAGACATCCATCTGAGACGAGGTGAGAGAGACAGGTTAACGGTTGGTCTGGGCTGCTGTTCCTGCCACGCTGGGCACTTCAAAAGGTACCCAGTGTTAAGATACTGTAGGGTGTCTGTAGCTACAAGGGTCATAAATGCAGGTGTGGCGTTCAGTAAAGCAGGAAGCTCCTAGGGTGATCTTTGCGCTGGGCTGCATGGCTCACCGATTGGACAGTCCTGCTTGTTGCAGATCTGGTTTTCTGTCACATCACCAACGCAGTCCTTGCCTCCAAACTGGGGCACGGGGTTGTTGCAGAGCCGGCTTCGTTTCTGCACCCCTCCTCCACAGGTGACAGAACAGATGTCCCATGGAGACCAAGGACCCCAGCCGCCATTGACTGTAAGAAAATGAGTCCCATGCAAAAATTAAGGTCGCTGTTCAAATCCTTCACCAGCATACGAGACTCTCCTAAGCTTAGTCAAGAAATCTCTGCTTCGCTGTCACAGGAGAGAATATCTGGGAGGAGGGCGAGTTTGAAATGGTTTCCTCTCTGCTTTTCATTAAAAGAAGCTGCTGAGCACTGCAGGTCTTTTCTTCTGTTTGTTTATCTAGTAAGTAACCTTCCCCCTCCATGACCCACTGAACTGGAGGCTGCAGATGCCAGGCAACCAGCTGGGCAGAGCTGCCGCCCACACTGCCCTGCGGCTGAGCTCACACTTACTGGGGCAGGCGTCTTTCTTGCAGGCCTTGGTCTCCCGAGCTTCGCCTTCACACGGTTTCCCATTCATCTGGGGGCTGGGAGAGTTGCAGAGCCGGATCCTTGTGATCACACCATCTCCACATGTCACAGAACAGGATGACCACGGGGACCAGTGGCTCCAGCCGCCGTCCTGTTTAACTGAAGTACAAAGCGGATGGTCACTGATGGTATTGGTTTGGTAGCCAAATAGAGGCCTGTCTCGGGATCATACAGAAATATTCCCAAAGGCAACTGCACCCTGTGTAGCAGAAATTGGCTCTTGGCCATGTGTCCTAATGCCAGCATGGAATGTCAGAAGTACAGGTAATGTTTTAGCTGTCTTTGTGGGTTGTTATTAATAATGCAGTATTTACCAGGTATTAACCATGAACAAAGTTCCATGTTGAGTGCTTTATAGGTGTCATCTAAATAAAAAGCTCAAAATAACCTTATCAAGAACTTATTGTCCCCAAGTTGCAGATAAGGAAAGAGTCACAGAGAGGGCACATTGTGCTCAAAGGTGCACAGGTACGTGGGAGAAGGGACTCAGGGCCAGAGATTCTAGAACCTGCTGTGGAGCTGCTGTGAGTGGTGACAATAAGGACAGGTCAGTTCTCTGTATCCCTAAGAGGTCAAGATGCTTACATCTCTTGTCACATTCCTGGATGTGGCAGGTCCGTGTCTGGACCGAGGAGCCCTCGCATCGGTTGTTGAGGCTGTCACAGGAGCGGCCACGCTGCTGAATTCCATTGCCACATGTCACAGAGCAAGAGGTCCACTCAGACCACGGAGACCAGCCATCATCCGCTGAGTCACTGGCTGCAGGGAGAACAGGCCATTCAGTAAATAGTGATGAAGGCAAGCTATTCTTTAGATGGCTCTGCTCACAGCCCTTCACTTGCTAGAGAGTGAAAAGCAATACATTTCACTTCAAGGTCTACTGAGGTATAACGGACAACAATCATATAAAATTAAGGTATACAACTGGTGCTGTGGTCTGTGTCTGCCTTTTGAATATCACTGTCAAGCTAGTAGTTAATACACTTATCTATGACTCCATAAAGTTACCTTCTTTCTTTTCCTTTTTCTCTTGGTAATGATTTCAGATCTAGTCTCTTGGCAAATGTCAAGTACATAATACAATATTATTACATGCTGTAGATGAGATCTGCAGAACTTAGTATCAAAGGTTACACAGTTTTGGTTACCCCAGGTGGCTGTGTGTATAGCACTGGGGGTGACAGAATGTGTTGCCTGGGTCTGTACAGCTGAGCCTTCTCCCAGCCTCTGCTTGCCTATTCATTGCTTCCTCCTTTCTCCTTTCTCATTTCCAATGAATTTCCTCTTGCTGACTTAAGATATGTGGACAGGCATTTCCAGGCTTAGGCTTCCAAGAATGCTAGAGTTTCAGGCATGTGGAGCTTTAGCTGTTTCTGATCGTCAGGGGAGCTGTGGACCATGTGCTTGACAGATGAGCCTGAAGGCGGCTTAGCCGCTGTCGGCTTTGGCTCCAACTCGGTCATGAGGTTAGTTAGTTTGGTGTTCCTCTCATCCCAGCATCTGGGGGTATTTTCTGCACATATTTGCATGAAAGGAGAATGTGTTTGTTTACCATCTGCCTGAGCACCATGACTACAATCACATCTAGCTGTATCAGACACAACAGAGAGCTTGTTTTCTTTTGCCATCAGTTGGAAATTTTCCTAGCAACCTCTGATTCAAGTTCAGAACTCTGCTAGCCTCCAGCAGCTTTGTTCCCTTGCAAAACACACTTCAAGTGAATGTTGACCAGAAACTGATATACAAATGGTCAGTCCAGTGCCAATACTGATTAGTCCAAGCCATGGCCAGTGTGTACAGGGGTGTGTGTATGTGTGTGGGTGTGTGTATGAAGGGCAAATACTACTTTCCTGCTTTTTTATCGTAGTTGTGATGACTCATGTCTATGATCTGTACCTAAACACTGTCTAAGGAAAGCAGTTAATGTATACTGGCAACCAAAAACCAGGGAGAGGGTGCCATGGAACAACACAGTGCCTTAGTACTCAAACTGACACTATTCTCTTAGTCCTCCTGTGTCAACAAGAATTTTCAGGCTCAATTCAGTCTAACACTCATATCATAAGCCTATTGATTTCTTCAGTAAGCAGATTTTTCTTAACTCTGTACCTCCTCTAAGAAAAAATGCTAAAAGCAGCCAACTTAGGGCTATGGAGGTGGCATAATCATCTCCTTTCCTCAAAGCATAAAATCAGAACCAACAGCCATACCGAGATTTTTACTGCCTATACTATAATCCAGATGGGTGATAATATTAATCATAAATGAAGATTTTGGTGCCGCGCAGCAGATAAGCTATCAGTTAACCAACTGCTGCAGCAAGAAACAGAATAAACACATATGAGGGTGAGGTCCAATGTTGTGCTTTGCTGTCCAGGATGTATTATGACTGACCTAGTCGCTGGCTAAAGAGGGCTTATGCCATTTGGGGAACTTACGCCAACACCGCGGGCAGCATTCTCCATCAGGAACTGTGGCATTGGAGCAGGGCATAATGGGGCAGGACACCTTTTTGCAGATGGTGACTGAGTTCTGCAAAGCAACAGAGTGACAGGGAAATGGATTACCTCGCATGTTGCAAACCCAGGTTCACGTAGTGTCACATTTCCATGATAAGCCAGAACATGGTCATGGCTGTAAATGCTCTCGTGGAATGGTTTTGATAGAAGATCTGTTGTAACAGAAGTCCTGACTCTCAGGGAGACAGTTGCAGTGCTAGTTATTTGTCATTTAATTCCTTGGAGAGCCCTTTTTAACTGCTACTCAAAGGTAGAAGTTACAGCATGAAGAACTTCTATAAGTGGAACCAATAAATATTATACTCAAACTTGTGTCTGAAACTGAGCTGACAAAACTCAGCCAGAACTTTGAAATGGTTAAATTTGCTTTTTTTGTAGGGGGGAAAAAAGACCTATAAGCACGTCTCTCCCCCTTTTTTTGCATTTATAAATCTGGATTTATCGTATTGGAAGAGAATGGAAATGTAATGAAGTTGGCTTCCAAATTCAGTCATCTGTGATTTGTATTAAAGCCTGACTTTGCTCCACAAGCCAGGAAAACCTCCTCGCTCCTCTGCCAGTGGTGTGGGGGCAGCAGGCAATGCAATCCGAGCTAAGAATACAGGGGCATCCTAACAATATGGGGCTAAGTGACTCCAGCAACAACCGGTACTGTGGTGAAAGAACCTCTGTGCCACAGCTGAATACCAATCGGGGGGAGGGGACGAAGAAGGAACGTCCCAACCAGGCTTTAATCACCCGACATTCAACCCTTAGCCTTTGAACTAAAGCAGGTAAATGATTCAGATATCTCAGATTTTTTTTCCCCTGAAATACTTAGCCTGAGGTATAATTAAGACTTGGACAAACCTTCTGCGAGTCTAAGTAAGAATTTGGTACCTGGTTTGGGAACGTGAAAAGAATTGTGTGGGCGTCTGAGTATTTCCCCGGGGACTGCAGCTTCAAACACGTGGTGTCAAGCCTTGGTTTATGTTAGTGTGTGAAGAGCCCTCACCTGACAGCGACACTCAGTGCAGCTGTCCACGGTCCACTCTTCGTTATTCCTGTACTGGACCCCATTGTGATAGCAGAGGGGCGGCTTCCTCAGCTCATTGGCCAGCTCTTTGTTCTCTTCAGTCTGAAAGGAAGAGACAGATCGTTAGCGTCTAGGTTTATGTTCCACCGCTAGGCATCCTCTGTGCTAAGGCGTCCAGGGCTTGTGTGAACAGGCTGCAGGGTGGGTGGGGAGGCTACAGGCCACTGACCACTTTGCGAATGCTGTCCTGCAGCGTGGTCACGATGGTGCGCAGGCCCCTGAGTTCCAGGAATATGTTGGACAGCTCATCACAGGAGATGCCGCAGATGGCCTGCAGGTCCTTTGTCTTGTGGCCAATGTAGTTAGTGCGGATGGCAGGGCTGGACCCGTTCACCACATTGTTGTCAAGGGTGAGAAGGACATTGGTGGATGCTGGGAAGCGAACACACAAAATGAACAAGGCTATAGGATTGCTTCAAACGGACGAGCTTAGCAGCCAGCCCTCCCAGTTCTTGGTTGTAAATGCCATTTATTTCATGTGGAGGGAGGGATACAGGTGGAGGACATACATGTGTGTGCAAATGCCCACTGAGGTCACTTCACCTCTTAACTGGGTTCCCTGGGAAGGATTCATGCACAATCACCTATGCTTAACTTTCTGCTTGTTTTTGGTGGGATTCCCACTCCCGCCTGCCCGGATTTCCCCCATCTGCCTTAAAGAGAGAGGGGTACTCACCACTGGAGCAGCCTTTGTTCCTGAGGATGTCTTCTGGTGTGGTTCCAAAGACAAACCTCACATTCTGCAGTGCCCCCTGTGGGCAGAAGACACACATTACATATACAGTGTGGGGACTGGGACTCTGGGGGAAGACTGTGCATGCTAAGAGACGCACACAACAGATCATTCACAAAGCTTCAAAGGGCCCCGTTTTAAGATCGCTCTATCAAAATAACACACCAACATAAATTGCCAAACAACTTCAAAATCTTAATTGTGCCTCCTGCCAAGTCTTCAGTATTTGACAAAGAATTCAGTTATCTGCCTACTTGGGTACACAGGAAGTGGAATCTGATACAAAGCCTGGAGGATACAATGACACTATCCAGTGTCAAAGAGTTAAATGTGGGAGTTCAAAGCCACAGTCACAAACATCGAGGAGCTAAGGTCAGGAAGAAGCTGCAGCAGCCAATAACCATAATTTTAACCTCTTGATTGAGACCAGCTCAACACCCCACAAAGAATCCAAGAGCAAAGCGATTATTGATTCTGCCCGTGCAAGCCCCTTGTGAAGCAGTATTAAAAGTGGTGGAACACATTCGAGGTTAGTCTTGAGAGCCTAAGGATTGCCTGTGGCTTGAATAGGCTGTCACAGCAAAATCATGGGCTTCCCTGGGGAGTGTTTGACCCATGGCCCCGTGGCTCCTCGACTACCATCTTAGCCTCAGCATTATCTGGCACTTGTTAGAAATGCAAATTCTCAGACCCATTCCAGTGCACTGAACTGGGGACTCTGGGAATGGGGTACAGCAGCCCTCCGGGGAATGTGATGCTTCTAGAATGGGAACTGTGGCTTTGGTCTCCCAACAGTGTTTCCGACTGGTCAGCAGGCTAGCAGATGGCCCCCAGGACCCGGGCTCAGAGAAGCGGCCTCACCTGGAAGTTGTCATTAACGCCTCCCTTCGCGATGCGGAGCTTGGCCACGTTGGCCAAGTCCCTGGTGAAGATGCTCTGGATGGGGACGTCCAGCTCAGCGTTCTCCATCTTCTCACAGTCGATGTACAGCTGGGCCCTGTCTTCCTGCACAAACAGGGTGATGCTCTTCCAGTGGCCGGTCGCCAGCAGAGCTTCTTCCACCGACACCACATGCTGCTTCCCCTGCACGGTCAGGCTCAGGTCCAGGGTGCCTGCCTTGCCGTTGGAGACCACGCTGAAGACCTGGCCAGAGTGGTCTTTCCGCTCCAAAGCCAGCAGCGTGCCCCGGGTCTTCTTTATCTGCCTCAGGGAGGCCAGGAAGAGGAAACCTTTCTCTGCGCGCACGGCATCCACTAGGTCCTGGAACTTGTCGTCAGGCACCGGGGGGATCAGGTTGGCATCTTCGATGCGGTAAGCAGGGCTGGAAGGGTCAGGACCCTTCACGAGCCGGCGCCCAGAGCCCTTGCGGGCAGCCCCGATGAGTTCAAACATGTCAAACACGCTGTTGTCTCCCCCAGATTCTGCCGGACAGGAAAGGACAACAGTGAGTTTTCTAGGCTGGGGCTGGGGGAGGGGGCTGAGCCCTGGCAGCCGGCCCACAGGAACGGGCAGCCACTGCAAGAGCTGACTGGACACCGCGATCAGAGCAAGGCTGCATCTTGATACTCAGCTGGGGCTCAGGGGAGAGGCAGCTGGGAGGGAGAGCCCGGGAGGGGCGCACGTGGGGCAGCCAGTGCCTTCTCCTTCCACCTGCCCTGAAGGTGTCGCACAGACTCACCTGGAATGTGGTTGCTGCCACACACCTGCAGCAGGAACAGGACACTGAGTGCCCAGGCCAGCCCCATGGTGGAGCTGTCTGTGCCCAGCAGGGAGCCTGCAGCAAGAAGCACAAGAGCACAGGGTCAGAGACAGCAAAGACTGGGGGCTGGGTAGGGGGCCAGAGCCCCGCATCCCTCCTGGGCCTCACATTCGCTGGAGACACCACGGGATTGGTTTTCCAGAGGGCATCATGCAAAAATGAGAGTCGGAGGGAGGTGATGCCAGTGGCACCAGGGCCACCCGCGGGGATGGGGGTTTGTTTCTTGGGAAGTTGAGAGTGAACAGCAGGGCCAGGAGATGCAGTTAGGGGCAGGAGGGAGGGCATGACGAAGTAGCCTCCTCCCTAGAGGACAGTTTGCAAGGTTTAGGGAGGACTTGGAGGAATCCTGGGGTGCTCTGATGAGTTAGTTAGTTTGTGAATTCCTAGCTGAAGAGTCCCGCCGGCGGCTGGGAGGGACAGAATGGGGGCAGCGAAAGAGAGGAGAACCTGGGAGATAGAGATGGATGGCCAGGGCGGTGCGGGCTCTTGGCGACCGCCTGGGGCGCTTACCTGTGTAGACGCGGGCTCAGCGGCCGGGAGCGGCGGCGAAGACGCAGGAGAGGCGCTGGGGTAACCGGTTAGCCCGGGGGAACGCGGCCGGACTCGGAGGCTGAGCAGGAGGATCGCTTGCTCGCTGGAAACCCGAAGTGGCCGGCTGGCTCGGGTGCAGTGGCTGGCGAGGCGAAGCGGCGCGCTTTTAAAGGGGCGCTCGCATTCCTGGGGATTCCTCTGGCCAATGGGCGGCGACCGGGCAGGAAGCGGGAGGGGGGCCAGTCTGGGTCGCGCTCCCCGCCCCCCGCCGCCCGGCGCGCAGCTTTCCAGCTAGGAAGCCGAGGGGGGAGCGGCTGCCGGCGCAGGAGCGCCGCAACTTCTCAGAAATAACAGGCGCCCGCCCAGGCAGCCTTGGCGCGCGCAGCATCGGAGCTCGGGCTCCTGCGCCACGCGGCCCGAGGCGTTTGGCGCGAGCGTCCCGGGCAGCGACGGGGCTTAGCGACCACCGCAGACCCGTGGGAGGGCTCTCGGGCAAGCTCGTACCCTTGAATACCCGCCCAGGGCTATGGCTGGAAAGATGGACGCTTTGAGACGGCTTTGCAAAAATGGTGGGCCTAATGGGGACACAGGGGGGCCCCTCGGGAGAACCAGCTGTCTGGGAGAAGCGGCCCCTGGGGTGCAGGCCGACCCCAGCCCATCATCCTGCCGGGGTGGGGCGGCACGCGCCCCCCGTGCCCACGCACCTGGACTGGCGCGCACGCCTGCCCCGCGCCTGACCTCTCCAGGCTGAGTCGCGCCCGGCCTGCAGGGCGCTGTACGAGTCCCCGCGACGGTCGCTTCGGCGGTGGCTGCCGCGCTCCCACGGCTTGCCGCTTGGGGGCGGTATGCGTATTTCTATCGAGGGGACCCATGCCGAGCGCTGCTTGCCAGTCGGGGAGTTTTAAGCGAGAGGACTCCTGTCCGGCTCCCTGGAGCCAAAACTAAAGATTGTGTCTTGAAAAACAGTCTTTGTGCCCACTCGTGCTTCTTAACGTGACTCCTGGTTGGAGAGTTTGCAGAGCCATCTGGCTCCAGGGTCTTAAACTATTTACAGAACAGACCCGGAGAGTAATAAATTACTCGCTGCCTATTATTTTATTTCCCTTTTTTCCTCCCTAAGCGTTCCTTTCATTTTTCGGCTCCTGAAACCAAGGCGTGGGTTACATTTCTGTGGGTACGCACATTGCCATGGGCCCTGCGGCCTGATGCTTCTGTCATTGACGTCTGGTCTCCAAGCCACTGTCCCAAGCCAGCATGACTGCAGCGGCCTGGAATTCCATTCATCTGCCTGGGATGGGACGTCAGCAGCCACTGCTGCCCCTGCCGTGGTCCCGCGTTATCAGGCTGGCCCAAGGACCGGGGCACAGGTAGAAGCTTCATCAAATAAGGGTCTCGTGCCACACGCAGAGAGGACCTTCCCTCCCCCCACCTCCTTTCTCAGCAGTAACACCTGGCAGGACTCCCAGCTGCTGGAAACACGCACGGGTTCTGCGCATCTGACAGCGGCGTCACTTTCCTTGTGTGACAAGGTGTGCCTGTGTGTCCATCTAGCGCCTCTAGGAGATACACATGTTCCTAAGATGCCTGTTTGTTTGCTGCATTTCGATGTCTCGAGGCAGGAGTCAAAGTTTCTATTGGCTGATGAGTCAGATCGGATTCCGGTCCTGGAAGTCGCAGGTAGTGAGTCATGCGCACAGATCTGAGGAGAGCAGCAGCCATGCGTGTCCTCCCACTTTCCTCTCCCTCTCCTTCCCCGGCAGCCAGTTTGCTCTTTGCAAGAGGCTTTTTTTTTTTTTTTTCCCTCTCTCTACTTGTGACTAATTCTTCCTGGTACTGGGCATTTAGGAACCAGCACTTTTTGGAGGACTGGCCAGCTGATGGCACTGGGCTCCTGTGGCCCAGGTTGATATTTTAGACAGATCCTCCACAAAAGCAGGACACAGCCTTCTTGCGCCCAAAGACCCTCTCCCCTCGGCTTAGCCGCACAGGTGAAGTAGCCCCAGGCACTTGCTGCCCTAGCTGGGGATCACAGAAATGCATCTGGGTTGTCTTGGAGCTTGCTGTGTTTGCTTCGTAGAGAGGAAGGTCTCCTGGATGAGGCCCGGAGGAACCTTCTTGTCAGTGTTTCGTCAGAGAACGCTAATGGCAGCCTAGGTGCTGTTTAGGTTCAACACCGGGTCCTCCCCAGGACCCCGTCACTCCGTCGTTCTGCAGGCAAGTGCAGGTGGCAGAGGAGTGGGTGTCCTGGCGGCTCTTGGGAACTCTACCACATTCTTCCTGGTCAGCGTGGGCCACGTGGTGCTGGGGACGCCTCACCTACCTCTGGGAAGCTTGGAGAAGAGGAGGAACAGCGGAAGAAAAACGGGGCCTTACCGCCTTTCCTGGGGGGACATCATGGCCCTCTCGTGTGCATCCCCCGAGGGGCGGGGAGTTCAGGCCAGTAAACCGCCAGGGACTGGAGTCGTGAACGGTTCAGCCAGGGGATCTCGTTCTGTGACCCCCACGGCACGAGAGAGCCCTTTGCCACAGCCCCAGACGCTGTTCACTGTGGACATCCAGGAGTGAGCATCATTTCTGATTTCATTACGTCATTGTACCTTCTTCTGAAGAACTCAGAGATGTAGTCTGGTGGCTTCATAAAGGAAAGAATAGCCAGTCTGGGCTGAATGGCTTGGCATCTTTGAGCATGACTTTTTTACTTAAAATCGTAAGGCGTGTGGCATCTCACCCTAGTATGTTCTTTCGCCAAGTTCTCCTCATTAGAGATGAGAGGAACCTAAATGTTTTCCAGTAAATAATAGGAAAGCACTGCCAGTGACAGCCTGTTTAAACATTGCCTGTCATTAGGGACAGCAAGGTAATTGACAAAAAAACAAAATTGTTTCTCTAGCAAAAGATAGTAAAGTGTGATTGGGAAACGTAGGCAGTGTTCGCCAGTGGAGATTTTCCTAGAAATGTATGGCAACCAGTAATCGTGTTCTAGATTAGTGCAAAATGGGAGCATTTCCAAAACGAAGCCATCACCAGTTCATTCCCTGTGAATATTCCCTCTAGATTGAAGTTGTTTTAGTTCAGCTGCCTCAATAATCTGAGCCAAAGGGAGTCACCTAGGGATCGTTCTCACCCTTCAGTCAAATGCTCCCCTCCCCTGGGCTCCAGAGGCTTCAGGGTGCCCTGCTGCTTCTTGGGCACTTGGAAGCATGCCTCGCCTCTGTCTTGTAACTCGTCAGCTCACGCTCTTTCTTACTTAGTCTTTCAAAGTCCGCTTTTATTTCTCAATGTGTAGCGACCAGGTTTGAAGTGCCCAAAGGCCTGGGCTTGGAAGGAACTATTATATTTGAATTTGCAAGTCTCTTTGTACTCAAGTCGATTTCTGGTACACAGGTATCCTTATCTCTTGGGCAGGTCATCCAGATTGGCTCCCAGACACACACCCCTCCCCAGCAGTACCCTGGGCGGGGTTGATCTCAGTGGGAGGAGGTGGGAGTGCGGTGCTGCACGCTGCTCCTCTTTCCCTGCTTCCCAGCCAGTGGCTGATTTTGGAAACAGCAGGTGACCCAGTTCTGGCCAGTGAGAAGTCTGCTGAGAACTTCTGGAAAGAAGTTCTTGTTTTGGAGAATGAGCAGCATGAAGTCAGGCTTTCTCCATGTCTTTTGGACTCTAAGAACGCTGATAAGCACTGTTTGGCTCCGTGGACCACTAGGGCAGCCAAATTTAGCCTGAAGCTGGTAGGAAACCAGGAAGTGCAGAGGCACAAGTCAGATGGTAGTTTTGCACTGCTAAATCCACTAGTCCATTCTACCTCCTGATTTCTTTGGATACATGTTTACTGTTCAAGCAGATTTGTTGTTGTCTGTTACTTAAAGCCACAGACATCATAGCTGAGAACAGTTGGTTCTTTCTCCTTTGCATTACCTTTCCACACTTTGCATGACACTTATTTCTTCAGGCTGGCGGACATAAGGGTAGGGTTATAGGCTGAACCATTTTAAGGCCTCTTCATCTGTCTTATTCCAAAGCCTGCCAGAAGAACTTGCACCATCACGCTCCTCCCCATGGCGTGAGAGAGATGTTTACCATGTCCTGATGACCAGGAGGGAGCAATATTTATGATGTTATTACATTGTTATACCTTTCTTCTGGAGAACTCTGAGAGAGAATCCAGTGGCTGCACAAAGGAACGAATATGCAGTCTGAACGGATCCTGGGGGTAGGCGAGAAGACTGACTCACCAGGAAGTCAAGGATGTGAGGGCAGGAAGATGGGAACGGGAGGTGGTGAGAGCTCAACCAGGCCCAAAGATGGCAGTGGGGATGATTAGCAAAAAGGGAAAACAAGGACACAGAGAGCAACCTCCTATCGTGCCGTCTTTGCCGAAAGGCCCCGTAGCAGTGAGTAGCGTCTGGGCTGCTGTGTCTGGGAGCAGGCTCGCACTCTGACTTCTTCACTCTTCCTTCTGTCCAGCTTTAACCCTTTATCATTGTGGTGGAGGATGCACCAGGGTGCAGGCCTGGGTTAGGTCTCAGTTTGGAAATAATGTTTTTTCTTGCAAGTGTTTGCCACCCCACAAGAAGGCCTCATCCAAAGGCAGCCTTAGATGAAGAGGAGAGAGCGGGAAGTCATCCACAAGGTGCACTTGTGAACTCCAGCCATACCTCCCTTCTCCCAGTTGCTGTTTTCTCCTCCAAAATCAAACCATGGACTTTTTAAGCCAAAAAGAAGAGCTCATCTGGTGCAGCCACTCGGTTAATAGATGAAGAAGTTGGTTCAAAGAGGAGAATCCCTTGAGAAAGGTTACAGAAACTGTTGGTGGCAGAAGCCCAGAAAAACAATCGTGGTGTCCTGACTTCAGCTCAGCGTCCTTCTCTTTACATTGTTCTGCTCTTGAGATCCATTTCTTATGGTTCTGAAGAGGTTTCAGTATTAAAAGAAGCAGGGATTTTGATTAGTTTTCCAGTTAAGAGCAGGGTATATGCCCAAGATAAGGATAGATAGGAAGAGGTGGTAAAGTGAGGAGTTGAAGTGAAAAGAGAGGAAGAAAAGACAGAGGCGGTGGAGGGTGAACACAGCTTGTGAACCAAAGGCCAACCTGCTGTCTGATGCCTGCGTCTCCCCTCGGAGGCCCAGGTCTCCTAGTTCCCTGACTATCTTCTGAGTTTACCTCCTAGGGCCAATGCTGTGTGCTGGCTTGGGGTTGGTATCGTCAGTTGCCTTAGATGTGTGCTATCATTTCAGATTTACCCAGCCTTGGACTTTGATAGAGCAGTCTTTTAATTATTGAACATGTTTTAGGGAACTGGAGGCCGTTGGGCCACACAAGTTTTCTAGGCATTGTGCAATGACACTTCTTTCAACCTAACACTAACCAATTCTTTGTAGAATGAGATGTTTAGATATTCTGCCCACAGCTGAGGGAGCCACACAGATGGTTAAAGGACTGAAAAGAATGGACAAGTTAGTTTGGAGATGAAAAGAACGTGACTTAATGCTATGCCTATTTTTCCTGTTGAAGTTGTGAAGATGTTGAGCTCATTATTTTCATAAAGGCTGTGGAGCAATAGAAGTATCTTTGGAAATAACGAAGGGCTGCCGAAAAGTGAGGATGATAGTGTGGTGGAATGTACCGACATTGGTTATGAAATGTCTTCTGGATGTCTTCACCAACAGTATGGATTAGGTGGTTCTCTGGAATCCTAGGCTAGGTGTGGTCTCACACAGTGGCTGGGGGATTCACGGAGTGACCACCAGAGGCCCCTGACTATCAGGAAGTCTATGAGTCTGCAAAGCTGTGCAACAGTGGGGTTTCCAGAGTTTCCATGAGTGAATTTACTTCTAATGTTGATTAAACACATTCCTCCCAAATAATTGAACTTTCTGGAGGCTCAGCAAGCCACTGGTTTGAGAATTAGAGTTTTTGAAATTTTCTGAATAGATTTCACACATGCAGCCCAGATTAAGTGATATTTCCAAGCTTTTCTGATACTGTTTTTCGTTTTTCTATGGAAGAGAATTGTAAGAGTTTGTTAAAAGAGTAGTACAAGCAAATGTACAGGAAAACCCCACTCTTGTTGGAGATTGTTGGGATTGCCTGAAGAAATTTGAAGATGGAGGATGACATGGAGATTGGCATCCAGTTTAAGTCTGCCTGCAAGACTCACATGCTGCTGGAGAACGTGGCCGGTCACCCAGTGGCTGCGGTACTGGGCATTTGTTTAAAGTGATATCAATCTCTTGGGAGGATGTTTTTCTCCTTTTCCCTTTTTTCAAAGTGAGATCATGACAACTTGCACTGTGCAGAACCAAGCCAAAAGAATGGTCATCCTTTCTAATTTAAGAGGATGAGTGAACAGTCTGAAAAAAGGCTTTTGATTTTACTGTGACACAGAAGAGAAGCGCTGCTGCCTCCCAGTGAAGAGGCGTACGCCGAGGAAGTCTTTTATCTCTCTGCCCCTGTTCGCTTTTCCTCTTTAGTTTGATAATCTTTTTTCTCCCTTTTCTCATTCTTCCTCCTGCTGCTGCTGCTGCTTTTTCTCCTCCTCCTCTCTTTCCCCTCTCTGTTCCCCTCTTCCTCTCCGTGGTGTGGTGGTGAGGGTGGAACTCAGTAACATGTGCGGCGCACTGAGTTCATTGTTGCCTGGTGTCCTGGAGTTCACTTGCTTGAGTTCAAAGTCGCACCTTAGAACCCTAGCCACTCCCCCCAACCCGCCTTGAAGACAAAGGGCCTCTGTCTGACTTTCCTCTTCCTGTTTTCCTTTCCAGTTTGTCCTCCATCCTTCTATAAAGAGGTGCTTGCTGCCTGGAGTTTCATGGCTCTGGTGAACCCAGGTCATGTTGCATTCCATGGAAGGGTGTAGAGGAGGTGGATTTACCAATGAGCTGATCCCCAACTTGAGTTTCAGGGCCCCCTCCAAGGCCGTGGAGGGGCCCTCATGATGTATTTGTGTGGTCATGTGTTTAGTAACATTTACCAAAGTAAGATGTGTTAGCCAGAACTGGTCAAGTTCACTGAACTTTCTATTTTAATTTGCCTTTGTCGTACTACTAATGTTGGAGAGTTAGAGAGACTACAGGCTTTTTTTCATTTTCTTTCTTTCTTTTTTTTTAAATCTGATGTAAGGGACATAGCAGAAATATAGATCTCTGTGGCCTGCAGCCACTTGTCCACGCAGTGATCTAATGTGTAGCCATCCATTCAGTGGAGTGGCTCTCAGGAGTCTTCCTGTTGCCCACTGGATGTTCCAGCCTGAAGCTGGGTTGGGGGGACTGCTGTGATAGGCTGCATTGGCTTCCAGTGGGTGACACTGGATGAGAAAAACTTAGAAATGTGAACAGCCAGAAGGAAGTCTGTGGTGAAGTTTTACAGAAGTGTGTGATACCAGTTAACTCGTTATTTGTTTTTCTGAATCTTCTGGTATTTGTTATTTCTTTTTTTTTTTTTATTTTGGTGAGACCTTTCTCATTTTAAATAAACATTCATTTTATATAATTTTAATTTGTAATTTTCTATTATTTGCCTAAAGTAAGGCTACTTAAATTCTTTGCATTTCAGACTGACATAACTTGAATCTTCCTCTAGAGGAGAGAGACAAAAGGAGGTGAGAGAGAGCGAGCTAGGGAGTGAGCATGCTGGGGGTGGAGGGTGCACTTACTCCTGCGGCCATTGCAGAGTCAGGAGTGTGAAGAGGGAGCCTGGGCTAGGCTGCACAGGCTTTCCTTCTTTTGCTGCGTGTGCTCACGTGTGTGTGTCCTGGACACTGAGAAAGACACGGCGTCAAGGATACTGAAGACACAGACACTTCTCCACGTATCAGAGAGGAAGTGAAGCCAGAGGGGCAAAAGGAAAGTATAATTTACCTGTGCTAATTATTAGAATACTCTACATGAGTTGTTTACTACAGATACCTAATTACTGTTTAACAGCGTAATAATTAGGTGCACCAATTAATATTTCAGATTAACTTGTCCAAATTTTATTTGACTGTAACCTCACACATTCTCTAAATGTAATAATCTTGCAAAATTTGAAGGGTGAGCTCCAACAGCTAGAGCTTTAATTAGCGTCAGGTTTCAGTAGCTCAAATTACGGTTCCCTCAGTGAATATATGTGTCAACATCCTGTTCTGAAATGCTCCCCTCTATTAAAAATAAGTGGACCCCACACCTTTGGCGATTGGAGTTGAGAGTTACCTTTCGGCTAATTACCTCTATTCTAGCAATTTGGAAGATGTAGTGGATTGCATATACTCTGTGGGATAAGCCATTGCTTCTCCTCTGCTACCTGCCAATTTTTTTAATATGTAAACTTTCCTTTATATATTTGTATTATTTAAATGTATGCAATGCCCATTTTCCTTTATGTTTTCCCTAAAATTTACATTCTGGAAATTTAATGAACTATGTACCATAGCTTTCCAGAAATCATTTATTGAGTGCCTACTGTGTGCTAAGCGCACAAAGGCCTGGAGGAATGCTGATGCTACGGGATGCCCTGTGAAGGACAAGCACAGACATGTGGGGATGTGCATCAGGGCCCTGTGGGCCTGGCTGTGTGCGGAGATGGGGACAAGGAGGGTCCAAAAGCTTCCTTGCAAAGGTGAGGCCTGAGCTAAGTCTTGAAAGACCCCACTCAAAAAGGGTTGGGCCTTCGGACACAGGCCAAAGACCAAGTAGTGCATCACTCTCACAGTCACCCCTCTTGTTTCTCCTAAGCCCTCTCAGGACCTGGGTAAGGGACTCTGTCCAACTCCTCAGCCAGGGAGGAGCAGCTGGGTTTTTGATTGTCCGGAGTGCATTTTGGAAGGATCTTTTCTTCAATCCCTTCTTGCCTCCTCTTGCCTTCTGTATTAAGATTGCAGAGCCAGGAAAGCAATTAACTAAAGCTAGTAATTAACTTTTCCTTTGGATAGACTTAATGAATTGGGGTTTACTGGCGAATGAAATTTACTGCTTGAGATCTCCCTTGTTTGCAGTTTTGCCAGCTACATCCATGCCACTTTTCCTGCACTTTAATTAGTCCAAGATTTCAGAAGCTTAAATAATGTGCCTTCAATGTATATGTGTGCCAACATCGTGCTCTTAAATGCTCCAAGTTTCTCTCCTATACATTTCTCTTAGCATAGTGCTTTGAACTTAAGGGGTTTGCAATCAACTTTTGTGAATGAAGGAGTGGTTGAATGAATGAAAGCATAACCAGGATGAACTTTATCAACATGAGTAAGCCTTGAAGGATCAGGTAGTACAGTGTAATGTGTAAATGGTTAAATAATTTTTTCTTGATCTACTGAAGTATGGTAACTCTCCCTTCCTCCATCCCTTCCACCCTCTGCTCCCCCTGAAAAATCCCAATCAAATCACTGAAAAATACTTTAAATTCTGAAGCAAGGAGACTTAGGAAACAGTTTTTAGCTTTTACGTTTATAGGAGATTTAATTCTCTGTAAAAATACATTTAATTTAGAAGATAATGTCATGTTGACATCCAGGAACACTATGCATTTCTTTGAACAATTTGGGTTTTAAAACACATACACAAATTCAAAAGAAAAAAAAAACAGAACTCCAACCACAGATATTGCTGAATGTCAAGCACAGAGGAGAGAATTATCCCAAATGACACCTACACCCAAAAACATAAAAGAAAATAGTCATTGTGTACCTTTAACCTCCCCCCTCCCCCATAGCAGAGCTCCCTTTGACTGGCCTGGCCTGAGTAGGGAAGATGTGGGGTCAGGTTTGGGGAGGGGGGGTCTGTTCCTTCTCAGTTTCCCTGAGTCTTCCTCTACCACCTAGGAAGATTCTGACCTAAAACCTGGCTGAATTGCTGTCTGACACAGAGATGGGATGGAACAAGAGGCTGAAGCCTCTCTGTTGTGACTGCTTGCTGGAGCTGGGGCATTGATGCCTAGGTGAAAGGTAGCTCAGGGGCACACCGTGGCTCTGGGGGTCTCTGATAGAGACCCAGCAGCACTCATTCTTCAGGTACCTCTGCCCACCACCCTGCATTATTGGTCCAATCAGAAATAGAACACTGTTCTCTCTTAAATTACATCTCCCCGCATAGGAATATCTATTGTATTCACCTTTCAGGCTAACATGGGCAGGTTTAGGGATTCAACCTAAATAAAAGTCATCTTTAGGTGAGGTGAGGACTGTTATCACAGAGTGAGGGATGGAGGCTACTTAAACACATCCTTTTGTGGGTAGAAATGAAATCAGATGTGCTGATCCCACCATCTTTCTTCTTTGGGTCTCTGTTTCTCCACCTGTATCAGATGTCTGCCATAATGCCCTCTGATTGTAACACAAGCTGATTCTCTAATTCTCCCTACTTTTGGTGCTGATATGTCTAAATATAGGTCAGCTGGCCCACATGTGATACACTGCTTGTGTGAGCGAGGATTTCACAGTACTATAGTGTATCTTCTGTATACTTTGTGAAAATCCAAGGATTGATATCTAATGGCTTGGCTGCAAAGAAATGAATGCTGAGGTTCCTTGAATGTGAGGTTCCTTGAAAAATCTCCAGGAGACAGTGAGCCACTGAAGTAATGAAATGTGGGCAAACTTCACACAATACTGTTGCTCCCATGAACATTTGTTGTAGTCTCCTAGTACTGTCAGGTGTACATTCTCTGTCAAGGCAATAGGTTGCCCCTAGAGTTGAAGCTGCCATACACTGAATATCACATCATCTGTGCTGAAATAGATAAAGATACAACCTGACTGTGTGAGTTCCCAGCTCCAGCAGAAAGGCCAGAAACTTACTTCATTAGCCTCCCTTAATACTAGACTCTGCCAATCAGATGCCCTTGCACCCGACTGATGGCGAAGCCCCTGATGTAAACAAGTGGGTGAAACTTCGTAAATCAGCATGGTAAATATAAAAGAGTTTTCAATGTGAAAGTTAGTGGCTTATTAATAAGCAGAATGAGCGTTAGGTATAGGATACTATTTTGATGAAATCAGCATGAGGGTGCATGCGGGTACATATGGGATGATTTGTGTTCTCCCTAAATCCCGATGTTGAAGCCTTAACCCCCAGTCGCCTAGGCATCATGTTTCCGTGGGTCCAGTTTGTCATGCTTTTCAGATGCCGTGTTGGTCAATTCCACACTTTTATTCTTTGATTGCCATTACTTATTCTATCTCCTTAAAAAGATTTATTTATTTAAAAACAGAGTTATAGAGAGGAAGAGGCGCGGGGTGGGGGGAAGGAGAGAAAGTCTTCCCTCTGCTGGTTCACTCCCAAGATGGCTGCAATGGCCAGAGCTGTGCCGATCCAAAGTCAGGAACCAGGAGCTTCTTCTAGTTCTCTCACATGGGTGCAGGAGTCCAAGGACTTGGGCCATCTTCTACTGCTTTCCTAGGACACAGAAAAGAGCTGGATCACAACTGGAGCAGCCAGGACTTGAACCAGCGCCCATATGGGATACCGGTACTGCAGGTGGCAACTTCACCCACTACACCACAGCTCTGGCCCCAGTATTTATTAATACCTATTGTTTCCTAAAATTCAAAAGACATATGACAAAGTGGCATACGATTATAATGGCACAGAATGGACATTTCTGGATACATGTTTAAACAGTGACAGGAGCATGCCTTTGGAATTGCAAATAGCATTGAAGACAGGGCACCTGTTCAGTAGTAACATACTTTTGGGCTAAAGAGGGGTAGTTGGATTTGAAGTGAGGAATGTGCTGCAAGGGAGAGCAGACAAAGAACAGTCACTTCTGGACAATGCTGTTGCTAAGGTTCCTGTAAACCATGCAGGAGGGGTGTCCACTGAATGGTGGTTTCATGCTGGATTTCCCTTCAGGAACATATGCCTTACTTTAATGAACTGAAACATTAGCAAAAAACCAAACAGGAACTCCAGAGTCCTGGTTCAGGGTTTCCCATGGTGGGACAGTATAAAGACAGAAGGTGAGTGAATAGTCTTCCCTGAGATCATGTTTAAAAAGTACATATCTATTTATGTGTGTGAGAGAGTGTGTATAATTATACACACACACACACACACACACACACACACACACACATATATATATATATATATATACACAAAATGATATATGTAGCGTGACTACAAAATGTTTTCTTCTCTTTCTGGTAACACACATCAACTTATTTCTCTCTCAGTTTCCCTCATGTAAATGAATGCCTGTCACTCAAGCCAGAACCTGTGGTTTCTGCTCCTTCTGTCACACTCAGTCCAGTGGCTGTGATCGCTGTTTGTCAGGTGCATCTCCAGTCCCCTCCCTTTAATTCCCACTCTCATGATCTAGTCCAAGCCAGCAGCACTTTGCCATGGAGACCACTGTAACTCCTCCTTATGCAGCTTCTTGCTACATATCTTTGGTAAAGATTTACTCTTTCTAGATGCCACCATCTTTTGGAGAAATCAGGGTAAAACTAGTTTCTATTTCATAGGATAGATGTGAGGTTTCAATGAGAAAATGTTGCCCAGTACTTAACAAAATACCTGGGCCATGGAAAGTTCTCATCAAAGGTTATTGTTATTTCTACTACCACCACCTTAAAAACCAGAGATTTTCCATCAAGGTTGTTAATATAAATAGATAAAACCTGGGGCAGGCTTTTGGCACAGGAGTTAAATGCTACTTGGGATAGCTGCATCCCATACTGGGGTGCTGAGGTTCAAGTCCCAACTTTGTTTCCAGTTCCAGCTTCTTGCTAATGCGGACCCCAGGAGGCAGCAGGTGATGGCTAAAGTACTTGGATCCCTGTCACCCACATGGGAGAGCCCAGTTGAGTTCTAGGCTCTTGGCTTTGGCCTGGCCTTAGCCTTGGCTACTCTCAGCATTTTGGTAGTGAATCAGCAGATGGAAGATTTTCCTCTCTCTCTCTCTCTCTCTCTCTCTCAAATAAATAAGTAAATGCATAAATAAAATTTAATAAATAGGAATAGGCACTGTGGTGTAGTGGGTTAAGCCACACTTGGGATGTCCATATGCATGTCAAAGTACCTAGGATCAAGTCCCACCTACATTTCTGATCAGCTTCCTGCTTATGTCCACCATGGGAGGCAGCAGATAATGGCTCAGGTGCCTGGGTTCCTGCCACCCATATAGGAGACCCAGATGGAGTTCTGGCCTCCTGGCTTCAGCTGGATCCAACCCTGGCTGTTGTGGGCATCTGGGGAGTGAACTGGAGAGTGGAAGATCTCTCTTTCTGTCTCTCTTCCCCCCACCTCCTTTTGTGTGTGTCTGCCTTTTACATAAATAGAGATAAGTCTTTAAAAAATTTAAAAAAACCAGAAATATCTCTTAAGAAGTATTTGCTATAAAATATGTGATTTTTCTGTGTTGCTAATCAGGTGCTTAATACTATAACTGTATATTTACAGACTTTTGTTCACTGACATATTTTGGGGATTCCTGAGAGAATTTCTATAAATGCTAAATACATTAAAATATCACAATTATAATACAGAATTATTTCTCCTAAAATGGTAATATTTTTCACTGGGGAATAATAACTAACCAAAATACTGACATTTCATAGAAAGATGCTGGATTGAAGATTAGAGGAGTTTGTCTATAAAGATTAAGATCAATTGGGGAATTCAGAGTTCAGAGAACCCTCCAAATTCTACTTACCATGCATTTTATTAGAAACTTAGAATTCTGAGGCTTAAGAAATTCCAAGAGTCCAACCCAGAAGTCTCATGATAGCTGTGAATCCTCAAAACTGCTTCCACTGCTCAACAGTGTGTTAGATCCTTCGGGAGTGTTATAATGCTATCTTGAGAACTTCCAGGGCCATGAAATTGCAAAGTCAAAGAGTTTTCTCATTTTTAATTGATACGTAATAGTTGTACACATTCATGGCAAACAGTATGATAATCTTAACACATGGATGCAAATTAGGATAATTCTCTCTTCCCACTATTTTGAAGTATACATTGAGTTTTTGTTCATTATACTCACCCTGCTGTGCTATAGAACATAATCCTCCTAGTTATTTGTATCTGTTACCGTACCAGCAGTCGTCCTTGTCCAGGGAGGCACCTTGGTATTGCTAACAGGTGATTTTCAGATGCCCCTCATGAATGGAGGTGGATAGCTTTGGGTGATGGTTTGTGGATAGATGGTGTCAGCCGAACTAACTATGAATGTACGTACTTAGTGCTTTGTCAGTAAAAGTGCTTAGTCTTTTAAAACAAGGCTTTTATTCAGTTGATTTCTACCTTGCAATGCCAAATGACCATTTTATTTTTCATATTAAGTCAAATGATTTTCAAAATGGATTTGAGTACATATTTTGATTATTTATCAATCCAATTATAGATAGAAGCTAAGAAGTAAATTGTAGGACGTGACTTTTCAATAGCTTGCTTCAAATCATGCTTGAGTAAAGCTTGGTGTTTTATTTTGCTTAAGGCACATGGAGAATTAAAATAGCTTCTCTATTTTGATATATTTAGAAAAGGCATACAGACAGAATCGGTGGGCAGGATAATCTATTCTCTCATTCACAGTTTTCAGAAAGCACAACAGTAGCACACCAGCTGTAACATTTATTGACAGAATTGTGGCATGCTTATAAACAATAGTCCAAAAATTAATCTGTATGTACAGCAAAAGAAATTTCCTGTGTTCTCCTTACTGAGAGGCACAGGAGCACATGTGTGAGTCAGTTACACACTGCAGACAAGTGCACTCGTTCCTGAGTGCCAATCCCATCTAGAATTCACTCATGTGATTTCATGTCTTAGGTATAACAACCGCAAGGACCTGAAGGAGACCATCATTGTGGAGAAGTCTGTCCTGTTTGGATTTTATTCATAGCAAGCATTGCCTTATAGAAAGTGTTAGGATTTTCCAGAGGCTAGAACCAATAGGATATATTAATGTATAGAAGGGGATTGATACTGGGAATTGGCTCAGGCAGTTACAGAGGATGACAAGTCTCCTTATGTGCCATCTGAAGGCTGGAGAACCAGGGACGCTGGTGTTGGAATTCAGGCTGAGCTCCAAGGCTGGGCAGCAGGAGAGCAGGTGGTAGTAACTCCCAATCCAGACCCAAGGACCTGAGATCCTGACAGCTGCTGGGGCAAGTCCTTCAGTCTGGAGTCCCGGGAACCTGCAGTTAGGATGTCTGAGCACAGAAGAAGGTGGGTGTTCAGCTCCAGAAGGCACAGTAGATCTACCTTTCCTGTGCCCTTTTCTTGTTTCCAGGCCTCAACAAGCTGGACAGGGCTTGCCTGCTTTGGCAAGAGTTTACTGCTTCATGCTAACTTCATCAGAAATAACCTCATAGTCAAACACCAAAATAATGTTTTGGCTGGCACCATGGCTCAATAGGCTAATCCTCCACCTGCGGCCCTGGCACACTGGGTTCTAGTCCCGGTTGGGGTGCCGGATTCTGTCCCAGTTGCTCCTCTTCCAGGCCAGCTCTCTGCTGTGGCCCGGGAGTGCAGTGGAGGATGGCCCAAGTGCTTGGGCCCTGCACCTCATGGGAGACCAGGGGAAGCACCTGGCTCCTGGCTTTGGATCAGCATGATGCGCTGGCCGCAGCGCACTGGCCGTGGCGGCCATTGGAGGGTGAACCAATGGCAAAGGAAGACCTTTCTCTCTGTCTCTCTCTCTCACTATCCACTCTGCCTGTCAAAAAAAAAAAATGTTTTATCAGTTATCTGGGTGTCCAGTATTTAATCCAGTGTAGTTGACACCTAATATAAACCATTACATATGAGGAAAGACTAATACCCTTTGTTTTAAAAAATTATTTATTTAGGAGATAGCTGAGAGTGAGAAATTTCATCTCCCACAATGGCTGGGAGTGGGCTAGACTGACAGGAGCATGGAACTCAATTGGTCTCCCATGTGGATGGCAGGGACCCAATTAAGTTATCAACGCCCCCTACCACAGTGTGCATTAGGAGGCAGCCAGAGATGAGAAATGAACCCAGGTACTCCTCTATGAAACACAGGCTAAGCAATTGCTCCATCTGTGGCATTGGACACACCTGGAAATGATTTCAGGCTGGATTCTTTAGTAATTAGTTAGTGTTTATTTTATCTGTCATTTAGTGTCCCAAGGCAATGTCTTTCCTACTGGATGGATTACCCAAATTTTCTGAAAAAATAGCTGTTTGGAAGAAACTATGGCTGCTTAAGGATTATTTGCATTTATAATTATTAGCTGTAGTGTATATGATTCTGAATCTAAATCTGGAAATCAATCATAAGTAAATTGTAGTGAAATTTAATTAATTCAGGGGAAGCGAAGAAGTAAACAATAGCCCCAACAATTCATATAGTAAAAAAAAAAAAATCAGATTTTGAATTGACCTTGTTCTTTATGGAAGGTGAATGATATTGGATAAGAGAGCCTATTTAGAAATCACCTAGTTAATCTGTACAGCTAATTTAGATCTCTCTGTGCACTCCAAAAATCTGAGCTATGTTAAAAGCCTTTTGTCAATAGTAAAAGAATCTTTGTATATTTTGGGATTTATATGGATATGTGTGATATGAAAATTGGTTAGTGCTGCTATCCATATTGTGAAAGAATCTATGTATATTTTTGGTGTTATATGGGTATGTGTGGTTTACAGTTATATAAAAATTGGTTAGTGCTGCTATCCAAATTTCCAAATTGTGTTCCTTTTAGGCATTTTAATTTTAATATACTTTTCAAAATTTTCAAAGAAAATGTACTGTCTTTATAAACAGAAAAATTTTTTTAAATGTGAGCTAAGAATCTGGAGTTCTCTAAATATTTCCTCATACTTTCTACAAAATTTTCAAATTCTAATTT
Source organism: Sylvilagus floridanus (assembly GCA_949820135.1). NCBI lineage: Eukaryota > Metazoa > Chordata > Mammalia > Lagomorpha > Leporidae > Sylvilagus > Sylvilagus floridanus. The sequence goes on along the minus strand of OX463239.1, from coordinate 48,090,213 downwards.
TCATCAAATTTCAGTTAATATTATTTATAGGATATCATTACTGAAGCTAACTATTTTAAGCATTTTACTTTTAATTATATTAATGTAGCATAAACGTGCCCCTGTTTTCATTGTCCATGTAATTATGATTTCAGTTACATTATAAATTCATTAGGTTTGGACTGACTACCTGATGGCCATGCCTAACACTTTACCTTAGGAAAAATGTGTTCTGATCTCTGAAATGAATTTAAAAAGAAACCTTTGGGATATAATCCACAGGTAAGTAGCTTGTGCTTTGAGATCTTACAATTTGAGTTTCTGATAATTTGTTGTTTAAACTTCCACAGGGACCTTCACAGGTGTCTTCTTAGGTCAAGTGAAACTGGACAGTGCTCTGGAATGACAGGTATACACACTGCTAGCAGATGTGAACCCCCACTCCCTAGCATACAGCAGGCACTCACCAGACAGCAGTAGGACAGAATAGAAAAGAATCCTGGTTGGGAAGGAGGTGGGGCATCAGGCTGCCACAGAGGGTTGAGCCTGCTGCATTCCAGTGGAGAGGAGGGCCCTGCATTATCTTCCTGGTTCCTTTGCTTGACTGCGTTGTGTAGCTTGCATTTCACGTCATTGGATTAAGTTTGGTGGGGAGCTAAGCTTGCCAGCTCCTCCTTAGTCTATGTTTGGTCTCCTTCACTCACACACCTGGAGAGACACTGAACTTCCCCAGAGAGGGGCTGTTCCTGAACTCTGTTTTCTTGTGTCTGGGACTTGGACCCCCAAGGATGCACTCCTCCCAGGTTTCTGGGGGGACGTCCCTCAACTGTGAAGCCCCTTCCCTTCTGTCAGAGCACTCAGAGGAACAAGCCTTATTATTTTGCTCCTCTTAAAAGCTCACCACTGGAATCAAGCCAGTAATAATGTTAGATTTTATGATGCTTTGGAATATATGAAGCTCTTAACTTGCTCATATTTTATAACGGAGAGACTCGCCCTGAACTCTTTCTAAAACAAAGCAATAAAACCTCTGTTTTCCAGGAATTTTATCTCCAAGGGACACAGGCTTTATGTAGAAGGATGTTACTTCATGTAACAGGAATTTTAGTGGGCAGGGTCTGTGGTTCATATGATGCTACTCCTCTTGTCTTTCTTTTTCCCCTTATTTTATTTTAAAAAAAAATTTTGATTAATGCACAACACTTGTACATTTTTTTATGGGCTATAGTACAATATTTCAAAACATATGTGCAGGGAGAACCAATCAGATCAGGTAAGTAGCCTTTCCAATTCATTACCTTGCGTGTCTGGAGTCTACCAAGCTCCTCTGTTTCACTTCTTCGTACAGTGTGTAATACATTATTGTGAACCCTGGTCTTCCCACTGTGAGGGGAAACACTAGACCTTGATACTTCTGAGTGTGTTTTGGTACTCTTATTCAACCTCCTCCTACCTCCTCTCTCCACCCCCTTCCCAACCTCTAATAATCATTTTAACATACACAAAGAACATATGTTATTCATCTTTCTGAGCCTGGCTAATTTCATTTAATATGATAATCTCCAGTTTCATCCATTTTGCTGTAAATGACAAGATTTCATTATTTTTATGGCTGAATAATATTCCATTATATATATATATATATATACACCACATTTTCTTTATACGCTCATCCATCAGGGGATGTCTTGGTAGATTCTGTATCTTGGCTATTGTGAATTGTGCTGCAATGGACATGGGAGTATGTCGGCTCCTCCGGCCACAGAAGGAACGACGCTGCTTGCAGTTAATCGGTCTTCAGAAGACTTTTACTTAGAAGGAGTGGGAAAGAGAGTGGGGGAACCGGGAGAAGGGGGAAGAGATGGAGATGGCACGCACGTTCCTTAAGGGGGAAAGCTGGCGAGCCCCCTTCTCTCTCTCGCTCTCCGCTTATATCCAGAATTCAACCAATCACAGTCAATCAATTACAGTCCATGCACAGAGCTCTCCAATCCGGCACTTGATCACGATCAGCTGTGGAGTCACGCAGCAGGCGGGGCATCAGCGCCATCTTGTTTTCCACGATCCTCAGCTAGATGGAAAGTTCAATCAGCTGCTACATCCACATTACTGCTATAAGCCAAGCCCAGCATGGGGGGGTCCCATGGCAAGCCTATCCATGGGTCCCCACAGGAGTATAAGTGTCTCTTTCACATGCTGATTTAAGTTCCTTCAGATACATACCCAGAAGTGGAATCCCTGTTTCACATTGTAGATCCATGCTTAGGTTTTTTTTTTTTTTTTTTTTTTTTTTAAGTAATTCTGTACTCTTTTCCATAAGGGCTGAACTAATTTGCGTTCACACCAACAGTGGGTAAGGGTACCCTTTTCCCCACATCCTCACTGGCAGTTGTTAGTGTCTTGTTAATAGCCCTTTTTTTCGTCAGGAAGATCCTTCATCACGTTCCTACAGCCTCTCCTGCCTTTGGAGCAGGTGCTTCTGGCCCTTCTGAGCTTTGGGAGAAAGCGCTGCCTTCAGACCTGTGGCTTTCTGGGCTCAGTGGTCACCTTTTTCGCTGGAACCTTAGCAACCGCTGCAACAGTAGCAGCAGCAGCTACAGCACCCCTAGCAACAAATGCTTTTCTGGGAGAAACTTCCAGCAGAGCTTCCCTCTGAAGTTTCTTAATTTCATCCTTGATTATTCCATTTTCTTTGTCTTCATGACTTTAAAACAGTCAAAATCTGCCATCTTAGCTTTCCTTTCTCTGGCTCCAATTTTCTTTCTTTTTTTAAAAGATTTATTTATTTATTTGAAAGGCAGAGTTAAACAGAGAGAAGGAGAGGCGGAGAGAGAGAGAGGTCTTCCATCTGCTGGTTCATTCCCTAATTGGCTGCAAGGGCCAGTGCTGCACTGATCTGAAGCCAGGAGCCAGGAGCTTCCTCGGGGTATCCCATGTGGGTGTAGGGACCCAAGGACCCGGGTCATCTTCTACTGCTATCCCAGGCCATAGCAGGGCGTTGGATTGGAATTGGAGCAGCCAGGACTAGAACCGGCACCCATATGGGATGCCGGCACTGTGGGAGGCGGCTTTACCTGCTATGCCACAGTGCTGGCCCCCTGGCTCCAATTTTCTTGGCCCATCTTGTGGCTGCTCAATTTGTATTGATGTCTGCCTTCTCCCAGGCTTTTTGGACATATTTGTAGTGGGCACTGTGTGGAAATTTGAGAATGAAGACAGCAGCAGGCATTTGAAAGGTGTAGCCTGTCTTCTTACCCAGGTGCAAGGTCCATCAACCAAAGCCCTGTTGTGATCAGTGACATCCACAATTTTGACCAGCTTCCTGGCCCGAGGCCCAGCCTCCACAAAGCTCCTGAACACCATGTCGGCTGGGCTCAGCAAGAAGGAAGAAGGCCTGCCCTCCCCTGCCCATGTGTGGAAGGCTGCCCACATGTGTGGCTAATGAGATGCAGATGTAATAGCCTTTCTAACTAGAGCAAGGTGACACCTTATTGTGGCTTTGATTTGCGCTTCCCTGATGAGTAATGGTATTAGGCGTTTTGATGTACTAATTGGCTATTTGTATTTATTCCAATTTTTTCCTAACTGGATTATTTATTTTTCTGTCTGAGTTTTTTTGAATCTTATGTATTCTGGATGTTAATCCTTTGTCAGATGCCTGGTTTGCAAATATTTTCTCCTTTTTTATGTTGTTTCTTCACTGTGGATAATCTCCTTTGCTGTGCAATAGCTTCTTAGTTTGATATTTTCCAATGTTTATTTTTGCTTTTGTTTTCTGTGTTTTTGGAGTCTTACCAAAAAAATCATTGCCTATGCCAATGTCTTGAAGGCTTCCCTTATATGTTCTTCCAGGAGTTTTGTGGTTTCACCTCTTACATTTAGAGCTTTGACTCATTTTGAGTTGATTTTTATATAGGGTGGGAGGTAGGGAGTCAATTTTCAAAATTCTGCATACATGTTGTCCAGTTGGCCCATCACCATTTATGGAAGAGGTTGTACTTTGTCCATTGTAGGTTTTTGACATGCTTGTCAAAGGTCAGTTGCTTGTAGATGGGTGCATTGATTTCTAGGATTTCTATTCTATTTCATTGGTCTGTATGTCTTTTTCTTTATGCCAGTACCATACTGTCTTGATTACATTAGCTTTGTGATATGTCTTGAAATCTTATATTGGGAGGCCCCTAGCTTTGTTCTGTTTGTTCAAGATGGCTTTGGATATTTTGGGTCTTTTATGCTTTCATAGGAATTTTAGGATTGTGGTTTCTAGTTCTGCAAAGAAAGTCATCAATATTTTGTTAGGTAAAGCATTGCATCTATAAATCACTTTCAGTAGTATGGCATTTTAATATTGATGCTTCCAATCCATGAACATGGGCAATCTCTCTGTTGCTTTTGTGCCTTGTCCAATTTCTTTCATAGTATTTAGTAATTTTAATTGAACAGGGTTTAGTAATTTTAGTTGAAGAGGTTTCATGTCCTTAGTTAAATTTGTTCCAAACTATGAGTGTGTGTGGTATGTGTGTAGATCTTCTGAATAAGATTGCTCTTATAGATTCTTTCTCTGTGAGTTTGTTTTGGTATATAAGAATGCTGATGTTCTTTAAGGGTTGATTTTGTATCTTGCAACTTTACTAAATTCACTAATGAGTTCTAAGAGTCTCTTGGTGGAGTCTTTAGGTTTCTTTCTCTGTAAAGTCATGCCATCTGCAAACAGAGGTAATCTGACTTTCTCCTTTCCTAATGGCTGCTCTCCTTTTCTTACCATATGGAACTACAAGAAAGTTCTTTTCTAGTTTACCTAGGGCATTTTTGTTGATGAGTGGGTTTATAGGTCATCTCCCCCAGAATATATTTATCTGCATTTAGATATTGGAGGCTGCTGGCACCTATTACTTTTCGAGAGACTAAGAAGTTTCCCTAGGGGGAAACTGGGCCAACACTGCCCATATTTTGTTGTTGTTTGTTTTTTCAAAAGTGGAAGGGGGCTGGGTGGAGAGAAGGAGACAGAGACAGAAACCTACACAGAGAGAAGGGGAGAGCTCTTCCATCTTAGGTTCATTCCCCAAATGCCTGCAACAGCTGGGGTTAGGGTCGGCCAAAGTCAGGCACTGGAAACTCAATACAGGGCTCCCATGTGGGTGGTAGGGACCCAACTACTTGAGCCATCACCTGCTGCCTCCCAGGTTCTGCACTGGCAAGAAGCTAGAATCAGGATTGAAGCTGGGACTTGAACCCGGATATGCTAATATGAGATACAGGCATTCCAAACAGTATGCTAACTCCTGGGCCAAGTCCCCACCCCTTTGCTCATCTTTGCAACTCAAGGTAAGGCCACCATGAAGTGGGACTAGATCTGTTGTTCCTTAAAGCGGCACCACAGACTATCTGCATCAAAATCACCCAAAGAACATATTATGAAAGGAAGATACTGGGTCTAGTATCTCAGAATCTCAGTTCCTGGGAGTGAAGCCCTAGGATCAACATTTTAAACAAAAGTGTTGAGAAATTATTTCACATTCTTCTCTGGAGGTCAGATTCCAAGCCTGCTTCTCCATCTACCATGTGGGATAGCTGTCACTGCTTACCTGGGGGTGGGCTACAGCGACCCAGCCATCCCTTTGCATGTACCATTTTACTATTCTCATCCTGCACGTACATTGTGAGAAAGTATCAAGTTCTAGGTGTTGGAAAAAAGCTTAAGAAACATTGTAAAATAGTACATGACTTTATTGAGGGGTTTCCTGTCTTCTCCACGTTTAGTGTTGGAGGCTGTGTGTGGTAGGAAACCCTTTCATGTGGAGTTGACACACTGACTGTGTGGAACCCTCCTCCAGCCTGCTCTCCTTTATGGCAGAAGCATTGTCGGGGTCACACCCACCTTACTTGATCGGCAGCAGCACCGGCAGCAGCTGTCACAGGCAGTGGAATGGTGAGCTTTGACGGGAAGAGGGCCCTGTAGGCTCGGTTGGACTTGTTCTTCCATTTTTTTTGTTATTTATTTATTTATTTTTTTAACTTGGGCTCAGATATTCTGTGATTAGGTTTAATTTTTCAACGTCTCAACAGTTTCTCAATTTGCTAAGGAGATGCAAATCATAAAAGCCTCATCTCAAATCAGCAAGAATCATCTTTCATTGTTGGAAATATTGAGGTTGGCCCTTTTGGAATCCATTTTCATGATTATTTCTCCTTCCATTCTACAATCCCTTTCTTCTTGTTTGCATAAAAAATCTTTTATTTTTAAATCATTTACATGAAAGGCAAAGAGACAGAGAAACAAAGATTGACAGACACATAGGGAGATCTTTTATCTCAAGTGCCTGAGTCAGACTGAAGCCAGGAGCTCGGAAGTCAATTGGGTCTGCTACGTAAATGTCAAGGATCCAAGCACTTGAGCCATCGCTTTCTGCCTCCCAGGGGGCACATTAGTAGGAAGCTGAAACTGGACATGGAACTGGCACTCCAGTATGGAGTAGGGATTTGCCAGCCAGTGTCTTACTTGTTGTGCCCAGTGTCTGCCTCACAGTGGCCCATTTCTGGTAGCCGCTCGGAACTCTATGAAGTCTCTGCCTAGGGATGTTGAGATGGCATTTTGGGGCTTCTGGAATCTTTGCCTCTGTTCTCTTTTTGTTTCTCTAGCATCCACTGAGCATTACTAAGTGCTTTGCTCTGAATGTGCACTACAGTCTATTTTGCTGATGAGAAAATTGAGTGAAGAGGGGTTAGGGAGGTTGTTTCTGCTCCCATTGGAAGTGCCAGGGCCAGAATTTACACACTGATCCAGTAGCTCCAGTGTTGGCATTCTTCACTGCCCTGCCAGCTCCTTTTAAATGCTTGATCACTGCAGACCTCTTCAATCCCTTCTACCTGATGTTTGAAATAGTGGGCCAGAGATTGACTCACTAGAAGTCAGAAATGTCAGAATCTATGTGAAGCATTTCTAAGGAATAAGATCACTCCTGGAAGAAGGGGATTTCTGCCTCCTCGTTCTGTACTGCGCCAGAGGGGCAAAGAGTTTGGTGGAAGCCACCTCAAACATTTCTGCACAAAGAAAGGCTTGCTTATTGAAGGGGACACAGTAAAAGGATCTGTATGCTAGCACCATCCAGTGATGCTCGGCAGAGAGGCAGAAATGGGGTGGGGGGGATGGGGAGAGTGCTCTCCTAAGAGAACACCAGGTGGCTGAGCAACAGAGGGCAAGAGCATAGGTTGTGATCCCTGAAGGATACCAATTCGAAAGCAGGCAGTTGCATGCAGTCGGTGTGTATTCTCATGGAGCTGCTCAGCCTCTTCAAGTCATTGGTGTAATCCTTTATTGTGATGCCGCCATTGTAGTTAAATAGAACAAGTATGTGTCTAATACAGGCTTAGACCCATAGCAGAGACTCAACAACCACGTGGTGGCTGTTACTCTCCCCAGAACAGATGCTAGTAACAAGATTCCTCATCCCCCTCCAACCCACCCACTCTTACCATTTTCTTCTTGGAACAGACCGCTGTGGAGGTGTGGACACTTTTCTGGCTTTGGCTATCTGCATGTGCTGACCATAGTATGGCAGTGGTTGGAGAAAGAAATTTTCAAGTGGATTATCTGGTTAATAGAAGATTTTTGTAGCATTTTGTTTTTCTAGGAAGAAACCATCCATAGCTGTTGATCAGTAACCTGAACACGCTTTGTTTCTGCCCGTGCAGATCTGGGTCTGGAGGCTGGGTGGGAAGGGCTGGCTGGCTCCTGTGCAGCCCCGCCTCTCCAGGGTGCTGTCCATTCTTAACCCTCTAGATGATTTAGGTGCTTTTGTGGCTTGTGTCTTTCTGCTTCTGGAGTGTAGCAGCTTCCAGTGAATTTTCATCCAATGTGATAGTTTGCCTTTTTCTACATAGTCTACTTTCTGGTGTTTTTGCACAAAGTTTAGACTTAATGGGTATACCTTTCTCGTTTTTCTCCACACCCTGGGCTTTGCCAGCTTCTCCATTTGCAAGTCTTCTTTAGGGTTCTTTGAGGGATCTTTTGTTCTCTCTTCCACATTGCTAATTAGAATGAAAAATTAAGTCTAGAGTCAGCAAATCCTGACCCCAGGGCAAGCTGCCTAGCACCTCTTCTTGCTGGAAACTTGCCACTGAGTCTCACCTTTCCTCCCTAATCTTTTGTGAGTGTTCTGCCCTGTGACTTGCTCTCTCTGCCAGTTTGAACCATGTAAGCAATTAAAATTTCATGAGCAGCTGTATAAAGTGTTGCACCTCAAGTCCAAAAATGCAACAAAGTCTGCTGTATCTCTTGTCTCTTCCCACATGGTTGCCCTTCCCAAAACAACTTAACCATATTGGTTGGCATTCTTTGTCCTTAAGGAAAACTTTTTTCCTTATTACTTGAGAGATTCCACTGAACTTGACGTATTTGCAAATCATAGTTTCACCCACAACTATTTTTATATTGCTAATTACAGACCTATAGGTGCTGGGTAGTTTCAGGACAAACGTCTGGATGTTTTCAGTTTCTCTCCCCTCCTGTCCTTTGCTTGCCAATAAATTCTGAGAAATAATGAAACCTTTCACTGGCTCCTTACCTAGATCTTTGAACAGCCCAAACTACTTATTACCCGCCCCCTTTGATCTGTAAGTGTTCAGGTTGTGCAAATACTGCTTTTTGTGTTAGTTTTCCAGCAGCTCTATTTGTAGAGTCTTTGAAGTAATACCATGGTGTCCACTCTCATTTATTTGTAGAAGAAAATCCTTATCTGAGAGAAGCGGTTTTTAGCTAGGGCTGAAGTCTTTTAAAAATAAAGATGCCCAATATCCCCCAACCCTGTAAAGTATTTTGATTTAGTGGGTTTAGGATGGGGGATGTGGGTATTTATATATATCTGTAAGCTCATGGATTGATTCTCAGGACAGCTTTGGTTAAGGGTCATCTGGAGAGGCCTGCAGACGACCCCAGGAAGCAGTGTTCGGGTTACCACCTCAGCTGCCACACTGGGCCTCTGGGCCCTGGCCCATAGACACTGAGCCTGGCTTCTAGTAGCTCTCCATGGTTTTAGGGGGACCATGTGAGCTGGAGCTTGCACATGTGGGGAGGGAGGTTGGGCAGACGTGAAAGGAGGACTTTGTAGGGGAGAAGGGAGCAGTGTGAATAGCACAAGGGGCAGGAAAGCCCAAGTTCGCTGGTTGTGTGTGGAGGACATGGTGGGTTGGAGCCTAGTACAGGATGCCTGGGAGAGCAGTGGGAGTTCAGTTCAGATGTGGAGCCAGTCCTTGAGTTCTCTAGCTCAGCCCTGAGGTATTGCCAAGGGGTGGCCTGCAAATCTCAAGAATGTCACCTCTTCAAATAAAGCCAAGCCCTGTCTTCTCTTCATTATTTCTAGGGCAGATTATTTAGAAACTCAAATATTTAAAAATATATATTTCTTCTTAAAAAGCAGAGTGATGGGGCTGGCACTGTAGTGTAGCAGGTAAGGCCTCTGCCTGTGATGCTGACATCCCATGTGGGCATGGTTTGTGTCCCAGCTACTTCATTTCCAATCCAGCTCCTTGCTAATGGCCTAGGAAAGCAGCAGAAGATGGCCAAGTGTTTGGGCCCCTGCAACCCATATGGGAGACCTGGAAGAAACTCCTGGGTCCTAGCTTTGGCCTGGCCAAGTGCTGGTCATTGTGGCCATCTAGGGAGTGAACTAGCAGAGAGATGATCCCCTCCCCTCCAACCCTGTCTTTCCCTCTCTCTGACATTTTCAAGATAAATAAATATTTAAAAAATGTAGAGAGAGAGAGAGAGAGAGAGAGAGAGAGAGAGAGATCTTCTATATGCTTGTTCACTTTCCAAATGCCTACAACTGCCAAGGATGGGCCAGGCTGAAGCCAGGAGCCTGAATCTCCATCTATGTCTCCCACACGGGTGGCAGGGACCCATGTACTTGAGCCACCACTTACTGCCTACCAGGGTGCACATTAGTGGGATGCTAGACTTGGAAGTGGAGGAGCTGGGACTGGAACATCTGCATCCAGTATGGGATGCAGGTGTCCCTGTGCTACAATGCTTGCCCTGTGCACTTTTTTGAAATCATTAAGAATGCACTTTGCTTTTCATGCTTTTTCTTAGGGAGATGATACTAGTGATGGCTTCCTCCACATGTTTTGGCCTGAGACTTGGGTGCTGCTCAGGTGAGCCTCTGAATTTCTGCACGTGGCCTTGGTCATCTTTCCACACCTCCCAGCGAAGACTGACACCAGCCAACTACATGACAGGCTCTAGGCCACTGCCCATTTAATGTTTGCTGGGCTTTGTTGGTTCTCCTTACCAGATGAGGAAGAATAGAATAAGAAATGAAGAGATTCTTTAACTTTAGTTTTCCTCAAAATATATTTGAGCAGGCATTGTTATCTGAATTTTGTGGCAAAAAATCTTTGAGGCTTAAACCAGGCTAGCCAACTTGCCTGCAGTCACAAAACAGTAAGGGGTGGAAGCAGGATGGAAAACCAGGTCTTTCTGGCCCCAAACCCATGCTTTTCCCATTACACCACCTCTGCCTGTCTCAGTGGAAGATCTGCCAGGGGACGTTGAGGCATCCTTGGTAAGATTAAACCTCATTTGCATTTTAATCAGATGCTAGTCCAGCAGCATGTCTAGACTTACTGGAGGATTTCAGGCAGGTTGAAGGCAGTGTGAATGCATGTGGTGTCTGAGGCTGATAATGAAGCTAAGCCAGGATGGTGGGTAGACCAGCTTCACCTGCTTTGCAGTTTTGACCAGAGCTGTAGCAGCACCCAGGTAGCTGTTGCTCAGGCTGAGATGTTAGCAAATACTTGGACTTGTTGACATCTGCTATCTCCCATTCAGGGTTGTCCTCCCTCCTGTCAGATGAGGAGACATAAGCAGGTGCACTTCTACAGGCGTTCTTGAGTTGTTCCAGGTAATCCTTTCACAAGGTGTTTCTGACTGGTATCTGCCTTTTCTCAGTAGTCTTGGAAACATGTAGAGGTAGACAAGCCTACAGCACTGTACAGCCTGCTAAATGTTGTGAGACAGCCTTGTGATAAATCTACATCACTTGAATATGATTCCCATAAGGGCAGTGCCTAGGTGTGCATCTCCAGCATCTAGTACAGTGTTGGACACATAACAACTGCTTTCGGCTGGCGCCATGGCTCACTAGGCTAATCCTCCGCCTGCAGCACTGGCACACTGGGTTCTAGTCCCGGTTGAGGCACCGGATTCTGTCCTGGTTGCTCCTCTTCCAGTCCAGCTCTCTGCTGGCCCAGGAGTGCAGTGGAGGATGGTCCAAGTGCTTGGGCCCTGCCCCCGCATGGGAGACCAGGAGGAGGCACCTGGCTCCTAGCTTCGGATCGTCACGGCGCCTGCTGTAGCGGCCATTTGGGGGGTAAACAACGGAAGGAAGACCTTTCTCTCTATCTCTCTCTCACACTAACCCTGCCTGTCAAAAAAAAAAAAAAAAAACTGCTTTAAGATATTTGTTGAATAAACACAAGTGTTCTGGTTTCACATGGGCTTTTCTTCAATCAGTGGTTCTACATCCAAAAGACTTCCTCAGGTCTGTAGAAAGTTTGGAGAGGGAGGGGTTGGTGCCGTGGCTCACTTGGTTACTCCTCAGCCTGTGGCGCCAGCATCCCATATGTGGGCCGGGTTCTAGTCCCGGCTGCTCCTCTTCCAGTCCAGCTCTCTGCTGTGGCCCGGGAGGGCAGTGGAGGATGGCCCAAGTGCTTGGGCCCCTGCACCCACATAGGAGATCAGGAAGAAGCACCTGGCTCCTGGCTTCGGATAGGCGAAGTGCCGGCTGTAGCAGCCTTTGAGGAGTGAACGAATGGAAGGAAGACCTTTCTCTCCCTCCCCCTCTCCCTCTCCCTCTCCCTCTCCCTCTCCCTCTCCTTCTCCCTCTCCCTCCCCCCCTTCACTGACTATAACTCTACCTGTCACATAAAAAAAAAGAAAAAGAAAGTACGGAGAGGGAATAGACACATTAGACTATCTTTACTTTTTGCTTTTCCTCCCTCTGTCACCATGCAGTCTTTTTCAGTTCCATTTGCCTCATTCAGTTCTCTAAACAACTCCTCCTGGTATGTTCTAGAGAATCGGGAGGTAAAAGGGAAAGGTGAAGCTTGCAGCACACCTTGATGGTTCACGGAGAAAGTTGTGGGCCCCGTGTGCTTTGCGCAGCTCCTCATCCATGGTCAGGGTGGGACATTTTTGGTTGGGAGCAGCTGGGCAGAGGCAGACAGAGACTGACTGTTCACTGAAGGGACCGCCAAGTGAGCCAAGAAGACAAAGACAGCGTTCCCGCTCCATGATGTTTCTCTTCCATAGCTCAGGCCAAGGAGTCAGGTGAGTGGGGGAGTGGTGGTTGGGGATGGCAGGTCTTCCTTTCATTTCATTCCTTAAAGCCATCCAATGATCTATCCCAGGTGTTGAACTGTCTTGGGTGGGGGTGAAGAACTGGGAAAATAAGCATTTGGGTTTTATTCAGACCTAGAAAATGTCAGGATCTTGGCGATGGAAAGGGGTCAGATTCTTTGAACTGCTTTGGTTGGTTGGGCTCTGCTTGAAGTGAGAAATTACGCACATGGGAATATTTAAACATGAAACATAACATCACAATTAGTTTTTCAGAATATAAATTCTTACTTTTAAAATGCTCTCCTCTTGCCTTGATACTAGGGCGGGCTGTTCTCTCTTATTGCTTAGATATATGTTTTAGTATCATCTGAAGCAAGTTTCTTTCATTTGAATTCTTTTCCTCCAATGCTTGTGATAAAGGTCTGAGGGTTGTAGGGTTTTGAGGTGGGGATGATCAAGCAAATTCTTTCTCACTGAGTTGTCAAAGTAAGCCAAAGAAATCAGATGTCTGTAAGAGTTAAGTTGTTAGTGAAGAAAAAAATAATCCAAGCAAAGCAAACCAAGGGGAAGCAATGGAAAACGTACCACAACCACACACAGTGAAGACACCCAGCACTGAGTGGAATTACACAGGGGTAAACGGTGCCTTCAGTTTGAAAATGAATACTTAACTCTACACCAAGCTTGCCAAGTATCATTTATGGTATTCTTGAAACATTCAATGCTGAAGGATTCATTATCTTTATTTTATCTAAAAATATATCTGGCTGCTAGAATTTTACTTAAACAAAATTTGGTTGTTCTTTTAGGTTCTCACACATGTACCACTGAGATCATCAGATTTCTCTTAAACATGATAGTTCATTAAGTAATACTTTTTCTGAGCAATTTACAGTTGTATCATTTTGTATCCTGCTGCTTTCATTTAAAATCATATTGTGGACATTTTCCTATGACTGTATTCTTCAAAATTATGAGTTGTAAGTGGCTGCAAAGAATTCCATACGGTTTTTTTAATTGTCTTTCTTATGAACTATTCAGGTTCCTTATAGCAAAACTTAGCGGCACAGCAGCAAACTCAGAACTCTGATTGCATCTCTCATTATTTCCTCAGGTTAGCTTAGATGTGAGCTACTAGGTCACACTACATGGATATTTCTAAGGATTTTTATGTGTATCAGAATTAAGACCATATCCCAAGGAAGAAGGTTCCGAGAGATCCGGATGAAAGAATTGTATTAAGGATTCCCTTAACACCGAGGAGGGACTTCTCAGTCTTCTGATCAGTTACCACTGCCAGTATGGTGATGTGTTTCCTGGTCTGTTGATCTTTTGGCACAAGTTTTATCAAGTGCCTGGGAAGCAGCTGTAGCTTAAAGTTTAATGGGATTCTTTCAGTTGCAAGTGTTTCTGTTTATGGAGCCATAATCTCTAGAGCTGCAGTACGCAGAATTGTGGGGCTGGAGGACTTAAATTCCCCGAGTTGGTCATTGGGTGGGATGGGAAATGACACTACCTCTAACACGTTTACTGTTAGTGCATCGAAACACACCTAATTTTGTAGCCTGCAAATTTATTGTCGTTTTAAATTAGTCCTAGCAGATTTTTGGTTGGGTGTTTAGGGTTTTCTACATATAAGATCGTGTCATCTGCAGAGACAACTTATTCCTTTTCTGACCTGATGCCTTTTGTTTCTTCTTCCTGCCCAAGTGCTCTGACTACAACCTCTAGTACCATGTTGAATGGAAGGGATGAGAGTGGATAACTTGTTTATCTCACCATTGAGTATGTTTGCAGTAGGTTTGTGTCTTATTATGTTGAGGTACATTCCTCATATACCCAGTTTGTGGAAGAGGTTTTGTTTTGTTTTTTTTTAAATCATGAAAAGTTGTTGAATTGTGTGAAGTTTGTTTTTTGGATCTAATTAGATGAGTTTTTGTGTTTTTTTTTTTAACAAGCAGAGTTAGAGAGAGAGAGAGAGAGAGAGAGAGAAAGGTCTTCCTTCTGTTGGTTCACCCCCCAAATGGCCGTAGGCATGCTGCACCAATCCAAAGCCAGGAGCCAGGTGCTTCTCCTAGTCTCCCATGCAGGTGCAGGGCCCAAGCACTTGGGCCATCCTCCACTGCCCTCCCGGGCCACAGCAGAGAGCTGGATTGGAAGAGGAGCAACTGGGGCAGAATCCGATGCCCCAACTGGGACTAGAACCCAGGGTGCTGGCATCACAGGCGGAGGATTAGCCTAGTGAGCCACGGTGCCAGCCAGATGATATGGTTTTTATCTTTCATTCTGATAATGTCTAATATTTAAACATTTATTTATTTGGAAGGCAGAGAGAGAGAGAGACAGACATGGGGATGGAGGAGAAAGAGAGAGAGAGATTTTCATTCTGCTGGTTTACTCCCCAATGACCACAACCACTGGGGCTGGACCAATCCAAAGCCAGGAGTCAGAAACTCCATCCAGGTTTCTCTTATGGCTGGGAGAAACCCAAATACTTGGTGCATAGCAGGGAGCTGGATTGGAAGTAGGATAGCCAGGACTCAAACTAGCATTCCGTTATGGGATGCCAACATCACAAGTGGTGGTTTAGCACGTGGGGTCACAATGTGGGCTCCAGTGCATGAAATGTATCTGTTTATATATGTTGAATGATTCTTCTGCCCTATGGACAATCCCACTTGATCATGGTTTCAGACCCTTTTAGTGTGTTGTTGCATTTCGTTTATTAGTACTGAGAATTTTTGCATCTATTTGTATATTCATCAGGGATATTGACCTGTAGTTTTTAACTGGCTTTAGTATTAAGGTAATGTTGGCCTTGTAAAAATGAGTTTGGAAGTGTTTTTCACTTTTTAATTTTTTAAAATAGTTTAAGAAGGATTGATGTTAATTCTTTAAACGTTTGATAGAGTTCATCATGGAAACCATATGGGCCAGGGTTTTCCTTTATTTACAGGTTTTAAATTATTGGTTCTGTCTCCTTGAATGTATAGATCTGTTCAGATTTTCTTTTTCTTTATAATCCAGTCTTGGCAGGTTGTATATTTCTAGGAATGTATCTGTTTCTTCTATGTTGTTCAATTAGTAGTCAGTATATAATTGTCTACAGCAATCTCTTTAGATCCCTTGTACTTATGTGCTATCAGCTTTAATATTTCCTCTTTCATTTATAATTTTATTTATTTGACAATTTTCTTTCCTAGTTAGTCTAACTAAACATCATCAGTTTTGTTTATCTTCTCAAAAAATTCGTTCTAAGTTTCACTGGTGTAACTTGTGATCTCTGTCCCTTCTCATGCCGCTTTATTACCTGTCCTGCTATGTTCCTTCTAAACAGGAAGCATGATGATCCTTCACTTCTCCAGCTGTCCACGTGGTCTACAGCCACCAGTTCTGGAACTGTTGAGATACTCCCTTTTCTTCCATTTATGGCTCCTTGAGTAAAGGACCCTGGAACCCTGTAGGTAAGGACTGAGGTGATTATGACCTTGCATACTTGCTGTGTCATTTCAGGGTTGTTCCTCCTGGTATATGGTCTCTCCTTCCGTTAACAAGTGGAGGGTCTGAAAACTGGCTCAGTTCTGGAATGCGGGCCAGGGATTATGACTGTTTAATTTTCATGACCAGCCCATTCAACAGTGGACAATTACTACTGAGTTCTCGCTGCTGCTGCTCTCCCAGTACATCTCTGATCCTTCTGGTGAATGCAATGTGCTCCTAGCCTCCTATAGAACATAATCTGCTCAGAGGTTTTTCAGCTACCATTATATAACCACATATCACACGTGTGCTTTTTTTTTAAATATCTATTTTATTTATTTGAAAGGAAGAGTTACAGAGAGAGAGGGAGAGAGGGAGAGAGAGAGAGAGAGAAAGAGAGAGAGAGATCTTCCATCCTCTGGTTCACTCCCCAGGTGGCTACAATAGCCAGGGCTGGGCCAGGCTGAAGCCAGGAGCCAGGAGCCAGGAGCCAGAAGCTTCAACTGAGTCTCCTTGTGGATGCATGGGCCCAAGTACTGGAGCCACCCTCCACTGCTTTCCCAGGCAAATTAGCAGGGAGCTGGATTGGAAGTGGAGCAGCTGGGATTCAAACTAGCACCCATATGGGATGCCAGTGTTGCAAGCAGCAGCTTAACCCATCACTTCACAAAGCTGGTCCCCCATGCCTGTCTTTGAGTCTTGATTCATGGTAGTTCTGACTTCTATTTCACTTATTGTGGGCCTTGCTTTTGCCTCATTTTCAAAAACCTTCCTGGCCAAATGTTAACACCATCTTCCTGGGTGCTTACCAGGGCTGACGGATCCTGTGTTGTAAGAGAGTGCTTTCATAGCAACAACATCTTCCTTATTGAAATGTATAGCCTCTTCCCCTTGATACAGTTCCCTCAAGTTCCAGCCAGTTGGTTTGTTAACTCAGGGTGGTACGTATTGGCTGCAACTTGCAGCTCCTTTGGGATTAGGGGCTCTTTTCATTGAAGACCCAACACTTTCCTGGCCATGTTGGGCTACAACTTGTTTTCCTTTTTTTGGCTGTGAGGGTATGGATAGACTACAACCTGAGGGAGACCACATTTTTTTTGTGGGCAGAGACTCCTGTATTGTCTTTGAGTATGAAAGGCATTACAAAATTCTTTAACAGAGAGTAGGGGTGTACTTCTATCAGCTCAGATCAGAGGTTTCAAGATCTTTCAGTGCCTCTACTCAGAATGTCCTCATCTCAAGTCTCAAGGTTCCCCTTTTTCTCAACCAGAGTCCTCATACTGGTGTAGATGATTTGCCGGGTTTCAAAATTCAACCCTTTTGAGCTCTGCTGTACTTGTAATTGAACCCTGATTCTCAGCCTTTTCTGCCTTTTGGCTGCACTAGGCAATGGTCCTTTTTGGTGCTGCCAAGGAGACAGACAGCTTTATTTAGCAACTGATTCCCCCTAGATTTTCATGGCCTTTCCCAATACACTAACTGATAATAAGCCACAGCAATCCCGGTTTCCTCTGAATGGCTCAGACTCTGGAGGTATTGCATCCTTTGGTGCATTTCCTTCTGCTCATATCCCATCCTGACTCACACTAGCATGTATTTTATCTCATGTACTAGTGTAACATGTACTTCCACATACTCCACTTTGAACTGGTGATGGGATCTTCATTGTTAATGGGTCAGCAGGTCATTCATCTCCCAAATCTCATTTTAGAGTTGGCTTTCTTGGACCACCTCTGACATCAACTACCTTAGGTTGGGTTTCCTGGGAAATACTCTGAGACAGATATTTGTTATCAGGAAGATTTTGGGGAGAGCTCTTAGAAACATGATTAATCAGAGGAAGAAAGAAACAGAATTTTGTAATGCAGTAAGCAGTGGCTCCCATTGGTTCTTGGGGGCTCTGAAACTAGATTGGCCCAGGGAGGCTGGATCTCTTTTAGCTTTCAATTGACCAGCATTGGATGCTAGTTTTATTTGTGTGCATAAACTTTGGTAAGGTAGCTGCCTTTACTTGGAGGTAACTCATGAGAAGGGACTTAGTTGTAAACTACTGGCAGGCATGGCAGACAGAATAACAACCCGCAGTGATGTCTACATTCCAATTCCTGTAGTCAGCGACAGTGTTAGGTTACATGGCAAAAGAGAATTAGGGTTGCAGAAGGAACAAAAATGGAGAGAATCTGGATAACCCAGGTGGGTCCAACATAATTACTAGGAACTTAAAAATGAAACAGGGATGAGAGGGAGGGGGGAGAGGGGAGAAAGAGAGGGACAAAGTGAATTATAATAATGATGGTATGTGAGAAAGGCTTGACTTCAAAGATGGAATAGGGTCATGAGCCAAGAAATGTAGGCAACTCTAAAAGCTAAAAAAGGTATATGTGTATACACACCCACATACAAACACAATAAAATGCCTCCCACCAAACAAATTAAGTGCTTCCCTAGAGTTTCCAGAAAGGCATGCAACACTAGCAGCACCTTAATTTTAGCCTCGTGAGACTCATTTATGTTACCAGAACTATATGATAACAAATTTGAAAAATTTTTCAACATTTGCTTAAAATAAATCACGTAGTTTGTGGTAATTTGTTACATCTGTAAGAGACCAATATAGCAGGTTGTACTCTTGCAACTGGGAGAATGGCTCCCTTGATTCTGAAGATCTGATGGGTTCACACAATATCCACACCATAAAATCTGCACCATTTTATATCTCTGCCTGTACTGAGTAACACCATCAGCAGCATAGAGCACTATTTTGATCTACAACTATTTTGTCTTCCCTTCTCAGCGTGCCTGCAATATGCCAATGTTGAGCTCCATTTCAACCAGTCCTAGTGAAATTGAGGTCCAATTTTCCATTAAGGGATGGGATTCTGTTTTCTGTTGCCCCCTACTCTGCCACGTGATGTAGACAGTTTCTTCATATTGTTTTTGCTTGCTTTTTAGTTATTTCTTTGTGTGATTTACAGACCAACTTTCCAATATTGTCATTCTGCCAAACCTCTTTTTGTTGAAAGTTTTTCTCCATGGCATTTCTCCCATATTAGCTGAAACCTCAGAATCAGTTCATTTGGCCTCAAGATGTTGCGAGAGATGTGCCACTCTTAGAGGCTATACGTTAGTGTCTGAAACCAAGAGCCAGACAAAAACTTGCTTTGAATTCCATTTGTCTACACAATCCTTTGCTTTTTCTATCTTCCTTTTTGTCCAATACCTCCAACTTTCCATTGGAAGAATCAGTGAGAAAAACCACTGCTTCTCCCATGCCCTTTACTGTTCTGTCTCTGGAAAATGTATCTCATGCTTCTTCTGTTGGTGCTCTCTATCTCAGCGGGAAGGGGAAAGGAGCGTCTATTGTGTTCCAGGAGCAACGCTGAGCACTTTCTGTGCTCTTCTGAAGTCTACAGTCAAGCTTGGAGGCATCATTGTTATTCCAGTTGCACACACAAAGAAAAGTGGTGTCTATATGATTCCAAAATTATCCTCATTAATACAGAAACAGTTGAATGTTTCTGTGAGTTGACTGTGGTGACTTATTGCTTAAATCAAAGTCACCTTGTCATTGCCTCTCAAAGGATGATGAACCTCTCGACTGCCTGTCTGTATTACTCATGGAGCCACTTCCTACCCCTCCATGGGGAGCACCACTCCCAAATCTCACTAGGGCCTGCAGTGGATTACTTTTGCTGTGGTTCCTCATCAGCCAATCACATAGCTTCTCCAGAAGAATCTGAACTCACATCTAAAGAATGGGGCTCTGATCAGGAAAGCAACACATTTCCTTTTTCTCTTTCCCATCTGTGCCATGTCGTTTCATTTATTATCGTCTCATCTCTGGCTTTAAGTCTCCTTAAACATTTTCTCAAATGTTTGTCTTCCTATTTTCTTGTTGTAATTTTTTTTTTATCCATAGACACTGAATCTTCCATGTCTACAATAAATTTTAGAGAAAAGACTTTTTCTTCAACCCTTTAACCTCTTTCCATCATGTAGCGCACCTCACGGTCTTGGTGAAAGCAAACAGCACACCACCTGCAGGTGGCTGAGGCAGTGGTCCAGTTCCTCTACCCTCTGCCTAGCTTGGCTTCTCAAGTGAAATTGCCACCCTCTGCAGCCCTGATTGACACCACCTCTGGCTAATTTCCACACTGCAGTAGCAAGTGGCTGTGCTGTCCACTCCAAGCTTAAATTGCCAGGGGCACCAATAAATCATTTTTTACTTTTCTTTCTTTTTATGCCATTCTTAGTACCTCCCTCCCTTAGGCCATGCACTGCTATTTGGAAATTCTTGGAAAATTGCTGCCAGTCAGCTAGTGCCTCCAAACAGCTATTGGCTTGTTGTCTGTCCAGTAAATAGAAAACTTGGAAATGTGTTAGAGAATATTTCACCTTTCCTACCTTCCATCCTTTGTAGCAAGGCCAGCCTGGGATTCCACCACAAAATCTGAACACAGGAAATAGGCCTAGGAACCACCTAGGTCTGTTGATTCCTGGGCATTCTTGGGAGTGGGTAGTGTTTCTGTCTGGCCAAAAATGCTCAGCTGGCTGCAGGCCTTGGAGGGCAAAGCAAGGACAGTTCTAAAGACAGAAGCAAAACTGTACCTTGTGTTCTGAGTCGGCCATTAAAACAAAACCAGAAAAGATGCACGCAGTGCAGGCCCTGTGCTAGCTCTAAAGAGGAAGTGCTGTAAAGGAAGGAACTTTTTCCCCGAGCTCCTAAGCTTCTTTGGTTGCCTTTCTGTTGGGAAAGTTAAAGGTCACTCTGGGATCTCTGCATGGCCATTCAGCTCAACAATACGCAGTCTTTGTTCTTTTCCTTTATGTTTGGCCCCGTGGCCTTGAACTCAGGACTGGGCAATGTTCCCCTCTCTCAGATCACATCATACCTGGTTTGCCAAAATGGCAGATGCTTTTCTCTCTGGGAAAACATGACATTCAGTTTTCTCAAATTGTTTAGGGGATCCAAAAAAATTCAAGAATCTGAATAATGATTTTATTCTATAACTTTTTTTAGAGTTTAGTACATATTAAATCAGTGTCTTTCTGGGAGAAATAGCATAGTGCCCTATAAATCTGTCAGAGAACAGCTTGCTAGGGAAGACAACAGCTAGAAAGTGAAAATGTTGATTCTCTCCTGCTTGGAGGGCTTTTTGTTCCCATAAGCTTTTTAGCTAAGCCTTAGGAATCTGGAATGCAGTGGGCCTGGCCCAAGCTCTGGACAAGCCTTCATGAAAAATGTCTCCTGAGACCTCTGATCTTCATGTAAAGGAGACAGGGCCATAGACCTCTGTGCCTTCTCCTAAAGTCTTTGCTGGTATCATGATAATGAGATGAAGTTGAAGAGAAAACCTACTGTGACTGACTCATGAAAGGGAAAGGAAAGAGCTGGGCCAGAGATTCACACTTTCTGTGAATCTTTATGAATGAAGCATTCTTGGGGAAGTGAATAATGGCTTTTCTTTATTATATGAGTAAAATAGATACCTCTTACCTATCCTTGCTTGCTTAACTATTGCCACCCTCTGCAATCTAGCCAAAGATCTAGGCTATAAATCCACCCAAATCCAAGGGCTGGACCTTGGAAGGTGACTGCTGATTGGTCATAGATGCTCACTGTCATGGAAATTTGCAAAAGGTACGATTAAGATGATACAGAACTTGACAAGTTTTAGTCCCTTTGTTGGTTTAATTTGAGCCTGTAAGTTACAGAGCAGATGGACATCTGTGAAACTACATTCCTGCGGGAGGGACTCTGAAGAGACTTGTACTTGGCATCCTTCAGGAATCTTCCCATAGCTCAGACTCTCAGGAACATTGCTTTTTTTAATATTATGAATCCTTCTCATTAGCAAAGTTTTTGAAAACTTACTATGTGCAGTATTCTCCAGGCATATGTGTATGCCTGAGAAAAAGAGAGGTTGAAAATGAGAAGAAACAAGCTACTCAACTTATGCAGGGTGGAGAACCTTTTTTCTGCCAAGGACCATTTGGATATTTATAACATGGTTTGCAACTTTACAAAATTATCAACTTAAAAATTAGCCTGTATAGATTTATTGGATTTTGAGCCCCACTGCAGTTGCCTTGGCAGGGCCAGACCAAATGATGTTGTGGGCCTTAAACAGTCCATGGGCTTGATGTTCTCCACCAACGAGGAGCATCAGACTGGTTTTCTACCACTGATACTTCAGTGGGGTGTTTGGAAGATGGTTCTTGCTAGGGACATGATTTGTTTGTAGAGCACAAAGCCAGTTAGGAATCATGTGGAGATTTCAGAATTCTCATTGGTTCTGAATCTCTGAAGACTTGGGGCTACAAATGAAGTTAAGTTAGAAATGACTCTAGCATTCTGGTTCTGGCCAAGGTCAGGCCAGGGAATTGAGGTTCTTCCATTAATTATCAACCTCTCCAGACTTCCCTTACGTATCAATCATGTTTTAGCCACCACCTTCCTATCTGGTTTCATCAAGACGTAGAAGACTATGCTTGGCTGGTGCTTTAAGCCCAACATTACTTTATTCAAGTCCAGGAACAACGGGTCTCTCCTTTCCCAACTGATTGGTGAAGAATTGGAAATACGTTGATTGAGAGGGAGGACGTTGTTACTGATCTCAAAGTGTAGGGTCTTCTCTCTGCTCCTTACCTGCCGTCTCTCCTTTCTCCCTTCATATCCTGCCCACTTGTTCTCTTTCATCTTGAAAATATGAATTCTCCTTTGGGGCCATAAAGACCTCATGGAGGCTAAGCCTAGGTACAAGAATGGACATATCAGAGGCAGGGTTGGGTGAGGGACCATGTTTACCTATCTAGATGGCCAAAGGCAGAGTGACTGGTGGGAGTCTGAGAACCATTGTATTGAGAGGTAGGGGAGAGAAGGTAACAAAATTAAAGTCAAAGTGATATGTAATGTCAGGTTCAAGGGGATGGTGAGAACTTAACAAAGATGGGTCATCAAAGCTGAGAAAATAGGAACAGGAGAAGATACTGAATATGGATTTCCAAAGGTGCAAGATGAGAACTGGATATGGATATGGGGTGAACTGGAGTGCTGAGGTCTATTTTCAAATGATGTGGGCTTCATTGAACAGGGTCTCACCTACTGGAAAAGGAGCCAAACAGAAAGGATAATGAGGACTTTAAATCACCTAACCCTGGCTATCTGCCCAGTCTGTGAGCCTCTCCCTGGCCTCATAGGACTCCCTTTGTATCTAGATTATGGTCAACAACTTCAGCGTTACTCAGTATTTGGGCCTACTTAAACACTCATTTCTTTTCTGAAGTATTTTATGTGCTAGATTTCTCTCTATGACTGTATTATAACTTCTTTTACAGTAGAGCTGTGTCATCCTCAGAATCTCTCACAGAACATAGAGTCATCATGCTGAAATAGGGTTTGCTTCCTTGCAGACCCTATACTTACGAGTTTCTGCTGAGGGAAGGTAAAATTCCCCAAAGGACTCGTGTTTCCAAAGGATGCCTATTAATTCTGGATTTAGGGGGGCCAGGCACTTGTGTAGATCTCTGTTTTGTTTTCTTGCATGGTATATGAGCACTGTGCATTTAGGGCTCACTTGATGTATGCTGTCCACCAGACCATTGGCTTCCACGTGCTCTGGGAGGCTTGTTCACCACAAAGATTGCCTCAGATCCTTGAATTTGTACTTCCTTTGGGCCCCAGATGTAACCCTCAAGTGATGAGCCTTATGTTAGTTCCTCCAGATTCTAGATTTGTCCTTAAGACTTTTAAAAAAATATTCATTTTTGTTTTATTTGAAAGAGTTACAGCGAGAGATACAGCGAGAGATCTTCCATCTGCTGGTTCACTCCCCAAGTGGCCACAATGGCCAGGGCTAAGCAAGGCTGAAGCTGGGAGCCAGGAGCTTCATCAGGGTCTTCCACATGGGTACAGGGGCCCAAGGACTTGGGCCACCTTCCACAGCTTTCCCAGGTGCAGTAGCAGGGAGCTGGATCAGAAGTGGAGTAGCTGGACTGAAGCTGGCGTCCTTACGGGATGCTGGTGTTGCAGGTGGCAGCTTAACCCACTAAACCGCAGTATTGACCCTTGTCCTTAGGATTTCAGCAGGTACATACCCTGCAAATTACCATGACCCAGGTCTCCAGGAGAACCAAACTTATTGCAGACCAGGACCTCTCCAGTGGCAGCTGGCAGACCATCTACATTAGAGCAGCTGTGGAAAATGCAGATTCCTACCTGGTCTTTACTCTAGGCCTGCTGAATCAGAATGTCTGGGGTTAAGTCCAGAAATGTGCATTCTAACAAACTTTCCAGTGGATTTTACATGCATACTGCACATGAAAGGTTTAAGTAACCAGCCGTTTTGTCCCTGCA
This sequence comes from Sylvilagus floridanus, assembly GCA_949820135.1. Taxonomy (NCBI): domain Eukaryota; kingdom Metazoa; phylum Chordata; class Mammalia; order Lagomorpha; family Leporidae; genus Sylvilagus; species Sylvilagus floridanus. The sequence continues at coordinate 48,066,058 of OX463239.1, read as the reverse complement.
GTTGATATGGCTCAACACTTTTGCACCTCTGGCTTTCCTGGTTCTTCAGCTATTCAAGGCTTGGCTGCAGAGTGACCTCATCATGGAACACTCGGTACCCCTGCTCCCACCCCTAAGGAGGGCTCCTATCCCTGAAGACAGCCTGTTTACTCGGGTCCCTCATCACTGGTCCCACATCTGTCCTCATCCACACTTCGGGGGCCCCACCCTGTGCTGGAAAGTACATCAGCTTCTCCCAGGGGGACTGAGCCACACTAGAGCTGGAACTATAGCCATTGTTTTTCTTACAGTGCAAAAGGGATGGAGCCACACGATAGGCAACAGGGTGATTGAAAACAGGCTGAGGTTTCCACAGCTTCAGTCACAAGTAGGGAAAATGCCCACATCCATTCCCATGTCAAGGATTGGGGGAACTGGGAAGACAGCAGGGCAGCTGATGAGCAGGAGAGCAGATAAGCAGAACAACCCATCCTGGCATTTCCTTGCTTAGTGTTGTGATTTTAAAAGGATGATAAAAGGTAGAGATTGTAAAAACACCAAGGCAAGCCTTATACAGACAGTCCTGTTAGGAAAGAACTTCATGATTTCTCATCCCGACAAGATCTTAACACAGGAGGTAGGAGGCCAGCAAGGTCTGGGCTTCTTCTGGGCCTCCTGCCCAGACCTGGCTCAGCCACTGGGTCAGAGGTGGGGAAGCGCCTGGTGCTGCCTGCAGTAGGGAGAACAGAGCCTTCCTGCTGATAATCGAGCCTGTGTGGGTGGACATTGCTCATGCCCTGGCTGCGGTGAGCACGTGTCTCAATGCATCGCTTGTTCTTCCCTTTGCGTCGAATGTGGCTTGGCAAGCAACAAGCAAGGGGAGGTGAGGAAAGCCTGTTGATTGAGATCTTTGGTAGAATTCCATGTCTGAGAAACTCACCCCCAAACGATAGCTTTGGGGCTTCATTAGGGTGATTATCAAATCCAAAGATAACGCGCTGCAGCGTGTGGGCCCCTCTTTTGCGTCTCTGTTCTTCAATCACACGAAAGCACAGAAGGGCTAGGAATTCTTCCTGGAATGGAGCTTCTGAGAACTGCCTCCCAGCCTAAACCCTTTGCTCTGTGCTCACTCAGGTACTTGTTTTCCAAAGGCTGCCAATTAAAAGAAAACAACTGTGTATGCTCAGACAAGTTGGGACGAATAGGTCTGTGAGGTCAGGGGCCACTAGTGGTGCAGGAGCTATAGTGGGAAAGCGGCTCAGGACAGGGTAATCCCAACTTCTCAGAGTGTTATGGCCTGGCCTATTTGAGGCCAAGACTTCAGGGCCTGTGTGGCAAATAGCCTTGGGAAGGACATGACCTTCACTTTGCATCCAGGGTGGAACCTACCATGACTCTTGCATGTAGTTGATGCTCTGAGTATATATCACTGCCTTTCATTGGGCTTTTTGGTTCATTAACCAGCACAGAACTATGCTTCCTTTATTTCATTCATTCATGCCTTTGGCAACCATGAAAGACTCATGATGCTGAGTCAGAGGTACTCCAAGGATGAGGTCCCTCAAAAGGATATTTCCTGCAGGTTCATGGCCATATTCTTTGTGTGCACAAAATGAATGAATGAATGAATGAGTGTGCATGGGACAATACCAGTTCTTTATAGAGTCCTGACTTGTTCTCTAGAAGCATCTTTCTGAATTTCAAAAAGTATTTTGCCTGTTTAGTAAGCAGCAAGCACCCCCTTCCTCTAGAAAGCCTTAAAAAACCAGCTAGCCTTGTTCTCCCCTTACCACCCCTGGAAACAAGTCCCTTCAACTCAGACACTCTGGTTGTTCAGGCTCACCTGCCATCAGGCAGCAGGGGGATGTAGTGTTGGGAATAATTAGTGATTTAAACAGATAAGGCTGGTGAGGTCACCAGGAGGGTGGGAAAAGGGAAAAGAGAAGAGGTCAAACACCCAGGGATGTCGTAACTGTCAGTGGTGAGGGAGATGAGGGGACGCCAGCAGTGGGCATGGGGAATCGGCAGCAGGGACATAAGAGGGAAGTTAAGCACCTTTGGTGTCCTGGAAACTGGAGGGAGTATCTCAAGGGTGGGAGAGTGGTCAACTGTGGGGAATGCTGCCAAGAATCATAACAAGATAGCAATGAGCTGTGCAGGCTGTTCTAAAAATGCCAGGGTAGTGGTGACCTTGGAAAGCCCCCCCCCTTTTTGGTGGAGCAGTAGAGGTGAAAGCCTAATTAATGTGGGCTCAAAGCGTTCACTCATCTTTGCTGCCTAATGAAATGGAACAAAACAAGAACATCAAATACCTCCAGCTGCGACAGATGAAGCCCAGTCTGCCTGTATTCATTCCTTCTGCATTGCCTTGGAGTGTCCTATGCGTTACTTTATTTTTTTTTAAGATTTATTTATTTTATTTGAAAGGCAGAGTTGCAGAGAGAGAGAGAGACAGAGACAGAGAGAGAGAGAGAGAGAGAGAGAGAGAGAGAGAATGAATCATCCATCTGCCAGTTCATCCCCCAATGGCTGCAATGGCTGGAACTGGGCCAGACCAAAGCCAGGAGCCAGGAGCCAGGAGCTTTCCCTGGGTCTCCCATGTGGCTGCAGGGGCCCAAGCACTTGGGGAATTTTCTGCTTCTTTCTCAGGTGCATTAGAAGGTAGCTGGATCAGAAGTAGGACAGCCATGACTCAAACTAGCATCCCATGGAATGCCGGCACTGCAGGTGCTTGCTTAATTCACGATACCACAGCACCGGCCCCACTAAGTATTTCCAGCTGATGGGCATATGGATAAAGTTCTGATCACAAGGATCACAAGAAATCATGTGATAAAAAAAAATCTGTGCTTGCAGCACTTAATTGCAAGACTTTGTAATTAAAGCTGGAATTCTGAACTGGAAAAATTTTATATTTGTTACTAAAGTTTTCAAAAGGGAACCTAGTCTTCAAGTAGGACCACAGAATGACAAGGAGAAGGAGAGAGACAAATATGGTTATCTTCTTAGAGTTGTACCTATGATACATGAAATCAGTTCTCTTTATATTATTAAAAAATTTAAAAAAGGAAGGTGCTTCTTGGAGATCACTGAAATGGAATCCCTCTATTTTACCTATTGGGAAACTGAGGCCCAGATTAGGGAGGTGAAGTGACGTACCTAAGGTCATATAGCTGCTTTGTGGCATTGACTGTCTTCACCAACCTAAGTGTACCTGGCACACGAGAATGTGTACTTTTAATAAAGGTGACAGAGGCACAGATCTCCTATTTCTATTATTTCCCTTGGAAAACTATTTTGGGTGTGTAAAATTCTCTCATTTTTTTTTAATACAGGAAGCTCTTTGGCATCTTATTTTTATTATTTTAAAATTTTATTTGAACAAGAGAGAGTGAGAGGGAGAGACATCTTCCATCCATAGTTTGCTCCTCAAATGCAGGCAACAGTTGGGGCTTGGCTGAAGCCAGGAACCCAGAACTCAATCCAGGTCTTCTGCATGGTTGGCAAGGACCCGAGTACTTGGGCCATTACCTGCTGCCGCCCAGGGTGTGCATTAACAGGAAGCTGGACTGGAAGCAGAGCCAGGATGTGAAGTAGGCACTCTGATCTGGGATGCAGGCTTCCCAAGTGGTGCAGCACCAAACACCTGCTCTCAAATGCACTTTCTAAGTAAATCAAACTACTCAGATTACAGTGTAAGCCTATTTACCGTATAAAGGATTAAGCTTACTTAGGTCTAAAAACTGGAGAAGACCCTAGTCAAGTAGTCCATTCCTCAAGAAAAGAGAAAATTCCAGTGACCCAGAAATGGGCTCACAGTCTGAGAACCCTGGGCTTGATGTCCCTGCCTTCCTTGTTGGACTTAGTGGTGATATAAGCAGAGTCCCTGTGGACCGCTTCCCTGGGCTTATTCCCCCATAGATGGTTGTGGCTCTCCCTGCCTCGTGCTAGTCACTGCTGTCATTGTTGCAGGAGGCCCAGATTGGGTTAATACTCATGCAATTAGAGCCTGCTTGTGTCAAGGGTGTTCACCCAAAGGACATCACCTACTGAGCTGTGATCCAAGGGGAGGAAGAGGGCTTAGCTTCCCTGTGAGGAGTTACAGATTCTCAGCTAGGGACAACAGTACACGCTTCAGGCAAGCTGTCTTCCTGATTCACCCCAAAAAGTCTCCTTCCATCCAGATATTATAGGACAAGCCCTTGCTCTGGCCCCTGAGGAGACACTAGGCAGAGGCTGAAAATCTTTAAGTTCTTGGATGGGCCTCTGCATGCCACTCCCTTCCTCAGACTTCCCACTTCCATGGAAAATGTGAAAGTCACACTTGGAACTCATTAGAATTAGCACCACATGCTGATTTGCAATCTATTTATAACCACGTTGATGGTAAAGAGAGCTTTTTTTTTGTTTTGGGCAATGACAGGATCTTGAACGAATGAATGGAAACCCTGGTTAGAGAAAGACACCAAAGCAGTGGCTCTCAAGCCGTGCTTCTCAAATGTATTCCGTAGAGTTGTCTGTGGTCTCGTGGAGACATGGATTTCGATTTAACAGGTCTGCCATGAAGTCTGTGCTTTTAACAGTCATCCAGGTGATGCTGAGACAGGTAACCCAGGGACCCTGATTTGAGATTAGAGTAGCAAGATGCTAAAAAGGCTAGAGGACCATTAACGGCAAGTTCAGGTGCTTGCTGCTAGGAGCCAAAGAGGAGACAGAGGTGAGATGAGCTGTGAGGACAGGGAGAGCTTCAGGTAGGATTCAGTGAATCTACTGAGCCCTACAGGACAGACCCCAACTAAAACAGGGAGAGGAGGCTTCTCTGTGCCTACTCAGGCCTGAGTATTTGAGGCTCTGGGACACACAATGGCCCATTCGGCAGAAATTGTAAAGAAAGCTGGCTTATGATAACATCATCAGGGATAACGTCATCCAGGGGTGTTGATGTGTTCCAATTCAGCCTGTTCGCCACAGCAGGGAACACTAGGCTGGCTCAGCATGTGTCTTGCACCAGTCCAGAGCCCACTGTCAAGGGTGTGGGGCTTCCAGGAGCCAACAACTCCTGGCAGGGCTGCACCTGCGGCCCAGGGTCCTAATGTCCTGATGTTTGCTGCTCCATCATTGGAGATTTGCCCACAGCAGGGTGGCAGGAGTCCCATTTCTTCAGGGATCAGCTCACTCCTGTTGCTCTAACCCTGTGCCCAAGTTTTATTATTCTCTGTAATCCTGAAGCAATCTGCCCACTCTTTAAATTTCCCAGTCCCACTTCCCCCCTTGAAAGTAACAGAATTAACAAAAGATCAAAATATGGAGAGAAAGAAAACCGAGTGCATTTCCTTTCTACGTTTTTCTTTAACCTTATGAATATGCAAGCTGCTGGTAACGCAAGACTGCCCCTTCACATTGAATCGAGGATAAGTGCGCGATGGATGGGGTCATGTCTGCCATGTAGAAGCCTCTGTGCAAACTGGCTGGGCCCTGGGAGTGCATTTGTCAGGTGTGCATGTGTGTGTATGTCTCCTCCTATGAAGGATCCTGTGATATGTGCACCACGCAGGGTGGCGGGGAACTCCCACTGACTGCCCTCTGTGCACTACCACAATACTAGATCTCACAGATCTAGGGCTGAGCAAGTCTCACTCTCTACTTCTGGTGGCTCCTTCAGCCTGGAAAGGAGACCAATGAATACAGCAGCACTCGCACTGAGATACAATGTTGGATGCGAGGACTGTCCCTGGGCACAAGGGCAGTCTGAAAGCTAGGCTATTGGCTCATCTTTTTGGATTCTTCACCTCTGGCCCTATGGGTTTCTGTTGCTTCTCTTTCCTTTCCTCTTTCTGCTCTTCTCCTCCTTCCTTCCCCTTCCTAACTCCTGCTGGTGGTAGGCGATTAGACATCCACACTAGGAGGTAGATGTGCTGAGTCTATAGGTACGTCCCCTCTGCTCCACAGCCCCCATGCTGCTCACCAGAGAGGGCCGATAGCTTCAGCATGGATCAACGGACCCCACGGCTGCAGACCTTGACCAGCCGACCTGAGCAAGGTAGCAAGTCTGGGCTGAGACGCCCTGCTTTGCAGCGAATGCTCCTGGGCTCTGTCTTTGGACTTGAGTGCAGAGGCCCGTGGTTGCCTCCCGGCCCTTTGGCTCGCTGGCCCCCTGGCTCCCATTTGCTTTTCCACAAGTGGTGCTGCTGTGACTTGAGGACAGTGGTGCTAAGGCATGCACAGTTCTCGCAGGCCCTGGGGCGTCTCTGCACAATCTGGCATGAGCCCCACCCTTCGATCCTGATGTTATCACTTCCCTGAAAGCTGTTTTTTGCTTAGAACTTGTGCTAACAGAAAGCTCCCTTTCAGACTGGCTGAAGAAAGTCATTTAGAGAATGCTTTTGGTACTTGTGTAGGAGTGTGTGTACACTAGGATTGAACTCTAAAGAGGGAGTGCAAGATGAGTGGGGAATGGCTGCAACGCTGCAAGGCAGAGGCAGGAGGCAGGCCACAGTGAACTTGGGGTTTTCCCAGAAGGCACTTGGGAGAGGGAAGGGGTGGGGGACTAGGCCAGCATGGTCATGGACACATAGTTAAGACATTATGTAGGGTTTTGGTCATAGTGAAAGTATCTCCTCATCTATACTGACACCCAGTCTAACATCCTTGCACACGTTCCCAGTCCCAGCGTTCATCTCATTCCCCTTCCCTTCCCTTCCTCTCCCTCCCCTTCCCTCCTTTTCTCTCCCTCCCCTTCCCTCCCTTTCCTCTCCCTTCTCTTCCCTCCCTTCCAGAATACAACATTTTCATTTGAGTAGCACAGATGTGCTTCCTTTCTTATTTAGCATTTTCAATTAATTTAGTTTTAGTTTTAAATGTCCATTTAAAGCATCACTGTTATTGCGAGATGTTTAATTAAACATATTTAAGGATCACAGTGTGGCCATGTGTACAACGTGCACTGATCCAATCAGGGGAACTAACAGTCCCCCAGCCTTATCATTATCTTATGGTTGCAGCCTGGAGCTCTTCTCTTCTACATACTCAGAACTTATATTGTAGGTTACTGTGAACTATGGTTACCCCACCACTCTGTGTAACTAGGAATTGATTCCTTCTATCTAATGCTGACTTGGTATCCAGTGTCCAACACACCTCTAGCTCCCCTACCCCTCCCAACCTCTAGTACTTACTGCTCTGTGTTCAGATTGAGTTTTTCAGCTTCCACAGATGAGGGAGAATGTGCTGCTTTTGTTTTTCTGTGTCTGATTATTTCACCTACCATAATGTCCTCCAGTTCCATCCATTTTGCTGCAAATGATAGGATTTCATTCTTTTCTATGATTTAATGATTTAATGTGTAAGTCCATATCACATTTTCTTAATCCATTCTTCTACCCCTTCCCCTACCCCCCAAGAAACTAAAGCAGTCCTCCAAATTTGAGTGGTCAGCTCTCCTGGTAGTACTGAGTGCTGTGGATACTGAATAGTAAAATCCCCTTCTAGGAGGCTGGAGGGTGGGGGTACTTGGAAATTGACTTCTGTCAGATGAGTTCAACAGTCACATAGGAAGGGCCAGAGAATTTCCTCTTCCATTTCAAGGAGGATTTATGGTTTCAGATCTCAGCCTCGAAGATCCTTGTCTGGGCTCTGAATGCATTTCCACTTATCCAGGTTTTGCCGTGGTCAGATCAGGCACTGCCATGTGCAAACCTGGAAGACAGGACCACAGACTGCTAGGCCCAAATTCTGTGCTTGCCTTCACTGCAGAAGCAATGCCTCTCCACCTTTCTGTAGCCCACAAATGGCACATGGTGCTAGTCTGACTCATCACAGGAGTTTAAGCTTTCCTTCAAAGCCACTGGGATACAGAGATTCTGTTCACAAAGCACATCCACCATCCCAGGGCTCATAAGTTAAGAGAAGTCTTGGGCCAGCCATCTTTCAATGCTGGACTTTGGCAATTCTCTCCCAGAGGATGGTAGCCAGATGCTAGGTGCCTTACGAGATAATGACTGGGCAGCCCTGTCTGCGCATGCAAGGTGGCGTTCACTTTTCTGGAGTTGGCTTCTCCTACCCTGATCTAGATTTAAGCTGCTGCTCCTCACAGATCTCTGTGGCTTTGGAGCCTTGTCGACCTTTCTGTGGAGCCTTGCCAGAGGAGAAGGCAGCATGACAATGATTGGTTGGAGACTCTGAAGCTGAGAGAAGAGAGGATGGAAATTCATAAAAACCAATTTGGCACTAGAGAACATATTATCCACCCTGGACCCATTTTTATCCTCCATACTTTGGGGTGAGATTTTACTGAGCTGAGCTGAAATTCCAAGTTGCCATGTGATTAGCCCGGGATCACAGAGTAGGTAGAGGTAGAGTTTAGGAGTTGGGTATCTTTCTTTAGAGAAGAAACAAGACGAAACAAGTGAGTTTGTTGACTGAAAGTCAATAGCCTCTCAAATTACCAATCTTTTTCCTACACCAAAGCAAGTCTCTTTCCTGTTCTCTCCAATCCAGCCTTGTTCAGGGTTCTCCACCACCGGAACTTAACCTGCACCCCACTTCCCTCCACCTTTCATATATTTGCTTAGTGCTCTTTGGGTCAAGCTATACTATCCCTTGACTGTACCTCCTGCTAGCATTTCCCAGCTTTTGGTGTCAGCGGGCCTATATAAGTGAGATTCCCTGGTCTGTATTTTAGCTTTGGGCATTCTGCATCAGGAATCTAAAGTTTTTGGTTTTTTATTTTTAAAGATTTATGTATTTGAAAGGTAGAGTTACAGAGAAAGAGGGAAACACACACACACACACACACACACACACACACACACACACACAATCTTACCTCCACTAGTTCACTTCCCAGATGGCTGCAATGGCCCGCTGCTGGGCCAGACCTAAGTCAGGAGCTTCTTCTAGGTTTCCCCTATGGGTGCAGGGGCCCAAGCACTCGGGCTGTTCTTTTCTGCTTTTCCCTGCCATTAGCAGGCAGCTGGATTGCAAGTGGAGCATCCAGGACATGAACCAGAGCCCATATGGGATGCCCATGCCACAGGCAGTGGCTTTACCTGCTATGCCATAGTGGAGGCCCCAAGGAATCTGAAGTTCTAACAGGACTCTTCTGTGACTTTGGAGCCAGGAATCCTTCCTGGAGAATCACTGCTTCACCATTCCCTACCTCCATGTGGGTAGTTTTCTGCTCCTGTAATTGAGGAATTTGGAATTCTGTCAATCACTAGCGAAAGTAAATAAATAAATAAATAAAAATTTGAAAAAAGCACTAGCTAAGTGAACTTGTTACATCATTTATGTTAGAATGTTAAATCATTTTATTACTGTAAACATGATTTCATATCTGTCAAATCTGAATATCAGTGCCTATATTCTGTATTGTAAAGGATTAGAAAATAATGTTCAGGGTAGTCAAGGATGGCTCTGACCAGTTGGTGGCCATACAGAGTAAGGTGTAAAGTTTTCTTCGTTTGGGTAGCTAGAGTCTAAAAAGCAATCTGTGGAATATAAAAAAACTCTCCAAATTTTACAGAAAGTAAAGGCAAATATTAAGACACATGGAGAGAAAAAGGTGTGATGTTGCTCAAGACCTGGAACAATCTTCATGGATCTGGAGGGCTGAGACCCAAGAGGGATCAAACTAGGTGACCTAGAGCAAGTCACAGGATCTGTCTGAAGCTCCACCATCTCAACCGTAAAATGGGTATGATAATAATGATTCTGTCCCTAGCTGCCCTTGGAGACAGTGGTGCTGACTGAATGCAACACTTTGTAGGGCCTTTAGCAAATGTGCTAGGATTATAAGTAAGCCATTTTCACACCAAAAAGGCAGCTGTCTTAATCCAGTAGGTTTTTCTCTCAAACTCAGAATTAAGTGACTAGTTAAAAAAGCAGACCAAGTCAGTAAACACACAGCTGAATCAGATCTGACTCAGGTGGTCAGGAAGAGTATTAAGTTACTGTTTCTTTTATGTACCTGTTGGGGAGTTGTGTTGCTGGTTCATCATGTGACTAAGACTTTGGAATTCTTATCCTATTCATTAGTAGCAGCTACACAACCCCTAATCCCTTCTATTTTTCCCAGTTGCTGACCATATCAGTTTCAAACGGTGGGGATCTGAAGGTAAAGTCTAACTGAAAAACAAAATCAAGCAAACATGCCAAAAAGAAAAGAAGAGGAAGAGGAAGAAAGGAGACGGTTCACTGTGACCTCTGCAGCCAGTGCCTTCACTCACTCCCTTGGCTTCACCTCCTAAGTCTGTCCTTCATGCATTCTTTCATCCTGCTCAACTGATCTGTTTTGTTTTCTCTATCTACTCTGCCTTGCAACCAGGGCCTTTGTTCAGATTGTCAAGCCACTGCCTCCTCTGCTATTCTGCCCTTGGCTGTGGCTCTCCTTTCTTCAAGGACACAAGGCTTCCTCCAGAAACCTTCCTGGTGCCTCTCCGACTTTGGAGGATGTCTGCCTGCACCTCTCACGTGCAGCCTGCCTTGCACTGCAGTTGTCTAGTCAGAAGGCTGTTGGATTGCCTGTGTGACCCCCAGGACTCTGTCTTTTCATCTCTGCCTCCCACAGTCAAGTACAGGTCCTGAAAGTAGTGGAACACGATCAGTACTTACAATTGTTGGAACAGTGGTCTCCAATGATACGAAAGAGTAGACAGGAATAGGTACTAACTTAAAAAGCAGCAGAGGGCCGGCACTGTGTGTAATATGCTAAGCCTCTGCCTGCAGCGCTGGCATCCCATGTGGGTGCTGGTTCGAGTCCTGACTGCTCCACTTCTGATCCAGATCTCTGCTATGACCCTGGAAAAGCAGTAGAAGATGGCCCAAGTCCTTGGGCCCCTGCACCCATGTAGGAGACTTGGAAGAAACTCCTGGATCCTAGCTTCAGATCGGCACAGCTCAGGCCATTGTGGCCATTTGGGTAGTGAACCAGGAAATGGAAGACCTCTCTCTCTGTCTCTCCCTCTCTCTGTAACCCTATCTCTCAAATAAATAAATAAAAGTCTTAAAAAAAAAGAAACAGAATGTGTGACATGCACATTCTGGGAGGAATGTTTGTGTATAATTTGATTTCGGATTGCAAGCTCATTTTTTTTAAAAGATTAATTATTTCAAAGGAGAGTGAGAAAGAGAAGGAGAAGAAGAGGGACAGAGAGAATGACAGAGATCAATCTGCTGATTCACTCTCCAGATAGTCCAAATAGTTGGGGCTGGGCCAGGCCAAAGCCAGGAGCCAGGAATTCCATCAGCGTCTCCTACATGGGTGGCAGGGCTCAGATACTTGAACCATCATCTGCTGGTTCCTAGGCACATTAGTAGGGAGGTGGATTATAAGTGGAATGGCTAGTACTTGAACAGTTGCTCCGATATGGGATGTACATGTTGAAAATGATGGCTTAATCCACTGTGCTGCAATGCCCTCCAAGGAAAGTTCATTTCTTTATTTTTCAGGATTTATTTGTTTATTGGAAAAACAGAGTTTTAAAGAGGCAGAGGCAGAGAGAAAGAGGAAGGTCTTCCATCCACTGGTTCACTCCATAAATGGCTGCAATGGTCAACGGGGCTGGGCTGATCCAAAGCCAGGAGCCATGAGCTTCTTCCTGGTCTCCCATATGGGTACAGAAGTCCAGGGACTTGGGCCATTGTCTACTGCTTTCCCAGGCCATAGCAGAGAGCTGGATTGGAAATGGAGCAGTTGGGACTTGAACTGGCGCAAATTTTGGGCTGCTGGCATTGCAGGCGGTGGCTTTAGCTGCTGCACTACAGTAGTGACCCCTGAAAGCTCATTTCTTGCTTCCAAACACAAATAAGCGCTAATTAAATACATTTAAAAAGTGGATACCAGTCTCTCTGATAATAATGTTTCTGACTTACAGACTTAACATTTAGATGTCACATTCACTAGGTCATGAACCAAAAATATGTTTTCAAAAGACTTGAAAGTAGACATAGAACTGAATATTGAACCCATTTAATTGATTTTGGAACAGAAAAAAGTATTTTGTTGAAAAACTCAAAACTTGAGATACTTTTCCTTCAAAACTTGTATCTCTCATGAAGAGAACTTATAAGTGAGTTTTCCTCACCATTTTAGCAATAGTCACACTGAAATCATTTCATCAAATCAAGGACATTTCTTATGAGACAAATTCCAACCACTGAGGCTACTCTATGGTGATTTTTCCAAGTGCAGCAACATTTCTGAGGTATTTTGGTCTCTTGTTATAGACATTCAGGGACTTAAAAATACAGTCATTGGTCACATAAACTTATAAATAGCCCCTCCATAATTTAAATGCGACTTACAAACAAATCAAAATCTTTTTTACTTCAATGCATCAGAGAAATAAATTGGAGGAAGACACATGCACACACATACACACACTTCTGGAGTCCTGTTGCCATTCTTTATTTGATAATGCTGCCAAATATGCCTTCATGTTATAGGATCCTGTGCTGTAGGAGGGGTGAGACTTAGCGAAAGAACAGGGGTCTGGGGGGGGGGTAGGAGGATTGTGGTGTAGCGGATAAAGCTGCCACCTGCAGTGCCAGCATCCCATATGGGCACCAGTTTGAATCCCAGCTGCTCCACTTCCAATCCAGCTCTCTGCTATGGCCTGGGAAAGCAGTGGAAGATGGTCCAAACCCTTGGACCCCTGCCCTCACATGGGAGACCCGGAAGAAGCTCCTGGCTGCTGGTTTTGGATAGGTGCAGCTCTGGCTGTTGTGGCCAACTGGGGAGTGAACCAGCAGATAGAAGACCTCTCTCTCTCTCTCTCTGTCTCTTCTCTGTGTAACCTTGACTTTTAAATAAACAAATAATTATTTCAAAACAAACAAACAGGCTGGTGCTGTTGTGTAGCGGGTAAAGTCACTTCCTGAAGTGCCGGCATCCCATATGGGTGCCAGTTCCAGTTCCAGCTGTTCCACTTCTAATCCAACTCTCTGCTATGGCCTGGGAATGCAGTAGAAGATGGCCCAAGTCTTTGGGCCCCTGAACCCATTGGGAGACCCAGAAGAGGCTCCTGGCTCTTGGCTTTGGATAGGTGCAACTCTGGCCATTGTGGCCATCTGAGGAGTGATCCAGTGGATGGAAGACCTCTCTCTCTTTGTCTCTGTCTCTCTGTAACTCTGCCTTTCAAATAAAATAAATACACCTTTAAAAAGCCAAAAAAGCAGAAAATGCTCCTCACGCCTGCCCAGTGGTGACAAGATACCTGGATATGAATTCCAAGTGCTGCTCGTTGGCTGGGAGGAAGTGCTAGAGAGAGACTCCTGCCTGGCTTCAGTCCTCTCCAAGTGGCAAATCATTCTAGTTCAGGTGCAGACATAGCAAGAAACCAACTACAGTATCCTAAAGCCTAAGTTAAGTATTTGACCCAGCAGCTCCTGAACGCTGGTGTGCAGGGTCTGAGTCCACCCGTACAAGGATGGACTGGGTCCGAGGAAAGGTGAGTGCGCCGCTCGCCCATTCCCCAGCCTCCTGATCCCGGAGACAAAAAGATGCAGCAGGGAGCCAAGTCTAGTGAGGACTCATTTATTCCATGCCTAACCGAACCTTTTATAGCACAAAACTGCAGCGTCATTGGGGCAGGGCTAAGGACCAACCAATCACTTAAACGGTCACTTTACGGGGGGGATTTCTATAGGACTAGCCTTATGTCTATACACTTGTTACTAGTCTTGTTACCTCCCCTGATGTTGCGTAGCCAATTAGCTTTTGAGCTCCGCCCATCTTACTTCCTCTGGGCGCCATCTTCTTTGCCCCTCCTTGGCGCCGCCCAGTCCGGGGGCTGGAGCCGCCACCGCTGTGCACCCGTGGGGTCGCTGTCCTCCATGGCAATGGCCGGGGCCACGTGCACCCACGCGAGGTCCCTCCCTGTGCTGCCATCCCCAGGACACCCGCCGGCTGGCTCCGAGGGCCCTGGCTTGGGTTAGTTTGCGGGCCTGGCTCCGCGCGGCTCCATTCCGCGCGGCTCCATTCCGCGCAGCTCGGGCGGGGGCACCCGGGGGGCAGCTGCGCAGGCGGAGCCCCCGGGCCTGGCCTGGCCGCACCATGGCCACGCTCATGCCCCGCACTGGTGAGCCTCCAGCTGCCACGCCTACCAGCTGATTGACCAGTGGAAGATGAATGGAGACAGTGAAGCCAGGCAAAGGTAAGCTGCTTTTGAAGGGAGGGATTCATTTACTCCCAGCAGCCCCATTCTGTACACCCTCTGTGCCAGAGTAGAATTAAAATTCACTCCTTAGTACATGACTATAAAGGGATCATGGGAGTAGATCATGAATGATTTGCTCCTCGCAGTCTGAGAAGTCCTGGGTAGAGTATTACTCCCTCAGTTTGTCCATGGGACAGGATGCTCCACCGTGTATTGTAGCTGTAAGGAGCCTTGTCTTAGCTGTGCGATTGACACCTTAAGGACCACCTTGCACTATTGTCAAACTCATTTGTGCCTCACTTTCTCCATCTGTCAACTGAGTGCTTCAGGCTTGGAGAGTGTGACTCATTTGGCAAAATGACATTGCCCTTGGACTACTTCTGCTACTTCACTTGAAGTCCTTGGTTTTGGTTCCCTTCTTGGATCTTCGCTTTCTAGGGCCCTGTACAATAATTCAAACTTTGTGCACATCACCACTATTAGGAGGAACATCCCCAGAGGTTCTGAATCTAACACCCTGTGAGAAATCAAGCAGTCTGAGCCCTAGGGAAGGTGTTTTGATTTTTCAAAACACAGCTGAGGGAGAAACAATGTTTTTCTGTATTTCCCTCTGCTCCTTCCACCTGGCCAAGGGGAATGAGTGCTTTTACACCATGCTCCTTTCAGGAAACTGGAAAACAATGGAAAAAAAAATCACTGACAGCTCTACAAAGAGCTGGGGTTGCACAAAAGTCACCTTGAACTCAGGCCTCAGGATCCCAAGTTTTTGGAGCCAGCGGTCATCAGCAGGAGCTGGCGAGACAAATGTTGTTGGAATATTTCTGTTTAGTTCTAAGTCTTCTTCTTTTATTTTCTTCCCTTAAGGAAAGGAATGCAACAGGAGAGAGAGCAACTTTATTTATTTTCTTGACATTCCTTCATCTGCAGAGCATTAGCTGCCAGTTTGTTATGGTCCTGGCTTGCTACTGAGCCAGCAGGAAGGAAATTGGAGGTATAGGCAGAACAATTACTTGGTTTGAAAAGACAACAGTGCCGCCAAATTAAGTCCACAAGTCAAGTCTTAGACTGGTGCATATTGGACAAGACTTTGTAAACAGGGACCCACATTACCTGGATCATAATGTGAGACTGATCTTCCCTTCTCACTCCAAAGGGCACGTTTAAATGATCGTGGCATTTAAATGAGATGGCATTTTGTGCTGTGTATCTCTCTTAAAAGTCACTCATTGCATTTCTGACCTACGAAGGAACCCTGCTTCTCCCCCATTCTTGGAACTTCTCTCTGTATTGCAGCTGAGTTTAGTGAGAGAAGCAGAGAGCATCGACCGTGTATTCCCAATCACTGGAGCTTAGGTCAACTCTTAAGCTCAGCCAGAGGAATTGATGTTACCGTCTTTGTGACGTTTTATGTGAGAATATGCCATGCTAACCTCACGTGTATTCTTATAGGATCAGAGGTCATTAGGTACAGGACACATGTCCCTATAGAAAGTATAATTCTCTCAGGACATGCTGCCTCTTCTTATAAGAGTTTATGTCCTATCTGGGATAACTGGTCTCTTAGCCTCCCATGTGGTCAGACACAGACCGGTTTCTGTCCTAGTTGTCATCTCGGGACAATGATACTTGTTATGACTTAATTGGTTTGGTGCCAAGAACCTGTCAATGGACATTGTAGTTGTGGCTAGAGTGTTTGTCATTTTTGCCACTTTTGCAAAAATGATTTTTAATGGCAAAAAATAGCTTGGAGACAGTTTTATTTTGGACTTCAGTTATTTTTCTATATCATTTTATCTAAACTCCCTACATCCCCATTCAGAAATGCTCCAGGATCCTAAAAAAGTCTGTTGTATTTAAGATCTTCCAGCCTTTTTTAAAAGGTTGCAGCTAGAATGTATAAACAAGAAAAATGTATAAGGATGCCTGGGAGTGCCTTGTACATGGTGGGGTCAGGTCTGTCCTAGAGCCTTCCCTTTGCTTCTGGGCAAACTCTGGGAGCTGGTGCCCTCAGAGTCTGTAGAATACTATCACCATAACTTGTTCCCATGTCTGTCCTTTCTTCCAAAGTCTTGGATTAATGACAGGTTGGTTATCATTTAAAGTATTCTTTGATTATAACTGGGAGATAAAAGTTAAAAGGCTGCCATATTTGGCTTAACGTGGTCTTTTTAATTCAAAGGAAGACAATATTGAGAAGGACAAGGCATTGTGAGCAGGAGTTTGGAGCTTCTGCTCACTTTGTAACAAGAAATTGTCATTATCTTGAGAATTCCTGAGACTGAGGGCAAACCCCAGCTGTAAGTAATTCTTATGTTGGAAAAGCAACATGGCAACCTGTGGAAGTGGTGATATAGTTCAAGGAAAACTAGCTTTGTGGTCGCAAGATCTGGGTTCTTGGAATGTGGCTGTCCCTTATTAGCTCTGTGATTAGCAAGTCACAATCTCACGAGCCTCTGCTTCCTCTTCTGTCAAGTGTGGATAATGATACTTGTTTTGGTTGCTGCATGGGGTTGTTCTGAAAATGCAAACAGACAAACGAAAGTTTTGTCTTACATGGGTTATAAAATCAGTATCTATGATGAAAACAAAGGATGGCAAAATTAGCTTTACAAATACTAAAATTCTGAGTGACAGACAAATATTCTGTCTCCTAGTAAGTCCAATGCAACCAGCAGTTTTTTATTTTCCAGTCCTGGGATAAGTCATTGTTGCTTCAGTTGAGTGTAAGGTGAAGCACTTGGTTTGCGTTTAGAGTCTGTGTTGTACAAACACTTGAATTTCAATTTAAATGATGAGAGTCTCCTAAAATGAGGGACGTATAAGCAAGGGAAGCTGCTGGTGGGAAAGCACAGACACGCTACACGTCTCGGACTCGTGGAAGGAAATGGCAGATGAAACTACCTGTACTGTGCATTGTTCCTCTCTTTCTTGTGCCTGTTTTATTACCTCCTGAGTGTAAACATGAATTCTTTTTAAAAATGAATACATGTGACTATATTGCAATAAAAAATTTAGGAAAAAACATCAAAGTCCTATATCAAGGAAAGATGAAGTTGGAGCAAAAATATAGAGAAGACAGGCTGCCTGGATAGGTGCATCAGAACCATCTTGTTAGCCCAGATTCTGCTCTAGGAGGAAGAGCAAGCCAGGGTGGCAATGCTGAGGCTAGGGCTGCTGACTACGTCCAGTGACATAGCAGATGCACAATGGGCTGCGTGCATTTCAAGTGTGCAGTGTGAAGAGCTTTGTCAAATGCACGCTCACGAAACCATCGCTGCAATCAAAAGAGCAAGCATTTCCACCAGTTCCAGAACTCACACCCCTTTGTAACGCACCCCTTTCTCCACCCTCATTCCCTGGCAACCACTGATCTACTTTTTGCCACTACCTATTATTTTGCCTTTTCTAGAATTTTATATTAGTAGAACCATGTAACACATACTCTTTTTTTTTTGAGGAGAGATGGTCTTTTTTAACACAGCGTACTGATTGGGAGATTCATCCATGCTGTTGTGTGTATTAATAGTTTGCTCTATTTTGTGGTTGAGTTGTATTCCATGGTATAGATGTATCACAGTTTGCTTACTTACTTGTTGAGGGATATTTGGGTTGTTTCTAGTTTGGGGGTATTACACATAAAGGCGCTATGGACATTCATGTACAAGTCTTCATGTGGTCATGTGTTTTCACTTATCTAGGTGTAGAATGTCTGGGTCACATGGTAGGTTTATGTTTAGTTTCCACAGGAATTGCAAAACTGTTTCCCCCAATTAGCATTGTGTGATATTTTCGCCGGTAGTGCACGTTCCACATTCTCTGCATCCTCGTTATTGCCAGCTACACACAGATTTTTACATTAAAACCCTCATGGAGGGTCTGGAGTGATACTGCACTAGGGTGTGCATCCCCATTTCCCTGGTGCCTGACGATGCTGAGCATCTTTCTGGGTGTGTTTGGCCCTTCATGGGCCCTCATTTTTCAAGTGTCTGTTCAATTTTCTTGTCCATTCAAGGAAGTAGGTTGTTTTCTTATTATTGAGTTATCAAAGTTCTTTGCATGTTTTGGGTACAAGTCCTTTGTCGAGTATTTTCTCACAATCAGCGCTTTTTAAATAACTTTATGTTTTATTTATCATTTTTAATTTTTTATTTATTTTTAATTTTTTTTGACAGGCAGAGTTAGACAGTGAGAGAGAGAGAGTTAGAGAGAAAGGTCTTCCTTTCCTTTGGTTTACCCCCCAAATGGCCGCTATGGCCAGCGCGCTGTACCGATCTGAAGCCAAGAGCCAGGTCCTTCCTCCTGGTCTCCCATGGGGTGCAGGGCCCAAGCACTTGGGCCATCCTCCACTGCACTCCCGGGCCACAGCAGAGAGCCTGACTGGAAGAGGAGCAACCAGGACAGAATCCGGCGCCCCAACCGGAACTAGAACCCGGTGTGCCGCAGGCAGAGGATTAGCCAAGTGAGCTGTGGCGCTGGCCTTATTATTTATTGAGGTGACATTTTAAAAATTTATGTTACAGTTAAAGGCTTAATGTTCCACTAAGTAAAGGCTTCAACATATGAGATTAAGTGCACTCAGGGTGGTATGGCCAAGCAGCTGTTGACAAGAAACATCAGAACAAATGCTTCTGGGCTAACAAATTGCCTCATTCATTTAAAAAAAATTCTTCAAAGTAATGCAAAGTAATGCAAATACAAAGTAAAAAGACCATAGTTCATCAGGGAAATAAAGAGCTGTAAGCAATACTCAGATGAAGAGATGTTGAACTTAACTCATTTAAAGTAAATTTTAAAAGTTACAAATTGTTAAAACTACAGTAGGATATAATTTCTATTAATTTGCTTGACAGAGATTTAAAACAAAATTTTACAAAACCCTGTGTTTGCTGCAAGAGTGATACAACAGGTATTTCTTTTTTCATTTTTGTTTTTAATTAAAAGTATTTTAGCTCCCATATATAAGACAACTATTTGTCTTTCTGTGTCCTACCAAGTATTTTCCTTGTTGTTGTTGAGAATTTTTTTTAAAGATTTTTATTTTGAAGGTCTAGCCTTGGCCTCCAGTCTGTACTGAGTTTGCAGTTGTCATCTGGCGAGGGATAGGCTACAGGGAACTCATCCATCCATAATGGAACTGGATTCTCTAAATGGCTTTTTGACACAATGTTTATATTTTCCATTATGAAATTCACAAATAAACTCAGGATAAGAGTAAAAAGTAGTAAGTAAAGAGCCACATTCACTCATTTTCTCACTCTCTGAAGCAAGCTGTCTTCACTTGAAAAGGCATGTTCTTCCATTTTCCCCTCCTCTGTGAATAGTTAAGGATCATAATCAGAGGCAAAATCATCCAGTGGTTAACAAACTGGAGTTATATTACTTGAGGTCCAATTCCAGTTTTTCCTCACCAGCTTTATCGTCTTAGGAAGTAACATAATATCAGTTGGTTTTATTTCCCTCATCTATAAAAGAAAATCTACAACATATGCTGGTGGGAAGGTAGGGAAGGGCATAAGTAGCCTCTATGAGGCACGTGCTGTAGTCTGTGGGACAAAATAAATGCTGCACAACGCTTGGATGTCCTGTTACCTTCTCTGCTTCCATGTCCACACACCACTTGTTTCCTTCGTGCCTGGGAAGTAGATTGCAGTGGGGTCTGTGAAGAGCTAACCATGCCTCCCCGTGAGGAGGCTTTCACTGCCTCTTGCTGTGTGCAGCTTTGCATATACTTCATGGGTGAAGCTGTCCCCAAAGAGGGCTAGCCTGTGTGCCAGTGTCAGCTCTTGGTTCCACACCCGGCGAGGCTCTTAGGCTTCTGGGCAGCTGTTGAACGGTGGGACTGGATGAGAGCTAGCAGGAAGTCCACCCAAGCCTAGATGCGTGACGTTGGAAGAATGAATGCTGGCCTTCAAAGGCCAGGTTGTCTCCGCAGAGCTGTCTTCTAATTGCACTGCCTGCCACAGGTACACCAGCACTTCAAAAGTATCTAGGATTTCTTCAGGCCTTGTCATAAAAATATTAATATGCAATACAAGGATGACATGAAAATGTGGGTAGATTTGAAATAGTATTGATTTTTAAATGGTCTATAAATGACCTCTCTATAATTTTAAAAATATTCACCTGTAAACCTTTATGCCCGAGTTCACTGTTTACTTTTTCCAAAGCACACCAGGTGTATTATACTCACTGCTGTATTTTACATACAGAAAGTTACAGTATGAGGAAGGGCAGCCAGGGCCTGATTCAACTGTTGAGCCAACTCCATGGAACAGCGGGGCCCAGGAGTTTAGATTTCAAACTCTCCTGTTGACCTTGATTTTTTTTTCTTTTGAGAAGATCTTGCCTTTTGTAGTGTAACTCTGTGGCAGAACCTGTGCAGATTAGGAAGGATGGCTATTGTCGTTAATCCTATGGAGAGTTAGTGGCTGAGTGTTCCTTGCCTTTTTCCATTGGCTCCACCAAATCCAGCCACCTTTCTGAGCAAACTGATGTGCATGGGCCTTATCAATGGACCTTGGATTTAGCATTGGGAGGCACCAGGAAGAGATTAGAGGGTGGGAGGAGAAGAAGGGTGGGTTTTAATCCCCCTGTCTCCCTCCTGATGCTACTCCTTCATTGAAGATTTAGACTCTCCAGAGCTGTTTTCCTCACTTGTGGCTCTCTCAGGGTCTGGTAGCAGCTCCTCCCCTTAATCCTTCAAATCTATGGGAGTCGGCACTTTCTACTATGGCTACTTCCGGGATGCCTTGCCATCCCCTCCCTGGGTGTTCTCTTAATCATCCCTGCACATGACTCCTTCATGAAGATCTCCTCAATTGGAACACACCATCTGTTTCCCTCCAGGATCCTGACTGATATAACGGCCAAAATAAGCTCTTCTGTGGGCAGCATTGAGGGAGGCAGAAAATAAAGAAGATAACACTGTCCATTAACTGCAGGCTTGGGAAGTGCTTTGCATGTATCCAATAAATATTTACTCATTGCTTTCTCTGGGCTAAACACTGGTGGATAAAACAGCCTCTGCTCTCAGATAGATGACACGATTTAATCCTCACAGCAGCCTGTTATGATTAGCACTACTTCAAACACTGGGAGGGTGAGTCCCAGAGAGGTTGAATTATTTTCCCAAGCGTTGCAGAGCTAGGATTGGAGCCTCTGCCATCCGATTCCAAAGTCCATGCCTCGAGTGTCCTGTCAAGCCTGCAGCTGGATGATACCCTGGGAACGGAGCTGTTTTGCTTGGCTTAGTGATGAGAAGAGAGTAGGGGAAGCCTGGAGCCTTCACAAGGGAAGGTCACGGAGCTGAACTTGCCTAGGTCTACTACATCATGGACGAGCTGGTGCTGGGCTGTGGGGATTGGTCCTGACAGTTGATGACAGTGCTGACCCTGGGCAGGCTGAGAATAAGGCATTCAGGTTCTTTTTTTTTTTTTTAAACTTTTATTTAATGAATATAAATTTCCAAAGTGCAGCTTATGTATTACAATGGCTCCCCCCTCCATAACTTCCCTCCCACCCGCAACCCTCCCCTTTCCCGCGCCCTCTCCCCTTCCATTCACATCAAGATTCATTTTCAATTGTCTTTATATACAGAAGATCAATTTAGCATATATTAAGTAAAGATTTCAACAGTTTGCCCTCACATAGCAACAATATTCAGGTTCTTATCCATGGCCCTTCCCAGTTCTGCCATGAACTGGCTTTTGGTAGCAGGTAGGGATGCCTCTGTTGTTCAAGTCCAGGCATTTTTCTCTGTCCTGGCACAGGCATTTTTGTGCCATGAAGAGACTGTGTCCTCCAGGTAGTGACTGTAACAGGTCGCTACCCTCCGTAGATTCCTGAAGGACATGCTAAGCCTCAAGCAGAAAGATAAACTTGCTGCCGTATTGGTTTTAGAGTCGATTCAAATCCCTGGTTCTTCTCCACTTCTGAGGACTGTTCCTCAAATCCTGAAGAGACTGGCCTTGGACTGAGCCAACTTCCTGAAGGGACATTGCTGAGCAGCAGTCGGAATGGTCTGCATGCCCACAGTTGAACCTCCAGGGATGCCTTGGAGCGGCAACGCTCGTGGTACAGCCTGTGACTCATAGACCGTTGGGACCACGGGCTGGAGTCTGGATGCTGCCCAATTCTCTACAGCCCTGAGACCGACTAGACCAGCATACAAGTCAGGGAGAGAGCAGCCTTTATCATTCTCTTATTTTCAGAAGAATGTGTCATTATTTCCAAAGCTCCTCTATAAAATGCTGTGGGCTTCTGACTAGCCTGTTTCCTTCTGTGCATTTTCACCTCCTTCCCTCACTTCATTCCTCCCTCATTCCTTTCATCCCCCCTTTTCCATCATTTTTCCTATTTTCTATTTCCTTTTTCTCTTTTGATTTCTATCTGTTTCTCTCTCTTGTCTTCATTGTCTGTTCTTTCCTTGGAGAGCCACCTTGGTCAACTTCAGGTGTTTCCTTAAGAACTGGAATTCAAAGTTCAAAGAGACATCTTCTATGTAAGTGTTCATCTTTTTTTGGCATCCATGTGAATATCCATGAAACCCCCTCTGTCATCAGGCAGATAAACAGACACCTCTTGACTCAGAAAGGGCTTGACCCTTGAAAGATTAAAATTGGGGGACTGATGCTATGGTGCAGTAGGTTAACGCCCTGGCCTGAAGTGCTGGCACCCCATATGGGTGCCACTTCTAGTCCTGGCTGCTCCACTTCTAATCCAGCTTTCTGCTATGGCCTGAGAAAGCAGTAGAAGATGGCCCAAGTCCTTGGGCCCCTGCACCCACATGGGAGACCAGGAAGAAGCTCCTGGCTCCTGGCTTTGGATTGGTGCAGTTCCGGCTGTTGCGGCCAATTGAGGGGTGAACCATCGGATGGAAGATCTCTCTCTCTCTCTTCTGCCTTTCCTCTCTCTGTGTAACTCTGACTCTCAAGTAAAAAGTAAATAAATCTTAAAACAAAAGATTCAAATGAGGAAATTACAGGGAATTGAAACATGGGTATCGGAGTAGAATCTTCTATTTTTTTGAGGGAGCCAAAGAAACATACTGATATTCACACCTATTTCCTAACTGTGATGAGAAAGCAGGATACAATCAGGCTAACAGCATGCACAACTGGATGGCAACAACAAAGAGCTCATTTTTCATGAAACTAAAATGTAGAGTGATTTTGAACTCTTTGTCTCTTGGCTTTGTAAAAGCAGTGTGGGTAGTAGGGGAACCCTTGTTGGGTGTCAAGTTGTCTAATTCATTGCACGGGCTTCTCTCCTGCCCTTCTCACCTTGCAGTGAGCACATCAGTCTTCCTTTAGCTTTCTTACTCCATCCCCGTGAGTGACCATTAACTCAGGATTTTCCATGACCCAGAGAATAACAGTTGATGATTAGAAGCGAGAGGCTCTTGCCAGGAATTTTTACTTGTAGAGAAATCTCGAGAGGAGCTCTTCTCCATTCCTATCCCACCCCAGTATCTATCCATTATGGTTGGCCTGACTTACATAAAACCCAGTCCAAGAAAATGGGTGAGTCTCTCCCCCAAAGGCCTTATAACTTAAAGTGAGGGAAGGTCTAGAGCTGAGTGTCTGTCTCCCACGCCACCATCTGGTATGGATGCATGGTGTCTCATGAATGAAGCACCTGCAGAGTGCTACAGTGCCAGGATACTAACCCTGACATCACCTGGCACACACACGGAGTTGGGCTCCCTGGAGCTGTGAGCTCATTCTCTAGGGTGGAAAGAGGTAGATTATTTGTGTGTTTTCTGTCCAAAGATGGCTGCTCTAGGCCTGACCTTGTGGAGGCTTTTTGGCTTCTGGGGAGGTGATGTCACTCAGCACTTCCTGCAGCTGCTATAGAGGAGTCGCCCTCTATTCAAGGTCCGCAGAGGCACTGCAGTTGAGAGCCAGTGCATATGGGCTCCATGCCCAATCATTGCTGTGACTTGTGGCAATGGAAGAGAAGCAGTCCTTAGCATAGCAAGTGAGTTGACTTGGTAGCCTGGATGAGAGAGAGACCAGGGAGCCCTGAAGCATCCTCATATCTCCTTCCCACACCCTCTTGGGTGTGGTCCACATTGGCCAAGCCCAAACTCTCTTTGTGTCCAAGTGGTCTACACAGATCTATTGAGCTATTCATCAAAAAGGTCAAAAGCTCTGAATACTCCCACTGGGTTAGCTCTGAAGTTGTTATTTTTAAAATTAGTTTGTCATAAGCAGTAACTAATCAAGGAACAGATAGTCTAGGGCACGTTTCTCCCAATTGGTTAATCTGGATCTGTAGGATAATTAATGTGCACTAATAAAACCAGACACAAACAGAAACACATTCAAATCCATTTAGCAAGCAGCCATCTTTGGACATAAAACACAAAAATAATCAACCTATTCTCTTTCTCCCTTTCTCCTCCCACCCTCCCTCCCTCTCTCTGTTTCTCTGCCTTTCAAATAAATAAACATATTTTAAACAGGACTTTTTTTTTAAATGACTTATTGTTTATTTGAAAGGCAGAGTTACAGAGAAGGAGAGGCGGAGGCAGAGAGAGAGAAGTCTTCCATTTGCTGGTTTACTTCCCAAGTGGCCAAAAAGACCAGGGCTGGGCCTGGCTGAAGCCTGGAGCCAGAAGCTTCATCAAGGTCTCTTACATGGGTGCAGGGGCCTAAGGAATTGGGCTATCTTCCACTGCTTTCCTAGGCCATAGCAGAGAGTGGGACTTGAACTGACACCCATATGGGATGCTGGTGTTGTAGACAGTGGCTTAACCTGCTACACCACAGCACCAGCTTCTAAACAGGACTTTAAAATCTAATATATGCATAATTTAAGTCTCCTTTGGTACATATAAATGTATCAAAACATCACACTGTACCCCATAGAGATGTTCAATTATTGTCTGTTTTAAAATGTTTAAATGTATTATTGTACAGTTCAAATTTCCAGAAGAATGTTCAGAATGGCAGGCAGTGGTATATTTTTCTAGTTCTGGAGGAAGTGCTGGGAGGGTTGGGAAGAAGGGAGGTCCCTGGAGGCCAGGGTGTGTGCAAGGCTTTCTCACTCGGAGGGGCTCAGCTGGTGTCCTGGAGGAGCATGGTTCGACACCAGAGCCTCAGGCTGACCTGGAGTTGGCCTCTCCCGATGCTCCCAGGAGCATAGGCTAACCTGCAGCAGCAGCCACACATCAGCTGTTACATCAAAGTACTGTGCTGACCCCTCCGCTGGGGCAATCACCTGTCCTCAAGGTGCCCTGACCGCTAGGAGGGCTCAGACCACACTTTCTGAGTTGCTGCCATGGATGCTCCTCGCCCTAGTTTTGTGGGGGAGGCAAGTCCCAAATTCTCCCCCCCCCCCATGGAGTGGGACAGGGTTCCTAGGATACCAACAGCTTTCTCCAGAATCCCTCATCTCATCTCCAATGATCCTGTATCAGTTTATAGTCTCGCTGTGAGTGATGGGTTAAGAAACCACTGTGCAAGTGGCATCAGAACCCCTTCTTTGATAATTTCAAAGCACATTTGGAGTGTTCTGTCTGTTGCTTCAGTATCTCATTCAAAATTTCCAGTAATGATAACAAGAATGTCCAACTTGCCTTATCTCTCTTCTCCTTCACTGCTGAAACCGTCTGTCTGGAATCCTCTCCCTCTCCTCTTTCCTAACTGGAACCCACTCACTCATCATTTAGATCTCCATGTCCCTAGCTCTGTGCTTCCTCCCTGCCCCTGGGAGTACCCATCAGTTTCATTCTTCTGTTTATTTCTACGGCTATTACATGATTGCCTATTCATCACTACCCCTGACATACAGTGATGCTCAGTGAACATGTGCAGAAGAATCAATTGATGTCTGTGTCACCCACTAGACTGTGGTATCTGTTGAAATCCTTCATCTCAGGCTTCAAGACAAAAATATCCTTGCAGTTGTTACTCAAGAATCTTTGTGGGTCTTAATCTCTCTCTCCAGTTTTCAATAAGATAAGAACATTCTTTCCTAGCTTGATTTCACCATGTGTGTACTGAATGCTTACTACGTGTTGGGGCAGTGTTGTAGGCGTGTTCTGCACCTTATTTCATGATCCTCAAGGCAACTCTGTGATGGCATTGATACCTGCACTTTACAGGTGAGGACACTGAGGCTCAGAGATGCTAAACAAATTGTCCAAAGCTTCTGTTTCCTAAATTGTGAATTTGAAGTTCATCCTAGGTCTGTCTACCACCAAACCTCTTGCCTTTTATTACACTGTCTTTCTGATGTTTAATATATTTATAGTTAGATATGAAATAATATGCTTTGAATGGATGGAAGAATAATTACACAAGGTGAGCAATTAATGCTTATGTTAGAAATATAAAAACTGTATACAAACACTCTTTTGCACGCTGGTACATGCACATTGTTTGTCTGGGTTCAAGCAACCAGCTCAGCAGTGAGCTCCAAGTTTTTCTGGGTTAGGCTGATGAAGTTTATGGTTTGCATACATCTCAGAGCTTTTTTTTTATCTTCCACATGGCATCATATGCCACTTTCCCAAAGAGGGCTAGCCCAGTATATTTGGCCCTTGTACTTAAAGGAAACTGGTTCTAAAACGATGTGCTTTCTCAATTTGTTTTCAGGCCCATGAAAATTTAATGAAAATTGTGTACCTACTCTCCCATAAAAGGCACAATTGATTTCAATTGATTTTGTGATTATTTCAGAATCTTATTTCTGATCAGCACGGGAGTTTTGACCTGCTCCGTTTCCGACCTGGGCCGGTTCACCCCTCCTTAGGCAACCTGGTGGTCCCCCGCTCCCAAGAGGTCACCATATTGATGCCGAACTTAGTGGGGACACCCGATCGGCATAGCGCACGACAGCCCAGAACTCCTGGACTCAAGCGATCCTCCAGCCTCAGCCTCCGGAGTAGCTGGGACTACAGGCGTGCGCCACTGCACCCGGCAATTTCAGAATCTTATTTCTTATTGACTGAGGATGTAGCATATAGTAGATTATATAATTGAGCACTGAAAATGTGAGAAAATAATATACATTGTAAAAGAATCATAGAATACTAAAGTGAAAGATCTTCAGCTCTGATTCTTTCTAAATATTTCAAACATTAGAAGGGGAGGTGAAGTAGGTGATCTTTAGGACTTCTATCTGGATGTTCCAAGTTCTAAAATTCTGTGAAAATGCTAGACATTTTTTTTTTCCTGTGAATGCACAATGCATGCAATATCAGTTTAACGTGAGCCCTTCTTCACCTGTTTCCCCTAGGATGAGGCTTCTGTACATGATAAAAAGGCTCAGGTATCCTTTACAGTCTGCAACCCTTTTGATTGCTCTACAACTGTGGTGATCCTGGATGCTCATTTTCTTGGTTACAAGTGATGACTACACTTTCTCAAATTTCAAGTGATTCTGAGTTTATCTCAAGTTCTGGAAAATTAAGAAGTTGTTTGGCTTTTACCAAAGGTACAGATGAATCAGACCTGCTAACTTGTGCATCTCACAGTTTTGACGCATCTCTGGACGACACGACATCCCTCAGATGAACTTTATTGAAACTCACGGGTGTGGAACGTGCATCAGAGTTGGGCAAAAGTGCTTTCCCTTAGGCATGGAATGCTGTATGGGTGTTATTTTTATCTCATTTAATCCTCACATCCTTCCAATTCTCTTAAGACATTGCTAGTGCCATTTGACAAATGAGGACTCTGGGACTTGAAAAGTTATTTAACTTACCCAAGATCACACACCACTGAGTGGCAGAATCAGGGCTGAAATTCAGGCTTTCTGGTCCAGACCTCCTACAGGGACATCTCTGCTACTGAGGCCCTTAAGAAGCCTCAATTTGGTTCATGGCTCTAAAGCCAGGCGTCTGTGTGACCATGGGCGATTAGCCAGTCTTTCTGTGTCTCTCTCCTCCCCTGCAAAATGAGGCTTTTTGACTACCCATGTATAAAATGCTGAGAATACTTACCAGACACATAGCAAGCCCCAAGAAAATATTAGCTCTTATTTATTTGCTGACATTCTCTGCCCACTTCCTTGGCGCTTCTACTCTGCTACAGAGCCAGGCTCAGTTCCCTTGGATGAGAGCATGAGAAATGTGGTGATGTTTAGTACAACCAAATGCCGGGGCAGAGGGAACTGTGGCCTAATGAATCATATTTTTTTTTTCTTAATGCAGGGATTTTGAATGCTTTTGTAGCTAATTTTTTCCCACCTCATATTTGATTTTGGCTATACAAAAAAATTAGCTTGCTTTTTTGCACTCTTTCCTGCTGACAATAGGGGTTGGTGTTGGCCAGGCCGACCAAGGGGTTTGGTTTCTTTGTTTTTTATCCTCCATTTTTACCAACCTGGTGGCTATTTTTCACCTTCACCTGTAAGTGATCAGCATTTATTGAAAGTCCACTGGATGATCAGTCATCTCTTCTGACTTCTGGACTCTGAGTTGCCTGAGGACAGTTGCTGACATTTTACTTGTCTGTGATATCCCTGCCTGGAGGGAGCCTGGACGTGGTGGGCAGTCAAGGAACGTTTATGGAATGAATGAACGGGTGGCTGAACTTACATTCAGAGCACCCGCAGCTTGGCTCTCCTGAGGCGGCATGAGCTTCTGAGGCCC
The DNA here is from genome assembly GCA_949820135.1 of Sylvilagus floridanus. Lineage (NCBI taxonomy): Eukaryota > Metazoa > Chordata > Mammalia > Lagomorpha > Leporidae > Sylvilagus > Sylvilagus floridanus. Next base: position 48,037,321 of record OX463239.1, on the reverse strand, counting down.
AAAGTGGAGACAGTTTCTCTGCTTGCTTGGCCTTTGATTTCTCCCACAAAGCAAGCATTTTGAATGGAGAAAGCTAGTAATCTCTAGTCTGAGAGCTTGCTCAGCTCACTGCTAGTGATTTTGAAAGAAGCCCAGTGGGTCAGCCTGGGCACTGTGCCCCAAGAACCTGTTGCCCCAAAGTGATAGCTTGGCTGGTGGGCTCCGTGGCTGTCTTCCCCCACTTGACCATCACTTAGCTGGTGTCACTGCCTGACCCAAGCAGCTGGCAGGTTACATTCCATCCTGTTACATCAGCGTGACTCATCTTTTCTAGAAAAATGTTGTTTGCCTTAAGCATGCGCTCACTGGCTTGGGCTTGTAACGGCCCTGTATTGGATTAATCTGGTGATGCTGCTATCTTATTTATATTACCTTCTGGTGAGTGGTTGCTTAGTTTGGGCTTTCTTTGGGTGGGAAAGAATGGCTAAGTTGTCTGAAGGGAACATTTTGTTTCCCAAATAGGAATTGTGCAGTCATGGCTTATCTTAGCAGGGACTGTATATTTGTGACAACATGAGCCAGATTCTCATACTATGTAATTTTGTTGGAATTCTGCACCATTCCTGCAGTAATGTAATGCAGATCTTTTGTTTCTTCCAATGGTGATACTCTAAGTATCCTTTCGGAGTTTGGATGCTGGCAAGAATCGCCCATGCTGGATGAAGAGCATAAAATGCAAGTTGTAAGTAGAAGGAAAAGTTCACCCAGATTTGGAAGAGCCCAGAAAGGGTTTTCAGAATGGCATGACAAATGTTGCCAAACTGTTGTAAACTGAGTTCACTCAAACCACTTGGATGGGAACGATTTATTTTTTTCTTAAATTGTTTTATCATCAGTTTTTATATCATTATTTACTAAAAAAAGCAGAGTGACATACAGAGAGTGAGCCATCTCACTGCTTTGCTTCCCAAATGCCTGCAATGGCTGCGGCTAGGTTAGGTCGAAGCCAGGTGTCTGCAACTCCATCCAGGTGAGAGGCAGGGACCCAAAGTACATAAACCATCACCTGCTGCCTCCATGAGCAGGAAGCTGGAATCAGAAGCAGAGCTGGGACTTGAACCAGACACTCTGATAGGGATGGCAGGTGTCCCAAGTAGTATCTGAACCACTGTGCCAAATGCCTACCTCTTACAATATTAAATATTTTTTGATTCATATGTAATGTGTACATTTTTAATTGGTGCAATAATTCAACCACATACAAAGCATAAACCAGTGAAACCAGGCAACTAGCTTTTCCATTTCCTTTTTTTTTTAACTTTTTTTTTTTTTTTGACAGGCAGAGTGGACAGTGAGAGAGAGAGAGACAGAGAGAAAGGTCTTCCTTTTGCCGTTGGTTCACCCTCCAATGGCTGCCGCGGTCGGCACGCTGCGGCCGGCGCACTGCGCTCATCTGATGGCAGGAGCCAGGAGCTAGGTGCTTATCCTGGTCTCCCATGGGGTGCAGGGCCCAAGCACTTGGGCCATCCTCCACTGCACTCCTGGGCCACAGCAGAGGGCTGGCCTGGAAGAGGGGCAACCAGGACAGAATCCGGCGCCCCGACCGGGACTAGAACCCGGTGTGCCGGCGCCGCAAGGCGGAGGATTAGCCTGTTGAGCCACGGCGCCGGCCTCCATTTCCTTTTATTTGTGTTTGGATCCTACCAGCTCCTCTCTTCCAGTTCTTTACAGAGTATTTAACACATTATTGGGACGTATGGATGGATGGTATTGATTTACATTGAGGATACCAATCAATAGTAGTTTGGGATGAAAGGTTCCGAGGGGCTGGTGCTGTGGCACAGTGGGTTAAAGCCCGGGCCTGAAGCGCCGGCATCCCAGATGGGCACCGGTTCTAGTCCTGGATGCTCCTCTTCCGATCCCGCTCTCTGCTATGGCCTGGGAAAGCAGTAGAAGATGGCCCAAGTCCTTGAGCCCCTGCAACCAAGTAGGAGACCCAGAAGAAGCTCCTGGCTCCTGGCTTCAGATTGGTGCAGCTCCGGTCATTGTGGCCAGTTGGGGGGTGAACCAGCGGATGGAAGACCTCTCTCTCTGTGTCTACCTCTCTCTGTAACCTAGCTGCATGAAGTCAGTGACATATAGGAGCCCAAACTGTTGTCTCCATGCTGATAATGCTCAAAGCCACATCACCAGGCTGATCATCACATCACCTGTCATTGCTGACACACTTCAAACCAGTGCATGGAGAACCATGGCCTACCTTTAGAATGTCTCAGGTATATATGCCAACTTCATTAGCACTACTATATCCCCTAGGTCTGAACTCTAAGACCCACTTGACAATAACATGGTGCTTCCTGGCTGTGGTGTGGTGTCTAATTGGCAACATCAGCATCACCTGGCAACTTAGAAGAAATGCAAATTCTTGATTCTAATACAGACCTACTGAATCAGAAAATCAGAGAAGATAAGGCCCAGCCAGCTGAGCTTCAGCTAGCCCCTCCACATGATTCTACTGAATACTAAGCTTTGAGGATAATGGCTCTAGGCTCTCTCCACCTAACCCACAGCTCTTAGTCCTGACCTCCTATTAGAGTCGTCTGGTAGCCCTTAACATTCCAGACCAATTAAGCCAATTAAATCTGGGTGTGAAATTAGAAAAATAAACTCCCCAGGTGATTCAACAGTTAAAACTAATAACTGACGTAAACCCGTCGTCATAGTCTCAACTGATCCTTTTTTTTGTATCCATTACACACTCCTATTACTCTTTTTAGAACCTGTGCTGGTTTCTGATTTTCTCCTGCTTACATACAGACTTTGTTTTCTGAAGTACTCCTAAGTATAGATCAGAGTAGCAACTGCTAATATCTGGTGCCTACTTTACCCAGGGGCTTGTCCCCTCAGTTCTATCCAGGATTGCATTCTGTTTGGCTGGGTGAAGCCAAGCCCGTCCCTAGTGCTCCTTTTTCATTAGTCATCTCCTTGACCTCTCTCCTTTTCCCAGGACCCCGGTCCTCAGGGCCAACCACACCGATTTGTGTGAGCAACCAAGTGCAGCTGACTCTAGTGCTGGTCACGAGCCCCAAGGCCAGGTCCAAGCAGGGACAAAAGAGAACTTGGGATTTCAACATAGTGTGAATTGGGCAGACTGCTTTAGCCCAACCAAAATCCAGAGAGTTTCACCAACGCTAACAGAACAGCTGTGCCCAGGTCAAGCCATGGGGTTCAGCACAACTTCCCACCCCATCTTTCCTGAGTTGCCAGATGGTACCACTGGAGATCCAGGCTTAAATCTCCACTTATGATTCCCTGGGGGCACTGACAGCAGTATGGCCCCAGAAGGACCAGCTCTTGGTGTGGTATGAGTGACATGAAGTGCTGTGTGGTGTCTGTGTCCCTGTCTAGTTCACTGGCCGAAAGAGAACACTCCCAACCATCACCAGAGGCCTGGAGCACACTGGCATTCTGCTCTTTGAGATGGGCTCTCTCACACTTCCGACCACAGAAATCACAGAAATTAGGTGGCAGGCATGACCCCAGAAATCAGTTTTGCTTGTTTGAAGAATAAGATCTGTGTCTAAAAAGCCATTTAAGCAGGGACTAAACTGGTATTTTTCTAGAAATATTGATGGCTCAAGCTAGAAATTCGGGTTTTTTGTTCACAATTTCAATGTTTGAATCCTAGTGGCAATGAAAAGAATTGTAGTGCCTATGTGGTTGTTATTTTATAATAATCCTCACAAAAATTTAGTTAGGAAAAATGCTAATCCTCAAGAAAGTGTGGTTTTACCAATGGAGATATGCGAAGCCGAGAAGGCATGTGATATACCATGTTAGAAAACTGCAGAACAGGGTTTGAGTCGTAAGCTTGTTAGGGCAGCCCTTCTCAGGGCTTGTGAACTGCCCCTGTGCCAGGTGCCCACATCTTACCTTGGATGTTTTTTAGACAGGGGAAGTATATAAGTAAAATACAACATTAATAAATGGCTTAGACATTTTTGGAATTACATGATAGCCATGGTTTCCAATATGCTTTGGTTTCATTTCTTATCTGTCCTTCCAGCTAAGTCACTATTCCCACATTATAGATGACTCTGCCTGTAATATAGGGAGCTCAGGCTGTGACTCGCCTGAGGCCAGGGCAAGGAGGAGGCCCGGGGCTCCTGGGTAGCTGCTGGATCTGCTTCTCCTTCGTTGTGTCAGTCTCTCCTTCTCTGGAACAGGCGCGATCATGAGATTTGCTGAACTTGGCCACTGAGGACTCCTGCCTCTCCCGGTCCATACCCTTGGTACTGTGCCTTTGCTGCTCTCCCATGAGGGGGTGGAGTCTCTCCCCAATCATTGAATCCAGCTGCTTTGGGGCTTTACTTTAAGCAATAACATGTGAGAGACGTGATGTTCTGAGAGCTCATAAACTCAGAACTTAAATAGACCTTGCAGCTTTCACTTTCCCTCTTGGAACCCAGTCACCGTGTAAAGAAGTCCAGGCGATCCCACTGGAGACAGACTGCATAGAAGAGAAAGAGGCACCCCAGTTCAGGAACCAGCACCAAGTCCTCAGACATGTAAGACCATTTTCCATCCTCTAGCCCTAGCTGAGCTGCATCGGTCACACCCAAGGGACACAGAGGACCTGTTTTCTGAGTCTTGCCCAAATTCCTAACCTTCCAGAAGTGCATGTGATAAAATGGTTGTCATTTTAACCATGGTGCAGCTTGGTGCATAGCAGTTGAAACCAGGTGCACACTGGCATTGATACTGTGACACTGCAGTGACTAAGATAAGCTCTTCTTTTGAACTTGTGCATTTATGTTCCAATCTCACTCTTTTATTACTATTATCAGTATCCAAGGACTTAAGGCAGGACAGGTAAAAATTGATATGCGTTTGGGGAAGATGTTACTCTACATTCTTGGACTGTTTTCCTAATCCTCACACTAGTCCAAACCATAGCAATTATCCCAACAATATCCTTAATTATAACCCTTGCCTCTCCTGTGTCCTCTCCAACTGAGGTTCTTTTTCATGACTGCTTGGCCTTGGAGCAGACACAAAACAATTGAGATTATCTGCACATTCACCTCTGGATCCTTTGCTAAGGTATCTGCTTCCTGGCCCTATGGTAGTGGTGGTGGCAGGGCGTGGGAAATAGGAGATCCACTGCCAACTGTTAATTGTGTGCTCTCAGGCAAATCCCATTGCCACATTGAACCCTGGATACCTCATCTAGAAAATAAAAGGTGGGGTTGGACATGCTCATTTCTAAGTACAAAGTATAGGCTCTGGAAGAGCCATCCCACCTTGCTCTAGAGCCCGGTGATTCTGAACAACTCTACCAAAGCCTTCAGACAGATTCTCCCAGGTTACTTGGGTACCAAAGATCTTGGCAGCTCCCTGGTAGCCTCATCTTGAGCATGGAAACCTTTTCCTAGGCTGCTAAGGGATGGTTTTCAGGCAAGATATGTGGTAAATGTTCATTCAGAAGGAGTTGGAAGCACCTCAGAAATGTAGATGGAAAAACCGCTTTAGCCCAGCCCAGCCCCGCCCAGAGCACAGCTATGCATATTGAGCTGAAATACATTCTTCCTTTCTGGCCGCTCACACAGGCAAAGTGGAGGCCCCTTTTTTCTTCCTCTGGGGGAAATTCGTGTACATGAGATCTACCACCTTATTTCAGAATGCCATTTCTAAAAAATTATTTTGGTCTTTGGACCCTTCATTCAATACTTATGACTTATTGCTACCTCCAGGGTGGCCTGAGATGGCTTCCCATTAAGGACCCTAGGGCCTCTGCCAGATCTGTTCTTGGCACATACTGGAAATGGAAATTTGAGGCACTCGGAGCCTTTCCTCCATTATTCCACTCTCGGCTTTCCCCCTGGCTAAGTAAGGCACACTCTGCTACCTCCTTGTTGGAGCTGGGGTAGACACACACCTGGAAGGCTGATCCTGGGCAAGCCTTGCTTACCAGCTGTATGGTGTTGGAACGCCAAGAAAGCATTTTATTAAAAAAAAGTCTTTGCAATTTTTCTCAGAAGTTATCAAAACTAAGTTATCAAAACTAACAGCCTCACCCACTTAGGAGCGTTTTTCTTTAGGTGGATTCAGATGCCCCTAAGTTGCAAGGTGAAACAATGTCTGTTACTTAGTGTCAGGAATGATGGTGCAAAACTACTTCCACCTGTTTTCCCTTGTAATCTACACTGGCTGTAAGGAACTCTCTGCTGGGGATGGGAGAGTTAGAGAGATTCCACTTGAATTGATTTTCTTTTAAACCCATGTTTTCCCAGCTCTAGGATTAAAAGCAACATTGCTGCCACAAATCTGGATTTGGGTGGAACCTGTGAAAGCACAACTAGTGGGCCAAGTTATTGTGGAGGCTTTCTCTGAGTTGTGAGCTTAGCAGGGAGAGAGCCTTGCAGATTCTGGCACATAGAGCAGAAAGTTCCAGCCCCCTGGTAGCACTTGGTACCATTTTCCAAACCAACTATGGTCTTCCCCAAGTTTAGAAGATGAGTCCAACTCAGAGTTTAGGTGGAATACTGGTTCTTCTCATTGCTCCACTTCCCTTCCCACTAACTCTGGCTGAAACACTATAGCCGTGTTGGTGGCAATGATGATGATAACATAACTAGGCCTCTGTGCCAGTTATAACCATTCAGGCCCAGTAGAACATTTCTTCTGTGCCAGCTGACAGAGGGCATGGAGGGTCTCTGATCCCTGTGCTCTGTTTCTGGCTTGGTCCCTGGGTATGCAATGAACACTTACTGTACTAACCTTACAACTCGGCAGCCCAGACCCGAGGTTCCCTGACTGGTAGCATCTTGGCAGGATGGGAAGTTCCCTTTCCATCATTCGCTGCCCTGTGGCTGTTGACCAGATCCTCTATGGCTTGCAATCGTGCCTGCTCCAAGGAGTTCTGAGATTAGGAGTGGGATCTCCCCTCCACATTGGTTCCTGGGGTTTTCTCTCTCGGACCTAGAGTTCAATGTTTTATTACTTTCAGTACCTAATCACCTATAGATAGTAACACCTTTTTATACTAAACTTTCTCTATATTACGATATTGTGGTTTCTGCCTATTTATAGACCCTAACTGCAATGTCCTTTTACCAAATTATCTCATTTAAAACTAACAATATCCTGATGAGGTGGGCATTATCACCAGCACCATTTCACAGGTGAGTAAAATGAAGGCTCTGTGCTGGTTGGTTCCAGGATTCCAAATTCCTGACCTCAGAGCCAATGACCTGGATATCAACACAGCTTCTTTCCCCAACTTCCTGAGGAAGTTCTTGGGTCCCATGATCTGGTCCCTTTCTTGTTGGTCTGCTATTTCTTTATAAAATTGGCATATTTGTCCACAGATAACTCTAAGGACCTTTGAGAAAACTTGAAGGAGAAGGGTTGCAAATGGTGTTTATAATTTTGTTCTTGAGCTTGCATATGATAAGGGATTCTTGCCTGGCTTGCCATGGTTTCCTTTAGTTTTTCCTCACCTGGTGGGTCTGAACTTGCTGGGCCTCTTCTAATGACATTACATCCGGCTAAATGGACCTTTGAACCTCTGAGGGGTAGGGACTCCTGTGGGAAAGTCTCATACTATGATGGTGGAGTCAGTCTGTGTGTGTGTGTGTGTGTGTGTGTGTGTCCCCCTCCCCCACACCCTGTTCTCATGCATTCTTGAGCGAAGTTGTAGGAGCTGCTGGTTTGTTTATCCATTCCACCAAGTTGCAGTCCCTGCTCCTATACCAGAGCAGAGCCCGCCCACTGGAGCTACTGTGTGCCTATCCAAAGGTACATAATGTTTGTGGTCAACCAAGGCTGCTTTGAGGAGGGCCTTACTCGGGACAGTATTCCCTGGATTTACTTGGGAAAGAGCCGAAGTAAAAGGGGCAAAGCATGTTGGTTAAATCTACTCTTTTAATTAGAGATTGATTTTTTTTTCTCCAAAAGCAATGAAATTTCCTTTGGAAAAAACAAAAGATTTAATTCTCTCTAGGGAGGCATTTGGATGCTTAGAATCCATGTTTTTCTGCAGAGGGTGGAGGAGTCTTGAAATGTTGTTAGGCTGAAGTCACTAAAATACATTTTATCATGTAAAATGGAATTGGAAAATGTACTCAGTTTGTCTTTTGATTGCAGGGGGCAGGGCAGACTTTTGTCCCTCACTGGGTGGTCTCCCATAGCCTGACTCCTGAGTGAGAATCCTGCCAGTGCATGGCAGGTGCATGGGGCTGGAACCTCAGGAGCCTCTCCAAGTGTGTCAGAGCCCAAGACTGGCTTTCGGGGCCTTGACTTGGAGCAGACAAAAGACTCAACCTCAAATTTGTGCTCTGTCATTGCTGATTGATGTGATGATTCCATGTCTTTAGGTATTGAATTCTCCATATATGAAGGGACTTCCAAAAGTTCATGGAAAATGAAATTAAGAGATAAGCTCATTTTGGTGCAAAAATTTTTGAAATTCATGCATAGCTTTTTGATGATATGTATTTTTCTTGAACTGTTCGAAGATTCCTTGTATGAATGGATTTCAGAATATGCTTAGGTTCTTTTTATGTTTTTAAAAATATTTATTTGAAAGACAGAGTTGGGGGAAGTACGGGAGAGGAGATCTTCCATCCGCTGATTCACTCCCCAGATGGCTGCGATAGCCAGGGCGGGGCCAGGCTAAAGCCAGGAGCCAGGAGCCTCTTCCAGGTCTCCTACATGTGTGCAGGGGCCCAAGGACTGGGGCCATCCTTCACTACTTTCCCAGGCATATTAGCTGGGAGCTGGATCCAATGTGGAGCAGCCAGGACCTGAACCAAAACCCATCTCAAATGCTGGTGCTGTAGGCAGTGGCTTTACCTGCTAAGCCACAGCTCCAGCCCCAGCTTATCATCTAATTCCATTTCCACGAACTTTTCTACATACCTGCATAATACCAGCCTTCCAATGTTGTTGTGGGCACTAAGATGACTGGGGGTGGGTGGGGAGTCTCTATTTGAGCTTATCTGAGGTTGGTCTTGAATGAGGATCAGGGAAGGACTTTGTGAGCGATGTTTGCCAATTACGAAGTCATAGAGTACATGGCTTTATGTCACTGGAAGAGAAATGTTGGATTTAGCTATCAGCATGCTACAGAGAGCATGAGCATTAGTCCCATGGTTTTAGATTCATAGTCTTGCACTACTGCTCATAATTCCTCAATAGAGAGGAGCTGGTATTTTTCAAAAAGAATCCATTTACCACTACAGAAACACTCAATAATAAAGTATTATGGACAGGCAATACAGTTCCCAAGATTTCAGTATACTGATATTAGAACGGTATCTATAGATTGCAGTTAACATTTGTTGAAAAAACCTTATGGTTGTAATTTTGGACTTATTGGGAGTTGTTTGAAACCAATTTTCACTATGGCTTATTTAGTTGTAGGCACTTTTTTTTTTTAAAGATTTATTTATTTTATTTGAAAGTCAGAATTATGCAGAGAGAAGAGAGGCACAGAGGTCCCCCATCCGCTGGTTCACTCCCCAATTGGCCACAATGGTCAGAGCCACGCCAATCTGAAGCCAGGAGCGTGCTCCGGGTCTCCCACCTGGGTGCAGGGGCACAAGGACTTGGGCCATTCTCTGCTGCTTTCCCAGGCCATAGCAGAGAGCTGGATTGGAAGTGGAGCAGCCAGGACTCGGACCAGTGCCAGCTCTATTTGCTATACCATAGGGATGGTCTCCAAACACTCTTTAAAGTTGTGAAACTTGGAGTATGCAAGTGACTAAACAGCAACAGTAGATGCAAAATATGAGAGAACTAAACAGCAACAAGGTTTTGTATAATCAGATGCCAATTTTTAAAAAAAATTTTTATGTTATCTTTAGGGGTTTAAACAGCCCTTCCAGAACGCACTTGGTAGGAATTAGAAAGGATCAGAAACAGAGAGGCCACGGTCAGAGAGACAGCTGGTGCTTATCTGCTTCATTTCCAGTGAATCAGACGGCCGCACAGTTCTTAGAGATGACGTCAGACAGTAAGATGCAGCTGGCCCTCATTTTGTCAGTCCAGTTGAGATGCTGCCCAAGGGGGGAACACAACATGACATGACCCTTTGAACCACTGCAGTGTTCACTGGGGGTCTCACTTATATGTGAGATGGCTTTCCCTGCCTCTCTCGGTGAACAAAAGTTTTCATCAAAATAAAAGTCCCTTCTGGCTGATCTCAGATGTACTGTTGTTCTGGGAAATGTTGCAGAAGCAGAGGCAATGTTATTGCACTAAAAATAGTTGGGTTAGGAACCAAGAGTCATGTCAAAAACTTCTGGAGATTTGGTTCTAAAAGCCCCCATGATGTCTGGTGACAAGTTTATTTGAGGTCCAAATGATAAAAGTGTCAATTAGAGGTAGGAACAAATGATTCTATATATTCGAGTCCACATGCTGGTTGCCTTTTGCTGTTTGGTCTTTGGGTCTGTAGCTCCTTGAAAAGGCCAGTCTTGAAAGTCAGATTCTCTTTCTGGTTGAAAATGGTGGTGGAGGTTGAAACTGAAGCTGGCTATGATACAATTTTAGATGACTGAGATTGAAGTTTTGAATTATACAGATCTGTGTTTAAGTGTGAACATTTGAATTTGGATGACATTTCGTTCACTCTGGTATATTTGTTTCACTTGATTCTTCTGATTGTGAAGGCCACAATCTGTTAAAAACTTAAAAATGTGTCCAGAGGGCAAAAGCTATCACCTGCCCCCTTCCAACATACCATGCAAAATGAGCGTAAGTGAACACTGGACTCATTGATACCAAGGACCATAGGTATTTGAAGAAGGAAAACTCTGTAATGGATGTAGTTTTTAAAATAATTTTGTTTATTTATATAAATGGAACAAATGTGATTGTTGGTTGTAGCTCTTGTCTATACTCCTGGATGTTATCTTTAAAATAGGTTTGTGTTACAAGACTTCCCAGAGGGTAATGGGACATGATCAGAAAGGAGTGTAATTTCTATTGTTTCTTTTTATATTACCTAGTTTTGGAAATCTATTTCTAACCAGATTGAGAAAATATTCATAAATTTACATACTTTGTTAAAAATAATCTTTTTGTACCCAAAATACAAAGCAATGAGAAAAGGATCAAACTTTTACCCTAGAGCTGAGCTAATTGCTATCTTACTACGTGTTAAGATCCAGTAGGACGGAAAGGGGCCAATCCTGTTCTCTGCCTTTTTCCAGGGTCCAGCATAGCACAGAGCACACAGCAGATGTTGGATGAGTACTTGAGTGAGTAAGTCCTGTGTACAGACAAGGCTTGCGCTTTGGCACAGTGGAGGGCAGTCTGTGTAAGAGCATCTATATGGGAAGAGGCCTAATTGGAAACAAGTCAATGAATGGGGAATGACTGAAAGTAGCATTGTAATGCCAGAGAAGGTCAGGTCATAGAGGGTTTTGAAAGAGTACATGCTTAACAAGATAGATCAAAGAGAGTCATTGAGTTTCAAAGTAGGAAAATCGTGATGAATGCTTTTAGGGAAAAATGGTTTGCAAGTATATGGAAAAATGAGTTGTAGAGGACTGAGAAGCCAGTAAGTTTACCTTGTGAGGTAATGAGGCATAGCACCGGGTGGTAAAAGTCGAGGGGTAGGCATTTGGCATAGCAGTTAAGATGCCCCTTGAGACACTTGTGTCCCACATTGGAGTGGCTTGGTGTCCTATTTTTGTTTCTGAGTTCAGATTTCTGATAATGCACAAACTGGAGGCACTTGGTCCTTGCCCCTACATGGGGAACCTGGAGTTCCAGGCTCCTGGTTTCAGCCTGACCCAACTCCAGTTGCTGCAGGCGTTTGGGAAGTAAATCAGCAGATGAACTCTTTCTCTCTGTCTCTCCCTCTCTCTGACCTTATCTCTCTTCATTTCAAATAAATAAAAAAAAATTTGAAGATTAAAAAAAATTCTGAAGTTGAAATAGACTTAAAAACCATTGAGAAACACAGATGCTAAGGCCTCATGACAAGATAAAGAGCTGAAGGACAAATAGGAAGAAGTAGAATCTAAAATAATGGAGCTGATATACATTAGGAGAGAGCCATTAGGAAAGGAGCTACTTTGGCTGGGTAAGAAGTTTGGTAAACAAAGGCGTCTGGCTTAGTTCATGCTTAAGCAATGGTAGGCCAGCCATCCGTGTGGCTGGGTTTATACAAGGTTGCCGAGGTGAGAGATCAGGGTTGGGCTTGTAGGACCATTTACATGGTAGTTTCAGATAGGTCATGTGGGGTGGACAGAGACAAGCACACCCCTGCTCCGCTTGGATGTAAGTCTAATGAATCCCTTGAGAATAGGGAGCATTTTCTATTTGTCTTTGCATCTTCAGCCTGGAGTAACATTTTAAAGAGAATGTAACTCCTGTCTGCACTGTAACTAACGTATGTGAATCCAAGAAACTCAAGAGAAAACATTTCAAATCCTCACTAGGGATATTATGATATTAAAGCAGGAGGCAAGATTTTCCTTTTAGCTTCATTGCCGATCTCTTTGAACTCTCCCCTGAATACTGCTTTTCCTGTTATGTGAAATGGAATAAGAGAGATGTTAGTATACCTTTGACGTGATGTATGTTTTTTGTATAAAAGAACAAGTTATAGTTAACAATACTGTATTGTATAGTTGATGTTTGTTAAAAGGGTTGACCTGAAGTATTCTAGCCAAAAGAAAAAGAAAAATAATAATTTTATAATTTTGTAGGTGATAGAATTATTAACTAGCTTGATTCTAGTGATCACTTTATAATGTGTTCCTATCTTAAAACATCAATTTGTACAATTTAAATATACACAGTTTAATTAATCTGTTATACCTCAGTAAACCTGGACAAAAAGGTTTATAAGCACGGCATTTTTTGAACAACACAAAAAAGCAAACTCAATGGTAAACATTCTAAATGTTTACAGTGTACCTAGTGCTGTGTGGGCTCTAAATAAACTCAGTTTTCTCCTAAATAATTTATAGTTCAAGTGATGATCAGTATGTGAAAGCCAGCCTTGATGCTGCCCTGCAGGCTCTATCATTCTCTCTCTCTGTTAGCTGATACCATTTTTCCTTCATGGTGTAACAATATCACTTCAAGTAAACCAGACTTCTAACTTGTGGTTCCTAGGAGTGACCGTTCCATGTCTGTAAGCATGAGAACATCCTGATATGTATAATAGCCTCGCTTCAACAGACCAGGATTCTCCCTGCATCCAAATCAAAAGCCATGAGACAGGTTAAAATTTTTCAATTTCTGCAAATGCTTGCTTTGTTAACTCTACACCTCCTGTGAGTGAGTGTTGGCAATGTCTTGCTTGTGGAATTCCTAACATCTAGGAGGTACCAGAATCTAAGCTTTGTTTTTTCCTCCTTCCTTCTTCCTTCCCAGATTTCGGGGGGGTGGGGGGGGTGGCTGTGGGTGTGTGTTTTGTACAGCAGCCATATTGGGTGGATGTCAAGTTGTAAATGGCCCCTTTCTTTGCAGGTAGGTTGGCAGACAGAATACTGCTGGCAGAATGGACAGTTTCAGACTCCAGACCCTGGCCAGGAAAGCCCGTTTTGAATTGCTTATTCATTCTCCCTTCAAAGGATGGTGCCTTAACTTTCTAACCAGCACCTCATGAGTGGGGAGGTTTTATTTGCTGCTTCTTGAAGAGTTTCTTTGTGAAGAGGCAAAATCAAGATGGCTGTTTTCTCTTTTTCTTTTATCTTCCACTTTTTTTTTTTTTTTCTGTGAAAGAAGGTTTAGGGGCCGGAGTTGTGGCCGGAGCTGCAGCACTGGCATCTCATATGGGTGCTGGTTCTAGTCCCTGCTGTTTCTTTTCTGATCCAGCTCTCTGCTGTGCCTGGAAAAGCAGTGAAAGATGGCCCAAGTGCTTGGGCCCCTGCACCCATGTGGGAGACCTGGAAGAAGCTCCTGGATCCTGGCTTCAGATAGGTTCAGCTCCAGCCATTATAGCTATTTGGGGAGTGAACCAGTGGATGGAAGACTTTTCTCTCTGTCTCTCCCTCTCTCTGTAGCTTTCTCTCAAATAAATAAATAAAATCTTGAGAGAGAGAGAGAAGGTTCGTAGACCAAAGCCTCTTGAATTCCTTGGGCTTGGCATCTCTTCTCAGAGTGCATGTGTTCTATTTGCTTCTATACGTATATGCTGTGGACACCTGGCTGCTTTTCCCCAAATGACAATGATGCTTTCAGTTTAGAAGTGGTTGCAGGCCCCCAGAGGAATCAACTCTGAGACTGTGTTAAGAGGTGTGCTAGTGGGGCTGATGCTATGGCATCATGGGTAAAGCTGCTGCCTGCACTGCTGGCATCCCATGTGGATGCTTGTTCAAGTCCCAGCTGCTCCACTTCCAATCCAGCTCCTTGCAGGAGAAGATGGCCCAAGCCTCTGGGCCCCTGCCACTGACATGAGAGATCTGGAGGAAGCTCCTGGCTTCGGGCTGGCCTACCCCTGGTTGTTTGGGGCCATTTTGGGAGTGAACCAGTGGATGAAAGATCTTTTCTCCCTGGCCCATCCCCCTCCCCCAGCTCTTCCTTTCAAGTACATAAATACATCTTTTTTTTAAGGATGTGCTAGGGAGTTGAAAGAGAATACTTCTCTGGCCTTGGCTTCTCCTTGGACATTGCGCAGTTTCCTCTTTTCCCTTGTTCCTTTTTACTTTCCAAATGAGTAGTAAGAGCATTGTTGGAGGGTTTACATAATTATATGATGTGTAGTTATAGTATCTTTAAATTGGGACATGATTTTGTGACACAAAGTACCCCCATAAGTTGTATATATCTGAGAAGCCGAGCTTCCTTTATATATTCTAATTTGGAGAATGAATGAAGTAGGGAGATAATAGAAGGCACCTTCAGGTTGTCATTCATTCATCTAGTGTAGATTTACTGAGTACCTACAACTGGCCGCTCACTAGGGATTTAGCAGCAAAGTTGATTGTTTAAATCTCAGTCTGCTATGCGTGCAAACTTCAGTATTTGGAAACAGAAGACCTAGATTTGAGTCTTGGCTCTGTTAACCACTGAGTAGGGAAAATCAGATAAGTGCAACTTATAGGAGCACAGAGGAAGGATGGGTTAGTTTGGCCTGAGGTGGTTGTGAAAGTACCAAAGGGGTAAATTATATTTGAGCTGTTTTTTTTTTTTTTTAAGATTTATTTATTTATGAAGCCAGGAGCCAGGAGTTTCTTCGGGTCTCCCATGCGGGTGCAGGGGCCCAAGCACATGAGACATCGTCTATCACTTTTCCAGGCCATAGCAGAAAGCTGGATTGGAAGTGGAACAGCCAGGACTGAACCGGCATCCGTACAGGATGCTGGCACTACAGGCGATGGCTTTACCTGCTGCACCACAGTGCCAGCCCTTGGAGCTGGTTCTTTAAAAATGATCTGGAGTTTGTCAGGTGGATGAGGTAAGGTGATAATGGATTCTGGTTAGATTAGAGTGATAGGAAAATCATCTATAATGAAAGTGTATAAAATCCTCAGGGGTCTGTGAGTTACCTGGGAGGGCCAGAGCCTCTAGTGTTTTGGGCGTATCGGTTGAAGATATTATTAGTAAAGTGGATTGGTGTTCGGATGTGAAGGCCCTTTAGTGGTTTGCAAAGGAGTTTAGACTTCAGTCTCCTGCTAGGTATGTTCTAACTTTAAATCAGATGAGTCTAAAGATCAGATTGTTCTGGGGTGAATTAGAAAGATTGGGTCCAGATAGAAGGGAAGGAAGAAGAAAGAGGTTTTTCACTAGTCTAGGTGAGAAATGAAATATTGTCATTTTTCATATCTGTTTCCATAAAGGACCACTGATACTTCTGCTAAAAAGTAGATTTCATGAACATGCCTGGGTGGGTAGTAGGAGACAGTCATAGACTGTAGGTGACAACTGGCTGATATCTGTGCCATTGTGACTGAGAAGCCCCAGGGGAGCAGACTGTAGCAAGATGTGTTTTTCTGGTGCACGTTTACAAAGACCTTGATGGTGAGGGTCAAGCTGTCTTTCCAGGGCTGGCATGCTAGACCCTTGGGGCAGGCCCTTGACCCATACAGCATGACAGAGCACTGTGAGCCTTTGAACTTATTTAAAGTCAAGAGGATTTTCCCTCTGCCACAGACAGAGTGTTAGTCCTCATTAAAGCACTTTTGTCATTAGTCTCCATGGGGTATCTATTCTTGGCACAAAATTTAGTCACATTTGGCTGGAAGCCACTGTTGCTACATTTTTGCACACAGCTGGTGCTCTGTCAAACCTGAAGAATAAAAGTAGTGATAACTGTGATGCCAATCACAGCTAATTAATGGAGAAATAATATTATTCTGTACAAAATTAAAGGAAAGGATGATTGGGCTGGCCATTGTGTTACGGTGGGTATTTGTTGTGGGTTGTGTAGGGATTAAGTGGTGTCACCAGGGAGAATGAAAGGTTATATTGTGGTGACTAGATGGGAAAAGGAACAAAGAAACAAGTTCATGGTTTTAATTTTGTGAGGAAAATGACTAAAAGTAATACTGGACCAAGAGTTAGGAAACATATTTTTTTGTTATTGACCTGTTGAGTGGGTCATCCAATATTTTACGCTTGAGGTATTCCATCTGACGTTTAAGGAGAATGGTCTCTATTCCTTCTTTGCTGACAACAATGAAAGAAATATCATTCCAATGTATTCCCTGATAAGGAGTAGAAAAAACTATTAAAAATAGGCATCTGTGTTGCTCCAAGTAGTGAAGCAACATGAACTTCAATAGATCAAAATATTTGTGGTCTGTGAAGTGGGATTAATGCCCGTACTTCCTGGGTTGTCATGAGATACAGTGTGGAGAGACATGTAAAGTGACCAGCACAACCCAAATATATATATTTGAATTCTTTTCTTCCTTCTACTTCACTTACTTGGCCCCTCCAGTGAGCCCACAACCTCATGTGGATAGTTGCCAGTTTCATGACCACAGAAGTATACTGACAATGGCACATTGGAAGTAAATACAAAGGTATGGGTTCTTTAGGTTAGCTCTGAAAACTAACTTCCCATTCCAGGGTACAGGATGAGCCTATTCAATGTCTTCCATTGCTTGCAGGCCAAAGTTTGGAGTTCCTGGTATGGTACATAAGGCTATTCATGGCAAGATCCCAGCCTCCCTGCCACCCTCAGCTATCATCAATTTTATTTTCATATCTAGTCTTCCAGCCACTCCAGAGAACTTACAGCCCACTGTCTTTTGTATTTCGATCCAGAATACTGTCCCGGTCCTGGGTATCACGAGAGATTTTGACAACTTGGCTTCTAGAGGTGCACGTGCCACACTGAACCACAGATCTTTGGTAGGGATGCAATGCAGGTGGTCAGAGATGATGAAATCAGGGGTTGCAGAGAGGAGAGGAAAGGCAACATGATGGGAAGTTAATGAACCTTTCAAAGAAACACATTTGAGTTGATCTAAGGAAGACAGTCTTCATAATTTCTGGTGCTCAGCATTCCTGTCATAGAAGAATTTACATAGAGATAGATGACCTCTGGTTGATTACTGAAGGGAGAATTCATTTATGGGATGTGGGGACTTGAAGTATATCGGCTGTGCTTTCCCTGTCAACTGTGAGATTGTGAGTAAACTGCAGTCATAGAATGAGAAGAGATTTCTAAGACAAAGTTGGAAATACTAGGCCTTAGAGTCAGGAGAAAAAGAGAAAGAACACAGTTTGTGTTAATGAGTGTGGCAAGAGACAACCAAGAAGACAGCATTTTGGGGGTCTTAGTTTTCTGGTTACTTTATGTGGATTTCTCCTGCTGTCACTGGTCCACAGGTTAATTTTTTTTCCACAAAAAGGAGGGAAAATGCATAGAGTAACAGAGTACATTCTGAAAATAGCTTATTATAGCTGGTGTGATAAGCCACTATTCTGCCTGCTTGTTAATTATATTCAATCTTTTAAACTCTAGGGGAATTTGTGATTAGCAGTTGGTCATTCTGTAAGTGCTTATCAAGCATATGGAACATACCTAAGAAGACTTGGTCAATCGAAACTTGCTTGAATAGAAGCAGGAGTAGATCTATTTGCAGGGGAAAAATATTGCAACTTCGTCAAACTTCTCTGAGCTGGTAGGCTCCAAGGAGATTGAGACTTAACAGTAGTTTGCCATTCTTAAATTAAATAAGGTGTTCACATTCATGTGTGGTAGTGCTTAGTGTTTCTCAACCTTTAAACTTGGTCACTTGGTTGACTATTGGCACTAGAGAATAGAAAAGAGAAACCAGTGGCAAATCTTTATCAGATGTGAATTCCAATTTGTAAAAATATCATCCCATTGGTTAAGAAGAAAAGTGAGTAAACATATTACCTGGAAACCACATTGAGCTATTAATTATTATAAACTATCATAATAATCATAAGATTTTCATAAGAGTGTTGCTGGAATTCTATATTGACTGAGTTAGTAGGGAGTATCTCTGCCCTTGGGAGGGGTTATGGTCAACTCTTAGTTTAGAAGAGAGTTCTGCAAAAATGTACACTACTCTACAGGCAAGTACATAGTGATCATAAAACTCAGTGAGACGGGTGCTTCAATCATGTACCGGAAACAAAGCAGGTAAAAACAAAATATTTTCTCAGAAAAAAAAGCCACACAAAATAATCAACCTTAAGCTTTTATGGGAACAGAGTAAGAACGCCCTGGTTACTCATGGTCCAGGAAACCATGGGTAGGTAGGCTTGGATCTTTTGCTCTTAGATGGGCCCTCTAATCATGGACTAGACTGGTTTTTAGATAATGCAGGTGGTGAGAAGAAGGCAAAACTCAGTAACCCAACAAAGTTAGTGGTGTGTCTACAAGTTCTCCAGTTTATTTTTGGTGACCTGGTAGAAGATTAGAATCTATTTATGGGGCTTAGTTATTACCCAGGAGGGAAGGATTTGTTTTGTGCAGCAGGAACAACATACATATCTATGGGTTTAGTGAGTCACGGTTTTTCTTGCTGAAGGTTGATTTTAGAGCTTCCCCGCAGGGACCTCTGCCCAGGCTGGGGTTAACCATTACAGGGAAACTCAGCTTCGCAACACCCCTGTTATTTCCCCCTTCTCCTTCCCATCAGGAATTTGCAATAGGAGAAGAGTTGATGATGGCGGTGGCAATGATCAATGATTATAATAATAATAGCAATAGCTCTCAGTTTGATGGCTTTGTAGGTTTCAAGGACTGTAAAATGAAGAACACCAGGACAGGAGCTCTGAGTTCTTATCTTTTACCTGTTGCAGTTATCAGTGGCTTACCTTTCCAGATAGCTATTTTCATGCATGATGCTGAAAAGTCCCCACATTTCCATGTTTAGAGTAAGACTCTAATATTTGCACTTCCTGAACATTTCCTTCCCATTTGTGCAGTAATATTTGAAGAAATGACTTGGCTAGTTTCTTCAAGGGCTTGGCGCCAGCTACACTGCCTGGGGAGTTCAGGCCCCCAAAAGGTGGCAGCTTCAGATAAGAAGAGACCATGAGCTTCACATTGTTTCAAAGGAACCCCCGTGTTTTACTGGAGACCAGGCAGGCTTGGTCTGTGCTGTGGGTGAGGAAGGCTGGGGCAAGAACTGTTCTAGCATAGCTACCTCTTACGTGGCTCTTTAGTACCCCAATAATTACATTGGAAAGGCCACAAAAGTTGTCAGCAAGAATAGGTTAGATAAAAGCCTGGACTTTCTCTTTGCATTTGGAAAGCAGCTGGGAGGATCCTGGAACCCACTTTGATAGCAAAGACATAATGGTTAAACAACATTGACTTTGACTTGTGAGCCAGTTGAGTGTCTAACCCTTAAGTTCTTCCTTAATAGGCATACAATGCCTGCCGCTTCATGTCTTCGTTGCGTAGATTAAAGGACATGAAATGGATTGTTCACTGCCTACTTTTCTGTTAAAAAAAAAATGCTTTTTAAAATATTTCTTTCTTTCTTTGAAAGGCGGAGTTAGAGGGGCGGCAGGGGGGGTGGTGGTGGGGGATTGATTTTCCATCTGCTAGTTCACTACCCAAATGGCTGCAACAGCTGTAGCTGGGCCAATCCGAAGCCAGGAGCCAGGAGCTTCTTCTGGGTCTCCCATGCAGGTGCAGGGGCCCAAGGACTTGGGCCATCTTCCACTGCTTTCCCAGGCCATAGCAGAGGGCTGGATGGGAATTGAGCAGCCAGGACTTGACCCAGCACCCATAAGGGATGCCAGTACTGTAGGTGGTGGCTTTACCCACTTCGCCACAGCACTGGCCCAACTGCCTAGACTTTTACACAGTGAGCTCTCTCCATTCTTTCAGTTCTCTGCTATTACTGCTTCCTCAGAAGGACTTTCCTTGCCTATTGTGAAAGATGTATCCCCTCCAACTGACTATAATTTACTAGCACCATAGTCTGCTTTGGTTTTCTTTATTGTATTTATCATCATCCAAAATGTAAATTTATGTATACTTTCAATTTTTTGTCACTTTCCTTTGCTAGAATGTCTGCTTCATAAAGCTGGGGATATTTACCTTTGCTCTCTGTTGTTTTCTTTGCCTTTTGGAAAGTGCTAGAATGTAGTAGATGCCTGATGCATGTGTTGAATGACTAAGTGGATGAATGAAATGAATGAAAAGTTCAAATG
This sequence comes from Sylvilagus floridanus, assembly GCA_949820135.1. Lineage (NCBI taxonomy): Eukaryota > Metazoa > Chordata > Mammalia > Lagomorpha > Leporidae > Sylvilagus > Sylvilagus floridanus. The sequence continues at coordinate 48,016,723 of OX463239.1, read as the reverse complement.
CTTTGCAAATAATGAGTCCTTGATGGATCAAATATTCTGTCAATGGGACACCGAGTTTAAAGCTAATAACCCCTTAGAAGAAGAATCTTGCTCTTCTCCTGGTTGGGCTAGATAGAATGAGCAGGGCCTGAGGGCTGGCAGTCAATGTGGCATCAGCTAGAGAATTTTATCAGGCCTCTGGTGATTCATGAATCTGGAAGAAATTTCTCAACACTCTCCACACATGGAAAACGAGCAGTTGTTCAGTCACAATGGGATATGATGGCAGTCCATTGCAAGTGGGAGGACATCTTGGCCAAGGCAACACTGACTTTGTCCTAGATATACAGTATCTGCCCCCACTTATCCTCCTGCCAAACGGGTAGGAAATGGCTTTTGTTTGATGCTTCTATTTTGGCCTGGACATGTATAGTGGATATGCACACAAATATATATTAGACTCAATTTAATCAACTTGAACTAGATGTTTATGCAGCTAGCATCCTTGATTCTTTCTTATAGGTCTCTGCTGTTAATGCTTCCTCAGAGGACTTTTCTTGCCTAATCTTTGAAAAATAGAACCTCTTTCCACTACCTATAATGTCCTAGCACCTTAGTCTCCTTTGGTTTTATGTATAGTATTTATCATCACTCAAAAATGTGTGCTTATGTGTGCTTTCATTTTTTTTTTTTTTGCCTCTTTCCCTCCCCTCACTACAATAAAAGCTTCATGAAAGCTAGGCTGTTTAACTTTCACCTTTTAGCTATTTGGGAAGTGCTAGCAAGTAGTATATGCATAATAAATGTGTTCCCTGGCTTCCACACTGCATCATAATCTCAGTAACTCTTCAGAGTGCTAATTTAGTCCAGGAAACAACCCAAGGCTCTTCTGCTTTACCTCCACAGACACAATTAGAATGTTCTTCCTTGTCTCAGGATCCTCTGAAGCAAAGAGATGATATTAAACATTCGTGAAATGTATTAGGGGAAATTTTTTGCGAGAGAATGCCAGGAGGGGGCAGAAGCCTAGCTTAGTGGTTAGTTACCATGGGAGCCTGACGCTGAGGGAGGGATGGAGGGAGGCCCCACACAAGCACACTACACTGTGGTGCCATAGAAGAAAGCTTCAGCAAAGCCAGTGGGCAGTGCCTGTGCCAGGTCAGCTCTGGTAGGAGTCCTGTGTCTCTCAGGATAGAGTCTCCCCACTACACCTTGAGTTGGTTGGGAGTAGTCTAAATGAGGTCATGGTGCAAACGCAGCAATGCACTTAAAAGAAAGTCAGCTAAGATGTTAGGTAGATACCATTACTTGCAGAAGAAATCTTTGAAGTACATTCTCACAAGCACCACACCTCATGTACTAGGAGAGGCCAGAACAGCCCCCGAAGCTGGTGCTGCCATGTGGCAGAGCTACTGTCAAGTATTTCACCCAGGAAAATGCAAGTTAAATGTCTTAACCAAGATGAGATGATAGAAGAAGGGATATCATCCCTTCTCTCAACAGCTTCCCAAACCATACATATGATCTCCTTGGTATCCTGACCCAAGAATGCAAACACCACCAAAGTTGGCCAGTGTTTCCTTAGGTTCCCCTGAATTCCTCTTCCCTAGGACACACACTGTACCCAATAGGGCTGGGTCAAGACCAGAGCTGCCTCTCATTCTCTGATGTCCATCTTGGTACACAGGCCTGCCCACTGGCCTCTAGTCTCTTTCTACTCATGTTTTCTCTTAAAGGAGCCAGTAGCACCTTCTTGTCTTGAGCCTTTGTCAAGATCACCCAACTCTGGCTTGACGAGTTTCTACTAAAGGCTTGCCATCTCTGTCCTCCCAGCTGTGATCCTTATAAAAATGTCCTTACCCCTTCCCTAGCACCTTAGCATTCACACATCCTTGATATTACTTCAGGGAACATTCTGAACCCGTGCCTCACTGCATCTCTATGATCTTAGTGAGCTGAAAATGAGAGCAGTTGAAGTAACTTCTCTGACAAATGTTTTCCATAATCTGTAGAGAGTAATCAATACTTGGAGGGAAAGTGACTTGGCATCAGGGTGAGCATTCCATTTGCTGAAGCATTCTGCTGTGTTCAACTTTGGAGGCTCATATCTTTCCACTGTTTCTCAACCATTGTTTAATTTGAATTCTAAGAACTAAGAGGTCCTTCTTGTGTAGCTGATTTCCACTAAGTTTCCTCTGTTTGTCTAGAGTTTTAGTATAATGGGACTAGGTCTAACGAAGCGAGTGGAATAAATGGCTGATTTTGGTCCCTGGAGCCCTGCTCAGCACTGAAACATTTGCTGTCTGATACACAGCTGTTAGCAGGCAGCCTGGGGACCCCAAAGCCAATGAGGAGAAGGCTTCCTGTGAACCTCTGAACACATGCTGCAGCGGAGGCGAGGTGGGGGAGCTTTGTTTTTCACCCTTTTAGGGCTTGTTGCTTCCAACAAAATGTCTGTACATGGAGATGAAGGGATACAACTTGTGACTAATTTCTCTGGGGAGCCTAAGTATCTCCACTCCTGACCCTACCATGATGCCTCCCCCATCTTCCCATTGCAAGACTCATAGCAGCTTGCTGACAAGGTGGGTGTTTGTGATCCGGTTCAGAATGGGGACTAATCCGGGCCTCCCAGCAGTGGCATTCTTTCCGTGACTGGCGCTCAGCTAGTAGGATCCCAGTGAGCTAAGGGAACAGGCCACTTGTGTCGGGTTGATTCAGCTGAGGAAGTCCTGGCCTTGCTTTAGCCTTATAAGGTGATGGTTCCGGTGGAAAGAAGGCTGTCTCAGCTTGAAAGCTCAAAGCTCTGAGCATTCCCAGATGACATCTGTGGTTTTTCCAACACACATTTGGCCTCCTTGGTTCCTTGCAGCTCTTTGGTTGTGCAATCACGACTTGGCACAGTCTTCGACCTGTGAAATCTGTACATTTTCAGCTCTGACATCTTAGGAATAATCACTGAAGTGTTTTTGTGAGAGTGACTTAGGAGGGAGGAAGGTGGAGCGGATGTAGGGTTAGCTCTGGAGTTAAACAGGTCATGGTTCTAGTTCTGATTTCTCTTTTTTTCACTCATTGTGAGGTCTTATATTCCCAGGGGCTAAGCTTACTCTTCTGTAAGGTGGAGAAAATAGTATATTCCTTGTGAGGATTAGCTATTATGTAAGCTAGGGGTTAAGTAAATACTATTAATGGACTCAATAAATTTTATATAAACATGAGTGGAATGGATATGTGTATGTTGTTTAGTGATGACCATAGTATAGAAGTGGAAGTGGTTATATGTTGATTGTATACATAAGGAATATCAACTTTCTTTGTAGCCCTTAATAAATCACACACACACACATACACACACATATGCACATTCTTTGGAAAACTTGACTTTATTTTTGATAAATACTTTGCTTCTGAGGTTGGTCCAAGACTACATGTCTGTGAGTTAGTCCTCAGAGCTCCATGCTCGTATGCTGTCTGGGAATATCTGAACTATGTTTCTTCTGATATCCGTAGAGACTTTGCTAAGACTTTCCCTTTTCAGTCATCAGCTGTTAGCAGGTAATTCTAAGATCTGAAGATACAAATCATTCTGAATTCTAGTTTTAAAGGTCTTGGAGAGAAATATTTTTCTCCAACTCTGAATGTTTCCCTATCACTGCAACATTTATGTTTCCAAATAGAGTTTTAAAAATACTTATTTGCATTTACCTGTAAGTGGGGAGAGAGGGGCAGAAAGGAGGAGAGAGATATCTTTTATCTGCGACCTGCTGGTTCACTCTAAATGCCTGAAACAACCTAGGCTGGGCCAGGCCAAAACCAGTAGCCTAGAACTTCATCTGGGTCTCATACATGGCTGCCAGGAGCCCAAGCACTTGATCATCACCTGCTGTATCTCAGGCTGCATTAGCAGGAAGCTGGATCAGACAGGGAGTAGTTGGAACTTGAACCAGGGCTCTGAGATGGGGTGTTGGTATTGCAAGCAGCAGGTTAACCCACTGTGCCACAATGCCTGCCTCTCCGAATAGAGTTTATGATAGAACTTCTTTGCACGTGAGGAAAGATACAGTCCTTCTTATAAAGTCTCTGACAGGGCCGGCACTGTGGCATAGTAGGCTAAGCTTTTACCTCTTGCACAAGCATCCCTTATGTGCGCCAGTTCAAGGCCTGGTTGTTCCACTTCCCAACAGGCTCCCTGCTAATGGCCTGGGAAAGCACTGGAAGATGGCCCAAGTCCTTGGGCCCCTGCCCCCACATGGGAGACCCAAAAGAAGCTCCTGCCTCCTGGCTTCAGATTAGCCCAGCTCCTGCCATTGTGGCCGCTTGGGGAGTGAACCAGTGGATACAAGACCTCTCTCTCTGTCTCTCCCTCTCTCTGTTAGTAACTTTGCTACTCAAATAAATCTTTTTTAAAAAAATACAGTCTCACCGGTGCCGTGGCTCAACAGGCTAATCCTCTGCCTTGCGGCGCCGGCACAACGGGTTCTAGGCCCGGTTGGGGTGCCGGATTCTGTCCCGGTTGCCCCTCTTCCAGGCCAGCTCTCTGCTGTGGCCCGGGAGTGCAGTGGAGGATGGCCCAGGTGCTTGGGCCCTGCACCCCATGGGAGACCAGGAAAAAGCACCTGTTACCTGGCTCCTGCCATCGGACGAGCGCGGTGTGCCGGCCGCAGCGCACTGGCTGTGGTGGCCATTGGAGGGTGAACCAACGACAAAGGAAGACCTTTCTCTCTCTCTCTCTCTCTCTCTCTCTCACTCACTGTCCACTCTGCCTGTCAAAAATAAAAAAAAAATACAGTCTCTAGCACAATATTGATTACTATCTTCTTAGCACATTTAGTAAAATGCTTGTTTTCCCATACTTATAAAATGGAGCCTATGTGAAATATTGAAATAGAACAGAACAGAAAACTTGTGTCTGGGACAAACTATAAATTTGTATTGTAACTTCATTTAGTCATTGATGTATTCAGTTTGCATTTTGAGCCACTGAGGTATGCCGGAAGGATTTTCAGTATGTGTAGCTTGGGGGAAGCTCAGAACTTCATTTCAGAAAGATCAAAACAAAAGTATTGTAGAGAGTGGATTGCAGGACCTAATTCAGCAAGTTGAGAGGATATTAGAGGTTTTTCTCACAATCAGCATAAGAGATGATGGTAGCCTCAACTTTGGTAGAATAGAAAGCAGTGACACATTTAAAATATTATGTATGAGATAAAATCAGTAGTACTTGGTAATGTGTTGGGTATCCAGAGTGAAAAAGACAAAGAAGACAAGGATACAAGGATGATGGCAGATTTTTAAGCTTCAGCTATCAGTTACATGATGATGTTATTTACGTAATGAGCGTTAGAAGAAGAGAAGGCTTAGGGCAAGGGAAAATTTCATTTGGGATGTGTTCAACTCACTTTATCTGTGAAAGTGGAGATATTGAATATAGAGTTGGATATCCAGGCCTGAAACTGCAGAAACAACAGGTAACAAATATAGCTTTGGAAGTTACCAATATACAGGTAGCAATTTGAGCATGGGGATTCACCTACCAAGAAGGTATGCAATGAGAAGTGGACCAAGATCTCTGCAGAATGCAACACATCAATGTTGCTATGGATTCGTTCTGAGAAGAGAAGCATGGTGAGGGCAAGAAGTGCGGAGTCATGACACAGACACCAGGAATTGGGTGAAAGTGGGCTAGAGGTGAGCAGCTCGCAAACTCTTTTATTTCGGTTGGTGCAGCAGCTTATATAGCCAAGCAGCCAATCTGGTCAAGGGGTGGTTTATGCTGTAACCAATCACTGCCTGTTGCTAGGCAGGCTCCTTTGCCAGGTAGGTTCTGCTGCCATTTCCTGAGTAACTGATGCTCGCTTGCCAGTGCCATCTTGGCACGGCCTTCTCATTCCACCACACATGAAAGTTGGGTAAAGGGAGAGAAATAGAGGAGGCAGAAGAAACAACCAAAAAGGAGGAGGAGAGTGGGGGAAAGGGACTGCACACATGGGGAGGCAGAATGTCAGGGAGGTTGTGGTTAGATGTGTGTAATACAGGATAGTCTGAAAGTTTTCTGGGAAGTTTACAAAAGGAGGTGATTGCTGATCTTGTCAATAATGGTTTAAGTAAGGGTAGGTATTGTTCTGCAGCTGATTAAGCTGCTTCTTGGGATGCCTGCATCCCATGTTGAAGTGTCCCAGCTCAAGTCTTGCTTCTGCTTCTGGTCTAGCTTCCTGCTAATGAGCACCCTGGGTGGCAGTGGATGAGAGCTGAAGTACTTGGGCTCCTGCCACCCATGTGTGAGACCCAGATGGGGTTCTTGGCTCCTGACTTTGGCCTGGCCCAGCCCAGGCTATTGCAAGCATTTGGGGAGTGAACTGGAGGACAGAAGATCTTTCTCTTTCTCTATGCCACTCTGCCTTTAGAATAAAATAATGGTTTAAGTGGGATAGTAATAGAGGCTGCATATCAGTGGGCTGGTGAGTGCAGGGGAGGTGAACAGGCAGCAAAATATGTGAGGGTGGTAAGTTAGGACAGTAGCTGGAATGGCACATGGGAGACAACAGTTTTAATATTCTTTCTTCTTTCTATTAATTTTTGAAAGTTAAGAGAAGGTTAAGGATGTAAATACTACTAAAGAGAAGCTGCTGTCAGAGAAAAGTTATGCTATGAAAGAGGGTGATTGATAAAGGAGGTCTCCTGGCAGAGGGAAGGGAAGGCTCCAGATCATCACTGGAAGAATTAGCCCCATAAGAAGCACACCTTTTCCACTATAAAAAAGAGAAGGCAGGATGTACACAGGCCAGTAATTTTGGTAGCTGAAAATGAAGTTTCTTCTGTTTCTATCCCCTCTCATAAACCATAGCCCTTTGCATTTATACATCCTTGCATTTATATATTATTTATAAAAGTAAGAATTTGTATACCTGAGTATTTTCCTTTGTTTTGGGCCAAGAGCTGATATCTTTGATGACTCGACTTCAAGTTTTGGATGGCTGGGACCTGTTTGATCACTCTGTCTTGGCAAAAGTGTCTTGGTGGGATGGGATCACCTCTGTCCTTTGGGTGGCCAGGGGTGAGTCTTCTCAGCACAGTTGCTTGCGCTGAATGGGGAGCAAGAGTTAGGGCATAGCTTATGACTGCAAAACAAAATGAAATGAGATTAGGGCCTGCCCTTTTTCCTCTAGTGCTCTGACTGGTGGTGAAGATCAGACACAGACACTCGTCTGCACTTTATACAAGTTGGAGCTTCATCTTTCATTTTTGAAACCATTTTCAGCTCTTATGGGAGGGAGTCTTGGTTAGCTTTGCTTGCTTTTTAATTGTGTAAGTGACTTAACTTCTTGGAACACTTTTCTTTCATTCATTTGGTTGGTATGGCTCTAAGAGGGTATATGTTTTAGGGTAGGACCATGCACGGATCAACTGGTAGTGGGATGAATAAATTGCTTCTGTTCTCTATATAAATGTAGTTTATACTTGTATGTGTAAAGTTAGGCTATAATGAATACTAAAGGTAACTTTGGATGTGGGGAAGGATGCCATGATATGAGTACTAAGGCATTGGTCAGTTCCTGGGGTAGATGTAGAAAATTAATTCTAGATCCTTTAGGTGACTTTCCATTAAATTTCAGATTTCTCTTCCTTTTTCAAATTTCTACTTGCCATTTCTCCTTCGGTATCTTGGGCTTCACCTAATATTGTTTTAACGGCCAGATCATCCAGACCTTGGGGGCATCTTGTACCCTAGGTCTATGAAACCAGAAGAGAAGATGATTTCTGAGTGGCAGTTATGTTTTGGTGCTGCTGTCAGTGTGATTCATCAGTTTTCTGAAATCTTGATGGGACCAGGTCTTAAATGCTAATGAGACTCAGTATTTTCATAGATAAGAATGGCAGAACTGGTGGTTCCTCAGAATAAACATTGATTTACGGCAAGCAGCCTTTTCCTTGGTGGACAGCTCCTTTTGTTGTTTTTAAGTTCCAGACTGTTTATCTGATCACTGAGTTGTTATTTACCTTGTCTTCCTTGGCATGTTAATGGTTGATTTTGTAATTTTCTCACCTTGATTATTCAAGACCACATTAGTTATTTTAAAAAGTTATGAGGTCATTGTACAACTGTTCTCAGCCTTGCCCTCTAGGAATTAATCCATCCCTCAGATATTCCTTGAGAAAGATCACATCTCCTGCACAACATCAGCTTCTTTGGGAGCCTCGAACTGAATGTGGTCAAGACCACTACTCCTGTGGATGTGGTCAACTGCTCTTCCAATGTAAAGCAGATTGGGATTTTGCACAAGAAGATATTGCTGTGATTTCATGATTTAATCCACAATGTCTCAGGATCTGTGTCCTGGCAGCCATTCAGTGTTAGGGATTTCTGCGGAAGAAAACAAGGTCAACACAAGTCCTCTGATTCATTGAGCAACACACTTGGGCTTTTTGGACTTACAGGAGGCCTTTTATGTTTTCCATAGCAGGGGCCCAGTGGCTGAGGTGCAAGGCAATGTCTGAGTCACAGAGGAACTGCGAGACCAGGCAGTGGGTTGGTTACAGGAAGCCCATAATTCAAGGCAAAAGCAGGACTTTCAGTAAGATTGACTTGCGCTGAACTGATGAACTCTTGAACTTCTCATCTTCCCTATACAGCATATCTGGACTAAGGGTTTGGGGTAGGCTTGACTCTACCAGTGGGGATAAGTGGCCTGGTGGTGAGAATCAGAAGGTAAATGAATTGGCTTATTACCGTAATTAAAGAGTTTTTATCTTTTTTTGTGCTATGGACTCTTCAAAGGCTGGAGATGACTATAGAATCTTCTTGGAAAAATGTTTTAATCAACCTTTAAAATAATGTATGTAGGATTGCAGAGTAAAATATTTTTTATCGAAATTAATTTTTGGGGCTGGTGCTATGGCATAGTAGGTAAAGCTGCCGCCTGCAATGCTGGCGTCCCATACGGGTGCTGGTTTGAGTCCTGGCTGCTTCTCTTCTGATCCAGCTCTCTGCTATGGCCTGGGAAAGCAGTAGCTGATGGCCCAAATGTTTGGGCTCCTGTACCCATGTAGGAGACCTGGAGGAAACTTTTGGCTCCTGGCTTCAGATCAGCTCAACTCTGGCCATCGCAGCCATCTGGGGAGTGAACCAGCGATGGAAGACCGACCTTTCTTCCTCTGCCTCTGCCTCTCTGAACTCTGTCATTCAAATATATAAATAAATCTTGAAAAAAGAAACATAATTGTTTTATTGAAATAAAAATGTAAAATAGAGTTACACATGCCTATCAATGCTCTTAATAAGAAGCTCTACCAGGAGATCTGGTAACTAATGTAATTTCAAAATACTGGTACATAAACATGATATTCTGCGATTTCTGTGTGATGTGAAAATACCTATGATGTTTATGGGTGGTAAAGTCACAGGTACAACTAATGTTGCTCAAGTGTGCATCTACATGAAAGAATAAATGCTTAATTTAAGTTTAACACTAGGGGGACAAAAAAGGTGTCACTTAAAAAAAAATCCCAGTTTAGAGCTTTCTATAATTCTATACATGGATCCTGTGAGGTCTAGAGCTATTGGTTGGAAGTCCATGCTCTGGTTTAAACCTCCAGTTTACTCATTGAGAGTGATGGCAGGTTGATTGCCCCACTTTCACTGTGTGTATTGTGTGTTGTCTCTGAAAGAGTGTGGTGAGGGCTGGGTGCCTGGCTCTGGGTCACTTCCTCAGCGGGAGACGCAGGCAGCAGGTGCAGGAAGGTAGTGCTGGAGCACAGGTGGGCCAGCGTGGCTGGATGTCTGGCCTGACAACTGTTTCCATGCTCAGAATATCACCCTTCCCAATTCATTTCTTTAGATTCTGAAGCAGTTTTTGCCTTTGAAGATTCTTCACTTGAATTCAGTGTCTCTGTGTGGAGCAGGGCCTTAACTCTTCCTTAGAGGGTAGCACAGATCACTCAGGATGTGAGATTCTGGGCACCAGCACAGAGAGAAGCCTGGGGCCCAGGAGAAGGGGGAGAGGGCCTCCGAAAGGGGAGAAGAAGTAGCTGAATTTAGAGTTTTTGCTTGAGTACCGTCTCTTCCTAATATGAAACTGATGACTTAAATAGGCTGGTTTCCTTAATATTCCTAGAGTAATCTCCTAGCTTCCTTTCTCCAGGGTTTATGATTCTGGTTTTCACTTCAAGGTTCTGTTTCTTCTTCCATTGGAGGCTCATTTCTGCTGCTCCCATAACAAAGCATCTTGGAATTGAGAGGCTTTGCTCTAAGGACCAATTCTGGAACAGAGAAAGTGAGGCCTCTGTGGCTGTCAACCTGAACCAGGCCCAGAGGTGGCCCCACCAGCTGGGCTGTGGAGATACAGCCTGTCCAGAGCATGACCCGTGCTATCACTCTAGCCGCTGCTCTGAGGGTCCATCAGGACAGAGATCTGAGCTGGACTGTAGTCGGTCTCCGACTGTGAGATCATAAAGTCTGATGGCCCGTGGCCAGGGCGGCCGCAGCACAGTTGCAGAGACGTGGGGGCTGCTGGCCTCCGGGCAGTGCTGCAGGCAGTTCCAGCCGACAAGTTGTTGTTGGTGTCATGTGAGTGTTTAATAAGTTTTGATATTTTCATGCAATCATATTTGCCCTTTGGTTTACCAATCTGGAGAGGGATTCTTTGGTTTATGGTTTAATTTAAAAAGATATTTGTAAAAGGTTGAAAAATGAAAAATGAGGCCATTTTCCATTGGCAGTTATGTTTAGTTGTTCTTTTCCCTGGAGAAATGCTGAGGATTCAAGCTCCTCCAGAAGCAGAGAGGAACCCCAGGGCGTCACGTGACTCCACGCAGTGGACAAGCCCAATATTACTCCGTGAGGAATTTCTCTGGTCCCTGCTAACTGAAAGCACAGGCAGGTATAAAAGAGTTGGAAAAATAGTTTGAGCCCTGGAGGTCTTTGCCTGGCTCAATGAATGCTGAAATGCACACATGTTAACCAAAGGAGAAAACTAGACCAGACAGTTTAACATAACAAAGAGGGATTTTGTTTACTTGAGTGTTGCATGACTTGAGTGGATGGAGTTTTGATGAGAAAGAGATGGTGGGAAGAGAAGTGCTGGGGGTGGACTATCCGATCCAGGGCTAGAAGAGGGTGTGCGTATCACCAGGGAGGGGAGGCCCCAGGGGTCAGAGGGGAAAGGTTGCAGAGCCTCCAAGTCTGAACTCCTCACCCTACAGTAGGAGACTAAAGTCCAGATAGGGAAAGCGGGGCTCCCGAAGTCACATGGCGTGGAATCAGGTCTCCTAAAATCGGTGCTCGTTTCCATGACCTGTTTTTGCTTCTTTGGGCTCTGGGATAGAGGCGGGGGAATAAAGTTAGGTGGTATGGTGACTGAGAAAAAATATGTCCACAAATTCTTTGCTGCTTCTTCCTTCCACGGGATGAGGGATGACATAATACCTAGCTTCCAGTGAGCTAGGTGGGAGTGATGGTATATGATTTGGAGGCTAGGTCACAAAGAGGCATTGTGTTTTTGGTCTTAGTTTCTCTCTCTCATAAGTTGCTCTAGAGAAGGCCAGCTGCCATACTGTGAGGCCACCCTAGAGAAGACCATGTGGGAACAATAGAGAGCCCTGGAAACAGCCTTTTGAATGAGTCCTTTGGCACCAGATCTTCCCCCCACCGTTAAGCCTTCAGATGACTGCAGCTCCAGTTGACTTCTTCCTGGCAACCTCACGAGAGTCTGTGAACTGGAACCAGCTGGCTGGGCTTCTCTCAGATTCCTGAACTGCAGAAAAACTATAAGAGAAGATAAACGTTCTTCAGGCTGCTAAGTGCTCTGGGAGGAGGAGTGGTCACACAGCAAGAGATACCTGGCGCAGGGAGCTACAGGGAAGGTAGGAAGGCTAGAGGCACGCAGCCCAGCCTGCAGGGTCTGGGGACACACTGAAGCTTTCTGAATAAGGCATTGCAAGCAGTTAGGCAGTAGTAAGGTTACAAATGATTGGAAATAAAAAGGTTGCACAGAGGAACTATGTTTGAATCTCCTAGTAATGTTTTCCGAGTTCAGATCAAACAGATAGATTGGATGATTGTTCAGTTCTACATTTTCTTTGGTCAGAAGGGCAGAATAAAAGAGAATGCTGCTTAGGGAGAGGCAGTGTGCAGCACTGGATGTGAGCATGAGTTCCTTGGGGCAGGTTGCCTGGGTCCCAATCTTGGCTCTCTATGGCAATTTTTTAAAGGATTTATTTATTTATTTAAAAGGCAGAGTTATGGGGAGGGGGAAGAGAGAGAAAGAGAGGTCTTCCGGCCGGCGCCGTGGCTCAACAGGCTAATCCTCCGCCTTGCGGCGCCGGCACACCGGGTTCTAGTCCCGGTCGGGGCACCGGATTCTGTCCCGGTTGCCCCTCTTCCAGGCCAGCCCTCTGCTGTGGCCCGGGAGTGCAGTGGAGGATGGCCCAAGTGCTTGGGCCCTGCACCCCATGGGAGACCAGGAAAAGCACCTGGCTCCTGGCTCCTGCCATCGGACGAGCGCGGTGCGCCGGCCGCAGTGCACCGGCCGCGGCAGCCATTGGAGGGTGAACCAACGGCAAAAAGGAAGACCTTTCTGTCTGTCTCTCTCTCTCACTGTCCACTCTGCCTGTCAAAAAAAAAAAAAAAAAAAGAAAGAAAGAGAGGTCTTCCATCAGCTGATTCACTCACCAAATGGCTGCAGAGCTAGAGCTGGGGCAGACTAAAGCCAGGAGCCAACGGTTTCTTTAGGTTCTCCCACCTGGGTGCAGGGGTCCAAGGACTCGGGCCTTTTTCCACCGCTTTCCGAGGTGCATTAGCAGGGAGCTAGATCAGAAGTGGAGCAGCCAGGACCAAAATGGCACCCATACGGAATGCCGGTATCTCAGGTGGTGGCATTACCCACTATGCCAGAGCACCAGCCCTCTAGGGCCCTATGTCTGGCTTTGCCTGTTTGTACCTCTATGACAGCATATTAGAGACTGGGTAATTTATAAAGGACTGAAACTTGTTTTCTCATAGTTCTGGAGGCTGAGAAGCTCAATAGGAGGGGCCAGCAGTTTCGGTTGCCTGGCAAGGGCTATTTTCTACTTCCAAGACAATGTTTATTGCTCTGTTTTTTAAAGGGTAGAAATGGTGGGTTCTCACCCAGAGAGTGGCAAGTGGGCAAGAGAACCAAGGGCTATGTGAAGCCTCCTCTTCTGTTAGGACCTTAATCCCTTTCATGATGGGAGGAACCTTCATGACCTACTCATCCCTCAGAAGCCCAACTCTGTAATACCGTCAGACTCTTCCATTGCCTGAAGTTTGGAGGGGACACATTCAAACCACAGCAGTGTCCTTAGTTTTGTCATCTGTAAGAAGGGACAGCAATAGTACTTAGTGCAGTTTTTTGGTGAGGATTAAAGGGTTGGTTGATTATTGTAAAGATCAGGAGGAGTGCTTGTGTATGGTAAGTACTGTTTACTACAGTCAAGCCCTACACATCTTCTAGTTAAACTTTTTAATTGGCAAATTAATATGGTATACATTTAATGCATAACCCAATGTTTTGATATATGTATATATTGTGGAATGGGTAAATCAAGCTACCTAACATACTCATTATCTTATGTGCTTATGTACTTACTTGTTTTATGGTAAGAACACTTAAGATCTGCTCTCTTAGCAATTGTCAGATGTACAAGAAATTGTTGTTAGCTGTAGTCCCTGCAATATATGATAAGGCTCTCATATTTATTCTTCCTGACCAACTGAAATGTTGTATCATTTGACCAGCGTTTTCTCAAAATTCCTACCCGCTAGCCTCTGGTAACCACTGCTCTACTCTGTTTTTATGAATTTGTTTTTTTGGATTCCATGTATAAGTGGGATCATGCAATATTTGTCTTTCTATGTCTGGCCTATTTCACTTAACATAGCATCTTCCAGGTTCATCCACATTATTGCAAATGACAGAATTTCCTACGTTTTAACTGCTGAATAGTATTCCATTGTGTACTTATATGGGTGTGTCTCACATTTTCTTTATCTTCCACTGATCTGTTGTTGGACACTGAGATTGGCTACTTTCTTTGGCTGTTGTGAATAAACTGCAGTGAACATTGGAATACAGGCACATCTTAGACATGCTTATTTCATATCTTTTGGATGTATACCTCATAGTGGGATTGCTGGAATTTTTAAAGACTTGAATCACAGATTTAATCTTTTTTTAAAACTTAAGAAATAAAAACTTCAGGTATTTCATATACACAGATTTAAGAACATAGCAATACTTCCCTGCCAACCCTCTCTCCCATTCACATTCCCACCCTTCTTCCTCCTCCCTCTCCTATTCCCATTCTTAATTTTAACAAAGATGGCTGGCGCTGTGGCTCACTAGGCTAATCCTCCGCCTGCGGCACCTGCACACCGGGTTCTAGTCCCGGTTGGGGCGCCACATTCTGTCCTGGTTGCTCCTCTTCCAGTCCAGCTCTCTGCTTTGGCCCGGGAGGGCAGTGGAGGATGGCCCAGGTGCTTGGGCCCTGTTCCTGCATGGGAGACCGGGAGAGCCACCTGGCCGTAGCCTTCAGATCAGCGTGGTGCACCGGCCGCAGCGCGCTGGCCGCAGCGACCACTGGGGGGTGAACCAACGGAAAAGGAAGACCTTTCTCTCTGTCTCTCTCTGTCTCTCACTGTCCACTCTGCCTGTCAAAAAATTTAAAAAAAGTTAACAAAGATACATTTTCAGTTTCCTTTATGCTCATAATGTTAACCTTACACTAAGTAAGGAGTTCAAGAAATAGTCTGAAGCAAAACAAAAACAACAACAACAAAAACTTTCTCAGAAGTAGAGACAAGGGCTCTAAACAATCAGCGAATCTCAAAATATCCATTATATTCTGTATATTACCTTCTACGTACTCTGGTAGTTATCACAGATCAGGGAAAACATATGGTATTTGTCTTTTTGGAACTGGTTTATTTCACTAAGCTTTAGTCGTAGGAGTTTGTGTTATATGCTGAATTTTGTCGTCTCCAAATTTGTGTGTTAAAATCCTAGTCCTCTGTGTTTCAGAATACTACTGTTTTTGGACAAAGGAATTTTAAGAAATAAAGTAAGGTGAGATCATATGAATGGGCTTTCATTCAACGCTGTGAACTACCATAAACTTACCAATGCAGCAACCTCCCTTGGGTATATGGGGTTCTACCATTTTCACAAAAGTGTCTTGGATTAAGAATCTACATGTTGAGACTGGACTTCAGGTGAAGGTTGGGAGAGAAAAGAGAAGAAAAAAAACTCTGATAACATGAAGTGCTGATGAGGACATGGAGCAACTTGAACTCTAATATAGAAGTGCAGCAGCCATATTGATAAGTCAGTTTGGCAGTTTCTTATAAAATTTTTTCCAGAAACCTTTATTTAAGATACACAAACTTCATGCATTTCATAAATACAACTTTAAGAACGTAGTAATTCTTCCCACCCTACCCACCATCGCATCCTTCCTTATCCTCCCTCACCTATTCCAATTCTTATTTTTTACTAAGATCTATTTTTAATTAACTTTATACATATGGGATTAACTCTATACCAAGTAAAGAGTTCAACAAATAGTATGAAAAAAAAAAAACCTGTTCTTCAACAGTTGAGACAAAAGAGCTGTTCAAAGTCATTGCATCTTAAATTTTAGTTTCACTTCTATAGATTACCTTTTAAGTGCTCTTTTAACATAGATCAGGGAGAACACATGGTATATATCCTTTTGGGACTGTCTTATTTCACTGATGTTTTCCAGTTGCATCTATTTTGTTGCAAACAACAGGATTTCATTTTTTTTTTACTGCTGCATAGCATTCCATGGTGTACATATCTCATAATTTCTTTATCTAGTTTCAGTTAAAGGACATTTGTATTGATTCCATATCTTAGCTATTGTGAATTGTGCTGTAATAAACATGAGGGTACAGATAATTCTTTCACATACTGATTTCATTCCCTTGGGTAAATTCCAGGAGTTATATGGTAGGTCTGTATTCAGATTTCTGAGTTATCTTCATAGTGTCTTCCACAATGGCTGTACGAGTTTACATTCCCAATAACAGTGGACCATGGTAACTTTTTCCCCACATCCTTGTCAGCAATTGTTTTTGTTGATTTCTATATGAAAGCCTCACTAAGGTGAGGTGAAACTTCATTGTGATCTTGATTTGCATTTCCATGATGGCTAGTGATCCTGAGCAGTTTTTCATGGTCTGGTGGCCATTTGGAGTTCGCCCTCTGAAAAATGTCTTTTCAAGTCCTTTGCCCATTTCTTAACTGCGTTGTTTGTTTTGTTGTGATTGAGTTTCTTGATCTCTCTATATATTCTGGATATTAATCCTTTATCAATTGCGTGGTTTGCAAATAATTCCTCCCATTCTGTTTGTTCCCTCTTTACTTCGTTGAGTGTTTATTTTGCAGTGCAGAAGCTCCTTAGCTTGATATAATCCCATTTGTCAGTTTTGGCTTTGATTGCCTTGCCTCTGGGGTGTTTTTCAAGAACTCTTTGGCTGTGCCAATGTCTTGAAGGATTTCCACAATGTTCTCTAATAATTTGCTGGTATCAGATTGTAGATTTAGGTCTTTGACCCATTTTGAGCAGATTTTTATATAAGGTGTAGGGTAGGGGTTTTGCTTCATACTTCTGAACATGGAGATCCAGTTTTCCTGGCATCATTTATTGAAGAGACTGTCCTCGCTCCAGGGATTAATTTTAGCTCCTTTGTCAAAGATTAGTTGGTTGTAGATGTGTGGGTTGAATTCTCGAATTCCTATCCTATTCCATTGGTCTATCCATCTGTTTTTGTGCCAGTACCATGTTGTTTTGGCTATAACTGCCCTATAGTATGTCTTGAAATCTGGTGTTGTGATGCCTGCAGCTTCATTTTTGTTGTATAAGTTTGTTTTAGCTCTTCTGGATCTCCTGTGTTTCCATATGATTTTCAGCATCATTTTTTCTAGGTCTGAAAAGAATGTCCTTGGTATTTTTTGATTGGTATTGCATTGAATCTATAAATTGCTTTTGGTGGTATGGACATTTTGATGATATTGATTCTTACAACCCATGGACATGGAAGATTTTCCCATTTTTTTGTGTGTGCCTTCTATTTCTTTCTTTGATGCTTTGTAATTTAATTGTAGAGATCTTTGATGTCCTTGGTTAAATTTATTCCAAGGTATTTAATATTTTTGGAGCTATTGTGAATGGGATTGTTCTTAGAAGTTCTTTCTCAGGGCCAGTGCTGTGGTATAGTGAGTAAGGACACTGCCTGCAGTGCTGGCATCTCTTATGGGCACCAGTTCAAGTCCTGGCTGCCCCACTTCTGATCCAACTCTCTGCTATGGCCTGGGAAAGCAGTAGAAGATAGCCTAAGTCCTTGGGCTCCTGCACCCACGTTGGAAGACCCAGAAGAAGCTCCTGACTCCTGTTTCGGATAGGTGCAGCTGAAGCCATTGCAGCCAATTGAGGTGTGAACCAGCAGATGGAAGCTCGCTCTCTCTCTCTCTCTCTCTCTCTCTCTGCCTTTCCTACTTTCTCTGTGTATCTGACTTTAAAATAAATAAATAAATTTTTAAAAAATTGAAGTTCTTTCTCAGCCATTACATTTTCTGTGTCTAAAAAGGCTATTGATTTTTGTGTGTTGATTTTATATCCTCACACTTTACAAAACTCTTTTATGAGTTCCAATAGCTTTAGTGGAGTTTTTGGATCCTCTATCTATAGAATCATGTAATCTGCAAATAGGGGTAGTTTGACTTTCTTTTTCCCAGTTTATATCTGTTTCATTTCTTTTTCTTGCTGAATGGTTCTGACTAAAACTTCCTGGACTGTATTGCATAGCACAGATGAGAGTGGGCATCCTTGTCTGATTCCAGATCTCAGTGGAAATGCTTCCAACTTTTTCCCATTCAAGAGGACACTGTGGGTTTGTCATAAATTGCATTGTGTTGAGGAATGTTCCTTATGTACCCAATTTGCTTAGAGTTTTCATCATGAAAGTGTGTTGTGCTTTATAAAATGCTTTCTCTGCATCTATTGAGATGAATATACAGTTTTTATTCTTTAGCTTGTTAATGTAATGTATCACATTGTTTGATTCCTGAATGTTGAATCATCCCTGCATATCAGGGATAAATCCTATTTGGTCCAGGTGAATGATCTTTCTGATTTGTTGTTGGATCTACTGGCTAGTATTTTGTTGAGAATATTTGTGTCTATGTTCATCAGGGAAATTGGTCTGTAGTTCTCTTTCTCTTGGTGTTTCTTTTTCAGATTTAGGAATTAAGGTGATGTTGGCTACACAGAAGGAGTTTGGGAGGATTCCTTCCCTTTCAATTGTTTTGAATTACTTGAGGAGAATTGGAGATAGTTCTTCTTTAAATGTTTGGTAGAATTCAGCATAGAAGGCCGGCGCTGTGGCTCAACAGGCTAATCCTCCTCCTTGTGGCGCCGGCACACCGGGTTCTAGTCCTGGTGGGGGCGCCGGATTCTGTCCCGGTTGCCCCTCTTCCAGGCCAGCTCTCTGCTTTGGCCCGGGAGTGCAGTGGAGGATGGCCCAGGTGCTTGGGCCCTGCACCCCATGGGAGACCAGGAAAAGCACCTGGCACCTGGCTCCTGCCATCGGACGAGCGCGGTGTGCCGGCCGCAGCGCACTGGCTGCGGTGGCCATTGGAGGGTGAACCAATGGCAAAGGAAGACCTTTCTCTCTGTCTCTCTCTCTCACTGTCCACTCTGCCTGTCAAAAAAATAATAATAAAAATAAAAATAAAAATAAATAAGAAAAGAATTCAGCATAGAAGCCATTGGGTCCTGGGATTTTCTTTGTTGGGAGAGTATTACTGATTCAATTTCTGTCAATTATTGGTCTGTTTAGGTTTTCTCTGTGTTCATGGTTCAATTTAGGTAGGTTGTATGTGTATAGGAATCTAGCTATTTCTTCTAGGTTTCCCAGTTTCTTATAAAATTCAACACACTTACCATACAAGTTATCAGTCTCACTTCTAGGAGTTTGCCTAGAAGAAATAGAAACAGGCTTACATTAAACCTGTATGATCAATTTTATAGAAGCTTTTATTCATGAGTACCTAAAAACGCAAAATCCTTTAAATGTTCTTCAACTTGTGAGTGGGTAGACAAACTGTGGTACACTTTGTTCCATTCATACAGTGGACTACTACTCAGCAATAAAAGATGAACTATTCATATAAAAACAGCGTGGGGGAATCTCTACTGTTTTGTGTTAAATGAAAAAAGCCAGACTCAAGAGACTAAATACTGTTCAATTCCACGTGTATGATGTTAACAGGGAAAATTATAGAAAAAGAAAAACAATTGGTGTTTGGCATGGATGAAACATGAGAGAGCGTTTATCTATAAATGGGAGCCACAAGGGTTTTTTTTTTGGGGGGGGGGGTTATGTGTACACAGAAATTTTTCTGAATCCTCACTGTGACAGTGATTACTTGAGTTTGAGCATTTGTCAAAACTCACCAAACTGTACACTAAAAAGAGTTGATTTTACTATATGTAAATTTAAATAGAAATGCTAAAAAACAAAAGCAAGTAAAAGGGGAAAAAAAGGAGCTTCTGATTACATCAGAGCTTCTTTCAGAGCCAAGAAAGGAGCTCAAGGTCACAGGGGCACATTCCACTCACTGCTGCATATTCCACTGGCTTTAGCCAAATGTGTGGTGTAGACAGGCAGTGGGAAGAACAAGGTCATTTGCAGGGTAGACGCGTCCAGTGGTTTGACTCAGGGAACTAGAAATAGAGATAAATCTTGGGAAAGGGCATTTGTGTGTAAGTGGACAAATTGGTCCTGAGAATGAGGTTAGGAACACGTATTCTGGCATTACCTCTTTAGGAGAGAGCAAGGTGGATCAGGGCTCATGGT
Organism: Sylvilagus floridanus; assembly: GCA_949820135.1. Lineage (NCBI taxonomy): Eukaryota > Metazoa > Chordata > Mammalia > Lagomorpha > Leporidae > Sylvilagus > Sylvilagus floridanus. The sequence goes on along the minus strand of OX463239.1, from coordinate 47,996,847 downwards.
GCTTGGCCAAGAGATCTGAAAGGCCACTGGAAAACTCCCAAAACTTGGACCATTCTCTGTGTCTGTCTTTGCTAGCAATTCGGTGAGTAACGGCTTTGTCTGTCAAATGAGGCCAACTCTTTGGGGCAATCAGACTTTATAGCAGCATATTTAAGGTGTTTATATGACTTGATGGATTCTGCTTTTAATCTCAAATGTCAGGCAGGGAGAAAACGTGTTATGGTGAAGAGAACAAAGGATTTAGTTTTAACTTGATTTATGTTGCAATAAGCTTTGTGACCTTCTTCCATTGTATTAGCTTCATTAAGACTCCAGTTCCTGCTCAGGGACATAGATTGTTGTGATGATCAGGGGTGGAGGAGAATGAACTCCTTCTCTCCTCACCCCCACCCCCACCCCCACCCCAACCGCTGGTATACATCTCAGAGGGCTAGCGGGCTTCGTCCTCAGTGAGTGCTCCTCGGGATAGATCAGGATCAAAGTCATATTCACAGGAAAAGTACCCTTTCCTTACATGGAAATGAAATAATAGTGAGTGGTGTTCCCAGAGAAATAGTTGCCCAGCTTAGGGATGCAGCATGCTTCTTAAGTAACTTTGAAGATAAGAAATGATAGGATTATTGTATCTCTTTCTGTGGGGACCATGGACAGGAATGGGAACCTCTGCTACTCCTTCATTCCCAGAGTGGAGTATACCTCTTTGACTTTGGATTTGGCAGCATCTGGGCAGAGGGGAGACTCTACATGTCTTTTGGACAAGTTTGAGGGTCAGAATCCAGAAACCACTATTGGTAGTGGGGGGTGTGTGTGTGATTGGACTTTCCCTGGAGGGGACCAAGGAATGGAAGATTGAATGAGTGGCTTAAGAGTGAAGGAGACGAGATTCAGGAGAAACTGAGAACTTTAATATATATATATATATATATATATATATATATATATATATATATATATATAATTAATTTGAAAGGCAGAGTTAAAGAGAATGGGAGAGAGAGAGAGAGAAAGACAAAGACAAGAGAGATCATCCATCAACTGGTTCACTCTCCAAATGACTACAGTGGTTGAGACTGAGCCAGGCTGAAGTCAGAAGCCAGGAGCTTCATCCTGGTCTCCTTAGTGGGTGGCAGGGGCCCAAGTTCTTGGTCCATCTTCTACCACTCTCCCAGGCACATTAGCAGGGAGCTAGATCAGAAATGGAGCAGCCAGGACTTGAACCAATGCCCATATGGGATGCCAGCACTGCGGTAGAGGCCTAACCAAGCCACAGTGCTGGCCCCGTTCATCTCCATTTGTGTACTTTGCTGCTGGTCTCCTGAAGAAGACCAGTTAGGTAGAGGTTCTTGTTGACGGGGATGCTAACAGTTAGGCAGTTATCATTATCATCATTGCAGAGGGGGCGGGGGGCGATGCTGTGGCATAGTAGGTTAAGTCTCTGCCTGCAGTGCTGGCATCACTTATGGGTGCCAGTTTGTGTCCTGGCTGACTGTCTTTTAATCCAGCTCTCTACTAATGGCCTGGGAAAGCAGAAAAGATGGTCCAAGTGCTTGGACCCCTGCACCCATGTAGGAGACCAAGAAGAAACCTCTGGCTCCTGGTTCCTGACTCCTGGCTCCTGGTTCCTGACTCCTGGCTCCTGGCTTTGGATCGGCTCATTGAGGCCATTTGGGGAGTGAACCAGTGGATGGAAGACCTCTCTCTGCCTCTCCCTCACTCTGTCTATAACTCTACCTGTCAAATAAAAACTTAAAAAAAATTATCATCATTACAGATAATATTTACTGAAATTTATACCTTTCAGGTCCTGATCCAGGTGCCTATTTTTTTAAAAAAAGATTTATTTATTTATTGTGAGTGTCAAAGTTGCAGAGAGAGGGGAAGAGAGACAGAGAGTGATCTTCCATCTGCTGGTTCTCTTCCCAGATGGCTAAAATGGCATGGGCTAGGCCAGGCTGAAGACAGGAGCCACGAGTTTTTTCCAGATCTCTCACATGAGTGGCAGGGGCACAAGCACTTGGGCCATCTCCCACTGCATTTCCCAGGCCATTAGCAGGGAGCTGGATTGGAAGTGAAGCAACAAGGACTTGAATCGGTATCCATATGGCATTCTGTGGTTGCAGGTGGCACTTTGCTCATTATACCACAATACTAGTCCCCTAACATATTGTTAATTCTCATATTCACCCAGGGTTGGTGCTTGTATTTTAGAGATGTGGATGGAAAGGCACAGAGTAAGTAAGCACCTTGGCCTTGATCATACAATGAGTGGAGCATTGCCTATGCAATGTATGTCTTGATTCCATGCTCATAATCACCACCATACATGCAAAGAGCCCCCATCCACCCTTATCCCCACATAAGAAACTGCAAGCATTCATTGTCAGACAGATGCCCATACATTATCAAGGAGCTCCTTTTGGTTCTGAGACCACTGGGATGGGTGAAGCAGTAGTTTGTGGCTTAGAAGGAAGCCTAGAACATGGTCTGTATTACCCTGATCACTGTTGTCAGCACTGATACCATTAGCTCTGTGCTTCAGAGGGAAGATGATGCGGCTTTTACTCTGATACTGTTGTGTTATCTCCACGGCTGTGCCATAATGAGCTATACTTTCCTTAGTTTCTGATGCTTTATGTGAAATTTTCATTAGTGGTGTGATGGTGGTGATGGTGGGGAGGTGGGTATTTGGCCTAGCAATTAAGGCATGGGTTGGGAAGTCCTTGTTCCATATTGGTGTTCCTGGGTTTGATGCTCAACTCCTGACTTCAGCTTCCTGCTAATGCAGACTCTAGGAGGCAGTGGTGATGGTTAAAGCAGTTGAGATCCTGTCACCCACGTGAGAGACCTACATTGAGTTCCTGGCTCCTGACTTCTGTCTGGCACAGCCTTGCTGTTGTAGTCATTTGGGCAGTAAAGCAGTGGATGGGAATATGCTCACTCGCTCTCTTTGTCTCTACTCTTCAAATAAATAAAGTTTAAAAATAAAAAAAAATAATTGATTTGAGAACAAAAAACTGAACAAAAAGAGGTTTTGCTTTGTATTGATGATTAGTACTATAGACTGAATGTTTATTTTCACCCCAAATTCAAGTGTTGAAAACTAATCCCTGATGTGATGGTCACTGGAGGTGAGGTCTTTGAGATGGTTAGACTGTGAGGGCAGAGCACTCAGGAATGAGGTCAGTTTCTTTATAAAAGAGATCATTGGTCCTTCTACCACATGAACATGAGATGGTGCCATCAGTGAATTAGGAAACATCCCTCACCAGGCACCGAATCTGTTGCCACCTTGACCATGGACTTGGCAACCTTCAGAACTGTGAGAAATAAATATCTGTTGGTAATCAGCACCACCCCTCAACTTATGATATTATATTGTGAAAAGCCCATATGGACTATTAGACACAACAAATTCCACACTCTAATGATAACTGGTAACACAGAAAGACTGAAAAACTTGTGTCTGTGCATCCATAAACAAAAAAGCAGGGACTGTGGCGTAGCAGGTAAAGCTGCCACCTGCAGTGCTGGCATCTCATATGGGTGCTGGTTTGAGTCCCAGCTGCTCCACTTCCTATCCAGTTCTCTGCTATGGCCTGGGAAAGCAGTAGAAGATGGCCCAAGCCCTTGGACCCCTGCATCTGCATGGGAGACCCAGGAGAAGCTCCTGGCTCCTGGCTTCCTGTGGTGTGGCCATCTGGGGAGTGAACCAGCAGATAGAAGACCTTTCTCTCTGCCTCTCCTCTTTCTCTCTGTAACTCTGACTTTTATATAAAATAAATAAATCTTAAAAAAAAGTATTGGTAGTGGTTGTTTATACTGGTATAGATCTGCTTTTCTGCCAGTTGTTCTGTGGGCTTGCGTTTATGAGCTGAGTGCCTAAGTCTGTGATTGCAGGGCCAGCAGGGAATGGCAGAACCATAGCCTCTGCCAGGAATAACAAGCAAGCAAGCAGGAGAGAAACTTACACCAACACAGCAGCAATGGAAATGACTCCAAATGCTTCCACTATGGCTGCAGAATGGTGCTCATTTAAACAAGAAGCAAGGAGTTTATGTAATGTCACCTTCCAAATATGGAAACACACACTAAAATCTAGACTCCATTCTTGATACAGGGCATTGGAATTTTTTTTTTTGAAGATTTATTTATTTATTTGAAAGTCAGCATTACACACACACACACACACACACACACAGAGAGAGAGAGAGAGAGAGAGAGAGAGAGAAATCTTCCATCCACTGGTTCATTCCCCAGATGGCTGCAAAGGCTGGAGCTGTGCCGAGCTGAAGCCAGGAGCTTCTTCTGGGTCTTCCACGTGGTTGCAAGGGCCCAAGGACTTGGGCCATCTTCTACTGCTTTCCCAGACCATAGCAGAGAGCTGGATTGGAAGTGGAGCAGCCCGGACTCGAATCAGCTCTCATATGGGATGCCAGTCCTGCAGTTGGTGGCTTTACCCACTACGCCACAGCGTTGGCACTGACACTCCAGTTTCTTCACAGTAGTCATTGACTTTGGCTGTAAGTCCAGTCCCTCTCATCATCTCACATTTTGGCTTAGAGACTGTATCCCCTACTCACAGGCAGCTTGCATTCTCATGTCCATGCCTTTGCTAAAGGAGTAATGTCTATGTAGGAGTATCCATCTCCTCCTCCCTCATGCTTGTGCTTGTATGCCTGCACAAACATTCATGTGCCTGCCCCTGGAGTGGTGTGAGCATGGCTCTCTGGTGACAACACAACTTTAAAGAGTCATGGCAGGGGCTGCCACTGTGGCATAGAGGGAAAAGCTGCTGCCTGCAGTGCTAGCATCCCATATGGGCACCGGTTCGAGTCTCAGCTGCACCACTTCTGATCCAACTCTCTGCTGTGGCCTGGGAAAGCAGTAGAAGATGACCCAAGTCCATGGGTCCCTGCAGCCGCGTGGAGACCCAGAGAAAGCTCCTGGATCCTAGCTTCAGATTGGCACAGCTCCAGCCATTGTGGCCATTTGGGGAGTGAACCAGTGGATGGAAGACTTTGTCTCTCTCTCTCTCTCTCTCTCTCTCTCTCTCTCTCTCTCTCTCTCTCCCCCCCCCCTCCCTCCCTCGCTCCTTCCCTCCTTCCCTCTCTCTAACTGTGACTTTGAAGTAAAAAATAAATCTTTAAAAAAAAGAAAAGAGTCACTGCAGTCCTTTATGATTCTCCCTGATAGCTTTTACTTTGTAGCAAATTTTCATATTGAGGAGAGCTGATGTTGTTCTGAGTTCCATTGTGTCACTGGACCAAGACCAACAATGTCTTTCATCAGATGAGGTTTATTAAGTGTTTAGGGAGTTTATGGGAATTTGCAAATAAAATAATTAAGTTAAAGGAATGCCTTTTGTATAATGTTGCCAATGAGCCAAATCCTTTTTTGCATTTGTTTCTTATTTGTGTGTGCATGCATGCATGTGCGTGTGTGTGTTTCTAAGAGAAAGATATAATGAGGAATGTATGTATGTATTTTGTCTCTTGCTTTTCCATGAGCTCATTCAAATGTACTCTGTGATGTTTATATTTTATTCTTTATATTATAGAAAACACTGCCAATGCATTCAGTGATGGGCGTCCAACAAAGATGGCTCTGGGAGGACCATGATGTTAGGAAATGTACAAGGTTACAGCAAGGCTATTAAGCTTCATTAGTCCCCACAGTACATTCTGTACTTTGCAAGGACAGGGAGACAGATGTTTGGTCCAATGTCGCTGAAGTGCTATTTTCCTCAGATCTATACACTGAACCATATGTCTGGTGTTTTTGTCCTAAGTCCCCTATCCTGCATGTAACTAATTATATTTTGGAGGACTGCGAACACCAAAGCCAGTGTGAGTCAGCAGAGTTTATATGCAGATAATAGGTTGTTTTTAGTCACTGAGCACATCAAGGCTTCCCATCGTGCATCCTGACCATCACATACAAGACGTTTTCTTGCATCCAGAATTAAGACACTGGTGATCCTGGGTGTAAGTAAATGCTAGAACATCAAACTTGATCTTCTGGCTGTTCTTTTATGGCCTTTGTGTTTGTCAGGGTATCCTATCCTGAGAAGCATCCTTTTACTTATGAGGGGAAAAGACTGCTTTTTAAGAAAGTTTGGGATAGCTTCTGTATAATTATTCAAGAAACACTAGTGTATCTAGTATGGACTAGGCAATATGCTGGGTACAAATGATACAAAAATGAACAAGAAGGCATCATTGTTCTTCAAGATATGTCACTATGTCTGGTGGAGCTGGAAAGATGGCAGGGAAGGTGTCGTTTGAGTTGGGTCTTAAAGGATGAGCAGCATTTCGTGTTTCAGACTGAAAGATAGAAGCAAAAGATTATTTTATTGCAGATAAAATAAGTTGACATAACAAAATCTAACTTATTTGTCACAAGTTCAAGAATAAGATTTATTGAACAATTTCAATTCAGTGGTCACATATAAAACACTCTGTATTACAGTTACAGGCAGATGTCAATAGTATATGATATTTGGTCTTCCATCCCAGAATTCCCCCAAAATGGAGCCGTAAAGTAGTCAGAAGTTACCTCAGGGCCCATTAAAAAGCTTCTAGCACATTATTTTCCAATATTGTTACGTTCACGTTGAAGAGTTGTATGTGTGGATTTCAGTTACCATGGTTTACTTAAAAATGCAGATTCCCCAAAACATGGTTTAAATTTCAGTGATCACAGTGTGTTAACCAGGAAGAACTGCATGAAGCACAACATTTGCTGCTGCCTCTTCGGTCTGCAGATCACCAGGTAAATAACAGATGCACTTCATGGTCATGGTCAGTGGCTAATTGTACTGCCTCCTTGTCACTGATAATAAGTTCTGAGAAATTTTACAAAAATTGATTTCTGAAAAAGGAATTGACAAACAGAAATAAAAATACAGCAAAGAACAAAATATAATAATATTGGAAGTGAAATCGAGATAAGATGAAAATGGACTTAGCAAAGACATAGAAGACTGTGGAGGCATTAATGCTGCTATTGCTTAAGACACTCTAGAAACGCACCAGAGGAACTGAGAAAGATGGACTTATCAACGTAAAGGAAGACAATGACTGTGACAAAAAACACGAACATGTCCCAGAGGAAATGACACCAGCAAAAAAGCCTCAACTTAAAGAAACTCTTGGAGATATTTCACAATGTTAAAAATTGAAGGGATAAAATGTTGGAAACTGACTCAAATGTAGAAAGGACTTTGACAGTTTGCCCAGGCACAGAAAAGATGCTTACCTGGTAGTTATTCTATGAGAGAGAAAGCAAGTCCTGTGCAAACAACTCTTCCTAAGTTTTTTCTTTTTTTAGCAAAGAAATAAAATATTTCAATTCTCTGTGTTTCCAATTCTTATGTTACAATGTACTAAATATGTTTTATGATTTTTTCCCTTTATATACTTATAATCAGCAGTAAGAGTATTTGGTGTTTTGACAACATTTTTAAAGGCTGGGGAATAATTATAATTTTCTGTGTTGATTATTCGGGTCAATTTGCATGAATTCAGCCTGCATGGTCAGCATTATGTTTCATGCTGTTGTGCAAAGCAGGGACTTCCTGTGTTTAAAAAAATCCCAAAGACACTAACTGCCAACCTGTGTTACAAGAAGTTTAAAGGGGGCTATTGTTTTTTTCAGGGTGGATTAAATGGCTGCCTGGGATGCCAGCATCCCAAGTCAGGGCACTGATTCAAGTGCTGGCTGCTCACTTCCCATCCAGCTCCCTGCTAATGTGCTGGGAAGGCAGCAGACGTTGGCCCAAGTACTTGGGTCCTGCCTCCTGTTTGAGAGATACAAATGGAGTTCCTGGCTCCTGGCCTCAGCCCTGCCGTGGCTGTTATAACTATTTGGGGTGTGAACCAGAAGCTTTTCTCCCTTTCTCTCTCTCTCTCTCACTCTCTCTTCTGTCCCCCACCCCCTTCATTATTTCTCTCTCTCTGTCACTAGACGGAAGAAAAAAATATATTAAAATGGGCCGAGTAAAGCCCCAGCCTGCGGTGCCAGCATTCCATATGGGCGCCAGTTTGAGACTCATCTGTTCCACTTACCATCCAGCTCTCTGCTACAGCTTGGGAAAGCAGTAGAAGATGGCCCAATTCCTAGGGCCCCTGCACCCGCATGGGAGACCTGGAAGAAGCTCCAGGCTCCTGGCTTCGGATTTGCCCAGCTCCAGCCATTGGGGCCATGTGAAGAGTGAACCAGCTGATGGAAGATGTTTCTGTCTCTCTCTCTGCCTCTGCCTCTCTGTAACTCTGCGTTTCAAATAAATAAATAAAATCTAAAAAACTTGTTAAAAATAAGAAATGTTAAGGGGAATTCTTGAAACTTAAAGAGACACAAGTAAGAAGAAAATATCCGAAGGCAAGGAATCCATTTATTTGTCCTCTGGGTTTTATCATTTCTTTCCTTCTACAAATTTCGGATGATTTGTTCTTTTCTAGTTCCTCAAGGCTCAGCATTAAGTTTGTTATTTTAGATCTTTCTGGAGTTTTTAATGCAGGCATTAATAATTATAAACTTCGCCCCTTTGGCTGGCTTTTGCTGTATCCTGTAGGTTTTGTTGTTTTATTTCAATTTCCTTTCAAGTTTTTTTTTTTTTAATTTTTCTCCTTCATTTCTCCTTGCTTTGAGTTCTGTTTGCACAGACTATTTCATCGTATCATTTCAATGTCGGTCTATGTGAGTCTTCAGAAGCAAAATGAGTTTCTTGTAGCAGTATGTAGGTGGGTCCTGCTTTTTAATCCGTGGAGTCACTCTGTCTTTTAATTGAGAAATTTAAAAATAAAAACATCATTGATATTTAAGATAATTATTGATAAGTAACATCTTACTACTGCCATTTTGATACTTACTTTATATTTTTACTATAGTTCTTTTCTTTCTTTGGCCCTAAATTATACTTGGCTTGTAGTTAAGTGAATTCCTCTAATGGTGTACTTTGATTCCATGCTTATAACTTTTGATAAATATATGTTTTGCTTTATGGTATGATGTGACAAAAAAGCTTATTTGGGCTATAATAACATATCTTGACAGGATAGCAACTTTTTTTTATATAAAGCTTTTATTTAAAAAATATAAATTTCCAAAGTACAGCTTATGGATTACAATGGCTCCCCCCCCAACATGATAGCAACTTAACATGATTATAAAAATAGGAAAGAGAAAAAAATTAAAGAAATCAAATCCTAGTAAATCACTCTACATTTGCCATCGATTTCTCACCATGTTTTGAATTTTTGACTTCTATCTATATTGCTTGTCCTTTAACATTCCAGCATATAACTTTTTAGTCTTCACAATACAGACCCTAGAAGTAAACTCATATATCTAATAGCAAACTTATCTTTGACAAAGGTCATCTGGATATTCTAATATAAGAAATGTTAAATGCTTGAAAGGATAAATATATTGACCTTCATTGTACATTTCACATTAAAATCACATAGTACCCCATAAATATGTATAGTTTTATATATATTAATTTTTTAAATACAAAAAATTTTAAAAGATCCATACCAGGGGAATACATCACTCTGTTTCTGTTGTCAATTTTGTTCTTAAAGGTATATTCTTAAAGGTATATATATGGTTGTTTAAATAGGATGCTTTGAACTTATATTTCAGAATTCTTGCATTTTATAGGGCAGGGACACTTTCTTGTTGTCACACAAATTTTAAGTCGTTGTGAATAAATTTTCTCAAACAACTATTTTTTTTAATTTGACAGATACAGTTAGACAGTGAGAGAGAGAGCAAGGTCTTCCTTCCATTGGTTCACCCCCCAAATGGCTGCTATGGCCAGAGCTACGCCGATCTGAAACCAGGAGCCAGGTGCTTCTTTCTGATCTCCCATGCGGGTGCAGGAGCCCAAGCATTTGGGCCATCCTCCACTGCCTTCCCTGGGCCACAGCAGAGAGCTAGACTGGAAGAGGAGTAACTGGGACCAGAACCTGGCGCCCATATGGGATGCCGGCGCCGCAGGTGGAGGATTAACTAAGTGAGCTATAGTGCTGGCCCTCTCAAACAACTATTTTCATCTCTTTCGTTTCCCCAGTTTCTCTTTGGAGCTATTAGTAGCATTCACCTTCTCTCAGGTCAGTTATGTGTGCTTCGAGTAGAGAAAAATCCATGGGGAATTTACTTTTGTAATTGAAGGTCGTAGGGTCACCATGACCCTATGGTGTCACCACTCATGGGTCACCAGATTAGCAAAGGTTGTAAAAAATATCTATTGATGCCTGTTTAGGGTCCACCCTCCAAATGCTGGTAATATATGCACACTTTGGAATATGAATTTTTCCACTGTATATGTTACTGGTGGGACTCTGTTATGGTGCCTCATACTTCCTTAGCTCTAACTTCTTTTCATCTGAAATTCCAACATTAAATAGTGACCACTGTAGCCAATGTTCCCCAAGCAGATGTGATTTTTCTTCTCCTTTCCCCAGAGATATCTTAATTCTCATCCCTTCTGAATCTCATTCTTAGACTTGCTCTTTAATTTTCTAAGCCATTTGAATTCTTCAATAGATTTCTATTTTTCCCAATTTATCCAGAATAGGTTTCACTGATGATTTAAAAAATAAAGACTTTTTTTGTTTTTATATTGGGACAAATTAAAAAGCAAAGACAGACTTTAAAACCTTCATGCAAAAGAATAATCATGAATTATTTCTGTATCTTAAATCTAAGGCTGAGAAAATATAGACTCTTGGTTCAAGTTGATGGATTTTCCCCTTTTTTCAAATGGGGAATTTTCTAGGGGAATAGCCTCAAACTCACACAACAATGACTATATAAAAAGTAGCAGCTACTGGAGATTCAGTGTTTTATTTGACATCTAAATGAGATGAGAAACATTCTGTGACAAGAATTGTGTACTACTATGGTTTTAATGATCTGAGACTTTTTAAAATTCATATGAGTGAAGTTGAACATCTCTGCATTGGTTGTTTATATCCTTTGCAGATTTTACTTATTTATTAAATTGTGGTATACATGCATGTAGCTGGCACTGCTCTAGGTTTTTGAGATTAGTTAGTCTTGAAACCAGACAAAATACTTCGTCCTTTTGAACTCCCATTCTAGTGAGTGAAAACCTCAATGAAACTTTTCTCAGCTATTATTATTTTAATCTAGGGACTATTGAGAATCGATCAGGTAAAACACATATGACATAGATCAAGTAAAATTTTACTTGAAATGTCAACTTTTTGCTTCCAATAAAAATCAAACCCAAAGTAATAGCACTCAAAAGTTCTAAATTCTTTTCACATTTCTGTCTTTCCCACTTATTTTTCCTTTTATCACTCATAGCCAAGCTGGTAAACAAGGATGTCTAGACTGGGTGAATTTAGTGATTCAACAGTGACGAGTGTCTTGTGCGTGGCACAGGATCCTCCACACTCTTGTTGCTCAATGAGCTCCAAGTGATAGATATTTATGATCTGGAGATGGATTTCTCAATTGTAGGTGGGAGTGGTTCTGCCTCCTCAACTTGTGGAAGTGAAATGACTACGGAAATGAACATACAGAAGGCACTTCCTAGCACAGTGGCATGATATTAAAAGAAAAAGGATGATTCTTAGGCAATCAATGTGAATTTTAACAGTTCTAACTGCATTTGATCAATTAACCATGGCTACTTAAAGGAAAGGTAAATTACACCAACTTTGCTTTTCTAAAGTGGTAGAAAATGAATCTTTAAAGATACACATTTTGAAAACAACTTATTGTCCTTCTATGTAAATTCATGTTATTTAAACATCGTTTTGGGTTTTTTTTTTAGGACTTATTTTATTAATTTGAGAGGCAGAGTTACAGACAGAGGGAGAGACAGAGGGAGAGGTCTTTCATCCACTGATTCACTCCCCAAATGGCTGTAATGGCTGGAACTGGGCTTATTTGAAGCCAGGATCCAGGGCCGGTGCCGTGGCTCAACAGGCTAATCCTCCGCCTTGCGGCGCTGGCACACCGGGTTCTAGTCCCGGTTGGGGCGCTGGATTCTGTCCTGGTTGCCCTTCTTCCAGGCCAGCTCTCTGCTGTGGCCTGGGAGTGCAGTGGAGGATGGCCCAAGTGCTTGGCCCTGCACCCCATGGGAGACCAGGGAAAGAAACTGGCTCCTGCCATCGGATGAGCGCGGTGTGCTGGCCGCAGCGCGCCATCCGCGGCAGCCATTGGAGGGTGAACCAACGGCAAAGGAAGACCTGTCTGTCTCTCTCACTGTCCACTCTGCCTGTCAAAAAAAAAAAAAAAAAAAAAAAAAGCCAGGATCCAAGAGCTTCTTCCAGGTCTCCCACATGGGTGCAGGGCCAAGTACTTGGGCCATCTTCCATGTTATTCCAGGTGATCAGCAGGGAGCTGTATTAGAAGTGGAGCAGTTAGGACTTGAACTGACGTGCATATGGGATACTGCTGCTGCAGCACTGGCCCCTACATGCCACTCTATAGAGATTATGAAATCTGATGTGAAACACATCAGATGGGAGGTCAATGGGCACCTCCAATATAGCTCCCGGTTTGCCAATGGCTGTTTGACAGCTGTTTCCTGTCTGTGATATGGGTTTCAAGAACTCTGTCAAATGGATATAAGGAAAACCCTATTCTCTTCATAATGTTGATGTGATGCTCACATTTGAGAAAGTGCCAATAAAATGTGAGGTGTGGGAGTAGGTGCTTGGCCTGATGGTTAGGGTGCCTGTGGGCCACATTAGAGTGCTTGTGTTGAATTTCTGGCTCTGACTCCAGCTTCCTACTGATAAAGACCTGGGAGACAGTAGTGTAGACTTGGGAGATTGGATTTCTGCCACCCTTAAGGGAGACCTATATTTGAGTTCCTGGCTACTGGCTCTGGCCCTGGCCTACCCCTGGCCTTTGAGGGCATTTGGGGTATGGATCAGTGGATGGGAGATGTGTTTCTCTCTCCCTCCCTCCCCTCTTCTATCCCTTCCACCCTCCCCCTCTCTCCCTCCTCCTCTGCCCCTCTCCTTTGGCCTCCCTCCCTCTCTCTCTCTTCCTCCCTCTTCTTTCTCGTTCCTTTTCTGTATCTCTGATTTTAAAATAAATCAATTAATTCTTAAAGAAAAATTCTCAGTGTAACCTAGGTTTCCTACGGTAACTGAACCTTCTGCAGTTTTCGGCTTGTGTGAGGGGTAGTAAAAATGTAAGAGGTACTTTTCAGCTTGTTCAGTGGAACTTTGCAGATTTTGTTCTCACGTTGTAAAATAATCAAGCCCACTGGAATCTTTATAATATTTCTCTGAGCTTTTTTTTCTCAATTTTTCCATCTCATTTTCTTTTAGGAGTTTGGCCCCTTGAAAAGGAATTATCCAGTGGATCAGTTTAAACTAGATGATTAGAATATTGTAGCTTGAGCTAACATCATTGTTAAGGCAGATTATAACATGTCTGTTTATTTTCCTTTTATTTGAAAGGCAGAGAGAGAGAGAGAGAGAATTTTTTCTTTGCTGGTTCACTCTCCAAATACCTGCAACAGCCATGGCTGGGCTAGACTAAAGTCAGGAGCCTGGAACTCAATCAGTGTCTTCCTTGTAGAAGGCAGGGACTCAACTACTTGAACTTTGGCTTGCTTCCTCCCAGGATAAGCGTTAACAGGATGCAAGATTAGAAGTAGAGTAGCCAGAACTTGAACTAGACACTGTAATATGGGACGCAGGCATTTCAAGCAGTGATCTAATGCACCAAATGCCTGCCGCATAAGGCAAATTTTTCTTCCAAGAAAATAGTTTTCCTTGTTGATTTGTGAGAGTTTCTTTAGAATTTACTGATATCAATCTCTTATCTGTTTTTGTGTTGCAAATATTTTTTCCTATGTTGTCCATTTGTTGTCTAACTTGCGTATGTATCTATGTGTCTTTTCTGAGGAAGAAGTTTTTGCAAAATCTTTCAATTCTCTACTTTAGATGGTTCAGGATTCGGGTCTTATTTAGGAAAGCCCTTTCCTTCACAAAATTATGTATAATGGATTTTCTTCTACTTTTGCTTGGCCATTACTGTTTTAGCACTCACATGTTTAATTTGCCTGGCATTTGTTTCTGTGTAGAATGTGAGGTTGTATGTTGTATGTAGCTCCTGAGCTTCCTGAACTCTCTCAAACTCCAGCGCTTCTCCCACCTCACAGTGATGTTCATGTCACCTGCAAGGTTCATGTTGGAAGCCCAAGTCTCTGGCTCCTCTTTCACTTTCAGATAGGAGAGGAGTGTAACTGGCTTCCCCAGCAGTTGCAGGCTTGGCCAGGAAACACACTCAGAAAGGTGGGGAGATAATCCCCATGGGCTAAACTGTGGCCAATGGGAAATTGGAGGTAGAAGGAAGTTAGCAGATAAACTCTCATTTGATGTGTTTTTCCAGTGGACTGTGCAGTGGCACTGTATTACTTTTTTTTTATATTGTGTGTCTGTGGATGTCGTGCCTGGTTGTGGGCCCAGGCATGTCTCTTCATGAAGCACCAAGCAGCTCAGTACCCATTACCTGGTCTTGTCTCTAATTTTCCTTACCTCATTATTCTATCTCCCTACCTTTACTCACCTGAAATCTGAAAAACATTAACACTTAAGTCTTGGTTCAGGGACTGTTTGTAGAATACCCAAGCTAAGATAGGAAGCAGTCGGAATCTGTTTTTCCCAAGTGGGTAACGTTGTTTTGTTTTGTTTTTTTTGTTTGTTTGTTTGTTTGTTTGTTTTGACAGGCAGAGTGGACAGTGAGAGAGAGAGACAGAGAGAAAGGTCTTCCTTTGCCGTTGGTTTACCCTCCAATGGCCGCCGCGGATGGCGCGCTGCGGCCTGCGTGCACACCGCGCTCATCCGATGGCAGGAGCCAGGTGCTAGGTGCTTTTTCCTGGTCTCCCATGGGGTGCAGGGCCCAAGCACTTGGGCCATCCTCCACTGCACTCCCGGGCCACAGCAGAGGGCTGGCCTGGAAGAGGGGCAACCGGGACAGAATCCGGTGCCCCGACCGGGACTAGAACCCGATGTGCCGGCGCCGCAAGGCGGAGGATTAGCCTGTTGAGCCACGGCACCGGCCAGTGGGTAACGTTTTGTCATTGAACTATTGCATATTCTATCCTCTCTCACATGAATGTACTTTAAATAGCTTGCATAAAATGGAATTCAAATATAAATTTATCCCAGAGCAAAAATTTTTGTGGAAATCTTACACAAATCTTGCTGTTTTTATAAAATACATTTTCTGTGAATTTTGTGAAGATCCCTCACGTAACTGGTACTGTTTCTGTGCTCTCTACTGTTCCATTGATTAATTTGTTTCTTTTTTCCCATACTGTTATCAACCCTTTCATTCCTGTGGATTTAGGGTTTGATCTCTGGTATGTGCAGATAATTCTCAAATTTAACATTGGATTCTGTTTCCATTTTGATTCTCTGTCTTAGCCCCATTTTCTTCTCTGTGGAATCTGTCACCTGCTCCTCTGATCTACTGCCAGCTTTTCAGCCAACTCATCCCTTAATCCCAAATTCTTTGTGGTTTGAAAACGTGTAATAATGGGTGTTAATGAAAAAGAGACTGCTAGTAATTCCTGAGTACCTATTTTCTCCTTTTCCCACGGTGATAAATCCTCTGGCTTTTCACTAAATGAACAGTATTCAGAATGATTATTCTATTTTCTGGACTTCCTGTGTCTAGGTTTGGCTACAGAAAGAAGTTCACTGGGCTATAAGCAGAAATTTGTTGTGAAAGATTCTGATGAACTTTTTTATTTTAAGATTTTGTTTATTTCTTTGACAGCTAGAGTCAGAGAGAGAGAGAGAGAGAGAGAGAGAGAGAGAGAGAGAGAAACAAAGATCTGCCACTGGTTCACTCCTCAAATGGCCGCAATAGCCAGAGCTGAGACGATCCAAAGCCAGGAGCTTCTTCTGGGTCTCCCACGTGGGCGCAGACACCCAAGAATTTGGGCCATTGTCTGCTGTTTTCCCAGGCCAGAACAGAGCCAGATTGGAAGAGCAGCAGCCAGAACATGAACCGGTGTACACATGGGATGCCAGCACTGCAGGCAGAGGCTTAGCCTACTACGCCACAGCGCCGGCCTCTCTGATGAACTTCTTAAGCAATAATGTAAGGTATCACTTGTTGACCTGTTTATTACCCTTTCCTTCACTTGACTCTACCTGTTTATTATCCTTGCCACCTCTCGTGTACCAGTTGCCTTCTTGGATCATGAAGTTGTGGTCATGCAGAGTGAAGCAATAAGATAAAGAAGACCTGGATCTCTGGTTTTATGAAGAATCATCCAGGTCTTGAATCTCTGATACTGTAACCCCAAATTAACTTTTGTTTTCTTTAAGACCCTGTTATTTAGGGTTTTCTGTCATTTGTGGGCTAATGGCATCTGGCTAATATGTTAGAGAAAGGAGATGAAGAGTTGTAGGGCAGAAGGAAGGTATTGGCTAGAGCTGTGATTATCTCCTAATCCTGTTGAGAATCTTGTTGAGAAATTAAGTCACCTTTATGAAACCATTAGCCTGGTTTAATATGACCCTTGTGGGCTTTGGGTATATTATTTTATAAATCAAATAAACTGAAATCATCAGAAAGCTAAGAAAGAGCCATTCAGACCTTACCATAGCCAGGAGGCTTAGCAATGCATGCCACCACCCACATACTGAATTAAGTGTTTCATAGGAGTCAAATACAGTTTTTGACTTGGATTCTTGACAAAGGAGAATAGAAAGGAAAAAAGATGTTTCCCGGTTATATGATTACAATATTCCACAAAGTCCTGCTAGGGGAGCCTGGCTGAGAAGTTCAATTATATACTTCTGTTGAAGGACATGCAACTTTGGCTGTTAGAAATTAGAAACTCCATTAATGAAGATTATTTTATTATTACAAAATAATTAGTTTTTTGAATATCATCTCAGAAATGGGCATTCTCATTTAGCTATGGTATTTGGCTACTGATGAGTCAGCATGTATTCATGTAAATGTTACTGGAAGGTTCAGGAAACCTCTGATAGGTGTGATGGGCTTTGCCTAGTGACGGGAATAGAGTCCTGGCTCTAGTTTAAGGGAGGTTTATGTCTTCTCTTTAAAGCAAGCAAATATTTATATGGACTCACAGGGCAGCCTTGAGCTCCCACATACCTGCAGATCTGGTTACGCAGAGGGCTCTAGGAAACGAAAGCTAAATATTTTCCTATTTACATAATGAAATTCAGAGTGAAAGTACTGGAAGCAGGGGAGAGGGAAAGGCCAACTCTCCATAGTTTTGGGCCCAATGGAGAAGTCTTTTAGAGATTAGAGTTATTCAGGTTGAGGTTGCAGAAGGAAAGATGACAAGGGTCAGGGACCTTGGGTAAGTTACAGTACCAGCTGGGGATAAACCACAAGAAATAAAGCCAAACAACCCAATTATTATCTTGGTCATCATCTTGTTCACTTTCTTTTGAAGAGTTTTAGGGGTAAAAAGGAAGAAATTCCAATGAAAATAGGACAGGCTTTGCAATTATTGCATAGAGGGTAGGGACAACAACAAAAACCTAGCCATATCTGATCCAGCCTTAACAGCAACTTCTGTTCAGATCCCATCCCTAGGAACTTTAGGTTAAACTTTTGCTTCTAAAAAATTCTGTTTAGAGGTAACTGTGAGATGATTAGTCTATCAGCCTACCATTTTTTTTTTTTGACAGGCAGAGTGGACAGTGAGAGAGACAAAGAGAAAGGTCTTCCTTTTCCGTTGATTCACCCTCCAATGGCCGGCGCGGTCAGTGCGCTGCGGCTGGTGCACCGCACCTATCCGATGGCAGGAGCCAGGTGCTTCTCCTGGTCTCCCATGGGGTGCAGGGCCCAAGCACTTGGGTCATCCTCCACTGCACTCCCTGGCCACAACAGAGAGCTGGCCTGGAAGAGGGGCAACCAGGACAGAATCCGGCGCCGGACTAGTACCTGGTGTGCCGGCGCCGCAAGGTGGAGGATTAGCCTATTGAGCCTTGGGGCCGGCCAGCCTACCATTTATAGGGAGAAATTAACTGTCCAGTTTAAGAGCTCAGTGCTTATGAAAGTAGAATCAAGATAGGTACATTTTGAAATATGTTTGGGGCCTGACTATCTCTTGGTTAGAAAGAGGGAGGCCAGGGTATTAGGCTCTTAAATAAACAGAGGTTCAAGGGAAGGGTAAGTGCCATGCAGTAAATTGTGAGATGGGAAAGGTCACCTTTGTATCAAGGTGGCATTCTACTCAACACTTCAATGAGAAAGTGCATTTTCAAATCCCTAGCCTTTCATTTACTGATATATATCTTTAAATGATGGAATTTGAGGATAATGAATATCTAGAATTTATATTTTTGTCTTATTTAATTTAGATTCACAGCTTTAGAAGTTATGTAAGTAAGCTAGTATAATCATTATGGAAGACAATATGGGGATTCCTCAGAAATCTGAAAATAGATCTATCATATGACCCAGTCATCCCACTCATGAGAATCTACCCAAATAAAAATGAAATTAGCATATGAAAGAGTTATCTGTACCCCCTTTTAATATACCTCAATTCATGATAGCTAAGATAGGAATCAACACAGATGACTATCAACTAATGACTGGATATGCACTATGGAATGCTACTCAGCCAATAAAAAATAATAAAATCTGTCTTTTGCAACAAAATGTATGCAGTTGGAACCATTATGCTTAGCGAAATAATCCAATCTCAAAAAGACAAATATAATATTTTCTGATAGGTGGTAATTAACATAGAAGACAAAAAATTGTAGGAATGGAATGGACATCTTGTGATTTGATTCTTGTTTATAGCCCTTGTTTATACTGTCATGGAACTGTGGTATTTCTATTTTTTAATTGTTGAATATTATGAATATTATGGAATATTATACATTAAGCCTATGATTATAGAATGGATTGAAAATATGTTTTTGTAAAAATTGTTAAAGGAAGGAAGGGGATTGGGGGAGGGAATAAAGAGAGAAATATGTTTATGTTCTTAGAATTGTACCTATGAAATACATGGAATCTGTTCTCTTTATATCAATAAAAAAGTTTAAAGAGAAAAAAGGACAAAAAAGAACTCAGATAAGAACAGGAGAATTGGACAAGCTTGCTTGTATATTTGTGCATGTAGGGAGGTTCGAGTTCAATCTTGAACTGTGTTTTCTTATTTAAAAAATATTTTATTTATTTGAAGGGCAAGGTCTCAGAGACAGAGGAAGAGACAGAAAGAGAAAGGGATTTTTTCATCCACTGGTGTACTGTCCAAATAGCTGCTATGACCTGGGCTGAGCCAGGCTGAAGCCAGGATCCAGGAACTCTATCCTGATCTCCCACACTGGGTGGCAAGGGCCCAATTACTTGAGTCATCATCTACTGCCTTCCAGGTGCATTAGCAGGGAGCTGGATCAGAAGCAGAGAGCCAGGTCTAGGACCAGCTTTCCCATATGGATGCTGGTGTTTGAAATGGCAGCTTAACCTGTTGTGCCAGAACACCATCCCTGTGTTCACTTCTTAAAGACAGGTCAAGACTCCTGGTGGGACAGAACGTGCTGAATGAGCTTTCTAGGAGTAAACTCGCCCTAAGTTAAGAGGGAATCATTTAGGTGCCCTCGATCTGGCGATTGAGCTTTAGTCTGTTGGGCTACAGAGGAAATGAGGAGACTTTTGGATAACTTTTACTTTATATACTTTTTCCTGGCCCAGCCTCTCATGCAATACTGT
This sequence comes from Sylvilagus floridanus, assembly GCA_949820135.1. Lineage (NCBI taxonomy): Eukaryota > Metazoa > Chordata > Mammalia > Lagomorpha > Leporidae > Sylvilagus > Sylvilagus floridanus. The sequence continues at coordinate 47,977,122 of OX463239.1, read as the reverse complement.
CTCCATCCAGGGAGAATGTGTTGAGGATAAAAATGGAGCCTTTCACTAAACTCTCTGGAAGACACACTTGCATGATGGTTTGGACAACTTGTATGTTGTACTGATTTTCAGCTGGGTAAGAATAGTCCACAAAGGAGTGGATCCCACTTCTGGGAGGAATATCATGTGGATTTTGTGAACTGAGGCCCCAGCAGACACCGCTGTAGAAACTTGTGCATGTCAAACCAATGGTCCCGACAGTGCTCAGAGGGAAGAGGCAGTACCCCAAGTTGAGAACCCAGTGTTCAATGGAAACCCTAGTGCAGTTAAGAGTAAACCAGAACCCCACAGATGGGGGAAAGTAGAAGAGAAGTGAGAGAAAAGAAGGATGTGACACATGGTAGGTGACTTGACTTGTTTTGGAATAGGAAAAGGTCTCCCGGGGCTCCTTATTCTTGAGAGGAAGGCTTTCAGTTATGCTGGAGTGATGCAAAGATCAGAGACGCTTAATTGTGTGTGTGTGTGTGTGTGTGTGTAAAGAAAGAAGAAAGATTTGATTTTTTTATCAGCTTTTTTCTGTGTGATGACTGATCAAAGTTTTCTATCACAACACAGTCTCATTAGTTGCAACTGCTCGTCATGATGGTGACTAACAATATCCAGTGGGGAATGATGGGAGACTTGCTCCTCAGAAGACAGTGTTGCCAACTCTCTAGTGGATATCTGCATTAATATTTCTGTTTAACTTCCTTGGGTGTGTGTGTCTGTGTGTGATCTCTCCTTGGGAAAGTTGCAAATCACTAGAAATATTTTAGATCCTTCCTGCATTCAGAAGATTCCCAGGACTGAATTCTTACAGAACCCTTCAGCACAGGCACAGATCCTAGGAAACTATAGCTCATGATATCTGGCTGATTTGTGGTAGCCCGAGTTGCTAATGGGGCCAAGAACATGGGTCCAATTCTTGTATTGGCTCAGGAGATGTAACTTTCTCAATAGATTTCATACTTGACCTCATACAACTAGGTGCTGTTGTTGCAAAGGGACTCAGTGAAAATGTGTGTGTGTGGAAATGTGGGTCCATGATAGACTTGTCCTGCCTCTGGGACTGCACGTCTTTGGTGCCTGCTTGACAGGTGTTTTATCTTTTATGCAAAGAGAGCATGTCATCATTGATAAAACCAGTGCACAATTTCATTGAGCAATTATGTAATTACCTTACACAGATTATAAGTTTAACTCCTTACAACAACTATATTAGAAAGATACTAAAGTATGCTATGTTCTTAATCACTGTGTGATACTACTTCATTTTTTAAAAATTTTTAAAATTTATTTGAGAGTTAGACTTACAGACAGTGAGAGGGAGATACAGAGAGAAAGGTCTTCCTTCCATTGGTTCACTCCCCAAATGGCTGTAACGGCTGGAGCTGTGCCGATCTTAAGCCAGGAACCAGGTGCTTCTTCCTGGTCTCCCATGTGGGTACAGGGGCCCAAGGACTTGGGCCATCTTCCATTGCTTTCTCAGGCCATAGCAGAGAGCTGGCTGGGAAGAGGAACAACCGGGACTTGAACCAGCGCCCATATGGGATGCTGGCACTGCAGGCAGAGGATTAACTTGCTGTGCTACAGCACCAGCCCAAACTACTTCATTTTTAAAGATGATTTATTTAAAGGCCTAAGGAATTATAGAATCATAAGAGTTTTTAATTTAAATTTATTTTATTGTTTTTAACAGTGACTTTTTAAAATTAAAAAAGTTTTTCTTATTAAGAAAAGCATTATTAACCCAATATAAATATAAAAATAAATGGAAGGACAAAATTTTTAAAATCCTCTCTGTGTGCATGTGTGTGCTCTAACGTGCTGTGGTGAATATTTCATGGCTTGCTTTGGTTTATAGATGGATTAACCAAAGCACAATGAGGACACGAAGGGATGAAACTCAAGTCGCCCTTGGAGGTGACTCAAGGACAGGACCAGCACGCAGGATCTCTTGGTTGTTCAACTACTGAGGAAACTGGATCAGACAGATAAAATTCTACCAGGAAGCTGAGTTGGGGCCATTTCTACCACAGCAAAAACAGAGGGCAGCAGGAATCAGAATCACTTGCGTCCCTCAGAGATCCCAAGGGATGCCAGTCTTTTGTGCTAAGGACTATGAGGGACTAAGGTTCAGAGACTTCTCAGGACGGGACGGAGCTGTTTACAAGGCTCTCCTTTCAGGCAATGCCACTTTTTCCTGTGCTCCTGTTGAAACCCACTTTTGTGTATCACTGTAACAAAGTTTTGTTCCTGGCTTCTTGTTACCAGACCTTTCTCTTGCCGCCTTTTGGACGAGGCTTTGTAGTTGGGGGAATTTCAAGTACGCATCTCTCTGTCCGGTTCTTTACTCCTGCAGAGAAAGTATGAGAGGAACTAGAGGAACTAGACCCAAGTGATGAAATGCACAAGCTTTGTCGTCTCCTGCAGAGCCTCAGCAGTGAACTCTGTCATCACGGAGTCTGCTGCCCTGGTTGGAATGAGTGTCCAGGGCTGGGAGCCGGTGCTCTGTTCCTGGCACCTGTGTCCTGGGAAAGCAGTCCGTGTCCTCTGCACCGAGTCCTGAAATGTCAACACAATGGGCAGATTGGTAGTCGGCAGGGCTCCTGGCAACTGGAAGCAACAGAACAAAATAACATCACTAAATCAAAGAGATAAGAAAATGAAACTTGAGCCCTTTCCCTGGCTGTCACTGATGGTTTCAGAGAAAAGATTTCAAAAGTTTCTTGGACTTTTACACCTTCTATTCCTAAGATTAGAGTGTGGACTTCCACATAGGGTTACCTTAGGACCAAGGAGTCTCACAGGGCACCTGAGGGCCACCTGTTGCCACTTGGGCCCTCCAGAACAGTATTTGTGTTTGAAGAAACACAGGCAGATTGTTCAGAGTGTGAGCTAGACTCCCTGGACTATCTGACATGGTTTCTCTACAGGAAGCTTCCTGGGCCACTTGTACCTAAGGAGTACAAATCTTTGGATTTGAGACTTGGGAATCTGCATTTCATTAAGCTTCAGATGATTCTGAGTCACAAGAATTTGAAATACATCAACCTGCCTTTTTGCTGCTCACTGTTTTCTGAACACTTGATAGACCCTCTAGTGCTCCACTTTCCATATGCAACAAGTGTTCTCATTTTATAAGTGAGAAGCTGGGCTACAGAAAGTTTAGGTAATTTATTCTAGATTGCACAGTAGCAAGTGGTGGAGAAAGAACTGGAACCCAGATGTTTCTTCCATCTCATGTACAAAACAGTTACTCCAGTGAGAGGCCATGTTGAAGAGCAGGCAGCAGAGTGAACTCAGAGTGAGCCCAAATATGGAACAGAATAAAGATATGCGGACAGGTATGAGGTTTGTACCTTATGGAATGGTTTTGTAAAGCAAAAGGACATACTCAGTTGGTTTCCCCAATTTTATTAATTGTAGTAAAATCATGTTGGTTGCCTCACAAGTATGACTGGGTGTGTGCAGAAGAGTGGTAATTTCAGGCCTTAGAAGTCACTGAGGAACAGAGAGAGGACAGAATAGAGTAACAGAGCCTTTGTTGATTTTGATTGTATCCAATGCCTTCCTTACTTCTGGCTGTTAGCTTTAAAGTCCACACATTCAGAACCCTCTAACCCTGTGCTTGCAGTACTTATGGCATGATGTAATAGATCTATATTTTCAGCCATGAGGATTCGAGGGATGTTTGAGATTTCATTTTTTTCCAGACATAGCACAGATCACATATATTAAGGCAAGGTTATTAGTCACCCTTCTAAGATGAGAGTTTGAGCCCAAGTGTAGCATTCATACCTAGATCTAGAATCACCTGAGACCACTGATTTTATGTGTTCTCTGTCCTTTTTTACTTGTTGACATCAACATAATTTTGGAAAATGCTTAGTTCTTACATATTGTGTATTGAGAAAAATGTCAAGAGAAGCAATCTGCCTTCATTCCTTCCTCCCTGCCTTCTTCCTTTCCTTCCTTTTCCCACTTGCCCTTTCAGAAGCTATACTGTAACTGTCCTATCCCTATAATTAGTGCCATAATCTTAGATTTAGTCAAGGGAAGTGATGTCAGTTTTTATCAGCAATGAAATAATTTTTAAGAGGAATATTCCTGACTCATCTGATAGAAATTTAAACACAAGTGAAAAGATATTACTGTAACATGATGAAATTTCCATTAGGTCTTGTGTACCTAGTATGAAACAAAACTTTGAGTATGGTAGATTTTGGTGGCCCCATCCTCTTTCTCCTTTGTAAGTGTAGTTTGGACGTGCAGGAGACCTGGGACTTCAGGGTTTCTGGGGAACTTCTTTCCTAATCACATAAGGAATTTTGACTATATATAGGATTTATTCTCTCTCTCTCTTTCTCTCTCAGACACACACACACTTTTACTTGAATTATTCATGTTTCTTGGGAAAGGGAATTTTAAAAAGCAGATTGGAAACTTATCTATTTTTCTTATCACTTCAAAAATAGGAAAGTTCTTCTGATGACTTTAAGAAATCTTTGTTCACCTTGCTGTGTAAGTATCTGAATTTCATTGAGTAGAATCTCTGGATCATCATAGTAAGCCACCTTGTATTCTTCATTATTTGTCCTTTTTACGAAAGAGGTTTCATCCAACTCAAGCATTCCTGAGGATTATTTTGTAGTGAGAGATATGTGTCTTATCAGGATTGATGGTGGTTGTTGCCTACTGGGTAGGACATACTTTGGACATGACCTACCACAGAATAGAGATTCCATCTGTCAGGATAAAGGGCATGAGCTGGACGTCCAGAGACCATGCTCCAGGTAGGACTCTGCCATGAGCCGGTGGTGCCAGCTTAGGCAAGTCTGTTCCCCTCCCTGGGGCTTAGTTTCTCCCATTGTTTACGGCGCCTTTACCTCCATTACACTTCCATGCAGCTGCCAGAGTAACTTTCCCAAAACACAGCCCGAATCACATGACCTCTTTGTTTCAAAACCTACCCATAGCCCACAGCAGTGGCATTTGAACCCTGATTGTGAGTCTAATTCAACTGGAAAGCAAATCCCAGCTTCTCAGCATGAATTGCATACATCAAAAGTTGCTCAAAGAAAAATGTTTTAGACCCCTGGGTCACTGCATCCCAAAGATGTTCAAATTCTTCCCAGTCTGGCGACAGATTCCCATTCCAGTTCCGTATCCTCCAGGGTCCTCTGTAGGTCCTACACTTGAGTTCAGCAACCCTCCTGCTGCTCCTTCAAAAGGAGCTGTTCCCATGTGCTTGGGGAATCTTGCCACCTCTCCTCACCAGTGAACCCCACCCTGGCTCTGCAGACCACCAAGATGGAAAACCCTTTCTTGAACCCTCAAGAACTTTATATTCATACTTTTATTATAAATTTTATTGCATGTTAGCAAGCCTTTTCATTTTCATTTATTTCCCCTAAAAGAATGGGACCTCCTTGAGAATAAAAATAGTATGTTGTGCCCTGCATTAGTATCACATTGTTATATAGGTTACAGTGTGTGTAAACCCTCCTTCATTATATTCCTTTTTATAACTTCTTAGTTACCTTTTTGTGTTTTAAAGTTATACTTCCTATTCATTTTAAAGTTCAACAAAAAGAAGTAGAGCAATGAATTTCCAGTTTGCTCACTTTTCATTTAGTGGATACCATTAACATTACCCCATAAATAGGGTAGGACAGAAGGACTCAAGACACCCATGCTGGCTTTAAGTAACACCAAACCACAAGGAGAAAGGCTGAAAAGAAAACATGGTTTATGCCTGTTCTTCCAGTTTCTCCAGTCAGACACATTTCATCTCTGCCCTCTGCTGAAAGACATTTTCTGTTCAGCTATACTTGAGGATAGTTTTTTATTTTATTTAAATTTTTTCTTGAGGATTGTGGAGGTCTATAAGGTTTTTTTTTTCCAAAACAAATTTATGTATTATAATCAATTGTTTGATCTTTTAAAATTTTCTCTTTTTATAAAATGATTGAGCTAACATTTAAAATTTACCTTACAATCAAAAGCATAATACTCCACTAAATGAAGAGTTCAACAAACAAAAAATTAAAAGCTCATAGTTCAGCAGGATGAAAGTCAAGGGTTGTACATCTATACCTGTAGATTGGTTTTTTTTAAAATGTTTCTTTAAATATTCATTTATTTAAGGGGTGGGTAGAGAATGTTCCTTACTGGGTCACTTCCCAAATGCCTGCTATGATTGGGACTGGGCCAGGCTGAAATGAGGAGCCAGGAATTCAATCCAGGTTTCCCACCTGTGTGGCAGGAATCCAATTACTTAAGCCATCACTGTTGCCTCCCAGGGTCTGCACTGGCAGAAGCTGGAGTCAGGAGCCAGAACTGGGTGTCCAACCCTGGTGCTATGATATGGGACACAGTTGGCTTAACCAGGATCTTGACTGCTAGGTCAAACACCTGCCCCTGCACTTATGGACTGTAAATCAACTTGATCCTTGTATGTCTGATAATGTCTGACTTTGCTTTTACTATAAATGGCAATGCATCTGGGTATAGAAATCTGGATTGGTATTTATTTACCCTGAGTCTTTTGAAGATATCCCTTCGTTGTCCACAGAATTCCATTTATTCTGATGAAAAGAGTGATGTTAGGATGCTTATTATTATTTTGTATATTTCTCTTTGACATGTCAAAAGTTTGTACTTGTTCTTGTTTTTCTAATTTAGTAACAATGTGATCCAACATAGAATTTTAAAAATATATGTTCTCTCAGAAACTGATGTAATTCTTCTAACAGACAACTTATTAATGTTTTGTATTTGACAAATTCTCACAATTATCTATATGAATATTTCTTTTCTTGTTTCTATTCTTTATTTATGGAGCTCATACAACAATATAAGGAGTTTCTAAATTAAAAAGCCAAACCATAAATTCTCCAGCAGCAACAAAGAGCAATTCAAAATAACAACAATAAAAACAATTTTATGGAGTTTGGATGGAAAAGTACAATATTTATAGATAAGTTTATAAATGATGAACATGATTTCAGTATTCAGTTTTTGCATCTGTGTTTAATTCCTATATTTAATTCTCCTTTTATTTTCTGCAGTAATTTACATTTTCTTTGTTTAAAAAAGATAAATGTAGATGCTTTGCATTTCTTGATGAATTTATTCCCAGCTGATTTATTATTATTATAGATTTTTAAATTTTGTTTTTATTTTCTTAAACATTATTTGAGAGGCAGAGATAGAACAAGCGAGCTCTCGTCTTCTGGTTCAGTTCCCAAAAGCCCACAACAACCAGGACTGGGCCAGTTTGAAGCTAGGAGCCTAAAATTCCATCCAGGTCTCCCACACGGGTGGCAGGGGCCCAGGCACTTGTGCTACCATCTGTGAGGCCCAAGTACTGGAGTCACCGTCCACTGCCTCCCAGCATGTGTTAGTAGGAAGCTGGATCAGAAAGGGAGTAGCTGGCATTCTGATATGTGTTATGGGATATGTGTCACACACATCCGGGTGTGACAACTCAACCTGCTGTGCCGCAGCTCCTGCTCCATTGCCACCATTTCTGCTTTAAGTATGAAGCTGATTATTGATTTCCAATAGATATTATTTTTATCCTTTCAGGGGTGGAGGACATTTTTTTTTTTTCAGGGCTAAGGGTCATTTGGACATTTATAACATCATTTGCAGGCCATACAAAATCATGAACTTAAAAATTAGGCTGTCATAGATTTACTGAACTTTGAGTCTCACTTGTGGTTGCCTTGGCATGGTGAGACCAAATGATTTCATGGGCATTATACAGCCTGTGGGCCATATGTTCTCCAGCTGCAAATCTCCCTTTCCTGCTTCACTACAAGTCTTAAATGAAGGAATCAAAGTTCACGTTAGTCACATACCCTTTAGACAGCTTTTATCATGGTCATCTATTTTCCTTTGATCTAGTAATGAACTATAATAATACAATTCTCAATATGAATGATCCTTTTATTCTTGAAATAAAACTTACTGGAACATTTAAAACTATTCTTTTAATATTCATCTGGATCACATTGACCGACATTGTATTTTTGACCTCTATATATATCATCCAAGATACTAATAGTATGTGTAGGTCATGGTATGGGTGTGTGTGTGTGTGTGTGTGTGTGTGTGTTGACGTTGTGAGGTTTTGGGTGTTAAACCTCTATTAACATTAATTTAAAAGCTTTCCATGTTTTCAAATTCTCTGAAACAACTAAAAAATGTAGGCATTGTATACTACCTAAACCTGGTAATTATTTAATTTTATTTGAAGAGAGAGAGAGAGGAGGGAGAGAAGGGGAGAGATGAGAGAGAGAGAGAGAGAGAGAGAGAGAGAGAGAATGAATGAATGAGAGAGAAAGATTGAGAGAGAATGAGAATGAGAATGAATTTGGGGATGAGAATGAATGAATCCTATTTTCTGGCTCCCTGAACGCCTATAACAAGGAGTGTGGTCTGGGCTGAAGTTAGGAGCTGAGAACTCAATGCTGGTCTCCCGCATGAGTGATAGGAATTCAGGGCTTGAGTCCATCACCACCTGCTGCCTCCCAGGACACACATGAGCAGGAAGCTGGAATCAGGCGTTGAGCTGAGACCCAAGCACAAGCACTCTGATTTGGAATGTGGGTATCCTCAGCAGCATCTTAACTGCTGTGCCAATTGCCCGCCCCAGAGCATAGTAATTTTTATAGCATTCTTTTTATCTCCCCCCACCCCACCATTTTTCTCTAGTGTATTGAAGATTCTGTCTCAAAGAACCATTTTTTCCATTTAAGTTTTACAAAAATTTTTTAATATATTAATGCTTTCAATTGTGTTAGCATAGAATTATGAGAAATATTCCTTTGTAGTACTGACATATTGTTAAAAATTAGTGGAGAGGCAGAGACAGAGAGGGCTCCCATCCACTGTTTTACTCCCCTAGGGGCTGAAGCTGGGAGCCAGAAACTCCATCTAGGTTTCCCACGTGATGGTAGAGATCCACTACTTGAGTCATCATTCTTGCTGCCTCCCAGGGTCAGCATTAACAAGGAGCTCAATCAAGAACCAGAACCAGACCTTAAACCCCAGTGCTCCACTATGGGATGTGGGCATCTTAGTCAGCATCTTAACAGCTAGACCAGTGCCTGAATCCTAATGTTAATATTTTCTCCCTGCAAAAGTTACTTTTTCTTCTACTTTTTTCTTCTTGCTCATTTATTTTAATTCTTTCTTATTTAATATTTGAGATATGTATAAGACTAGAATGTTTTTTCTAAACTTTGCACAATATTTTTAACAGACTCAGAGTATTTATAGATACATTTTAAGAATATGGTGATATTCCCTTTTGATACATAGCTTGTTGCTATCATTTTTTTCTAAAAACTTTGAAACTGCAAGTTTGATTTCCTCTTTGACTCGAGTTATTTGGGGGAGTGTTTTATCAGCTCCTTTCTGACACTGACCCTTTTCCTGTGGTGAGATGATAGGCTGAGAACGTTCCTATTAATAGCAGCAATGGTGAGGGAAATTTAAACCTAGACATGACTGACAGAGACCACGTGGGTGAAGCGCTTGATTAGCAGTCTGGTGATTTCTTGGAGAAGGGTGCACAAAAGAGGGCAAAGGATGCTGAAATGGAAATGGGAACGAATCAGAAGAGAACTCCAAGAATAAAGCAAGGGCTCGCCTCAGTTCTGGCTTCTCCACAAGCAGTGGCTTAGGGATGTAGTTCTTCTCCCAATTTACCCCTCTTCTCTGGGTTCAGCAGGTGCTGAGTGCTGGGGGAACATCAAGAATCCCATGACCATATCTCTGCTTCTCAGAGTATAGAGTAGCCACATGGGGTGCCAGCTTGAAGAGGCAAGGTGCATGTGCCACCTAGGATGGAGAGCCCTTAACTGAACCTGCTTTTGCATCCAAGGGATCTTCTCCTAGGAAGTATGAAAGGAACTCCCTAGAAGTGGTGATTTGTAGAAAAGCTGGATAACATATTGCTTTCTCTCTCAAATATGGATTGCAGCAATTTCACCCATGCCTTTTGCCACAAATGACAGAGTAACTCTGTTTAGTAAAAATGAACTTTATTTTTGGATCCTGTTTTTACATTTTTTGTCTTCTATTTTTTAGTACATCTTGAGTAATGTCTGTGTACAGTTTGACAAGTAAACCTTCAAAACGATGTGCAGTAACTTGATGGAGGCCTGAAATGAATGGAACGTGGGGTCAACTGGTACCTCCTTGTCACAGGTTCTGAATTCATATTTGTCCTTTATTTTATCTGGGGCAGATTTTCAGAGTGGGGGAGTGTGTCTTCCGACCTCTTTCCTGTTGTTTTTGATTTGCTAGTTGGAAAGGGCTCTCAGAGTTTTGGATGCTGAGGTAATACATGTGATTTTCCCGTGTATGGATGTCTTTGAAAGTGAGCTTCCTGATTCTGCCTTGTGCTGGCATTTCTGTACTGCCTTCTCATAGCAGGACATCAGTGTTGGCTGGCAACTCGTGCCGGACTCGGCCTGAATTGCAGCAGTGAGGTCAAGCCCTTTGGTCTGGAACCAGCAGAGGAGTGTGTGCATTTTGAAACAAAATCTACGCAGTAGTGTTGGTTGCAGAAATTTGAGGAATTGTATTTTCAAGCTCATTTCAATTATTTTAAAAACTTTTTCTTCCAAATCTGATTGGGTCTCTTTTCTTCCCTTTAGAGAATTTATTTCTTCTCCCAGTTCACATGCATCCTCAAGAAACAATTTGCTAGATTCATTTATCTTGAGGGTCTATTTCTTGATTTTAGTAAAAAGTTGTTCCCAATACCAGTCCTTCAAGCACCAGGGTACATGAATATCATCTGGGCCCATGGCTACCTGAATAAAAGGCCACATTTTCTGGCCTCTCTTGCAGCTACCCAAGTTCTGACTAAGTTCTGGCCTTTGCTGCCCCTTCCTTGGCCCCACCCTCCTGTCCCACTGAACTTAATGCAAATGTGCTGGGGACTATTTCAGGCCATATGACATCGGACAACAGTTGTGAGTGGCAGAGCAACAAGATGGAAGGAGACTGGAGTTTGGCACTGAGGTGCTTCTGTATGAGTTCAGCTTGTGCTCAGTTTGGTTTGGATTTTATTCCAAGAGTTGAGTCTGATCTTAATGAAAGATGGGATGTGGATTGATGAATCTAATCACTTTCGAAGACATCCATACATGGAATTGAAATCATATTCTGCTGGTCTTGAATCAGAAGATTTTTTTTTGGCAATCACATCAATAATAATCTTACTTAGATTTCAGTTGACTCCTTGCTTCAACAAGAATATTTTTATTTTAGTAAATTAGAGGAGCTCTCTCAAGGCTGGTGCTCTGGTGTAGCAGGTAAAGTCACAGCCTGCAGTGCTGGCATCCCATATGGGCACTGGTTCAAGTCCCAGCTGCTCCTCTTCCAATCCAGCTCTCTGCAATGTCCTGGGAAAGCTGTAGAAGATGGCTGAAGTCCTTGGTCCCCTGCACCCATGTGGGAGACCCAGAAGAAGCTCCTGGCTCATGGCTTTGGATCGGTGCAGCTCCAGCCGTTGCTGCTAAGTGAACCAACAGATGGAAGACTCTCTTTCTCTCTGTCTCTCTCTCTCTCTCTCTCTCTCTCTCTCTCTCTCTCGGGCAAATTAGGCACACGAGGTAATCCAAAGATGGTGCCTAAAGGAAGTAAGGTGGGTGGAACACAAAGTTGTTTACCACCAAAGCTGATTGGCTGCGCAGCATCAGGGGAAGTGTTGACAACTGATGACGAGTATGTAGACATATGACTAGTCCTATAAAAATCGCCCCATAAAATGACCGTTTAAGTGATTGGTTGGTCATTATGCCCTGCCCCAATGACTCTGCAGTTTTGTGACTTGAAAGGCTTTGCTACACATGCAATAAATGAGTTCTTGCTTGACTTGGCTCCCCGCTACGTCTGATTGTCTCCGGGATCCTGAGGCTGGGAAATGGGCGAGTGGTGCGCTTACCTTTCCTTGGTCCCAGTCCATCCTTGTTCAGGTGGACAAGACCCTGCACTCTCTCTCCCCCTCCCTCCCTCCCTCCCTCTCTCCCTCTCCTTCTCTCTCTGTGTAACTCTGACTTTCCAATAAGTAAATAAATCTTTAAAAAAGAGGAGCTTTTTGTAATGGCTATAAAATAAGCACCTGATACAAATACTCAGTGATAAGCCATGAAGGAAGGTTAGCAGCTTAGCCTTGGAGTCTTGGCTCCTGAGAGAATATTTTGGTGGAAAGTAGGTTTACTTAATGCCACAAACCCCAATAAAAGGTTTGCTTCTTTTCTTACAGCTCTAGATTTTGAATTTTTAGTATCATATCTAGTAGTTGTGTGCAAAATAATATTGAAGATGGGAAGGAGTTGGAAGATTTTTGGGTCTTTTTGTTTTCATTGTACAAATTTTATGTCTTAATCCCATTGTTCGCAAGAATAAGCTCCCCAACGTGAAGTAGCTGTTACTTATTCCTCTGCTCCTATGTAGCAGTAACTAAAAGAGAATATATGCAACTTTTTGGTCCCTCAATTCATCCCAAGTGGTTGGGACTCTTGCACATGTCCCCATTTTTCCAGATTTGTTTTGGGAACAAATAACCTTTTAAAAATTAATTTGTGTCCTAGGTCCTGTCTGAGAAGCATTACTGTGGTACTGAAAGGGATCCCAGCTGATCTCATGGAACTCCTGCTTCATACCCAGGGCGAGCTGAGCATGCGCACACAAGATAAGCGCTCTGCAAACAGCACACCCTTTGAATGTGAGCACAGCAAATAATCCAGGCGCTTTCCTTCCCAAGCCTTTCCATTCCAACGCCCTGGATGACTGTGGGACAGAGAGGAATAGCCTTGCCTCTTTCATGGAAGGAATTCTTTGATGTTAGGGACTGAACTGGGCTGCTTGCAGCCTGTAGTGGGAGGGAGGTGGGAAAGGGGATTTAAAGTTCATGGAGGAAGCTGCTGTCTTTAGGGCAAGCTGAGAAGTGACCTTCAGAGCTTGCCAAGTCCTTGAGGGAACATAAGTTGCCTTTGGAAGGCTTCTCAGCATCCCTTCTGTGGCCTTGAGCCCCAGGCCCTGGTGAGGGCTCTCTGATGTGATCTGAGAGGGTCAGCACAGCCAGCAGGGATGTGCCCTATCCACACGGGAGGCTAACCAGTGGCATTTACAAGCGGAGACTGGGGAACTGAAATTTACACAGAAACTCTTATCCCCAATGCCTTAACTGTTTGGCTCTGTTGGCTGCTTTTCTACCAACAAATGAGAAGGGGGAGTTAGTTTTCAAGCCACCACTCGTACAGAACTCACTGATGCAAGGTACATGATCCTTTCCTACTGAATCTACAAGCTTTAAACCCTCTCGGAGCGCTGCCACATATCTCAACATGGTCCTGCTGACCCCGCAACTCCGAAAAGAGCCACAGCTTTCCCTGACCCAAACTCCTGTTTATTTAATCCTTTTAAAATTAGGAAGGGTTGCCAAACCATAGTTTTTGTTTGATTTTATGTTTGTACTCTCCCAGGGACATGAGTAACGTCAATTTTAAAAGAGGCCATGTCCACGGTTATGGTCTAGTCTTTGCCTTTCTGCTTCTCAGGCACCGACCGACGCTGTTGTGTTTGGGTTCCCAACACTGCTGAGAATGTTGAATTACAAAGGCCCTGCTCACTGTGCTCTGTCTCCGCCTCTCGTGTTCTCATTCTCCATCTCTGATACACATTTTCACACACTGGACTCTAAGGGGAGAAAACCAAACCTTAGACCCTTAGTCAATGAACGAAAGAGACTTAGTTATTTTGTATTTGTGTCCATGTACATTTTAAGGCATCTTTTAAAAACTGAAAATGAGTTTCTGAAGCCTGAAAGTTTTGGTGCCATAGGATTGGCCTGTCAAAACACCTGGGAGAAATTTGGAGCCCACAGCCAACATGCTTTTTCAACTTAGTTCTTTCCTAGGTTTCCCAAGTTTGGACAAAGGTTAGAAGTTTTCTGAGTCCCAGTCTACTTTTTATCAGCAACTTTCAAGGGCAAAACCAAGACTTAAAAAGGTTCGGAATAATATCTTCACTTTCGTTCTAGCTGGGTGAACTTGGAATATTACTTGATTTCTCAAAATCCTCATGTGCAAATGCAGATAAGACCTACTTCTTTCTTGTGATGAAATGTGTTGTGCTTACAAAGCGATAGAGCCAATGTCTGGTGACAGTGCACAAGAGACGTTTCTTTTTCTCCCCCAGCTTCCCCATGCCTGTCTGTTGGCTTCTTTACTTGTGTGAGCATGTACAATTTAGCCAGACTAGCCCAATACTCTGCAACAGTTCCCAAGGTGGAGGGAAATGTTCAGCTGAGGGATTGCAGAGAGAGAATTCTTCCTGAATGCACAAGGACAGGGAAGAAAACTCATTTTCTTGAGATCTCTAATGTACCAAGCACCTTAAGCCACTCATTTCCATATTCATTTGTTCTAGGAATAAGCAGGGAGACTGAGCTGAAGGGAACATACTAACTACATGGTCTGGTTTAGATGCGGGATGCCTGGCTGCTCACATAGAACAAGCGTGGAGGACTTGTGCCCAGTGGTGTGCTAATGTACATTGAATAGGATGTACATAAAAGGTCACCTATCTAAGGGGCCACCTGTCCTGTTTGACCTTTCTTACTGGAAGGGTAGGAGACATGACAGTATACGCAGTGTCCTCTGGAGGCGGGAGGCCAGGTTGCAGGAGTTTGCTGGGTCTTCTGGACATTCAGTATGATCATTCTTGAAGACAGAACCTGTGAAAGAGGGAAGTCTTTGGTGCTTTTGCACAGTGCTGAGCCCTTTGTTGACGTAAAAACGTTGAATTGTGTTTAGTGAAGGGAAAATATCCCTTCATGCTGATAAGCCCTCCAAACCCTTTTATGAGATGGCATATTTTCTTTTCCTCTCTGTCCTCACTCAGAGTTTGAGGAGATTAGCTAGTAAAGCATTGGCCATGGTGTGGAGTGGTATTCCCAGAGGGATTGATTCATAGGATTTGGCCCACATTTACCAACTTGATGGATTTTTTTCTAAACCCTTTGATACTTCTTGACCTTTGAACTGTAGCCCAACTGGTTGTATGTACTGAACAAAAACATCTCGGCTTGCTTTTTTATTGGAAGTATAGTTAACAATACAAAGCATCCCAGACTCAGGTCTTAAAATATGGGCATTCAAAAGAAATTAAACTGGGATCAACTGAAGATATATTAGAAACATATTGATTAAGGCTGCTGGAAATTGGAAATCAAAGCTCTCAGGAGTCTCATTGTTTTGACACTGATGTATGAATGTCAATCCAACAGACTAAAAAAAACTGTCTTATAATTTAGGATACTATTAAATAGTTCCACTGAGCTTGTGAAAGATCCCCAGAGGCTGACTCTGACAGTCTATTAATGCAAATGTAACACACAATGACTTTCTTTCTTCATGTGAATGCTTACTCAAGATGATGGACACTGGGGATTTTTTTTGACCAGGAAAATACAATAATCCAAAGACTGTGGCAGAGAGCACCATATGGAGGGAGTGCCATATTGAATCATTTGCTTAGTGATGGAATTTTGTGGAAAAATGACTAGTGTAACATAGCATATGGAAGTACTTAAAAATTCATGGAAAGTAGAATTAAAAGATATTTTACTTTGGTGCAAAATTTTTTCGAAATTCATGCATACTTTTTTCATTAAATGCATTTTTTCCCCCAGAAACTTTTTATGTAGGGAATACAAACTTCATGCATTTCATAAATACAATTTTAGGAACACAGTGATTCTTCCCACCCTACCCACCCTCCCACCCACACTCCTACCCTTCTTCCTCCTCTCTCATCTATTCTCATTCTTATTTTTTACTGATTTATTTACAATTAACTTTATACACACACAATTAACTCTATACTAAGTAAAGAGTTCAACAAATAGTATGAAAAAAAAGTTCCTCAGCAGTCGAGAAAAAAGCTGTTCAGTCATTGCTTCTCAAAGTGTCAATTTCACTTCTATAGATTACATTTTAGGTGCTCTATTAGTTATCACAGGTCAGGGAGAACATATGGTATTTGTCTTTTTGCAACTGGCTTTTTTCCACTAAGTATGATGTTTTCCAGTTTCATCTCTTTTGTTGCAAATGACAGGGTTTCATTTTTTTTTTTACCCCTGTGTAGTATTCCATGGTGTACATATCCCATAACTTTATCCAATCTTAAATTGACAGAAATTTGTGTTGATTCCATATCTTAGCTATTGTGAATTGTACTGCAATAAACATGGGAGTACAGATAACTTTTTCATATGCTGATTTCATTCCTTTGGGTAAATTTCCCAGGAGTAGGATGGGAATTCCCATATCATAAGTCTATATTCAGATTTCTGAGTTACCTCCATACTATCTTTTATTTTTATTTTTTTGACAGGCAGAGTGCAGAGAGAGAGAGAGAGAGAAAGGTCTTCCTTTTCCGTTGGTTCACCCTCCAATGGCCGCTGTGGCCAGCGCACCGCGTTGATCTGAAGCCAGGAGCCAGGTGCTTCTCCTGATCTCCCATGAGGGTGCAGGGCCCAAGGACTTGGGCCATCCTCCACTGCACTCCCGGGCCATACCAGATAGCTGGACTGGAAGAGGGGCAACCGGGACAGAATCCGGCGCCCCAACCGGGACTAGAACCCGGAGTGCCGGCGCTGCCGGCGGAGGATTAGCCTATTGAGCTATGGCGCCGCTGGCCTCCATACTATCTTTCACAATGGGTGTACCAATTTACATTCCCACCAACAGTAGATTAGGGTACTGTTTTCCCCACATCCTCTCCAGCATTTGTTGTTTGTTGATTTCTGTATGAAAGCCATTCTGACTGGGGTGAGGTAAAACCTCATTTTGGTTTTTTTTTTTTTTAAGCTTTTATTTAGTGAATATAAATTTCCAAAGTAAGCTTATGGATTACAACGGCTCATTGTGGTTTTGATTTGCATTTCCCTAAGGGCTAATGATCTTGAGCATTTTTTTCATGTGTTTGTTGGCCATTTGGATTTCCTACAAACTCTTAAGAGTCTCCAAGAGTCTCTTGGAGTCCATCAGGTAAAGGATGAATTAGACTCAAAACCACAGTCTGATTCGTTATCTGACAATATTTCCTTTTAATAATGAGTTATTTTTTGAGGCTTTATTTACTTGAAAGGCAGCATTACATACACAGAGAGAGAGAGAGAGACAGACAGAGACACATATACACACACCATAGACTTCTTCCAGGTCTCCCACCTGGGTGCAGTAGCCCAAGCACTTGGGCCATCCTTTGCTGTTTTCCCAGGCACATTAGTAGGGAGCTGGATTGGAAGTGGGACAGCTGGGACTTGAACCAGCGCCCATATGGGATGCTGGCACCACAGGCAGCAGCTTAACCCGCTACACCACAGCCCTGGTCTCTAATAATGAATTCTTCAAAAATTTAAATAAATTTTAAATTTTTTTTTAAATGAACCTAAGCAGTTTTTTTTTAATATAATACTTTTGAGGAGTTGGCTTCCAAATTTCTTTTTTCTTTGCTCTTCAAAGCTGCAAGGAATAAGAGGAGTTTGGTGTTCAGAGATGCCACATGGCAAAACAATAGCTTTCATCCTAGGAACTCTTGGGCAGCTGAAACCTTAGGGCATTGCTGGCCCAGTCTGAACAACCTGTCAGCTCTTCTCAAATGCTTTTCCCTTTGTGCTTCTTGCCTTGTTAAGAGAGCCCCAAATAACCTTACGCGATTACGTATTCAAAACATATTTTGATCTCCAATCATGCTTCAGGTAAGGAAGCAGACACTGAACATCAAATGAAGGACAGCCCCAAATAGTCTCTGTTCAAGTAGTTTAAATCAAGCCAGGGAGACAGCCTTGTTAGTTTAATAGTAATTGTGCACAGTATTTTTTATTGTGTAATAGTGTTGCTTTAAATTGCAATGAGGTCCATTATAAGCTAGTTTACAAAATGTTCAACGACTAATGAATTTGAATAGTCATTCTCTAAACAGTCATACGCACGTCATCATCTAATTGTAGTGCTGACAAGAATCGCACTGGCAGCTTAGGGTGTGATGTGTGTGTTTAATGGCATCCTACTCTAATCTGTGGACCCAGGGAAAGATTTCCTCAAGAATTGGCATTTGGACTAAGACTTGAGGAATGAGGACAAAATTAGCCAGGGGAAAGGAAATAGATATGAAGACCAGGAAAATATCTAGGCTGAAGCAACAGAATAAGCATAGAGCCTGGAGCTTTTGAAACCAAATCCCAATCTGGAGTGGCAAACCCTTTCTGGGAAGTTCCAGATAGGTCTCCTTGTGGTTTGAGCACAGAGAGAGTTCAGAGTACTTTCATATATGCTATCAACCATTCCCAGCCCCACCTAGCCCCCTCCTTTTTTTCCCCGGCCTTCTCCCCTACTCTCAGTCCTCTGCCTGTAAAGTTCAGTCACAGGAAAGAACCCACATGTTTACTGGCCTCCTCCTTGACCCTGGTCAGCAGAGCCCTGTAGAAGACATAGGTGTCTAGACAAAAGATTGGTTAGCCTTTGTGAAAGTCAATGTTCCAGGTCTGACTCAATCTGACCAAGAGCCAGAAGAGAGATGATAAGGTTGATGAAAAAGATCTCTCTAATGAACGGCAGTAAAACACAGCCCAAAGGTGAAGGCAAGAAGCCGCCTTGGCATTGCCTGAGGCTGCTGGCCCCAGACAGGCTCTTGAAAGCACTCAAGGATAAGAGGTGGGAAGGTTGTTTTATTTCCTCCCCTCTTACTTGTATTTTAACGTTTTCCTTCCTTTCTTGCTAATCTCTATCCCTTATACCCAAACAGACAGGCTTTGTTTTTTCCGAGGAAGTGGAATAAAATGTCTAAGTCACACAGTGCCTAGGAATGGGGATTTCTAAAGAAAGGCAGCTTTCCTGTGGTCCCTTTCTTTTTAACCCTTCCAACTTCAGTGTGTTCACGTTTAAAGTGACTGGAAAGTTGAGCGTATGATGTCACCATGAGGACTGAGAGATTAAACAACAGATTGAAAATGACATGGAAAGTTGGACACTATAGGGGAAAATTCTCTCTGCTGTTCCCTGGCGTCTCTGGGTAGCCATTGCCCATGGTGGAGGAATTGTCCGTCACCTTATGTACACTTAAGGGACCTCAGCTCAGGGGCCACCAGTGGAGTAGTAATCTCACACCAGGCTGCTTATTTTTCTTCCCAGAAATAAAGATGTAAACAGAGCTTCAGTTATTAGCCTGGAGGCATAGTTTGCTCTCAATGAGAAAAATTCAAAAATTAAAACCATATCTAACCTTTAAAACATACTATTAAGCACTAAGCCTTTTTAACGTAAGACCTCATTCCGATCCTTTATAATGATCCTTGTGAGGTCAATTGTTAGCTGCTTATTTAACACAAAAGGAATTTGAGGCTCAAAGAAATTAGTTCTCTGGATCAAGACCATATAACTAGTAAGTAGCAAAGCTGGGATTTCACAGGTGTTCTGGTGTTAGGCCCAGTGATCTCTCCACTAACTGTCTCACTTGTGGGATGTGAGGGCCTTGGATACTTTTAAGTAAATGAGGGTTCCAAGAACTCAAGCTTCTTTTAATGGTTTTTTTAAGATTTTATTTATTTGAAAGGTAGAGTTTCTTTCTTTTTTTTTTTAAGATTTATTTATTTGAAAGTGAGTTACATAGAGAGGAGAGAGAGAGAAAGAGAGAGAGAGGTCTTCCATCTGCTGGCTCACTCCCCAACTGGCTGCAATGGCTGGAGTAGGGGCCCAAGGACTTGGGTCATCCTCCACTGTTCTCCCAGGCCACAGCAGAGAGCCAGATTGGAAGTTGAGCAGCTGGGTCCTGAACCGGCACCCATATGGGCTACCGGTGCTTCAGGCCAGGGCGTCAACTGGCTGTGCCACAGCACCAGCCCCGAAAGGTAGAATTTCATACAGAGAGAAGGAGAGACAGAGAAAGGTCTTCCATCTGCTGGTTCACTCCAGGAGCTTCTTCTGAGTTTCCCATGTGGGTGCAGGGGCCCAAGCTTTCCCAGGCCATAGCGGAGAGCTGGATCCAAATGGGAGCAGCCAGGACTAGAACCGGCAGATACCGGCACCACAGGCTGAAGCTTAGCCTACTCTGCCACAGAACTGGCCTCTAAGAACTCAAGCTTCTAAAGTAAGTAGTGTTGCATTCAATGGGAAGGAAACTCAAGTCTCATTGGAGTTCCTGACCTTCACCCATGGGCTGAGAATTTGGAGGGTGCATGTAACTTCCTAAAGGTGTATAGACCAGGATTTGTTCTCCAGTTCTGTTTCCAGACTGGGTAGAGACAGATGTTTTGGAGAAACAAGAATAAAGTAGAGAACCCAGAAGTTTTCAGCTTCTTATCTGAAGAGCTAGCAGTGTCACCTTGCAACACCTTCTGCATGGCAAGAAGCATTTCTGAATGTTTGGAAAATGTGCAAGTTGAGGAACTGAGACTCAGAGAAAATCCTTGCTTGGGGTTTAGAGGCTCAAAGTCCTGGTTTTCTTTTCTCTCTCGTTTCTCAACTCCCTTGCTGCTGGGTGAGAGATGGTAAAGTGGATTTGGAGGCAGACACAGGTCCAAAGTTACGCTCTGACATGTTTTCCTATTTGTCAAGTGAAGAGAGTAATGCCTACCTTCTAGGGCTTCCCACGTGCTCCATGTCAGTCAGTGGTTACACGTTGGCACCTAGGCTCTTGCACCCAGGACCTGTGAGCATGTGATCGGATGTTTGTTCTATTTTATGGTTATTTATCATTTATATATCATTTTTTGCTCTTTGGAATTTAAGCCCCAGAATGGTAGATATATGATTTTTGGTGCTCAGTATGTGCCTGGAGCATGGTAGATATTAATCAATATTTGCTTAATATAGTATTTCTGAAATAAGTTGATGGATGTTAAAGCAGAGATATAGACGTGCTCAGGAAGCTTAAAGAAGGTTCAGCCCCTTAAAATCTGGCACACATGGAGACCATCACTGAACTCAGGATATAGTCATAATTGAAAAATTCTAGGTGCTTCATTAATTGACCTTTTGATACAAAATGACCTATTAAATTTGCAAAATATGGTTCTTGGTGTTGAGGTCCATAGGACAAGCTACGAAGTCTTCAAACCCTGAGCTGAACTCCCCAAGCGACTATTTGGCTTTTGAATCGGTTTTTCCATGTCTAAGAGGTATTAGCAGCAACAGCGCCCACCTTCTGGGCAGCTTACATCTTGGTATGACGAGCTTCTAAGACTGCCGCAGCTTCATCCACCTTGAAGCCTGGTGGTTACGATGCTGGTTGGGACACTCCCCTCCTATACTGGAGCACCTGGGTGCAATTCTCTGCTCTGCTCTAGATTCTGGCTTAGCTAATTGGATTCCTGCCACCAGGCGGGAGTTCTAGATTGAGTTCCCAGCTCCAGGTTTCCTGACTCAGGCCTTGTTAATTGGAAGTGTTGGAGGCATGAACCAACAGACTGAGGCTCCTCCTTTCTGTCCTCTTATCAAATAAAAATATAAATAAAAGGAAAAATAAAATTGGAGTTCTAGATAGAGACACAGTAGTCTCGGACTACCATGGGCTGTGCTGTCCTAATCTCCCACATAGAGATGTGAGATTTGGGCATTCTACAATGGTGTGGAGGCCACTGTAGCATTCTGGCTTTTTTAGTGAAGTGCTAAGCCCAGTTCCACAGCTGCTCTTGGAGCTGAGGTCCAGGAAGTCAGACAGACCACAAG
This sequence comes from Sylvilagus floridanus, assembly GCA_949820135.1. NCBI lineage: Eukaryota > Metazoa > Chordata > Mammalia > Lagomorpha > Leporidae > Sylvilagus > Sylvilagus floridanus. The sequence goes on along the minus strand of OX463239.1, from coordinate 47,955,340 downwards.
AGACAAGGAAAAGGAACTCTTGTTCCAACATACAGAGGCTCCACCCTTTGTCTTCTGGTTCACCTATCTCCATCCACTAAGGACACAGACCTGGGAATCAAATTCTGGTCCAGGTGCTTTTGCAAATCTTAGGGACATCTGCCAAATTCTCAGCCAGTGAGTGAAAGTCAGGAGCTCTTGATAGACCTTGAATTGCCATCCTGGATATTAGATGAAAAAAAAAAATCTTACCCTTACAAGCTGCTACCTTCTGAAACATGTGGGGGTGCCAGGATGGATCATAGTGACACCCTTCTCTGTTGCTTCAGAAGCTTGGGCTCTTGGGGTGCTCACTTGTTTTAAAAATGCCAAGTTCTCCATAGCCCTTAGGTAGGCAGTATTAACAGCAGAGAGGTGGTGGGACTTGAAATCTATCATGGAAAAGAAAAGACTGATATTTTCTTTAAAAATAGTTTATTTATGGGGCCGGTGCCGTGGCTCACTTGGTTAATCCTCTGCCTGTGGCGCCAGCATCCCATACGGGTGCCGGGTTCTAGTCCCGGTTGCTCCTCTTCCAGTCCAGTTCTCTGCTGTGGCTCGGGAAGGCAGTGGAGGATGGCCCAAGGGCTTGGGCCCCTGCACCCACATGGGAGAGCTAGCACCTGGCTCCTTGCTTTGGATTGGCATAGCTCCAGCTACGTAGTGGCCATTTGGGGGTTGAACCAGTGGAAGGAAGACTTTTCTCTCTCTCTCTCTCTCTCTCTCTCTCTCTCTCACTCTCTCACTGTCTAACTCTATCAAATAAATAAAAAAAACACATAGTTTATTTCAAAGGCAGAAAGAGATATGAGATAAATAAATATAGAGATAATGGATAGATAGATGGATGGATGGATGGATAGATAGAGAGCTTCTACTCACGGGCTTACTCCCTAAATACCCACAACAGCTCAGAAGTTGGGCCAGGCCAAAGCCAGGAGCTGAGAACTCAACCTGGGTCTCCCCCATGAATGGCACGGATTCATTTACTTATGTCATTACTTCTTCCTCCCAGTGAGTGAGTTAACAGGAAGCTGGAACCAAAAGAGGAGCCAGGGCTTGAACGCAGGCACTCCAAAATGGGATCTAGGTGTCCCAACTGGCATTAAAGGTACTGTGCCAAATGCCCATTCCAGAAGTCATACTTCCTATGAATTGGATAACCCTGAATCTTGAAAATGCAATGTTTAGATTGTAGCAATGCTTAGATTCGCTCAGCAGATGGTTGAGAATGCCCAGTGGCCAAAATCAGAAATTAGTAAGATTTTTGGTTTTCTTAGTTTAGAACAGAGCTGAAACAGGTAGTTTTAGGTTCAACTTGCTTATGAAGAAGCCCAGAATGTCTGTATGATGTCTAAAATGCCTTACACTCTTATACAGTTTGATTTGGTGGACAAGTTATCAGTGGAATAGGAAACACGAACATTTCCCAGAAAGCATGCGGCAGATTCACTGTCTTGTGAAAGGTGGAGGTGCATGTCCAAGCTGTGATGACACATGCTGCGGGCTTTCTTGTTGCTTAAACATTGCTGGAGGTTTGGTTAACCACAGGAAAGCTGGAGCAGGCAGCAGTCCCTCTCCCTCTCACACTCTGTCTAGATGATTCACGGTGGTCCTGAACTCAGCATCAGAAAGCCAGATCTGTGCAGGCTACTTGTGGTCAAATGACAGGATTCATATGGCCCCAGCCATGGGGCCACCATGAGCTGGCAGAGAGGTGGAGCTTGGAGAGCTGAGTCATTTTGACCTTGTTAGCCTTGATTTGAGCAACGCCCACACCATGCCTTACTGGTTATTAGAGAAAGAGAATGTCTATGCCCCTGTGTTAGATAGTGAGCTCCTGGAGGGCAGGAAACCTCTAAATCCCCTTTAGGTGTCTTCTGTCTGCCCAACTCCACAGACGTAGTGCCCAACAACACTTGTTCTGTGTTTTAGGCACTTGTTGAATTTGCTGAAATTAAGTGAAGGTATTTCTTTCTTCTTTTTTGCCATCCTTGCTATGTGTAGTTTGTTTTCATAGGTGAATTTTTCTTGTGCTCCCTGCTGTGTGTTGTTATAGTGCACTGAGCTGGCTTTCTATCCAGGGTGTCCCAAGCTTGGTGTTAAGAAGTGGTTGTAAGAAAAGTCATTTGATACTAGTCAGAGAGTGACAAGAGTCAGTACAGATAGGCCGGTGGTCTCTGTGTTTTGGTCCTTAAAGTGGCTGCTCTCCATAGTGGTTCCTGTCATACTCGATCAGCACCTCTGGCAGGCCCATCAGCCTGCAGGTACAGAAACAGTAGGACTGGGATCAGATAACCCTGGTTTTAGCAGGGGCTTTGCCATCGTGACTTCATGTGAGTCCCATCACATCGTTGGGTTTTGAATTGTTCATATTGGAACACAAGGCATGTAGTTGATGATCAAGATTTCTTTGTTATTTTAGCTCAAATATTAAGTCTTCCCTCTCTAAACCCAATACTTTGCTTCCTTCTTGCATGTGTGGCTGCCTTTACCTCTTGGCATGGTGACCCCTCATGCACAGCCATGGTGACTTTCACAATGGTTTGTCAAATGACCTGATTTTCTTCCTTTTTCAACTCTTGGGCAATGGCCAAGTTTATGGATGTAGGGCTACTGTTGGGAGATCTGTGGAGTGGCAAGAGGGCCTTTTGCAGTGTGGTTTGTTCTTCCTATAGGAAGAGATGTCCACCCAGACAAAGAGTTACCAGAATTCTGAGGGCTGCCCTCCCTCAGGTTGAGTGTAGACAGGCAGATTGAGTGTAGACATTCAGAGTCTCTGACTGGGCGTGTCATGCAGCATGTTATGTCATGCAGCTACCATGAAGCAGGCTGACATATCAAATTTATTTCCAGTTTATAGCAACAAAAAGGTGCATGCTATTTACTCTTAATAGGTTTAGAGGGAATACGAAGTCCGTGGGATTTGGAAATACAACAGCCATAGAAACACAGACTCTTTGCAGGTCTGAGTACCCTGATTCACAAGTCTGCCAGCATATTGACCAGAGACTACAGGCAGTGCAGGCTTCCCCAGAGGCTAGTCCATCCACCCAAGCTCTCCTCCTTCGTGCCTGCTCTGCCTTCCTGCAGCTGTTGAATGGAGACACAGGTGAGAGTGAAGACAGGCAGCTGTGTTCTTCCCTGCACCTCATCCTGTTCACCTGGGGAAAGGGGAAAAGAGAATTCCTTACCTCCAAGATGTTTGTTGTGAGCAGTTCAAAGAAGTTGAAGGCTTTAATCTGCCCATTGCAACTACAAAAGAAGCACTGGGGATCTGAAACCTAACAATACCAATGCAGAACGGCTCATAGAGAACCTGAAGTCACATGGGATGGTCAGGCCTCCATGTACAGAAAGGCTAAGTACAACCTCCCCCCACTTTTCCAGCAACGTTCTGGCTCTCCAGAAAGCGTGTGCATTGTCACTGAGTAGTCAGCGATGGAATGAGTGTGCAGGGCAGGATTGGTCCAATGTGGGGGCTGTTCCAGGGACCTCTGCTTTCCAAAGTGAGTACCGCGAAGCTTGACATTTGATTCAACACTTCTCTTTGTTCCAGCAGAACACCTGGTGGAGACAGAGGGATTGATCAGCTCATTTGGAGTTTATTAATTCCATAAGCCTCTATTTATAAGTGGCTGCAATAAAGAACAAACATAAAAGTGAGATTTGACAGATGGAGCATCAAGTCTTTGATGTTACCTTTGGATCAAACAGGAAAGTCCTAGTGAGCAACTTTTCAAATTAGCCCAGCAAGGCTTTGTGTATAGGAGGCTTGGGCCTTTACAAGAAGTAGCTAGGCCTGTTTTCCAGGCCCCAGCAAGGTCTAACTCCTACTACGTTTCTGCAGACCTGTTGGAAAATTCAGACTTAGCCAACTTTTAGACTTTTGTAGAAGACAAGGTAGGATTCTTGGTTATGAAATATTAACTTTTTACAGATATGAGAAGCTATACAACTCCAACACACACACACACACACACACACACACACATTGGCACATACGCACCTGTGTATACACAAAGGGTCTGGAAACTATCTCTAGGTTGGCAGAGGAGACTTGCTGTGTCATTTGTGAGGTGTGGTTTGCCTTCACACATGGAGGTTTTTGTCTCTTGTAAATAATTCTCTTCAGGTGTTTGAAAATGCCCTTTGCTCATTTCGCTTGAACTTTATTTTATCATGTAGTTTATAACCCTTTTAAAGAGCAATGCCATTAATCTGTGTTCACCATTGAACTGAGCATTGTCTTGCAAAAACGAGCACGCGGTGATATTTGTTGAATGGATACACAACAAACCTGCTGTTTCTTAGTATCCCAATGAGTCCAAGCAGATAGGAGACATCTTTGATACTCCATGGCAGTTGGAAATCCTGGGAAGAAGACACTAAAATGAAAGAAATGGGATTTATTAGGAAAAGTCTTCAGAGAACCAAGCAGACTTCATTTTTGTGAAAGGAGAAGGAAGAAGAGACGAGAGGAGTCTCAAACTGTAATGCATACGTGATGGTCTTTGGGAACCCAAGGGGAGCTCCAGGAAAAATGATTACAGGCATTCTGCCTTGTGCAGAGAGCAGCAGTCTCTAATGTCTCCAGTGAGTGCAGCCGAGGACTGAGGACTTCCTGGGAGGAGTATACTTTAGCACCAAAGCTGAGGCAGGTCCAAAGGTGATAATGGCTGATGGTTTCCTTCTTTCATCTGAGTAGCAAGTGTTTTTTTTTTTTAATGGGAAATCTGCACAGTATACCTCCATGCTTCCTCTCTAGTATTTCTCTTGCTTGTTTCTTTCTACCTATTCATACTAAATCCTTAACCAACAGACATTGTTATGTTCTTATTTCCAAAATGTATTTCATGTTGATTGAATTACCCACACATCCTAGACTAGGCTGAGGTGCCATCTTCTCCATTCTGGATTCATGACCAACTTTGTGAGCATGTTACCAGTGCAGTCACAAAGGGTCCTGCATTCCACACGGCCGTCTGCTTGGATTCAAGGCCGTGCATGAGTATCATAAACTTTCCAGTCACAATTTTATCTTTGAATTTATATTTTAAAAGTGGATTCTGATGGGACCATGAAGTCCTGGCTCAGACACTGCCTCATCCCTTGCTGCTTCTCCATCTCCTAAGATGGTTTTTGCCTATCTATTTCCCAGGTCTCTAGGGCCTGAGGCCTTGCAGAACCTATTTCTCCTCATTTTCATGGTAACTGCCACTTTTTGCCTCTGATGTGGACATGGACACAGCATGGGGATGTTTGGAGTTAGGAGTGGAGTCTTGGGGTTGGCTATAATAATGACCACTCTGGCCCTAGACTGGCAAGACCTGGATACACTTTGCAGGTTGACTTAGCAGGTGGAGTCTCTTGCTCATCCTAGATCCAGGGACTTAGCATGTCCTAATGTTAAGATTGCCCTTTTTTGAGCATTATCCTCTGCTATGGGTCCAGGAGGCTGGCCGATGGGAAGAGGCTCAGCTGGCTCATGACACTGCAACCTGGTGGCTGACTCAGGGAGGACCCTGGCATCAGTGGAGCTGCACACGTGTGCTAAGACATAGGACGGGACACTGAGTTCCTGTGAAAGTGTGTGCTCACTGTAAAACTCTCGAACAAGACAGCATGAGATTGAGTAGCAAATTAAAAACACCAGGACAGATTAGAGACAGGGAAACAGAAGAAAGGGGAAAAAAAGGTTTTATATTTTAGCACCTCTTACAGCACTTTTTGCCTTCTTTGTGAACAAGGCAGGGCTCCTAGCTTCATTTTGCATTGGGCCCTGTAAGTTACATAGCTGGTACTGTCTGAAATAACTTCTTAACTGCTTTTGACATCCACTGTGGCTTCCCTGCAACCTGTTCTCCGCATCGCAAATGGTTAGTGTTCCAAGCCAAAATCTGTTGAGGTTACTGCCTTACCCCAGGTGAGGTGGCAGAGTTACCTGTCCCCATTCATCTCCCACTACCGGTAGAGTGGATTTCTCTGTGGCTGGCCATGCCCCAGCCATGCACTACAACTGTGGGCGGTTCCTCGACATGCAGAGAACTCCCAGCATTCTCTTTCCTGAAGGCCCTGTAAGGCCTCTGGGAACACCCTGAACCAATGGAGTTGGGAGATAATGGCCCACCTTTCTGGCTCCTGCATGGGATCAATCTGGAGTATATTCTACATGGTCCCTCCGAGGGTCCACAGCTCCAACATCTCAGAGTGAAAACCTCGTTATTTCCCCAATCTTGCCTTCCCCTCTTTATCTCTCACTTTCCTCCTCCCTCATTGAGCTCCTTGAACTTATCCCCTATTGAACTTCTGAACCCAACCTTCATCGTGAGTTTGCTTCTAGAGGAACCTGAACTTCATTTGGGTCTATCTACCCCCTGATCTCTTCCAGCTCTGTTACCCTCTCACTGGCCCACTGTTTGTTGACTGTATCACACTCCTTTTCATCATGGTCTCTGTGTGTGCTGGTTTCCTCTTTCAAACTATTTCCCATTCCCTTCTCCGTCCCAATCCCCCATTCCTGATTAATTCCTAACCTTCAGATCTCTGCTGAGAACCTTCCCAAAGGAAGCCTTTTTTTTTAACTTCAACATCATAGGTAATTTCTTTGAGTACTCATTTTCAGAGCCTCTGTTTCTTGTGCATCTGATAACTCAGCTATGTTTATAAGTCTATGTTAATTATTATAATAATTTGGTTATGTGTCTAGTAGACTGTCAATTTCCTGGGAGGAATGGCCCTATGCCTTATTGATTTCTTCTTTCTTTCTAAAGCTGTTACAAAACCCATCTCATTACTGGTACCCAAGAAATATGTATTAAAAGTTGAAATGAAATCAAAGGCATTTTTAAATTGTTACAAAAGCCACTCACAACTGTCAGAAATTCTGAGTCACTTAAGCTACATGATGTTGGGCAAGATCCTTGAATTTTCTGAGCTTCAGTTTCCCAAAGTGAAAAGGGTGATAGTATTAGCACATACTTTTTAGGGCTCTCCTAAGAATTAAATGAACTGCGTGTAAAAGTATGCAGTAGGGTGTCTGACACATTGCACGTGCTAATTCAAGTGTTAGGTTTACTTCTTTCTAGACAATTTGTGAATGGGTTAGCATGATTATGAATTAGAAAATACAATAAATGGTAAAAATGATGGCACTAGCATGTTTTACAAAAAGGAAGAGAGATTATGAAATGCCATACCAAGGATAAATGGCATTATCCCCAGAATATTTGATTACCTCTTTCTTCATTGAATGTGGGCCATGAGAAACTTTGATGAACTGCTGCATGTTAGATATAAATTTGTTGTGAAATACAGTTTATGTGGGCCTCAATTTTGATGTTACTTATTTCTCTCTCTAGTTCAGCGTTGTCATGATAGCTTGGTCATGGTTAGTCTGCATTGGTTTCATTGTTGACAGAGGTTTGTGGTGTGTCACTAGAAGTTGAATTGCGTGTTTGGGGCAGTGTCATAGCTTCTTTTCATGCACAGCTAACTGTACACCCTGTCTTTGATTCTGTCTTCTACATGTGCTCTCCAGATGAGCAATTAACATTGAAAAGCTCATTTTGGTATTTTTTCAAGATGATGAAATACTGTGAGATATTGGAACATACTTGTGACATGAATCTTTGAAGTCATTACTAATTGAAGTGGGTGAACACTTACCTAGGATTTGATTTTCTATAGCTTGAACTTTCTTTTATTTTTGGGGTACTCATTTTATATTTCTGTTGTGTCTTATGTGTATCTAAAAATATTTAGACCTGTAGCAAATATTTGCCAAGCACTCACTAGGTGGAAGGGGCAGCAGCTCTAGAGAAATCTAAGCTTATAGCAAAGGAATTAGTTCCTAGCACAGATAATTCCTCATTGGATCAGCAAGCACATTCTAGCCCTTTCTATGTTCAGGGCACTGTTGTAGTTGGTTGCAGTACAGCCTGGGAAAAATGAAACCTGGTTTTACTATTTTACTATTTTAGAGTCTATGATCCATAATTCCAGAATATAGTGCTAAAGGTCATAAAAGAGAAGTAGCAAAGTGCTCTGAAAGCTTAGCGAGAACAAAGAACACATCTATCCAGGAAGCTTTCAAGACAAAGACTGTAAATTCAGCCATTTTTATAGCCAACTTTGGCAGGGCAAGTGCTAGCCCACTTGGTGGTGTGCGGAGTGTGCGTCATTCCCTTCTCCTGCCTTGCACCACTAGGCCTGAGCTTTCTCCAAGTGTGTCTTCAGAGTTCTCTTACAGTGCTCCTGGGAAGGAAGTAGGAACATTTGGTGAAAACTTACACAATGGATATTGGGCAAATCATTTCACTCCCATGGATCCCAGCTTTAGCTCATTGAGAATGGAGAGGGGCTGGTGCTGTGGTACAGTGGGTTAACGCCCCGACATCCTGTATGGGTGCTGGTTTGAGACCTGGCTGCTCGACTTCCAATCCAGCTCTCTGTTATGGCCTGGGAAAGCAGTAGAAAATGGCCCAAGTGCTTGGGCCCCTGCACCCTCATGGAAGATCTGAAAGAAGCTCCTGGCTCTTGGCCTCAGATTGGCGCATCTCCGGCTATTGCAATCAATTGGGGAGTGAACCATCTGATGGAAGACCCCTCTCTTTGCCTCTCCTCTCTCTGTGTAACTCTTTCAAATAAATAAATACATCTTTTTTTTTTTTTTTAAAGAGAATGGAGAAACAGAATTCCACAAAACATTTCATCTTCAAAATCAGTTGTGGTCAAAGAGCTTGACCGTCTTGCTATTGGTTCTCCTTAGTTAATGGTCCATTTCTATGTTACAATTAGACTTTTGACTAGTAGAGTCAATAGCCACTCTGCGCCTGTCTGGTTTTCCCACAAGTCTAGTCTTGAGCCTGAATGTGTGCAAATGTTAGCATTTAATAAGCCATCTCCAAATACTTCTTGAGGCTCTGGACATATCCCTAGGAATATGGAGCAAGGTACAAGATGCCAAGACAAAGAGTAAATACCATTTGATTTATCTGCTAGGCAGGGCCAGCTTTGAAAAATAATTTTGCCTCCCTAATCAGACAATTGATTCCTAGGCTTAAAAACCAACTTGCTCTGTCTTATTTGTTTCTTAAACTCAACATATACTGATCAGGTGCTTTGGAAGTCCCTGGAAATGGGCAATCAATAGCAAACAAAAAACATAATGGGACAGGCATTTGGCCTAGTGGTTAAAATGCCAATAAACTTATAAAATGCCAGTTAAGATGCCTAAAACCCATGTCAGAGAGCCTGAGTTCAATACCTGGTTCTGACTTCTGACTCCAGTTTCCTGTTAATGCAAATGGGAGACCTGGATTGAATTCCTGATGTCTGGCTGACTCAGACCCAACCATTGCAAGCATTTGTGGAGTGAACAAGTAGATAGGAATATATTCTCTCTTTCCCTCTCCTTCTCCCTCTGTATCTCCCTTTCCCTTTCCCTGTCAAATTTTTAAAAATTTAAAGCATATACAATTTTTATTAGGGAGATTACATTTTAGTGGCAGAAGATGGACAATAAATGAACATTTTTTTTCAGGTGATGATAAGTGACAAAAGTAGATTACCATAGTAGAGAAAGTATGATTAGGGAGGATTTGCTCTATTAAATAAAGTGACCAGGGAAGACATTTCTGAACAAGTGATATCTGAGACATGAGCCAAAGGCAGTGGGAGAACAGATGTCATGGGCATCAGGGGTGAGCATTCCAGGCACAGATTCTAGTGAGCCTACTGTGTTCACAGAGCACAGAATAACCTTTCCTTGGGGCTCAGACTATGCCTGAAGAGGATGAGGAACATCCTGTGTTGTTGGCAGACAAGAAGAGGTTCTTAGCTCATCTGCTATATCTTTCTGTCTTTTCCATTTCCTACTCATAAATGCACAAAAATACAGGTTACCCTCAGTCCACTGGAAAAGCTGGGCTGTACTCTGGGTAGATCACCAGGAGAGGAGAAATCCACAGTGAACACTGAGTGACGTGTTGTACTTATGGGAGTGGCAGCTGCTGCAAATAGATTCTGGGCCTAGGGTCGGAGAAGTGGTGACTAACAGATATTTGGGAAATGCAGTGTCTATCTACACATGTTGACTGCAGGCCAATGGGAGGCTTTACAGAGCCCCCTTGACACAGGATCTCCAGAGAATTCGGCCATAAGATCCACGTGGCTCCAAGCTATGTGATGTTTAATTTCCTTCTAGACAGGGACCATATCTTTATTTATTTGGCATCTGTCACTGCACAGAGCATGGAACTAGGAAAATCATTGGCACGTATTCAGTGTTTATTGAATGGATGTGTTGTAATCGCGTCATTGACCCAGGAATCTGGTAAAACTGGGAAAATCTTAGGGGAGCTTCATGTACTGGCCCTTGTTATGAAAGTACGAGTTTATTTTAGGGCCAATATGGAAAATATTTTCTCAGCTCGGATCAGGATGAACTTAGCAGTCATAAACTAATCACTTACCATAACATAGTCAGCAAGCGGTATTGTCCTGAAAGGGATTTGTTGCCAAACTATAGTACTCACAGGATTCTGATCTCATATTAACAATAGCTTTCAGAAATTTCTATTTATGTAAAGAGAACAGATTTCATAGATACAGTTCTAAGAAAAGAATCATTTTTGATGACTGTATTCCAAAATCATTTGTATGGTTGACAGAATAGAGAAGCACAATAGAGAGCATGGTTTGTGTCTATGCTAATGGACCTTGTGAGCTTCACTGTCTTGGGGGATATAATAGTTGCCATTTTTGGAGAGGAATATGTACTCTTCATGTTTATCTATTCCTTTTGGAAGAACTCAAGGGGAGACAATTCTACAAAGTCACTTGCAAAAAGTCTTAGGGCATGCTAGCTCATTTTTATGTCCTTTTATTTCTTGTGGCATTATTGCTTTGATTACTACAATACCATTTAGATTTTTTTTTTGTAATGACCCTTTTATTTAACCTTCCACATAGATTACTGAATACACTATTCCATAAGTATGTCAATGGGTTGATAATTTTGTTTCAAAGGAGAACTAATGATTCAGATTTTGTTTATAGGAGAAACAGTTGATAGATACAGAACTGACACTACCATCGTAATATCCTGCAAAAATAACATTGAATTTGTTTTCTTATTATCCAAAATCTTTTACTTGCTTTGTGTTCTCAAATATGTTACTTAGCTTCTTGTGGTTTTCATCTTGTGTAAAACGGGGAAATAGTAGCAACCATATCATAGCATAGATTGTTTTTAAAATTCCCTGAGATTATACACACACACACACACATACACACACATCCCTACCAAGTCCTGTGCCTGGAACAAGTTAGAGTTTAATAAATAAGAAATAGAATCATTAGCTATAACAATTATTAGAATTAGAAAAAAGATAATTTTAAGATACAGTATATCAACATCATTAAACACATTGCATAACTCTGTTTAATCTCAAAGAGCTCCAAGGTAGATTATGGTCTTCAGAAATAGAATTGATCTCTACATGTTTGAACCAGTGTAAATTAAGTGGTTTAAATACTTCTCACATTGTGGTTACACATTTATCCTTGCTTTAGTATCATCATCCAGACATTTGGTTTTTAAAAGTCTGCATAAGAAGGCATGAACTCTGTAACTGTGGTTAGAGGGTTGTCTGCAACATGTAAGGACCTTGCTCAGCTGTGAGATTTTCTGAGCCTCAGCCTTTTTTTGAAACACCGTTTGGTATATTAAGTCATAGCAATTGTTGTACCCATTTTATAGAAGAGCATATTGACATGAAAAAAAGGAGATAATCTCTTACAACAAGTTCACACATTTGTTAAGCAGTATTCATATTTAGGTCTACCTGACAAAAATGTCATTTTCATTAATACTATGTCATGTTTGTCCTACCCATACCAATGGAAACTGCAAAACCCTCAAAAATCCTCAAACAATGGATTTTACTTTATTTCAAAATATCAATTTAGTATTATCATTATGTAATGGAGGTTTAAGCTAAAGTAAAATACTTCATATCCTACCTGGGGGTATGGATGTGGGGCTGGATATTAGACAAATAATATATATATAATATATATATATATATATATATATATATATATATATAATAGTGTTTTCTTTAATAAATTAAGGCCAAATTTATAACCACAAGTCATAATCTTAGAAGACTAAGAATTTCAGGTTCATGTTGTCATTGTATGTATGTATGTATGTATGTATTTGAAAGACAGAGTTGCAGAGAGAGGTAGAGACACAGAGAGAGGTCTTCCATCTGCTGGTTCACTCTCCAGATGGCCGCAATGACCAGAGCTGCGACAATCCGAAGACAGGAGCTAGGGGCTTCGTCCTGGTCTCCCACTCCCACATGAGTTCAGGGGCCCAAGCACTTGGGCCATCTTCTACTGCTTTCCCAGGCCACAGCAGAGAGCTGGAATGGAAGAAGAACAGCCAGGACTAGAACCAGTGCCCATATGTGATGCCTGCGCTACAGGCCAGGGCTTTAACCCCCTGTGCCACAGTGCCAGCCCCTCATATTGTCATTTAATAAAACAATTAGTTTGATTACTTTCAGATACTTTTAAATTCTGTTGTATTGCTTGGCAATTGGCCATAGATTGATGGATATGCAATGGTTATATTTTGTATTACTCTTGCAACTTTTTTTCTAACTTGTTTAGTTTTTTAGTATTAGTAACTGGTCTCACCATGAACAGTTTTCCTTGATGTCGAGTTTCTTTTTTCCCTTGGTTACCATAATCTCACTCAGACCCTAGTTCTTACTGCCTGGAAAGTTCTTACTTCTTGGCTCCCCTCTGGACAGTCCTTGGCTTTTCTGAACCCTACCAAATGCTTCAAGCTCCCTGGTCTCCTTCTGCTGGAGACACCTCCAATACTATGAAGCATGTCTAGTTTCAAATACTCATACACTTCTTCAGATATGAAGTCAGCCTATGGATTTCTTTCAGAAAACCAAAGTCACGATATCAGATTGGGATAAGTCCCAAAGACCTAAATGATTAAGAACCCTAGAAACTAAGGTGGCCTGACGGCCAAGGCGGGGAGGGAAGCAGCACAGGAACCCGCATGACCCCTTTAGAGAGATTTTGTGTTGTTCTGCACTGGGCTAAGAAAGGGGAGAGAGCAGAGGGCTCAGCCAGAGGTAGGCTTGAACCCTGACCCTGTGACATGCAGGGGCAGCAGGAGGGGAACAGGCCCAGATCCCCTTGATCCTTTTGGGTAGGTCTCTGCCACCTCTCACTCTACCCTGACCACCAGGCCACTAGACAGGGGGCAAGTGTCTATAGGAAGTGCTGGTCTAAGATCAGTTAGTTTCAGGTATAGTGGACTACTAGGGGTTTGAAGACCTCCTGTCTTCCTCCAAACTCTCCTGGCAAAGAACTCCCATCCGTTTTCCTTCTTCTGAAATTCCTTTAACATGTGTCTTTAATTGTACGCTAAGACATTAAAGACCTAACTATGCAACCATGGTAAACACAAGTCCTTTGTTGGAGTTGGGAAAGGGGCTGGAAAGGGGACTTTGAAGATACAGGGATACCTGACTTCGACAGTTTTCCTGGGGCTTTCACCATCTATTTGTATCTTGGTGTTGGCTTCTGTGGGATAGTTTATTTTTTCTTCAGAATGTTTTTCACATTCTGAACCTCTAATTATAAGTTGTCACCATCTATCTCATTTCTGTTTTCCACACAACGACTTCTGTTGGCATTAGTGTATGTGCCTGACACATTGGACTATTTATTTGTTCCTTGTAAAAGTCCCTGTAAGAGGATTTTGTTATCTCTAGTGGGTATCAGTGAGACTCAGTGCACCAGCCATGCAAACATAGTAAGGGGGCAGCTTGGAGTCTCGTCTAGGAAATAGACTCACAAATTAGGGAAAGAGGGACATTTGCCTGGAATTGTATATATTAACAGCTTAGTTTAGATTGAAATCAGTGTTTTATTTAGCTTAGCATTCATAAATTTAAAAAACAACCATTCAGTACCTTTCTGTACAAAAAATTATACTTGTTGCTGTAGTTACAGTGGTAAATAAAAAAGATGTTTTCCATTTTGCTTGGGGTGATAGTCTAGATGCAGGGATGGGGTTCTTTGTTTCTGCCAAGGGCCATTTGAATATTTACAACTTCATGGTGAACCCTACAAAATTAACAGTTTTTGAATTTCAGGTTCCACTTGCAGGTGCATTGACAGAGCCAGACTGAACAGTTCTGTGGGCTTCATATGGCCCACAAGGTGGATGTTCCCCATTCATGGTAGGGGACTGAAGTGTAGCTGAAATTGTCCATGGGATTGCCTGGTATAAACCCCTTCACTTTACAGATTGAAAATTGCAAGAAAGACCTGAAGGAAATTGCCCTTTGTGACATCCAGTCACTGACAACACCAGGATTAGCATTTCATTCTTCCAACTCATATCCCAACTATTTGGTTAAATCAACCAAGTGCACTAACCCAGGCCCACCAGAAATTATGGCTACACTCTGTCTGTGGCCTGAGTCCAGACCCTTTAGCAAGTCTCATGCTGTGCAGAAAATGTCTTAAATATTCAGGTGAGTTTTGCTCATGACCTTGTGTTAGGGTGTGTTTAGGTGTCACAAGGAAACAGTGTCGGGTGTTGTTCACTCTGGGGGCAGCTGTCTTCACTGTGTCTCTGGGACAGCTTTAGCAGAGGAGTTTGGCAAACTGCTGGATATTTATTCCACTGATAATGAGAGTGAGGAGGGGATAGATGCAGGAGAAGAGCAGGTTGCAATGCAATCTACAAATGTCAGCACGTATGCAGGATGCTGAATTCTTTATACCTCAGGCCATTACTAATGGAAGGTAGCGTGTGAAGCAGCTGCATCTGGAATCCATAAAGGACCATTCTCAGTCCATGGATTTGCTGATGACCTTCTTGTTTATAAAACTAGATGTTAGAACAACAGGTAGGTGGATGTTAGACTTGAATCTTTGCTGTATTCACTGCTGCTCTTTGTGAGACTTTTGCAGGTGACTTTTTGGGTAGTTATTTATTTATTTGAAAGGCATAATTACAGATAGAGAGGTATCTTCCATCCATCGGTTTATTCCCCAAATGTCCACAATAGCAGGGGCTAGGATAGGCTGAAGTCAGGAGCCCAGAACTTCATCTAGATCTCCTATGTAGGAGACCACAAAGCCCCCACCAGGGCCCAAATACTTGGGCCGCCTTCTGTGGCTTTCCTAGGCACGTTTGCAGGGAGCTGGATTGGAGGTGGAACAACTGGGACAGAAACCTGTACTCATATATAATGTTGGCATTGCAGATAGTTGCCTAACCCACTGTGCTACAATGTTGGTTCCTGTAGGCAACCTTTTACCAATATTACTTTTCAGAGAGATACATCTATATTTTCTGGGAAAAAAAAGTTTTAGAAATTTATTGGGAGTTTTTAGGCACTGGGGACACATTTTTATACTGTGAACATCTCAGTTTCTTGCTGCAGGCCTCCCAATGAAGTCACCTAAAAAGAGGACCTTGCCCCCTACTCCAAAATGTCTCCTGGTCCATTTTACTGACAACCTTTGCCTGGGCATGTTGCCCACCCCCGAGGGTAAACCCAGTATCCTTACAGTCACCGGACTGTGGCCACCATTGTCTCCATTCTTTCCCTCTACAGGAAAAAATCCTACCATGTTTCCAAGACCCACTCAGCTCCAGACTTTTTCTTGCAGGGATTTCCCATGGGTAATTCATGGAACTGCTGTTCTGTAGAACAGGACTTGGGAACCAGCAACAATAGACACGAAATGGGGTGACTAGGATGATGTTGCAGGAATAACCTTGCAGCAATTCAAGTTACGAAAGCAAAGTGTGTCATTCTCAAAATGCTGCATTCTGCTCTTCCTTAATTGTCCAGTGCTGGAGCTGGAATAGACTGCACACGTGAACTGAGGTGGTAGGGCCCTTCCTTTAGTTGTGGCTGAAGGTGATGATGAGCCCACCTTGTTGAGGACAGTGCCCACGTCGTCCCCAGAGGACTTGTCCCAGGCAGGATGGGCCTCAGAACAGCAGGGCTTCCTCAACTGTGTGCAGTCATTGATGCCTCATTTCCCATCAGCATGAAAGGAAAGGCAGCAAAAAGATAGTCACTCAGTAAGTTAGTCATGCTGGAAACTTATCTGTTTCAGGCACTGGTTCCTCTTAGCGAGGGGCGGCAGATATGTGGTCCAGCTTGCGACTAACGGCGTTTCCAGTACTATCACCGATACTAGTTGCATGCTATTTCAAGCTTGTCATTTGTCTGCAGGCTTGCGAAACTATCATCTAAGTGGGCAAAGCATGTCTTCTCCCTTGGGTCATTTCCTCCTGACATTCTTTGTTGATTACCTCTGAAGCAGCTGTGATCACTTCTTTCTTTGCATGGTCAGACCATCAGTGGATGGCTCTGTTCACGTTCTGTCTCAACAGAAACAGGCCGGCCCCAGCTGGTACCAGCAACATGCCTGTGGGTTCAGTTCAGGGATACAGGGTCATGGCCTGGATCCCAGGTAGGGTGCATTTAACAAAGTAAGTTTTAGAAATATGATGATCTGGAGGTAGGCTGACAGGGTGAACTGGTAGAATTAGAAATTATTTTGTTCATCCCCTGGCCTCTAATAGAATGAATCCAAGCTAACTAGATCCTGTAACAGCTCATAAAGATGGAGGTGCTTCAATCTGCTTCCTCCCATTTTGGTTGCCACGTTCATGTTTCCTGGCAATGTGGTAAATACTATAGTCTGTTCCCCTTGGAATTGTCCTTGGCACTCATTGAATTCATACACACACAAACACTCACAATTTACTATCGCTATTAGGCACTGTGGTGCATGTGTTAGAATACAAAAATGTGTAATATCCTGCCTCCAAGGTGACTTTAATCTATTAAATAGAAGGGAAATTAATCTATTAAACATATACAAGGTACATCTGTAAGTCTGACCCGTGAGCTGGGGTCATCTTGGTGTGTGGCATTACAAAGGAGGTACATCTTCAACTGGGCATTGAAATATCACTACTGCGGCTCTACTATTATAGTGGTGATGCTGATGATCTTCTAACATTTACTTAATATGTACTGAATTGCTGGTGTGGTTTTCAATACCTTTCAATACTCTTCAAAGTGCTGCATGTTTTTAATCATCACGACAATCCTATAAAGAAGATCGAAGCATAAGGACAGTATTTCACTTGCCCAAGGTCACACAGCTAGTTAATGGTGGGTTAAAATGCAGTTCCTCCCCACCAAGCCTGCTGCCTGTGACTGAGATTTCTCAACAAGTGCAGAGAAGAGGAAAGGCATCCTTGCGGTGAAGAGCCTGGCGAGCAGAAGGCGGTGGTTAGTACCGTGTAAATAAATGGAAGAGGCCTGGCTGGGGGTGCGTGGTGTAATGATTGGCACAGTGCCTGGAACAGAGTAAATGCTTGTCTGTTACATTATTGGAGTTTGAATTCCTGACCACATGGTTAGAGAGAGAATGCTGGAGATGAAGGCTGTTATCAGATTGTATAGGGTCTTGAATTACAGTCTAAGTGGTTTACATTTGGTGCTGTGAATAATCTCTTCTCTACAACACTTGAATTTCTGCAGAGCACAACATAATAGTTCATAAACATGCTATCTAATACATTTGTCCTATCTTTTTTCTTTTTCAGTGCTTCCTATAGAATTACTAGAAAAGCACTTGGAACTGTTTTAATTAAGCCTGTTACAAAAAAGCTAAGTTTGGTTGAGAAGGATGTAAAGCAGAAGTTTGATATAAGTTATAGTGGCAGTCAGTCTTTGCTTGGTGTGCCCAGACTGTCTTTTAAGTGCATGTTAATAGGAGAGTCTTTCTTCTTCTTCTTCTTTTTTTTTTTTTTTTATTTGACAGGTAGAGTTATAGACAGAGAGACAGAAAAGTCTTCTATCCGTTGGTTCACCTCCCAAATGGCCGCTACAGCTGGTGTCGCACCAATCTGAAGCCAGGAGCTAGGTGCTTCCTCCTGGTCTTCCATGCAGGTGCAGGGCCCAAGCTCTTGGGGCATCCTCCACTGAACAGGCAAGTCTTTAGGTAGCCAGATTGTGGATGATGTGACCCCACTCTCCCTGGCCAATGACTGTTCTTCTGATGGATGCTGTGCCATGACAATGTACTTGTTTTGGAAATATCAATAGTATAAAATATTTCATCAGTGGGTTTAGGAGCTGAAATATCACATCTGAGATACAGGCCAAAGGGGAGACAACCTACAGATAGACTGAAATCATGAGGAATGACATGTAAGTGGAAACTATGATGTTTAGAGTTCAAATCTTTTGATGTCAAATTCAATTTGGATAATTATGAAATACTTCCCTTAACAGATTAAAAGCTTTATTACCCACTTTCATCATTCACTCTCCTTGACTTTTTGGCCACACTTTGCATAACTGCTTATTCACTCCTCTTGTAAACTCTACTGAAATGTGATATTTGTCTGGGTCTCTCCTTTCTTTTCCTGCCACTCCTAGCCTCCTCTTAAACTCTTCTTTCTCTATGCCCAAGGTTTTTCAGAAACATCTTTATTTCCTGTTTTCTTATTTAATTTTACCCATCTTCAGGCTCTCAAATTTAATCACTTGGCATATAGTTCCCTAACGTATTTATACATCTTTTCTGAGCACTTAGAGGGCTCATATTTCTAGTTGCTTGCCCAGTACCTGCAACAGCCAATTGGAGAAGCCTTCCTGTAGTTCCATGGCCATCCCCTTAGTTCAAGACTTTATCAACGATACCCTGAAGTCTCCATCCCCATGCATTTTATATGCTAGCCCATACTAATCCCTTAACTGAAGGTTTAGTTTTGTAATTTACCTGCCCCCAAATCCTAATGGCTCCCTTTTTGTCAACAAAAAATTATATTTCTTATCTGGGCTTTTCAGTCCATTTTTAATAAGGCCCTAGCAGATAATTCCAGAATATTTACATCTGTAGGCTGGAGCTGCACCAATCCAAAGCCAGGAGCTTCTTCCGGGTCTTCCATGCGGGTGCAGGGGCTCAAAGGCTTGGATTGCGCCATATTGTACTGGTTTACCAGGCCATAACTAGAGAGCTGGATCAGAAACAAAGCAGCTGCGTCTCAAATCAGCGCCCATATGGAATGCTGGCACTGCAGGCAGTGGCTTTACCTGCTACACCACAGCACTGGCCCCTGTGCAAGGAATTTCACAGGATTTGCCAACAAGCTTCTGCTTTTATTATGAAAAAATAGTATCACTCCTGGTTTGACCTTTGCAGGACAGATCAGAATAGTTATTTCATGTGTTCAGATGCTTGAAACTGAAAGAAACGATGAAATAACACACATTTGGTCTCTTGGAGTTAGTATTCCTTACTGTTTTGCATGCAAATATGGTAAACGTTGCATCTCTGTAACAATGCATTTTTTTTGGACAGGCAGAGTTAGAGAGACAGAGAGAAAGGTCTCCCTTCCATTGGTTCACCCCCGAAATGGCCACTATGACTGGTGCTGCACCAATCCAAAGCCAGGAGCCAAGTGCTTCCTGCTGGTCTCCCATGTGGGTGCAGGACCCAAGCACTTGGGCCATCCTCCACTGCCTTCCAGGGCCACAGCAGAGGGCTGGACTGGAAGAAGAGCAACCAGGACAGAATCTTCTGTCCCAACTGGGACTAGAACCCGGGGTGCCAACATCGCAGGCAGAGGATTAGCCAAATGAGGCGTGGTGCCAGCCAGCAATGCATATTTTTAAAAGTCTCTTTAAAATGTCTACTTGCATTGACAAGGAAGTCAACATTTTTTAAAAAAGATTTTTAAAAATTTATTTGAAAGAGTTACACAGAGAGAGGAGAGGCAGTGAGAGAGAGAGAGAGAGAGAGGTCTTCATCCGCTGGTTCACTCCCCAGATGGCTGCAATGGCTGGAGCTGCACCTCCGAAGCCAGGAGCCAGGAGCCTCCTCCAGGTCTTCCACGAGGGTGCAGGGGCCCCAGGACTTGGGCCACCTTCCACTGCTTTCCCAGGCCACAGCAGAGAGCTGGATTGGAAGTGGAGCAGCCAGGACTAGAACCAGTGCTCATATGGGATGCCAGTGCTTCAGGCCAGGGTGTTAACCCGCTGAGCCACAGCGCCAGCCCCACACTCAACATTTTAAAATAAGTTTGTTTCAACTTGGGAAGAAGGTGCTAAGGGAATGAATTCAAAAACCCTATCTGGCAATAAGATGTTTATTGTTAAGTGTGTCTGGACAAAAGCTGAGAATTTAATTTTAGTAAAATTTTTTCTTCCCCAAAGGAGACTGTGTCCATGGTTATTTGTCTTAAAGGGATATGGTTTTGATATTAGATATTTCAGAGATTTTGTTATTCCCCTCAGTTGAGAAACCTTAGCTGCCCTCATTATGTGATTAATAGGCTCAGCTCAGCAATCCGGGACCTCACACCTTGCTGGGAGTTTCTACCATCTCCCAGCAATTTGGGGATGGGTTTGATTCCATATCTAGAACAAGATAGAGCTTGCATGTGCTCACGCAAGGTTGGTTGTTTAGAGGTCACTGGATCTTCATGGCACACCTAGCTCGAGCGAAGAGGCTATGGGTCTCTAGGTGGCTAGGCACAGCTAGCTTTTCCCTTGATCATATATTTATGTAAGGAATATATCTTGAGTACCTATTATTAACCTATTAGAGACCAAGTTGTAAATGTGAGACTCAAGGAATTGTGACTCTAATATATCCTGCTTTTATGTTCTGATCAGGTTAACATGTTCTCATCGTTAGCATGAGGTGTACTAGATGCAGTTTTTAAAAATCTACTCTGTTAATACTCTTCACCTGGTAAGGTCAAGTTTATGGGGATGGAAGGCAGGTAGCCCCCATGTTGGGGAGGGTGCCTGCCATTGATGAGAGTCTCCAAATTGTCTCCCTTAAGCCCCTCTAATTCTTAGAATATTGTTTTTGATTTCTATTTCAGGCAATAAAGACATTTAATTTCAGATTTTTTTTGGGAGTAGCCATTTTATTAATCTTATTAACATAGAAGATCAAACCATTTTGTAGTTTTAATTTTATCCTGACACCCTATAGCTTTCCTTTCTGAACCTGGAAACATTTCTTCTTTCAAATCAAGTGGTTCCTTCCCCTGTGTGCCTGCTTTCTCCTATGTAAGAGAGTGACAAACTAGAGGTTGCTGCTAGGAGCTTCCCAAATTCTAAGGAAAAGGGATGAGAACTTAGGGTTCATAGCATAGATTTAGTCATAGTGAGATAAAGACCATGGTAGTCTGTTATTGCTGGATAATGTGTTGAAAGCAGATTGAGGTGGAAGGTTAGCAACAAGGTTGGAGAAAATGGAATTGGTGGTTGGTTCTGTAAAACACTGTCACTTCTGGTACAAACAATAGGTGGTCGTCTGTGCACTCTGTTCATTCTAGTCCTCGAACTCACTACAGACTGTTTGAGACTCTCTTCGGCAGTAGCATGCATTCTTCCTTGGGTTTCCCTCCTCAGTGTTTTATATTGGGATAAAATGATAACATCTGATAATTCTGTCTATCCAGTTGGATTCTAAGCTATATAAAAGCTATAGGCCTAACACAAATAGAATTATGTCCACATGGTTTAGCAGAAAAAACTGTAGTGATGAAGTTACGCATAATGATTGAGGGCAGAGATAAAGGATATTGAGGTACTTGGACAGTAGCAAAAGTGAAAAAGCATTGATATACCTGGACTGAGAGGAGCAAAGGATAGGGAAATAGTGTTTCTGAATTTCAGAGAGGGTCAAAGCCATGGAAAATGGACTATCAGGTGGGAGCTGCCATCATGGAGAGAGATGCTCACAGAACTCAGAGAGGCAACGTGGAGGGTTCAGTGGGAGGAATGCCTCAACCTATTTCTCCTGCCCTTTCCAACTTTCCACAGATGCCTTGCACTGCAGTAAAGTAATGGACAATGAGAGGCAAGGATGATTGGGCGAACCCGGGGGAGTTGGGCTCCTGGAGCACAGAGTAGAGCAGAAAAGGGATGAGAATGGATCTGAGCATATGGGGAGAGCAAATAGAGAACAGCCAGCACCATATCTTACTATTTGGAGTCCCCTGCATTGGTGCCCAGCCGTGGGTAGAAAGCTCACACATCCTTTAAAACCTGATCTGGAAGAGATCTCAGAGCTCAGCTTTTACAGCTGAGGAAAGAATCGAGAGGCACCAAGGTGACTTGCTGAGGGCCATTCCAGCAGCTGGAGTCTTCTCGATTCCACGTCCAGTGTGTCCTCCGCCACCCACTGCTCATGGGCGAGTGCTCCTCTTGCTCTCTTCATCCCATGCCTCATTATATCCATCTCAGCCTTCTTAGTTCTGTGATTCTTCATCTCCCCTTCACACCCAGAGCAGCTTTCCTTTCCTTCCTCTTTGCAGTCACTTGCATTACCAAGCCTTGCGATGCCCAAACAGCACACTGCATCCTAGACGTAGAAAATGCGTAGGACCGTGCTGGATACACACTTATTTGCACGGCCATTCCTTATGCTTGCGATGTGTTTCATTTCTGTGACCCTGGCCACCTCCTGTCCACCACTGAAGGCTCATTTTCTGGACAACCTCTTTTAAAAGTAACCTGGACTCCCTTCACTTCGGGCATCAGACTCATAGCCCTGTTATTATCTGCTTATGTGTCTCACTCCCTTCCTTAAAGATGAGCACTCAAGCTCCACCATACTTTCTGTCACACACGGGATCTTAATAAATGCTTGGTGCATGATTGAATACGGATGGATGAAGGAACACCTCCATGCAGGGGATGCGTTTGGAGTTGTCTGCATCCTCTCTACCCTACCATGGTTCCGTTTTAACCATTCTCAGAGCAACACATTCTTATAAGTGTTCTACTGTTTGTGGAGAAAGCTGCTTTGTTCCCCATTTGACAGGTGGAGACGCAAAGCTGCAGAGGGCATTCACTCACCCCGGGTCCCATGGCCATTTCTTTGTGTTCAAATTTGCCTCCAAGTCTGCCTGACTCTGTGCATTGCTGCATATGTCTTATGTTTATACATATATGCTCATTTGCTTACTGATAAGATTGAAATATTTCACTAAACTGCTATATGAGGAACATTTATTTCCTCCAACTCACACTCATCTCTCTTGTTGTACATGTAACTGATTTGTTTTCACTGATTTTTTTATGGAACCTAAATGATCACCATGGCACTTGCTATAAGACTTTCAACAGTTGTGGTAAAGGCTAGGTTTTATATTCCCTTAAATTGACTTTGATGCATTATATGAATATAGTGAGCAACTTTTCTGACCTTGTGTCATTGGAAAGAGATTGAAATGTCCATTTTTGAGAGAAGGCGGGTACAATTAAGCAATCCACCCAAGGCCTCACAATGAACCAGGGCATAATTTTGACCACAACCAGGGAAAAAAATGGGAAGTCAGCACAAACGGATCTTTTTGTTTTAAGATTTTTATTTATTTATTTTTTTTATTTATTTGAGGTAGAGTTATAGGCAGAGAGAGGTAAAGACAAAGAGAAAGGTCTTTCTTCTGCTGGTTTGCTCCCCAGGTGGCTACAATGGCTGGAACTGGGCCTATCTGAAACTAGGAACCTGGAGTTTCTTCTGGGTCTCCCATGTGGGTACCGGAGCCCAAGGACTTGGGTCATCTTCCACTGCTTTCCCAGGCCATAAGCAGAGAGCTGGATTGGAAGAGGAGCAGCCAGGAAACAAACCAGCACCAATATGGGACGCCGGCGCTGCTTAGTCCACTATGACAAAGCACCAACCCCACAAATGGATTCTTGACATCCCCTTTTTTTTTTTTTTGACAGGCAGAGTTAGTGATAGAGAGAGAGAGACAGAGAGAAAGGTCTTCCTTCCGTTGGCTCACCCCCCAAATGGCCGCTATGGCAGGCATGTTGCATCGATCCAAAGCCAGGAGCGAGGTGCCTCCTCCTCGTCTCCCATGCGGGTGCAGGGCCCAAGTACTTGGGCCATCCTCCACTGCCTTCCCGGGCCACAGCAGAGAGCTGGACTGGAAGAGGGGCAACCGGGACAGAACCTGGTGCCCCAACTTGAACTTGAACCAGGACTTGAACCTGGGGAACCCGGGGTACAGGTGGAGTATTAGCCTAGTGAGCTGCGGCACCAGCCAGACATCCCTATCTTGAGATCAGATCTTTTTGGGTCTCAATTAAACCCTAAATTATATATCACAAAGCTGTAAGATGTGGCCCCTCCTGGGACAAACTGCATTTCTTCATGGGCATCTTTGAGACTTAAAAACCTTTTAAACTCTAACGTGCTAAGGGCCCACAGTGGAAACCAAGTGGCAGGCCACCCATCAACAATTTGGGCTCAACAGCTGCTTTTATTGTGAAGTGATCACACAGGCTCACCCAAGACTAGGATCTACATTTCTCCTGTTACATGAATTCCTAGTAGCATCCAGTGGTGTTGGTGTCAATTTCTATCTGAGATTCTCACATTCTCCCTCTTTCCTATGTGCTCAAGAGCCTTGTAGTGACTTCCAAAGTAAATCTCAGGTCATCCAAGACCTGGTAACAAGACCAAGTTGACTTGGGCTTGAAGGTGGATGTGAAGCACGGTCATGTTGGAAGAAACCATAGGTTCATTTCAATTGATGGATTCTGAGCATGACTTTTATTTTATATGGAAGATAACTCAGAGACAAAGAATTGGTAGGAGTTGCTTTGGCATATTCTGAGACTGTAGTTGGTTCCATAATTCCAGGAGAAGCAAAGGGAGTCTTCAGGTACAGAGAAAGAGGGGAAGAGATGAGAGAGATGAGAGAGATGAGAGAGATGAGAGAGAGAGAGAGAGAGAGAGAGAGAGAGAGAGAGAGAGAATGAATGAGAATGAGAATGAAGCTGTGCTAATCAGTACCTCGCTGGCCCCTGACACTGAGGAACTGTGTTGCCATTTGTGTGGGTCTGGCAGCTGATGCCATCAGCACCAGGCTTGCTGCTTAACCGTGATGCAGCTGTGAAAAGTAACAGGTGCTCTCAGCCCCACATCCAGAGAGGTAGGCACTTGGGAATGTTGCTGTGTGGGGAAGGCAAGGGAATCTGAGTTCCCTGAGGATGTGGGGGCTGGAGCAAGGAAGGCTTGACATGCAGGCATCACTGACTTGCTTTGTGTGTGTGTACATATGTGTATGCAAGTGTACTCGGTATGTGTGAGTTTGGTCTTTTCCCTTTCAATGTTTTAAACAGTCTCTTGCATGAATTTTGTCCCAGAAACTGCCAGTTTCTAGGCTCATGTTTTCATACCTGATCTGCGCTTGAGATCAGTGAATATTCAGAAATAATAAAGATGTGGGTATTAACATTGTTTGCTGAGTCTGGTTACTGCCCTAACTCCTTTATGGACTTGTCCTTCTTTTATTTGGTTTTCTTCTTTCTTATTTTTGTCATTTATTCAGCATCTGGCATTATCTGCAGGACTGGAATATCCTGTTAGGACACATTCCTAGGAGGAGTATGGCGACTTTGCTCTTAGTTTCTGCTTTCAGATGGTAAGTGTTGTCCTTCTTCCATCGCACTGCAATGGCTGCCTGCAGAGGACTGCCATGCTGACCACTGGATCCATGGACAGAGTAGAGGTCTATGGGCAAGACGTCTGTGCAATGTTGCCAACCCCTTACATCCTCTCTAGGTCTCCAGAGAACACAGTGGAGAATAGAGTCCTTTGCTCCATTGAAAAAGAAGTTAAACCTCTGAGTGCTGTTTCTTCTGTTTCAATTTCGGATGTTAGAGGTAGATTCTAACAACTAAGATCACTGTATTTTCTCCACAAAAAGATGAAATAGACTTTAGTAAAATAACTCCTATGTGAACAGCAGATTTCAATATTTGAAGACAAGAATTTTAGACATAAATGAGGAGCCTTTTTTATAGACCTGTACAGCTCTCAGATTCCAATGCAACATTTATTCAAGGCATAGTTTTGTGAAAGGCAAGCGAATTTCCTTTGATTCTTGTTTTTTTTTTTTTTTTTGAGGGGATAAATTCTGTGCCTATCACCCTAGTGCCAAGACAGATGAGAGTAGGTGACACCAGGTGGTGTCTGCTAATAGCAGAGAGCATCCACTCCATGCAATGGGCCATTCTGTGACTGTGGATGATAACTTCACATGCAGGCTTACACCCTCAGGCCAGAGAGAAACCCATTTATGACTCTTACTAGACTCTTAAAATTATTTTTGTTAAGTTTTTAAAGTGTATTTGAGAGCTGGAGAGAGAGAGATTCATCCTTCCTTCCTTCGTTCTCTGGTTCACTATTCAAATGCCCACAATGGCCTGGCAACGTTGGGAGCTAGAAGCTCAATCCAGGTCTCCTATGTGGGTGGCAGGAACCCAGTTACTTGAACTACCACTCCAAGGGTGCACATTAATAGGAAGTTGGAGTCGGAAGCTGGAGCTGGTCATCAAACTCAGATACACTCTGATGTGGGATGCAGATGTCTTTGGTAGTCCAAATGCCCACCCTGATTCTTAGAATTTTAGAAAGCAAAGTCTTTTAGGGACAAGATGACTATGTTCATTCATTCTTTATTCTACAAATATTGAATGAACAACTTACTGGATAAGGGACTTGGAAATAGAGCAAATATAAGATAGTCTTTCTTCTGATTTCCTGGGGTTTACATTCTAGTAGGGAAAACACACATTACCAAAGTCTTAAAAGCTTAATTATTACACTCCCATTGCATTTGTTTTGAAGGTAGAACAATTGGTGTTAGGAGAAAATATCATAGGAGATAATAGGTATTTTGAAAAAGTGACATGTAGGTAGGTATTCGCTAAGGCGGTAGGCTGGGGTGGGAAGGAGGATATGGATTCAGGCAAGGACATGGCAAATGATGAGGTACTGAAACGGGCAGACATGGTTTGGGAACTTGAAGGACAGAGGAGCGTGCAGTGGGCAGAAGGGAGAGTGGGTCCAAATTACGCTGATGAGTGTGTTTGGTAGCAGGCCAACCGCTCTAAGAAGTTTGGGAAATGATGGGTGATTTTGAGCAGTGGCATGATACACTCAGGTCTGTGTTTCAAAAAGAGGGTTGGGATGTGGGTTGAAAGGTAGTGAATGAGATTGCAGGGATACAGGGATGAGGGCTGTTTGTTTCGTGCATGGTTTCTCAGGGTTAATATCAGAGTGTTATGGTTTGGTAGCCAATCCTCTGCACCAACAACGTCTCTTTTCAAGTGGTTTATATTCAAGTATGATGCAGGGCTTTAGCAACCTGCAACATTGAAGGCAAGAGCTTCTATGAGCTCCGGCTTTTCTAATAAGCAGTGAAGGTTTAATGAACAATCCATCTCTGCCTGTTCACACTCTTGCTTGTATTATCAATTTATTTTTTGACAGCTAGCACGCCATGCCGTTAGAAATGCTGTCTCTGTTATGCAGTATCAGGGTGACTGAATGAGCCAGGATCCCCCATGCTAGGGAAACATTCCCAGCCTTCAGGTAATATGCCAGGGTAGGAATCACACACACCTTGATCCTGGAGGTGAAGTGGCCTTTCCTATTGCTCATGTCTGGATACTGTTGCTAATGATGGGAGCCACACGGCTGTGCTCCAGAGGCTGCCCCGAGGTTGCAGACATGCAGCTGTCTAAACAGAGGCCATCTGATAACAGGGGCAAGTCTTTCCACTTAGTTGATTATTATGTTGTATCAGCTTTTCTTACTTTTTGGTTAGTTATATGAATCCTTAAATAGTGGAAATATCATAAACTTTGGAGATATACACATCTTGATTGTCCCAAGGGAAGCTCTGTAACTTGGGTCTATGATTCAACCTCTGTGAATCTGATTTTCTCACCTGTGAAAAGGGGATAATTTGATGCTGTCCCTTTGGTGTTTCTATGGGAACTAAATGTGATGATGTATATAAAGTACCCTGTGCACACGGGGTCATACTCTAGGCATCCGATAACTGTTACAACTGTTTGTTTCCTTCCCTATACTAACCACGTCACAGTTGGCTTCCCTGATGTCAATCAGGGGCTCCAGAAACTTTCAGTGGTTATGAGATCATTGTCACATCCTCAAATTTTGTAGCTGATTTGGGATGATATAGGAATTTCACTTATCTGTGCTGTTCCTCCCTTTTGAGTACATGGACAAGTACATCAGTGCAAGGATGAGGTAGATTGTTCCATACGCTTTGAGAATATGCAATTGTAATATGTAGACTGTCAGAAACATAATGCATGTAGTCTGGCATTTGGTTTCTGACAAATACAAGGAAAGATACGCTGCTCTCAAGTATTAAATTAACTTGCACCTTTGACAGCAACCAGCCACTTCAGGTGAATAGACATACGCATGTGTGAAACACATTTTAGAGATGAAGTCTTTCTCTGCACCTAAATTTACCCCTTCACTAACCTCAAGTGGTGCTTCTTGGATCTCAATATTTTCTAGGTTTGGCAAATAAATTTTTACCTTCCCCAAGTTTTCAGTTTTGGCCGCTGAGTCATTGGATCTGAAAACTGGCATAGAGCATCATTTTTCCTACTTGTCTTCCGGGTAGAGGTCATTTCTTTGAGCCTTGCTTTTCTCCCATTTGAAGTGGTGATGATTCCACCTATTCCTCCCCCTTTCTACATTGACCATGAAGATCAAAGGATATGGTTGAGAGGTTTGGGGACTGTAAGGCATCATACACATGATTTTCATTGCATACCCAAGTCACAGTGGAGATGAAAAATAATTTTGAATTCGGTTCTCCCTCCAATGCTATTGAATCAGAGTGTCTACTGAGGGGTCCTGGACACACCACAGTAGTTGCCATTTACTGCAAGTCTCATCCAGCTTGTGGTTTTTCTGCTTTTTTATTTCTTAGAATAATGTTCTTACTGTGGAACAGGGATCTGGTCTTCCTGTAGCACCAATAGAGACATAGACAGAGGAAAATAGGAAAAAATCTTATGACTATTCAATTTATCTTTTACTTTAAAAGAGGAACAGCTTGAAACTCAAAGGAACTCAGTGATTTTCCCGAGGTTACACAGCTAGATGATGACAGAATCAGGATTGGAATCCAGGTCTCCTGACTCATTGAGCAGTGCTCTTTATACTACATTTCCTTCTAAAATATCAACTTAGTACCTTTTGTGGTTTGGTAACACACAGTTGTCCTATACATTTACAAAATGATTCCATGTGTCAACCATGCTAGATATACAATACTTGTCTATAGCCCTTACAATTTTTAAAATGATCCCTTTTCATACATATTTTTAAATATTTTATTTGAGTTTTAAATTTACAAATGAAAACTTGTGAGGTAGTAATATAAAAAGTTCCCAGGTACCCCTCACCCATTTCCCCTATCATATCTCATATTAGTTTCTTTGTCACTAAATACACATTCTAATTTTGAATCTCTTCAGGTAAACTCTTTCTCTTCTAGTAAATTATTCTAGTAAATTCTTTCACCACCCATAGCCCATGCACACCTGTCTTGCACTGTAGATCTGACCTGACTTGCATGAGGGCGGAGACTTCCCATCAGAGATTTCAGCCACCCTCGGATCATTAGCCGCAGTGGGGCTGTGTTGTCTCATGTGCCCACACTGAGTGCTCACATTTGGCCGCCGTGCGATCCCTTCCTTGGGTCTTCAGGAAGAGACCATAGATGGGACCTCTGACATGTCTGGTGTCCTGACATCCATTCTTCAGGACTGTCAGTTACCCAGAGTCTCTACTGAAGCGTTTCACCTTGGGAGAAATGTGTAAGTCATGACCTGATACAAGGATTTTGTTAGAATGTGACATACGTGCTTGGACCAGCTTCCGTGGCCTCCTCTCCAAGGTTTCCCTGGCGGCTGGTATGGAGTCATGCAATCGATGTGCTTTTCAGCCAGCTCAGGTAGCACCTGAAAACTCCCACTAAATACATGGCTTAAGTGTATAGAGTGGTAAGTGCAGGACACTGTGGTTTATCTTCTGTCCTGTTCAATTTGATTAAGGAGAAGAGAGATAGAAGGGTTAGAACTTATCACAGGAGAGTTCTTTTTGGAAAAAAAAAAAAAGGCCCATACTTTATTTCACAACCCAGTATCTGAAGGACTGCATTAAGTAACTTGAGCAAAGCTCACTGTCCTTTCAGCATTTCCTCTGTGGTTCTGCATTCCTGGTGCCCTTTATTTCCAGCACATCAGCAGAATCATTTCAAGAAATGAACAGCGGTGATGGATCAGTACTGCATGTCATAAGATCAAATATTGACTAATGTCCACAGCACTGAAGAAAAATTAGCAAACATGTGATCTCCCTTCTTGCTCCTGCCAGAGCTTATCATGTGTCCTTGAAAATAAAACTCCCCTCCTTATAACCATGAGAACTTATAAATAAATTATTATGAGCTTGAAATTTTCCGAGATTTCTGTGTTCTTCTGCAGGATCAGAATTCAGGAAATACTGAGTACTGATGTAAATGATATAATCTTCCTTAATGATATCAACTTCCTTAAGCTGCCGTTTGCCGTTTCTTCTTCATAGAAAGATGCATTGAGCAGTTACTGTTTTCTGTTATGGATATTAGTTGAAACTTGTTTTTACCCACACTTTTTCTTATAATTTTTCTGTGCTTTTAAGAAAAAATCAGAAAATACTTATTGAATGCCTAGAATGTGCCAGAAAAGATTCCAGGCATTGGGGCTAATACAATGCACAAGTGCTCCTGCTAATGCAGAGGAGAAATACTGTGCTTTTGGAAAGACTTAATAAAATGGACAAACTTTTCACAGAGTGATAAAGTGAAAAAAGAAAGACTATGTAGACCTATATGGCATCAGATTTGAAAAAATAGATAAATATGTACGTTTCTAGAAAAATATTATACTTTAACTTAAGAGGAGATAAAAATCTGAATGACACTGTAACTACTAAAGGAATTGAATTAATTATTTAGAAACTTCCTACACAAAACCATCAGCTTTGATAGCTTTAGAGGTGAGTTCCACCACGTCTGAAAGAACAAGTGTTTCCAAAATTTCTGACAGTAATAAAGAGAGATGTCTCACCTTTTCTCATGAGGAAAGTAAGATCTTGATGCTAAAACTAGGCAATCACAGTTAAGAAAATCAATAGCAGTTTCCCTGTGCTAAATTAAATGTTAGTAGGCTGAATCCAGAAATATATTCACAAAATATGAAAATTATAACCAAAAGGATATTTTCCAAAATGCAGAATGAGTTAAGCATTAGAAAATAGGTAATTTACCATATAAAAATTGAACAAAAACACTCTTTATTCTTCTTGACAAAAGCAGGAAAAACATCTGATAAAGTCCAGAGAGCATTCATGTTCTAAATTTGTAGCTGGGCAGTCATTTGGCTTAGTGGTTAAGATGTCATTTCAGATACTGGTTAAAATGCGTGTGTCCCCCATCTAGGTTCCTGGGTTTCATTCCTGGCTCAGGCTCTTGGTTCCAGTTTCCTGCTAGTGCAGAGCCTTGAACACAGCAGTGATGGCTCAAATACTTGGGGTCCTAGCACCTGAGTAGGAAACCTGGTTTCAGGTCTTCAGCCTGGCACAGTACCAGTCTATGTGGGCACTGGGGTGGGAGCTGGAAACAAGCAATGGAAGCTCTTTTATCTGTCTATTTCTCGAGTTAAAAAACTGTAGCTAAAAATACACATTTCCTAAACTTTCTTAAAGCAGCTACAAAAAGATTTACAGCATATATAACACTTACTTGCACAGAATTTACAAAAAAGAATACTACTTTGTTTAAAAAATCTATTACAAGACAAAAAATGTCTGGTATCTCGCTTCTACTCAAATGATAGAGCAGGAAAAAATAATGGAATATGTAAATATTAGAAAAAAAGAACAAAAGTATTAGTGGCAAATGATGTACATTTCTGTATAAAAATAAAGAAGAATCTTCAAGATTAGGTTGCATTTTGGGTACATTAAGATTCCTTTACTCTCACATGTAGCTTAGTTGAAGGGAAACTCAAGGGCAAATAAGACACTTGGACCCAAGCAGTGGCCAGGCTTAGTGCCTTGATTGTTTATTTAAAATAATAATATTATTCTTGTGTCTTCCTTTTATTGAACAACAATTCCTGTGCCAAGAACTGGTTACATTTTTAGTTAATATCTGTTTTCCTCACACAAACATCAAGGTCTTATTCAAGGTACCTCGAGTTCCAAACTGAGGATCAAAAAAAAAAAAAAAAGTAAATCCCTCAAGTTCACACAGCTACTAAGTGGCAGAATTATTACCCAGAAGAGGGCCTTTTGGAGTCTGAACCCATTGCTTTACAATAAAGCTTCCCTAAGGTACAGAGACAGAGCTCATCTTCTGTTATGTCCTACAGACAGAGCTCACCTTCTGTTATGTCCTCGTTGCTTAATAATTATGTATGGGCAGTCCTGTTGGAGGCTCGATCAAAAACTTGTCCCACAAAAAGATCAGCACTTCTTACAAATCAGCAGTCAGGCCCATTGGAGCAGCTATTGTTTTTCCAGGATTTGCTGGTTCTGCTGCTATTCCTCTTGGGTCCAGAGGGACTTTCTAGGAAGTCTGTGCTGTTGAGGCATCAGACAGTGGCTCACTAGCATGACCAGATCACAACACCACTGGCTGAGTGGCTTAGAAAGCAGAAACCTAGTTTCTTGCTGTGCTGCATGCTGGAATTTCAAAATCAAGGTGTAAGCAGGTTTGGTTAGGGTCCATCTCACCGACCTCATTTTAGCTCAATTTCCTCTTTACATTACCTCTGTTCAAATGTAGTCACGTTCTGAAGTCCTGGTGCTTAAGACTTGAAGATACAAATTTTAGGAGACACAATGCGGCTCATAACACTATCTTAGGTGATTAACAGCATAGATGAATGGTCTCAGAAAAATTGGGCACATTCAGAATATGTGTAGTAATGAGTCTTTCAGGGCAACTCAGCAAGGAACAGCAGCAGTCAACCCTACACCAGCAGTTAACAGGAGAGCGGTCTCCGCAAACTTATTGGGCTCAGAAAACAGCTCTCACTGGACTCATTGATGAAAAGGCAAACGCAAGGCCAGCTCTGCAGTGAGACCCACAAGAGAAACCAACAGGACATGCCTCCCTTCCCACGGTCCGTTCATCCTTCAGGAAACCACCGCAGCTTGCTGAGTGGGAGTTTGAAAACACCCACCCAACCAGCCAGGCATGTATCAGTTCTGCTAGGACAATAGGAACTTAAAAGCTGTCTCAAATTCCCAGGAGAATTTGGATAATAATAAAAGTTTGACATTTTCTGAGAGCATTTCTTAAGGCTATGTTTTGGCATTGCAGGGTCCATACAGAATAAAACATGAGGAAGCAACCTGCATAATAAAGACAAACTTGTCACCAACCCTCCTGCCACCTCGTCCCTATTCTGAGCCTCTCCATAAGATCTTTTCAGATGGGAAATAGAACTTTCTCTTTGGAAATATGTCTGGAGGCTGCCTTGAATCCAGTCCAATGGGAATTTCCCAAAGAGTTAGGCTATGGTTTAATCCCATCCCAGCCCTCCTATCTAGTGAAGAGATGTTAAAAGCAAATTTTATCGTCTGCATAGAGACCACAGATCTCTAAGTTATTCCTGTAGTTGTTCTTTGAATTGCCACTGACCTTAAATCTGGAGTTGATAAACTTGTGTTCAGATGCATTTTCAAACAGCTCGCTGTGTTCCCAGAAAGTCTCACCAAGTGTTAGGGGATTGGGAGTTAGGGCTCCCAGGTGGCACTGATAGGGCATTTAATGAGTTGAGCGATACAGTAGGAAGCCAGGATGAGAATTTGAAGAATAATATTTTCTAACCTAATGATTTCATATTCTGGGCTGGGCTCAGAAAATGGGATACCCTTTAATATAACAATGAAACATAGCATCACAGTGATATTAGAAAGCAAAAGGTTATATTTTCATTTTATGGAAAGGGCATGGAAGGCAGTTAACATTTATCAGTTGTTTCTTGCATACTTGGAACCGTGCTAACAATTACAAATTGTTTTATTTTTTAACATTTTATTCCTTTAAAAACTTAGACATAAAAACTGCATCTTTATAGAATATTATGATTTTTTACATGTATACATTATGCAATACTCAGAGAAAATACACTTATCCCTTTAAGCATTTAATATTTCTTTCTTTATAAAACATCCAAAATCTTTATCTTCTTTTCTAAAATAGAGAAATATACAATATAGTAATATTGTCTATAGTCACTCTGCAACTCATGACTAGAGCCTAGGGAGATTACTGACGCCATAAACAAGAGTGTCAAATTGTTAAATCAACTTCAGGAGTCACTGTGTACTTACGTCTCATGTGGGATCTGTCGTTAATGTGTTGTCCAATGTGAAGTAATGCTATAACTAGTACTGAAACAGTATTTTTACACTTTGTTTTTCTGTGTGGGTGCAAACTGATGAAATCTTTACTTAGTATATACTGAATCGATCTTCTGTATATAAAGATAATTAA
This sequence comes from Sylvilagus floridanus, assembly GCA_949820135.1. Lineage (NCBI taxonomy): Eukaryota > Metazoa > Chordata > Mammalia > Lagomorpha > Leporidae > Sylvilagus > Sylvilagus floridanus. The sequence continues at coordinate 47,920,809 of OX463239.1, read as the reverse complement.
AAATGAAAAAAAAACTTGGTGTTAAATTGGAAATTGCATAGAAAATTAATCAATTTAAAAATATATATCATGTAGGATCTCTGTCCTTAATGTGCTATGCATTGTGAATTAATACTATAACTAGTACTCCGACAGTATTTTTCACTTTGTGTTGCTATGTGAGGGCAAACTGTTGAAATCTTTACATAATATATACTAAACTGATCTTCTATATATAAAGAGAATTGAAAATGAATCTTGATGTGAATGCAAGAGGAGAGGGAGCGGGAAAGGGGAGGGTTGCGGGTGGGAGGGAAGTTATAGGGGGAGGAAGCCATTGTAATCCATAAGCTGTACTTTGGAAATTTATATTCTTTAAATAAAAGCTTTATAAAAAATAAAAAAAAATAGGTGATCATGGCCAGTGCTGTGGAGTAATAGGCTAAGCCTCTGCCTGTGGCGCTGGCATCCCATATTGGCACTGGTTTGTGTCCTAGCTGCTCCTCTTCTGATCTAGCTCGCTGCTAATGGCCTGGGAGGGCAGTGGAAAATTTCCCCAGTGCTTGGGCCCCTGCACCCATGGGGGAAAACCAGGTAAGACTCCTGGCTCCTGGCTTCAGATCAGCCCAGCTATAGCCATTGCAGTCATTTGGGGAGTGAACCAGAGGATGGAAGACCTCTTTCTGTCTTTCCCTCTGTAATTCTGCCTCTAAAATAAATTCATAAATATTTTAAAAATTAAAAACAGGTGATCTAATAGAAGCAAAAAATATAATGGTGGTCACCACAGACTAAGGAAGTGGGGGTGGGGGCAGAGGAATGGGGAAAGGTTGACGGCTATAGGGCATAGTTCTATAGGAGTAAGTAATTTTGTGGTTCTATTGCACAGCAGAGTGACTATAGACATATAAGTGAGATTATATGATATTTATTTTTCTATGGTTGGCTTATTTTACTTAGCATAATGTTCTCCAGTGGTATACATGTTGTTGCAAATGATAAGATTTCATCCTTTTATAGCTGAGTAATATTCCTTTGTGTGTATATACAACCCGTTTTCTTTATCCATTTGTCATGGATGGACAATTAGTTTGCTTCCATTTCTTGCCTATTGCAAATAGTGTTGTAATAACATGGGAGTACAGATGTCTTTTCAAGAGATAGATTTCATTTTCCTTGAATGCATTCCTGGAGTGGGATTGCTGGATCACATGGCACTTCTCTATTTAGTTTTTTGAGGAGCCTTCATACTATTTTTCAGAATGAGTGTACTAAACTACTTTCCCACCAACAGTGTGCAAGGGTTCCCTTTCCTTCAAATCCTCTCCAATACTTGTTCTCTCTCTCTTTTTTTGGGTAATATCAAATCTTACTGGAGTGAATTGATAGCTCACATGGTTTTGATTCACATTTCCCTGATAATTAGTGATGCTAAGCAGTTGTTCATGTATCTGCTGGACATTTTTATATTTTCCTTTGAGAAACAACTGTTTAGATATAATACCCATTTTTAATTAATTATTTGTGTGTGTTTATTTATTTTTTGCTACTGAGTTGTTTGAGTTCCTTATGTATTTTGGATATCATTCCCATGTCAGATGTATATTTTCTCCCATTTTGTAGGTTATTTCTTCACTATGTTGACTGTTTCCTTTGCTATGCAAAAGCTCTTTAGTTTATTGAAGTCTCATTTGTATATATTTACTTTTATTTTCTGTGCTTTTAGGGCCTGATAAAAAATCCTTGCCCATTGCAATATACTCAATACATTCTTCTAACAGTCTCAAAGTTTCAAGTCTCATGTATGGGTCTTTAATCAATTTTGAGTTGTTTTTTGTACATGATGAGATTCTTCTGCAAGGTTTCTAATTTTCCCAACACTATTTTTAGAAATAAAAGTATTTATTTTTTAAAAAAGATTTATTTATTTATTTGAAAGTCAGAGTTATGCAGAGAGAGAGCGAGAGAGAGAGAGGTCTTCCATTCAATAGGTCACTCCCCAGTTGGCCGCAACGACTGGAGCTGTGCCCATCCAAAGCTAGGAACCAAGAGCTTCTTCCAGGTCTCCCACGAAGGTGCAGGAGCCCAAGGACTTGGGCCATCTTCTACTGCTTTCCCAGCCATAGTGAAGAACTGTATTGGAACTGGAGCTGCCGGGACTCTAACCGGTGCCCATATGGGATGCTTGTGCTTCAGGCCAGGGCGTTAACCTGCTGCGCCAAAGTGCCGGCCCCAAGAGTATTTTAAATTCTTAGCACCTTTTCAAGGATCAGTTGGCTTTGGATGTATAGGTTTACTTCTAGAGTCTCTTTTCTAATCTGTCGGTGTATTGATCTCTTTTTATCCCATTACCATGTTGTTTTAATTACTGTAGCTTTGTAATACATTTTAAAGTCAGGTAGTATAATGCCTGCTATTTTGTTCTTTTTGCTCAAGATGGCCTCAGCTATTTTGGGCCTTTTATGATTCCACACCATTTTAGTAGTGTTTTTCTATAGTTCTGTAAGAATGTCATTGGTGTTTTGATAGGGATTACATTGAATCTGTAAATCACTTTGGAAAGCATGCACATTTTAATGATACTGGTTTTTCTGATTCAAGAATCAGACAAGAAATGTCTTTCCAGTTCTTTATGTCTTCTTTGATTTACTTAATCAGTGATTTATAGTTTTTATTGTAGAATTAGCTCACATTTCTTGGTGAAATTTAAATTTATTCTGAGTATTTTGTAGATGTTGGAAATGTGATTTTTTTTTTCTTTTTTTTCTGGATTTCTTTTACAGTTGATTCACTATAGGCATGTAACAATGCTACTGCTTTTGTACACTGAGTTTGTATCCTACTACTTTGCTGATTCTGTTTATCAACTATAGCATCTTTGGGGTTGAACTTTGGGGGTTTTCTATGTATTAGATTATGTTGGGCTGGCCCTGTTTTGCAGCAAGTAAAAGCCCTGGCCTGCAGCGCTGACATCCCATATGGGTGCTGGTTCGAGTCCTGAGTGTTCTATTTCCAATCACTGCTAATGCACCTGGGAAAGCTGCAGAGCATAGCCCACGTCCTTGAGACCCTGCACCCATGTGGGAGACCTGGAAGAAGCTCCTGGCTCCTGGCTTCAGACTGGCACAGCTTCAGCCATTGCAGCCATTTGGAGAGTGAACCAGAGGATGGAAGACCTCTCTCTCTGTCTCTACTTCTCTGTACAGTGACAATTTGACATCCTTCTTTTCCTTCTTTCCAATTTGAATGTCCTTTTTTCTTTCTCTTGGCTAATTTCTCTAGCTAGGATCTCTAGTACTATGTAGAATGAAAATGGTCAAAGTTGGCATCTTTGTCTTATTTTAGGTCTTAGTGAGAAAGCCTTTAGCTTTCCTCTTAATATGTTAGCTGCTGGCTCATAAACCGTCTTTATTATGTTGAGCTGTGTTCCTCCTCACCTAATTTGGTCAGTGTTTTTACTATGAAAGGATGTTGAATTTTATCATAAAACTTTTCTGCATCTATTGAGATAATCATGATTTTTGTCTTCATTCTGTTGATATGGTGTTAGCATGTTTATTGATTTGTATATTTTGAACCATCCTTGCATCCCTGTGAAAAATCATACTTGATCATGGTGAATGATCCTTTATTGTGCTGTTAGATTTGGTTTGCTAGTATTTCTCTTGAAGATTTTTGCATTTATGTTCAGACAGGCTATTTTATTATTTATTATTTTATAAAGTACAATGGAAGAGTGGCAGAATGTAACACTAAGTCATGCCTTGAGCACTGGATCAAGACTTGGAGGAATCCATGTGAAATACAAGATCTTTGATTCACTTAAATCCTTAGACTCTACCTACTTTTTTCCTTCTACCTCTCACAGAAATGGGTGATGTGATGATATTAACAGGCCCTTATTAGAAGGACTTTAATGCTTTGGAATAAAGGGGCTTTGTATAACATAATAATTGTTTCTGTGTAACTTAATATCTCAGAAATAAGTTCTATGAAGTGCTTGATTGATATTTTTCTGTCTTTGCCAAACCTGCAACTTATCTGTACTTAGTTTCTCACGTCTGTACACTGAGAGTAATAATACCTGAGTCATAGGGTTAGTGAGATTAAATGAATTCTTAAATGTGAACCATCTTGAGCAATACCCTGTGCATTTTAAGTACTCTTACAAGTTTTATAGAAAAGCCAATCCCTACTGTCAGACTGGCAATTTAAAAACCTTGTTTGCCATTAGGCACAGTATAGGAGCAAAAGTATTTCTTTAATTATAGATTTGCAAGTAAAGATCAGATAAATATTGCGTTAGAAAATTTTAACACAAGGAGGTTTTTTCTTTGGAGCCCAGGCATAGTGGTACACTTTAGTAACTCCTATAAAATGGTGCTTTATAATACACAACATTTACAAGGTGCTCTGAATTTTAAAATCATGTGTAACAATAGGCTTTCCCATTGCAGTCACTCTGGAGCAGACACTCTGTGTCACTTCATCAAATCCTTCTATTTTATCAACTGCATACTACTTCTCATGAGCCTATATTTTTCTGTGTTACTACCTATATCTGATTTTGCAATGCTGTCTGTCCTACTTTCTGCTATCTCTACAGGATCTTGGACAGTAATAGACACAGAGCAGGTTTCATTTGTGGCATGAATATAATAATGAAAAGACAGAAAATTAGTCACTGGCTGGTTGGTTTGGGTTAGAATGTGAAGATCTTGCTGATGGTAGCAGATATCTCAAACCTTCCCCATGAGCTCATAGTAATATCCGAATGAACTTCCCACCCAGCATTGTAATGCCTGCTATATTATTTAGCTTGTTAAAATATGCGTCCATGTCCTTGTAATTAATATTTGCTGAGTGAGGCATTAGCACCAGACACAATGCCAGCCGTCTCAGAAGCTGGAGCACACTGATAAAGGTGCTAACATTTATTGACTACCTACTGTGAGCCATGAACACATGTGCAAATTTATCTGTTGTATATTACATTGATTGAATATTATATACTCTATATGTTACCTTTTGGTGGACAATGTGGTTATTATTTCTACTGTGGATGCTGGTGAATATATTAATTAAAAATTCTGGTGCAAGGATTTTTTCTAGGGTTTTGGTTCTCAAATTGTGTTCCTACACAAAGAGCTTAGGCTTCATAAGACTTACTAATCAGAGTTTCTGTAGGTGCAATCCATAACCTAGTTTTAATAAACTCTCCAAGGGATTCTGATGCCTGTTAGAACCATCTCAGAACAACTAAATCAAGATCACTTAGGATGGGACCCCAAGATTCTACTGTTGCCAGAAATGAGAACTATGGCTGTCAGCTATGTAACTAGCCATGAAACTTTCAGAGCTTAAGGTAGAGGTTTCTTAAATTTTACTGAGTGTAGTTGAATTGCTTTTCCCAACTGATTATTCTGATTTATTCTGACACAAGCTCTTTACGAATATTTCTGTTGAACTTTTAATTGATTTCACAATTTTGAATTGTATTTGCTTGATTAACAATGGGATGGGTACTTTTAAAAACGTGTTTTTTTTTTTATCATAAAGGCAGAGAGAGCGGGAGCGTGATCCTCCATATGATGGTTCATTCCCAAAATGCACACAACATCCTAGGTTGGGCGAAGTCAAAGGCTGGAGTGAGGAACTCCATTCAGATCTCCCCAAGGGAGGCAGGGACCCAAGTACCTGAGCTGTCATCTGCTGCCTCCCAGGATGTGCATAGGCAGGAAGCTGGATGGGAAGCAGAGTAGCTGGAACTCAAACCAGGCACTCTGATACAGGATGTTGGTGTCCTAAGTGGCAGCTTAACCACAACCACCCCCCACCCTGAGGTTGAGCGTTTTTAAAATATTTTCAAAGGCTTTCAATGCTTTTTCTTCCCAGGGCAGCTGTGTGGTATGGCAGATAGGGCCGCCACCTGTGATGGCAGCATCCCATGTGTGTGCTTGTTCAAGTCCTGTATGCTCTCTGCTGTGGCCTGGGAAGGCAGTAGAAAATGGCTAAAGTGCTTGGGCCCTGCACCCGTGTAGGAGACCCAAAAGAAGCTCCTTTCTTCAGACTCCTGGCTTTAGGTTGCTGCAGCTCCGGCCATTGCAGCCATCTGGGGAGTGAACCAGCGGTAGAAAACCTCTCTGTTTCTCTCTCTGCCTCTGCCTTTCTGTAACTCAGCTTTTCAAATCAATAAATCAATAAATATTTTTTTCTTTTCTTCATGTCTCTGCCACTTTCCCCTACTGCATTGTTTAGATTTTTGGTAATTCTTCGTGTATTCTGTATATTAATTCTTTATTATGTATGGAGGGAGTCTTTTTTCTTCTAGCTTTTGGTTTCTCTTTTTCTCTTTAAGCTGGTATCTTGACTAACAAATTATTACTTTTATGAAGTTGATTTTCTCTTTCTTGATATTTATTTATTTATTTATTTTTGGTTCCTTGTTTGAGAAATCTTTCCTACCTGAAGTGCAAAAGATGTATTCCTATACTTTTTAAAATTTCAAACTTTTTCCTTTCACATTTAGTACTTAATTTTTTAAAATATGGTATAAAGTAGATAGCCATTTTCACTTATTTTCCTTCCTGATAAATAATCGTCCAGCTCCATTTACTAATTAACCCATGCTTTCCCCACTAACCTATCTTGCCAGCTGTGTTCAAATGTCTGCTTTAGATAAATTTATGCACTTGTTCTTAAGATACATGGTAGTAACTTTGCCTATCCAGAAGCAGTGCTTCAGAGGTTTAATTATTATAATCAGTAATGATACATGGTAAGGTAAGTACTTACCATGTAAGAAAAAATTGATTTTTCTCCAAGAACATCTTAGCTATTTTCACTATAGTGACTTAGTAATTAGCCTTTCTGGTATTATCAAAAGTATTTCCAGAATTCTTACTAGAAATACATTGGATCTTTAGATCAGTTTTTTTATAATTATGAATTTAGTTTTTATTATTCTTAATAGAGAATACATCCAGTGTAGTTCATAGATAATTTCTGAGAATATAATGAGTATCATCTTTAACAATCCCAAACAATTAATGGAGACAATGTCTCTTTGTTTATTCAGGATTTCTTCAGTAAGTTTCAATGAAGTTTTATATTTTTCTACATAAAGCTTTTACAATATTTTGCTGGATTTTTTTTGGTCTGGAGTTATTGTGTTTTTGTTATTATAAAGAGTATCTTTACTTTCAGTTGCATTTTCTTAGCAATAACATGCACTAACCGATTGTGCCATTGGAGCCACTTAGTTGCATTTTATTTTTTCTTAATTTGATTTAATTTATACAAGTTTCATGTATTTCATATATACAGAGTTAGGAAGATAGTGACACTTCCCACTACTCGCTACCTCCTGTCCATACTCCAAACCTTCTTCCTCCTCCATCTCACATTTCCACTCTTAATTTTTACGAAGATCTATTTTCAGTTTACATAATGATCGTATAATTAACCTACACTTAATAAAACAGTTCAACAAATAGTATGAAGAAAAAAAGAGGCCGGCGCTGTGGCTCAATAGGCTAATCCTCCGCCTTGTGGCGCCGGCACACCGGGTTCTAGTCCCGGTCGGGGCGCCGGATTCTGTCCCAGTTGCCCCTCTTCCAGGCCAACCCTCTGCTGTGGCCCGGGAGTGAAGTGGAGGATGGCCCAAGTGCTTGGGCCCTGCACCCCATGGGAGACCAGGAGAAGCACCTGGCTCCTGCCATCGGATGAGCGCGGTGCGCCGGCCTCAGCGTGCTGTCCGCGGCAGCCATTGGAGGGTGAACCAACGGCAAAGGAAGACCTTTCTCTCTGTCTCTCTCTCTCACTGTCCACTCTGCCTGTCAAAAAAAAAAAAAAAGAAGAAAAAAAGAAAGAAAGAAAAAATACTGTTCCTCAATGGAAGAGACAAGTGCTGTGAATCATCATCAAATCTTAAAATGTCTATTTCACTGCAATACATTGCATTTCAGGTACTCTATTAGTTACCTTGGATCAGGGATAACATATGATATTTGCCTTTCTGGGACTGGCTTATTTCACTAAATATAATGGTTTCCAGTTTTGTCCACCTCGTTGCAAAAGATAGTATTTCTTCTCTCCTCTTCTCTTCTCTTCTCTCCCCTCCCCTCCCCTCCCCTCCCCTCCCCTCCCCTCCCCTCCTCTCCTCTCCTCTCCTCTCCTCTCTTCTCCTCTTTATAGCTGAGTAGTACTCTATAGCATATATATGCATATATATATGCTAAATTTTATAAAGAAATTTATAAAGAAAATTATTATAAAGAAAGAAAATTATATAAAGAAAGAAAATTATTATAAAAGAAATTATATGTACTATAATTTCTTTATCCAGTCAACAGTTGATAGACATCTGAGTAGATTCTATATCTTAGCTATTATGAATTGTGCTGCAATAAACGTGGAGATACAGAAAACTCTTTCATTTGTTTCATTTGCTGATTTCTTTTGGTTTGGGTAAATTCCCAGGAATGGGATGGCTGGGTCATATGATATGCCTATATTCAGATTTCTGAGGTATCTCCATAGTGTCTTCCACAGTGGCTATATCAGTTTACATTCTCACCAACAGTGGACCAGGGGACCTTTTTCCCCACATCCTCCGCTGCATTTGTAATTTATCGATTCCTGTATATGAGCCATTCTAACTGGAGTGAGGTGAAACCTCACCATGGTTTTGATTTGGATTCCCCTAAGAGGCTAGTGATTCTGAGCATTTTCTCAAGTGTCTGTTGGCCTTTTGAATTTCCTCTCTTGAAAAATTCCCTTTAAGGCTCTTTGCCCATTTCTTAACTGGGTTGTTTGTTTTGTTGTTGAATTTCTTGAAGTCTTTATTGATTCTGGATGTTGATTTTTTTTCAGTTTCATACTTTGCAAATGTTTTCTTCCATTCTGTTGTTTGCCTCTTCACCTTGCTGGGTACTTCTTTTGTAGTGCAGAAGCTTCTTGATATAATCCCATTTGTCAGTTTGGGCTTTGAATGACTGTGCTTCTGGGGCCTTTTCTAAGAAGTCTGCCTATGCCAATGTCTTGCAGAATTTCCTCAATGTTCTGTAATAATTTGATGCTATTGGGTCATAGATTAGGTCTTTGATCCATTTTGAATGGATTTTTGTGTAAGGTGTAAGGTAGGGGTCTCTTTCCATCCCTCTGCATGACCAGGTCCAATTTACCTGGATCATTTGTTAAAGAAACTGTCCTTGCTCCAGGGATTAATTGTAGCCCCTTTGTTAAGATAAGTTGGTTGTAGATATATGGGTTCATTTCTGGAGTTTCTAATCTGTTCCATTATCCTATCCATCTGTTTTTGTACTAGTACCAGGCTGTTTTGATTATGACTGCCCTGTAGTATGTCTTGAAATCTGGTATTGTGATGTCTCCAGCTTTGGTTTTACTGCATACAATGACTTTAGCTATTTAGGGTCTCCTGTGTTTCCATATAAATTTTAGCATCATTTTTCCGTGATCTGAGCGGAATGTCATTGATATTTTAATTGGGATCCCATTGAATCTGTAAATTGCTTTTGGTGGCATGGACATTTTGATGACATTGATTCTTCCAATTCATAACTATGGAAGATTTTTTCCAATTTTTAATGTCTTCTTCTATTTCATTCTTTAGTGTTTTGTAATTTCATCATAGAGATCTCTGATATCCTTGATTAAATTTATTCCAAGGTATTTGTTGTTGTTGTTGTTTTTTTTTTTTTTTTGGTAGCTATTGTGAATGAGATTTATTTTAGAAGTTCTTTCTCAGCTGTGGCATTGTTTTTGTATACAAAGGCTGTTTATTTTTGTGTGTTGATTTTATATCTTGCTACTTTTCCAAACTCTTCTATGAGTTCCATTAATCTCTTAGTGGAGTCTTTTGGATTCCATAGATCTATCTATAGAATCATGTCATCTGCAAATAGGGATAGTTTGACTTCTTCCTTCCCAATTTGTATCCCTTTGATTTCTTTTTCTTGCCTAATGGCTCTAGCTAAAACTTCCAGGACTATATTAAATAGCATTGGTGAGAGTGGGTGTTCTTGTCTGGTTCTGGATCTTAGGAGCAATGATTTTAGCTTTTCTGGATCAATAGGATGCTGGCTTTGGGTTTGCCACAAATTGCCTTGATTATGTTGAGGAATATTGTTTTTATACCCAGTTTGCTTAAGGTTTTCACCATGAAAGGATGTTGTATTTTATCAAAAGCTTTCTCTGCATCTATTGAGATAACTAAATGTTTTTTGTTGTTTAGTTTTTTAAGTATAATATTGCACATTGATTGACTGGCAAATGTTGAACCATCCCTGCATACTAGGATAAATTCAACTTGGTCCGGGTGAATGATCTTTCTGATGTGTTGTTGGATTTGATTAGTTAATATTTTGTTGAGGATTTTTGCATCTATATTTATCAGAGATATCAATCTGTTGTTCTCTTTCTCTGTTGTATATTTTTCTGGCCTAGTAATTTCTGGCTTAATATAAAGAGCTTTGAAAGATTCTCTCCCATTTAGTTGTTTTGAATAGCTTGAGAAAGATTGGAATTAGTTCTTTTAATGTCTGTTAGAATTCAACAGTGAAGCCATCCAGTCCTGGGCTTTTCTTCTTTGGGAGGATCTTTATTACTGATTCAATTTTCTTCTTGGTTAGTGGTCTGTTTAGGTTTTCTGTGTCTTTATGGCTCAATTTTGGTAGGTTGAATGTGTCCAGGAATCTATCCATTTCTTCTAGGTTTCCCAGTTTGTTGGCATACAGCTCTTTATAGTAATTCCTGATGATTCTTTTTATTTCTGTGGTTTCTATTGTTACATTGCTATTTTTATCTCTGCTTTTACTGATTTGGGTTTTCTCTCTTTTTTTTTTTTGTTAGTTGGGCCAGTGGTGTATCAGTTTTGTTTATTTTTTCATAAAAACAGCTCTTCATTTCACTGATCTTTTGTAATTTTTGTTTCAATTTTGTTTATTCTCTAATTTTAATTATTTCTTTCCGCTTACTAATTTTGGGTTTGGTTTGTTGTTGATTTTCTAGGTCTTTGAGATGCACTGATATAATTTGACACTTTTCCAGTTTTTTCATCTAAGCACCAATTGCTATAAGCTTCCCTTGCAATACTACTTTTGCTGTATCCCATAAATTTTGATATGATGCATTGTTGTCTTCATTTGTTTACAGAAATTTTTTGTTTTCTCTTTGATTTCTTCTATGATCTGTTCATTCAGAAGCATGTTGTTCAGCCCCCTGTGTTAGCATATTATCTAAAGATTCTTGAGTTATTGATTTCTGGCTTCATTCCATTGTGGTCACAGAAGTTGTACGGTATGATTTCATTTTTTTTTAATTGGCTCAGATTTGCTTTATGGCCTAGCATATGGTCTATCCTAGAGAGGAAGTTCATGCACTGCTGGGAAGAATGTGTATTCTGTAACTGTGTGTTGAAAAGTTCTGTAGATATCAGAGAGGTCAATTTGGTCCATAGTGTCTATTAGCAACATTGCTTCATTGTTGATTTTCTGTCTAGGTGATCTGTACATTGATGAAAGGGGATGTTGAAGTCCCCTATTACTATTAAATTGGAGTCTGTGTCTCCCTTTAAGTCCATTAATATTTCTTTTAAATATCCAGATGATCTCTAATTGGGTGCATTTACATTTATTATAGTCACATCTTCCTGTTGAATTGCTCCCTAAATCATTACATAGTATACTTCTTTGCATCTTTTACAATGTTTGTGTTAAAGTCTATTTTGTCTGATATTAGGATGACTACAGCAGCTCTTTTGATTTCTGTTAGCATGGAATGTCTACATCCTTTTACTTGCAATCTGTGTGTATCTTTGTTGGTGATATGTATTTTTTGTAGACAGCAAATAGATGGGTCTTGTTTTTAAATCCATTCAGCCAATCTGTATCTTTTAACTGAAAAATTGAGGCTGTTTACATTCAAGGTGACTGTTGATAACTTATAACTTGCCCCTGCCGTTTTCCCATAAATGTTCCTATCCTATTGTTTACTTTGGATTTCCTTTGTACTTTTACTGCCTCATCTTCTTCCTTCACCTTCTTTCATAGTGATGCCTATGTTTCTGTCTGTCTGTATATAGCACATCCTTAAGTATCTTTTGTAAGCCTGGACAAGTGGTGACCAATTCTTTCAATTTTTGTTTGTTATGGAAGGTCTTTATTTTACCTTCATTTGTAAGTGATAGCTTTGCAGGGTACAGTATCCTGGGTTGACATTTTTTTTCTCTTAAGACTTGGAATATATCTTGCCATTCTCTCCTAGCCTGTAGGGTTTCTGATGAGAAGTCAGCTGTGGTATAATTGGAGATCCTCTGAAAGTGATCTGGTGTTTCTCTTATGCACATTTTAGAACCTTTTCTTTGTTTTACTGTGGGAAGCTTGACCACAATGTCTTGTGGTGAAGATCTTTTCTAGTCATGTCTGTTAGGAGTTCTATGTACTTCTTGTACTTGGGCATCCCTGTTATTCTCCAAATTGGGGAAGTTTTCTGTAAATATTTCATTAAACATGCCTTCTAGTCCTTTTTCTGTTTCCATACCTTCAGGAACTCCAAAGACCTGTATGTTAGGTCATTTGATATAGTATCCTATATATCTCCAACATTTTTTTAAATTTTCGATTTTCTTCTTCTTTTTTTTTTTTTTTTTGACCTGACTATAAGATTTCCAAAGATTTGTCTTCTAGTTCAGATATTCTTTCTTGTGGCTCAGCAAGTTTGTTGTTAATGCTTTCTACCACATTTTTTATTTGATCAGCCTGATTTTTCTTTCTAAAATTTCATTTTGATTTCTCTTTAAAATTTCAATTTCATGCATGGGAAAATTTTCATTCATGTCATGTATGGTTTTCTTTAGTTTGTAGATTTGCTTCTGATTGCTTTTGCTATGATTAATTTTTTGAATACTCTTTCTAGCATTTCTTCAATCTCTTCATCTTCACATACTAATATTGAAATGTTGTTTTTCTTTGCGGGGGTCATGGTGTCATGGTGTCTTCCTTATTCTTGTTTCTTCAATTTCTGCATTTGTTTTTAGGCATTTGAGGAGTTGATTTTTGCTTTTTTTTCCCCTGATGGCTTTTATCTTTGAGATATGCCTCTGTGGCTTAATGAAATGTCTGACTTTCAGTGAATACTAAGAGGTGTGTGGTGGATGTGGCCACGGAGCTGTGATCAGTGCTCAGCAGTGGGGTGAATATCCAGGGTAACACCCAAGCTGGGTGTGATAGATCTCAATGCCCTGGTGTTTTCTCCCAGTGTGTTCTGCACCACCGCATGAACTGCACAGATGGTCTGTCCACTCTTCCTTGTGAGCACAGTTTCTGCTGCAATGACCTGCTGTAGGTGACCAAGGAGCTCTGATCATCAGGAGCTGCACCCAGTGATTGCCCAGAGCCCCTGCTGTACCCTGCACCTTCTCATGTAACCACTGAGTCCCCACGGTCTCAGCATACAAGGCTCCCACAGTTGCTGGGTGCACGTGTTTCTCTCAGCCCTGCCAGCCTGTCCAGTCAAGAGAAAGGCAGATGTTCCCTGAGAAAGCTCCATGTAGGTTATCTTGCTCCTGGGAGGCTTTGGGTGCCTCACCATTCTCTGTGGTTGCCCAGCCTCCTCCCAGCCAGGCTCAAAGTCAGTGGGGACTGCGGATTATTCCCTCCACTAGAATCACTGGACCACACATGTTCACAGGAGCCACTGGCCAAATGTTGCTGTCTTTCCACCACTATCACCAGCACTGAGGATGCCATCCTGTCAGCCTGTTGCTAAGCACATGCACAGCGTCTTCCACCACTCCTGCCCTAACACAAAATGGTGCCTGCCCTTTCTCAAGCAAGCAGCAGGTGCTGCTGTGGGAAAGTTTGGGTGTGATAAACGTGCCCCCTCTAATTCCACTGGGTGTGTGGGCAACCACTGGCCTCCCCTAGCCTCCAGAGCTCCAGTCCAGACTCCTGCCATGCTCGCCCTCAGGCTATATCGCGATGGGTTGCTGCAGTCCAGTCTCACCTCCATCTCCAAGTTGCCTCCGCTCCGGCTCTCGGCTGCTGCAGTGGTGGTTGTGATTGTGTTCATGCTGTGCATCCGCACCTTCCACACAGTTCCATGGCATTCCTCTTCCTCTTGTAGGATTTCCAGTGCAGTTTTCCCTTTCCCTCTAACTCTCCCCGAGAGTGGTTTTTTGTTTTTTTTTTTTTTTTGGTTTGTTTGTTTGTTTTACTATTCATCCCTAGCCTATGCAGTAAGTCATTCCCTAATCTGCCAATTTGGAATCTGCACTTATTTGCATTTTTAAACTGCTGATGTTTATTTAGGGAAATAAAATTGATTTTTTGATTGGTCAGTAAGTTTATTGTCTTTATCAGAAAAATCATAGAAAATTGTTTGGTTTAGCTCTCAGCAGCACACTCCTGAGCTCTAGGTAAGCTTGCTTTCTTTTGAGCTACCTGATCTTTCTTCTGGGCAAGGGACATTTTCGGATGGTTCCACCTCTTCTTTTTAACTTCTCTCTTAAAGACTTCTTCTCATACACTGGCTTCTCTTGTATAGCCATGTGGGCTTTCTTATACATCTCCAAGGACTTGGGCCATCTTCCATGCTTTCCCAGGCCATAGCAGAGAGCAGGATGGGACGAGGAGCAGCCAGGACTAGAACTGGCGCCCAAATGGGATGCCAGTGCCGCAGGTGGAGGATTAACCTACTGTACCACAGCACTGCCCCTCATAAGTACAATTTTAAGCACATGATACTTCCCTCCCTCCCACCAACATTTTGGGATGCTGTCCGTAACATGGTGTCCATCATGTCTGGAGTCACATTGTTCTTTATGTACTAAGCGAATTGTTCCTTGTAAGCACCTTCCTCTTCTTCCATTAGGTAACGCATGTAGTCTGCAATGTTCTGCCCCATGATGTGCTCCTGATTTACTTCTTCATTGAACTCCTTGCTTTCAGAATTGTAACCATGGAATCATTTGGTACTGTGAGGGATGGACAAGCCTCCATCCACAGCTCACCTCAGGGCTGCAAAAACTTTATTGCCAGTAGTAGTCCTGGCAAGGCCTGCTTCCAAATCACAGGTTGAAGGCACCAGGTTGACCATCAATGCTTTCCACATTGCATTCATCTCCAGTCACCTCCACTTGGCCTTCATGGATCTTGTCCATGCCAAACCTACTGAGAAGCCTGCGAGCCAGCAGCAGGCCAGTACAATATGCTGCAGCATCATTGGTCAGGCCAACTTTCACACCGTATTTTGGTAGTTCATGTGCATAAGCTGCTCAGACTATCCTATAAGCCAGGCCCATGTTTCCAATTGCCTATTTAATTCTTCAGGCAGACCATCAACTTATGGTAATTCACAGTGCAAAAGAGAAATATTAATTACATATTTCACATCTATTCACTCATTCTAGAAATCTTATTTTTCTTGAACTCTTCTGAAAAACAAAAGAAAAAAAACCAGAAGGCATACCTTGAATAGAACTATCATATTTACCTATCTTAAGGCTATTTAAATGAAAGTTGCCTTATAATTTCATATTATTTACTCTGGACTCTAATGTTAGTAGAAAAGCCACTTATTCCTTTTTTTTTTTAATTAACTCTCCATTGAAAAACATTTTTTATTTCTTCCACTGCAGCTCATCCCAAAAATTCCTGTGCTTTTTACATCACAAAACCACCTCTATTCTCAGAAGCAGATCCACTTAGCAGGAGATTCTTACAGAAAACTGTGCTTTGTGCTATATAATTATTTTTTCTACTTTCTGCATGTTGAATTCTCTATTTAGTGGAGTATTAAAACTATGATTATAAAGTAAATTGAAGATATGTTATTGCAAAAATTAGAAGGAAAACAGAAGGAAGCAGGGTTGGTGGGAAGGAGGGAAGTATCATGTGCTTAAAATTGTACTTATGAGGGGGCAGCACTGTGGTGCAGTAGGTTAATCCTTCACCTGCGGCACTGGCATCCCATTTGGGCGCCAGTTCTAGTCCTGGCTGCTCCTCTTCCCATCCTGCTCTCTGCTATGGCCTGGGAAAGCGGTGGAAGATGGCCCAAGTCCTTGGAGTGGGAAGCTCCTGGCTCCTAGCTTCTGATCGGCTCAGCTCTGGCCATTGCGTCCATTTGGGGAGTGAACCAGTGGATGGGAGATCTTTCTCTCTGTCTCTCTCTCTCAGTTTGTAACTCTACCTCTCAACTAAATAAAAAAAAAGTACTTATGAAATACATGACATTTGTTTGTTTTATATAATTAAAAAATAAAATCCCTCATTAATATGTATCTGTCTTTAAATTGTGATGGAGCAGAGTAGGTAGAGAATAAATATCTCTCTCTCTCACACACACTGTCCAGTGGAAGGAAGAACAATGTCAATTTCAGTTCAGTGTAACAAGGCAATAAGGGCCAAAAAAGATGAATGAGACAGATTTTAAAGTTCCGCTAGTACTTCTTTTGCTTTATCAGAAAATCTTCTCTTTAACTCAGAAAGACTCTTGTTTTTTAAGCAAGCAAATTTTGATGTGATATTATTGACTATTGGCATACTTCTCATTGATACTGTTTTGGCTACTTGTAATATGGTTACCATTTTTACAGAGGCATGTTTGAAATTGCTATGGTAACAGAATGTCTAAGGCTAGAAGTCATGTGGATAATCTTTATAGCTTTAGGGGGGTTTCAAGATAACACAGTCTGATAAAATATTCATTAATTTATTCCTCATAAAGTACTCCAAATATCAAATTTAATTGAAGCTGAGTACTTCATAAATAATTCTAAATAAGGTAGTACAGAAACTTTCTTCAATGATTCCTGAAGTATGAACACAATAAGTATTCACAAAATTCTAAATTACACTCAAAACCAGAAATAAAAAAACTCTTAATTTGGGTGTTTTTAGACTTGCTACCCATTTTCAGAATCTAATAATATAGCATCATTCTATTGCCGCTGTGAACCGCAATGTACATGCCGTACTGTTGACCTCCAACAGGAAAAAACTACTTCTTTATACATGCAATTTGACAATAATAGCCGGAGTCATTTACGTCTGAGTCCTAGAACTGGAATTTCCTGCACTATGGATGGTATTCCATGTTCTAAATGTAGTTGGTTTGGCTTTGCCTATGTTGGGAAATAACACCCTACCCTGGATTACCACAACATCCTAGAGGTTTAAGTTGTAAGTTTGGGGTGGGTTTTTGGCACAGTGGTTAAGACACCACTTGGTTTGCTTGTATCCCAAATAGGATTGCCTAGGTTTATGTCCTAGCTCTGCTCCTGATCCTGGCTTCCTTGTTAATGAGCACCCTGGGCAGCATCAGGCGATGGCTCGGGTAGTTGAATCCCTGACACTCACCTAGGAGACCTGGATCCTGGCTTTAGTCTGAACCAGCACTAGCTATTGTGGACACTTGGTGCGTGAATCAGTGGACACGGGATCTCTGTCTCTGTATCTGTCTCTCTACCTTTCAAATAAAAAAATAATTGACTTCCAAGTCAGTGAGTTGGACTGGTTTCTGAAAGATGAACATTTGTTGAAGATCTGTAGATGTACTAGACATGGAAATTGTAAAGGTACAGTTTATTTTTATAAAAATACATTTGGGAAGAAATAGGGAAGAAAGAAAAAGAACACCTAAACTCCAAATCTGTGTAATTAATCTTATATCATGATGATATCAATAGTTATCCAAGAAGGGAGAGGGTGTTTCATGTCATGTGTATCAATCATCAACTAATTCATTTGGGCAGTAAACCAGTGAATGGAAGTTCATTCTCTCTCTCTCTCTCTCTC
The DNA here is from genome assembly GCA_949820135.1 of Sylvilagus floridanus. Taxonomy (NCBI): domain Eukaryota; kingdom Metazoa; phylum Chordata; class Mammalia; order Lagomorpha; family Leporidae; genus Sylvilagus; species Sylvilagus floridanus. The sequence goes on along the minus strand of OX463239.1, from coordinate 47,903,014 downwards.
TCCCTTTCAAATAAATAAAATAAATAGTTTTTAAAAAGAACTGAATAACAAATGATGTTTAATTGAAGGAAACTGAAAGTTGTGTTATTCACTCATTCCCCCAAGTATTTCCTGATGATGGAGAAAGATCAGAAATGCAGATATATAAATCTCATTAGCCCATAAAGTAGCTGTCTTCTTTAGACTGTGCTTGAGTGCTCGGAGCCTGAATTCAATGCCAGTGCAAGAAACAACTGTGCTGCCATGTGACTTTGCATCTGTATTTGTGATAAAAAAAAAAAAATGTTGTTGAAGACTTTCCCCATTGTGTCATCTAATGGCATGTAAGAGAGTGCACATGACTTCTCCTAGAGTGTTTGTTCTTTTTTTCAAGAACTAATGGGCTGCTTTCTGTCAGATAGAGATTTAGATAGGCTTCCAATTTTTTCTTTTCATGCCTGACTGCTAATTTTTAGTCACAAGAACCTATCCATGGGGTGTAGCATTTGTATCTACCACTTTTCCTGTTTTTTTAAAATATGACATCATTTTCTTCTAATAGTTGGTTTTCCAAAGTACTATCTTTTTACATTTAATGTTTCCCATTTCCGAAGAGAATCTGAGCTTTTGGAGCTGATGCACGTGGCCCCACGTCTGGACCCTCCACCCCCAGGTCATTCTCAGTTCCTAATACCACGTCTCGTATACCCTTGTTCTAACTGAACTGTTTACTTCTAGCATATATCATGTATTTTCTTGCCTTTGTGTCTGTGTTCATGCTGTTCCCACTACTTGAAGTCTTGTAGAAAATGAGTTTATTAATAGCTACAGTAGGAAGTAGAATAGGGAAATTATTAACAGAAGAATAGAAAGATTGTCCAGAGCATTCGGAACACATTGGGGGAGAAAACGTGGAACGCTCTGACTCCTCCTTTGTTGTAAATGAGCTGGCCTGGTGCCACTACCCTCACTGTGTGAGAAGAGTTGCCCCTGGAAATTCACCTTCTGACTGAGCAGAGCTTCTTTTTTGTTTTTATTTTTGGGGTAGAAGAGAAGGGAGTGGCATGAAAGGCAGAAACCATACAATGCAAGTGTCGGGCACAGGCCTGCCAAAGCTGTCTGCTTCTCATTGGGTAGTCATTCAAAGCCTCTTAGGCATTTTGTCACTCTGTCCTCACCTCCCAAAGCCAAAATCCTGGGCATATGCCCCAAGGCATAGGATCACAGGAATTGACCTCATGTTTATGATCCTATAATCTTGTTGGGTAGGGAGGAGAGAATGGGAAGCCCTTGGAGTTACTCCCGAGTATGACTGAGCACTCAGGATCTGAAAGTTTTGTGAAGTCATGAGAGAAAAATGTAGAAAGAGAAAATACTGATGTATGGGGCAGTGTCCACAGTCCACAGCCCCTGTTTTTTCCACATTCCCTTCTTTATTTGTTTCCTCCAGGATTTTTTTTTTTCATTTGTTTGTTTGCTTTGGGTTTTCTTATTCATTTTGGAGGATGGGCTCTTGGCTGTAGTTCAAATGCATTGCAGAGGGATGGTGGAAAGGGATTGTGGTTAGCTAGGTTATCCTGAAAGACAACAATGAAATTGAATCCTGAACTTGGCTGTGGCCCAGACGTCTTCCAGTGGATGCTGGTCTGCTAGAAGCACAAAAGACCCATGCACACGGACTTGAAAATGTGGTTAGGCTGATTTACTTTTCAGCATAGGAGGAAATTAGAAACAGAAGACTGGATTGCTTCTGAGAGGCAATTTTGAGTTAATTAATCAAGAGAGCACCCAATGGCAGTCAGAGTCAAGTTTGCCTCCAGGCCAGGCTTCAGGTGACCCTGGTGGTTTGCTGTGTGGATCCTGAGCCTGTGGTTTACCTTCTCAGCACACCAGATTGCAAGGCTGTGGAATACAGACCTCCTGCCTGGCTCTGTTTTGTGCTGGTACTGAGGGTCAGAAACTATTTTACAAAGATAGCTATGCAATGACAATGGTAATAAGATGAAAATATGCACTGGTTAATGGTGATGAGAGTAGTTAAGAATAATGAAAAACTGTTAGAGAAATGGTATAAAGAATGAGAATTTGAAATAAGGTGACAACAGTTTATCATACTGAGATGAATCTTACAATAATCTTGTAAGAGTTGGCAAGTTCGTTAAAGGTAGAGAGTGCATCTCATTCAGCTTTGAAACAACAGTGCCTTAGCATACTGAGAGCATCACCAGTCGAGATGCTTCTGATCCATCTCCCTGACCTTGAATTGTTCTTTTACAGAAGTGTGCCTAGGGGCCGGCGCTGTGGTGTAGCAGGTTAGGGCCCTGGCCTGAAGTGCCAGCATCCCATATGGGCACTGGTTCTAGTCCTGGATGCTCCTCTTCAGATCCAGCTCTCTGTTATGGCCTGGGATAGCAGTGGAGGATGGCCCAAGTCCTTGGGCCCCTGTACCCGCCTGGGAGACACCAGAAGAAGCTCCTGGCTCCTGGCTTTGGATCAGCGAAGCTCTGGCCATTGCGGCCATTTGGGGAATGAACCAGCAGATGGAAGACCTCTCTCTCTGTCTCTACCTCTCTCTGTAACTCTGTCTTTCAAATAAATAAAATAAATCTTAAAAAAATATGCCTCATAGTATTCTTCAGCATTTTAAAGGTCTCTGTGAGAATCTATTTCATAACCAACTCAATAACTTCTACTCTCAATTTTTCATACTCAAATAATTGTTTTGCACTCTAACCTAGATCCTACTTCATTTATTAAAAGCCTTTGTTTTGTCCTTCAAAATGTAAAACAGTAAAATGCTCTCCTTAAGTAAGCGGATGGTCTAAGTGAATGTTCTCAAATACTGACGAGACTCACCACATCTAAAAGGTCACAAAACCACATGAACACCACACAAACACACACATCGTGTTCTGGAGAGGCAACACTCAGAAACACTCACATGGCTATGTGGCTATATCCTTGGACCAGAACATTACTCCTTCTTTTGCTGATGTTCTGACTCTCAATACATATTGTTTACTTGTGGCTTTTTAGTTTGAAAACTAGGTCCTCAGATCAGCATTTCATTCTTCTTTCTCTATTTCTGTCTCTCTGTGTGTGTGTTCTCAATCTTTACTCCCCATTATCCCCTCCCCCCCATTAAGACATTTCTCTAATGATTTGTCCTGTGAAAATTCGTGACCACAGATATAATATGTATCTGTTTATGTGGTGTGGCCCTCTGGAGGGCCAGAAACTACTGTAAAACCTCAGAATTATTTTACCTCCCGCCCCTGAACCAGTGTTTTCCCTCTAATTTTTCTATACCATTTAAGAATAAGTTGGAGACACTATGCTCTTTCCTAAATATTTTAGTGTTTGCTTCCTAAGAACAAGGGCTGCCTCTTACATAATCAAATTACAAATATCAAAATGTGGAAACTGAGCATGGACACAATATCATTATCTAATCCACAGTCCCTATTGAAATTATGTCAAATGTGCCAAGAATGCCTTTTAAGAGCTATTTTTTCCAGGCCTGGCAGGGATTTAATCCAGAATTACAGATGACGTTTAGTTGTGAAGCAGCCTCTAATTGGGGAATAGTTCCTTAGTCGTTTCAGAAACTAGAGGTTATTTTGTAAAGTGCCCCTCAATTTGGGTTTGTCTGACATTTTTTTGCATTACATTCAGGTTATGAATTTTTGGCAGAAATGGCACAAAAGTGATGTTATGTCTTTCTCGAGGGTATCAGGAGACGCATGATGTCAGGGTGCCCTGTTACACTTCTGTTAACTTTGATCTTGTGCTTAAGAGGGTGTGTGCCAGTTTTCTCCACGGTAAAGTTATTGCTTTCCCCTTGCTGTTAATAAGTACGTTGTGGGGGAACACGTCGATGCTTTGTACATGTTCTCATGTTCTCTTTCTCATAAGACTCTCCCCTCCCATCTACGAGTGTTAACAACTGTTAATGATTTTTAACCTCTTTTTGAAAGCTTTTGCTTTGAATTGCACTCTGATGAGCTTTCTATATCTTTCTATCATCTATCTCTATCTATCTATCTATCTATCTCTATCACTTATCTATCAGTATGGACTCATGAATTCTGATTTTACTCAGCAAGTCGTAATAAATGATTATTTATTTTGGTGCTCAAGTTGTGCCAAATTTGGGGGCCCCTTCAGGTTGGCATCTTTGTCCTCTGCTGGTGAATTTTGAATGGAACTCATCATCCTTTTTAGGACAAGAGACAGCTCTTGATCATACTCTCCCTTCACGGAATTCCAACATGGTGGGGTACATTGTATCTATATTCAGTAGACCAGGCTGTACTGTCCTCTCCCCCTTTTTTTTTTGACAGGCAGAGTTAGACAGTGAGAGAGAGAGACAGAGAGAAAGGTCCTCCTTCCGTTGCTTCATCCCCCAAATGGCCACGATGACCAACGCTGGGCCTATCCGAAGCCAGGAGCCAGGTGCTTCCTCCTGGTCTCGCATGCGGGTGCAGGAGCCCAAGCACTTGGGACATCCTCCACTGCCTTCCCGGGCCACAACAGAGAGCTGGACTGGAAGAGGAGCAACTGGGACAGAACCGGTGCCCCAACCGGGACTACAACCTGGGGTACCAGCGCCGCAGGCAGAGGATTAGCCTAGTGAGCTGTGGCGCTGGCCTGGTGCTGTTTCTAAATAGGTAATCTTCAACTTTTGAATCTGTTTACTGTTTGGCAAAATGTGACAAATAATACTTTCTGCTGTGTAACTGGGCTGTTATAAGGTAGAGGAGTGAAGATGCTTGCCTCCTACTTCACGGTACCGGGGTTTGATTCCTTGCTCCAGCTCCTGACTCCAGCTTTCTGACAATATGGACCTTGGGAGGCAGTGAAAATGGCTCAAACAACTGGGAACCTGCCATCTCCACAGGAGACCAAGAGTGTTTTCCCAACTCCCAGCTTTGAGCACAGTGGTTGCAGGAATTTCAGGAGTGAAGCAGCAGATGAGAGTATGTACTCTTTCTCCCCCATCTCTCTGCCTTGTAAATAAGTTTAAAAAGCTTTTTAATTTAAGAGCAAAACATTACCTAAGTAATCTTAGATGGGCCGGTGCTGTGGTGCAGTAGGTTAATTGTCCGCCTGCAGTGCCAGCATCCCATATCAGTGCCAGGTTCTAGTCCCGGCTGCTCCTTTCCCAATCCAGCTCTCTGCTACGGCCTGGGAAAGTAGTAGAAGATGGCCCAAGTCCTTGGGCCTCTGCACCCATTCGGCAGACTGGAAGAAGCTCCTGGCTCCTGGCTTTGGACCAGCACAGCTCTGGCCATCGCAGCCATTTGGGGAATGAACCAGTGGACAGAAGATCTTTCTCTGTCTTTCCCTCTCACTGTCTGTAACTCTACCTCTCAAATAAATAAATAAAAATCTATATATAAAAAAAGAAAGTATAAAAAAGTAATCTTAGACACGTCATAAAACTTTAGTCCTAGATGAGAATCATTATAATGATCACTAAATTATGCTTTTATGATGTTAATGATGCAACATTAGTTTACTTTACTTTTGTTAAAATGTGTTCCTGTTTCTGGGACACTGTATATTGTATCATTCAAAGCATTTGGTTCATAAAAATAAAGCTTCTATCATTATCATCAGAAAAGCATGATTTCCTAATCATCAAAATGAACCACACGTGAAATTGGAATTTGGCACCTACCTAGTATATAATTCTCTGAAAGGGCATTTGTACACACACTGGAAGGTCATTTTTTTTTTTTTTAAGATTTATTTGAAAGGCAGCATTACAGGGAGACAGAGAAAGAGAGAGAGGTCTTCCATTGGCTGGTTCACTCCCCAAATGGCTGCAAAAGCCAGAGCTGGGCCTATCTGGAGCCAGGAGCCAGGAGCTTCTTCTGGGCCTTCCACATGAGTGCAGGGGCCTAAGGACTTGGGCCAACTTCTACTGCTTCCCCAGGCGATAGCTGAGAGCGGAATTGGAAGTTGAGAAACTGGGACTTGAACCAGTGTCCATATGGGATGCCGGCACTGCAGGAGGCAGCTTTACTTGGTATGCCACAGCACTGGCTCCTGGGAGGTCATTCTTATCTATTAATAATGCCTCAAGTCAGATGAGTTTGTTCAGAAGAGCCTCATCCCCTAAAGGGCCATTCTGATGGATTTTTGTTGTTGTCTTTCTCGGTGTGGTCCTTCCTTTGCAGCCGCAGAAAATCCTTGGAATTTGTGCAACTCTGGGGAATGGGTATTTGTTTCTTTGACAAAAATCTTCTCTTGTGGAGTCTTGAGCTAACTTAGTTTTGGAGCTTATTTATTAATTTTTATTTATTTAAAAGACAGAGTTACACATGAGGGAAGAAGAAAGGGAAGGGAGAAGAAAGGGGAGGGGAGATATCTTGCATCTGCTGGTTCACTCCCCAAATGTGTGCAACAGTCATGACTGGGCTAGGCAGAAGCTAGGAGCCAAGTACATGTACAATCATCTGCTGCCTCTTCAAGTGTATCCACAGGAAGCTGGATGGAAAGCAGGGGCAGAGGTCAAACCAGGTACTCTCATATGGGATGCAAGAGTACCAAACAGCAATGTAACCACTGTGCCACAATGCCTGCCTCTTATTATCATCGAATAAAATTGTTCTTTTACATGGGTGCAAACATATACCTGGTGCCCAGGGAAAAACAAATATGTTTGACAAGTGACACGCTGCCACCAGGAATCTTCTGCTGCTCAAAGTTCTAGTAGACCTAAGAAGGTGTTCCCTGTCATCAGAGGTAAACTTTGAGTTCTGGCAAACTGTGAAAACCCAAAGGCAAAGCCCTTTCAACAGCCTGGGCTTTTTGGCTTTGAGAAGCATCTTGCCAGACCTCCAGGTTCTAGGTTTAAATTGGAGAAGCCAGAGCAGACCTCCTATTGTCAGTATTTGTGTCCACCCAGTAATTGTTAGTCTCACAAATAATTTGAAACTGGGAAGAAACTAACCCCACTTAGAAAATGTCCTATTCTCAGATCTACTTACACCTAACACCTCACTGATACCACTTGCTACTTTATGAGGCAGAGGAATGATAGAACTGTGGCTGCACTTCCCAGTCTTAATAATCATCACAAATGAGTGTTTTCTTGTTTTTTTTTTTTTTTTTTTTAATCTATTGGACCTCAGAGAGATAGCAGAAAATGGTAGACACGGTACCATCCATCAAGGAACTTTCATTCTAAGGTCTTCCTTTTCCAAAGTCTACCACTGATTAGATCTGACCTAGATCATTGTATTATTAGGATCTTTTAAATACATTTTAAAAGTCCCTAAGGGGACCGGTGCTGTGGCATAGCTGGTTAAGCTGCTGCCTGCAGTGCTGGCATCCCATATGGTGTTGGTACGAGATCCTGCTGCTTCGCTTCTGATCCAGCTCTCTGCTATGGCCTGGGAAAGCAGTGAAAGATGGCCCAGGTTCCTTGGGTCCCTGCACCCATGTGGGAGACCTGGAGGAAGCTTCTGGCTCCTGGCTTTGGATCGGCACTGCTCCGGCTATTGCAGCCAGCTAGGGGCATGAACCAGAGGATGGAAGACCTCTCTCTGCCTCTCCTTCTCTCTCATTGTAACTCTGACTTTCAAATAAATAAATTTTCTAAAAAATGTCCTTTTCCACTACTGTCTTATGCATATTTTAGGAACACATTTGCTTTCTCTTGTCTTCTCCATGTCCTCACTCTCATTCAGCATTGGGAATGTCTGAGAAATTGTCTATGGAATATAGGAGAAAGGAAGCCTTGAATCTCCAAGTCAATTTTTCTCTCCACTCTTCAGGAGTGTAAGTTAGTTATGGTAAATGAAAAAACCAACAGTGATGATAGCTTTTAGCTCCTTCCACTGTTTCTGGATTTATTTTGCACTCCTTGAGTTTGGGTTGCTTTTACGGTTTGCTTTGCCATTTAGGACTGTAGCATCTTTGTGCAAGCAGAGACTTGTGAATACTTTGCACTTTGGACCTTGCTCTCTCGCTGCCTTTGGAGCCCTGTGATTACCAGCAGGTCAACAAGCTGGCACTGGCCTACTGAATAGAACAGATGTGCGGTGTAGTCACCTACATCACCCCAGTAGCCAGAGTAGACACTTGGCTGACCAGCAGTTGACAGCAAAGACTGAGTTACAGAAGTGAGACTGGCTCAAGAAGTGTTCAGTTGATCTCAACCCAATCTGCCAACGTAGAAGGGTGTGCTGAATAATTAAATGGTTACTACTTTAAGATTCTAAGTTTCAAAAACTTAATTTGACTCCCAGAAGCTATAAACAATACAGTCTCATGTAAGCTTTACCTAGCTTACTTAGTGGTGGCTATGTATAATTGGAGTACTTATATAATTGGAGTACAATATCAAAAGCAGGAAACTGACATAGTATGTTACTATTGAATTACACTATGGATTTTATGTAGTTTATAACATTTGAAATATGTACTACTCTCTCTGCATGTAGCCTTATGGAGTTTTATTCCACATATAGGTTTGTGTAAAAAGCCTTTCTCTACAAAAGAACTTCATGCTACTTTGTATTTGCACATGAATCCCACTATGCTCCTGTCCCTGTTTCCTGGAAATCACTAATCCATCTTCAATTTCTATAGTTTTGTCATTTGAAAAATGTTACATTCTTGGGATCATTCAATATATACTCTTTTGAAGTCCATTCAAATTGTTGTGTGAGTCAACACTGGAGTCCTTTTTGTAATTAAGTAGTGTTACACTACAGGGATGCATCAGGTTTATTTTAGATACTGGTTCCTTGTTAGATATGCAGCTTACAATATTTTCTACCAGTTTAACATATCTTTTCATCCTGTGAACAGAATCTTACATGTAAATATTTTAAATTAGATAAAGTTCAATATATAGTTTTCATTTATGGATTATGCTTTTGGTGTTATATGTAGGTACTCTATTTAGCTGTTTGATCCGAAAATTTTATTCTATTTTTCTTTAAAAATTGTATGTTTTACATTTAAATCTATGATTTATCTTTAATTAGTTCTTATATACAGTATGATATCTGATTTGATCTTCATTTTTAAGTTCATAAATGTTATGTTAATATAAATAACATTTTTAGTACATTTTCTTCCAGCACAATTTGGTGAAAGGACTACCTAGCCTATATTGAACTATATTTGCACCATTATTAAAAAATAAATTTGGGTGGAGAGAACTGACATTGTGATACAGTGGGTTAAGCCACCACTACATCCTGTGTTGGAGTGCTGGTTCACTCCCCGGCTATTCTGCTTCTAATCCAGCTTCCTTCGAATGTATCTGAGAAGGCAGCCACTCGTGTAGGAAACCAGAATAGAGATTCTGGCTCATGGCTTCTGCCTGTCCCAGACCTGGCTATTGTGGACATTCAGGGAGTAGACCCATGGATGGAAGAGCTGTCTGTCCGTCTGTCTCTCTTTATGCCTCTCCTTCTCTTTTATGTTGTTCTGCCTTTCAAAAAAAGAAGGAAATAAGTAAATCTTTAAAAGATAAATTGAAGTATTTAGATTTTAGAATTTTGCTAATTTCATCTATGTGTCATTTCACCAATCACCAATAACACAACAGTACTGAATACCTTAAAATATGTAGAATATTGTCTGTCTTAAATAACAGGTATAGTGATTTCTTCCACTTAATTATTACTTTAAATATTTTAGCCATTCTAAACTGCTTCTTCTTATATAAATTTTATAATGAAGGCTTCCTTTCTCCTATATTCCGTTTTTAAGATCTTTGATTTATTTCAGCAATATTTTGTAACTTTAGGTTTACAAAGCTTTACAAAGCTTACATGTATTTTGTTAGATATGCTATAAGGCAAGCCTCAGCAAATTAAAAAAAAAAATCGAAATCATACCATGCATGCTGACTTAACCTAACCCCACGAAGGCAGAACACCTTGCTTTCTCCCCATCCCCTGACAAGGATGTCAGGTGACTGGCAGGGAGGAGGCACCATGTTAATATGAATAGTTTGCTGCGCCTCACGTATATGTCTAAACAATTTTACTGGAGGGATAAATCTGCAGTCCACACTGATTTTGAGTCCAGCCTACAGAGTTGGTGAAGGGTGGGGTGCCCACTTAGGCCTACAAGGCATTCCCCTCTCCCCACTGTATCATGGGTGCAGACTAAAACTGCCAAGGTGGAGCACGGATAGGCAACTGGCTCTGGGAATGTCTCAGCTTTCGCTATTGATGGGGCAGGCTCACCGGGGTGAGTGGATCCTCTGCTCCCTGTGACTATGGGAGCCCTGCATTTTGTGACTGTGGGAATTCTGTGAGTGTGTGATAGGACTTCAGGGATACCTGGGTCTCCGGGCAATCACTGCGTCTGGCTTCAGAGGCTCAGAGTTCCTGAGTGCCTGGAGTGGGGCATTGCAGAGAGTTCTGTGCTCACCCTGAGGACCACACAGATACTTCGTGTGGTTCTTGCACCTGCGTGGTTGTGGGGTGCAGTCAGTGTGGGCTCACCCCCAGGGAATTGTTCATCTTGGCAGAGAGGAGGTGAGGCTGTGGTCACACCAGCGGGCATGATCATACCCTTCCCCCTGCAACATTAAAATTATGTTAAAAAGGTACTTTGAAGGGATGCTTTCTCTCGATTGAGCAATTTATGCTATTAGTACTGCAGTCTGATAAGTAAAACAGATCTTCCATCTGCTGGTTCACTCCCCAAATGGCCACAATGACCAGAGCTGTGCCAGAACCGAAGCCAGGAGTCAGGAACTTCTTCCAGGTCTCCCACATGGGGTCAAGGGCAAAGGACTTTGGCCATCTGCTGCTGCTTTCCTAGGCACATTAGCAGGCACAGCTGGCAGCCATACTTGATGCTGGCACTGAAGGCCATGGCTTTAACCTGGTGCACCACAGTGTGGCCCCTCAAAATCTTATTTATAAATGGGTTTACAAATGATTCATCAGTCATTGCTAAAAGTATGAAGGGCCCAAGTTCCTAATTGTCTACTGATCCTGGATGGTTTAATTGAGTTGAGTAAATTGTGTTTAATCTCAGGATGTTAGCATGTTAAAGAAAGTTATGGGTGGTGCAGAGAGATTATGTCCTCAGTTGTACTCATCTGGCTTGTAAATAGTCAAGATTCTGTTTCCAGTACTCAGCTGCCTCCAAGTACAGGCTCTGTAGTAACCTGCTTGTCTCATCACTCACTGACAGGAGCAGAAAGCCTTTGCAGTCTGGGAGTAGGCTGATGCGCCTTTGAAACCACTACACCTACAGATCTTATTTTCAGCCCCTTGTGCCTCCATTCTTGGATTTGGCCTCCCCTGGCAAGGGGAATGTGTTTTGCTTATCTGACTGCAGCATTACTAGCACATAGCATTCAGTAGAGAGAGCACCGCTTCAGTCCTTGAAGCTGCTTGGTTTTCTTTGCGGCTTATCACTACTAAATATGTAGGTACAGGTGTGGAGTCTGACCATTTAGACCCGGTCAGTGTACTTAAGGAAAGAGATGGGTCGTTGCTTATTTCTATGCCCTCTTCAGCCACTGGGCCAAGTGAGAACTGGAAATGGGTGCAGAGTTTACCTCCTCATTTTAACAGCTCTTCATCACATGGGCAATAGAATAAACAAGTTCAAGTCTTGAAGAACTTTGGGACAGGTGGAGATGCTTAGCTATAGGACAGGGCGAATTTTGGAGAAACAGTTTGAGTTAGCTTTGCAAATCTCTTTGTTTATTTCAAGGTAATTAAAAAGTCGTAGGTTTGAAGGAGAAAAAATAGTGCTTTGAGGATTACTCATTTCGTGTTTTTAAATGAGGGCTTTGGCATCTCTTTCTGGGAGTGAGTAATTTCTTCAGTGGTGAAGGTCTGTGTGCAGACAGCATGCCCGTCAGAATAATCTAGATCCTGCAGTCAAAATGTGTCTCGGACAAACTGCAGAATGTCGCACTGTGAATTGTGGCTCAGCTAGGTCAAAAATCTTACAGAAAGGCTTAGGGTGTTAATTACGACACTGAAGGAGTGGGTCGATGTGCATGAGTGTGTGTGTTGCAGGAGAGAATGACAAAGAGACAGTGAGATAAAGGCTGAGAAAAGAGAAAAGGAGATCAAATGGCCAAAGACAGAAATAAAAACACATTTCTCTGGATAATTCAGTTGAAGATTCAAAAATGTATGGCGCTTGTCTATACTCTTGAGGAACAGTGGTTTTTCTATTTACTGCTTGTTGAATTCTTTATTTAGTGGAGGGTTAAGTTTGTGATTATCTAGTAAATTAAAAGTATGTCATTATGAAAATTAAATAAAAATAAGAAAAGAAAGAGGGAGAGTGGGAGTGAATGAGGGAGGGAGGAACGAGAGGGTGGGGTCGATCAGTATGCTCTTACAACTATATATAAAAATACATGAAATGTATTCCCTTTTTATAAATAAAAATTTAAGATGATTTTTTTAAAAATTCAAATACTGAACTATATGAGAGAAACGTTGCCTGGTCACTATCCAAGCACAAATGCAAGAGTAAAATAAACATCATTTGTCTTGTGATAGCTGTATGTAAAAGCTGCATGAAGGCATGGCCCTGTTCTAAGCAAGAAGAATGGAGTGTAGAAACAATAAGGTTTGTTGAAGCTGTGTCACATGGCGGGGCAGGATTACACAGTGACTGATTTGCCCAGTTAGATCCAGACCTCGCTTAAGAAGTCTAGCGGGGGGGAGTTGTGGCGCAGTGGTTAAAGAACCCGTTGGTATGCCCACATCCCGTATCGGAAGCCTGAGAAGGATTCCCTCCTCTACTTCTGGTCCAGCTTCCTGGTCATGTGCGCTCTAGAAGGCAGCAGAAGATAGTCCAGGAACTTGGGTTCCAGCCACCCACCTGGGAGACGGGGATGGAGTTCCTGCTTTGGCCTGGGGCTTTGGCCTGGCCCAACTCCCACTATTGTGGGCATTTGAGGAGGGACCAAGAGATAGAAGATCTCTCTTAATCTGTCGCCCCAATATGCTCTCTCTGCCTTTCAAATAAATAAAAACTTTTTTAAAAGAAGTTTATGTAACTGATCACATAAGTAAATACCACCTTGATGCAATGGTGTGATCTGAGGAGCCTCAATATCATTGAGAGATAAGCATCTATGTATGTTCATCTCCTTAACGCTCTCCACTTCAAACAGGAAATACACATATGCCAGTTAGGGAATATATTTATTTTAGACTCAATCAATACAATAATTAATACAGCAATTAGGATAAACTGTTTACATTTCATAAGTTGCTTTTTCTTATATCCATTACATCTTTCAGACATGTCTGTGTTGCAGAGATATTATCATTTTGCAGACAAACAAACTGAAGCTTAGAGATATAAAATTAGTTGCCTAAAGCCACAGAGCTAGAAAAATGGCCAAGCAGGGCTTGAATCCAAGTTCAATATTCTTCCACTGTGTGAAGTGTCTCATTGCCTGCCACATTAAGTGAAGTACTGTTCATTCGCTTTCCTATTACAATTATGTCGACAAAAGAATGCTAAAGTCTAGGTTTACAAACATGACTGTATCTATATTCTCTGCTGGGAATTGGTGAAGGAACATAATAATGATTTTTTTGTCTAACCTTTTCAGAGTGCCAAAAGTAATATATTTTGGAGGAAATTTCTCAGTTGAATGACCAAATTATTTAAGTTTGATGATCTTGTGTGTTAAAAATTATTGCTTTGCTAATCATTTAAATGTAATAGACATTCAGGGAGGCTTGCTCTGAGTTTCACTTAACATAGCTTCTCTTGGGGCCAAGTTGTGTCCTACCACATTAAGCCTCCACCTGCTATGATGGCATCCCATATGGTTTGTGTCCTGGCGGTGCTGCTTCTGATCCAGCTCCCTGCTAATGCCCCTGGAAAATCAGCAGAAAATGGCCCAAATCCTTGGACCCCTGCACATACATGGGAGATGCAAATGAAGCTCCTGGCTCCTGACTTCCACTTGGCCCTGCCCCAGCTGTTACAGCCATTTGGAGGGTGAAAGGGTGGATGGAAGATTTTTCTGTCTCTCTCTATCTCTGTAACTATTTCAAACAAAGTGAATCTTAAAAAAAAAAATTTTTTTTACTGCTTTTGTGAGAAAATAGTGACCAGTGCTTGGGGAAACATATCATTGTCAGGATGGGTTTAGTTTGTTGCTGGCTTGTTCGTGTGGTTGTAAGACCATGTGTCAGAACATGATGTGAAAAGAACACATCACCTTGTTCTACTTCAAAAAATGTGTTTTGAGTATTAAAAGGAACCTCATTCCATTTCAAACCTTGTTTCTTAAAAATCCCTATTTATTTATTTGAGAGAGAGAGAGAGAGAGAGGAGAATATCTCACATCTGTTGGTTCATTCTCCAAATGCCTGTACCATAACAGCCTGGGCTGGGCCAGGACAAAGCGCCAAGAACCTGGAACTCATTCCAAGTCTTTTACATGAGTGCTGGGGACCCAACTACTTGAGCCATTACCTGCTACTTCCCAGGGTGCACATTAGCAGAAGGCTGGGATTACAAGCCAGGACTCAAACCCAGGCATCCCGATATGTTTTGTGACATCCCAAGCAGGGCTTAATGGCTGTTCCACATGCATGCCCGGATTTTACATTTTCTTGTCTGTAATGTCAAAGTTTCAGATGGGATTCAGAAATAGCCTCAACAGATATTTTGATGATTAGAGGAAGTTTTAGGGAGATATAGTCACTTTCAGTTTGGGACTATATGAAACATTTCAAAGATGTAAATAACAGATTAAAGGTTAATTCTATGATTAAAAGCTAATATTGGCCTCTCCTTTGTCTTGCAAATTAGATTCACTATATACTTCTCTCACAGTCCATTGGTTCATAATGATGGATGCTGATGGCAAATGAAATTTGGTAATTATTTTTCTTTTTGATCTAAGCAGCTAATTCTGGAAAAATAGCTTTCAGAGAAATAGGTAAGAACTATCCCATTTGTCCATATCTCCTGTATATAGAGCTTTGGAGTTCAAGTTCCTTAAAATCATTTTGCTTGCTATTGGATACTTTTTTAAGACAGGGTTTCAGGCCGGCACTGTGTCTCAATAGGCTAATCCTCCACCTTGCGGCGCCGGCACACCGGGTTCTAGTCCCGGTCGGGGAGCCGGATTCTGTCCCGGTTGCCCCTCTTCCAGGCCAGCTCTCTGTTGTGGCCAGGGAGTGCAGTGGAGGATGGCCCAAGTGCTTGGGCCCTGCACCCCGTGGGAGACCAGGAGAAGCACCTGGCTCCTGCCATCGGATTAGTGCGGTGTGCCGCCTGCTGTAGTGTGCCGGCCACAGCGGCCATTGGAGGGTGAACCAATGGCAAAAAAAAAAAAAAAAAAAGGAAGACCTTTCTCTCAGAGTCTCTCTCTCTCTCACTGTCCACTCTGTCAAAAAGATTAAAAAAAAAAAAAAGGGTTTCAGAGGGCTGACAAATTGGTTCTGTGTATCTGAGGCATCTGCTCTTCAGAGGCCTGTATGGATGTTAAGGCATCCCAGGCCTTTCTTTCCAGAAACTGAGTTAGGAGGAATCAGTTGAGACTTTCAATTCAATGAACATGAATTCAGTATCAGTTATGTGTCTGGAATAGTATCAGTGCTTCCTCTTCACGGAGCTCAGGAGTCCTTCATGTATCGTTTATAAGTGCTCGAGCCAGAGCTCCAACTGAGCTGTCAGACCTGAACCCCTCCACACTCTATTGCATGCCTGTAGGTTCACACATCAGGGGATGCCACAAGGTCTGATGACAAATGAGCTCTTAATCACTACAGAATCTTTACTTATCCCAAAACTATATTTCTCAAAGGCTGCAGAAGTCTCTCTAAAATTTGAGCATCATGACATTGGCTTTCTGAAAAGCAGGGTTCTAATGGAAACCTTGAGAAAGACTTTACCTTTATTATCAGGGATAGGGTAGGTTTAAGTCATTGTAAAGCATGATCTAAAATGTTCCCCAAGGGATGCTTCTGGGAGGAAAATGGAATTGCTGGGTTATCTGATTTATTCAAGGGGAAGTGAACTGAGAAGAATTTTACAGAACGATTCCAAGGTATGGAAAGTTGGTATGTGATTCATGCACTTAAATTAGGGGAAAAAGTTAATGAGTGGGAATTCCAAAAACAAACCATAGCAACCAACATGATATGCTCTTTGCATCAGCAATGAACGGTTTCCATAGACAGTAACAATTGTGATCAAACGTCAGGGAAGTTGGGGGAAGAAAGGTTTGTTTAAAATTTATTTATTTTACTTATTTATTTTTTTTGACAGGCAGAGTTAGACAGTGAGAGAGAGAGAGAGTGAGAGAGAGAGAGAGAAACAGAGAAAGGTCTTCCTTTCTCTGTTGGTTCACCCCCTAAGTGGTCGCTACTGCCGGCACGTTGTGGCCAGCGCGCTGCGCTGATCTGAAGCCAGGAGCCAGGTGCTTCTCCTGGTCTCCCATACGGGTGCAGGGTCCAAGGACCTGGGCCATCCTCCACTGCACTCCAGGGCCACAGCAGAGAGCTGGACTAGAAGAGGAGCAACCGGGACAGAATCCGGCATCCCAACCAGGACTAGAACCCGGGGTGCCAGCACTGCAGGTGGAGGATTAGCCTAGTGAGCCATGGCGCCGGCCTTGTTTAGAATTGAAGGTGATGAGGTGATGTTTGGGTCCCTGACATTGCCACTTCCACTCAAAGTATCTGGACAGTGAGGAAGCTTTGTGGTAAACCTTCAACCCTCAGTAGGTGAATGACCCAGTCCCTAGATGAGAACTACAATATTTTTCTTTCTTTTTTTTTAAGATTTATTTATTCATTTGAAAAAGTTACCGAGAGGGAGGGAGGGAGGGAGGGAGAGAAAGAGAGAAAGAGAGAGAGAGAGAGAATGAATCTTCCATCCTCTGATTCATTCCCCAAATGGCTGCAATGGCCAGAGCTGAGCTGATCAAAAGCCAGGAACCAGGATCTTCTTCTTCTGGGTCTCCTGTATAGGTGCAGGGGCCCAAGCACTTGGGCCATCTTCTTTTGCTTTCCTAGGCCATCAGCAGGGAGAGAGATCAGAAGTGGAGCAGTCAGGACTTGAACTGGCACCCATATGGATGCCAATGTTGCAGGCTGGGGCTTTAACCTGCTGCACAACAGCACTGGCCCCACTGTATAACTTCATTCTATGTCTGCTTGCTTTGATGACTATCTTTTAGGCTGCGATAAGAACTTTATATAAGATTCAGTTGTCACTGAATCTGCAGTTCCCAGTGTGTTATTTGTCAGGCAGTAGATGGTCAGTAATGGTTCCTTGAGGTAATAAATGTTGAAATTGTTTCTCCTACTTAGGTTTGACTTTCTCCACAGCAAGTGACTGACCTGTGCTGCTAGGGCCAGAGTTGTTATTCAACCTGTTTTTGTTATTATTATGCTAAAATATACATTACATGACATTTCCCATGTAAACACTTTAAGTGTATAATTCCGCAGCATTAAGCACATTTTGCATATTGTGCAATCATCACTGGGCCTGGGATTGTCATAGCCATAATGGTTGTGAGAGAAGCTGGGAGCAAAGAGGGAGTCAGAAGGTGGAAAAGAGGTTTAGAATTGAGAAAGAAATGGAAACTTGCAAAATGGCAAGTCTACATAGGTAGGTGCTACTTAAGAGAATCTAAAACTCTAGAGAGATGCAGAAAGAGCACTCCAGAGAGACCCAGAGGGATTAAGACGGAGCCCTTTGTGGGCTCACGGTAGTAACTGAGTTCATGGATGGATGTGTTGGTGTTGGATGTGGGGAAAGCTAGGACACCGGGGACCATTTATTACCCTCCTCTCTATTCCTGGACTTTCTCCCGTGGTGTTTGGAATGAGAGAAGGCATGCAACAAAAACTTGAAGTTAAGTCAAACTTCTGCCTTGTGGTAATAGCAGAGGATGCAATGGGTATTCAAGATGTAGGTGCTGTCTGTTGGGGCATAGGTAAGGGTGTTTCGTATGATCAGTCACCTCTAGCCTTGAACTCGTTGGCTATGGAATCTCCAAAGGGCTGCTTGGCTTCTATATTTTTCAGATACTAATGATGTAGAAGAGATTGAAATGACTCTGAGGACAACAGGCTAGGTTTGTCAAAACTCAGACTCAGGAGGCAAATGAAGGCTGGAATGCTGTTTCTAACCTCCTTTCTCCCTTCCCTGCTTGCTCTGCTGAACTTGGGTGTTGCAGGGTTGGAGCTCAGTGAAGTCTCACAGAGGTTTCACTTTCTGTACTTTGGCTCCATTCACATCATTGGTGAGCTACAATTCAGTTGCCAAAGCCTTAGGAGGGAATGAGCATGTCCTTTCTTTGACTTGGGAATCACAGAATGAACACTGGCTGCTTCTCAGGGGAGGAAGAGGGAGGAGTGGCCATCTTCGTCTGTGCCTTTTCTGCAGTTGGAACAACTACCATGTGTGGGGGTGGAGTCGAGGCCCTCTGATTGGGACAGGAGAGGGAGATGTTGCAGACAAGACAGTGAGGGTAACTATGTGAAAACGTGAACTAGGAGCGAATGAGAAATGAGCTTTAGGAGGGCAGAGAGGAAACAGGTGACACAGAATTCAGAAATAGGGTTGCATGGACAAATTTGATGCAGACAGTGAATGGCCATGAAAGTTGTGTACAGAGAAGTTTGATGCAACAAGTTAAAGGGATACATTGGATGTTTTTGCCAATTTATTAAAAGACATTCTTGATGCAATTGTCTAAAATATGCTCCCAGATACAAAGACAAGTGAGGTAAATAGACATTAATTGACGAACATACCATCCAGAGAGGGAGACAGTTAAGCATGGACTATTTTAATGCAATGTTTATGTGAAAATAATATGTAAAAATTGATCTAAAGATTGGAATGGATTAGCAGAGTAAAAATCAGAATCACGGAGGCCTGAAATGGTTTTATAACAATGAATATGTAAATTATGAAGAGCTTGTTAGCATGTGTGCTGGTGGCAATAGGAAAAGGCAGAAAGAGAACAGGTTTATTTCTAAGGAGGATCGACCTGAAGCATGGTTTCCTACTAACTTGGTAGTCAGTATAATATTTGGATGAATGAACATAGGACCTTGTGTCTCTAGGTTTCCAAGCAGATGACAGAAAAAGTTACCAGCTTTAGAACTTGGGGGGCACAGGGAGAATGGAGATATTAATGGCAGAACAAAGAGGCTGCAAAGACAGGAAGTAGGATGATGGGAAGTGTGTGGTCTGTGCTCTCCAAAATTCCTACCTAGAAACTCTATCGCCAGCGTGATAGTATTGAGGGTGGCCTTTCGGAAGGCCGAGTCCTCATGAATGGAATTAGTGACCTTACAAAGAGGGGAACAGCCAGACTGAAGGGAACACCCTTCTGCCTCTCAATCCTTCTCACCATGTGAGGGCATCAGGCCATGTTTTCTGGAGGAAAGGGCCTTCGCCAGATGCTGAACCTTCTGGCACTTTGGTCTTGGACTTCCGAGCCTCCAGAACAATTGAGCTTTCTGTTGTTTGTAAACTATCCCATCTCAGATATTGTACAAGTTGCCAAAGACAGGGGAAGGAAGCTGTTGACTTTGGCTTAAGAGGACAATGCTGAGTTTAAAATGATGATCGAACATCCCAGAGGAAATGTTTGGTTTGTAGTTGGAGCGTGAGCAAGCAAAGAAACAAACAAGTGTGGGGAAGAAGTCTTGGGAATGACCTGTTAGAACAGGCTTTGAGATACTCATTTGGAGTAATTAGTCAAGTAATGATGGTGGAGTACGTCAGACTGAGCTCTCTGAGAAAGAAAAATAACACCATAAAATGGACCAGACAGTTAAGGATCATGCTGTAAGTCACTCTGTCATCCCAGTGAAGGGGGTCTGGACTCAGTCTTGCTGCTTCACTGCTGGGTCCCTGTGTCTGGGGTGACCTCTTCCTCTGCTCACCAAGTTCAGGCTCATTCCCTACATCTTCCAAGGTCGCCCACTCTATGCCGGGCCTTCAGTTCTCAACCCAGGTTTACACACAGATAGTGTTTTCAAAGCTCTTATTCTCAGGACGAGCACCTTTCTTCTGGGATAACTTAGCTAACTAGGATCCTAATTTCAAATGGATGAATACTTTCTTCCCATAGGTGACCTCAGACCACGCCCACTTGAGACCTCTTCTTTGACCTTTGCCTGAATTTTGCTGCTGCTGGTCTTTTCACACCAGAGCAGATAGACTAGATGCAAATGTTGGAACCCAGAGATAGAAAGTGCCAGTACTGCTGTGTCCTGTCACTCATCCCACTGATGCTCACATCCCCAACTCTGTCTGCCCTGTTTTTGCCATCTGCCTCTGTCTGTACTGGACCACACTGAAATGCTGGCACACCTCCAAGACCAGGGTAAAATGGGAACCCACAGATATTGCCAAGGCCTTCCTCTTGGTCCAGAGAGAACTGAGTCTTAAACAGAATCACATGAATGTGTGGATTATTTTATCCGCTCTCCCCCCACCTTTATTTCTGTAGTCAGCAGATTTGGGGAGGGGGTGAATACCATTCTATGATGGGTCCACATAGTCAGGAGCTAATTCAAGCTTTGCAACATTTTGTGCATTTTTTTGGACTCTATTATCATTAGAAAATTTCTACATGCCTGTCATAATGAGATGACAATCTAATTTGGAAGCTCAATTATACTAAAAAAAAAAGTCACTTTTCCAGCATTCAAAGAACTCATCATAGAAACCAATAACTGCTATGTTTTAGATTTTCCTCAAGAGAAAATATAATTCTTTCATTAGTTATGATTTTTTCTGAATGTTCCAGTCATTAGTAGCACAATAATATGAAACTGAGATAGGAAAATCTCATTTTCCAATTTTATTTAGAGAAAATTATTTTTGAATACTATGTTTATGGACCAAAATCTAAAATGAATAAGTCCATAATAAAATATAAGTCTCCTCACATGCCACCCTCCAGCTATCTAGGTCCCTGTCCCACCATTGGTGTACCCAGTGACCCTCCCAGAGATAGCCACACACATAGCTAAACACACATCCCCTCTTTGTCCTTCCAATAATTGTAGATTAGGCAACATCCGTCATTTTCTCTACTTTCCAGTATTGTGGAGGTGATAAATTATAGAGTGCTGCATTATTATTTTTTAAAGTTGGAGAATATTCTGTTGTTTAAATACATAAAGTTGATTTAACCTAATATTAGTATATAATATATATTAATTTATATAAGATAATCTATGTTTTTTTATAACCCAGGCTATTAAAACAATGTTGCAATTAATATCTGTATACTCATTAAGATGACAAAGAAAAAATGAAAGTAGTGCATCTATGCAAGTACAATCATAAAGTAAATTTTCAGCAGTGTGATGTCTGGGCATGCACCCTGTTAAATTGCTCTCCATGTGTGTATTTCATCAGTTCCTACTGATGTATGAAATGTTTGCACCCTTGCACCATTGGCCAGTTTTGCAACACAAAGAAACTTAAGAGAAAAGTTTCTGTATAAAGTCAACACAGTAGAATAAACATTAAGTTGATACAGCTACACATTTGACTTGAGGCCTAGTATTAGCACTAGGCAAAATAAATGGTATAATGAACTTAAAGTCTGGTTTAAGAGACTCTGAAGGCCTACTAGGTAATTGTAATTTTTCCTAATATCTTCTTGATGCTATCTGCCAATATACCTAATAAACATTTGATATTTTTCCATTAATCAAGTTCACTTAATCTATAGTATGTCATATTTTCCATGTAAAAGTCAGGGCCTTTTGTCCTGATCAGGTTCCTGAAGCATAAGTGTTAATTGGTTTATTGACGGCTACTAGATTGGGGACTCAGAGTGTTTCTTCTATTCCTGTGCTCCATGTCTTTTTCATCACTCCCATTTTTTCTTAGAACCAGGGTTGCCTGAAGCACACACACAAAAATATTCATTCCTTGTTTTTCCTTTGTCCTTTTATGTACACTGTAACTTTAAAAGACATTCTTTTATCTTTTTCTTAATGTAAAATTGTACTAAAAACTTGATAGTAGTACACATTTTATGAATTAAATAAAATAGTAAATGTATCAGAATTGCTCATTTTTCTAAACAAGAACTCTAAAAGTAAAGCTCTGAACAAAGAGACATTATGCAAAGAAAAGTATGGAATCTACTGCTTAATCTGTAGTACAAATCAGAATCATATATGTTTGCTTAAAATGATTTTTTGTGCATTTTTCTAGTGTTCATAATATAGTCCTAAGAAAACAATGGATACTCAATACTGTCTGGTTCTGAGATTATTTTATGGCTAATTCTTATAGATTTAGTTCCTACATATACTTGTCTTTTGGCACATAAAATTCTGTCATTCAACTTAATACAGTGGTTAGGAAAGAATCATTAAATAATTCATTTGCCACAAATAAGATTAGTTGCTTAAATGATGGCCATGAGAAGATTGATATGAAGACTGGCACATTTTGTAATTCTAAATTGTTTTCTTTGTTTTTTTTTTTTTGTTATTTATAATGCATATAGATTTTACCATTTGTTTCCGCTATATTGATACTCTGTTTTCACCACAATAAAAATGAGTAGCAGTATAAAACACCACCTTTATGTGTTTCCATATGAAGTTTGTGATTTCCCCACATTACTTTAGACTTTGGTGTTCTGAAGAAGTATTAACACCAGTGCTGTCTCTAGCAAGTATGATGGAAACTGGAAACAAATGTTGCTTAAGCATTTACATCATCCTAGAATTTCCACTCAACTAAACATTGAATCCCTGGTCAATTTAGCTTAAGAGAGCTTCTTCATTTTAAAAACAAAGAAATTAAGATAGCTGTGTGCTAGAAGTTCTTTGTCATGGTCTAGGTATCTGTTGAATTGTTACAATCATAACAATTCATCTTGGCTGAATCACTCTTTTATATGAGTTCAGTAAATTCTGGTTATTACCAAAAGAGGCAGTGAAAACTCTGGAATTCGGGAAAAATTTAACCAAAACCCCTGGGAAGAAGGAGAAAAGCTAGACAATAGTGTCATCTGCAGAGACTTGGCCTCACATCCTCACACTGTGAGCTTTGACAATAGACTTGGCATGTTTGCTCATGAAAAAAAAATTGAGTTGTTTTTGTCACCAACCATCGTGCTATTGGTACCACCTTCTATTTCTTTACTACGAATTGGGAGAAGTTTCGTTGGTACAGGCTTCTCTGGGGTAGGTACATGCTGGCTACTCCCTAAATAATTATTGAAACTTGTATGTCAGAGCAGGGATTGGCACACTTTTCCTGCAGAGGACAAGATAATAAATACATTTCTGGGCCAGGTGATCACTGTTGCAAATATTCAACCCTGCAAGTAGCAGGCATTTGAATCTGAGAGACAGTATGTAGACAAATGAACATGTCTGTGTCTAGTACCAGGTTACTTATGCACTTAGATGATGAGCTGGATTTGACCCAGAGGCTGGAGTTTGCCAACTCTTGTTTTAGAGGTAATTTTCCATTCATTCATTATTAATGTATGTATTAATCCAACAAGTGTTTATTGGGCACTTATTAGCTGTCGGGTTCTGTGAGTCAGTGTATTATAAACTTTCCTTTGCTTTAACAGTAGAGAACCAGTGAAGGTCACTTATGAAGCAAGTTAACAATGGCAATGTTATGAGGAATAATTTATTTTCAGAAAAACTGCATATCAGCTTGCATTTTTACTGAACTGGGTTCTTTGACATCAAGCATAAAATAATCCCACATATAGTCAGAATGTCATTGGTCTATGTTTAAGGTCTGCCTGAATATGGTAGACCAAGAATAAATACTGTGTGTATATCTCAGATTATTCAAGGCCTTGCATGCTGGCCAAAGGTGCTATGAAAGTGCTATGTAAGATGACTGGGATAAAAGATAAATATATCCTTTAAGTTTCATACATTAATATTGAGAACAAAGCATGCTCATTCACACCCACATAAATAATATGTAAATGAGGATTACAAACTTGACAGAGTAGGAAATACAGAATTTTTGTCAATATTTTAAAACAATTTTTATTTTATTTGAAAGACTGAAGAGGGAGGGATAGGAAAAGAGGGAGAGAGAAAGAGAGACAGAGACAGAGAGAGATTGCCCATCCACAGGTTCTCTACCTGAATGCCCGCAACAGCCAGGGCTGGACTCAGCTGAAACCTAATTAGGAAACCATGGAACTGAGGCTTGAGCCTAGGCTTTCTGATATTTGCCAATGTTTTTCATGAGTGGAATAAATCTGGACACCAAAACTTGACAAACATGCTAAGAAAGATCTGATAGTCCAGCTTCTTTCATGGTCACAGATGTAAAAATACCAAACTAAATAACAGCAATGTGAATCCAGTGACATTTGAAAATTGTTTTATATCATAAACAGCTTGTTTATTTTAGGAATGTAAGCTTGATTTAGCATTTGGGAATTGATATAATTGATTGTATCGCATTACAAAGGAGAAAAACCATAAGATTCTGTAATGAATGAAGAAAATATTTGATGAAATTCAATAGCCATTCAGGACTAAAATGAAAAAAAACCTCAGCCTTTAAAATAAGTTTGTGGGAAATATTAATTATGAATATTGAAAGGCATCCTATCTAGTACTGTGAATGTACCAAGGACTTTAATTATCAGCACTTCAATAACCTTTGGTCCAGAAGTCAACAGTGAAATAAAGCAATAGAAATAACTTCTAAGGAGTGGGAATTAAAAAAAAAAAACTGTTATATGCATATGTAATGAATTTAAAGACTCTATAGATAAATATTAAATGAATAAATGGCATTAACAAGGTCACTGAATACCAGCATATTCAGAAATTAATTGTATTTCTATGTAATTGCAACAAATAAGTGGAATTTGAAATACAAAATAATTAAAAGAGTAAATACTCATGAACAAATATAGTAAAAGAATTTCAAGAATCACTAAGCAGAATATTTTTAAAAGGATGATGGGCCTTTGTCATAATGGTTAAAGCACTGCTGGGGACACCCACATCCTACATCAGAGTGCTGGGTTCAAGTCTCTGCTCTGCTTCCAATCGAGCTTCCTGCTGGTGTGCACCGTGGGAGGCAGCAAGTGATGGCTCAGTAATTGGGTCTCTATCATCTATATAGGAGACCCAGATTTAGTTACTGGTTCCTGAATTTGGCCTGGTCCAAGCTTGGCTGTTGTGGGTACCTTGGGGAGTAATCCAGCAGGTGGAAGATCTCTGTCTTTGCCTTTCGAGTACATAAAACAAAATGAAAAATTAAAAAAAAAATAAAGGCCTAAGTAAATGGAGGGAAATGTTTTGTTCATGAATTGAAAGACACTGTGACATATTTCCTCAGAGATATATGCCTTCCTTGAAGGTGGGGGAAGAAGTAAATATTTGTAAAACCCAGACAGAGGAGAGAAAGACATTACATGCTTCATCTGTACCATTGGAATAGCCCCAATTCAATTATAATGTTTAATAGAATATTCAATGCATATTGGGAACTTGGAGTCTAGAGATGAATATGACACAATCCATACCCTTGAAAACCTCAAGAATTATGTGTATATGTGTATAAAGGCCACTAAGTGTAAATTCAATAACATAATAAAAGGGGATTAGTGAGGCCAAATGAAATATGTCCACTGCTATGGAAACACAATAACAATGCAGCACATTTACCAGTTGGAGGAGCCAAGAGAAGACACAATAGTGACAGTTTGTTCTAGTTTTTAAAGGATGAATCAGGATTTTCTAAGGGGGTAGCCCAGGTATGCATGTGTGTGCATGTATATGTGTGTGTTGATGTGTACATGTAGGGGTATGACTGAGAAGAAGGGTGTGGAGATCCCAGGAAAGAGGGACTTCAAGGAGAAATGGCACAGAGAGTGGAAGTTTTCAACTTGTCCAGGGAATGTGTCTGTGGAAAGTGTATAGCTGGGGATATTAAAATAGCTTCAGATGAGATTGGGCAGGAAGGCTAGGACCTATTTTAAGGGACATTCAATCCTCTTAATTTAACTTTTCATCCATTAGCTACTTTCCAAATTGGAGTGTGCAGAAGATTTATTCTGTAATGTATTTAATATGCAATAATATTGCATAGCCAAGACCCTATTTCCAGACATTCTGATTGGGCAGATCTGGAGGCTCAGGAAGATTGACCTTGAGGGCTCTTGAATGACAGTGTGGGAACCACCTTTGCAAGCAGTTTTCCAAGCAGGTATTTTATAAATAATCCCATCAAGGAGTGGAGGTTTACTTAGAGGAGAGGAAATGGTGAGCAAGAGGGATCCAAGGCAACTAGGAAAACAAGGAAATCTCAGGGAAGGCTGACTTAGGAATTACTTCTTTTCTAATTCAGCATCTGGTTGGAATTCTCATCCCCTCTCAGTCTGGGACGTTCACCCTTTCTGTGTTTGTAGCTCTCAGGGCCCCACATCATGGCTCCATGACCTCTCAGTTGGGGATTCTGAGTGTCATGGCCTACCCATGGCAACCTTTTGGGGACACATGAATTCTGTCTTCCTGGATGCCATAGACCTCCTCATTTCCTTTTGTTCCATGTTGGATTTGATGACAGCACCCTCAAGGTGACAGCGTCCCCAGGTGTCCCCAACCCTTTACCAAATCAGCCTCCTGTTTGGTAAAGTGTGAAGATTCAATAAGAATGAAATAATGAATCAGTCCAAAAGATAAAATTCTGGGGGCTGACCAAGAATGTTTCCTGTGTCTACTCCATGACTGGCATGTGGGTATCCAAAGAATAGTTGAAGAACTCAGGATTATTAAATAAACGAATGACTGAATGACTATTAGGCCAGACTGGTAGGCCATTAACCATGTTGAGTGTCCTCTCAGGAAACCAGCAGAAATTCTTCTTAGGAGCTATGAGGGACAGGATTAATTTCTGCAGAAAGGCTACCAGCATCTCCAGAATAAGGGATTCACGATAGCTCCTGCTAGCCAGGTAGATCTGAGAGCCAGAGCAGAGGGCAATCATTCCAGACTGCTCCCTGGCCGTACACTCCCTCCTGACTTTTGGAAATGACAACTTGTATTTGAGGCTGGACATTATTCTTTTATGGAGATGTGTTGGGTTGGGTTTCAGCGGTTTCTTAGGATCTTGGATTCCAACATTTCTCTTTGGATTTTAAGGTGAAATAATGAAGTTATAATGCAGGACCAAGCTGTGCTTTTGGGAGAAAATGTATGCATATGAGCCCTAAGTACTGGAGACCAAGGGCTGGCATACTGAGTCCAGGCAAAGCCAACTTGGCCCCAGAGAGTGTTTGAGCTGCCAGGGAAACCTGTGTAGGATCTTGGCACTCAGGGACCCCAGCTAAGGTGGGGGAGATGGAGAGCTCTGGGGGCCTCCTCCCTGCATTCGCCATGATAAATGCACAAAAGGGATTAAGTAAGAGTTTCTTCCTCTTCTCCTGCTCCCCAATTTAGACATTAATATGGTAAAACGATCATTTGAAATGAAAGTCCCCTAATGAATATTTAGCTTATTCTGTTTTGCCACAAATTATTTTAACATTCCTTGGAGCGCTAACCCCCTTCTTATTTTAAGAACTTTCACATTTTAATGTCAAAACAACTCCACGAAGAAGGAACAGTGTGCCCGTGGAGTCTGGCTTGGGGAGGCTAACCTCTTTTGCAGTCAGACTCCTGTGGCTGGGGTGTCTCAGGTCAGTTTTTAATGCATTGTGTCTTGCATCAGCAGGGGGCTGGGCTGGCCATTCCAGAGGATATTCCCAGTTCCATACAGATTTGCTGTTACTGATCGGGGTACTGCTTTGCTTTGCCTTTGCAAGTTATTTGTCGTCTTTTCATTCCTACTTGGAATCCTGGGGTTTTTCTCGACTGTCATGAGCTTCAGTTTTACCATCTGTAATATGTAGATAATGTTGCTCTTTTCCTAGTAGCTCACTTTGAGGATCCAATTAAACGATGATGTTTAATGCATGAAGCACAGCACCTGCATGTAAAAGTCTCTCAGCTAACTGTCAGCTCTGTCCATCCCTGCCTCTGAGAGACAGTGAGCCAGAGTAATGCTAAACGTAGAAAATCTTTTCTCTGTTATGAAGAAAAAAAATAAGTGAGGTCTTATTCTGCGCCTTCAAAGCTCATGCCGCGTTGTATTATACTTAGCTGCAAAAATGAATGTGTGTGACTCTCTTCTTCACCTACCTATATTCCTTTTGGACAACATCCTTTTACAAAACTCTGAAGGCCTAGAATTTATCATGGAGCCAAGACATGTTCATATCTAATCACGACTGGGTTAAAAGCAAATGTGCAAGAATCAGACAAGCTCGGGCCATGACCCTGGGCTGTGGATTCCAGAAAATGAGGCAACGATGGAAAAACAGGGGATGAAAAATAAAGACCCCCAAGTAAGTTCAGACCCTCCCCCTCCTCCAAACCCTGAATGTTTGCTCCATGATGAATGGGTTGACCAAAATAAGAAATGCAGTTGGCAGGAGACCACATAGGGCTTTATGCCTCCTAGAGCTATGTTTGGCCTCACCTCTCCTTCTCCTGTATAAGACTATGAAGGAATCGGGCAGTTTAGCACATTTCTTTCTTCCCTGAGTCAAGGAGCCAGGCGAACTCATAGCCTTGGCTTTCCAGGGGGTGTGGAAGAGAGAGCAAAACGACTGAGTGCTGGGCCCATAAGGGGACAATGTGCTTGTTACGAAGGTGAAGACAGAGGGCAGGGACGGAATTCAAGTGGGACCTCATGTTTCACAGTTCCCAGGGGCAAAGTCCCTGCCCCTGAGCCCTGCTGGTCTGCCATGGTTTGGGGAATTCTCCAGTTTTAAGGCTGGTGTTAGGGTGAGGAGGTGGCTATGCCTACCTCCCCGGGGTTCGCCTATGCTTGGGAGCTTGGGGACCAGCAGTTGGAAGCACAGTGATGTATTAGAAGCTTTCTCAGGTGAAACAGCAGCTGTGTGCCATCATTCAAGCTGACCTAAATCTCCTGACTTGTTCTTTAAGTCAGGAATGAAAGGTGCACGCGGTGCGGTCCTACCTTAGGGCCGTTCTAGCTTAGAAGAGACAATAACATGTTCAGAAGCAATAAGAATGGCAGGTAGGGGGCCGGTGCTGTAGCACAGTGGCTTAAAGCCCTGGCCTGAAGTGCCAGCATCCCATATGGGCACTGGTTCTAGTCCTGGCTGCTCCTCTTCCCATCCAGCTCTCTGCTATGGCCTGGGATAGCAGTGGAAGATGGCCCAAGTCCTTGGCCCCTGCACCCGCATGGGAGACCAGGAAGAAGCTCCTGGCTTTGGATCAGTGCAGCTCTGGTCGTTGCAGCCATCTGGGGAGTGAATCATTGGATGGAAGATTTTCTCTCTCTGTCTCTGCCTCTCTGTAACTCTGTCTTTCAAATAAATAAAGTAAATCTTTTTTTTAAAAAAAGAATGTCAGGTAAAAGAGGGCAGTCAAGAGGTCAGAGAATTCTGGGGGGCTGGCGCCGTGGCTCAACAGGCTAATCCTCCGCCTTGCGGTGCCGGCACACCGGGTTCTATTCCCGGTCGGGGCCCCGGATTCTGTCCCGGTTGCCCCTCTTCCAGGCCAGCCCTCTGCTGTGGCCCAGGAGTGCAGTGGAGGATGGCCCAAGTGCTTGGGTCCTGCACCCCATGGGAGACCAGGATAAGCACCTAGCACCTGGCTCCTGCCATCGGATGAGCGCGGTGCGCCGGCCGCAGCGCACCATCCGCGGCAGCCATTGGAGGGTGAACCAACGGCAAAGGAAGACCTTTCTCTCTGTCTCTCTCTCTCACTGTCCACTCTGCCTGTCAAAAAAAAAAAAAAAAAAGAATTCTGGGGGACAAAGACAATACATCCCACAGGGCAGTGTTTCCCGGGGCAGGAAACACTTGGGGTTTGAAGGCGGTAAGACTGGGACATGTGCAGATGGAGATTAGTCATTCGCACGGGCGTTCATCAGGGAAGCGCTGTGGCTGGAGCTGCTACTGCAGTATGCAGGGTGAGAGGTGAGGGAATGCACAGCAGGGGAGCAGTCATGTTTGTTGGGGACACAGTGATCAAAGCGACCGAGAATTTCCTCCTACACACTCTGGGACAGGAGTAGACGTGGGGACAGACTGTGGAGGAGGCAGAGAGAGGAAGTGCGAAGCTTAGATGAATGTCTGGGGGTGCGGGTGCAAATAGCCACTTTCATTCATCTGGTAGTCAAAGAAGGAACAGAGAAAGAGGCACACCTGACTTTGGTCTAGCATCTTCTGAGCTTAAGAGGTCGACGGGATGGATGATGAAGGCAGAACGTGGAAAACTGGAGAGAAAGACCGAACCTGAGGCTGGTGCCGCAGCTCAATGGGCTAATCCTCCGCCTGCAGTGCTGGCACACCGGGTTCTGGTCCTGGTCGGGGTGCCGGATTTTGTCCTGGTTTCTCCTCTTCTGGTCCGGCTCTCTGCTGTGGCCTGGGAGTGCAGTGGAGGATGGCCCGGGTCCTTGGGCCCTGCACTCGCATGGGAGACCAGGAGAGGCACCTGGCTCCTGGCTTCAGATCGGCGCGGTGCGCTGGCCGCAGTGCACTGGCCTCAGTGGCCATTGGGGGGGTGAACCAACAGACAAGGAAGACCTTTCTCTCTCTCTCACTGTCCACTCCGCCTGTCAAAAAAAACAAACAAACAATAATGAACCTGAGGGTGAAGGCCTGCGCTGAGCTAGAGGTTTGGGGTAATTGCATGACAATGAATAAAAACCACAGACTCTGGTGAGATCGTCCAAGGGTAGGTTCCAGAGAGAAAGTGGGCGGTGAGCGGTACTGACAGCCACCTGGAAGGCCATGGCACAGTGATTCAGAGGGTCCCAGGGGATGATGGTGACAGCGTTCCGTGATCCAGCCGAGGTGAGCAGAGACCTGGCCCGCTGACAGGCGTGAAGGGTGACTGTTGGAAGCCGCCAGGCTGTGACCGGGCTGTGTTTGCTCAGGACTGTCCTGATTTTAGCTTGACAAACTTTCACATCTCAGGAAGCCTCCCTTCATGTCAGGCAGACTGGGGCCATCAAACTCACCGGTGAGCACCTTCACTGTCAGCTTCTCACTAAATAGCTTTTCTTGCATTCTTACCACCAGACCAAACTGTTTTCACCAAGGCAGAAGTGGATGAGAAAAGCAGCCTTACCCAAGGCTACACAGCAGCTGCTGTGCGTCCAAAAGATGCCGTTCCACTTGGAGGAGGCTAAAAAAAATGGCCCATAATGGGCCATGGTGACCCCCCGAAATAGCAAAGCGGATGGCAGCTCTGGTGAAACCTGGACAGACTTTCTTTGACTTAGAAGTTTGAAGCCATTAGGTTGAGGAGGACAGGCTCTGTCATTGGCTGATAGCCTTCATTTGCCGTGCGTGGCACCGTCTCTTGGAATGTGGGCCTTAGAACACACCTGAGCCTTGCACTCGGGGGAAGCTGCAATCAGATGGCCCTCAGTCAAAGCACAGGTACAAGTACGCGGGCCACCAAGTTTCACCTCACTTGGTGCACATAAGCATTGGCTATCCTAGTTCCTCCATGGGCAGCGTCTTTTGGAAAAATGTTTGTCAAAAGTATGTGGTGAGACATACGCTAAATACTTCTGATGGTGTTTTTAGCTCCATAATAGGCTGTACAGGAAACTTAAAAGGAAAATAAAATGTTTTTTTTTAAAGGAATCAAAATTCAGTCATGAGGTAGAAGTGAATACACTTGAAATTACAATGACGAATGTCTGAAAAAGCTGCCTGCTGAGAAAAGTAGGTGCTCTAGGAACTCAGAAGGGAGGCAGAGTGGGTGTGAGAGGGAGAAGTCCCTGAGGGCTTCATGTAGGAGGAGGGCATTTGCTGGGTCTTAACAGAGAGGAGATGGTGTCTTTTAAGGGAATGCTGAAAACTTACATATCTTGCCAGATGGAGTCCAGCTTCACCTCTCTCACTGTACCCTTGCTTTTGTCACTACAATGTGTTAAAACATGATAGATGTGCTCGGCGAGAAAACAGAAGTTTCAACTGCTTCCCTCCTCTGCTGTCACTCCCTGATTGATGATAGCACCTCTTGTTGGTTTCTTCCTCAACTTCCAGACTGTCAATCCAGTCATGTGCCACTGGGTAGCTATTAGTGTCGTGACTTACTGTATTATGTTAAAGGAGAGGAGAGCTGTCTGTTTATCTCGATTTCTTATTTTCTCCTCTCAGAGGGCCCGGAATGATTTCTCTGAGAACGGTCTAATTTCCTGCAGCAGTCCAATGAAATGGGGTTGATTTTACTCTTCACCCTGCAAGTGCTTGGTGACTTTTCTCAAATTCTTCCAACAGAAAACACGGGGTTCAGGTTGACCCTGTTTGGATAATGTTTCTGTGTGCCCTCACATTTAGCGAGTGACCCTCGCAGATTCCTCCGCTTGGACAGACGCTGCATTTAACAGCCTCAAAGGCAAAGGCCCAGAGCCCTGAATGGCTCGCTCATTTCCTGGTGGGGCCCTGCTCTAGAAAAGCTCTTTAAAACATGCCACAGTCATGGTGTACTTTCCAGAAACAGAAGGATGTTTAGAATGAGTGGCCGGAGGCAGCTTAGGGAGTGGGTGGGGATGGGAAAGTGGTGGGAGACGAGACAACAGCATCTCCCTTCCAGGGCAGTGTGTGAAGGCAAGCCTCAGGATCTGGCACACTTTGTAGATGAAGATGAAAAGTGAGAACCGTCTACCCCGGGGCTGTGTCTTTCCCAGAACTCACACAGCTGGGGCAGAGGATAGAGTTCCTCCCTCTAGGCTGAGGTTCCAACTTCTGTGTTGGTCTGTTGTAGCTAACATGGAGAAATCTTAGAAATAAAGAACTGTGGGAAGATTTCACTCCAGGCACTACTTGAAAGGTACTGTCACCATTTTCTCTGTTTCTGACACTGTCCTGTTCATGCCCGGTACCTGGCATGTAATGGATGTTGAGTGACTGAATGACCACCTGGAACTCACTTCAGAGTTTCTTGAGGGAAAAGGATTGGAAAAGGGACTTGCCCTTGTCTTGGCAGCCCTTATCACTTCAAACCTTAAACAGAGCAGTCACCCAAACTTCTAGCCATTTCAGGGGCCCAGGAACACCTTCCCCACCTCCCCTCTTCACCTCCAGAGTTAGGTATGGTTGGGTGAGGACAAAACACAACAGACTGAGTCTGATGGGTATGCTTCATGGAGCTCTCCGGTAGAGCCAATGTGACCCAGGGCTCTGGGAGTGGATTCTTGACTTCTCCACTGCTGCCTGCCACTGGAGAAAGGTGTTAGAAGTTCAGCGCCTGCTCTGTTCACAGTAAGAGTCGTCCCACTGCTAGGTTATGTTCCTGTCTAGAATTGCAGAGAAGAGATGTTGGGACTTGAAAGGTCGAACATGCCGACATTTTCAGGGTTATGTTATCGCTTTCTGGAAAGTCTTGTGCTGCTCTTAACGTTCATGAAGGATCATGTTTTCACCAGCTCTGGGGGACCAAGCCAAACATTCAGTAAGTTTCTGCCCAAGTCTGTTTGGAGGCTTTTCAAAAGGGTGAAACATGCATGCTTCAAACCCTCATCGCTGCTGGACCTGCCTAGTGAGGGAATTTTATCTTAAACACACACACACACACACATACACACACACAGACATGGAAGCATTAGACATACAAGGAGAGAGACATACATGGGATACGTACACACAGAGACCCATATATGTACACGCACAGAGAGAATATACATGGGATAGATACACACATACACACACATAGACATAGATACAGACACACAAACACACAGGGAGAGACATACATGAGATAAACACATGCACACATGGGTACCTATAGATACCCTCGTGTAGACACATAGACACAGACACACACACAAGCATGAACAGACATATCCCAAATACACAGCTGGTGGAAATGGAGAGAACACTCCCTGACAGACACATAGAAATATTGTCAAAAGGTCTCCTTACGCAGAAACAACTCCTAAAAGTAAACAAGTAACAAATAGGAATGATTGGAGAGACTTGCGCTTGACCAAGCCAGTTCTGATGTCGCCAAGGAGAGCTTCCATTTGATTCTGGCTGGATTTAACTTGCATTCAGTGGCGTGGAGTAGATGTGCATATGCAGTTCAGCTCATGAACCTTTACCTTGACAACAAACCTGGAGACTGGAAAGCTCTGGGTCGAAGTTTAATGAGTGGGCTCAGGCCATACATGGATAACACTGAATTACTGTCCAAGTTTTGCCACCAAGAGTCAGTGCTATTTCAACTGTACAGGTGTTCCTCACTCCTAGGACAGTCTATCCTAGACATTTTTATAAACAGGCTTCATCCTATTGACCTGGAGTTAGCATAAAGGTGACACTTTGACCAGGGAGTGTTACACTTCAGGAAATGTAGTCACTTCTTTTATTTTTCTTTTTTTATTTGAGAAGCAGAGATAGTTAGGTAAGTAGGTAGCTAGATAGATAAATAGATGGATGGATAGATAGATAGATAGATAGATAGATAGATAGAGATTCTATCCATTGGTTTACTTCCCAAATGTCCACAATGGCTAGGGCTGGGCTGGAACTGAAACAAGGAGTCAGAAACATAATCCAGATCTCCTTGACAGGCAGCAGGAACCCAACTACTTGAGCCATCACTGCTGCCTCCTAAGTTCTGCATTAGCAGGAAGCTGGAGTCAGGAGCCAGAACTGGGACTTGAACTCAGGCACTCCGATGTGGGGTGCAGGTGTCTTAAGCACTAGGTGGAATGCTCACTCCTTATTCACTTCTTTTAAAAAAAATTATTCCAACAAACAATAGGGCTTCTAATAGACCAAAGCTGAAAATATGTCCAGTGCCTGAGGGCATCTACGTAAGAGATAATCATAGCAATAAAAATTAATCCTTCCCTTTATCATCCTTAGACCATAATGGAAATGGTCCAGAACAATGCCTCTGAAGGTTGCCAGACCAAAAGGATGAGCCTTTCCCATTGTTAAAAGAATATCCTCCCTGTCTGGATGTCTGTTTTTATAGGAACCATATATTTCTATTACATGAACTTGTGACCCAATAATAAACTGCCTGGGTATCAAGTCGATTTCCTATCCTAAATCTTTCACTTAGGCCATCCGTGGGTAGATGTGGTTCTGCTAATAAGCAAATCCTGCTGTCTGCTTTAGCAGTGCACATTTGTACCAGAGCACAATGAGTGCCCTTTTAATTCCACTTTGAACCGTTGTTACTGCTCAATGTGTGGGTGTTGTGGAACAGAGAGAAAATGTTCCCAGCAGGGCTGATTCTGACCCATGTTTCTCCTCTGGATCGAAGATGGATGCTTTGAGAGTCCAACTTGGCAAACACACTGGCCTTTCTGTGTGAGGGTGACCTGAGCTGGCCACGGATTCTAGTTTGCTCAGTGCCAGTCACTATTCTGCGACTCACACAGAAGCCTATGTGGACCCTGAAACTTTTGCGCTTCAAGAATGCTTCCCATTCATTTCCTTTCTGTCTTAGTCCACTTTCAGGCCAACCTATGTTGGCCTTGGGTATGCACAACAATGCACGAAGTTCAGACTTTGGAGGTCTCCTGTTGGACTTTCGAGGAGCTGAGGGCTTCCTGCACTGTTCCTTCTGTCTAGAACAACCCTGCCAGTTGCTCTTCTCATGACTGGGTCCTTTTCCTTCTGGTCTCAGTTTTGTTTTGTTTTCCCTAAAAGGCTTTCTCTGATTAAGTGGCCACCACCCTAGCTGCAAGTTTCTCTCAGAGCATCATGCTTACCACAGTTAGTTATGCTACATGTGCTGAACTTGTTTACTGTCTTTCTTCCCAAATAGACAGTAAATGCTATTTGAACAAATACAAAATATTTATTGACCCTTGTTTTATATCTATCATTTAGCCTATGGTTGGCTGTCAATAAAAACTCCTTGATTGAATGAGATTACTGTCAGACCCTGAAAATGACCAGCAACCTGAAGTAGTTTGCTCAGAAAAAGATCAGAAAACAACAACTTTGTGTCTCTTCCCCTTAGAAAACGAAGAGAGTAGAGAACACAGTTAGCTCAAGAGAAAATAGCAAGATACTTCCAGCAGGACTTCCATGATTGTCCAAGAAAAATGTTGGTAGGCTAAGCTAACAACTCTGGGCTGAGCCCAGACATGCCTGGCCCTACCAGCCACCTGGCCAGCATTTCCCACTCTGCCTGGCCTGGCAGCCCCTGACAGAGGCCCTGTCTCCCTGTATGGTTAAGTATTAGAGTTGTGTGTAGAACTGTTGGCACATGATTCATCCCTGGCATCCTCTCAGCAAAGATTAATCATCCCCATGAGACTTGTGTACGTACTTGATTGATTGAGATAATTATGGGCACCTTCTGCAGGGGCAGGCCCTTTGCATAGTTTATGGAAGGCCAGGAAACCTAAGTTTCTACCAGTAATATTAATTCAGTCCTTTCAATTCCTTTCCACTTGGAGCAATTTGTGCAGTACACCTACATTATAGATAAATGCTGGTTACTGAAGCTTTCTCTGAACTATTGAAAACATTTCCTCCAATAGGTGGCATTGGGATTAGCTGGTCTCTAGGAACCTCTAATGGTGCTTCACAGCTCCCTAGGTCTCTGGAGGTTGTTAGGGTGGTTGGAGAGGAGTAATACTGGGACAGATTGTACATCCACACCCTCTAGAGTGAGCATGTCAGACCAGTACCTCCCAAACAAGGTCATCTGAGCTAATGGCCTCTGAAGCCTTCCCTGTTCCTCTTTGGCTTCCTGTCTCTGCTCCCTCTTTAGATGTGTTCTTTGTTCTCTCTGCCGTGTTTGTAAGGCCTGACAGCTCAGAGCTAGGAGTCCTCACGTGAATTCTGGATCTAGATAGTTGGTAGGATCTGACTCAGGCCAGGGGTGTTATTTCGATACTCTATGCAGAATTTACTTTACTAGCATTCATTTCAAGTGATTACGTTTGCCATCAAGTAAACGTGATTTCCTTCACTGGGAGCTTACTAGGGGCCAAACAGTCTGAGCTGTGCTACCAAAACAATTCAGAACATGTTAGAGAAAACAGACGCAGAAACAAGTAAGCGGACAGCAGAACAAGGCTCATGCTGCTCTCCCTGTTCTGTAGCAGCTGCTCTCAAACCCCAACAATAACCCAGTCTCTGAACTAGTACTTCTTGTTAGATATTTCTGAACTGGTACGATTTGAATACTTATACTAGGAATTCCAAATTCACATTTCTACATGACTCAACAGCAAAAATCTATGCCACTGTTTTGGACTCTGGTATATTGGGCACAGCCTGCTGAGTCTATGGAGATCGGTAACTACATAATGTTGTCTGGCTGTTGCTACTCAAGAATCAATTTTGCCAACTCTTTTGAGGTTCAAGAAAGGAGTGAAATCTAGATTTTTTTTTTTTTTGGTAGAGACGTATTTATTTGAAAGGCAGAGTTTGAGAAAAAGATGGAGATGGAGAAAGGGGGGAGGAGGAGGAGGAGGAGGAGAAGGAGGAGGAGGAGGAGAGAGAGAGAGAGAATGAATGAATGAATGAATGAATGTCTTCCATCTTCTGGTTCATTCTCCAAATGGCCACAATGACCAGGTCTAGGCCAG
This sequence comes from Sylvilagus floridanus, assembly GCA_949820135.1. Classification (NCBI taxonomy): domain Eukaryota; kingdom Metazoa; phylum Chordata; class Mammalia; order Lagomorpha; family Leporidae; genus Sylvilagus; species Sylvilagus floridanus. Next base: position 47,865,445 of record OX463239.1, on the reverse strand, counting down.
ATTGGAGCCAGAAGCTGGGAGTTTCTTCCGGGTCTCCCACATGGGTGCAGGAGCCTCAGCACTAGGGCCATCTTCTGCTTCTTTCCCAGTTGCATTAGCAGGGAGCTAGATGGGACATGGAGCAGATGGAACAGAAATTTTCATGCATATTGGATGCCAGTGTTGCAGGCAGCAGCTTAACCTGCTATGCCACAATCCTGGCCCCCAAATATCTAGATTTTTTATGTGATATTTCCCAATCTTTGAATTATGCTATTGATCAAAGAAAATCCAGCCTAGGTCCAAATATGGCTCACAACCACCTATTCATGAGACTGATTTGTATCGGAATGAAAACTGTGTGTGCCAATTGTATGGGCTTCAGCCGCTGCGTGTGAGACCATCTCCTGCCATACGAAGAACTGCAGTCCTCAGCGGCTGTGTGTCACGTTCTGTTCTCTGCTGATTCTCTGATGGAATATTCACCTGACTGCTGTGTGTACTGTGGTGGCCTCACGGATGCCTTACAGGTCGCTGGGAGTCCGGCGTTGCTGTGAAAGTCCCTGGGTTGCTGTGCGTTCCCTTGTTTCTTTCTCTCTAACTTTAGGTGGATTTTGCCTTCTCTGAATTCTACTATAGACTCTGCTTTTCTTTTTCGTATCTCACCTGCTCTCCCATGGACACTGGTTAATTGTTCCCAAAGGCTGTTATTTATTCTTCCTAGGCTTAAAATTAGATTCCATTTCTCAGCCTTCCCTGAAATTAAGGCAGTCCCTCAGACTAACCAGTGGGGTTTGCATAGACAAACACAAACTACCTCTTGCACGCACTCTCCCCCATCCTATCTTTCCCCTATTCAGTGGCTTGATGCAAATAACCAAAATGACTTTAAAATCCAAATATTGAATACAACAGAGCCATAAAAATGGAAGACCACTGATGCCCTGCATTAATACTTGGGGGAAAGCTCTCTGTTGCTCAAAAATTTAGTCTGTGGCTGCTCACCAACCTACGCTTCCCTCCATGACAACCACGTTTATATCAACAACTGATACGAAAGGAAAGGAAACTGTCATGCCTTTGCTTTTAAGTTATTAATCTCAACTAACATGATTTGCATACACAGTTCACATATGACACATGTGGTGAGCGGGCCAAATGCTTTGCTGAGGCATCGCAGGAACACCTTTCTATGTCACACAGCAGGAAAGACATACAGTTGTGATTTGGGTTGTGCCTTATGACGTTAGGGAAGGCATTCTTCAAGGAGTGGACTGGAACAGAATTTTTAACATAAAATTTAATTTCAAAACAGTTTTAAGTTTACAAAACTTGTGAGGTAGTACTAAGAATACCTATATATCCTACCCTCAGCTTCCCCTATTATTGACATTTCATATTATTGTTAGGTTTTTGTCACAATTGATAAGCCACACCCATATTCCTCTATTATTAGCACCTCGTATTAGTATGACACATTTTTTTAAAAAAATTTTTGTTGACAGGCAGAGTTAGACAGTGAGAGAGACAGAGAGAAAGGTCTTCCTTCCATTGGTTCAGCCCCCAAGTGGCCGCTATGGCTGGCATGTTGTGGCCAGAGCGCTGCGCAGATCCAAAGCCAGGAGCCAGGTGCTTTATCCTGGTCTCCCATGCGGGTGCAGGGCCTATGGACCTGGGCCATCCTCCACTGCCCTCCCGGGCCACAGCAGAGAGCTGGACTGGAAGAGGAGCAACCTGGACAGAATCCGGCACCCCAACCGGAACTAGAACCCAGGGTGCCGTCGCCGCAGGTGGAGGAATAGCCAAGTGAGCTGCGGCACCGGCCAGTATGATACATTTTTAATAAGCCAAATGCAGAAAGAGAAATACCACATGATCCTCCTCATATGTCTGAACTAAAAAACAGCAACAACAGAAAAACTGTTTGAACACAGAGGATGGGTAAGGGAGAGAGAGAGTTTGGTTGAACAAGATTTAGCAGAAAAAGGTGGATCTGTCGGAGGATGGAGTCTTGGGTACGGCATTGTGTTTCCTGAAGCTCAAAGTCAGCAAGGGGCTCTGTGCATTATCAGGCTGGTCATGGCCAGGCTGAGGCACTAATTGGGAAAAGTTGAAGGGGCTATTGGGAATGTGGCAATAAATAAATAAATAAAGGCAAAAGGAAAAAAAAAGATGGAAAGGAGGACCCAGAGATTATATTTGACCTACTTTGTATTTGAATTAGAATTTGATATAGGAAAAGTAAACTCCATGTTTTTAAACAATTTTTTAAAATTTTTTAAACTTTTTTTTTAGTTTTTAAACATTTACGTAGAATGCATTTATGTAGAATGCATTTCTTTGCACACACACAGATTTATCCCAAACCAACCGATGACAAACCCTAAGTTTTACATAAAGATCATTCAAATTCATCTCCATGAGGGAATGACTGGAAAAGATATTTTTGGGGGCTGCTGTTATTTGTTTCTGGTATAATAAATCCATAATTCTGTACTCTGTCTCATTTTTAAAAAATTGATAACATTGTATATTGCATAAACAAAAGTATCCTGAACAAAAGTATCCTGGTTGTCACATTAACCCTGACTTTGGCATTGACTGTGCCTGGTGTAGGACAGGTCTGCATGGCAGATGTATAGAAGGAAGCAACACTCCTTCCTGAACCTGGCTTAGGTGAGTTGTGATTCCATGGAATGACAACATCACCAACTTCTTCCAGAAAATAACACTGATTTTAGAATTTAAAATGCTCCCATATTCTCTTTCTCATCTCCTCTTCAAATAAATTTTAAAAAAATCTTTCAAAATATTAAAAATAAAAAGAATTCAAGGGAGAAATAACTATTTTTCCCCAAAAGTTTTCCTGTGCTAGCAATTTATTCTTTTGAGCGTACAGGGACCCTATTTTTGATCAGTAGAGAAGAGGCATAATGACAAATAGTGGACCTGGGCCCTCAGCTAATATAGATGTATTTTCGGTATTCCATCCATTTTTACTGTCTTTGGGGCCAAGATCAGACTGACCTTAATGGGTGGGCATTTTGCCCCATTGTGGTCATTCATGGATTCTGTATCATTTGCCACTGAGCGTCCTGGGTCAACTATTCTCCCAGGAAGTCTGAGTACAGCCTCATTTCCAGAGGGCCCTGCCCAGAATGGAAAGGTGGTGTCACCTGGGACGGGTGTCATCAAGACTAACACACTTGATTTAGTTCTGAGGTTGAATCAAGTGCCATGCACAGCCCTGGACCTGAGAGTTTGAAGGATTGAGTTGAGGGAGCTGTACCCTATCCCCTTCTTATGAGGACGGTTGCCGTAGTTCATCCTAAGCATAATGTTTTTAAAATTAAAAACATCAAAAGGTAGCTTGCCAGAGCCTCAGAATTTGTAGGGTTTCTTTGTGAGGAGCGTCTGAAAAGGTGAACATGGTGGAACTTGGGAAAGAAGTAGCAAAAGAGAATCAGGCCTATGTACTGCGGGGCGGGGGTATTACGTGTGGCCAGTTGCTGTACTCTCAGGTGTGCAGTGTGCCAAGTCCAAGGGGGACGTTATCTCTCCTCTGAACGTTTGTCTTGACTTGTTCTTTAGCGGGACGGGATGAGGTAAGGAGGAGAGCAGAGGAATGAAATGGACATTAGAATTCATATTTTTAAAACTATACATTAAATTGAAAATATTAAAGGAAGAAAGGAAGCCTTTAGTATTCGATTTTTAACAAATTGCATAGAAAGTTAACAAATTGCAGAAAGGAAAAGGGGAAATCCCTCACGTCCAAGTTGTGTCATTGTGGTATTGAGCAAAGCTGCATTTCTGCAGCCTCAGGAGGTCATGCACAAAGCTCTTCTCTCCAAGTACGGGGCAAAAGCTGCCTCTCCCCACACCTCTGAGTTTTCCCACAGTTGTCACACATCCCCCCCCCCCCCCAAGCCAACACAAGCTACGGCACTACAGGATTGGGCAATGACCTCGTCACACTTGGGAGTCATGCTGATGGTGGAGCCATTACACATCTAACAGATAGTATGTGCGTCAAAGTCTGCTCTGAGCCTTCCTGTTTGGTTGAGTCCGTGGACCAAAACAGTTGTTGCTTGGAACTAGTAACGGTCCAAGTTATGCATTGACAATTATTTTTGCCCAGTTTAATTTCAGTGATTGGTTCTGTTTTTAAGGAATAAAGGTGAGAAAGAAGCATCTACCTATCCTTACCCCACACCGAAGCGCTTCAGACTTTTCAATGTTCTCTGCTTTGGGGCACGCGCGAGCTTGGGAAGTTGATTCCCAAAGTGAGGAGAAAAGGTTTGGGTTTCTGAGAGTTATGAGCAGAGGAAGGGAGGGCTTGATTTTTAATTAGGGGCTCATTTAGCATGGCAGCCTGTATGCAATGTGGCTGCTGTGCACACTCTGCTGGGTGCTACACCAGGGAACAGTGAGAGTCTCCGTCCTGGAACCTCCACTCTCTCTTCCACCCCTCAGTTGTCCAGGTGTCTGCACTGTAAATCGCAGTGACTTAACCTTAGGAGAGTTCTTAGATCCAGGGCAGGGAAATCACATCCAAGACAGTGAGAGAGAAGGAATTGCGGTTTCAAACGCAGATCACTTGGGTCTCCTGTTACCTCAACAGCAGTAACTCCCTAGAATTCTCCTTTCTATGTGTTCTGCCAGGACTGCTGAGTCCTTCCCCTCCTGCTATTCTCCAGTTCTTGGTCACCTTCAGCGTCTCCGAGAGTCAATATTTAGAGCTGGAAGTACTGCTTCAAGCCCGCAGCACAGTAACATGGTGGACTTGGTGGCCGTGCCATCAACCCATGTAAATGCGTTTTCTTTGTTGTGTCTTAAGCTCACACAACTTTCTTGCCCTTTTTCTATAAAAATACTTTGCATACAATACCTCTAGAGCCAAAAAAGCACGTTGCCTCATGAGATAGAGGCTTCCCTGCCTGGTCCCGACTCTTCTGCATATCGCCATCTTTTGGCAGAGATTCTCCCATTTGCAACCCACTGTCCTGGGGCTGGAGATGGAGAAGCACCCTGACACGTAGCAATGATGATTGAGCTAATCTATCACATAGAATATTCTGCTCTTGGGTGAGAATGATAGATGCACATATGATTGTGCTTTGCTCAAACTCAATCCTCTTGCCTTCCTTCTTTGCTTTTGAAATAAATAAATTCTTTCAAAAAAATGTACAAAGTGGGAAGAGAGCAGAATGAGCCATCCTTTGAGACACATTCATAAAGGTAGACATTTACAAGGATTTTACAAGACATAGTTTTGGTTGGCAGTTGTAAGTTTTTTTTTGAGAGTTTTAAAAAATTTTCTGTGATTTATTTTCATTTTACTAGAAAATGAGAGAGCGAGCATGTGAGAGCTATCTTTTATCTACTGTTTCACTCTCCAAATGCCTGCAACAGCTGGGCTGGGCCAGGCTGAAGCCAGGAGCCAGGACCTTCATCTGTCTCCCATGTGGGTGACAAGGGCTCAAGTACGTGAACCTTCTCTTGCTGCCTCCCAGGGTACACATTAACAGAAGCTGGATTGGAAGTGGCAGCTGAGGAGCCAGGACTCAGATCCAGGCACTTCTCCAGTATGGAAAGGGGCATCTCAAGGGATGTCTTACTGCTGTGCCAAACATCCCCGCCCCAACCAAGACATTTTTGAAAGGAGATTTTGGTAGCAATTTTACCTGAATTCAGCCTCATTCTCGAGCATTTCAGAAGGAATTCTGTGTACGTTCTGGGAAGAGAGGTTGCCCTTCTCTCGGGAAAGAAGGTAATTGGGTGGCAGCTTTGATGGCGTGTGGTTTGGCACCCACGAGATGCCAAGGGAAAAGAGAGAGGGGTGAAGCTTCCAAAGAGAAAACTGAGATTTACATGCTCTTAAAAATTACGCATGGCTTTCTCTCTGTCTCTCTCTCTTACTGTCCATTCTGCCTGTCAAAAAAAAAAAAAGGCCAGCGCCACGGCTCAATAGGCTAATCCTCCACGTTGTGGCGCTGGCACACTGTGTTCTAGTCCTGGTTGGGGCGCTTATCCTGGTCTCCCATGGGGTGCAGGGCCCAAGCACTTGGGCCATCCTCCACTGCACTCCCGGGCCACAGCAGAGAGCTGGCCTGGAAGAGGGGCAACCAGGACAGAATCCGGCGCCCCGGGCCATCAAAGAAGGAGGTACCTTTCTCTGAAGGGAGGAGAGAACTTCCACTTTGACTATGACCCTGTCAGAATAAGATCGAAGGCGGCGAACCCTAAAGGCTTCCTTAGCCTGGGCAACTCATGACTAGAGCCTAGGGAGATTTCTGACACCATAAACAAGAGTGTCCAATTGTTAAATCAACATCAGGAGTCACTGTGTACTTACGTCTCATGAGGGATCTGTCCTTTATGTGTTGTCCAATGTGAAGTAATGCTATAACTAGTACTGAAACAGTATTTTACACTTTGTGTTTCTGTGTGGGTGCAAACTGATGAAATCTTTACTTAGTATATACTGAATCAATCTTCTGTATATAAAGATAATTAAAAATAAAAAAAAAAAAAACCTTGGTGTTAAATTGGAAATTGCATAGAAAATTAATCAATTTAAAAAATATATATATCATGTAGGATCTCTGTCCGTAATGTGCTATTCATTGTGAATTAATACTATAACTAGTACTCCAACAGTATTTTTCACTTTGTGTTGCTATGTGAGGTCAAACTGTTGAAGTCTTTACATAATATGTACTAAACTGATCTTCTGTATATAAAGAGAAATGCAAATGAATCTTGATGTGAATGGAAGGGGAGAGGGAATGGGAAAGGAGAGGGTTGTGGGTGGGAGGGAAGTTATGGGGGGGAAGCCATTGTAATCCATAAGCTGTATTTTGGAAATTTATATTCTTTAAATAAAAGCTTTATAAAAAAAAAGAATTCAAGAAGCAGAAAGTAGAAAGACCACTGTTCCTCAGGAGTATAGACAGGGACGTTTAACCATAATCAAATCTCAAGATATCAATCTCACTTGCATATATATTTCACTTTTTGTATTGTATATATAAGCTACCACAAATCAGAGAAGGAATGATTTTCTTTTTGGGGTTGGCTTATTTCACTAAGCATAATTTTGTTGCAAATTACAAGATTTTTTATGGCTGGCTAGTATTCCACTATATATATAAAAAATTATATATATAAAAAAATTATATATATAAAATTATATATAGTGGAATATATATATATATACACACACACATATATATAGGGATATATATATATAGGCACATATATATGTAGTAGAATATATAGGCACATTTATAGTGGAATATATATATACAAATATATATATATATATATATATATACATTCAACACATTTTCTTTACCTGGTTATCAGTTGGTAGACATTAGGGTTGATTCCATATCTTAGTTATTGGAAATTGAGCTGCTATAAACACAGGGGCACAGATAACTCTTTCATATGGTGATTTCATATCCTTTGGGTTAATTCCAGTGGTGAGATGACTGGGTTATACAGTTGATCGGTTTTCAGATTTTTGAGGAATCTCCATACTGTCTTCTATAATGGTTGCACCAGTTTACATTTCCACCAACAATATATTAGGGTGTCTTTTTCCTGACATCCTCGCCAACATTTGTCAGTTTTTATTTCTGTATGATAGCAATTCTGACTGAGATGCTGTGAAATCGCATTGCAGTTTTTATATTTATTTCCCTGATGGTTAGTGATCCTGAGAATGTTTTATGTATCTATTGGACATTTGTATTTCATCCTTCAAAAAACACCTGTTCCTATCCTTACTGCATTTCTTTTGTTTTATGCTTATGAATTTTTCTTCTCCTTTTAAAAATTTTTATTTATATAAAGAGAACAAATTTCATGTATTTCATATGTACGGTTTTAAGAGCACACGGTACCCTCCCTCCCTCCCTCACTCCCATCCTCCATCCACATTCTTTACTTATTTTCTTTTAATTTTTACAATGTCATTCTTTCAAATTTCTTCATAATCACAAGTTTAACCCTCCACTAAAGAAAGAATTCAACAAGTTATAAATAGAAAAACCACTGTTCCTCAAGAGCATAGACAAGGCTCATCCCATTTCTTTTTATTTATTTATTTTTTATTTAGTAAATATGAATTTCCAAAGTACAGTTTATGGATTACAGTGGCTTCCCCCTCCCATAATTTTCCTCCCACTTGCACCCCTCCCATCTCCCACTCCCTCTCCCATTCCATTCACATCAAGATTCATTTTCAATTATCTTTATATACAGAAGATCAATTTAGTATATATTAAGTAAAGAGTTCATCAGTTTGCACTCACACAGAAATACAAAGTGTAAAATACTGTACTAGTTATAGCATTACTTCATATTGGACAACACATTAAGAACAGATCCCACATGAGAAGTAAGTACACAGTGACTCCTGTTGTTGACTTAACAATTGGACACTCTTGTTTATGGCGTCAGTAATCTCCCTAGGCTCTAGTCATGAGTTACCAAGGCTATGGAAGCCTTTAGGGTTCACCGACTTTGATCTTATTTCGACAGGGTCATAGTCAAAGTGGAAGTTCTCTCCTCCCTTCAGAAAAAGGTACCTCCTTCTTTGATGGCCCCGTTCTTTCCACTGGGATCTCACTTGCAGAGATCTTTCATTTAGGTCTCTTTTTTTTTTTCCCGGAGTGTCTTAGCTTTCCATGCCTAAAATACTCTCATGGGCTCTTGAGCCAGATCCAAATGCCTTAAGGGCTGATTCTGAGGCCAGAGTGCTATTTAGGACATCTGCCATTCTATGAGTCTGCTGTGTCTCCCACTTCCCATGTTGGATCATTCTCTCCCTTTTTCATTCTATCAGTTAGTATTAGCAGACACTAGTCTTGTTTATGTGATCCCTTTGACTCTTAGACCTATCATTATGATCAATTGTGAACTGAAATTGATCACTCGGACTAGTGAGATGGCATTGATGCATGCCACCTTGATGGGATTGTATTGGAATCCCCTGGCACGTTTCTAACTCCACCATTTGGGGCAGTTCCGATTGAGCATGTCCCAAATTGTACATCTCCTCCCTCTCTTTGCCTTAGCTATTCAAGGTCTCCTGTGTCTCCATATGAATTTCAGCATCATTTTTTCCAGATCTGAGAAGAATGTCTTTGGTATTTTGATAGGTATTGCATTGAATATGTAAATTGCTTTTGGGAGAATGGACATTTTGATGATATTGATTCTTCCAATCCATGATAATGGAAGATTTCTCCATTTTTTGGTATCCGCTTCTATTTCTTTCTTTAAGATTTTGTAATTCTCATTGTAGAGATCTTTGACATCCTTGGTTAAGTTTATTTCAAGGTATTTGATTGCTTTTGTAGCTATTGTGAATGGGATTGATCTTAGAAGTTCTTCCTCAGCCAAGGCATTGCCTGTGTATACAAAGGCTGTTGATTTTTGTGCATTGATTTTATATTCTGCTACTTTGCCAAACTCTTCTATGAGTTCCAATAGTCTCTTAGTAGAGTTCTTTGGATCCCCTAAATAAAAAATCATATCATCTGCAAAGAGGGATAGTTTGAGTTCTTCCTTCCCAATTTGTATCCCTTTAATTTCTTTTTCTTGCCTAATAGCTCTGGCTAAAACTTCGAGAACTATATTGATTAGCAGTGGTGAGAGTGGGCATCCCTGTCTGGTACCAGATCTCAGTGGAAATGCTTCCAACTTTTCCCCTGCTTTTACTGTCTTTGCATCTGGGGTCTTATCTAAGAAGTTCTTGTCTGTAATGTCTTATGTGTTTCCCCTGTGTTTCCTCTAGTAATTTGATGGTCTTAGGTTTAATCCTTGATCCATCATGAACTGGATTTTATATAGGGTGTAAGGCAGGGATCTTGTTTCATACTTCTGCAAATGGAGATTCAATTTCCCCCCAACACCATTTGATGACGAGATTGTCCTTTCCCAAGGAGTGATTTTAGCTCTTTTGCCAAAGATTAGCAGGTTTTAGTGTTTAATAGAAGTTTACCTTTTGCTTTACTGTAACCTAAATAAGTCTGTCAATGCTTCTCTATGTATTTCCTCCACAATCTGGACTTTTATTTCTATAGCTTGTTGAATTTATTACAAATGTTTCTGACTGTTCCCTTTAGTATGAGCTTGTGTTAGCCCTGAGAAAGAGAAAAGAAATGAGACCAAAGGAGAGATCCTTATCTACAGATCCTAATCAACACCTGGAAATCTTGTAACCAATAAACAGAACCAAGTTTGGAACTGGAGGCTAAAAATGGCTCCAAGAATAATCATGATAGTCAGTAACTGAACACATAGTATGTAATATGGACTTGAGTATGTGATAGGGGCTAATTATAAAACAGGTGCTATATGTATTACATATCACTATCACTTTTAATCCTCAAAGCAGCCCCAGATACAGACCCATTATCTTTTCCCTTTTGCAAATGGGAAAATGGAGCCTTGAAGCACTTTAGCAACCTTCATGATGTTAGCACTGCAGCCCAGGGATACTATTGTTGCTGTCTGACTTCAGAGTGTGAACTGCGCCGCAGTGGTGAGGCTATTCCTAACTTTGTGAAAACTAATGTAGAAGATGCAATTTGCCCATAAAATGCCTTCAGAACAATCCTCTCAAGTGGAGATTTAGTTCTGTGCTCCAGTTCAGTTACTCAGGTCATGGATTATTAATTGCTGACAGCTCTGCTCTTCCCTGCTCTGTTCCAGGAAAATCTAAATTAAACAATCAAGAACCAAATGAAATATGAGTACCAGAAGAGCTCCAACTGACAGCCTCCCCTTTATATCTCCCAAGAATGTGCTTCCATTTAATTTACCTCTATAAATATTAATTTAAAAATGAATATACAATGTAGAACTATGATAAGTACCATGGTAATTGCTGTTAGGTAAAGCAAATTAATAACAGCAAAATGTGCTTGAAATACTTATGTAAAGTATGAGACCACATTTATCTCAGAATAAATAGTATAATTCAGTGTTCAGTTGCCCAAGCAATTCTTAATTATTAAAAGAGTTCCATAAATAAGAGGATATCTTTGATTTCTGGATGATCTAATAAGAGAGATACTTTTTCAAATATCTGATGTGGATATTACTATTACCATCTTTGGGCTCTTAAACCATCTACTCATAGCCATAGGGAACCAATTGAACAAATTCTTTGATCCTCATTTTGGGTGCTCAATCAGCATTACCCAAAAAAGGGACATATGATAATAAATTTACAGAAATTACCTAATGATTTCATTCAATCAGGAAGAAAGAGCTAAGGCATGTAGAATGCCCAAGAAAGAAAATATAAGTGATGGATGTTGAGGTGACATTCTTGCATCTGCTGCTTATATTAAAACAAAACTTAAGCACTAAGATTTTTAAAACAGCTCTTATTTTTATTTTTAAAGTATTTAATTGGAGGAGGGAGAGAGATCTATTTGTTGGTGCACTCCCCAAAAGCCAACATTCAGAGGCTGGGCCAGGCTGAAGTCAGTAGATAGAAACTGTATCTGGTTCTCCCATATGGGTGGCAGAGACCCAATCACTTAAGCTATCATCTGCTACCTCTGAGGATATGCATTAGCAGGAATTTGGAGTTGGAAGCAGAGCTAAGACGCTGTTTTAGACACTTCAGTATGGGATGTGGGTGTCCTGAGAGGTATGTTAGCCTCTATACCAAACACCTGCCCCTTCAAAAAATTATACATTTTTGAAAGGCAAAGAGACAGAGAGACCAGTAGATGGACAGTTCTCGGAGCCTGATTCACTCCCCAAGTGCCACAATGGCTCTTGCTGTGGCTGAAGCCAGGAGACAAGAACGCAAGCCAGGTCTCCCATGAGTGACAGTTCCCCATTAGCAGGCTTTTCACTAGCAGGATGCTAGAGTCAGGAGCTGAAACCCAGTGTCACACCCAGGCACTCTGAGTATGGGACAAAGACATCCTAATTGGCATCATAATTGCTAGGCCAAATGCCTGTCCCTCCAGCTCTTACTCTTGACACTTTATGTTTTGATCTAATGAAGTGATTCTTGAAATATTTCTAGATTCTCCTTTCAGGTCATTATCTACCTACTCAACCATACAACCTCTGAAAATCTTCAATTGGATTTTTCAGAAATGAAGCCACGTTTAAGTTTTGGGATCAGCATCAGTCCACAGTGGTGTTTTGAAGGTACCTAGACACGGAAAGTCAGTGAGCATAGAATTTTGCTTTATAAGGAGGGGCATTGCTAGGCTCAGGTTTTTAAAAACTTTCAAGTTAGTTTTTAATAGATTCAGCATAGTTTGTAGATATACTTCTAAGAATATAATGATATTCCCTTCCTCCTTCCGCCTATTCCTTTATTTCTTTTTAGTTTTTGAGATAACATTTTAAATTACATACAGTAAAAAGACTTAATGCCTCACCAAATAAGAAGTTGAGCAAGCAAAAAGACCCTGCTTTAGTGGAATATAGATAATGGCTATAAACAGTAATTGAGTAGAAAAATGACCATTACACCCAGAGAGAATAAATTTTAAAGTAATCACAGATCATTAAAACTATAGTAGTATCACATAAAACAATGTTTTACAAACCTGTATTTGCAGCGATATTGATACACACAGGCATTTCTTTACTCGTTTTTGTTTTTTAATTTTTTTTTTAAATACCTCCCAAATACAAGGGAGAACATATGGTGTTTGCTTTTGTGTCTGGTTTATTTCACTTAACATGATGTTCTCCAGTTGAATCCATTTTGCTGAGAATGATAGAATTTCATTCTTTTTTAGCTGAATAATATTCCATAATATATTTTTGTTATATACTTCATTGTACATATATTGTATATATACCACATTTTCCTTATCCATTCTGATGATGATGGACACCTTGGTTGATTTAAGATTTCTGGCTATTGTGAACAGTGCTGCTATGAATATGGTGGTGCAGGTACCTCTTTGATACATTGTATTCATGTCTTTTGGGTATATAAACAGTAGTGGGATTGCTGGGTGATATGGCATGTCTATTTCTAGTTTTTAAAGAAATCTCCACACCCTTTTCCACAGTGGCTCCACTAATTTATATTCCTACCAGCAATGTCTGAGTTGCCTTTGTCTACATCCTTGCCAGCATTTGTTACTCTCTGAGTGAGTTTTGGATTTCAGCCATTCTGACAGGGATGAGGTGATATCTCATTGTGGTTTTGATTTGCATTTCCCTGGTGGCTACTGGTGTTGAGCATTTTTTATATATGTGTTGGCCATTCACTTTTCTTCTTTGAGAACTGTCTGTTGTGGTCTTTGCCCATTTCCTAACTGAATTGCTTTTTCGTTGCTATTTTTTAAGTTGCTGGTATATTCTGGATGTTAATCCTTTGAGATAGATAGGTAGCTTGCAGATATTTTTTCCCGTTCTCTTGCATGTCCTTTCATCTATTGATCATTTACTTTGCTGTGAAGAAATTTTTGAGTTTGTTACAGTCCCATTTGTTTTGTTTTGCTTTTGTTACCTATACTTTGGGATTCTTGTCCAAGAAGACGTTGCCTGCACCAATGTCTTGGAGTGATTCCCCTACATTTACTTCCTACAAATTTAGTCTCAGGTCTTGAAATTTTGGTGTTTGAACCATCTTGAGATTTTTGTATATGGTGAAAGGTATGGATCTGATTGCATCCGTATATGTGTGTTTATACATATCTATTTATATATATGTATATATGCACATACATATCCTGTTTTGTCAGCATTGTTTGTTGAAGAGATTGTCCTTACTCCACTGTATGTTCTGAGCACTTTTATCAACTCAGTTGGCTGTATGTATGTAGGTTAATTTCTGGGCTCTCTGTTCTGTTCCATTGATCTATGTGTCAGTTTTTATTAGGCTCAGGCTTTGGTTGTCATTTCCTGAGCAAAGCTTGTTTGCTATTGTAACACTCATTTACCAATAGTCAAGGGACCCACAGTTCTCAGAGGTCCACCTCTACCTTCAGCCTCAGTTTTCCTTGAGCCTTTTATCAGAAAGCTCTTCCTCAAAAATTGATTTCCCTTTGATATTTCTTGAAATATGTATTTGATTAAAGAAATCAGCTTGTAAAACAATAGTTTCCATGGCTTAAATACAAAAATCAACTAACAATAGATGCTGGTGAGGATGTGGGGAAAAAGGGACACTAACCCACTGTTGGTGGGAATGCAAAGTGGTAAAGCCACTATGGAAGACAGTTTGGAGATTCCACAGAAACCTGAATATAGCCCCACCATATGACCCAGCCATCCCACAGCAAATAAAAGAGCTGTCTGTACCTCAATGTTTATTGCAGCTCAATTCACAAGAGCTAAGACATGGAATCAACCTAAATGCCCATCAACAGAAGAATAGATAAAGAAATTATGGGATATGTACTCTATTGAATACTATACAGCAGTTAAAAAAAATGAAATCTGGTCATTTGCAACAAAATGGAAGAATATAGAAAACATCATGCTGGGTGAAATAAGCCAGTCCCAAAGGGACAAATATCATATGTTCTCCCTGATTGGTGACAATTAACTGAGCACCTAAAAGGAAACCTGTAGAAGTGAAACTGACACTATGAGAAACAATGACTTGATCAGCCCTATGTCCTGACTGTCGAGGAACAGCTTACTATTTTATTCTTTTTAGTATTTTCTTGTTCTACTTAATATCACTGGTTGAGCTCTTTAATTAACACACAATTATTCTTAGGTGTTTAAATTTAACTAAAGATTAATCCCTGTTAAAAATAAGAGAAAGAATAAGAGAAGGGGGAGGTGTACAGTTTGGCATACGCTCACTCAGACTTACCCCTAATGGTAGAGCTAGAAACATGCCATGGGATTCCAAATCCCATTAAGTTGGCATGTACCAATGCCATCTTACTAGTTAAAATGATCAGTTTCAGTTCATAATTGATAATAAAGATAGGATTAAGTGTCAAAGGGATCACAAAAATAAGACCAGTGTCTGCTAATAATAACTGATAGAATTAAAAAGGAGAAAACGATCCAAATTGGGAAACAGGATACACAGCAGACTCAGAATCAGCCCTTAAAGCATTCAGATCTGGTTAAAAAGCCCATGAGAGGCTGGCGCTGTGGCTCAATAGGCTAATCCTCTGCCTCGCGGTGCCAGCACACCAGGTTCTAGTCCCGGTTGGGGAGCCGGATTCTGTCCCAGTTGCTCCTCTTCCAGGCCAGCTCTCTGCTATGGCCCGGGAGTGCAGTGGAGTATGGCCCAAGTCCTTGGGCCCTGCACCCCATGGGAGACCAGGAGAAGCACCTGGCTCCTGGCTTTGGATCAGCGCAATGCACCAGCAGCAGCTGGTGGACCACGGAGGCCATTGGAGGGTGAACCAACGGCAAAAGGAAGACCTTTCTCTCTGTCTCTCTCTCACTGTCCACTCTGCCTGTCAAAAAAAAAAAAAAAAAAAAAAGCCCATGAGAGTTTTTCAGGCATGGAAAACCAAGATACTGTGGCAAAAAAAAAAAAAAAGACCTAAATGAAAGATCTCGAGAGTGAGATCCCAGCAGAAAGAACGGGCCATCAAAGAAGGAGGCACCTTTCTCTGAAGGGAGGAGAGAACTTCCACTTTGACTATGGCCTTATCTAAATAAGTCGGAGTTTGTGAACTGCAGAGGCTTCCATAGCCTTGGTAGCTCATGACAAGAGCCTCAGGTGATTACTGATGTCTTAAGAGTGTCAATTGTTAAATCAACAACAGGAGTCACTGTGCACTTATTCCCCATGTAGGACCTCTGTCCTTAATGTTTTGTACTATGTGAATTAATGGTAAAACTAGTCTTCAAACAGTACTTTATACTTTGTGTGTCTGTGTGGATGCAAACTGTTGAAAGTTGATCTTCTGTATATAAAGATAATTAAAAATGAAACTTAATGAAGAATGGGAGGGGAGAGGGAGTTGGAGATGGGATGGTTTGTGGGTTTTAGGGTAGTTATGGAGGGAAAAACCACTATAATCCAAAAGTTGTACTTTCAAAATTTATATTTATTAAATAAAAATTAAAAAAAATATTTCTAGACTTAATAATTATAATAAAAGTGAAGTGTATCTTATTTATTGAACTCTTCCTTAATTCTTTTTAATACATGTATATATAAATATAGATGTATATAAATATATATAATATATATTTTAAATCTCTTAATTTGACACAATTCCTGCATTGATATTTTAACAGGAAACAGAATTTATAAAATTAGGTCACATTTATCTAACCCACACAACTAGTCTGTATGTGTCCAAAGCATTTTCTTCATCTAAGACACTCGTAGTTACAAAATCTTTCTGTTGGTTCTTGCAAATGCATGTGCACACACATACACACACACACATGTGCATGCTCATAGAGATACTCAGTCTCCCTGTACTCTGTCTCTTGGGTCTAACAGTTTTGTTCACACCCTGCGTAACTAGAGTATACACTCTGTGTTCCTGTGCTACTGGAAATGGGTCTGATGCTTTGTGCAGAATGAAGCCATTACAATTTGAGTTGAGAGATACTGCTTTTCATGTAGCTGCAACAGTGTGCAGAAAATCCCCTGATCAAAACAAAGAAAAAGAGTCTGTTTAATTGGAACATAAATTAATGCATAGTACTTGATCTTCTTGTAGCCATAGTCAGCTGATAAAGCAGAGAACATCAGGAGAGACATCAAAGGCATTTTCTATTCTCTTGGGTACATTCAATTCCCAAACAAACTGAGGTTGCATAGGCATCATTGTGATCAACGTTAGGGTTCTCAAGACAGCAAATATTTATTACTTGCCTCACACACAGGCAGTATGAAATAGCTTCTTTCAGTTAACCTGATGCTAAGAAGTGGGTGTAGTATGGGTATCTTTCCAAATCTGTTCTCTATGCAGGCCAGATATTGTCCCTTTCCACAGACCAGGTCTTGCTGCAATAACTCTTTCTAAATTTGTAGTTCCTGATTTTCTTAGGTGATTGCATCTTTCACCTTTCACTTGCCTCTGTGCATACATCCAAAGACTCCTTACATAAGCTCTTTATTTAGATGTCCACTCAGCATTTACCTTGGCTTCCTTCCACAGCCAAGACAGGAACTCTTTGGGTATCTTATAGAGGACTAGCTAAGAAGATAGATGAAAACAGATCCATCCCTCTAAGAGGGACATGGCAAACAGCTGGATTCGTGCTTTTCGCCGGGAAGTTCTCGGGTCAAAGCTGTGAAGCCATTGGGCCATATCCTTCACTCTGCAATGCAGCAGCCTCTATGTTCTCTTGGGGAATCCCGAGCTATGTTTGGAATGAACGAGTCAGTGGAAGCCCTCCTTCTGGTGCTGGAGATCTGACTCATCAGGAAGTCTGTCATTGTGCCGGTACATTCCAGAGCTTCCGTCTATGACTGTGCCCTTAGTGGGCCCTTCTCTAAGTCCTTGTCACGTAAGCCAAAAATAAGCTGAGGAAACACGTCACAAACTATGTGAAAAATGCTCTGAAGAAAACATGTGCATTTTTAGTTTACCCCCAAATGGAACCAAGTGTCTGTCTTGGCTTTGGACCCCAGCTGTATTCCTGTGCTTCAGGATTTAAGTATCTCTGCCATGATGTATATTTTGTTTACATTTATTTTACATTTTGTAGTCTGCATTTGTTTTCATCTTGTTGCCTGTCAAAGCAGTGGGCAAAGTAGTCTAAATTTATAAACTCATATCTATCCTGGTTTAGTGATTTGGCAATATTGGACTTTGAAAAATGTTCCCCTTGGGCTGCAGTTGAGTCTCAGTCACCACTCTCCTCACTCCAGGGAACTGGCACGAACTTGATCTCGTTCCCTGTATGGAAGAGTTGACCAGCACTTTTGGGGCTCTATTCAAGACAGTGAGAGTCTGTGAAACTTGAATTGACAGCCCCAAGACTAACTTTGGCTTTCCATTTTGATGCTTTTGATTTTATTGCCATATAGTTAATGACTGATTGTGTTGAACCAATATGTGTACATCCATAATTGTGGACCCCATTGGTATTCCTTCCCAAAACAACTGTGGAAGGATATGAATATCAAATACAAGGGACAGGAGATTCATTGCATTTAGGAAAAAGTGGTAGAGGCTTTGCAGATATAAAAATGAATTAAGTGGAGTCCTAGTTTCATAAAGTTTCTAGCCTACATGTGGAGGAGTAGTGGAATTGGAAGGACAAATAAAAAATTAGCTCTAGTGCAAATGAGTATGCTACAAAGTCAAAGTATGGTTAACAGCAATGGAGATTGATGATGGTGGCAGGAAGAAGATTTTGGGAAGACCAAAAGAGGACAAGTTCCTTCTTCGAACTCTTACTTACCATCAAGGCTACTTGATGCCAGAGGTAAACCTGCACTAGGCAGATTCAGAGCAGTACATACGAAAGAGAGCTCAATGTTTTCCTGCCCCAGAAATAAAAACAGGACTCATTCCTTATGACCTGGGGGTCGAACAGCTACCACCAGAGACCTTGCCTGTCTGGTGCAGAAGGAGTAGGAGATTAGATGTCCAGGCCAGTATCCTAATCCTAGTTCTCTGGTTGAGTTGGGGAAGTTTTATAATTTTTATAAATATTTAATATTTCCATATTAAAATAGATGAATACTAACTTTCCTTGCCTACGTTTATAGTGTCTTTTTTTTTTTTTTTTGGTCAGGCAGAGTGGATAGTGAGAGAGACAGAGAGAAAGGTCTTCTTTTTTCCGTTGGTTCACCCCCCACAATGGCCGCTGTGGCCGGTGCACCATGCTGATCTGAAGCCAGGAGCCAGCTGCTTTTCTTGGTCTCCTATGGGGTGCAGGGCCCATCTTCCACTGCACTCCCGGGCCATAGCAGAGAGCTGGCCTGGAAGAGAAGCAACCGGGACAGAATCCGGCACCCAAACCAGGACTAGAACCCAGGGTGCCGGTGCCGCAGGCGGAGGATTAGCCTATTGAGCCTTGGCATTGGCCTTATAGTGTCATTTTTATAGGACCAGTAAGATAATATCATTTCAGGAAGCAAAAGTCTTCTGCAAATACAAAGAATCCATGGTCACGGTTGCCTGGGTCAAATGTGACCATCTGAGTCCTCCTTCTGATTTGCTGCTTTGTTCTCTTCCACTGGTTTCAAAAGCACACACAGGTCTCTGAGACTAGTATTTTCTTTCAGGATCTTGGGCAACCTCATTTTGATCATCTTGTACATGTTATCTGTTATCTCATTTTAGTTTAAAATTGATATCCGTAGCCAGATTTTTTACCATTCTCCATTTCTGCACTGATTGTAGGCACATGGAATACTTCTGATCCCCTTGCATCTTCCTTATTCAGGTGTTCTTCTAAGAAAGTGAAAAAGCTTGTGAAGAATGTACTGTGCCTGAGAATCCAAGAGAAAACCATGCATTTGAAGAGCTTGGAAGATGCCTTGCATTCCTGCATCTAGGGCTTCCAAGGAGGATCCACAGTTGCCTCTCCTGGGTCTCCAGTGCAGCAGGAAAGAGCTATTCACCAGCTCCTTGCACGGGAACGTGAGTGAACACTGTTGCTCCCTGTTTCTCTTTTAAAGACTTATTCATGCTTAACTTCACCTACCATCAAGCAGCTCCTCTTCTCTTGGATCCTGTCCAAGTAACTCTTTAGTCTTTATGCTATTATTTTAAAACTGCTTGCCTTACTTTTTAGTATATCTTCCTAAGTGCTATTTCTATTAATTTGCTAACTTTAATATGTTGTCCAATAATTACTATCAGAATACATGCTTATTGCAGAGTAGAAAAATGTATATCATAAATGTAAAGGTAAATGTAAAAAAATAACCATATCTGAAACTAAATTATACTGCTGAATCTAGCATATAAACATATTCATCAAGGAGTGCCTTGAATATTAAATAATTAGGCAACTGGTGAATTGTTAGCTAGATGATGCAAAGATGTTTTCATGATATTTGGAGACATTAGTTGGAGTTTTGGAAGGGTTGGGGACACAGTGCTGATTTCATGCAATTTAATATAATGGAACATAGAGTCCTACTATATAAATTCACCAGCAAGCTTTCAGGGATGAAGTAGATCGAGACAACAAGGGATTCCTGCATTCAAAATGCAAGCTTAAAATTTGTGAGCAGCGCCAAGTTTCTTACTAGATTGACTTTTCGTAATGATTTGTTCAATTTAGTTATGTCAGAGGAGCTAAGAAGAAGAAAGCATATCTGTCAAGGGTCTTGCTTATTTTGCTTGACTTGTACAGTATATTTTAACAATATATGAGGTGGAAATAGTAAAGAGGATGAGGGGGATGGGAAAAGGTGGAAAGTTCTGGAAGTAATTCTCAAAATAACTGAGGACAGAGTTGATGCTACAAATTTTCAAGGGTATTAGTGGAGAACATATACAGTAGGTCCTATCCAACAACTCAAATATTCAACTTGTTTTCAGTATTAACTTTCTCTGGTGACACACACTAGCTTGGAAAGTATGTTCCTACATCCTCTGAGAACTTCATGAGTTTATACTATTAATAGTCTCTATGCTTATTTTATTTTATTTTCTGTGTACATTCTCTAGTCAAATTGTGGAAAATACTTATGGGAAGATATAATAGCATAAATATACTCAATGCTTCTCACATGACTAAGAAGTTAGTATCCTATTTTGAGTGATTAGGATTTGAGATTTGTCAAGTTTTTAGCCAAGGCTTTTTCTTGTTTTTCTAGTCTTGTTTGGTTTCAAGAAAGCCTTATTTGGATTTAGGGAATGGCTTCTAAGAAATGCATGTTAAATAAAGATCATAGGCTTGTCAGATTACAAATGAATGATTAGTTCTTGTTAAATGCATAAAGTGAATTTTTTGTTTGTCTACACTGCATTATTTTTCAAAAAAAATTTTTTTTTTTTTTTACTTTGGCTTTAATTCTCCTACGACCATCTACTTAGCCTGGTAGTATACAGTTTGGAAAGGAAGTATGGTATTGCCTTAAGCAAATATCTTAAACACTTGAGGCAATATTTGTGGATAGGAAGTTTGCTTATGATAAATCAGTTTTGAATGGTTAGATAATTTCTTGAAGAAGAACGAATGAATGAATGGCCAAATTAATTAAGCTTAGGAAAGTGACTTTAAAAAATATGTTTTTCTATTGGGAAATGACTACCTCTTGGGCATTCTTCTAGTTACTAACCTAGAAGAGTATTCTGTTTATTATACCAGATTGATGAATCATTGCATTGACTTGAAAACATGAAACATGTTCGGAGTCATAAATGAGATAACAATTATAACAGTGCATTGTATTGCTGCTTTCCTTGGTATTTTCAAAAAAAATTCACATTAATCATTCCTGTTTCAGCCAGTTTGATGCATGGGAAAGAGTATTAAAGTAAGAAACTAATGATCTTCTAGTCAGTGAGTTTGTCTCTCCCTAGAGAATTTTAAATATCAATGAGACAATGTAAGTGAGAGTCCTTGTTTTTAACATGATAAAAGCTTTGCATGGGTCCTTTGAACTTGGAGCCTTGATAGTGTCCTTGATAGTGTACCCTCTCATTCCAATATTCTGTTCATTTTATAAACTTTGGCAGGTATATTAAGAGTCAGTTTTTTAATTTGTTTGACAGGTGAGTTACAGACAGTGAGAGACAGACAGAGAGAAAGGTCTTCCTTCCATTGGTTCACTCCCCAGATGGCCGCTATGGCCGGTGCTGTGCTAATCCGAAGCCAGGAGCCAGGTGCTTCCTCCTGGTCTCCCTTGCAGGTGCAGGGGCCCAAGCACTTGGGCCATCCTCCACTGCCTTCCTGTGCCACAGCAGAGAGCTGGACTGGAAGAGGAGCAACTGGGACTAGAACCCGGGGTGCCAGCGCCGCAGGTGGAGGATTAGCCAAGTGAGCCACGGCGCTGGCCCTGAGTCAGTGTTTTTTAAAATTTTGTTTGGTTAAAGAGGGACTGAGGCAAAGTGGTAATGTGAGTGGCCTGAGAGACTACAGATGAGAGCCTGAGCAATGCTGTATTCTCCTCACCCAGCTGCATTTCCCTCGTGCGTGTGAGAAGTGGATGGGCCACTTGTGGTGCGTGAGGAATTCCGTGTGGACACCAGACACTGACAATCAGCTGCTGAGTGTAGATTGTGTTAGGACAGAGAACAGCAAACTCAGCAGCACTCCAGAGTTACTCTGAGTGCAAAGGAAAATTCCTGCAGCTGCTTCTCTGGGTGAGATGGAAACTCCGAAAGCTCTCAGCTGCTTGTGTCTGTGAACAATGGCACAGCCCATGGGCAAGATGGGAAGAGCGGCCTTCCAGAGAAGACAGGGCTTGTCAGTCATCCAGGACGCATGATCTGGAGAAATCTCAACTTTGCATTTCGTATCCATCCTATTTCCCTATAAGGCAAGTGGTTCTTATCATTTTGAGTCATGGACTCCTTTGAGAAGTTGATGATGGCTAATATCACTTTACAAAAGTTCACATTAGCGCATTATGTACTTTTTCAAATAATTTAATAATTTTTTTTAAAAAAATCACTTGAAGATTGTATCTTGCCCCTTTAAGTCATTGGTTTTGAAAAGTTAGCATACATAAGAATAAGCTTATAATTTCATTCTCAGAAATTATGATTCTCTAGATATTAAAGAGTTGGCCCCAGGATTCTGTTTTTCATTTGAGAGGCACAGAAAGAGAAGGGAGAGGGAGAGAGGAAGGGAGATGGGGAGGGTAAGGATAGGGGGAGAGAGAAGAGAGAGAAGGAGTGGGAGGGAGGGGGAGATACAGAGGCAGACGCCATCCATTGATTCACTCCTCAAATGCCTGCAATGTCTAGGACTGGACCAAAGCTGGGAGATGGGCAGTCAATTCAGGTCTACCTCATGGGCAGCAAGAACCCAATCAGCTGTCGCCACTGTCTACGAAGGTCTGCTTTAGCAGGAAGCTGAAGTCAGAAGCCAGAGGTGGTTATCAAATCCAGGCACTCCAATATGGAGCACAGCCCCTAAGCCAAGTGCCTGCCCCAGGATTCTGAAGTTTTAACAAACTCCCCAGATATTTAGGATTTATGTGTGCTGGATTAAGCACTGAGAAGCATTGTTAATGGGTGTCTCTGGCTCTTAGTTGAGAGACAGTGCCTCAGACTGCCTTTGAATTCCAGTGCTCCTGAATGCATTCCCAAAGTTAATATTATCTTTCTCAGTTTCAATCTAAAAAGAAAACTCAAGTCTCCTGTTAAATGAGTTAGCTAAATTGGAACATAAACCAAAGAGCAAAGAAGATTTTGTTCTGACTGAACCCGTTTGGCTGTCTTCCTGGCCTGGCATTGCCAGCTGAATATTCAGTTTCCAAGGCACTGAGTGACAAGATGCCTGGCTTCACACAAGCACAGGCACTGATTCGCTGCATTGTACAGCAGAGCTGTCACATAGAACGGGCTACGCTCAGCGAGACCGTGACTGGTTTGCTCCAAAGCAGCCATAGTCAAAACAGTAATTACAAACAGAAGCTGAGATGCGATTCAGCAGATAGCTGAGCAAGAGAGGTTAGGTCAAGTTCTCAATAGAGCTTTGGTTCCGTTACAGGTTGGGTAGTGGAGTTTCAGCTGGATGAAGGCCATGAGTAGGTGAAGGTGTTGGTCTCATCAGATGTTAACCAGCTTTTAACACACTAGAGTGACAAAATGTTCTGCATAGATATTCATGGATGAATGTTACATAGTTAGTATAGTTAATATCTTTCATAATAAACTTCAAAAAGTTTATGGAAAAATGGAATTAAAAGATAAGTTTATTTTGATGCAACAAAAATTTGAAATATTTTCTTTTTTGATAATATGCATATCCCCTGAGCTTTTATAATTAAAACCCTCATAGGAGATAAAATTTGTCCATGTAATTTTGATGACCACTTTTTGACAATACATTTACACAGAGATAATGAAGACTAGTTCTATGTAGTTTTCATGAGTAATCTTTATAAAGGTATTATGTAGCTCAAGAGTAGGGGAACTTAAAAGCATCAAGACATATTTTCAGGTTTGTGACCTGCGAGCCATCAGGGAAACGCAAATCAAAACCGCAATGAGATATCACCTCACCCTTGTTAGAATGGCAGAAATCCAAAACACAAGACTAACAAATGCTGGTGAGGATGTAGACAAAGGGGAACACTTCTACACAGTTGGTGGGAATGTAAATTAGTGCAGCCAACTGTGGAAAATGGTGTGGAGATTTATTTTAAAAACTACAAATAGACTTGCTGTATGATCTAGCAATCCCGCTACTGAGTATATAGCCATAAAAATTGAACACAATGTATTAGAGAGATACCTGCTTCATCATGTTTATAGCCACAATTTAGAATCAGTCCATCATGAATGACTAAAAAAATTTTGGTATAAATATACAGCAGCATATTATTCAGTTATCAAAAAGAATGAAATCCAACCATTTGCAGCAAAATGGACACAACTGGAAGATATTATGTTCAGTGAAATAAGTTGGACCCAGAAAGACAAATACTACATAGTCTCCCTTATATGTGGGAGATAAAATTTTAAAATCAAATAAAAAGAAAGAAAGAAAGAAAAAAGAAATGTTTGCATGTATCAGTATTACTGCAAAAATGGTTTTATAAAACATTGTTTTGGGACCGGTGCCATGGCTCACTTGGTTAATCCTCTGCCTGCAGTGCTGGCATCCCATATGGGCACTGGGTTCTAGTCCTCATTGCTCCTCTTCCAGTCCAGCTCTCTGCTGTGGCACAGGAAGGCAGTGGAGGATGGCCCAGGTGTTTGGGCCCTGCACCCGCATGGGAGACCAGGAGGAAGCACCTGGCTCCTGGCTTCGGATCGGCGCAGTGTTGGCCGTGGTGGCCATTTGGGGAGTGAACCAACGGAAGGAAGACCTTTCTCTCTGTCTCTCTCTCTCTCACTGTTTATAACTCTACCTGTCAAATAAATAAATAAAAATCTTAAAAAAAAACATTGTTTTATACCTTTGTCAAACCAATGGTTAAGAATGTTGTAATACTATAATTGTAATGATCTGTGACAACTTTAAAATTTACTCTATATGAGTGAAGTGATCATTTTTCTGTTCAATTTTTTATAACCTGTCTATGTTCTCACTAAACTGGGTCTTTTTGCTTTTTACTTGCTAGACTTCTTATTCAGTGAAGTATAAGCCTTTTTGCTGTAATGAAAATTTTAAATGTTATCTCCAAAATGTACAGATGTTGTAGAAAACAGTACAGAGATTCCTCAAAAACTAAAACTGGATCTGCCATCTGCCCCAGCTATCTCATTTCTGGGAATATATCCAACAGAAATGAAGTCAGCACATGAAAGAGATGCCTGTACTCCATATTTATTGTAGCCCAATTTACAATAGCAAAGATGGACTCAATCTAGCTGTCTATTAGCAGATGACTAGATAAAGAAACTGTAGTATATATAATGATAGAATACTACTCAGCCATAAAAATGAATTAAACCCTGACATTTGTAACAAAATGGTTGTAACGGGAGGTTATTATGCCAAGTGAAATAAGCCAGACAAATAGACAAATTCCACCTGGATGCTATCCTACTTTGTATGTAGATATTTATAAATTTTGTTTTCCCTGGATTATACCCTACAGAATATTATACCTTCTTTCCTCACTGTATGATCATTGTCATGATTCCATGTTAGGTGATATTAATATACCTGCTTTCAAGAAAAAAATAGTGTATATACACATATGTATGTATGTATGTATGTGTACAGTGTTTACATACGAAGTGATTGTGCCAAAAAAGGTGAAAAACTGTTAAATCTGGGACCAGCATTGTGGCATAGCAGGTGGAGCTGCAGCCTGTGATGCTGACATGTTCATGCCTTGGCTACTCCATTTCTAATCCCTGCTAATGGTCTGGGAAAAACAGTGGAGGATGGCCCAAGTCCTTGGGCCCCTGCTACCCTAGTGGGAGATCTGGAAGAGGCTCCTGGCTCCTAACTTCAGCCTGACCTAGCCTTGGCTATTGCAGCCATCTGGGGAATGAAGCATAGATGGAAGATCTCTCTCTCTGTCTCTCTCTGTAGTTCTGACTTTCAAATACATAGATCTTTTTAAAAGTGTTAAATCTGTGTGTGCTTATTGAGCTATTCTTTGTACTTTCCTGTATTATTTGAAATATTTTTAAATAAACATTTTAAAGGCAAAAAGGGCTCTCTCTCTCATATATTCATCTTTTAAAAGATTTACTTATTTATGTACTTGAAAGACTGACACAGAGATAGAGGTGTTTTCCATCTGTGTTCACTCCCCAGATAGCTGCAATAGCCAGGTCTGAGCAAGGCTGAAGCCAGGAATCCGGAGCTACATCCAGGTTTCCCACACTGGTGACAGGGACCCAAACACTTGGGCCATCATCCATTGTTTTCCCAGGCCCATTAACAGTGATCTAGATCAGGAGCAGAGCAACCAGAACTCAAATTGGTGCACTGATATGGGATGATGGCTTTGCAAGTAGCAGCTTAACTTAGTGCCCCACATGCTGACATTGTCTTTAAAAAAAAGAGACTTTTTTTTAAAGAAGACATTTTAATGTTTGTTGATTTCTGCATGAAAGCAATTCTAACTGGGGTGAGTTGAAACTTCATTGTGGTTTTGATTTGCATTTCTCTGATGGCTAGTGATCCTGAGCATTTTTTCAAGTGTCTGTTGGCACTTGAATTTGAATGTCCTCTCTTGAAAAATGCCTGTTCAAGTCCTTTGCCCATTTCTCAACTGGATTGTTTGTTTTATTGTTGTTGAATTTCTTGAGCTCTTTACAGATTCTGGATGTTAACCTGTTATCAGTTGCATAATTTGCAAATATTTTTCCCATTCTGTCAGTTGCCTCTTCACTTTGCTAAATGTTTCTTTTGCAGTACAGAAACTTCTCAATTTGATATAATCCCATTTGTTGATTTTGGCTTTGACTGCCTGTGCTTCTGGGGTCTTTTTCAAGAACTCTTTGCTGTGCCAATGTCTTGCAGAATTTCCCCAGTGTTCACTAGTAATTTGATGGTTTCAGGTAGTAGATTTAGGTGTTCAATCCATTTTGAGTGGATTTTTGTATAAGGTGTAAGGTAGGGATCTAGTTTCATACTTGTGCACATGGAGGTCCAGTTTTCCCAGCCAGCATTTTTTGTTGAAGAGACTGTCCTTGCTCTAGAGATTAATTTTAGTTCCTTTGTTAAAGATAAGCTGATTGTAGATGTGTGGATTGATTTCTGGCATTATTATTCTGTTCCATTGTGCCAGGCTGTTTTGATTATAACTGTTCTGTAGTGTGTTTTTTTTTTTTTTTTGACATAGTTAGTGAGAGAGAGAGAGACAGAGAGAAAGGTCTTCCTTCCATTGGTTCACCTCCCAAATGGCTGCTACACCGTGCTGATCCGAAGCCAGGAGCCAGGTGCTTCTCCTGGTCTCCCATGTGGGTGCAGGGTCCAAGCACTTGGGCCATCCTCCACTGCCTTCCTGGGCCACAGCAGAGAGCTGGACTGGAAGAGGAGCAACCGGGACAGAACCAGCACCCCAACTGGATCTAGAACCTGGGGTACCGGCACCTCAGGTGGAGGATTAGCCTAGTGAGCAGTGGCTCCAGCCCTGTAGTATGTTTTAAAATCAGGTATTGTGATGTCTCCAGCTTCTTTTTCTTGTATAAAATTTCTTTAGCTATTTAGGGTCTCTGGTGTTCCCATATGAATTTTAGCACTGTTGGTGGGAGTATCAAACTGGTGTAGCTACTGTGGAAGACAGTATGGCAATACCTCAGGAATCTGAATATAGACCTATCATATGACCCAGCCATCCCACTCCTGGGAATTTACCCAAACTAAAAGAAATCAGCATACGTAAGAGCTATCTTTACCCCCATGTTTATTGCAGCACAATTCAAAATAGCTAAGATATGGAATCTACCCAAATGTCCATCAACTGTTGACTAGATAAAGAAATTATGGTATATATACTATGGAGTACTATTCAACTGTAAAAAAAAAAAGAGAGAGAGAGATCCTGTCTTTTGCAACAAGATGGACGCAACTGGAAACTATTATATTTAGTGAAATAATCCAGTCCCAAAAAGTCAGATATCATATGTTTTTCCTCATCTGAGGTAACTAATAGAGTAGCTAAAATTTAATGCATTGGAGTTAAATGGACATTTTGAGATTTGATGATTGTTTACAGCCTTTGTCTCTTCCATTGAGGAACAGTGTTTTTTTTTTTTTCATACTATTTGTTGAACTCTTTTACTTAGTGTAGGGTTAACTTTATGATCATTAAGTAAAATAAAAATAGATCTTTGTAAAAATTAAGAGTGGGAATGAGAGAGGGAGGAGAAAGAAGGGTGGGAGTGTAGGTGGGAAGAAGAGTAGTGTGGGGAGTATCATTATATTCCTGTCTGTATATATAAAAACATGAAACTTATATAACTTAAGTAAAATTTTAAAAAGAAAGACATTTTAACCAAAAGACAATTTTTAGAAAAAAGACATTTAAAAAAAAATCTTTTAAAAAAAAGCACAAAAACAAGTCATGGACTGGATCTGGTTCCTAGGCTGACCAGGCTTTAGCTTACCAACCTTCCTAAAGGCTATCTAACAATAATAGTAAGATTATTTATTGTTATAATAATAGTAAGATTGTTTCATGTTTACATAGTTCAGTGGGAAACAATCGCAGTTATTTAGGGTCTCTTGTGTTCCCATATGAATTTTAGCACTGTTTAGGTTTGAGAATAAATCCATATCTTTATGTACTTACAAAACACCTAAAGGCAAGGCCAACACTGTGGTGTAGTGGGTTAAGCTGTGGCCTACAGTGCTGGCATCCCATTTGGATGCTGATTCAAGTCCTGGCTGCTCCACTTCCAATCCAACTCCCTGCTAATGCACCTGGGAAAGCAGTGGGAGATGGCCCAAGTCCTTGGGGCATTGCACCTGTGTGGAAGACCTAGAAAAAGCTCCTGGCTCCTGGCCTCAATCTGGCTCAGCCCTAACCCTTAAGGCCATTTGAGGAGTGAATCAGCAGATGGAAGATCTCTATCTTCTTTCTTCCTATCGCCCTCTAACTCTGCCATTCAAATAAATAAATCAATCTTTTTTTTTTTTTAAAGCCTAGGTATTAAAATAGTGTTCTAAATTTGAGTCATCCCATAGCTATCTGATACTAAAACCTGGGTTTTTTATTTTTTGAAATCTGAATTGAAACTTGGTTTCACTTGACATATAAATTCAGATGTGGCGATGGTCTGCCCTCTTCAATTCTAGTTTTAAAAACTGCCTCATTTCTGTTTACATTTAAAAAATATATTGGAGCTGACGTTATGGTTAAGTATGTTAAGCCACTGCTTGCAATGCTGGCATCCCATATCAGAGTGCCAGTGAAGTCCTGGATGTTCCGCTTCTGCTCCAGCTCCCTGCTAATGTGCCCGATAATCCAGTGGAAGTCACTCACACTGGAGACCCACATGGGGCTCCAGATCCCTGGCTTCAGCCTGGCTCAGCCCCAGTTGCTGTAGCCATTTGGCAGGTACACCAGTGGATGGAAATCCACCCCCAACCCTGTCACTCTGCCTTTCAAATAAATATACACTTGAAAATATATAAACACATTCTACATTTTCTGGAAGATTGTTACCTGAGTACTACCCAGAAATTTGTCTAAGTCCGAGTAGATATTTGAACAGAAGATCTTTTGTACTTAGAATACAAAAAGATGTACTTTTGTACTGAGAGTAATTGCCACATGAGACTTGAACAGCGGCAAGTTTCATAAAAGTCAAGTTGAAACCGGAGGCTGACCCCCTAAAAGTCCCATCTGGGTTGCCATATGATGTAGGAATATGGGGGGCCAATGATGATATTAACATGTATTTATTAATAAATTACCGTTATTAAAAAGCCATGTGGGTACTTGCCTATTATTCAGAGAAGAATTCTGAATATTAGCATAAATGAACAAAGCAGCATGATAAGTTTTAAGCTTTTTATTCAGTGGGAGAAATGCATAGGAGACTGAAGGCCCCATCTAAAAAAAGGGAAATCTGGATTCATACTGAATACCAGGTGCCAGCCATGTGGAGGAGCACGGAGTGGGTGACCCAAAGACCACGGCCCACTATGGCAAAAAGGGCCAGGCCCACTGTGTCCCAAGCCTTTAATCCACTTCCAAAGGGGAGTGGTTAATTAACCTTATTGGCTGGTGGGCACACAGGTGTGGCCAGGTAGGGTCAGGAGGTCACACAGGGGCGTGGTGAAGGCATGGTCTTCCAGCTCGCAAACCTGATCAATTTTATTCTCTATGCCTGCCTACAACAAAGGGCTGGCACAAACAGGTTTGAAGGGCCTGACCAGAAAAAGAAATTGTTAGGTATTAAATTCATCACGTTACACATAGTTTGGATAGTAGCAAACTAGAAAGATCTTGTGACATAGATATTGGTTCCATAACCCTTGCTTGAGCAGAAGAGGCTCACTTTCAGTCAAATATCATTTGAGTTACCTTCAATTAATATTGTTAATTTGAATTTTGATGATGGTGTATTTCTAAATTTGTGTACCTTTCTTTTTCTTTTCTTTCTTTCTTTTTTTTTTTTTTTTTTGATAGGCAGAGTGGACAGTAAGAGAGAGAGACAGAGAGAAAGGTCTTCCTTTGCCATTGGTTCACCCTCTAATGGCCAGCATGCTGTAGCCGGCGTGCTGCGCTGATCCAATGGCAGGAGCCAGGTGCTTCTCCTGGTCTCCTATGGGAGACCAAGGAGTTGGGCCATCCTCCACTGCACTCTCGGGCCACAGCAGAGAGCTGGCCTGGAAGAAGGGCAACCGGGACAGAATCCGGCTCCCCGACCGGAACTAGAACCCAGTGTGCAGGTGCCAGAAGGCAGAGGATTAGCGTAGTGAGCCTTGGCGCCGGCCTAAATTTGTGTACATTTCTAAATTTGTGTACTATACATTTGTATACAATTTCTCATGGCATGAATCAGCATGTATGCATTTAAAAGGAACCCAAAGGTTTTAGGAAGGCCTGTCCAGCAGTTCTTATAATGATGGTAAGGACTGGGAACAAAGTAGATGCCATGAACATGGTTAGAGCAGACCTGTGCAAATCTACAAGGGGGTGGGAGGAGGGGGTATTTAGCAACCTGGAGACACATGCTTTTTCCCTTGGCATGATAGCATAGGGCTACGGCATAGGCCTTGACCAGCAGTTATTGGCTGGATTTAAGCCTAACTTACCCCCACATTTGAGTGCTTTTGCCCAGAGTTTTGATCTTGCCCTGTGTAAGAGCATATGTATTTAAGAGATAATGTGGAAGTTAAATCTTTGCAATATTTAGTGATCAATTAAATTGGAGATCAAGGATTGTTCCCTAACTTCTAGTGGTCAGACTATTTTTTTTTTTTTGACAGGCAGAGTGGACAGAGAGAGAGAGACAGACAGAAATGTCTTCCTTTTGCCATTGATTCACCCTCCAATGGCCACCACGGCCAGCGTGCTGCGGCCTGCGCACCACGCTGATCCGAAGGCAGGAGCCAGGTGCTTCTCCTGGTCTCCCATGGGGTGCAGGGCCCAAGCACTTGGGCCATCCTCCACTGCCTTCCTGGGCCACAGCAGAGAGCTGGCCTGGAAGAGGAGCAACCGGGACAGAATGCGGTGCCCTGAGCGGGACTAGAACCTGGTGTGCCGGTGCCGCAGGTGGAGGATTAGCCTATTGAGCCACGGCGCCGGCCAAGACTATTGTTTTAAAATTCTTTCAGAACAATCACGAGTGATTGGTACTAGTTTTTGAAAAGCTTTTGAAAAACCCAAGACAAGAGTACTTAAAGAGGGAAGCAGTGGCAGTAATAGGAGTACACCAGGCAGACACTACAAGGTATAAAGCCGAAGTCTTAACCACTTCCTGTTTCCTTAGGGTGTGCTTTTGGGGTGTCATAGGCATGAATCTACAGTGCCCCCTACTGTATCACAATGGGTCTCTTCCAGCACAGAACAGTATAGGGGTCTATTGTCACCTAAATGGAGCAACTTTTGAGTGGCAGTTTCATTAGGGGTGGACTTGTGGCTGTGGTGCTGGAAGGCAGAGAGTGTGGCTGAGTGGAAATGCAGGGGATGTTTCCACAAGCCTGGGAGAGGGTGGGAGGGGGAGCAGGTGGAGTGTTGCTCTGCTCATGCCTC
Source organism: Sylvilagus floridanus (assembly GCA_949820135.1). Taxonomy (NCBI): domain Eukaryota; kingdom Metazoa; phylum Chordata; class Mammalia; order Lagomorpha; family Leporidae; genus Sylvilagus; species Sylvilagus floridanus. Next base: position 47,833,260 of record OX463239.1, on the reverse strand, counting down.
TCCATTTCTCAACAGAAGCAGACAGAGATATTTATTCTGTGACCACAGTGTGCTGCTTAATACTCACCAAAGAAAAGCAGGAACGTAAGAGGACTGAAAGCTAGGTTCTGTAGCCTTTGAGAGCTGATGCCTAATTAGAGAAAACACACATACATAATAGCAGGAACACTTAAGCATATAAATACTAGCACACTGGTTTATTCCTAATTTGGCTGGATAATGTTATGGTGTTTCTCACAGTGAGAATCCATCACTCTGTCTTCAGAAGAGGTGGTAGGTGAAGTGTGCACACACGTGGGCATGTTTTTTGTTGAATTTGAAGGAGAAGATTCACTTACAAAGGACCCCAGGAGGAGATAAATTAGAAGAAGAGATAAGAAATATGGAATGGAAAGAGCAAATTTAGAGGTAAGACAGAGCAAGTGGAGTTCAAACATAGCAAGAAGAAAGTTTAACAATATTCCCCAGCTGGCAAAACACTGCTACTCTCACAAAGCTTCCCTTACTGGAGACCCAAAGCACCAAGAGCATTGTGGTTTACTGCCCATAATCAGGATTCTTATCATTCAGCCAGACTTATGCTTGCTTGGGAGCTGATTCCTACAGTACTCATCTAATGCTCTCCACCTTGGGTCCACAGTCTTGGGCATAGCAGAGCAGCTGGTGGGTATGTTTGTCTGCTAGTAATGATAGCACTTTAGCTATTTTTTGCTTGGAGCCTAAAAACATATGGCAGAGAGCTCCTAGTTGATGTCTTAGGGCTTTCAATCAAGTTGATGTTGTTTTTGGTTACACTGAAAGAGATTTAAGGACAGTTTTCGTAATATTTCTTCCCTCTACTTGTAGATGGTAAATACACATACCCTATTCAAGTGGCAAAGCATCCTTGGAGATTGTTTAGGCTTTCTGGCATTGCTGGGCCTTGCTGGGGTTACTTTAGTGATAGTCACATATGACTCTGTAGGAATGGAAATGCAAAGGGCCAGATACTGCATCACAGGGAATGCACATTTCACAAATTAATACATTAGACCCTTTGTGATGTATTTAAATGAAGGATATTAATCATAACTGTGATGGCTAGCTTGGCTGTTAGGAATCCTATTACAGCTCTAGGTAGGTACATGGAGCAGAGAGTCCATGTGCCATTGAGCACGAGGCCATGGAATCTGGCTGCACATTTTCATGTTGTCTTGCCGGGCAACATCTTTCAACACTTGCTGAGCAACACTGGGTAAGAGACTCAATCTCTAGTATCAAGTGATTCTTTTACAGCTCAATGATTATTGTCATAAAAAATGAAATATTCAAGTCAGAATATCATAAGACCTGATGATTTCACAGTTAATGCTACCAAAACTGAAAGAATATTGAATATCAGTTCTCAAATTATTACAAAAATTGAAGAGGAGGAAATACTTCTTTAGTCACTAGCGTTGCACTGATGCCAAGGTCAGATATTGAACCTACAAGAAGAGAAAATCATAGGTCACTATCTCTAATGAATGTAAATGAATAAAATCTTGAAAAATTACCCAAAATCCCTGATTTCAAAAGCACATTAAAAGAATTATTCACCATGATCCAGTGGAGGTTTATCCATGGGATACAAGGATGACTTAAAATATAAACATCAAATCATATAATAAACCACATTAACAGAATGAAGGACAAATATCATCTGATCATCTCAATAAATGTAGAAAAAGCATATGACAAAACTCAGCATTCCTTCATGATAGAAATTATCAACAATTTAGACAAAATTACAGCCATATAAGATAGGCCTGTAGCTAACATCCAACTGAGTAGTGAAAAGCTGAAAGCTTTTCCTCTAATAATAGTAACAAGACAAATTGGCTCACTCTCACCGCTTACATCCTATGTAGTATAAGATGGCCTAGCCAGAACAGTTAGTCAAAAGAAAAAAAAATGAAAGGCACTCAGATTGGGAAGGAAAGAGTTAATGGTTTCTGTTTGCAGATTATATGATTTTTAAGGACATATAATCCTAAAGACTGCACCAAAAAAACTTGTGGCTAATAAATGAATTCATAATGTTACAGGATACAAAATCATTACAAAAATCAACATTTCTATAGGTAAAAGCAAGCTATCTGAAAAAATTAATCTATAAAACAATCATATTAATATATATATGAAACTAATAAAATATTTAGAAATATTTTTATCTAAAAATGTAAAAAACCTATATACCAAATACTACCAAACTTTGACAAAATACATTGAAGAGGAAGTAAATAAGTAGAGAGATATTTGTGCTCATCAGCTGGAATAATTAATACCATTAAAGTATCCATATCACCCAAAATCATTTACAAATTCAATGCAATGACAATGAAAATTCCAATGACTTTCTCACAGAAATGAAAAATAATCTTAAAATTCTAATGGAATCACAGAAGACTCCAAGTAGCCAAAGTTAACATGAGCAAAACCAAGAAAGATGAGGACATCACACTACAGTGCTTGATTTCAAAGCATATTACAAAATTTAATAATCAAAACAGCATGGTACTAGTATAAAAACAAGCCCAGAGACTAATGGTACAGAATATAGAGCCCAGAAATAAATATGAATGTTAATGGTAAGTTTACTTTTTGACAATGATGCCAAGGACATATAATGGAGAATGACAGTGTCTTCAATCAATAATGTTTATTGAATAAATAGGAAAACTAGATATCCACACTCAGAAGAATTAAATTAGTCACTCATCACTGCTTTCTCAGTGCAAGAAATAATAAGCATAAGTAATAAATAAGAAAATAATAAGCATTAAGTAACTTGAAATAAGAAATAATAAGCATTAAGTAACTTGATTTAGCCATTTCACAATGAATGCATATATCAAAACATCATTTTGTACACTGTACATGTATGTGTACTTTTTACTTTTCAATTAAACAAAATAAAAATTTCAAAGTCATAATATATCTATGGCTTTGAAAAAGTGTGAATAGAGCTTCTCTCATGAGACTAAAGAATGTTTTTGTCTTCTGTGAAACCAGCTGGTGAGGTACACTGAGAAATGCCACAGATAATAATTACATGAAGATAGGAGAACAAGAGGGGAATTAATTTGACTGATTATTCTTCATTGCTTTTGTCCAAAATAGAAAAAAATTAGTTATTTTTGTTTCTGGAAAAAAAATCGACAGCAATGTTACAGATGTGGTGATGACATAAAATAGCAAGAGAAAACCTGCAGATAATTGAAATAAGCGTAAACAAGTTTTGATTCGCACAGATATCAGATGCACAATTACCTACCAAGTTATTTCAAATCAGAGGTCTGCTTTCTATATTTCCCTTGCTTTTCCTAAGGATGGTTGTCTTCATGAACTTCATGAAAACTTAAAAAAAAGAAACTAAATTTTGGCACCATCAACACCAACACTAACTTTTAGCACATTCAAAACTGAAAAGAATCTCTTAGAACCTCATTTCAATCTAAGACATAAGGTAATGGAATTCTAGCATTGGGAAATGCTAACAGGGTTTATTAAACATCTAAGGTTAATTAAAACAACCAAGTCATGAGCCATTTCGAAGTTGAAATGACTGTTTTGAACCGTTTAAAAGTAGAAACTTAGGTTAAATCCAAGTTCCTTGTCCATTTAGGACCCCCTGAATGTCCAAGACAGCCACAAAAATGTTGAAAAATATCCATAGCCTTGAATTTAGGGCTTCCATGAGTTTGCCTATTAATAGCAAATGTAGTTGGAAAACAGAGCTCAAATCTCAAAGGAATGAGATCTGCCTGATAAGGAACCACAAAGAGCTTCTGGAATGGCAGCAACCCCAATGGATTCTAGAGGATTGAAAAGACTCAGGACTGTAAAGCTCAAGGTTTGATGTTGAGTAGCTTATTCACTAGAGCTTGACATACTGGTCTGGGGTGGGTGGGGCAGGACTGTAAAGTCTTCAACTCAAATGAAACCAGAAATTCATCTATGATTCTGCCATTAAGTAGCTGAACATCATCTTGGCTCACTCTGAATCTCTCAGCAGTTCTGTTTCTTTATTGGTAAAATGTGGGGAGAGTGATTGTTGCTGCCTCTCCCAGGATTAATGAGGTGGTATTCACAAAGAGCATTGTACTCCTAGGAATGCTCTGTGGCAAGACATTATAGGGCAATAACATGAAGCATGTTTAAAACATGTGCTTGCTGTTACCAAATGGATGCTATGGCTGAACGGTCTTGTATCTCAAATAGAAACCAATACATATGGAATTGTTTAAGGGTAACCGACGATGCAGTGAATAAATGAGATAGCTGATTATTATACAGAAGGTTGTTCGTTCGTCAAAAGTGCTTTGTGCCTGCTATTTCCTCCTCAGTATTCTGCAGACATACTTGAACAATTCCGTTTAGATAATCACTGGCCACTGAGGGAGGAGATTGAATTGAAGAGAAGGATTGGGTCACTATGTTTCCTGGGAGACAACATGGAGGAAGAAATTCCAGGACCAATGCTCAGATGCTCCTGCTGTGCATTAAGCCAGCCTCAAACAGACTTGCCTGTATAACTGTGGCTATGACGGATGCCATACTAAGCTTGGGCTTGGCTACTCTTAGACTCCGTCCCGTAGTGGTTGTCTGGAATCTTCTGTACCAGGACCACATTAGAAACCTTGAGGATTCATTCACATGGAGCGGTGTTCTGCATTCAGAGGGATATTGGTGGATTTCCCACCTTGCTTCTGCAGACAATTCAGACAACATTTCCAAACCAGCTGACCATTAACAAATATCCTTGCCTGTATATGGGGGTTCTGGGGTTCATTACATGACCCACTTGCTGAAGTCAGATAATTTTACCCCCTTACTAAAATCTTCTAGTAGATTCCCATTGCACTTAGGACAAAGATCCCATATTTTTTTCCCACAGCTGACTTCTAACCTTGTCAACCAACACTAGCCCTTGTTCACCATACTCTAGGTATGCTTTTGGATTCATTTCCATTTAAAGCCCTGCCTTTTTGGGCTAAAGAGCTTTGCCTCAGATCTTCATGAGCTGGGAACTTCAGGTCCCAGCTCAGATGCCACTGACTCAGAGATCTTTCCTGGCCAACTGACCTCTAGTGCTCCCCACCCCACTCTTCATCGAATCACCTCCTTTTTTTTTAATTTTTAAAGCACTTACACTAACTGCAATTATTTTGGTTATCTTTCCTTGATGATATATCCCTTTTCATGTAATAGCTTGACTGTCTTCATCATTTTTGTGCCTGGAAGAGCATTTGAATTCGTAGTAGGTTCATATGACTTCACTGAATGAACTAATGGGCAACATTCACAATTTGAATTTCCAGGTTATGAGATTTTTAATACTAGTAGCTGAGACTAATTCCACATGGTAATGTTTGTTCTGAGGAAGTCTCTTGTTTAATGTGTATTTAGGTTAGTCTGAGGCTTTACTTGGCATGGCTTTACTTTCAGTACAAAAGAGAATTTGTAGTGTATTGAGGCAGCCATTTCTGGAGTGATTACACATGCTGAGAAGTCTCACTAACTTACTTTTAATTTAATAGATACATAGAGGGTGACATGAGAAACCAAAGATCAAATCTGAATTCTCCTTTTTATTATTAGAATGTTTGAAAGAAACTTAATTTTTCATGCTTTGTATTCTTATATGTCCCCTTCTGGAACTGAATGTAGAGAGTGTTATGAGGATCAAGTGAGATAAAGTGGCTGCAAAGTCTCTGAAATCCTTGAAGTGCTGTTTGCTCTGCACCTGAGCGTATTGGATGATGATGTGTCTGTTCCTTGTTGTCTTCTTCCCAAGGTGATCATTTTAAATTCCTTTCTGTGTTTTCAGTACCTAAGCAGTATATATTCAATATACTACCAAATGATATTCCATATACTGCCAGATGAATGCATGAATAGGTTCTTTGATTTTTTTAAAGATTTATTTATTTATGAGTGACACAGAGAGAAGGAAAAGCAGAGAGAGAGAGAGGTCTTCCATTCTCTGGTTCGTTCCCCAGTTGGCTGCAATAGCTGGAGCTGTGCCCATTGGAAGCCAGGAGCCAGGAGCTTCTTCTGGGTCTCCTATGTGGGTGCAGGGGCCCAAGAACTTGGGCCATCTTCCACTGCTTTCTCAGGCTATAGCAGAGAGCTGGATCAGAAGTGGAGCAGTTGGGACTCAAACGGGTGCCCATATGGGATGCCAGCACTTCAGGTGGCAGCTTTACCCACTATGCCACAGGATTGGCCCCAAGAGTTCTTTGATTTTTTTAAAAGATTTTATTTTATTTATTTGAAAGGCAGTGTTACAGAGAGATAAATGGAGAGAGAGAGAGAGAGAGAGAGAGAGAGAGAGAGAGAGATTCCATCTGCTGGTTCACTCCTCAAATGGCTGCGATGGCTGGGGCTAGGCCAGGCCAAAGTCAGGAGCCAGGAGCTTCTTCTGGGTCTCCCTTGGGGGTGCAGGGGCCCAAATACTTGGGCCATTCTTCACTCCTTTCCCAGGCACATTAGCAGAGAGCTAAATAGTAAGTGAAGCAGCTGGGACTGTACCAGAGCCCATTGGGATGCTGGCACTTCAGACAGTGGCTTAATCTATCGTGACACAACACCGGCCCCTGGATTCTTTTATTATTTATACATTTCTCTTGGCCAACTCCTATCTTTTCATTGTAAGCATTATTGGCTTTGTATTCAATTTAACTCTCTTTTGTAAACTTTTGAACATTTAAATAAAATAATTTCATAAAGCTGGCTTTCCTTTAAGCTAATTTTGGTGCTAGAACTCCGGTTACTTTTGCTGACATCTGCTCAATGAACAGAGTTAAGGATGAGGACCACTTTGGCTGGGGTCCAAGCTCTTCTGGGATGTGGGCTTTAGAATATATGAGACGTTTTAGTAATCACAACCTCAGGCCATTCTCATCTATGTGTTTGACCATTGATGAAACTCTGAAGAGCTTAGTGACTCATGTCCTAGGCTATTGGGCAATACCTTTATTTTGGGACTTCGGCTATTTGTAGATTCCCCTTTTTTGGTATAAATGAGCAGCACTGTTTATTTCCATTTTGCAATAAAAAGCTACTGGCTATTTAGCCAGAAAGCAAATATTTTCACTCTGAATTGCTTTCTGGACATTTTTCCAACAGTGTTTGATTTGAAGCTGTGAAACGCATTACTCCTTCCCTCCACTGATTCCCCCTACCCGCACCGTTTCCTTTTAGGTGGATCAAAACCAATGCTGCAAAAAATAAAGCCAGTATTCTTTGATTGCTTCTTTACCATATGAAAGCCTTAGAGAGGCTGAAAAAAATGCCTATTTGGTCCCAAAACGCTGCCATCAAGGAAAGTCTGCCAACCAGCCAGGTGTTCCAGAATGTCTTGCCTTAGGGCCAGCCTGCCCAGGGACTGGCACTGAAATATGTCTGGGCTTTGGTATTTTCTGTGCAGCTTAAAATGCTGTCTTCGGACACATTTGTTGCGATGCATAAGAAATATTGTACAATCTGTACAGTGATGAAATTTTGTGTGTCCTAGACATGTTCTCCGGTCACAGAATATTCCTTTTGCAGCCCTTTGGATCCTTGATGTTGTTATTAAATTTAATTTTCTATTTTCCCATCTGAGTGCACTCACTACTTTCCATTTACTTCACTGAAATTTTCCAGCTTGTTTGTTTCTTTATCCATTGAAAATCTGACTTCCAAACTTGTGCCCTTTCCATAATATCATGCCCACTCATGGGCACATCCCCCAGCACACACATTAAAATAAAAATTTTAAGCCTTAAATTTGAGAGTCTGATTTCATTTCCAGCTGTAATTTACTATCAGTAACCTGGCTGTCCTTTATTTTAGTAATTTCCACCCCTGCCTGCTTAAGCTCAAGGCGCTCACTTCTCAATTGACTCATAGTCTAGGTATTTAGTGAGGAGCTGTGTGTCTTTCCTTTTCGTTTTGATGACAGTGCTTAGATTTGCCCTACAAATCTTTAAATGCTGATAATGGGCAGCCTTTGAAAGACTTTTTTTTCTTTTTTCTTTTTGTTTTTTAATGGTCAGCAAGGTAGCAAGGTCTAATGGGGGTAGAGTATCCATCAGAATGGATAGGCACGAATCTGAGAGAGAGTGCCCATTTGTTTAGACTGGGGAAAGCAAGGTTACATGGTTTAATGGAGATAATACATTTGGCAGGCCAGGTAGGCAGCTCAGGCAAGAGCTGAGGGCTGAGTGTATGGTGTGTATTCAGACTGAGGCTTACAAGGGAATGGGGTCCAGTTCTTCCCACTGTTTCTCCTGCCTCTCCTCCTACTTCTCCAGGACAAAGGCTTTGCTGAGTGTGAATTTGGTGAACTTCTTCAAGTTTTCACTCTTCAGTGCTATCAGACTGGGTAACCCACTCGGCGCTGGGCAGAGGAGATTCCCGTAGGGTGTCTTCCCTGGGGGAAGGCTGAAAGGTTGTTTTGCCCAATGTTGTTAGATTGGTAACCACTCTGGTGCTGAGTGGAGAGGATTCTCCTGGGGGACTTTCCTTAGGGGCAGGCTGAGACCACCTGGAAACTTACTGGGGTATGGGCAGGACTTTCTAGGGTCAGTACTGGGCTGCTTCCACCATGTGCTTCCCAGGCTGCTAAGTTCCTCTCCAAAGAAGCTTGCTTTCCTCAGGCCTCTCATCACACACCTAACTTACTAATTTTCTACCTAATATTCCCTCCCCTGGCCGCACCCCAAGAGAAGTAACTGGGCCGGCACCATGGCTCAATAGGCTAATCTTCTGCTGGCGGCACTGGCACACCAGGTTCTAGTCCTGGTTGGGGTCCGGATTCTGTCCCGGTTGCCCCTCTTCCAGGCCAGCTCTTTGCTGTGACCCAGGAGTGCAGTGGAGGATGGCCCAAGTGCTTGGGCCCTGCACCCCATGGGAGACCAGGAGAAGCACCTGGCTCCTGCCATTGGATCAGTGCGGTACGCTGGCCGTGGCGGCCATTGGAGGGTGAACCAACGGAAAAGGAAGACCTTTCTCTCTCTCTCTCTCTCTCTGTCCACTCTGCCTGTCAAAAATAAAAAAAAAATTAAATTTAAAAAAAGAGAAGTAACCCATAATCTTAAGGGAACATAATAGATGAAGGGCTCGATTTCTTCCAGCTGACAAATGGATGTAGAGCTGCTTATTGGTATTTTTTTTATCTGTCCTGTGATGATTGGGGGTGGCCTTTGAAGGCTATCTTTCTCACCTTTTAATAACAACAAGTGACAGCAGTTTAATAAGAAAATGAATGAAAGAAAAATACTAATTCCCAAGAGAGTCAACATGAACAGAATACCAGCAAATCACAAATTTTTAGAATTAACTAAGGTATTGTTATATCAGACTCCTAAAAAGTGAGTGAATGTTTTCTTCTTGTTTCTCCATAATGTTTTGCAAATAGTTGATGAAGAGTGCTTTTCAGAAGTGGTAAAATGTGCTGCCCTATTCATATGGAGGCTCAGCTCTAACCTTTACAATATTTTTCAAAGATTTATTTATTTATTTGAAAGAGAGAGAGAGAGAGAAAAGTCTGGCCAAACCAAAACCAGGATCTGGGTTCACCATCCTGGTTCCCACATGGGTGCCAGGGGCCCAAGTTCTAATAAGGGAGATCTGCTGCTGCCTTCCCAGGTGCATTAGCAGGAAGCTAGATCTGAATCAGAGCAGCTGGGACTCGAATTGCACTCAGATATGGGATGCCAGTGTCTCAAGTGGTGGCTTAACCTGCAGGCTCCTCAAATATTTTGAGTGGAAAAGAAATAAATGGAAGATAACTGTATTTTATGAATTTTAAAAATGTCTGAACCCCATGGAAGATCTAGCCAGATCAAATAATATCCCTCCTAGAACCATAATAGACTGATACTGTGAAATGTTTGTTGCAAATGGAATTAAAAGAGAAATTTACATGGTGTAAAATTTTGAAATCTATGCATAGTTTTTTCATAATATGCATTTTCCATGAACTTGAAGATAGCTTATATAATTGACATTGAGAAGTCTTGAATTGAGAAACCCTGTATCACTTAGTGCTTCCCACATTTATCAGATTGTAAAATTCTCTTACAGTATAAGAATGAACACTGCACAGAAAATGCCCACCGATGAAAGCTAAGGAAATTTTCTGCTCATTGTAAGAGCAGAGGGTGAGCATGACTGGGGATGACAGAATCAGGAGGAAGAGCAGAATTCCATGTCTTTCAGCTGGTTCTGACAGATGAAGGCATAGAATATATTCTTTTTATTATTATTATTATTATTTTATTTTTTGACAGCCAGAGTGGACAGTGAGAGAGAGAGAGACTGAGAGAAAGGTCTTCCTTTTCCGTTGATTCACTCCTCAATGGCCACTGCGGCCGGCGTGCTGCGGATGGCGCACTGTGGCTGGCGCACTGTGCTGATCTGATGGCAGGAGCCAGGTGCCAGGTGCTTCTCCTGGTCTCCCATGGGGTGCAGGGCCCAAGCACTTGAGCCATCCTCCACCGCACTCCCGGGCCACAGCAGAGAGCTGGCCTGCAAGAAGGGCAACCGGGACAGAATCCGGCGCCCCGACCGGGACTAGAACCCGGTGTGCCGGCGCCGCAGGTGGAGGATTAGCCTGTTGAGCCGCAGCGCCAGCTAGAATATATTCTTGAGCCATGAGCCTCTGTCCACATTCAGGACAAAACTGATGCAGAGTTTGGAAGGACTCTGATTATGAATGCAGTAAGGATAACCCTTTAGTTAAGCTGGGCTTTTTTGTATTAATTACTTTGATATTTGGATCACGTGGTTGTTTTTCCTGCCTCAAAGGTAGGTAACAAATTCTGTTGCACAAAATATATGCAGTAAACAATCTTTCTGGCTCATTAATATTCATTCAATGTATCCCTGGTGTGTAGTTATAATCATATTGTTTTAAATAGATTCAAATGATTTGTCATTGTTTTCAGTGTGACACCAATTCAATTTTCTATCAACTGCATATTCGTGAACACCCCTACTCCTTCATATGCTCATATCTGTTTCTCATTCTGAGGCCAACATCAAGAAAGGTTATGGTGAACCTGTTCTGCATGAGACAGCTGCCCTGCAGATGTTCCAGACTGCATTAAGTGCTGCACACACGAATGTTGGCTTAGGGGAGTCGGAAATTCTCACCCCAAACCCAAGCGCTTTAACTCCTCATTCCCCTTCAATTTACTTTCAAACTGAATGATTAAGAGACAGTATGGAAACCATATGTAAAATGTCCAGTGAAGTTTACTTTTTTATTTTCATTTTATTTTTCCCCTTTCTTCTCTCTTTAAAAAAAATCATAAAAAAAAGAAAAAAAAAATGAGAGAAAGCCAATGCAGAAATACTGGGGCCAACCAGTGGTTTATTTGAAGCAAACCAGAAAGACTAGAAAAACTTGTCAGCAAATGGATCATGTTTAGAAGAGTCAGATCAAAGGCAGAAATATGGAGTGTCAGAGCCTGGCACCTCCCAGGTTTGGATGTTCAAAGTGCAATGTCTAAAGTAATTTTCATTTCTTGTCCATGTGACATTTTGTGTGCTTATTCTTTCTGTAACTGTCCTCAAAACTGAAAGACACTGATGCTCTGTGTGAACATAGATGCAAATTATCAACACATTTTAAAAATGGAGTCGTTAGGACAGGTGTTGTGTCACTGTAGTTTAAACTGCCATATGGGATGCCCCCATCATATCTGGGATAGAGTTCAACCTCCACTTCCAATCCAGCTTCCTGCTAATGTGCATGGCAGGAGGCATCATCTGATGCCAAAAGTACTTGAGTTCCTCCTACCTGGAGGGGTCTTTGGATGTAGTTCCTGCATCCTAGATGCCATCTGGCCTAGCCCTGATTGGTTTTGGTGTATGCAAAGTGAACCAGAAGATGGAAGATCTCTCTCTCTCTCTGTTTGTTTTCTCTATGTATATATGTATGTGCCACTCTGATTTTGAAAATAAATAAAAATAAACTTGTAAAATAATAAAAATGTAATTGTCAAGTAGATTTAAATTTAGTTCATTTTTTTTTTTGGGGGGGGGGGATTCATTGTTCTCTGAAAAAGTTCAAATAAATACCTGATAGTAAAGTATGTCAAGGTAGTCACTCTAAAGATATCTAGTTTCATTTCACTTCTGTTTTTCTCTTAATTTTCCAGACTCCTTAAAGGAGTCGTTATTTATTACTGCTTTTCTTGGAGGCAATGATGACAGATTAAAAAAGGACTCTCTGGGGAGACTGGGTATGAAGACTGGACTGACGCACGAGCAGTGTAGTCTTTGTAGCTGCTTAACTATTACATGTATCAGGGTGATACAGGGATAGGAGGTCCCTGAAGTTCCAGGTGAAGGCATGGTATGCTGCAGATGACAACATTTCATGGAGGGTGTGGACACTTGTGATCCAAACTCAGAACTTGCTAAGGAGCTTGGATGTGCTAAGACAGAGAAAAAGATCTGTTCCTTGACCATATATGATTTTCTGCCCTGTCACAGACTCCAAGCCCATGAAAAAGTAGAAATATACCACTTGCCTTCTACTACTGTATCTTTTTCCTGTTTCTGCTCTCCATAGATTCTGGGGCAGCATCTAAGTCTGGTAAGAAGAGGGGGTGGTATACATGTTTTTCACTTAGATCCTCGTACCAACATTTCCCAGACTTTCCAAAAGGCCAACACCTTGAAAAAGTGTGTCAAATGGCTCAGTGCTTGTTTTTGAATGTTGGAATTGTTGGAGGCATCTTTGGTTGGTTCTGGTTGTGCATTTAGCGTTAATTTGGAAACCAATGAGGTGATCCTTTCCAGCTTTGTTTTCTAGATTTAGTGTTCAACAACCAGGCTACAGAGCTAGGATCACTTTCAAAAAGTGTATAGCCAAGGTTTGGTTCCTATTTAACTACTAGAGCAAAGCTCTGGCCTCACACAAATCAGTCCTGACAAGTCCATTTCTGGCTGTGTATTTGGCTTTCTGAATACCATTTTCCCTTTTGTTTCATGAGTCTATCACTGCAGCATTGGAATCACTCATTCTATTACCATTTTAGATGTCAGTTTCCATAATGGGCCCGTCTGAATTCCAGCATTACTTTTTTTTTTTTCACTCCATGAATAAAACACAAAACCATTTGTTTGACCCCTCGAGTCGTCTGTTCCTCAAGAAGCCAAGGTCTGTGCTTCGGGACAGTTGAACAAATAATAATGCCACTAACCACAGAGTTGGATGGGATGACTTTTCTGCAGAGAGCATAGGGTGATCCAATCAGGACATATGGGAAATGGCTTCTCCTGCCATCTGCATTTTGCATAGGATCATGTAACCTGCAGACCAACAGGCCCACTCATTCATCCCTCAGAGCCTAATAGAGTATCTTTCAGAAAAAAAATGTAGCTAAATCCAAACAAAGCCAATGACTTCTGTTTCCTCCTGTCTTTGCATCTTTTAATCTAAGCATTCAAACCATTCAAAACTTTCCTTTTAGTATTAAGACTTTCTTAAGATCTTTTTACTTTATTGTTTTGTTTTGTTTTTTAATTCACACCCTGGCAGCAGAATCTCCTTCTATGTTTGTTATGTTAATTTTATTTTTTATTTTAATTTTATTTATTTATTTATTTTTGAAAGGCAGAGTTAGACAGTGAGAGAGAGAGACAGAGAGAGAGAGAGAGAGAGAGAAAGGTCTTCCTTCTGCTGGTTCACCCCCCAAATGGCTGCTACAGCCGGCACGCTGTGTTGATCTGAAGCCAGGAGCCAGGTGCTTCCTCCTGGTCTCCCATGCAGGTGCAGGGCTCAAACACCTGGGCCATCCTCCACTGCACTCCTGGGCCACAGTAGAGAGCTGGACTGGAAGAGGAGCAACCGGGACAGAATCTGTTGCCCCAACCAGGACTAGAACCTGGGGTGCAGGTGCCGCAGGCAGAGGATTAGCCTAGTGAACCATGGCACTGGCCATATGTTTGTTATGTTAAAAAATCTTTTCTTTCCAACCTACTTCAAATTCCTTATTTTGTTAATCTTTTGCTATTATCCTTTTAATTAAAATTCAATTAAATTTATTCTCAACAGTTTTGAGTAAAGACAATTAGCATACATGTTAAAGTTTGTGTATATAGATATTTGACTATTTTGTCTAAATATATTCAATCACTTGTAAATGGAATGAAAGGTTGGCACTCTGAATGATCAATTATTTGGGGATGTATAACGTGTTAAGTAATTTGGGTGACACCTCTACCTTTCTATTAAGTGTTGATAGCCCATTGATAGCCAAAGACAAGACTAAGAAGGAAATGAAACTGAGAACAATTACAGATTGTTTGTAATGACTAAGGAACATGGCATTGTGAGAATTTTAGCTGTATGCAGTTCTGCTCATTTGTACTTTTCTCTCTCTCTGTTTTTTTTAAATTTGAAATTCCTAACACATTACTCTGGTGGATATCCTACTCCTTAATACAAAGAGACATCAGAAAGTTTTCGGGAATATGAATTAAAAGTTAAGCTTATTTTAGTACAAAAATGAAATTCATTCATTGTTCTTTCATAATATACATTTTTCATGACCTTTTTAAAGATCCCTCCTACTCTGGTGTTTGACTCCTTTGGGATTTACTCTTTCTTTGTGACAATGCTGATTTCTACTGGTGGTGGCAGACATTGTGAGAAGACTGAACCCTGTATATAGTCTGCTTCGCGTGTTCTAATGTGTCACATTACAGAAGAGCAGTAGTAGCCAGTGGGGAAGATTAGTGGAAGACTGCTGCTGTGCTGCATGGATGGCGTCTCGCATAGGGAGCTCTCACGGCCGTTGTCAGTGTGGAAAACTTCAGTGTGATCATCTGTTCAGAAATCTCAGAGCGACAGCATCTTTTGCACTTGCTATGTCTTTAGAAATTTCTAGAAGGGAAGGTTAGGAACATATACTGCTTTTGAAGAGGAAAAGAAGCCAGACAATGTATTAGCATCTCAGAAATCAACCTGTAATGTCTCCTGTTGCCTCAGGTGTTTTGGCATCAGGAGCTTAAGGATGTGAAAGATACTGTGAGTTACAAAACTTAAAGCCGTATCTGGAATCAATGGGCATCCATTCATCTTTGATTGTCAATCTCTTGTGAATGGGATTTATGTTTGTAATCGCTGAATCCTACAGGGTGCATAATAGTGAACTAATGACAATACCAATAGCATCAGCAGCCAGTAATTACTGAGTATTCACTATAACCCAAGCAAGATACCAAATACTTTACACATATATACGTAATGTATATATTCACACACGTATGTATATTACCTTATTTAATCCCCATTATGATTCTATAGTGTAACTATCATTATTCCAATATTGTAGATAAGGGAATCAAAGTTTAAAAGTTATATAACAAGCCCAAGGACATACAGTTTGTGTAGTAGGTTGAATACTGGTTCCCAAAAGATATGTTCAGTTCCTAATCCCCAGCACCTGTGATTATGATATTATTTAGAAATAGAGTTTTGTATCTGTAGTTTAGGGTCTTGAGGCGAGATAACCTTGGATTTAGGGTGGACCCTGTGTCCTTTGATTGGTCTCTCTATAAGAGAGGAAACTCCAAGATGCAAAGAGAAGAATGGGTGAGGATGGGGCAGAGACCACGGTGGTGCATCTCCAAGATCAGCCTAGAGAGAGGCGCAATAGATTCTTCCCAGAGCCTCTAGAACACCTTGAATTCAAACTTCCGGCCTCTAGAAATGCAAGAAATTAATTCATGTCGTTTTAAACCAGTGACTGTGTGATCATTTGTTACAGCAGTCTTAGAAAACTAGTACAGCGAGTAAGTGACAGGCAGGCATTGGAAACATGGCATCGATGCCCATGTGTTCAGTGCTATTCTATATATATCCCGGTGTTAACTAGGCCAATGTTAAGTGATAAATATTACTGGGCTTAAATGCATTTGAAAGGATGCAAATGAGTAAATTTTTATTTAGTGAAAGAAAGCACATGGAGTAAAAATGGCTTTTTTTTTTTTTTTGATGAGAGCCATTTGGAACAACCATGGATATAGTCCCACAAAATTTCCTCTTGGTTGGCAGTTAGGGTCCCATTCACTGTTGTGGATTCAGTGCTCAGGTGTTTGCTACACAAAGTTAAACACAATTCCTAAAGTGACGAGGCCTTGAATTTATGAATGCAAATTGATGTCTCCCAGCTCCCTAGCCAACTGGTGCAATCCCAGCACAGAAAATTCACCAAAATATCCCTTCAAGAACTTCTCTCTTTACTGATAGCTCATTTTTCTCCCTGGTGAAGATGATCACTTAGTCTCAAAGTCCCTCATTTAACCAAGCCTGCAGTTCACTGCAGAAACACGAGTCTTAGGGGGAAAGTTACTAACGAAGTGAGGAGGTCACCCTCACGGGAAGAGAGCAGGTGGGATCTGAGGTGGGACCTAACACCTGGGGCCAGGCGTGAGAGGAGGAAGAATCTCCAGGAAAGCCTGGGTGAGAATTTCAGTATTTCTGCTTGCAGTGCCTGGTTAAATGCTACAACTCCCTTGTACATTTTCTGCCTTCAATGGTTATTTTTTGAAACGGTGGTTCTTATTCTCTCGTAAGAATCTAACTTGAAATGACTTAGAGCAGAGACTTTAACTACCCTCCTCCCAAATTTGCATTAGATTTTGATATTTTTAAGAGACATTTTGTCCTGTGTCCTTTGCTGACACCATCCATCTGGGGGCTGCAAGCGTCAGGTGGAAAAAGTCCTCCCTACAACTGACTAGCTGGTGGAGGACACCTCATTCCAGTGAACAACCTGGAGTCTCATGCTGCAATACCAGGGCTAAGTGGTAGAGAGCGCATGGTTTCCTACTCTTCTTTGTGCGTGTGTGTAAAATGTGTTGCTTCTTGTAACTCCACAAGGTTGGCATTATTACTATTTTTCAGATGAGGTGTTGAGGTGTGGGGAATCTAAGAGACCTACCCCAGATCACGTGGCTCTCAGAGACCATGAGATTTCCAGGGATAGTTTCTGATTCTTCCCTCTGTGAATGAGCAGTTGGGCATCAAGAGCCTCTGCTTAACCACCCCATGGGTTATTCCAAGCACAATTAAGGGTGGCAACATTGATGGTGCTTTAGGGGTTGGGTGCTGGAGTAGACTAAAAGCACAGAGGGAAGGAAAAGGGATTAAACATCCATTTCATTCCAGGGGAGTGATATGTGTCTGGTTATAGCAAATGCCCTGTAGCTGCCAAGGTTTAGCTTTTTATTTCTCATCTCCTTGGGGGGAGATAAACTAGAGGTTTAAAGAAATACTGTTGACATAGTTAAATCCTAAACCTCCTTCTGCTCATACCAGCAACTTTCCAATAGCTAAATATGAGCAATTTAGGCCTAGGTTCATAAGACAAAGTGAATCCACTCATATACAGTTGTCCATTTTCCCAGCTGTTAAGGTGCAGATTTCCAGGAACTAAATTAAAACTGAAGATTGCCAGCAACTATTTCCAACCAACTGTGTGTCTTCATGCCTGAGCTTAAGGCAGATGTGGTTAAATAATTGTAAGAATATTTTTTTTCCTTTTGGAGAAATAGCCCTTTAGAGACACAGATACCGCTTCTCGGCCTTTTGGTTAATATTAAGTGTGGAGATACAGATAAATACTTCATTTCCATATCCTTTGCCTTTACTATTTTAATAACATTGTCTTCAGTTAAAGAGTTGTTTTAAACTTACATAAAGTACTTGGCTTTTATAAGCTCATAAAAGCCTAAAAAATTACTTGTAACTCCACAATAGGAAAACGACTACTGGTAGAAGCTAGGAGTATATTCCTTTAGTTAGTTTTAAGAGTGTGTGTATATGTGTTTGTGGTTTTACAAAATCAAGAGCATACCACTGTAATTTACTTTTATTAAAGACAGTGAGAAAGAGTGCCCATTTGCTGGTTCAGTCCTCAAGTGCCTGCAACAGCTAGGAGTAAGCCAAGGCAGAAGCCAGGAGCCAGAATAGGAATCAAGATCTCCAACTGAAGGGTGAGAACCCAATCACTTAGGCTACCACCACTGTCTCCCAGGGTCTGTGTTAGCAAAAAGCTGGAGGTGGAACCCATGGTGGCTCTGATATAGGATGTAGTATCTTTACTGCCAGGGCAAACGCCTGTCCAGGACCACACTACTTGAAGATATATTTTTTCACTCAGTAATGTATTTTTTTTTTTTTTTTTGGACAGGCAGAGTGGACAGTGAGAGAGAGAGAGAGAGAGAAAGGTCTTCTTTACCATTGGTTCACCCTCCAATGGCCGCTGCGGCTGGCACACCACGCTGACCCGAAGCCAGGAGCCAGGTGCTTCTCCTGGTCTCTCATGAGGGTGGAGGGCCCAAGGACCTGGGCCATCCTCCACTGCACTCCCAGGCCACAGCAGAGAGCTGGACTGGAAGAGGGGCAACCGGGACAGAATCCGGCGCCCCGACTGGGACTAGAGCCCAGTGTGCCAGCGCTGCAGGCGGAGGATTAGCCTAGTGAGCCGTGGTGCCGGCCTCAGTAATATATTATGCACACTTTCCCACATCATTGTTATTCTATATCATCATTTAAACAGCTTCATAATATTTAATTATTACTATTACTTTACCTTCTTTGAAATAGAAACAATGCGATTAATATGCACATATTTAAAGCATGAAAAATACATCTGATTAATTTTCTTAGAGGAGTTTGTGACTAAAAATTTACACCTTTCATGGTTTTGGGTCCACATTCTGCCCTTGTAGAAAGTAGGAAACTATCACTGTTTACCAGGAATGAATTAACATTCCCACTTCCCTGTATCCCAGCTGGTGCTGTTTCAGTCATTGTACGTTTGGTGAGCACAATGTGAGATGTGAGATTTTTTTTTTTATTATAAAGCTTTTATTTAAAGAATATAAATTTCCAAAATACAGCTTAGGGATTACAATAGCTTCCCCCCCCCCCATAACTTCCCTCCCACCCGCAACCCTCCCCTTTCCTGCTCCCTCTTCCCTTCCATTCACATCAAGATTCATTTTCAATTCTCTTTATATACAGAAGATCAGTTTAGTACATATTACATGAAGATTTCAACAGTTTGCCCTCACATAGCAACACAAAGTGAAAAATACTGTTGGAATACTAGTTATAGTATTAATTCACAATGTATAGCACATTAAGGACAGAGATCCTACATGATATATATATTTTTAAATTGATTAATTTTCTATTCAATTTCCAATTTAACACCAAGGTTTTTTTTTTCATTTACAATTATCTTTATATACAGAAGATCAATTCAGTATATATTAAGTAAAGATTTCATCAGTTTGCATCCACACAGAAACACAAAGTGTAAAATACTGTTTCAGTGCTAGTTATAGCATTACTTCACATTGGACAACACATTAAGGACAGATCCGTCATGAGACGTAAGTACACAGTGACTCCTGATGTTGATTTAACAATTTGACACTCTTGTTTATGGCGTCCGTAATCTCCCTAGGCTCTAGTCATGAGTTGCTGAGGCTATGGAAACCTTTACGGTTTGCCAACTTCAATCTTATTCCAACAGGGTCATAGTCAAAGTGGAGGTTCTCTCCTCCCTTCAGAGAGAGGTACCTCCTTCTTTGATGGCCCCGTTCTTTCCACTGGGATCTCACTCACAGAGATCTTTCATTTAGGTCTTCTTTTTTTTCCAGAGTGTCTTAGCTTTCCATGCCTAAAATATTCTCATGGGCTCTTGAGCCAGATCCGAATGCCTTAAGGACTGATTCTGAGGCCAGAGTGCTATTTAGGACATCTGCCATTCTATGAGTCTGCTATGTGTCTTGCTTCCCATGTTGGATCATTCTCTCAACAGGCTAATCCTCCGCCTTGCGGCGCCAGCACACCGGGTTCTAGCCCCAGTTGGGGCGCCGGATTCTGTCCCGGTTGCCCCTCTTCCAGGCCAGCTCTCTGCTGTGGCCCGGGAGTGCAGTGGAGGATGCCCCAAGTGCTTGGGCCCTGCACCCCATGGGAGACCAGGAAAAGCACCTGGCACCTGGCTCCTGCCATCGGATGAGCACGGTGCGCTGGCCACAGCGCGCCGGCCGCGGCGGCCATTGGAGGGTGAACCAACGGCAAAGGAAGACCTTTCTCTCTGTCTCTCTCTCTCACTGTCCACTCTGCCTGTCAAAAAAAAAAAAAAAAAAAGTGCGCTGTCTTGAGATGTGAGATTTTATTGTTTACATTTATATCTACTATTAGGAAAGATAAGAATTTGTTACTCATCTTTTCTTTCATAAATTGTCTATTGTTTTATTGATGATTTTTAAAGCTGAATAATGACCATAATAACTTTTCTGTGACAAGTTTTATTTTCATTACCCTATGTGTGTAGCTGTGTGTGTGTTTATGAATTTTACAGTTGTTTTAAACTTTTTTGGTGACATTTTCCTCATTCATAAGTTTTTCTTTTTAAGTAGTCAAATCTCTCAATCTCTCACTGCTGTCTCTTGTTGATTTTGCACTTGATAATTTGCTTTATTAGAAATTCTATACCTCAAGATCAGAAAAGTATTTAAAATATTTTCTACAGTATTTAAAAAATGTTGTTATTATTCATTTTTAGTTTTTTAGACATGAAATTTAGTTGAGTGTATGATATAATATGTATTAGCCTAATACCTAAGTAATCCATTATTTCTCTAAAGATTTAATATAAGGTCTTTGTTTTTTTTTTTGAAAGGCAGAGTGGACAGTGAGAGAGAGAGACAGAGAGAAAGGTCTTCCTTTACTGTTGGTTCACCCTCCAATGGCCACTGAGGCCTGCACGCTGTGGCCGGCGCATTGCGCTGATCCAAAGCCAGGAGCCAAGTGCTTTTCTTGGTCCCATGCAGGTGCAGGGCCCAAGCACTTGGGCCATCCTCCACTGCACTCCTGGGCCACAGCAGAGAGCTGGCCTGGAAGTGGGGCAACCGGGACAGAATCCGGCGCCCCAACCGGGACTAGAACCCGGCTTGCCGGTGCCGTAGGTGGAGGATTAGCCTATTGAGCCACGGCGCCAGCCCAATATAAGATCTTTTAATAAACCATATTTTATATATACACCTGCATATTTTTCTGAGAAAATGATTGACCTATTGATCTGTGTTTATTCTCAAACTTTTTCCACAGTATTTAAACTTTTATTGTTTAATAACATGGTTTAAGGCCTTGAATGTATACTCTTGGCTTATTATTACCTTAATCTTTATTTTATTATTTAAAAATTTATTGGATTTTTTTATAGTTTATTTCCCATAAAATTTTTATAATAATGTTTGGCATATTTAAAAAAAAGTCTTTCATTGTTTGGATTGAAATTCCAACTGCTTAAGTTACTTTTGCAATTGTGTAAATTAATTGTGTTCATTAATCTTGGATGATCTGACACCTTGTCAGTATTTAATCTTCTTACTCAGAAATACTGTTTATTTGTGAAATGATTTTATCCTCAATATATGTTTTTGGAGATTACATGAAATATTCCCAATTTTACATAAAGTGGAGATGTCAATGTTTTATCCTTAATGAATTTTGACTATAGAAACTATGCTTTTTGTTATTAGCATCAGTTAACCATAAAACCATCCAATAAGACATGTGCTTGGGAGTAGAGGGTACATAAAACACATTGAATTAAATTTTTATTTTATTTGTTCATGTTGATCTCCATTTTTGTTTTACACACACACATACACACACACGCACACTATTTTGTGGGTATTTTCTAAACTAGATTAATAATAATTTTATATTTTATTGAACTACTATTTAGAAAAATAGGTATATTTCTTTTGGCTGTTTAGTGGAAGCTAAAAATACATTCCTAAGTATTTATTGACTTTTTCTTTTTAATTTTTATTAATATAAAGAGAATATATTTCATAGGTACACTATTAAGAAAATAACCTCTTTCCCTTCTCCTTTCCCTCCCCCAATCACACTCCTTACTTTTCTTTTATTCTTTAATATTTGCAAAAAAATAATTTTTTTTTGACAGGCAGAGTGGACAGTGAGAGAGAAAGAGAGAAAGGTCTTCCTTTATCCATTGGTTTACTGCCCCCAATGGCCGTTGTGGCCAGCGCACTGCTGCTGACACATCACGATGATCCGAAGCCAGGAGCCAGGTGCTTCTCCAGGTCTCCCATGCCGGTGCAGGGCCCAAGCACTTGGGCCATCCTCCACTGCCTTCCTGGGCCACAGCAGAGAGCTAGACTGGAAGAGGTGTTACTGGGACAGAATCCGGCGCCCCAACCGGGACTGGAACCCGGTGTGCTGGCGCCACAGGCGGAGGATTAGCCTATTGAGCCACGGCACCAGCCCCAAATATATAATTTCAATCCACTCTATAATCACAGGTTCAATACATCACTAACCATAATATTCAATAAGTAAAAAGTAGAAACCACAGTTCCAAAGGAGTAAACAAATAGGCTAAAAACAACAGTCATATCATAGGATGTCTATTTCATCCCTATGCATTTTTTGGTGTTCTATATTAACTACCACATATTAGAGAAGGACATATTTGTCTTTTGGGGACTGGCTTTTTTCATGAAGAGTAATGATTTCCAGTTGTATCCATTTTGTTGCAAAAGACAGGATTTCATTCATTTTTATGGCTGAGTGTATTCCATAGTGTATATACACCATATTTTTTTTTTTATCCAGCCATAGTTGATGGACATCTGGATTGATTCCACATCTTAGCTATTGTGAATTAAGCTGCAATAAGCATAGGGGTACAAATGATTCTTCTGTATGCTGATTTCATTTTGTTGGGGAAAATTCCCAGGAGTGGGCTGACTGGTAGATCTGTTTTCAGTTTTCTGTGACATCTCCATACTGTCTTCCATAATGGTCCTATTAGTTTAAATTTCCACCAACAGTGAATTAGTGTGCCTTTTCCCCACATCCTCACCAGCATTTATTATTTTATTTTCTATTTTCAGATGATACCATTTCTGACTGGGGTGAAGTCAAACTTCATTGTGGTTTTTATATGCATTTCACTGATGGCTAATTATCCTGAGCATTTTTTCATGTGTCTATTTACATTTGTATTTCATTCTTTGAAAACTGCCTTTTCATGTTATTTACCAATTTTTTCATTGCATTGTTTGTTTTGTTATTGAGTTTATTGAGCTATTTATAGATCCTGGATATTAATCCTTTTCAGTTGCATAGGTTGCAAATATTTTCTCCCATCTTGTCAGTTGTCTCTTCACTTTATTGATTGTTTCCTTTGCAGGACAGAGGCTTCATAGCTTTATATAATGCCATTTGTCTGATTTTGTTTTTACTACCTGTGCGTCTGGGATCTTTTTCAAGAAGTCTTTGCCTGTGCCAGTGTTATGCATAGTTTTCCCAAAGTTTTCCTCTAGTAATTTATGGTATAAGGTCATAGATTTTTATCTTTGATACATTTGTGAGTTGATTTTTTTTTATTTATTTTTTTGACAGGCAGAGTGGACAGTGAGAGAGAGAGACAGAGAGAAAGGTCTTCCTTTGCTGTTGGTTCACCCTCCAATGGCTGCCGCGGTCGGCGCGCTGTGGCCAGCGCACCGTGCTCATCCGATGACAGGAGCCAGATGCTAGGTGCTTTTTCCTGGTCTCCCATGGGGTGCAGGGCCCAAGCACTTGGGTCATCCTCCACTGCACTCCTGGGCCACAGCAGAGGGCTGGCCTGGAAGAGGGGCAACCGGGACAGAATCCGGCTCCCTGACCGGGACTAGAACCCGGTGTTCCGGCGCCGCAAGGCGGAGGATTAGCCTGTTGGTGAGTTGATTTTTAAATAAGGCATAAGATAGGCATATTGTTTCATACTTATGCATGTGTAGATCCAATTTTCCCAACAGCATTTGTTGAAGAGACTGTCCTTTCTCTAGGGACTGATTTTAACTACTTTGTCATAAATTAGTTGGTTGTGGCTGTATTGATTGATTTCTTGGGTGTCTGTTCTATTCCAGTGGTCAACATATCTATTTTTGTGCCAGTACCAGGCTGTTTTGATTATAACTGCCCCGTATTACATCTTGGAATCTGGTATTTTGATGACTCTATGTTTGTTGTTGTTGTTTAATATTGCCTTACTATTCAAGGTCTCTTGTGTCCATAAGAATTTTAGGATTTTTTCCCTAGACCTAAGAATGGCATTGATATTTTTTATTGTGATTAAACTGATTCTGTAAATTAATTTGGGTAGTATGGGGACTTGGAGGAGATTAATTTTTCCAATTCATGACCACGGAATGTTTTTCCATTTTTTGTGTTTTCTCCTATTTCTTTCTGTAGTGTTTCATAAGTTTCATTTTAGAGATCTTTCACATCTTGGTTAAATTTATTCCAAGGTATTTAAATTTTTTTGTGGTTAGTGTTAATGGGTCTGATCTTACCAATTCTTTGCCAGCTACGAGATTATTTGTATATACAAAGGCTACTGATTTTCATGTGTTGATTTTATATTCTGCAACTTTACCACACTCGTATGAATTCTAGTAGTTCCTTAGTGGAGTCTTTTGATTTCCCTATATATAGGATCATGTTATCTGCAAACAGGAATACTTTGACTTCCTCATTTCCAATTTGAATCCCTTTGATTTCTTTTTCTTGCTTAATGGCTAAAACTTCCAGAACTATATTGAATAGGAATGGTGAAAGTAGGCATCCTTTTCTGGTTCTAGATCTTAGTGGAAAATCTTCGAATTTTTCTCCAATATGATGCTGGATGTTGGTTTGTCATAAATTGCCTTGATTGTATTGAAGAACGTTCCTTCTATACTCAGTTTGTTTAAGGTTTTTATCATAAAAGGATGTTGTATTTTTTTCAGCTGCTCTTCTCTGCATCTATTGAGATAAGCATATGATTTTTATTATTCAATTTGTTAATATTATGTATCACATTTATTGATTTGTCTATTTTGAACCATCCCTGCATACCAGAGATAAATCCCACTTGGTCTGTGTGAATCACCTTTCTGAAATACTGTTGGATTTGATTAGGTAGTATTTTGTTGTGAATTTTTGCATTGATGTTCATCAGGGATACTGGTGTATAGTTCTCTTTCTTGTTGTTTTTCTGGTTTTGGAGCTAAGGTGATGCTGGTCTCATAGAAGGAGTTTGGGAGGATTCCCTCCCTTTCGATTGTTTTGAATTGTTTGAGAAGAATTGGGATTAGTTCTTCTTTAAAAGTTTGGTAGAATTCAGCAGTGAACCCACCTGGTCCTAGACTTTTCTTTGTTGAGAGAGTCTTTATTATTGATTCAATATCCATCTCAATTATTGGTTATTTAGAATTTATGTGTCTTCATGACTCAATTTTGGTAGATTTTATATGACCAGAAATCTATCCATTTCTTCTAGATTTTCCAATTTGTTGCCATAAAGCTATTTGTATTAATCCCTATAAATCTTTGTATTTCTGTGGTATCCATTGTAACATCTCCTTTTTGATCTATGATTTTATTATTTTGTTATTTTTCTTTTTTTTGTTTAGTTGGACTAATGGTGTATCAATTTTGTTTATTTTTTCAAGAAAACTAGCTCTTCATTTCACTGAAACTTTTATTGTTGTTTAGTTTCCATTTTGTTTATTCTCTAGTTTTAATTATTTCTTTCCTCCTACTAATTTTGGGTTTAGATTGTTTGTTTTTCTTGGTCCTTGACATGCATTATTAGATCATTTATCTGATGTTGTTCCAATTTTTTTATGTAGGCACCAGTTGCTGTAACCTTCCTTTTAACACTCCTTTTGCTGTATCCCATAAATTTTGGTATATTTTATTGTCATCTTCATTTATTTCTAGAAAGTTTTTTATTTCCCTTTTGATGTCTTCTGTGACCCTCTGTTCATTCAGCAGCATGTTGTTCAGGGTCCATGTTTTTGTATATTTTATAGTTTCTTAAGTTGTTCTTTCCAGCTTCATTCCATTGTGGTCAGAAAAGATATATGGTATGATTTGATTTGATTTTGTTTTTAAAAATTTGTTGTGACTTGATTTATGGTTTAGAATATGGGCTATCCTAGAGAAAGTTCCTTGCAATGATGAAAAGAATGTGTGTGTATTCTGCAACTGTAGGATGAAATGTGCTATAGATATCCATCTGTTAGGTCCATTTTACCATAGTGTTGATTAGCTCTGTTTTTACTTTGTTGATTTTTTTGTCTAATTGATCTGTCTGTTGATCAAAGTGGTGTGTTGATGTCACCCACTATTATTTTATTGGAGCCTTTGTCTCCCTTTAGATCCATTAACATTTGTTTCAAATAGCCACGTGTCCTGGCATTGAATGCAAGTACATTTACTCCAGTCAAATCTTCCTGTTGAATTGAACCCTTAATCATAACATAGTGCCCTGATTTGTCTCTTTCAATAGTTTTTGTATTAAAGTTTATTTTGTCTGATACTTCAAAGGCTACTCCTAATTGTTTTGGCTTTCCTTTAGCATGGAATATCTTTTTCCACCTTTTCACTTTCAGTCTGTGTATATCTTTGTTGGTGAGGTGTGTTTCTTTTAGACAGCAAATAGATGGGTCTTGTTTTTTAATCCATTCAGCTAGTCTGTATCTTTTATTTTGAGACTTTAGGCCATTTATATTCAAGGTTATTATTGATAAGTAACAGCTTGGTCCTGCCATTTTTTCATGAATTTTCTTATTGTTTGTTTTGGATTTCCTTGGACTTTTACTGGGAGATTTTCGGCCTCACATTCTTTCACGATGCTGACTATTTTCCTCTGTTTCTGTGTCTACGGCATTTGCAATGCTAGATGAGTTGTGACAAATGCCTTCAATTTCTGTTTGTTTTGGAAAGTCTTTATTTCACCTTCACTTATAAATGAGAGCTTTGCTTTATTCTACAAGCAAAAGCTGGGTTGACTGTTTCTTTTTTGAATGGAGAAAAAAAAATTTCTCTCCAGTCTCTCCCTGCATGTGTGGCTTCTGATAAGAAATCAGCTGTCAGTCTAATTGAAGATCCTTTGAAAGTAATCTGGAATTTCTCATATTTTAGAATCTTTTCTTTATGTTTCACTTTTGAAATTTTGACTATAATATGTTGTGAAGATCTTTTCTGATCATATCTATTAGGAGGTATATGTGCTTCCTGTATTTGAATATCCCCATATTTCTCCAAATTAAGGAAGTTTTATACTATTATTTCACTAATATAGGTGATCTAATTCATTCTCTCTTTGCACACCTTCAGGAACCCCTAAGACACATATGCTTTTGGTCATTTGATAGTATCCCATAAATCTTGTACACTCTTCGGTGTTTCTAATTTTTTCTTCCTTTGTTTTTGTCTATTTGTAGCTTTTAAATTCTTATTTCTGTCGTTAAGGCTTTTCACTGTATTTTTATTTAACATATTGAATTCTTCAATTTTAATATTTCAGTTTGATTTCTCTTCAAAATTTCTTTTTCCTGGCAGAATAATTTCACATTCATGTTATGTATGGATTTTTTTTTTTAACTCATCTATTGGCTTCTCTGTGTTTTTGACTAATCTTATGATCATTCTTTTGAATTTTTTCAGCTATGTCATCAATCTCTTTGTCTTCACATTCTAATGTGGAAGTGTTGTTTTGTTTCTTTCGGGGAGTCATAGTTTCTTCCTTGTTCATATTTATTTTATTTCTACATTTATTTTTATTCATTTATGGAAACACTTGTTGGTTTTCTTCTCTGAGGGCTTGGATCTTTTAATGTGCCTCTGTGGCTTTTCAGTGGATATCCAGAGGCATGTACTGGGTGGAGCCAGGGAGCTCTGGCCAGTGCCTGATTGTTGGGCATATGTCCAGGGTGACACCCGGTTTGGGTGTGGTAGATATCTTCTATCATCAGCCAGGGGAGGGGATGATCATATTGGCTGGCATGATCACAGCATGAGCCCCTCTCTGTGAAGGAGAATTAACCACCAAGGGTGAGCTCACAGTACCTAGGACCCTACTCACACAGGCGCATGGACTGCAAAGAATCTGTGTGCTCCTCAGGGTGGGTGCAGAACCCTGGGCCTCTGCAGCCAGAAATAGTGATTGCTCAGACTAGCCACACCCTATTGCATGCCCAATTGCACAGGCACAGAATTCTCAAGTCATAGGGCACGGGTCTGCCACAGTCTTAGGGAGCAAAGGAGCTACTCTCAGCCCCATAAACCTCCCCTGTCCATGGAAAGACCTGTGACATTACCAGAGCCAGCTGCCAAACCAATGGAGGTTGGTTGGTGCTCCACCTTGACAAGTGGAGTCCAGATGCCCTGATAGAGTGAGGGGAAGAGGCAAGCTTCATGGGCTTAAGTGGACACTTTGCTCTCCACCAACTCTCCAGGCCAGATTCAGTCAGGGGGGACCATGGGCTTATCCTGATAAAATCCCCTAATTATACACAAGCAGAAGAAAACTCTAATCACTATATATATATATATATATATATATATATATATATATATATCACTATATATATGTCACTATATATATAGTGACATATATATATATTTGAGAGGTAAAGTTACAGACAATGAGAGGGAAATATATATATATATATGTCACTATATATATAGTGACATATATATATATTTGAGAGGTAAAGTTACAGACAATGAGAGGGAAATACAGAGAGAAATGTCTTCTATCCCGTGGTTCACTCCCCAAATGGCTGCAATAGTTTGAGCTGGGCTGATTTGAAGCCAAGAGCCAGGAGTTTCTTCTGGGTCTCTCACACTAGTGAAGGGGCTCAAGTGCTTGGACCATCTTCTACTGTTTTCCCATGCCATAGCAGAGAGGTAGGAAGAGGAGCAGCCAGGACTAGAACCAACATCCATATGGGATGCTGGTGCTGCAGGCAAAGGATTAACCTAGTCACTTAGGCCCCTATACTCACCTTACTGAGAGGGTATTTCCTCCCTGCTGGTAGCTGGTGCCTTGCTCCAAGAATGTGGCCTCCCTTCCATGATCTGGCTGTTGGAGGCACTGGTGGAGTCCTGGCTGCTGCTGTGTAATTGTACATGTCCCCATTGCTCTGTGACATATGTCCTCTTTTGTAGAATTTCCACTGCAAATGTCTTTCTAACTGTCCCTGGGAATGCAGTTTCTTCCCTTTTTTCTGTTATCTTCCTGTGATCAAAATCAGCATGTCTTTTCCCTATTCAGCCATCTTGGACCTCTGCCTAAGTAAAAGATTTCTCTATCCCTCATTGCATTTGAAGATTCCAGTTTTTGTAGCCCTCATATCCTTTTCCCTTGGCTGAATTGCCCTCTAACGGGGAAATTCAGAACATAACTTTGTGTGCTCTCTCCTGTTCCTAAATCACTCACTCCTAAGTGATTGGCTAGGAAGAAAGAAGCACCTAGTTTGTTAAAGGAGAAGGAACTTTTCTCCTTCTGATTGTTGCAAATAATTCTAAAAGAATTAAACAGGCAACAAAGTAGATCATGCTTTTCATGTATTCTCTAAGACTTCAGGGAAAAAATAGGAATATTCCCATGGTTTATAGGCTAACAACTCCCCCCCCCCAATAAAACCAAAAAGACAAATTAAGAAAAAAAGGGAAAGAAAAGAAATTTTCCTCTGAATGGGAAACTACCAAAATCAGTGCTGTGTCCTCATTTCTAGTATTATGCTGACAGGTGCTTATCCTGTGAAAACGGGAGGTCATGACAGGGAAGCTATAGGAAAGGAAGTGGAGTTAAGTCTATCTCAGCATAACCCTTGTAGTTTGTAGCTCTTGCACATTTTAATAGGTGTATACCACCCCCCAGCCAGGTTCCCTCTCCTAGAGAAGGTAGCACCTGGGTGCAATAGATACAATGTCAGTCACTTGGCAGTGTTCCTTGAGTTGGTTCTGAAGACAGCCTGTGCTAGAAGGTAACAAAGGATCTTATGTGTCTTGTGCCTTTTCCTCAGGTCCTTGCCCAAGGCTACTTATTACAAATATTTGAGTAATTCTAAACAGTGCATGATATCTGGGTTTTTCCTGAATGGGCTCAAGCATTGACTCATTCCTTGCCTTTCTGTTCTTGGTTATCCTACAAAACTGGGATGAGCAGGTTAGGTTGGGAAACAGATTCCTGGTTTTTTTTTTTTTCTGGAAATTATCCTAAAACTGTCTTAGGGCTCAGTAGTCACACACATCAAAACAAAATGTCACATGGATCAATTCCATGGAAAATTTTGTTTGAATCTTCATTTTTAGAAATATGAGCCAATTAGTTGTTTATTTGTGGAAAGTTCTTGGAAAAGCAAGAATAATGGGATGGGAGGAGATGGGGAAAGGATGGCAGGTGTGTCTGTGCTGCTTTTTCTGTTTTTTAAGTTCATGAGAAGACATAATCCAAGTCTTTTTATAGTGTGTTTATCTTCTGTGTGCTGTTTCTGCTGCTTTGATTAGAGAGTGCCTTTATGAAGAACTGATTTTGAGACAAGAGTCTGTTTAATGCCTGTAGGGTGAGTTCATTGTGGAAGGTGCTGGGTGTGGGACATTTTCTCTGCTATAGCCAGAAAACTAAAAATAAAATGAACATCTCTAAGTTGCTAGCCTTCTGGGTGAGAGTTTCACCTTTGTTTGACTTTCTGGCATCTATGGACAAATTCCTCTGATTTCCCTGAGCTATGGGCAACTCTTAGAAATAAGAACATACCTGTTTGGTCTCTGCAAAGTCTCTGCTAAGCAAGATAACTAAGGAAACTCAGGATACATGAATAAAAAGCATTTCCTTGGGAAATTCTGGAACTGAGGTGGAAGATCAGAAGTTTTTTTTTTTTTAATTTTATTGAACAAAATATAGCATAAATATTAAAGCCAAAATAACATGGTTCAAACCGTAGTTCCATCTGAACTGTTTTTCTGGAATACTCAGGAGTATTTGTAGGGGCTGGTGCTGTGGAGTAGTGGGTAAAGCCACCACCTCCAATGCCAACATCTCATATGTGCACTGGTTCCAGTCCTGGCTGCTCCACTTCGATCCAGCTCTCTGCTGTGGCCTGGGAAAGCAGTGGAAGATGGCTCAAGTGTGTGCGCCCCTGCACCTGTGTGGGAGACTTGGAAGAAGTACCTCGCTCCTGGCTTTGGTTTGGCACAGCTCCGGCCATTGCAGCCATCTGGGGAGTGAATCAATGGATAGAAGACCTCTCTCTCTCTCTCTCTCTCTCTCTGCCTTTCCTTCTCTCTCTGTAACTCCGACTTTCAAATAAATAATTAAATCTTTTTTAAAAAAAAAAAGAAGGAAGATTCAAAACAAACTGTAGAAATATTTTATTTTTTTAAAAAAGAAGCATTTGTGAATTTCTTTTGGAGTAAAGGGAATAAATATTTGAAATTAGCAGCTATAATAAAAATACATATGTGCAAAATAGAGCAAAAACTAATATGGTACAGTGAATACAGAAATAAGAGCAATTCATTCTACCCGTGGAGTTTGAGAGAACTCTAAAGAGGATATGGTATTTGAGTAAGATTCAAAAATGTTTCAGTAGGATGGGAATGGAGGTAGGGGAGCACTTGAAATTCAGGCAATGGCCTGAGCATCCTCAGGCAAGCAGGACAGGGCTTGCTCTTTGCTAATCCTTATTCCCACAGGCAATAACTACAAATAGAATAACTCCAAGGGTGGTCTCGTCAGACCTGACCTAACTGTCAAATATGCTGATCTGAAACAAGGAAGCTTCTTAGGAAGAAAATGACTCCTAGGAGTCCTCAAGCATAAGTCACAGCATTGACTGAAAAAGAACAGAGTTGGCCAGCACCACGGCTCAGTAGGCTAATCCTCCACCTGCAGCGCTGGCACACCGGGTTCTAGTCCCAGTTGGGGCGCCGGATTCTGTCCCGGTTGCCCCTCTTCCAGGCCAGCCCTCTGCTGTGGCCTGGGAGTGCAGTGGAGGATGGCCCAAGTACTTGGGCCCTGCACCCCATGGGAGACCAGGAGAAGCACCTGGCTCCTGCCATCAGATCTGAGCGGTGCGCCGGCCACAGCGCGCTGGCTGTGGCAGCCATTGGAGGGTGAACCAACAGCAAAGGAAGACCTTTCTCTCTGTCTCTCTCTCACTGTCCACTCTGCCTGTTCAAAAAAAAAAAAAAAAAAAAGAAGAAGAAGAAAAAATAGAGTTTATCTTGTCATGAAAATGGATTTTTCAGATTACTTGGAATCTCAGATGTTTCCTTTTATTCTAATTCAGAAAGCTTGGAAATAAAACATTCCTAGAATCTATTCCACCTGGAAAGAAATACGCCTTTGTGATTCAGAGTAACTGGGGACAGGAGTTGCGGTACAGTGGGTTAAACCTCCTCTGGGGATGCCCGTAACCTGTACCAGAGTGCTTGGGATTGAATCCACCCTTTGTTTCCAATCCAGCTTCCTGATAATGCACCTGGGAGGTAGCAGCTGATGATCTCATTTTCTGGGCTCCTGTCACCCGTGTGGGAGACCTGGGTGCTGGCTTTGGCCTAGTCCCAGCTGTTGTGGGCATTTGGGAGTGAGCCAGGTGATGGAAGATCTCTCTTTCACTGTCTCTGTCTCTCCCCACCTCTGTCTATCACTCTGTCTTTAAATAAATCTTTCCAAAAAGTGTTGAAAAGATTGTATGGTATGAGCTTAAAAATACAGTGCCCATGACTTACTATTTCTCTGCATTTTCAGCAGTGAGTATACCAAACCTTCAGCACTTAACATTTCACTTAAAACACAAGCCAGGCATTGATCTAGAAAAGACAATGTTGCTCTTACATGTAAATGGCCTTTAACAGCATTTGTTGGTTTATGCTTCTGCAACCGAAAAACCAAGAGACATTTTTTCGGCAAGTGAGAAATCGACCTTATGGTATCCAGATGTCCTTCTTGTTTGACAATGAATCCGTGTGAGCAATGCTTTTTCCTTTTTCATTTTGATAATATTCATCATCTGGATGTTGTCTTTGTGGAGACACAATCTCCTAAAGGTCTTCCAAAAATATCCAGTGAATCAAGGGAAGGGTGGGAAGACTGAGATGGTTTCTGGATTAACCATTTAACTCTGTCAGCACGTGTGTACTGCATTCTGGATCTGGGAGAAGCAGCGAGTGCATAAGCAAAGAGTGAGATGGAGGAGTTTAGGACATATGTGTTTACATACTCCTGGACACAGAGAAGAAACTGTTGACTTCCCACGGAGATGTTCAAAGTCCAACAAAGGGGAAAATGCAGTTGAAAGACAGTGCTAGCTGTTTGGATTCAGGTTCTCACTAGAGATCAATGACTACAATGAAATCCTAGATACCTCAGGTAGTCAGAAATAGGGTCTTACAGTTCATGGAAGTTGACCAGTTATGAAGCAGTTGAAATAATCATGTACATTTGTCACAATGACAAAAGCTGTTCTTTCTGTGGTGATTCAAAAGTAGTTTAGGTGGAGGATAATAGTATCCTGTATTGTCGCAGTTATCATTAGGAGCATTAAGATGTTATATACATTTTTTTGACAGGCAGAGTGGACAGTGAGAGAGAGAGAGACAGAGAGAAAGGTCTTCCTTTTTTGGTTAGTTCACCCTGCAATGGCCACTGTGGCCGGTGTGCTGCGGCCAGTGCACTGCGCTGATCCGAAGCCAGGAGCCAGGTGTTTCTCCTGGTCTCCCATGCAGGTGCAGGGCCCAAGCACTTGGGCCATCCTCCACTGCACTCCTGCGCCACAGCAGAGAGCTGGCCTGGAAGAGGGGCAACCAGGACAGAATCTGGCTCCCCGACCGGGACTAGAAACCTGGTGTGCCGGTGCTGAAAGGTGGAGGGTTAGCCTAGTGAGCAGTGGCGCCGGCCTTTTGTGGTCAGTTCTTTAAACCAGGACAAAAATCCCCAGAAACTTTGTAGTTTTGTTGTATACCACTTAAAAGGGGCATTTTAAATTTTTCCATCTCTGAGTTGGTGAAATTATACTACTAGCTTAAAGACTAAGAAATGATGAACAGGCAAACTTTGCACTTTGCAGAATACAGGCACTATCCTTACATTTTATATCAATAAAACCCAACCTCATTTGGAAACCACAGTAAAATATATAATCATTTTATTTTTAAGATTGATTTTATTTAATTGAAAGGCAGAGTGGAAAGAGAGGGGAGAGAGACAGAGAGAGAGAGACAGAGAGAGAGAGAGAGATCTTCTATCTGCTGGTTCACTCCCCAAATGGCCGCAATAGCCAGGGCTGAGCCAGATCAAAGTCAGGATCTTCATGTGGGTCTCACACATGGGTCCCCAAGCACTTTGATCATCTTCTGCTGCTTCCCCAGGCACATTAGCAGAGAGCTGGATCAGAAGTGGAGCAGCCGGGACTCAAACTGGCACATACATGGAATGCTGTTGAGACAGGTGGTGGCTTAACCTGCTTTGCCACAATGGCAACCCTAAGCTTTCACTTTAAAAAATATAACATTTGGTATTATGTTGGTGTAGCACTGTCATTCCTATTGATGGATTCCCAGGACTCCACTGCATAGAGAAGGCTTGAGGAGAGTGAAGAGAGAACCAAAACTAAGCAGGTGATATCTTACCAAGATGTGACTTGAAACAAATCTGTTTCCAGGCATCATGTTCTTTTTACTAAACCTGATATTTTCCCTTCCAGTCTTCATTTATTCAGTTTTTCAGCAGAGATCTGTAAAGTTTAGGAACTTTTCCAGTAGAGAAGGCCATGGGGAGCAAGTTTATGGAGTTATGAGACAGGCATCCTCTGTTTCCTATGCTGACTGGGGTTCTGGTGGTTAATCTCCCTCATTTCCTCTTCCTGCTTTTCCACACCACCACACCACCACCACCACCACCATCACCACCATCACCACCATCACCACCCTTCTTTTCTTTCTTTCTTTTTTTTGACAGGCAGAGTGGACAGTGAGAGACAGGGAGAAAGGTCTTCCTTTACCATTGGTTCACCCTCCAATGGCTACTGCGGCTAGTGCACCGTGCTGATCTGAAGCCAGGAGCAGGTGCTTCTCCTGGTCTCCCGTGCAGATGCAGGGGCCAAGTACTTAGGCCATCCTCCACTGCCTTTCCGGGCCACAGCAGAGAGCTGGCCTGGAAGAGGGGCAACCAGGACAGAATCCAGTGCCCCAACCGGGACTAGAACCTGGTGTGCAGGTGCTGCAGGTGGAGGATTAGCCTATTGAGCCGTGGCGCTGGCCAAACACCTTTATTTTCACATCTCATTAAATTCTTATTACATGTAGGGCAGAGACTATAGTAATAAGAGGAATAATTCTATGCCATTTCTCCCTTTCTTCATCTGAGTTAAAATTTATCTGGATATTGTTGACCAAAGAAGAGGGAAAATGCATTACACAAAGATAGATTTGTTAAATTTTAGTGCAGGAGCAGAAACTAGTTTGTTTTGCCCAAGGTGGCAGTAAATTTTATTCTTTAGCTCTCTCCCTCTCTCTCTAGGTAATCTATTTTTTTTCTTATTTCTTTACCCTTCCTATTTCTTCACTTTATCAGTTCTCCCCCAAATATCTAACCACAGAAATTCCACAGCAGCTGTTCTCTGGGACAAAACAACCCTCTGCCTTCCTGCTTGGGCGCTGCTGTTACATACCAGAGATGGACAAGCTGTGCCGGTCACCCTCTGGCCGAGGATTCAGTTAACCACCTTCACAGGCTTGCTTCCACTGGCTCCAGATGACCCTATGGCTTCAGAATTACAGAAAGATGGATTTGTTAAATTTTAGTGCAGGAGCAGAAACTAGTATATTTTGCCCATGGTGGCAGTAAATTCAACCCACTCTTTCTCTCTCTCACACACACAATCACTCTCAGCTGTATCAACAAATAGTACTTTAATTTTTAATTTTTATTTATTTATTTGACAGGTAGAGTTATAGACAGTGAGAGAGACAGAGAGAAAGGTCTTCCTTCTGTTGGTTCGCTCCCAAGTGGCCACTATAACCAGCACTTCACCGATCTGAAGCCAGGAGCCAGGTGCTTCTTCCTGGTCTCCCATGCAGGTGCAGAGGCCTGAGCACTTGGGCCATCCTCCACTGCCCTCCCAGGCCACAGCAGAGAGCTGGATGGGAAGAGGAGCAACTGGAACTAGAATCAAGGCACCCACATGCAATGCCAGCGCTACAGGGAGAGGATTAACCAAGTGAGCCACAGCGCCGGCCTCCCAATAGTGCTTTAATTTAAAAATCCAAAATCTGGGATCATAGTTTCTTAATTTAGGGAGTCTTAACCAATCAATATCAAACAAGAATAAGCAAGCTATGGATCCTCTCTGGATGCATAAATACATTTTCAGATATGGAATTGCCCTTCTGATCATTCTAAACAGTACTATTGATCCATGTTTAAAGACTGACATTGTTTAGGGAGTAGAAATTCCAATCCTCCAGGGAATCTCAGACAAGCTAACTACTGTAACAAGAACAGAAACAAAAGATACTTTGAATAACTAGGTTTTCTATGTAATTCAACAGCTTTGGCAATCCAGCCATTGAGCCAGTGTCATTCTCAGGGAGAGGTTCAGATTCTGGGGCGTGGCTGGGCTGTGACCCAGCACACCTCACCTCAGAACTGAAGCATTCATTCCTCGGGTTGCTGGGAGTGTCACAGCTGTGGCTCTCAGCTGATTCTCCACCAGGAACTGCTGTTGGCCAAGGGTGCTGCCATGCCAGGGTCATGCCCCCTCCCAAGGGCAGGTCACATCCAATGGCTGCCACGTGAGCCAGGGAATTCCCATATTCCAGGGAATGAAACAAACTTCTTCAGCAAGGTCCTTACGACTCTCCTTGCTTTGAAAGAACTAACTGCAGCTATTCCATCTCCAAACAATACGCAGAGGTGAGGTGTAGCTGTCCCACCAGACTTCCCAGTAGTACCTGTCGTTCCCCTCTTCCGTGACCAGCTCCTTTGGATGGGGGCATTTCAGTCAACAGGTTTGTGAAGGTGTCAGAGAATAGTCCCTCATTAATAAAAAAGATCTGTCATAAATTATAAGAGGATACTTTTATCATATGGACTTGGAATGATTTTCTTATCTAAACATTTCACTGCTACAAGTATGTGACATAAAAAGCACAGTCAGTTAAAAAATTCTTTGGGATAAAGACATTGGTTACATTGATATTATTGTATCCCTAACTTCCTTTTCATTTCTGAGAATTGAAAAATAATGTCCTAAATAAGGGCTACCATTTACCACAACATTATTATCTACCAGTAGTTTTGCCAAGTACTGTAGATGTATCTTCACATTTAGTCTTTGCAACATCCTTGTGAGAAATTGATATCACTGCTCCCATTTCAAAACCTAGCTAGGTTGAGCAATTTTCATAGGGTCACACAGCTACAGGTAGAGCTAAGGATTCTTTTTTAAAATGTATTCTTATTTGAGTAAGGAGAAAGAGAGAACTTGCTCTTATTATTGGTTCATTCCCCAAAAGCTCACAATGTCTGGGGCAGGAAGAGGCCACAACTAGGAGCTGGGAACTTAATTCAGGTCCCCTGTTCAGTGGCAGGGACCCAACTAGTTTATCCTTCACCTGCTGCTCCCTGCATTAGGAGGAAACTAGAGTGAGAGACAGAGCCAGGTATCCACCCAGGCACTCCAACATGGGCCAGGGGTGCTCTCATCAACATTCCTACCTGCTAGGCAACCTCTGGACCACAGAGCTAGGATTTAAGCCTCCACATATAAGATTTTTAGCCCATATTATTCATAAATTTGCTTAACTTCTCCTACCCCACGCATTCACTTTTTTAAGTGAAAATTTTTTGTCCAGAATTCCAAAGTTCTTTCACATCACGTTTTAGAATACCCCGCTGCCGCAGACGCCTGGGCTGGAGGCTGGCTGCAGGAACAGAGTACTCCAGTAGAGGCTGCCTTCACGTGCCCAGATTGCCTGCACTTGTCTCCATCAGCCTCATACCTAGAGCTCTGAATTTGTTCTGAAAACTCAGGAATTGTTGTCATTCCAGCTTAAATGTGACTGTACTTGTCACTTCATTCTGGTCCCTGAGTCCATAGCATATCAGCAAAACCAAGATTGTCTCAATTCCTTCACAAAACTTAAGTTATTCTGAATACTTGGTTGATTTCTTAGTTATTTGAATAGCTGGAGTTTTTAAAAATCATTTTCAATCACGAAGAATCCCCACTAGAATTTCAATAGCTGAACAGAAAAGTGAGAGGATTTTTGTAAAAAAAAATTTCTTTGAGATGCATAACATTATGCTACCTACATGTAATACAATGAAATACACAAATCTGAATTTTGGGGGAAAAATTCTTTTTTGATAGGCAGAGTTAGACAATGAGAGACAGAGAGAAAGGACTTCCTTCCATTGGTTCACCCCCCAAATGGCTGCTACGGCGGATGCTGTGCCAATCTGAAGCCAGGAGCCAGGTGCTTCCTCCCGGTCTCTCATGCAGGTACAAGGCCCAAGCACGTGGGCCATCTTCCACTGCCCTCCTGGGCCACAGCAGAGAGCTGGACTGGAAGCGGAGCAACCAGGACAGAACCGGCGCCCCAACCAGGACTAGAACCTAGAGTACTGGTGCCGCAGGAGGAGGATTAGCCTAGTGAGCTGCGACACTGGCCTGGAAAATTTATTTTTAAAAATATTTAGTTATTTGAAAGAGTTACGGGGTTGAGGTGGTGAAGAGATCTTCCATTTGTTGGTTCACTCCCAGTGGCTGTAGCAGCCAGGGCTGGGCCAGGCCAAAACCTGAAGCCAGGGGATTCCTCCAGGTCTCTCATGTGAGTGCAGGGGCCCAAGCACTTGAGCCATTTGCTTCTTTTTCCAGACCATTAGCAGGGAGCTGAGTTGGAAGTGGAGCAGCCAGAAATTGAACTGAGTGCCAGTGTTGCAGGCCACAGCTTTACCTGCCATGCCATAATACTGGCCCCAATTTTTGACAAAGTTAAGCATTCTAATTAAGGCATAAAACATTTACATGGAACATTTCCAACCAGCCTAGACAATTGCTTCATACCTCTTCCCAACTGAACACCTGGCCTCACCCCCAAATTTATTTAAAAGGCAGAGTGAAGGAGAGGAAGAGGCAGAGGGAGAGCAATTTTTCCGTTTGGTTTGTTCCCCAAGTGGCTTCGACAGCCAGGTCTGGGCCATGCCAAAGCCTGGATTGAGGAACTCTGTCCTGGTCTCCTAAGCACTTGAGCCATCAGCTGCTGCTTCCTGGGCTCATTATCAGGGGATTGGATTGAAAGCAATGATACCAGTGATCCAGCTCTCACTCTGATATTGGGTGTGAGTAGCCCAAGTGTGGTCCACCTGCTGTACTACCGTGCCTGCTCCTCTGCTCTGATTTTATACCCCCCAAATTAGCTTTGTCTATTTGTCTATTCTTGAAATTCACATCAATAGGATCTTACATCGTAGACTCTTTCACGCCTGGCTTCCTCACCCTGCCTTCAACACTCTTTCAGGTTTGTCTGTGTTCTTGCCAGTATCAGTAGTTTGCTAATTTGGGGGGGAGGTTGAGTCATATTCTATTGTATCACTGCATCACGACTTATTCATGTGTTTTCCCGTTGATGAGCATCATGTTGCTTTCAGGTTTTGACTGTTATGGATGAAGTTGCAACAACACTTTTATACACACTACTTGGTAGACATGTGTTTTCATTTACTTTGGGCAAACACTGAGGAAAGGAATTGCAAGATCTTAAGTAATGTTTTGAACTTTTTAAATTTTAACCATTAATGTGGGTGTGTAGAGGTATCTCATTGTGGTTTTAATTTGCATTTCTTTGATGATAAACAATGCTGAGAATATATATATATATTCGAATCTTTTGTCATTTTTGTCTTTTTCAAAAATGCTTAATTGTAGGAATCTTTATATAATCCGAATATAAATCCACCATCTGGGGGGGAGAGAGAGAGAGAGAGAGAGAGAGATATGTTCTATTTTATGTTATTTTACGTACTTTTATTTGAGAGTCAGGGAGATATAAGTCAGAGAGAGAGAGTGCGTACCAGTGAGCACAAGAGAGCTCTCATCCAGTGGTTCACTCCCCATCATCCGAGGCTGAAACCAGGATCCAGGAACTCAGTTCAAGTCTCCTATGTCAGTGGCAGAAACTCCTCCCAGGGTTTGCATTGGTGGAAAATTGGAGCCAGGATCTGGAGCCAGGAACTAAACTCAGCATTCCGATGTGGGATGAAGATGTCTTAACCACTTAGGCTACATACATGTCTGTGTTCTATTTTATATCTTCTCTTGACCTTTTTATCTTTCCTTTACCATTTTGCTTTATTCTCTGGTAGTTCTTCTGGGGACTATCATGCAGTTACACATGTGTGTGCTTGTGCATGTCTCTGCATGTGTATGACAATATATCTTGAATTAATGTTATGCAATTTTATATATAATGAGGATTACAACAGTGATAATAATTATGAATTTGACTTTCTTGTCCTTTTGGCTAATGCTTAAATATAATTTGCCACTATATGGATTGCAAACCTCAAAATATAAGGCCTGCGTTTCATCTCCAAGCATATGCCTTTAAAAGGAAATAAGAAAATACAGTGTTATGTATTTACCTACTCATTTATCATTTAATGCACATTTTATTTTTTAAAGCTTTTATTTAATGTGTGCAAATTTTATAGGTACAATTTTAGGAATATGGTGGTTCTTCCCCCATACCTGCCCTCCCACCCTCACTCCTGTCCCACCTCCTACTCCCTCTCCCATTCCATTCTTCATTAAGACATGTTTTTAATTAACTTTATATACAGAAGACCAACTCTATAAGTAAAGATTTCAACAACTTGAACATATAAAGTACTGTTTGAGAACAAGTTTTGCAGTTAATTCTCATAGTAGAACTCATTAAGGACAGAGGTCCTACATGGGGAGTAAGTGCACAGTTGTTAATTTAACAATTAACATTCTTTTTTTAAAAAAAATTTATTTATGTATTTGAAAGAGTTATACAGAGAGAGAGGCAGAGAGAGAGAGAGAGAGGTCTTCAGTCCACTGGTTCACTTCCCAATTGACCACAGCAGCCGGAGCTGCACCAATCCAAAGCCAGGAGCCAGGAGCTTCTTCCGGGTCTCCCACATGGGTTTAGGGGTCCAAGTACTTGGACCATCTTCTTCTGCTTTCCCGGGCCATAGCAGAGAGTTGGATTGGAAGTAGAGCAGCCGGGTCTTGAACCAGCACCCAATGGGATGCTGGCACTGAAGGCCAGGCATTAACCCACTGCATGACAGCGCTGGCCCCTTAACACTCTTATTTATTACATTAGTGATCACCTGAGGCTCTTCCCTTCCCATGAGCTGCCAAGGCTATGGAAGCCTTTTGAGTCCACAAACTCCGTCAGTATTTAGACAGGGCCATAAGCAAAATGGAAGCTCTCTCCTCCCTTCAAAGTATATCCTCCTTTGATGGCCTCTTCTTACCACTGGGGTCTCTCACTCACAGAGATCCTTCCTTTAGGACTTTTTTTTTTTGCCACTATGTCTTGGTTTCCCATGAAGGCATGTTTTAAACATTCCTACAGAGCCAGGCTACTGCTTTCCAGCTGGTACCATGTCACTTCAGCATGAAAAATTTGGGTTAGCATTTCTCACAGTGCGGGCTCGCTGGTCTTTAGTTTGTATGAAAATGTCTTCATTTCTCTTAGTTTTCAATAACCTTGCTATTGGGTAAGTAGAAGTTTACTGGGTAAACAGAATTCAAGATTGATAAGTTAAAAAAAAAAACCCAAATTGCCTTGTTTTCCCTGAAAAGTCTGCCATTAGTTTTGTTGCTGTACCTCTACATTTCGTTCTTATGTCTGTTTTCAGGATATTCTTTCTCTTGAGTTTTCAAAATTCATCAGTGTGTGCTTGTGATGTTCGATTAGTATTCCTTCTGCATTCCTCCTCTGAGACTCTGAGTCCAGATGTCTGCCTGCCTGATACTTTCCCATAGGCCTCTAGGACTGTGTGCAATGTCTTTCCAGTTATATCCCCTTTCGCCTGATCATTTCTTTTTCTTTTGATTAAAGATTTATTTATTTGAAAGTCAGAGTTACAGAGAGAGAGAGAGGAAGAGATGGAGATCTTGCATACACTGGTTCATTCCCCAGGTGGCTGCAATGGCCAGGGCTGAGCCAGGCTGAATACAGGAGCCAGGAGTTCCATCCAGGTCTCCCAAATGGGTGACAGGGGCCCACACACTTGGGCCACCTTCCTCTACCATTAGCAGGGAGCTGGATCGGAAATGGAGCAGACAGGATTCCGTCTGGCGCTTACATGGGATGCTGGCACCACAGACATCGGCTTTACCCACTACACCACAACTCCAGTCCCTGAGGTCACTTTTTTAAGTGTTAACTCCAACACCAGGGCCCACTCGGATCATTACTATGTTTCTTGAACATAAATCATATCATTTTATTTCTGTGTCTCATAAAGATTTGTTGAAAAGGTGATCATTTTAGACAATATGTTATAGCAAAACTCTGTACTCTGGCTTTTCCCCCACAAAGGTTGTTGTCAATTTGTTGTAGCTGCCATTGTTTTACTAAAGTTGTCTGGGCTTAATCTACAGAACCTATAATGGCAGGCAAGTTTCTTTATTCTTTTGTGTTAAATCCTTACTTCTATTTGGTGAGTCTGACTTCCTATGTCTGCTCAACTTAGTGGCTGTCTGGTGACTTCCGGGTCTCCCACATGGGTTCAGGAAGTCAAAGCCCTAAGTCAGCCATGCTTCCAGCTTCTGCTGCTGAGGCTATGTATGCACGGGGAACACCTTGAAGTGTGGACAGTTTTCAAGTCTCCCCTGGAGTTTGGTGTTTATTGGACCCTCACAAGTGTCTCCTCCTAGTCAGCCTGGGGTCTCACGCAAGCCCCCTGTGGGGCTCTCCCGTCTAGGATCTCCTATTAAATGGCTGGCTGCTCTGCTAGCTTGATACTCCTCTGGTCCTGAGGAGCATCCTCATGCTGCCAGAGTTGGCTCTTTCAGTCTCGAGTCTCTCACTGACGTCACAGAGCATGGGTGAGCCCGTCCAGCCATGAAGCTGCTGGTATCATGGCCAGTTCTGCCTTGGAAGAAACTGGGCCAGGCTGGAGGCCTTGAGGTAGTAGCTCCCAGCAACAATGTCACCAAGTCCCGTTGATTAGCTTTCCTTGAATAAATTATTGCCAACTGTCTCCCCCTACCCTTTGGTTAGTTTTCAAGGCTCCAAAATAGTTAGTTTTGACAACTC
The DNA here is from genome assembly GCA_949820135.1 of Sylvilagus floridanus. NCBI lineage: Eukaryota > Metazoa > Chordata > Mammalia > Lagomorpha > Leporidae > Sylvilagus > Sylvilagus floridanus. The sequence continues at coordinate 47,790,047 of OX463239.1, read as the reverse complement.
TACCCAATTGTATGGTTTTTACAGGGATAAATGTTGATTTCTTTATCCTGGTGAGAAATCTTGCTCTGAAAGATAGAAACTGACACAGAAAAAAAAAAAAAAAAGCCACAAAATACTAAGACTATAGCATGCAGAGGCCATCAAGAACAGAATTCCCAGTAAACTGTAACCCAGAGCCAGGCTGCTGGGTTCTTGTTTCAAGGAACTATAAACATTCCTGGAAACCTGACCCAAGTTTTTTAATTAACCAATTCACAGATGAAACAAGTTATTTTTTTAAACTTTTATTTAATGAATATAAATTTCCAAAGTACAGCTTATGGATTACAATGGCTCCCCCCCCCCATGACTTCCCTCCCACCTGCAACCCTCCCCTTTCCCACTCCCTCTCCCATTCAATTCACATCAAGTTTCATTTTCAATTCTCTTTATATATAGATCAGTTTAGTATATATTAAGTAAAGAGTTTATCAGTTTGCACCCACATAGAAACACAAAGTGAAAAATTCTGTTTGAGTACTAGCTATAGCATTAAATCACAATGTACAGCACATTAAGGACAGAGATCCTACATGAGGAGTAAATGCACAGTGACTCCTGTTGTTGACTTAACAAATTGACACTCTTGTTTATGGCATCAGTAATCTCCCTAGGCTCTTGTCATGAGTTGCCAAAGCTATGGAAGCCTTTTGAGTTCACCGACTCTGATCATATTTAGACAAGGTCATAGTCAGAGTGGAAGTTCTCTCCTCCCTTCAGAGAAAGGTACCTCCTTCTTTGATGACCTGTTCTTTCCACTGGGATCTCACTCGCAGAGATCTTTCATTTAGGTCATTTTTTTTTTTTTTCCAGAGTGTCTTGGCTTTCCATGCCTGAAATACTCTCATGGGCTTTTCAGCCAGATCTGAATGCCTTAAGGGCTGATTCTGAGGCCAGAGTGCTGTTTAGACCACTTGCCATTCTATGAGTCTGCTGTGTATCTTGCTTCCCATGTTGGATCATTCTCTCCCTTTTTGATCCTATCAGTTAGTATTAGCAGACACTAGTCTTGTTTATGTGATCCCTTTGACTCTCTTAGTCCTATCATTATGATCAATTGTGAACAGAAATTGATCACTTGGACTAGTGAGATGGCATTGGTACATGCCACCTTGATGGGATTGTATTGGAATCCCCTGGTATGTTTCTAACTCCACCATTTGGGGCAAGTCCGATTGAGCATGTCCCAAATTTTACATTTTCTCCCTCTCTTATTCCCACTCTTATATTTAACAGGGATCACTTTTCAGTGAAGTTTCAACACTTAAGAATAACTGTGTGTTAATTACAGAATTCAACCAATAGTATTAAGTAGGACAAACAAAAAAATACTAAGAGGGATAACGTATTAAGTTGTTCATCAACAGTCAGGGCAACAAGTTTAGTAACATCCATAATTGTGTCCTGGGCATTAAGTGTCAGTGGTAAAGTATTCACACACACCCACACACGCACACACACAAACACGCACACCTTTGTCAATTTGTTACCTGTCCCAGAAAACCTTGAGACCCTAGAAGATCGTTAATATCAACACTTGCTTTGATTCTTCCTTTAGTGATAGTTGGTGTGCTCCTACAGGTGTCTATTCCACAGCAGTGCCCTGCTCCTTGCCGTCTTGTTCTTTATGATGTTAGGAATGCCTTCTTTATGATGTTAGAAGTTGCCTTTTCCCTCCTCTGCTTCTAAGCTCTGAAACCTTTCCTAGGACTTCATCTGCCTTTCACTGGAATCCAAGCTCTTTCCTTCCATAAGAAGTGAGGAGAAGCGGTCAGCATAGGGGACTCATCGCTTTTCCACCATAGTCATGCGGGTAGAGCCCAGCCTTGCCCACCCGTGTGATGAAAGGAGTTTAGGGACCTCTGGAGGCCCTGTCCCTAAGGGGACAGAAGGGAAAGGGTACTCCTAAGCCCCAGGGCGGTGACCCTGACATCCCTCCATCAACTTGCAGCTCCCTGCTCACCTTTATCCAGGCTCTGGCAATAGATTTGAGTGCCACAGGCCCTCTGACCAGTGTGGAGATCTCCCACAGCAGGAGGACCTCCCGCTGGAAGCCTGGCATGTCTCAGGACTGTACCCAGGTCAAAGGGGCAGGGGAGGAAGGCAGGAGTACAAGTGATCCCCAAGCATTGCCTCCCGTGCAGAGCTGCCCAGCGACCTGTCTCATGATCCATGATCTGCTGGCAGCTTCCCTTGGCCCCTGATCGTCTCTCCTGTGCCTGGGCCTCCAGGACTGAACTAAGAAAGCTTCACTTTTTGTTGTTGCCTGTGTGTGTTTTTTCCTCCTGCTCTGGATTCCAGCCTGGGGTGTAGGGCATTTCTTCTTCAGTTATTTATCCCTTTATAATGTACTTCCCTCCTCAGGCCTCTGCAGGTCCAGCTTTTAATGCAATGCAAGGTGTTCATCAGGTCAATTTTAGTCACATTCCAAACAGGACTTCAACCATTCTGGTAATTCTCTAACAACGTTTCGCAATCATAGCTTCTCGCTTCTCAGTAATAGCTTCTCCGTGGAGAGGGGGCTGTCAGCAAATCCTGGTGCCCAAGCTGCACTTACCACCAATGAAATCAGCATCCCTGGTGATGCGTTCCAGGTATCGGTGCTGAGAAACAATGTTCTCATGGAAAGTCATACCTTTACGTAGCTCACTAATATTTGTCTTCACTTTTTCTATCTTAAACCAACACTTACCACACCCTTGAGGGAAACATTGGGATATTAACTGGCAGAAAGTATAGCAGTATAGAAACTGAATTATATCATGGTCTGGACTGCCGTGTGTAAATATTTCTGAGGTCATGCTGGCAGTGCCCTGTATTTGCCGAATGCTTTTGTGGCTGACTGCTGAAAAGAGACTTGCTTCCCAAGAGCAAATAAGAACCAACCAACCAACCTGTAGATATGAAGGTTGTCAGATTTCAAAGACTGCAGCCCTATTATGTGAAAAGCAGTGACACAGTTATTTCAAATATTTACCTTCACCTCGTCCCCAGGAGTCTTTGTTCTCATTTAAGCACATGATGACCATTGAGTTCTTTTGAAAGGGAAAAAGGAAAGTAGTAAATCTTTCACTCCCTTTTTCATAGCAATCATGAAACTTTCCAACTTCTTTCAGAAATTTAGATTCCCTCTTCCTGCTTTTTGAGATGACATTGACTGCCTCTACACAAGGCTACTCCATTCATTTCTTCAGTCTGAGTAACAGGTGTGGCTATCATTAATTAGGCCGTGGAGAGAAAGTTGATGAAAAGTCAGCAAATATTTGCTACAAATATGTGTTAGATCACAGACTTTCACAAGTCAGTGGTTGGGTGTTCTCCTTTTAATGAGAAATGAGTGGAGGAGGGAAGATGAGTTTTAAGGCTCTAGTGTCTAACAAAGTGCTTGTGGGCAAGATGAGAGCCATGACCAGTTACTGGAAGTCTCAAAACCTAGGTTCCTTAGAGCTCTTCTCTATTTTTATGGCGGATGGTATGGGAGAGGGTGTCAGCATTCAAGAAGTATTATCTAGCACAAGAAAGGGAAGATACAAGAATGTGTCAAACAATTTCCTTTAGGATTATTTTGAATTGGATAAAGTATTATTTTCCTTGTTTTGTAAAGGAAAGATGCACAGTTATTTTAATAAGCATAAAATCTTATTCTTGAGACAAGGATTTAATAACTTCTGAGGGTCCCTACTTGTGTAAGATACATTCATGGGGCTGGCGCTGTGGCATAGTGGGCTAAGCTTCCACCTGCAGCACTGGCATCCCATATGGGCACCAGTTCAAGTCCCAGCTCCTCATCTTCCAACCCAGCTCTCTTCTGTGGCCTGAGAAGGCAGTGGAAGATGGCTCAAGTGCTTGGACCCCTGTACCCATACAGGATACCTAGAAAAAGCTCCTGGCTTCTGGCTTTGGATCGACCCAGCTCCAGACATTGGGACCATTTGGGGAGTGAAACAGCGGATGGAAGACTTTTCTCTTTGTCTCTCCCTCTCTCTGTCTGTAACTCTACTGCTCAAATAAATAAATAAAATATTAAAAGATATATTCACATATTTAAAAGAAAAGCATTTAAGTCTGTTTGTTTTGAGATTCAATACCTGTTCCAAGATTCCTTTGAGTACAAGCCTGCCAGCTATGTTTCTGAATGCATTGGAAATGAGAAATGATAATTTGAAATAGAAGGGGATCTGTACATAGCATGTGGATTGTGCACTGCCAGAGCCAAGAGTCTCTATTCTGGAGACTTTATGGTGAGCAGTGTTCCCTGGACCTGTGGGACCTGTGAACTTAAGCATCCCTGGGAAGCAGGCTCTAACTTCTTCATGCCCACCATGGCAGTGGAGAGTCATGGATGGCACTCTCCATCCCTGCCCACACTCTTCAGTTGGTTGTGTATTCAAGGTTATTTAATGAGTTTAAAAATTAATTATCTAATTAATTTACCTGATATACATAGAGGACCACACACACACACACCTACACACACACACACAGAGTGAGAGGAAGGGAGAAAGTGAGAGCTCCTATGCACTGATTCAGTCTCCAAATGTGCATATTGGTTTGGGTTGGTCAGAATGGGATCCAGGAACTAAATTCAGGTTTCCTGTATGGGTGACAGGAACCCATCACTTGAGCCATCATTGCTACCTTCTAAGGTCTGGAGGTTCCAGGAAGCTGGGGTCAAGAGCCAGAGCCAGGTATCAAACCAGGTACTCCAATGTGAGACATGGACAACTTAGCCATGTCTTAACTTCTGGGCCTAACACCAACCCCAGTGATTTTTATTTTTTATTTTGTTAAGATGTATTTTATTTATTTGAAAGAGTTACAGAGATAGAGACAAAGAGAGAGGTCTTCCATCTGCTAGTTTACTCCCCAGATGGTTGCAATGGCCGGAGATGTGCTGATCCAAAGCCAGGAGCCAGGAGCTTACTCCAGGTCTCTCACATGGGTGCAGGCGCCCAAGGACTTGGGCCATCTTTTACTGCTATCTCAGGCCATAGCAGAGTTGGATTGGAAGAGGAGCGGCTGGTACTAGAACTGGTGCCTCAGACCAGGGCTTTAATCTGCTGCACCACAGCGCTGGCTTCCCAATGATTTTATTTTTGAAATCTTGTCTATATAAAGCTAAGTTCATCCACTTTGGGAGAGACAGCACAAATATTGGAAGGATATCCGATGGTCTAGTAAAACCGATACTCTTGGTAGAGCCCAGGAGAAGGGTCCAGAATATTCTGGATTGCATCTGTCTTCTTAAGGAACATGGTTGACAAGGGCGTCTCTGGGTTTATGTTCATTGACTCACCTGGTGATTTGTGTTATTCATTGAATCTGAGATGCAGTACAGCTTTCTGCATATCTAATAGGCCCCCTGGTGGTACTGATGCTGATTGTCCAAAGACCACACTTAGCAGTGAGATTCAGGGTGTGGTACAGATGCTTATGGAACGAGGGTGGCCCAGGAAGGTTCAGTGTGGGAAGAAGCAGTATGCAGTGGAAATAGTTTTCACATGAGTTTAGAGCCAGCCGGGGTCCCCACATAGACTTGACAATGAGTCATGGTCACTATACACCCAGTCTCACACTTCCCATTAGGAGACGCTCCCTCAGGATGTGCCCACGCTGAAGCCTCAGGAATACCATGCCTTTCCCATCAGAACACCAGTGAGGAAGCTCATGACTTTCCCAGCAGCGAAGAGACAGGAAAAGCTGAATGCTGTGTTGATTTTGTCTTTTTCTTCTATCAACCGCATGGCATATTGGAAGGTGAATCTGGAGTTCATTCCACTCCTTTCAGCTCAATGGGTGTTTTTTGCATGTCTGTTGTTAGGCCCAACACTGTGCAAGGCCTGTGGTCCCTGCTGTCCATGGGTTTACTATGTTATTAGAACAAAACAAGCAACTTAAGAAGAAGATGAGAGAGCAGGGATATAATTACATGCTAAATTGAATATATTCAAGTGCCAAACCATGACACAAGGAGTAAGTGCTGTGAAAAGTCAGGGGGTGTTTAGATGTTGGCTTAGCTCCCTGTAACCAGAATCAGTTTCTAAATTGAGGGCTCTATTGTTTTGCATGGGGTTTTAGAGATCTTGTGGATACAGAATTGGGAGCTACTGGGTGGGAAAAGGAAAGGCAGAAATACGAGTCATTGTTGCAGGCAGTAAGAGCCCCACTCAAATGCAAACCACAGCCTCTATCCCAGACCTCTCTGTCCCTGTAGTGAATGAAGCATTTCTTTAAATGACACCACCACTAGATAATGAGATCATTGCTGCACTGTGCTAGGTTTGACGGGACACTCCCTTAGCTTGTAGGGGATTTGGATCTAAAGTGAGTTCTTTCCATAGAAGATGAATAATAATGGGTCCTAATGGGAAAGGCTATCTTTGGGATCTCAGGGCAGATACCTTATAGTTTATAGATGGGGCAGACAAAAAGAGAAAGGGCTGGGAAAGGCTCTGGTAGGCAAAGAGAGAATCCCTATCTTTTATCTTGTCCATGAAAGCTCTGTGGGAGAATAATGCAATTCAGTACTTATATAAGCACTGTAAACTCTTTTGTAAATATCAGCTGGTAAAGTCAGAGGACATCCCTGGAGGGCAAGTGCGCCTTGGTCTTCTCCTATTTCTGAGAATGATTGTGGGCACAGAGCCGATATGTGTATGGCATGAAACACTCATGCATCCATTGGCCTGCCCAACTGAGTACAGTACTATCTCAACATGGCACAATCTATCATGTGGCTTAGCTGTCTCCTGCAGGAATCAAATTCCCACTGTCAAGAACAAATATCTGGGGCTGGCACTGCAGCATAGTGAGCTAAACCTCTGCCTGCAGGGTCGGCATCCTGTATGGGCACCAGTTTGTGTCCCGGCTACTCCTCTTCTGATTCAGCTATCTCCTGTGGCCCACAAAAGCAGTAGAAGATGGCCCAAATGCTTGGGCCCCTGTACCTATGTGGGAGACCAATAGTAAGCACCTGGCTTTGGATTGACCCAGCTCTGGCCTTTGCAGACATTTGGGGAGCAAACCAGTGGATGGAAGACCTCTCTCTCTGTTTCTCCCACTCTATCTTTAACTCTACCTCTCAAATAAATAAATAAATAAAGTATTAAAAAAATATCAGGGCCAGTGTTGTGGCATAGTGTATAAAGCTTCCACCTGCATCATGGGCATTGCATATGGGCACCAGTTTGAGTCCCGGCTGCTCCAGTTCTGATTCAGCTCCCTGCTAATGTGCCTGGGAAAGCAGCAGCGGATGGCCCAGGTGTCTAGGCCCTTGCCACACACCATGTGGGAGACCTGAAAGAAGCTCCTGGCTTCTGACCAGCCCAGCTTCAGCCATTGAGGCCATTTTGGGAGTGAACCAGAGGATGGAAGATTGCTAGCTCTTTGTCTCTGTCTCTCTCTGCCTTTCAGATAAATAAATAAAAACTCTCAAAAAACAAATAAACAAGCATCAGTTTCTCTGAGTTGCCTATGCTAAACCCTCCTTCCAGCTGGGTTTGGGGGAAAAGATGGTGTTTCCTTTCCTCCCTCAGAGCTTTTCTCCTTTTTCCTCCATGACCTATTTGTATGCTTTCCTCACCAAGGAGTCCACAGTCATAGGCTGTCTAATGGAATATTTCCTGTGTGGGTTCTCCATATGGAGTCTGTTCCATGCTCACTTTGGTATCTGAGTCCTGTTGTGATGGGGCCTCAGGCTAGATCCAGGCAACAGAATGCTCCTGTAGACTTGGATGACGTCAGCAGCTGTTTTCCATTCATGGAAAAATGCTGGTAGGGGTCTGCCAAAGTTCACCTACAGGCTGGTCTTGAAATAAATCCTTTGCCTTTCTTTGCTGGTCTTAATTTCACTGTCACGAGCACTTGCGATTTGGTATAAATAGGCAGGCAGCTAGTTAGTTCTGTGGAACCAGAAGTCACAAGCCTCTGCCCTGCCCCATGCCCCACCTACTTGTCAATCAAAGCACCCATCTTTCCCATGATGCATCTGTTGTATGCAGGATCTGGGCACATAGGAAATAAAAGGAGGTGAAAGACAAGAGAGCTCTATTTCCACCTTGGACCTTGCTTGGGGGTACTGCACCTGTATTTTTGGCACTGAATGTAGTTTTCCACTCTTCTGCCCTCCTATTCTTGGACAGAACTTCATAACCACAGGTACTGTGTTGGGCTTCTCCTTTCTCTCTAGTTCATGGGCAACTCTTTGGCCCATATTGCCTATTTCTCTGTGTCGGGCAGCCCCCGACCCTTGCTTGTGAATGTATCTTTATTCCCCATTGCCAAATAAACTTTATTTCTCTCTGTGCAATGTGCCAGTATTTCTATCTCTGCAGGAGACAAGAATCTGGGTTAAAAATTTAAGAATTCATTGCCCACATCATTTGGAGTTCCAGTAGTTCCCAAATGGCTCATAGTTCAAATCTGGTCCATAGATGCACTTTCTTTAACTGGCTTTGTAGTTTGTAAAAATTTGAATTACTTTTTAATATTAAAATTATTATCATTTTATTTGAAAGGAGACAGAGATTTAATTCAAAGGTAGAGAGAGGGACGGTGGGAGAGAGTGATGTTCATCTGTGGTTCACTCCCCAAATGTCTGCAAGAGCAGGGGCTTGGCCAGGCTGAAAGCAGGAGCTGGGGACTCCATCCGGGTACCCATCATAGATGGCAGGGACCCTGCACTGGAGCCACTGCCTGCTCCCTCCCAGAGTGCTCATTAGGAGGAAGCTGGAATCAGATGTGGAGCTGGGAATGAAATGAGGCACTGCTATATGGGATGTGGGCATCTTGGGAGTGTCTTAACTGCTACACCAAATGCCCACCACTAACCTTTTTAATGTATGTATTTCCATGTTTTAAATGATCTATTTCTGGTTTGAAAGAACTGTGAGGCTCTGTAAAGCCTGGGCTATGCTCCAGCTTGGGGACATTAATGGAAGCTGAGCCATAATTGTGTCCTCCTCACTTTGTGCCTGTCCCTCAGCACTCATTCACTTTACCAGCTCAGGCTTTGGCATCTGCACTTTTTACCTTGGTTACTCACCAATACAGCCTGCATTTACTTCATCTTGATTTCGTGGGTGGCATGCCTAATGTAGGCAAGAGGTCAAGATTGGGTTGGGCAGGGGTCATTTAGGAAAAGTAGAGTCCCTGATTGATTTTGGGATAGCTTATACATGTTCCAAATGGAGGCCTAGAAATAATCTATGAGTGCTTGTGACATCATCTTTGAAGAAAGACTAAGTTTCTTTTTCCCCCCCATTTTATCACAGTCCTGTACTTTGGTACAATAAGTAAATAAATTCCTAGAAAAACAGAAAAAAGACATGTAAAAACAAAACTTTATTACTAGCTTTTACAAACATAAAGTTTATTTTAATGCACATAATCGGAGTAAATATAAGAAAAAGAAAATACTTATATAACCTATGTTGTGCTTCACACACATAGGAACAACAGACTATCTAATTTACAACTTTAGAATGTTGTGGTTAATTTTTACCTTGCACAGACAAACATTACCGATATCTAATCCATAAACCTAGGGAATCACTATGCATTCTTAAGTTTTATCTCTCTCCACTTACAAATAAATGAAGTTATGAGAGGGAGCAAATTCCCATATTGAACACTTAAATGCACATTATATTTTTTAAGTTTTTTAAAAAATTATTTAATAGAATTACAGACAGAGACAGAGAGAGAGAGAAAGATCTTTCATCTGCTGATTCACTTCCTACTTGGCCAGCGGAGCTGGGTGAATCTGAAACCAGGAGTCGGGAGCTTCTTTCAGGTCTCTCACGAAGACGCAGCGGCACAAGGACTTGGGCCATCTTCTACTGCTTTCCCAGGCCACAGCGGAGAGCTAGATTGGAAGTGGAGCAGCCAGGACGCGAACCGGCACCCATATGGGATGCCAACGCCTTAGGTGGTGGCTTAGCCCGCAAAGACGCAGTGTGGGCTCCTAAATGCACAATTTTCATGAGTACCATATATATCCATATTTGAGGTTTCTAATGCAATAACTAAGTATACTTTCGCTTGTTAATTAATGTACTTTAGTCAAATTGATGATGACACCTTTCATGTGGAGGATGTTTCTTGGGTTTGTTCAGTAACATTCACATTAGAGAATCGGGGCTTACAGAACTATCTGATGTTAATGGGAGATGAAATTTTATGTAACATCAACAATCTCACGATGTTCATTAAGAAGAAAACATTTTACCAAAGTGCAGATGTGATACAGTGATTCCAAAATGCATCTTTTACCCCTAGCAATAGCAAATTTGAACAATTTATTCCTTAAAGTTAGTTAAATTAGTTAAAGAAGTAGATTCTTAGGATAGGAAGTTAATTCCAAACTTTCTACAAGATTCCTAATTATATGGTAATAACTTTGGAACTGTGTGATTTTAAGATTTTCACCTACTTCAATATCATTATTGTTGTTATGAGAGTATCAACATTCTCATGTAGAAGCTGTATTTGTCCAGCCCTCTAATGTTTTTCCCTTTGATCTTATCTGCCTTTGAAAATATGCCACATCTTTTGTTTGCATGGAAATATTAAGATTCTTAAAAATATCATAGTTACCAAACAAATAAGCATGACAGCCTAATTCATAGCTTTGGAATGTGGAGGCTAGTTATCTTGAAGAAACACAATAGGTTTATTCAGTATTCATGTATTACTGATAGAATATATTAAGCCAAATAAAAAGACTGATCTCAAATTTAGTGCCTTAGATTATGTGTAAGTTATAAGTCAAACCAAATGCAGTTTTTAGTTCAACTAAAATCTCTGGTTTTGTTTTGCAGCTAGACTTTCTTAATAAAAGAAGCAGTACATTGATTTACACTGTGGCAGAGCTATTCCAGAATATTCTGATATTGTAGCTGTTCCATCAGAGTATACTCCTAAAATTCAAATGCTATATCCTCTGTATGGTTATAGCCGATTGTGTGCTTGAAAATGAAACTTAGGAAACAAGTACTTCCTTTGTATCATTATCATGTTCAAAGTGCACTTGTTTGAAAGGAATTGACTATTTAGCAACGTTTGTGTATCTGGCTCGATGCAATGAAAATCACATTATTAGCTTTGCTTTGTGAGTTCCTGTGTAGCACTGTTGTGTGTTTTTGCTGGGAAACGCAGTTTGGCTGCCTTTTTGATGGGATTGTCTTAATGGTCACAAGCAGATGTCTTGGATACAGTATCTGAATATTTCAGCAAATGTATGTGAGTCATTAGATACAGTAATGCAAAATGTTATTTTATAAGAAGCCCACAAAACACATTTATTTATGGTGACTGCTTAATCCTCTTTTACAATAATTATAATTTTGGTTTTAAATTACGTCTTATGATTTGGAGGTTAATATTCCTCAGGTTTCAGTGGTTTCATTGATTCATTGGCCAACACATCTCTTCAGATACCACCCACACTGCTGCATTAGCACTTAGGGATCATTCATGGCTACGAAACTGAACTCAGTGATTGCAGGTCATGCATTCGAGTAAAACTAGTGCAGATTTTTGGCTTCCATTTCTTTGTAATCTTGTATATTGTCATCATTAATTACCATTCCGGTTGAAATCAGGATGGATTGGTCTTCTGATGAAATTGGTCAGTAAAGTGTTTTCTATCTGTAAATTGTAGCTAAAACTAATTTCAGTTTTCTAGCATTGATAATAATGTTAAAATAGATTTTTAACAGGCTTGATTAAAATTAAGACTTCATAAGAATAAAAGATTACATATATGTGTGGTTTTTACACATTCTCAGTCTTAAGTGCTTATGGGTGACAGCTGAAAAAGTAACCTCAAAAGTCACACTTTGTGAGCTCCTGTAATGTGTAACTAGTAGGCAGCCTGTGTTCCATGTGATTCATTGGGAACCTGCAACAAAGCCCATGCTGTTACAACAGGATAAACTGGGAAATGTGGAATGGCTATAAGACTATCTAAATGCTTACTCTCAAATGCTGCAATTATCTTGTCATAGAACCATAATGAAATAGTTTGTGGATTGTCACTGGTCCATGGATGATGTTTTGCATAGCTCTAAAGTAGAGTCCTTCCACAAGACCCTAGGGAACCATAATAAATTCCCTAACATTTGCTGAGAGATGCTGGATTGATGAATTACTCCCTCAGTCAGAGGCTGAGTTTAGACCATAGATTTGGCCATGAGTATCAAATTCATGCAACTCACATGAGAAAGCAACTATTTTCTTTTTTTATATTTGTATATAACATTAAAAATTGCTTTTAATTTTTAAAAGCTTTTATTTAATGAATATAAATTTCCAAAGTACAGCTTATGGATTACAATGCCCCTCCCCATAACTTCCCTCCCACCCACAACCCTCCCCTTTCCCTCTCCCTCTCCCCTTTCATTTACATCAAGATTCATTTTCAATTCTCTTTATATACAGAAGATCAGTTTAGTATATATTAAGTAAAGATTTCAACAGTTTGCCCTCACATAGCAACACAAAGTGAAAAATAGTGTTGGAGTACTAGTTATAGCATTAAATCACAATGTACAGCACATTAAGGACAGAGATCCTACATGATATTTTTTAAATAATTGATTAATTTTCTATGCAATTTCCCATTTAACACCAAGGTTTTTTTTTTTCATTTTCAATTATCTTTATATACAGAAGATTGATTCAGTATATACTAAGTAAAGATTTCATCAGTTTGCACCCACATAGAGACACAAAGTGTAAAAATACTGTTTCAGTACTAGTTATAGCATTACTTCACATTAGACAACACATTAAGGACAAATTACTTTTAATTTTTAACTAGTTTTTAACATATTCAGTGTGGCTTTTAGATATAATTCTAGCAACATAATGCTATTCCCTTCCTCCCTCCCATCCTCCCTTTTTTTTTTTTTTTTTTTTTGGTCTTAGAGATAACATTTTGGGGGGCTTGGCCATTTATTTATTTTTTAATTTTTAATTTTCTATTTTGAATACAAACTTCATGCATTTCATAAATACAACTTTAGGAATATAGTGATTCTTCCTACCATATCTGCCCTCCCACCCATTCTCCCATCACTTCTCCTCCATCTTCCATTCCCATCTCCACTAAGATTCATTTTCAGTTAACTTTATACACAGCAGGCCAATTCTATACTAAGTAAAGATTTCAACAATTTTCAAGCAGAAGGAAAAAAAAACACAAGTGAAAATAAACCTGTTCCTCAACAGTTGAGACAAGGCTATTCAAAGTCAATGCATCTTGAAGTTAATTTAACTTTTTTTAACTTAATTAACTTTAAAGAAGCACACAAGAATGATACATCTTTTTGGAGTATTTAGACATAGTTATAATACAACTCTTTGAGGACAGAGATCCTGCATAGGAAGTTAGTGCACAGAGACTCTTGTTGTTAATTTAACAATTAACACTCTTATGTGTGACATTAGTGATCACCCGAGGCATTTGACAAGAACTGCCTAAGCTACGGAAGTCTCCATCAGTATTTAGACAAGGCCATAAGCAAAGTGGAAGTCATCTCCTCCCTTCAGAGAAAAGTTCTTCCTTCTTTGATGACCACTTCTTTCCACTGGGGTCTCATCTACAGAGGTCCTTCATGTAGGACATTTTTTGCCACAGTGTCTTGGTTTTCCATGCCTGAAATGCTCTTGTGGGCTTTTCAGCCAGACCAGAATGCCTTAAGGGCTAATTGTGAGGTCACAGTGCTATTTAAAGTGATTATCATTCTATTAGTCTGCTATGTGGACTGCTTCCCATGTTGGAGCATTCACTCCTGTTTAATTCTATCTATTATTATTACTAGATATTCAATTCTATCCATATGATCACTTTAACACTTAATATGATATTTTTACCACCCTGCCTAAGGGGATTTGGGGCTACATGGCACGTCTTTAATTGTATCCTTAGAAGACCATAAGAAGGTATACAGAACTATATAGCTTTATGGTTACAAACTTTATACACTTCATAATTACAACTTTAGGAATATGGTGATTATTCCCACTATGCCTGACCTCCCACCAAAGTCCCACCCCTTTTCCTCCACTCTCTCTTATTCCCACTCTTATTTTTTACTGAGATCTATTTTCAAATGACTTTATACACATATGTTTAACTCTGTGTTAAGTAAATAGTTCAACAAATTGTGTGTGTGTGTGTGTGTGTGTGTGTGTATATATATATATATATAGTGTTCATCAACAGTCAAGACAAAGGCTGTCCAAGTCATTGCTTCTCAGTGTCAATTTCACGTCTACAGATTGCCTTTTCAGTTCTCTATTAGCTCTCACAGGTCAGGAAGAACATTTGTTTCTTTGGGACTGGCTTGTTTCACTAAGTATGGTGTTTTCCAGATCCATCCTTTTTTTTTTTTTTAGTAAATAACATGATTTTTTTTAACTCTGTGTAGGATTCCATAGTGTACATATCTCATAATTTTTTTATCTGGTCTTTGGTTGATGGGCATTTGAGCTGATTCCATGCCAGAACTATTGTGACTTAAGCTGCAATAAACATGGGGTTGCAGATAACTCTTTCATAGGCTGATTTCATTTCCCTTGGGTAAATTCCCAGAAGTGGGATGGCTGGATCATATGGTAAGTCTGCATTCAGATTTCTGAGGTATCTCCACACTGTCTTCCATAGTGGCTTTACCAGTTTACATTCCCACCAACAGTGGTTTAGGGTACCTTTTCCCCCACATCCTCTCCAGTGTGTATTTCTTGTTGATTCTGTATGAAAAAAATTCTAACTGGGGTGAGGTGAAACCTCATTGTAGTTTTGATTTACATTTCTCTGATGGATAGTAATCTTGAACATTTTTGCAAGTGTCTGTTGGCAATTTGAATTTCCTTTTTTGAAAAATGCCATTCAAGCCCTATGCCCATTTCTTAACTGGATTCGTGTTTTATTGTTGTTGAACTTCTTGAGCTCTTTATAGATTCTGGATATTAACCCTTTATCAGTTGCATAGGTTGCAAACAATTTCTCCCATTCTGTCGGTTGCCTCTTCACTTTGCTGAATGTTTCTTTTGCAGTACAGAAATGACTCAATTTGATATAATCTCATTTCTTAATTTTGGCTCTGATTGCTTGTGCCTCTGAGGTGTTGTCCAAGAACTATTTGCCTATGCCAATGTCTTACAGGGTTTCCCCAATGTTTTCTAAAAATTTGATATCAGGTCATGGATTTTGGTCTTTAATCCATTTTGAGTAGATTTTTGTTTAACGTGTAAGGTAGAGTTCTTGCTTCATACTTCTGCATATTGAAATCCAGTTTTCCCAGCCTCCTTTGTTAGAGAGACTGTCCTTGCTCCAGGGATTGATTTTAGTTCCGTTGTCAAATATAAGTTGGTTGTAGATACTTGCATTGGTTTCCAGTGTTTCGATTCTGTTCCTTGGTCTATCCATCTGTTTTTGTACCAGGACCAGGCTTATTTGATTATAATTGCCTTATAGTATGTTTTCAAATCTTGTATTGTGATGCCTCTGTATTTGCTTTTATTGGATAAGATTGTTTTAGCTCATTGGGGTCTCCTGTGTTTCCTTATGATTTTTAGCATCACTTTTTCTATATCTGAGAAGAAGGTCCTTAGTATTTTGATTGGTATTGTATTAAATCTGTAAATTGATTTCAGAAGTATGGAAATTTTGATGATATTGATTCTTCCAATCCATGAACA
This sequence comes from Sylvilagus floridanus, assembly GCA_949820135.1. NCBI lineage: Eukaryota > Metazoa > Chordata > Mammalia > Lagomorpha > Leporidae > Sylvilagus > Sylvilagus floridanus. The sequence continues at coordinate 47,774,300 of OX463239.1, read as the reverse complement.
TGGAAGATTTTTCCTTTTTTCTATCTTCTGTTTCTTTCTTTAATGTTTTGTAATTCTCATCATAGAGATCTTTGACATCTTGATTAAATTTATTTCAAGGTGTTTAGTTTTTTGTTTTGTTTTGTTTTGTTTTGTAGTTGTTGTAAATGGATTGATCTTAGAAGTTCATTCTAGGCCATGGCATTGTCTGTGCATACAAAGGCTGTTGATTTTTGTGTATTAATTTTATATCCTGCTACTTTACCAAATTCTTCTGTAAGTTCCATTAGTGTCTTAGTGGAGTCTTTTGGATCTCATACATATAGAATCATGTCATCTGCAAATAGACTTCTTTCCCAATTTGTATATCTTTGATCTTTTTCTTGCCTAATGGCTCTAAATAAAATGTCCAGGACTGTATTGAATAGCAGTTGTGAAAGTGGGCAACCTTGTTTGGTTCTAGATCTCAGTGGGAATTCTTTCAACTTTTCCTCATTTAATAGGAAGCTGGCTCTGGGTTTGTCATATATTACCTTGATTGTGTTGAGGAATGTTCCTTCTATACCCAATTTACTTAGAGTTTTCATCATGAAAGGGTGTTGTATTTTAACAAATGCTTCCTCTGCATGTACTGAGATAATCATATAGTTTTTGTTCTTCAGTTTGTTATGTGATGAATCACATTGGTTGATTTGGGAATGTTGAACCATCCCAGCATACCAGGGATAAATCCCACCTGGTCCAGGTGAATATCTTTCTGATATGTTCTTATATTCAATTGGCCAGAATTTTGTTGAGGATTTTTACATCTATGTTCATCAGAGAAATTGGTTTGTAATTCTCTTTCTCAGTTGCATCGTTTTCAAGTTTAGGAATTATGATGATGCTAGCTTCATAGAAAAATTTTGGAAGGATTCTCTTTATTTTGATTGTTTTGACTAGCTTGAGAAGAACTGGAATTAGTTCTTCTTTAAATGTCTGGTAGAATTCAGCAGTGAAGCCACCTGCTCCTGGACTATTCTTTTTGGAAAGATTTTTATTACTGTTTCAATTTCTGTCTTGGTTATGGGTCTATTTAGGTTTTCTATGTCTTCATGGTTCAATTTAGGTAGGGTTTATTTGTCCAGTTATCTATCCATTTCTTCTAGATTTCCTGTTTTTTTGGCATACAGCTCTTTGTAGTAATATCTGATGATACTTTTTATTTCTGTGATGTCTGTTATTACATTTCCCTTTTCAACTCTAATTTTATTACTTTGGGTCATCTCTCCTTTTTTTGGCTAGTTGGGCTAATTGTGTGTCAATTTTGTTTATTTTTTCAAAAATTCAGCTCTTCACATTGCTGATCTTTTGTATTTTTAAATTCTGTTTATTTCTTCTTTAATTTTAATTATTTCTTTTCTCCTACTAGTTTTGATTTCAGTTTGCTGTCATTTTTCTAGATCCTTGAGCTGCATTGATAGCTCATTAATTTGGTGCCTTTCCAAATGCTATGAACTTTCCTCTTAACACTGCTTTTGCTGTATCCCTTAAGTTTTTATGTGTTGTATTTTTATCTTCCTTTGCTTACAGAAAGTTTTTGATTACTCTTTTGATTTCTTGTATGAACCAATGGGAAAAGGAACACCTTTCTCTCTCTCTCTCTCTCTCTCTCGTTCTCGCTCTCTCTCTCTCACTGTCTAACTCTACCCGTCCAAAAAAAAATAAAAAAAGAATTTGTCTTGATATTAACTTTACATTCTTGTCATATAAGACATCTCTAAATGATTTAAATGCTTCTATTCCACATCTTCCCCTAATACACACATGAGTGTGCATACACTCAAACATGGCACATCTGCCATTCTATTTCCATACCTTTTATAGGAGCTATTGAAGAATGTAGGTATGTTTCTCAATAATCCATTCATTGGAAGATATTTATCATATTCCATCATTTCTTCCTGAGTGATTCATTGATGTCTGATTCCATAATTCTTCACTCAGGTGTCCATCATTGGGGGAAAGACCACAACAACTGTATACCAGGCCAACATGGAGGAGAGAAAAAGGGGGTATTTTAAGTAATTTTTACCCATTTACTCATTCAGTCAATCATTCTAATCACTTTTAGGATCGATTGTTTTCCAATAACTGTTCTGGGAGATTCAAAGTTGTTTGAAAGTCAATGAGAAATTGAATGAAAGATTAGCTTATTGTGATGGAAAGCTTTTGAATCTATGCATAGTTTTTCTTATAAAACACATTTTCCATGAATGTTTTGAAGACCCCTCATGTAAATGCAAGATTGAAAAGACATGTTATATCTTTACTTGCAAGTTTGGTGGGGAAGCCTAGCAATACACACGCAAATGCAAATATTAAGAAGATGGTTTTAGAGAGTGATGAATTTAGAGAACTCTGACCAGCATTCCAATACTTCCAAAAACTACCACGAGCCACCAGATCAGGAATGACAGATCTCAGGGTGATGAACAGTCTATAGACAGCTGTCTTTAGGATCTTACATGTGGCTGACATATACAAGTTTTAGTTTTGCTATTTTATCCTTTTGGTTAAATACCTTATTTATTTATGTGAAAAGTATTTGAGATGCTACTTTCAAACAAGTTCGTGAAGAGGAAATGTCAACTTATATGAACTAGAGGGGAGGCCTTAAAAATTATAATTTGCTAAGAAAGGAGATGTGGGCTCTGGAAGACATGATTCTCTGGACACCTGGACAGATGCAATAACAATCACTTCAGCTGTCAACAGTGAGATTCTAGGGTCCTGTGGGCATAGCAATAGAAAATTCACAAGGAATTATGCAAGTGTAATAATTGGAATGATTGGAAATGAAATTTCAAGATAATTTTCTTTTTGCATTAAAGTTATGTATTCCTCCATTTGTCATTCTTTGTGATACACAGGTAAAAATTTAAACTGCCTTTAATTACACTGACTTGATTGGTTCTCTTTCAATAGAGTTCCATGTTTAGATGGAATTATAGGAAGTCCTACCTCTTATTAGGGTTACTTTTTCTAAAAAGATCTGGACATGTGGAACATTTTAAATTCAGCCTTTGTGGATGGTTATATTCTTACAGACAATGGTTGAAAAACAAAGGTCTCTGAATTTCATAATTATTTATTTATTTATTTATTTGAAAGTCAGAGTTACATGGAGAAGGATAGGCAGAGAGAGAGAGAGAGAGAGAGAGAGAGAGAGAGAGAGAGAGAGAGAGAGGTCTTCCATCTGCTGATTCACTTCTCAGTTGACCACAACCTCTGTAGCTGTGCCTACCCAAAGCCAGGAGCCAGAAGCTTCCTCCAGGTCTCCCACATGAGTGTAGGTGCAAAAGGACTTGGGCCATCCTCTACTGCTTTCCCAGGCCATAGCAGAGAGCTGGATCAGAAGTGGAGCAGCCAGGACTCAAACCAGCACCAATATGGGATGCTGGCACTGCGGGTGGAGGATTTACCCACTATACCACAGCCTCGACTCCTGAATTTTATAATTAACCACAGGTTGGTAATATACCATAAATGTCAATCATATGCCTTAATATTAAATATTGCCAGTACTTTCAAGTAAATTTATGAAAAAAGTTAGATACCAATAATTATTTACTTAAAAAAATTGTATCTATTTATTTGAAAGGCAGAATTACAGACAGAGAAAAGGAGAGGTAGAGGGAGAGGGAGAAGAAGAAGGTGATACGAAGGAGAGAGAGATCTTCTACCCACTGGTTCACTCTCCAAATGGCTGCAACAGCTGGGGCTGGGCAAGCCAAAGCCAGGGGCCAAGAATTTCTTCCAGATTTGCCACATGGCTACAAGAGCCCAAGAACTCAGGCCATCTTTCACTCCTTTCCCATGCACATTAGCAGGGAGCTGGATCTGAAGTGGAGCAGCCGGGTGTTGAACCTATGCACATATGGGATGACAGCCTTTAGATGGCAGCTTAATCTGCTATACCACAACAACAGCCCCTAAAAATTCTTGATCAGAATGCCTGGGGAGTGTTCTGTGGAGGACTTAATCTAAGATTTTAAATTCAAGCTGCAGCAGCATGTTCACTGGGACTTCACCTCGCCTCTCAAGCCTCAGCCTGCTGATGCATTGTTCAGAGTTTAACAAATTACTGTCCTGTCCTGATCCTAGAACTGCACTAAACAGAGTGAAACAGTTTGAGAAATATGCAGCCTGCAGCATTTGGTATTGTACCTATTTCCCCTCTCCCTGCCAGACGTATATCTAAGTACCCTATAAACAAATGAGTAGTAGTATTTTCCCAGAATTAAATGATCTAGGCAGTTATCTCGTTTCTCTACCTACTTTGAGTAGAAGATATGCTTCAGTGAGAATAGTATGTGGATAAACTAGATAGAGGCCTCCAACACATGTGTTCTGGAAACATCTGCAGTGATTCCCAAGGCAAGGAGTCAGCAGGATCAGTAATGTGTCAGGAACAGATGGTGTGGTGCCCTTCTAACCACAGAGTCACGCCCCTTGTTCTAGCATGTCATCGTTGTGCCCCCTGAATCTATCGTTCTCTAGTTCCTGATCCTGCTGGAAGAGCGGGCTATTGCATTCACATGGGAAAGTGGAGTGTATGCCACAGTGGTGGAAAGTACATTCTGTGATTCAGCAAAGAAATTCTTGAAATAACTGACTTTACTCACTGTGGGCACTGATGTCTCCTTTGAGTCATATACTGCTCTTGACAATTGTTCCTGCTTTTGCAGGAGAGTTTGTAGATTGTATGATGTATTAGTTTACTTGGGTTGTCATAACAAAATACCATGAAGTGGTGGCTTAAGCAACAGAAGTGTATTTTCTCACAGTTCTAAAGGCGGGAAATCTAAGGTCAGCGTGCTAGCATGGTCAGGTTCTAGTGAAAGCCCTCTTCTTCATGGCTCTTCTTCTTGATTATCTTTTCACTGTCTTGTTTGCTTGTTTGTTTTTGTTTTGTAAAGCCATTGGTTCCATTGGGTTAGGATCCCACCTTAATGATCTTATTTCTCATTTCCTATTAAACTTAATTAGCAGATTCTTTCTCCAAATAGTCATATCCTGGGACTTAGGGCTTCAACATACAGATTTAAGTTAGTGGTAGTAGTGGTGGTAGGGAGACACAATTAAGTCCATCAGTAATGGACACATGAGAATTAAGTGACAGCAGATGAATTTTTGAATGCCTATTCCAGAAAAAAAATCATTTAGGGGTTTCAGATTGAAATCTCATTTTAACTTAAAACTTTAAAAAACCCTAGAGTGGGCATTATCATTCATTGAATGACTTTTTCCCTCTGGTTTGAAAACTGGAAAAGGGTGCAGGGGGCTTGAGTTGACCCAAGAAGGGAAGGTGAGTAATCTTAGCTGGGAATAGGGCACAGCATGTTAGAAAGAACATTTGGTACACTATTGCTTCAGTTCTAGCTCAGGAAATTCACTTAAACTCCTTTCAGCTTTCTCAGTAAAATGGAGACATTGATAGGTACCTATTTTTTAAGAGTTTTATTTTTAGTATTAGTTGACAAATAATAGTTATAACATGATTTAAAAAAAATCTATTAGGAAATTATGTCATTCTGACAACACAGATAAAGCTAAGAGGACATTATATTTAGTGAAACAAGGCAGACCATGGAGACCAATACTGTGTCTCATTTAAATGTGGAATCTTAAAAAGTCAAACTCACAGAAGTAGAGTTGTGTGGTGGTGACTAATTCTTAATATGTAATTGGAGTTTGAATGACTAAATATACATAAAGTGCTTGGCACAATGATTTGGACATGTAAGATGCTACTGATAATTCTCTTCCTTCCACTTGCTCCATATTTCCTATTTTAATAAAATATGCTACAAGTTGGCCACTCAGGAATTCCAATTTGTGGATTTCATTTGTAGCTTTTCCTGGTTTCAAGAAATCCAGAAGTCTGAGCCTTTGTATGGACAGTGTCACCAAGTGTAAGACTATGGGATTCCAAATTCAGTAATCATTTGTCCAATTCAGTTATTCTTTGAAGATAAGCTAAAGTGTCACACTTGGGCAATAAGTGAATTAGTCCTGATTGCAAGGGAATGCAGCTTTTAAGAAATTTCTGAGGTTTCTGTTTTCAGCACTGTCCTTTTCTTTTTTTAAAAAAATATTTATTTATTTTGAAAGTTTTACATATAGAGAGAGACAAAGAGAGATCTTCTATCCTCTGGTTCACACCAAAAATGGCCACAATGGCCAGGCTGAATCCAGGAGCTTCATGCAGCTCTCCCATGTGGGTGGTGGGTACTTAGGCCATCTTCTGCTACTTTTCTCAGGCCATCATCAGGGAGCTGGGTCAGCAGTAGAGCAGCCAGGAAACAGCACTCATATGGGATGCCAGTGCAACAGGTGGCTGCTTTTCCAACTATACCACAATGCCAGGAAACAGCACTGTCCTTTTCAACAGTCCACTCAACACTAAAGTCAAGAGTTTGAAATTCCGCTGAGAGAGATGGGCTGTGTTGGCAATGTGTTAAATCCAGTAAGACACAAGTTCTGAGGCTCAGGCCTTGGAAACAGCACATGGGCAGAATGCACAATTTCAATGGGCACCATAGTCTGGGTCTGTGGTTTATCCTCAGATCCTTTAAATCTAAGCTCAGAATCTTTTCAGGGCCGGCGCCGTGGCTCAACAGGCTAATCCTCCGCCTTGCGGCGCCGGCACACCGGGTTCTAGTCCCGGTCGGGGCGCCGGATTCTGTCCCGGTTGCCCCTCTTCCAGGCCAGCCCTCTGCTGTGGCCCGGGAGTGCAGTGGAGGATGGCCCAGGTGCTTGGGCCCTGCACCCCATGGGAGACCAGGAAAAGCACCTGGCTCCTGGCTCCTGCCATCGGACAAGCGCGGTGCGCCAGCCGCAGCGCGCCGTCTGCGGCGGCCATTGGAGGGTGAACCAACGGCAAAAGGAAGACCTTTCTCTCTGTCTCTCTCTCTCTCACTGTCCACTCTGCCTGTCAAAAAAAAAAAAAAAAGAATCTTTTCTACAAAGACTTACTTAAACTCTTGAGTTGAAGTAAGTTTTCTGGTGATTTCAACATACACACTGTAATAAGATGGTTCAAAAGCCAAGGACTTTACCTTACTTATATTTTAAAAGATGTATTTATTTTTGTTTGAAAGGCAATGACTGAAAAAGAAAGGATTAGACAGAAAGAGATCTTCCATCCACTGGTTCACTTTCCAAATGGCTACAACAGCCAGGGCTGGGCCATATTTAAGCCAGAAACCAGGGACTCTATCTGAGTTTCCCACATGGCTCGCATTGCCCAAGCGCTTGGGTCATCAGTCGCTGCTTTCCCGGGCACCTTAGCAGGGAGCTGGATCAGAAGTGGGACAGCTAGGGTGGGAACCACCACTGTGATATGGGATGCCAGCATTGCAGTAAGTGGCTTAAGCTGCTGCTCCATAATGCTGGCCCCGCCTTATTGGTTTTTATACTGCCAATGTCTAGCATAGAGTCTGTCAAATCCAAAGTTTTCAATACATTCTGGACTCTCGCTAGAACAAAAATTAATTAAAAAAACACATTATTGAAGTGGTGATTTGATTTCCTAGAGTATTAATTCTCTGCCCATAACAACCATAAAAACAACCCCCCAAAAATTGACTGACAGTAAATTGGACTTTTTCCTCTGAGGCCCTGAATGCCTTGTAAATATGAGTGACAATGTTTCCTAATTAGTGTGGTTCAAAAACTAAGTTCATTCACTTCATTTTACTCTATTGAAGGCCTGTAGTTCTTTCATATTGAGAACCCTCAAAGTGAGGCATGTTAAACAATTCAAACAAGAAATCCTAGTCTCTGCCTTTATGCATCTCTTGGGTTTTCCTTTGTTCACTCGGTCCCCTGCAAAAATCATCAAATGTTCCAATTCACAGTCTGTGACTCAGTGACCCTGAACCTCTTGGTGGCCTGGAATGAACATACAGTGATCTTATTTAGCACTTGGAACCCAGGCAGATATTAGTTTTCCTGCAGTGCAATCCTTTGATGCCAGCGAAGGAAGGAAATCAGAAGCAGATCACACGATGCTGGCCCTCCCCCTCAATACAGTAAGTGTGTCCTGCACAGAAGTGGGGCTGGACATTGGGTTTCTCATTCTGTACCCATTCATCCAGCTATTAGAATGTGCTACTTCTTAAAGCTGCTAACCTGAAGAGTACATCATGGAGGTAATGCAGAGCTTAGACTACAGTGCGTCTCCACGTATCTCCTGTCAGGCAACATGAGCCCAAGTGGGGCAAGACTGCGTTTGCTTCGGTTCACACACTCTGTAGAACTCATGTTCTCCCCAAGAGGCTGCGTTTTCTGACAAAGAGCTCTGCCAAGCCACGAGAAATCCTTGGGTTGGCTGCTTCACTGTTTATGACTTCTCCATATAGTTGGTTCTGCTCCAACTTGTTTGAAAGGGGCGTCTTGTTGGATGATTTGATGTGATGTGCACGTTCGCTGAAAGTCGGCTCTGACCGTTCAACGGGAAGGAACCTGAAAGTTCGGTCACACGCTGAGGGGCTCTTAAGTACAGGAACAGATTTCAGAGGATCAGCCAAGATGAAGGCTTCAGGACCAAACTAGCCACGAGTTAGCCCCAAGCTCTGCAAATTCTTTGTGGCTCGGTCCTTTGGGGTCTCCTGTCACTGTGCTTGCCAATGATGAATTTCACTTCCCTGTGGGATCTTGCAGGCCTTCTCGATGCACTCCAAGGCCGTGCATGTTCCAGGCACTTCAGACATCATCCTGTGCCTTACCTTGATGAGCAGTCTAAGACAATCAATGAGGTTTGCCCTGGCATCAAATCTCCATTCAACCCTTGTCACTTGAATAACAACTTTGATTCTGGATCCTTGACTTACGAATGTTTCCTGCTAAGGAACAATGGGAATAACTTAATGAAACCAAATCCACACAACTAATTCCCAAACTTTATTCATGCTTGAAGACTCTCTCCATCTCTGTATGTTTTTACCAGACTGGCAACACAGAAAAATCAATGGATAATATTATCCCTTTCCCTTGCTTTCTCTACCGATCCCTTTCTGGCGTGGGACTAACTGTACTGAAGTCAGAAAAAGTAGATGGCAAGAGAAATCTAAAACAAACAAATAAACAAATCCCAACCCATTTTCTTCTCTTTCCTGATAATAATGCTATTTGAAGGGAGGATCAGTGTTTCACAGAAAGGTCAATCAAACCAGAGGGTGGGGTTGGGAACCTCAGTAACCTTATGATATATGATGACCCCATTAAGTAGATCCAGTTGCAAATAGTTGACCATAAGGAACCTCTTTAAAATGGTTACTCTTGGGGCTGGCACTGTGGCACAGCAGGTTAAAGCCCTGGCCTGAAGGGCCCATATCCCATATGAGTACCGGTTCAAGTCCCGGCTGCTCCTCTTCTGATCCAGCTCTCTGCTATGGCCTGGCAAAGCAGTAAAAGATGGCTCAAATCCTTGGGCCTCTGCACCCATGTGGGAGACCTGGAAGAAGCTCTTGGTTCCTGTCTTCTGATTGGCTTAGCTCCAGCCATCCCGGCCATCTGGGGAGTGAACCAGTCTCTACCTCTCTCTGTAACTCAGTCTTTCAAAAAAAAAAAAATCTTAAAAATAAACAATGGCTACTCTTGACTGTTTTAAGAATTAGTTCCTGGGAAAATCTGTTTTGAAATACTGCATTGCTTAAGAGTACGTTAAGGCTTTGTATAGTTTTATTATCCATATGTTATGGGACATTGTAAAAATATTAAAAAAAACCTTTTAAAGAATAGAGAGTGACAGAGGTGGTGTTTCTTTCTAGGACAAGTGACACTGCAGCCCTCCTTGATCCCATGAAGACTTCATCCCTACGGGCCCCTCCCCACCTCACTTGCCCAAGTGATGTCCTGCAAATGATGGGATTCTAGTCTAGTCTATAGAATAGTTGTTGTATTTTTTAAAAAGAAATTTTAGAACAGTGGTTGCCACTAGAAGATTTCTACTTGTTAAATATTCATAATGTGCCTGGTTCTCTATGAGGTGTACGATAGCTACTCCTTCCTTCAGTTCTCACAAGCAAGCTCTTCAAGGCTTGCTCATAATTTATAGATGAAGTGAGTAAAGCATAAAGATATTACAGAGCTGGTGTAAGGCAACTCGTTTCTCACATACTGGAACCTAGGACAGAGTTCAGGTGGGCATTGTAAGCTACCTATGGCCAGAATCTTTGTTGTTAGTCACTGATGTATCCCCAACAGCCTAGAATCTGCTAAACTGTGAATGAGTGGAATGATGATGCAAATGAGAGAATCCAGTACATGTACCCCTATCCATGATGCTGATGATAAGGCAGATAAGGAAGAGATTTGCAAAAAAAATAAAACAGTGGCACTATGCTTGATAATACATTGTTAATTTTGGAAAATGTGATTGATTTTCATAAAACATGCTATCTTAACATGTAATCACTTTATTATTTTTAAATGAATTAACTATGTTGAGGTCAGTGTTGTGGCTCAACAGGCTAATCCTCCGCCTTGCAGCACCAGCACACTGGGTTCTAGTCCTGGTCGCGGCACTGGATTCTGTCCCGGTTGCCCCTCTTCCAGGCCAGCTCTCTGTTGTGGCCAGGGAGTACAGTGGAGGATGGCCCAGGTGCTTGGGCCCTGCACCCCATGAGAGACCAGGAGAAGCACCTGGCTCCTGCCATCGGATCAGTGCGGTGGGGCGGCCACAGCGCGCCAGCCGCAGCGGCCATTGGAGGGTGAACCAACAGCAAAAGGAAGACCTTTCTCTATGTCTCTCTCACTCTGTCACTGTCCACTCTGCCTGTCAAAAATAAAATTAATTAATTAATTAACTATGTTGCATATGTAAAATTGATGTATATATAATTGACATTAAAAGATATGTTTGAGGTTCTTAATAATTCTTAAGAGTATAAATGGACCCTGAGTCCAAAAGCCTTGAGAACTGATAAACTGAGCAAAGAGGAAGGAGAGTTTCATACTCATAAAACAGCAAGTGGAAAAGCTCTGACCTAGGATACAACTTACAGGTTTAAGAAAACTAAAAAAGGAGGTTGGAGCTGTCCATAGTGAGGGAGAATATGTGAGGTGGAGGTCAGTGGGTAGGGGGTGTTAGGCTTGGGAGCAAGATCTTAATTTTAGATTAGTGGCAAATCAATAAAGGGTTTTATGCAGGCTAGAGTTGGTCACTTATGTTGAAAGAAGCAAGGAAGGAAAGAGAGCGAGAATGAGAATAACACACACATATACATACAGAGAGAGAGAGAGAGAGAGAAAGAGAGAGAGAGAGAGATCTTACATCTGCTGGTTCATTCCCCAAATGGCTGTACAGCCAGGGCTGGGCCAGGCTGATGCCAGGAACTTCATCCGGGTCTCCTACATGGGTGCAGAGGGACTCAAGCTCTTGGGCTGTCTTCCTTTGCATTCCCAGGCATATTAGCAGGAAGCTGGGTCAGAAGTAGAGCAGCTGGTACTCAAACCAGCGCCCATATGGGATGCCAGTGTCACAGGCGGCAGCTTAACTCTATGCTACAACACTGGCCCCTACTTCATGATATTTTATACCCCTTCATTTTATTTTATTGATTTATTTGTTTTTGTTTTTTTTTTTTTTAATTTGATAGAGTTACAGACAGTGAGAGAGAGAGACAGAGAGAAAGATCTTCCTTCAGTTGGTTCACCCCCCCCCCCCAAATGGCCACCACAGGCCAGCATTGTACTGATCCGAGGCCAGAAGCCAGGAGCCAGGTGCTTCTTCCTGCTCTCCCAGGCTGGTGCAGGGCCCAAGTACTTGGGCCATCCTCCACTGCCCTCCCGGGCCATAGCAGAGAGCTGGACTGGAAGAGGAGCAACCAGGACTAGAACCAGCGCCCACATAGGATTCTGGTGCCACAAGCAGAGGATTAACCAAGTGAGCCTCGGCTCCGGCCCCCACCCCTTGATTTTAAATCCTAGTGTGACTCCACTAGTTCTATAACTGTGCATATGTTATTTAAACCTCGTAAGCTTCAATTTTCTTATCAGTAAACACAGAAGAGATGAGAACCACAATATTGGGTGGTATTGAAATGAAAAAGAAAATATATCTAATATTATTGCTGAATATCACAGTTATTTAATAATTAATGACTTACCTTGCCTTTTCTTTAAATTTGCTTTCTTTGTAACCAGTTTAGTTGGGAGTGGGGAAGCTGGTGGTGTTCTTCCAGAAGCATGCAATTCTTGGAAAGGGAAATTAGCAAGAATTCCTTTGATTTCTATACGCAGTACATTTGTGCTTTCCTCAGAAGTGTGTAAGCGTTCTCTCTCCTTCTCTCATTGTGAGGGCTACTCCATGGTTTAGGTCGAATGCTTATTCTATCTGTCACCTTGCTCTTAGTTTTATCCTGTCTGCTTGCTATACAGTGTCATTCTTGCTATTGACTCAACAAACACTTTTTGCTGTGTTCCTAATGTCTTAAGCTAGGCTTCTGCTATACCCCACATTTAAAACTCTCATCCCTGGCCCTCAACATCTACAGACAAAATAATGTGGGAAGAGTCAGGACATAAACTTTAAAAGGATTGTTTAAAAAAAACAAACTGATAATCTTTATGAAAAATTACATGACAGAGGCCTGTACTGCGTCCTGGCCATTCCTTCTATATCTTTAGAAAAGCTGTCCAGAAACGCATTGACAGGACAATTCAGGGTAGTATTCCTCCCCGGGGACTGAAGGGAAAAGAGAGCTACGGGCTCACAGGGCTATGACAATGAATTGCAGTTTTAAGTGGCTCTTATGACAGAAAATCAGAGCCCAGGAGGTAAACCAAGGAGAGCCTGGGTCCAGTCGCTGTTCCTGAAACAATGAGCTTTGTCGGCAAGCAGGGTCTCAGCCCAGAGTCCTTGTTTGAATAGAGCCCATTGTTTATCCCTGGAGTGGAAAATCAGAGGAAAGAGCCTGTGAGTCAGACACCTATTTGTTTCAAAAGGAATTTTTCTAACGGTGTCAGAGAAATACAAAAAGCAGGAGTTTGAAGGAAGATGATGGGGACAAGTACAAAGTAAAGGTTACAGGATGCTGGTGAGGTGCTTGAGGCTGTCATCCTTAGGCTTTGAGTTCCAAACTTGAACCCTGATCCCATAGGGAAACTAATTCTAGGGAAGAGCTTGCCCTCTGGGGAGGATTTCTAAGACATAAAGAAGTACTTTGGGGGAACTGGTCCTCCTCCTTGCTCCACTGAGAGGACAGTTGCTTAAAATGGCTTCCTCTTCATAGGACTGACAGAGGATTTTATTGTGTATAATGTTTGAGGTATAATAATCAATCAGCAAATGGCATAAAGTTAAAATCTTTTTTTAATTTTAACAATTTGATGATCTTATTGCAGTAAAATGGGTTTCCTATATAGTACATGTATTTTTTTTTTATTATTTATACAAAGGGAAAAAATTTCTTGTATTTCATGTAAGCAGGGTTTAACAACATAACGATGCGTACACAAGTCCTGCTTCAGGTCTGGGTTTCCTGATCTGCAGCTGTTTTGACTAACATTCCATGTTCTCAAGATTCTGGTCTTTCCATTGTGTCATCTCAGTTGGGAAAAATGCATGGTGATGGCATGAACGCTGCTGAAAGGAAGGAAATCATTTGGTGTCTGTGGCAAAGACTCAGCTATGTTCTGCTGAAAGCTCCAGTTTGAAATTTAAACTTGATATTTTCATTTTATATTGTTGGTAAATTTTTTTGTTCAAATTTGATCAGAAAGGAACAAAACTCAGAAATCACTGAAAAATTTCAAGGAAGTAAAGAAAATTGATCTGTACTCTGACTCCTAGAGATAACAAACATAGCTTGCTGTTATATGTCTTTTAATCCATGAGATCTTATATCATGTATGCACACATACATATTTAATGGATTGGTTTGTTCATACTGTGTAGCAGTCTTTTTCATCTACAAATGTCAAAATTTTTATGTCATTGTAAATTATATTCTTCCTCAATATAGCTTTAAAATCTGTAAGGCATTTTAAAATACTTCTCTATAAATGTCAAGAGTAGCTTCAATTTTTTGATATTCAGATGCCTCTGACTGAAATTTTCTAATGAACATTCATTCATCTGTTCTTTAGTAAATGTTTCTTGAGACTATACTTACTGTGTTCACATTGTAAAATTAGAAATTATAGGGATCTTAAAAGTAAATTAAGACGCAAGTAGTCCCTTCTTTACTTTTTAAAAAGATGTTTATTTATTTATTTGAGAGGCAGAGTTACAGAGAGAGGGAGAGACATATAAAAAGGTTTTCCATCCACTGGTTCATTCTCAAGATGGCCATCATGGCCAAGGCTGAGCCAGGTGGAAAGCCAGGAGCCAGGAGCTTCTTCCAGTCCACCATGTGTGCACAGGCCCAAGCACTTGGGTCATCTTCCACTGCTTTCCCAGGCTATAGCAGAGAGCTGGATCAGAAGCAGCCAGGACATGAACTAGCGCCCATATGGGATGCCAGCCTAGCAGGCAGAGGCTTACCCTCTGTGGCACAGCACTGGCCCTCAAGTAGCCCCTTATTTTGAGGGACTTAGTGAAAATGGATTAATCTCTCCTAAATGATAGTAATTGTTGAAGTGGTATCTTTCTTTTCTTTCCATGGGTTTTAAATCCCTTCACATTCTCTGTAGTTCTGGTTCATAAAACTGACTCTTGAGCTGGTTTATTCCATTGTCTTTCTTCCAGATACTATTGCCTAAGAGTCTAATAAAATTGTATGGGGTTGATTTATAAACTAAATATATTTTAGAAAATATTCAAAATATTATTACAATGATTGAAGTTGGTATACTTCTGTAACAATAAATAGGAACTTCTCAGAGGAAAAACTGAAATTTAACTTCATTATAATTAGGAAAGCAGCATAATCATATTTATCTCAGAAACTCTAGTCTGTGCAGTATAACAAATTGTGCTTTGACAGCAGGATAGCAGAGTTTCCAAATGGTGGCCACAACCTTACTTTATTGGGGCAATGAAATATTTTATTGAAATCTCTGGCATCTTACTCTGCTTCTCAAATCAGGGCCACCTCTATTATTACTTGCCCAGTGGGGATGGCCAGTTAGCTCATTTGTTTAGCGTACACTTCTCTGAAGTCAACGCCATGGGAGAGATTCCAAGTGAATCACAGATTCCCTAACTGATTCAGGACCACAGTTTGCATTTCTTGGTTTTATTTTATTTTTTTTTAAGATTTATTTTATTTATTTGAAAGGCGCAGTTGAGAGGCAGGGGGAGAATAGAGATCTTCCATCTTATTATTTACTCCCCAAATGGTAGCAACAGTCTGGGCTGGCTCAGGCTGAAGCTAGGAGTGAGAAGCTTCATCTGGGTCTCCCACATGGGTGCAGGGGCCCAAGGACTTGGGCCATCTTTCACCACTTTCCCAGGTACATTAGCAGGGAGCTGGACTGGAAGTGGAGGAGCTGGGACTCAATCTGGCACCCATTTAGTTTTCTGGCAGCTTAACCCATTATGCCATGATGCTGGCCCCCAATTTATGTCCTAAGCAACTGTTGTGAAAATCATATCCTTGTTAGAAAAAAATATGAAAGAATGCATGTGTAGTTGATGGAGACTATCACAGTCATGGCTCTGGTCAGCACCATTTTAAGATGATTCCTGTTCCCCTGAGCCCACTAGTGTTACTCCCATTGTTATGTTATATGGTGAAAGGGAGATCGGCTTCATGGGCCAAATTAATCACGTGAGCGATTTAAAGAAAGAGAGTGTTCTTTGGTTAAGAGCAGAAGAGGAAATATGAAAGATTTGAAATATAAGAAGGATTCATTCCAGTGTTGCTGGTTTGAAGATGAAAGGGCCATGTGGAAAGGATAAGAAGGAAATTAATGCTACTAACAACTGATGAACTTGGAAGATCCATCAACCAAGGGCACATAATTTATTAAAAACTTTAAATGAGATATAAATAGGTTTTATGAAACTTTAAACCTCTAAATAATAGAAGAACACAGGGGCCAGCGCTGTGGCGCAGTGGTTTAACACCCTGGCCTGAAGCGCTGGCATCCCATGTGGGTACTGGTTCCAGTCCTGGCTGCTCCACTTCACATCCAGCTCTCTGCTATGGCCTGGGAAAACAGTAGAAGATGGCCCAAGTCTTTGGTCTCCTGTACCCGCATAGGAGACCTGGAAGAAGCTCCTGGCTCCTGGCTCCTGGCTTCCAATCAGTGCAGCTCCGGCCATTGCGGCCGACTGGAGAGTAAACCAGTGGATGGAAGACCTCTCTCTTTCTCTCTGCTTCTCTTTCTCTCTGTGTGTAACTCTGACTTTCAAATAAATAAATCTTTAAAGAAAATAATAGAAGAACACAGTATCATTGGAGTGACAAAAACCATGGCATATACATATATTTATTGATTATTAATGAAAATCTTAATACACATTAGGTCAACAAATGGTATAGTAAAAGTATATTCACACTGGTGTAGAGGAGGGTTACCTAATTCTACCTAGCAGATTAGGAAGGTCTTCCTAGAGAAAACAGTGACTGCCAAGACAATGTAAAATGTAACTTAGCTCATGTTTACAGGCTCACAGAAAACCAATTTTCTTAGTGCTGTGCAAGACCCAAAAGGGGGTGGTGGTGGTGGGATAAGTCTACTGCAGTGTGCCATGAGGAAGGGACAAGGAAATGGAGAATGCAATTTGAAATTTCATTTCCTCTTTTACTCCAAGAAGTAGGGCAATTGTCTTGGAGACGAATGCTTCTATCAAGACCCTTCCTCTAAAGTTTCCCCTAGGAATAGCAGCAGCATCAATAAGGGAACAGCTCTTTATTAAAGTCCAAAAGGCTTTGGATGTGAATTATGTTTAATGGAAGCTATCCCTAGTGGGAGTATCTAAATCACAGGTGTCTGAGACAGCCTTAGGTGGAAACTGAAAGCAAACATTTGCCAGGCCCAGAATTCACACCTAGAAAAGACTTTAAAAAAAAAAAACACACAAAAAGCCCCACAATCATATTGTTATTTCTTGAATTCCTCATTTACAAAATTAGAGCATTAGCCATTCTTGTTCATTTTAATAAAACAATACTGTGACGAATTAAAATTTCAGAAAAATGAATGCCTTATTTTCATCATAATTTATCATAATTACCTCATTTCTTTGAATTGTGTTTGCCAAATATATATTAGTTACTTGAATCAATTGACAATGAATCTGTTTATAAAAATTATTTATTTATTCTGAAAGGAAGAGAGAGGGAGGTCTCCCATCTGCCGGTTTCTCCCCAAATGTTCACAATAGCTGGGGCTATATCAGGCTGAAGCTCAGAGCCCAGAACTCAGAGTCTGAGTCTTCCATGTGGGTGGCAGGCACCCAAGTACTTAAGCCAACACCTGTTGCCTCCCCGGGTGTACATTAAGAGGAAGCTGGAATCAAGAGCTGAGCCAGGTCTTGAACCTACTCAGTGCAATATGAGAGGTAGATGTGCCAAGCAGTACCTTAATCACTACATCGAATGTACCCTACCACCTACCCACCCACCAAACTGTGTTTTCTTTGAGGAGATATGTAACAAAACTATCTTATGTGCTTAGGGACCAAAAAGAGTTATCAGTACTTCACCAGATGAATTGATTTACCTCATTGACCCATATGGGAGAGAAAACATAGTTCCTCAGGCATTTAATACTTTCTGCCAATATGGTCATAGAAAATTGACTGCTAGAATTAGCAAATTACTCAGAGATTGGGCAGATCCAGCTGTTCAGAAGGTGAAATGAGAGTCAGAGATATGTCCCCTCTATCATCTTGATGTATTTTGAGAAGGAAATGGGTCTACTGATTTACTAAGACCCTTCTGTAGAAGGAACATTGTATAAACATAAGGAAATTGAGTCATTTCTTGTTAAGATGTCTCTTTGCCCTGTGAAAGGAGAGGAGACTACAGAACTCTGCACAGTCTTAGGAGTCTTCTGTGCTTGCAATAGTTCACCTGTTGGGACTGGTGAAGTCAAAGGTGACTGGGGAAAGCCAAGGTGCCTTTGGGGGATGCCACCTCTGTTGACTCATTACTGAGCCCTAGGGATTATGGAGAAGACAGAGGATTTGGATTAATGCCAATCAAAAGACTGGTGAATTCATATGGGCATATAGGGAGACAAAAGATGCAAAACATAACCAAGTAACACATCATACTTTCTCATCTTTCTATCATTCTACAAACAATTCTTCCCACTGTCTGATGGTCCTGTCCATCAGGAATGATTCATAGCTGGTGCCAACCCAAATGTTTGCCTTTATCTTATGTCATCATTGATTAATTTGCAGAAATCAGGGTGTTTTTTCCACTCTGAGATGTCTGGTTGAGCAGGTTTTACAGTGATCAAGGAAATACCATTGCCCTCACACTCAGTGTTCCAGTTGTCCTGGCAGCCCTCTGGGTGTCTGCTGAGTGAGGTCATACATTTACTAGGGTGATGTCTTACCTAAGGGATCTGGAACAAACAGTGACCTTTCTATGCCCACCATTCAGAAGAGCTAGAGGGAAGTGGTTGAGGGGTATAATGTAATACACAGGACTTGGAGGAAGGCAGATCAGGACTAACTGTGTGAGCAAGTTACTTCATCCCTCTGACTTGTCATCTCTTCTGATTTATATAACAAAAGTGCCATGAAGATTATTTGGCATCACGCATGAATATCAGCTCACTAAATGTCAATTCTTTCCCCTTCCTTTGTGATTATTCAGCTTCTGGGAAATCAGACATGTGTTACAAGAGCTCAAGAGAATGATAAATGCCTGTCTCCTATGGAACAAAAACCTTTGCATGACTATTTACCTTTTATCTTGGAGTCCTGTTCTGACCTTCCTGTCAGAGCTAGCTGACTAGCTGGCTAAGGGCTTGCTTTTTAGCTTGAGATAGTGAGTTAGATACTTTGAGAAGTATGTCACAATGGAAACTTCCAATTATTCACCTTGAGAGTCTGCATCCTGTCTGAGACCAAGTGAGTATTGTCCAGATCTTGTTAAGAATTTTTAACTTGCGAATTCTTATGTGAATATTTAGGAAGTTCTTTTTATGGATCAGGATAGTAAGTATTCTATCCCCTCTCTGATCAGGCCACACAACAACTTTTGGATAAATATAGCTGCACTTCCATATAGCACTGTCTGGAATAGACTAAATGTTTGTGTTCCCAGAATTCATATTTAAAAGTCCTAATCTCAAGGCAGTGGTGTCAGTGGCGTCTTTGAGAAGTGCTGAACTCATGCATGATGACTCTTCATAAATGGGATCGGTGTCTCTATAAAAGACATCCCAGAGAATTCCATTGCCCTTTTGCCTTGTGTGGACAACCATGTGTGAACCAAGAATTGGATCCTCAGTGGACTGCTGCTTCTTAACCCTGGACTTCCTCATCTCTAATAATACTATGAGTAATAAATATTATTGATTAAGCCACACGTTTCATGGAGTTTTGTTATGATAGCCCAAATGAATTAAGACACTGGTGATGTAGCTGTCCACAGCGCCCGCGCTGTAGATTCACTTTCAAAAAGAATATGCATCTCTTTGCGTGTGAAAGATTTAGCTGAGCTTTTGAGGATTATCCTTCAGAGAGGCTTATCAGTATTTGTGTTGGTTTTTTCTTATGTTTCATACGATTTCTTTGAAGAAGGAGCTGGAGTTCTCTCTTTGATTTCCGGAAATAGTGTAATCAGGACCTCACTCAGACACTCTAGTCTTAAAGATTCCATGGAAGAACAGGAATTGTGGTGGGGTTCTCTCCCTGTGAGCCCTTCTGACCAGCACAGACATTTTTTGGAGAGAGAGGGGAGACCTTTTCCAAGTCTGATCTCAGACCTTGCTGGGTCCAGATTGTGTCACAGGCTGTGTATGGATTGTGGTTTGGGGTTCTAGCAATTACCAGCTTGGGTTTTGGCTGGATAAAGGAGAGTTCATATCATGACTATATCCAATTGCCTCATGATCCAGACATGCACATCCTACTCCATTCCTACTCAGCTTTTATTCTACATACCTGGCCATACTTAGGAACAATAAACATTTAATTTTTTACTTCTTTTAAGCATTTTATTTCCTTGCATATTACAGGTGTTTAATGAAACTTTCATTGACTGTCCATGGCCATCTAATACTGTCAACATCCCGGGAAACTTCTAGGCTCAAACGGTTATTGATGGATGTATGTGATGTTTGGAATGCACAAGTAAACTTCAGCATTTAGGGAGCTAATGGTTCTCCTCAGAGATTTCTCATGATGCTGAAGTTATTATTGCTTTAAGTATGTATGATGGAGGCAGGTTTTTTTTTTTTTTTTTAATTTGAGAGGTAGAGTTACAGACAGTGAGAGGGAGAGACAGAGAGAAAGGTCTTCCATCCGCTGGTTCACTCCCCAAATGGCCGCAATGTCGTTAGCTGTGTTGACCCGAAGCCAGGGGTCAGGAGCTTCTTCCGGATCTCCCACGTGAGTGCAGGGACCCAAGGACTTGGACTATCTTCTACTGTGTTCCCAGTTCATAGCAGAGAGCTGGATGGGAAGAGGAGCCGCTGGGACTAGAACCGGTGCCCATATGGGATGCCGGTGCCTCAGGTGGAGAATTAATCTACCGTGCCACAATGCTGGCCCCTGGAGGCAGGTTTTTGGGCCTAACAGTTAAAACAATGATTGGAAGCCAATGACTGAAAACCATTATTGGAGTACATGGATTTGATACCTACCTCTGGCTACTAATCCCAGCTTCCTGCTGCCATCTATGTTGAGACCTTGACTGAGTTTTTGACTCCTGAATTTGGCCTTGGCTAAGCTCCAGCTGTTGGGGTCATTTTGGGAGTAAGCCAGTAGATGAGAACTCTGTCAGTCTCTTCTTGCTCTTCTCTTCACCCCTCTTTCTCTGACTCTCAGATTAAAAATTTGTGACAGTTTCTAAGCAAATAATGATGGTAACAAGAATAACAATGGCATCAACAATAAATGCTATCTGTTAAGAAGCCCTAGAAATCTGGGGCACTGGGTCACTGCACATGATCTGCTTCTTGGTATTTTAAAAAATGATTATAGTTAAGTCTTATATGTTTTGTGTCTATTTTATTGTGTATTTATCCATTTTGAGACAGATTGAACATTTTAATCTCCAGAACTAGGTAATTTTATATATTTACTTAGATCGAATAATTATTCAGATCTTTGGAAAATACAAAACAGCTGCAATGGCATTTTGCCCTACATCTGTTATTATAATCTGTGAGTGTGTATGTATGTTTTTGAGAGACGTTGGGAAAACTGTGCCACAGGTGAGTGTATGTCATCAGAACTCACCATTGTTGGTAACTTTTCAACCATGGTTGCCTGATGCCTGATTGATAGAGGTACTTGTGACTTTTTAAGGCATGTAGATGAATTGAAGAAATGAGTTATCCATGTGTAAGAAAGAAGATAATCACATAAAGCCTGTTGTAAAAATGTCAATGAATCTAAGTACCTGGAGTGAAAAAATATTTTTAAAAAAGGACAGGCATGGTCTGCTACAGAAGATTGAAACTTATCTAATGATGACCATCCCATCTAGACACTCTTTGACCTTGGCAGGGTTTGTTAGATGTAGAGTTCTATGTTGATTAAGGCATTTTTGACAGCTCCAAAAGTATCTGTATGTGTAGAAATGTAGCTCTTTCTGTTCAGGTTCAGTGGGGGAAAACACCTGCTTCTTGGCTGTTGCTGGGATTATGGAACAACTTGCTAAACCTCTGTTTGCGACACCTGAGTCCTCCACTTCCAAACCAGCTCCTGGATAATGCATCTTAATGGGACAGCAAATGTTGGCTCAAGTGCCTGGGACCCTGCCACCCATTCAGGAGAACTGGATAGAGTTCTGGACTCCTGGTTTCAGTCTGGCCCAGCCCTGAATGTTGTGGACATTTGGGGAATGAACAAGTAGATGGAAGATCTCTCTCACTCTCTCATTTCTCTCTCTCTGTCTCTCTCTCTCTCCTCGCTCTGCATTTCAAGCAGATGAAAGTAAAATAAAATACACAGTTTAAAAAAACCATTATACCAACTATGCTGATTAGAACTGATTTGCTTCTACAAGATTATCTCCCATGTGGCTGGTTAGGGGGTAATCTGCCTCGCCTTCATTCTTGCTCTTCATTTCCTGTTCTGTTTCCAAGTTTTCCCAGAATGAATTAAACATTTTAAGCAGGGAGTAGGTGTATTTATTACATATCCCTATCTGATTTTCTTTTCTATTCCTTCTAATATTATTTACAAGTGCTTTTGGTATCATTAGTGTTATAGGTTTTCCTTTAATGAATGATTCTCAATTTATATAAAGAAGGAGCGAGGCATCAGGCCAGTTTTCTTCTGACATAGTTGCAGGTAGGGCTGGAGCCTCTACCAAACCTCAGAAACGTCTGGACTTTGTTTTCAAGACCATCTGCGTTGAGAGTCTGTAGTTTTTATAGGCCAAGGTGGAAACCAAGCTGAGATGAGGGCTCAGAGGAGCCTGACTGGGGGTTAGTCAAGGAAGGAGTCTTTGATACCACCTCTCCTGCTGAGGTCATTTCTCTATTCCAGAATCATCTATGCCAAAACATTTGCCATCAAGGGCCCAGAGTGTTGGGAGTAGTCATTTGTGCTCATTTCATAACTGTTCTGTCCTATTGTCCCTATCTACTTGAACCTCCAGGCTCTGTGTAGTTCCTGTCACTCTCAGCACACAGGGAAGTTCTTTAAGGCAGGAAATCCACATGACCACTGACTCATGTCTTAGAGACACCTGGAGGCCAGTTCTGGAAACCACCAGTAAGCAGGCCCTGGATCCCACACACCTGCTCTGCCTCCGGGATTCCTTTCTTGTAGTTTTAGAGGCAAATTCTAAATTCTTCCACCTGATTTTTTCAAGCCTCTAGGTTATTTTCATAAACTTTCTCCAGCTCAATGAAACTTTTGAAGAAATAATTCAAGAAATTTTGCAGTCTCCTTTTATTTCAGTTACATCTGTCCTGGAGGCATTTAAACACAGAGCTGGCTCTTGGATAGATGAGGGGAAAGGGAAAAGTTACAAGAGAAAAACAAAATGAATGTCTTAGAATATTTTCCAGTCTCGCGCACTAGTTGGCATAGGGAAGATGAACCTAGGATGAAAGTTCAGCCTGTGGACATGATGGAGGGCATGAGGGCCTCAGCTTTGTGTCACAGAGAATCTACTCGGCTGAGTGTCCTGAGAATACTGGGTCAGAAGATGGTGTTCTGGTTCTTTCTTGCCCAATGTCCACTGACTGCCAGCCCTCACCTGTGATATCTCTTGCAGCAATCACATATTTAACTTATGACAATAAATAACCTTTGTGATACTAAATTTACAAATAGCACCTAAGTTATCAGATCAGTTACCACTTAAACAACATTCCTCACTGATCTTCATATCTAAAGAAGACTTTACTTGCTGTCCAATTATGTGCCTTACAATCATTTCAATTAATTCAGAAAGTCTGTCAGACCAATTACTAGTGCCAAAGTTAGAATTTTTGGCTATTATTATAGAGTACAAATGTTCTACTCTCTGACATAAATAGGACATCACCTTGCTTCTGGCAAGAATAATTGACATTTGTCCTGGTGGCTTCTCTTTCTTTTCTCCTGGAACCACTTTCTACGATAACAACAATTTTCCTCCTTTTAGAAGTATGTTTTTTTTTTAAAAAAGCAAGATAGAGTCACAATATCTGTTAATGTAATTATCCACTCTTCTTTCTACCCAGTGCTTTGGTCAACTGTTGGAAAAAAATAAAATAAATATTGTTTCCATTTTAAATATGGGAACATATGAATGCCCATCTTGTAGGTCAAAAGACTGAGGTACAGAGAGGTGCTTTGAAACCCCTATTGGAATAGGCTTCTTATCAGCTCCTCAGAGGTCTCCTCTCAGCACAGGTCCCTCCCTCCCTCTCTCTCTGTTATATAACATGCACAGTGCAAGATGTCTTCTGTTGCACTCATGATGTCATTCCTCTTAAATTTTTTCCCCTTTCTCTCACTTGGCACATGATTGTGTTGCTTTCCTGAAGCTGTTTATAATGCAGAAGATTAATGTCTTTCATGGGCATATTCTGCTTCTTCCCCCCCAAGTTGCACATGAATACTTGAATCTGATGTAATTTTTCATAAGCAAATGGATGTCAGGGTCCCTTGTGCCTCCTCTCCCTTCCCCTTCGTGAGGGCTCTCTCACTGATGTGCAGTGCGTGTGTTTCATGGGGTCTGTCTCACCCAAGGCCAGATGCTCTTGGCTGAGTGTCAGGATACATCCTGCCTCTGTTGTGAGGTGGAGAAGGATCAGGTCTAGTGCCCTGGAGAGAATGGGGCGCAATGAGAATTAATCATCACAGGCATGTGTCAAACCAAACCAAACAAGTAACCAGTTGGCTTCCTCTGGAGCTCAGTGTCACAATCAGCTTGTTGTTTTCTGATTTTGGCAGACACTGAAGCCGGGACGACGACATATTATGTTTATTTCTATCTACTGAATTACAATAGCTGCCTCCTGAAAGAAAATAATCAAAACTGGAGAAGCTGAAAGTGTTACTGGCCACATGTTCTCCCTGGCCTCTGTAAACTTCTAAAATGGAGATGAACCAACTTTTCTCAAATGCCCTTCTGTCTGCTGATCCACCTCATCGTAAATGTTTGCTAAGGGCTTTTATTAGTCAGAGACCTATTTCCCTGTGCCCCTGACATAAGTTTGTGGGCAAGGGAACCCAGAGAACATCAGGAAATAGTTTTTAAATGAATACAGGAAAATTTGGATTCGAGAGCCACACTTTCTTTAAAATATGAATATGAGTAAAAGAGTTTTTATTTCATCTGAGAATTGGCTTTCTTTAAATCCATTAACAGGAAAGTGACTTTAACATGACAAAAAATAAACACATAGTTGAATGCTTCAGGTTTAAGTCCCTCACATATTCATTCATCATTGAATCAGAAAATGTTGCTTGAATATTTACTCTTCTCCGTCGTGCTATGTGACAAGAGGAGTCAGGGCTGCCGAACAATGTCTATTTACCAAGTAGAATGTGGTCTGATTTTATGTTTCCTTGTTCTTCGATGTAATTTTTAAAAAAGATTTTTAATAAAATAATGTAATAAATAGTCACTAAAAAAAAAAACGAAGAAGTGTATGAAGTAAAAAGTTAGAGAACCTCTTCCCCATCTTTCCTAGAATTAGACTTGGTGGTAGGTAAAAGAGTATCTGAATATATTTTTATATATTTATAATATTCTAGGATTGTCTACATATAGAATTACATTATACAACATTTTCTGGGAGAAGTTTCATTTACTGTGTTTTTAGATTTTTTTTTGTGCTAGCACATTGTGCTTTCCTTTATTATTTTCAGTGGTAGTGCAATATATTATTTGTGAATTACCGAATCTATTAAATCTATCTCCTATTTAAGAACACTTAAGTTTCTTGTGTTCCTGTCCCTGTTGTTCTTTTACGTTCTGTATTTCTTTGAATTTACAATGAATACCACAGTGAGCTTCCTTGTACATGTATCTTTATAAACATTCTTTTTTTTTATAAAGCTTTTATTTAAAGAATATAATTTCCAAAGTACAGCTTATGGATTACAATGGCTCCCCCCCCCATAACTTCCCTCCCACCCGCAACCCTCCCCTTTCCTGTTCCCTCTCCCCCTCCATTCACATTGAGATTCATTTTCAATTCTCTTTATATGCAGAAGATCAGTTTAGTACATATTACGTAAAGATTTCAACAGTTTGCCCTCACATAGCAACACAAAGTGAAAAATACTGTTGGAGTACTAGTTATAGTATTAATTCACAATGTACAGCACATTAAGGACAGAGATCCTACATGATATTTTTTAATTGATTAATTTTCTATTCAATTTCTAATTTAACACTAAGTTTTTTTTTTTCATTTTCAATTATCTTTATATACAGTATAAACATTCTTAAGGTTGTGGAACTTCTGGGTAATACACATTTTGAAGTTTGACAAATACCAACCTCCAAACTTTTGCATTGCTATTGGGGTATGAGAATTTTTATTTTTCTGTTTGTGGCTAATATAATGAGTATTATTGATAATACCTGTTTTTTGATTGATTATTTTAGAAAGGTAATAGCGTAGTAGACTGGAGAAGAAAAAGTCTGTTACTCTACCTCTTATTATTTGTGTCACTTCAGCTAAACTCTTTAAACTCTCCAGTCTACATTATCTTGTAAAATGAGCACATCACAATCTGTTGCAAAAATGAATTAGGTGAGAGGACAGCACTGTGATGTGGTGAATAAAGCTGCTGCCTGTGGTGTCAGCATCTCATGTGGTCGCTTGGTTGAGGTTGTGGCTGCTCCACTTCCAATCCTGCTCCCTGCTGATGTGTCTGGGAGAGCAGCAGAGGATGGCCCAAGTGCGTGTACCCATGTGGATGATCTGGATGAAGTTCCTGATTCCTGGCTTCTAACCATCCTAGCTCTGGCCATTGTGGTCATTTGGGGAGTGAACCAGAGGATGAAAGATCTCTGTCTCTCCCTCCCTCTCTCTCTGTAACTCTACCTTTCAAATAAATATTTTTTTAAAAAGAATGAATTAGGTGAATATTATATAGTTTGCAAAATCAAAAAAAGAAAAAAACCACAAAAACCTTATACAGTTAGTAAAATAAAAATTTAACAAGAAAACACTTCTACAACTGAGCACCATGTTGAATCCTAATATTCTTCACCAGATAAAAATCACTGCACTATAAAGAAAATACAACTATCTGCTTCTTCATCTTTGTCCTGGGATGGTCCCCTTTTGAGGTGCCACAGTTTCTGCTGGGTAAACCATTGCTTTGCCAGTATAGAGGTGCACAGTCTTATGGGAAATGTAATGAGGACTGACACTTTTTGTAAAAAAAAAAAAAAAGTTGTACATTTAAAATGTAGACACAATGTGGATACATGGGGCACATTAGCACGCTGAATGAACAACACATCAGAAAAAGTGAAATGTAGTTAGAAAGTTCAAACCATGAAAATTTAAGGCAAGGACTTGACTCCCATGACATTGTTGGTTGCCAAAAATGCCCTTTCAGGGGCTTGCCAAGTACAACGATCTGTTGCTGAAAGGATCAGAACTTTCCAGACATGTGGCTATGCTGTGGACATTTTATCCCTTTCACCAGGATAAAATGTTCTTAGAGTTTAGTCCCATAGGGAGAGCTGGGTACCTTCAGTACCAGCCCTGCTGTGTGTGATCTAGTCAGCAGACAGGAACCACACCAGTAACCTGAAGAAGGAGATATAATAGAAAGAATTATCAACTAGGGAAAATGTGAAGTTCAAAAGGGATTACTTAGCTTTTACAAAATACTCGGCCGGCGCCGTGGCTCAACAGGCTAATCCTCTGCCTTGCGGCGCCGGAACACCGGGTTCTAGTCCTGGTCGGGGCGCCGGATTCTGTCCCGGTTGCCCCTCTTCCAGGCCAGCTCTCTGCTGTGGCCAGGGGGTGCAGTGGAGGATGGCCCAAGTGCTTGGGCCCTGCACCCATGGGAGACCAGGAAAAGCACCTAGCACCTGGCTCCTGCCATCGGATGAGCGCGGTGCGCCGGCCGCAGCGCGCTGGCCGCGGCAGCCATTGGAGGGTGAACCAATGGCAAAGGAAGACCTTTCTCTCTGTCTCTCTCTCTTACTGTCCACTCTGCCTGTCAAAAATAAATAAATAAATAAATAAATAAAAATACTCAAGGCAGCTTCAGTTTATAAAGTGAAAACCTTTGTTCTACTCACAGTTTTGGAAATTCACAGTACAAGACCAAGTGGTCTCATTTTTATGGAGTGTGATCAGGGAAGCAGGTAGCAATGGTGGAGCATGTGTAGAAGGGTCACACAGTGGGACAGGAAGTAGAGGGAGAGAGGTTGGGCCCACTTCAGGCTTGTTTTAAAATATTTTTTTTTTATTTATTTAATTTGAAAGGCAGAGTTTTAGAGGCAGAGGCAGAGGGAGAAGTCTTCCATCCACTTGTTAACTCCCCAAATGGCCACAATGGCCACAGCCAGGAGCTTCTTCTGGGTCTCCCGTGCAGGTGCAGGGGCCCAAGGACTCAAGCCATCCTCCACTGCTTTCCCAGGCCATAGCAGAGAGCTGGATCGGAAGGGAAGCAGCCGGGACTCAAACCGGTGCCCATATGGGAGGCCAGCACTGCAGGCAGCAGCTTTATCCGCTACACCACAGCAGCGGCTCCTCATCTCAGGCTCTTATAACAAGTTTTTCTTCTAAGAATTACTTTCCTAAGTTACATCACCAATGCCTGAATATTTCCTGTCAGACCCACCTCCAAAATATCATACCTGGATTAAGTCTACACCCTCTTGATACCACTAATTTTGGGGTTTACATTCCTGTATCAGGTCAGTAGGCAAATCATGTTCAAACCATAGCAGGGAAGTAGAGATCTCTGTGGTTTAATCTGGATAGAAACTATAGAAAGCAACCATCATTCCTAGGGCTTGGGGAAACATGAACAGGGAATAAATGTAGATCCTGGAAGAGACGGAAAGGAGGGCATTTTCTAAGGTTAGACCTGCTGCCCTTGTTCTTCTCTATGGTGGCTGCTATATGATATTCTAGCCGTGGGTGTTAAGTGCAAGGGCTAAAATACCACCTGGGATACCCAAATCCCGTATCAGAGTGTTGGGGCTGAGTCAATCTCCAATTCCAGCTTCCTGCTAATGCACACACTTGGAGGCAGCAGGTGATGGCTCAATTACTTGGGCTCTTGTTACCACATAGAAGACCTAGATGGACCAGCGCCGCGGCTCACTAGGCTAATCCTCTGCCTGCAGCATCGGCACCCCGGGTTCTAGTCCCTATTTGGGCACCGGATTCTGTCCCGGTTGCCCCTCTTCCAGGCCAGTTCTCTGCTGTGGTCCAGGAGTGCAGTGGAGGATGGCCCAAGTGCTTGGGCCCTGCACCCCATGGGAGACTAGGAGAAGCACCTGGCTCCTGGCTTCAGATTGCCACAGTGCGCCAGCTGAGGCAGCAATTTGGGGAGTGAACCACTGGAAGAAAGACCTTTCTCTCTCTGTTTCTCTCTCTCTCTCTCTCTCTCTCTCTCTCTGTTTCTCTCTCTCTCTCTCTCACTGTCTAACTCTGCCTGTCACAAAAAAAAAAAAAAAAAAAAAAACCTAGATGGAGTTTCAGGCTCCTGGCTTCAGCCAGGCTTTTGAAGACATTTGGGGATGTTATAATGCTAAGAATATATGATGTCTATTATAATTTCATGGTTTTTCATAGAATTTACCTATTTAAATTCTTAAAGGAACTGCATACATAGACTAGATATTATTATTTATATTTTACACATGAGGAACACAGGTTTATGTGACTTCCTCCTAATACAACAAGTAACAAGTGGCCATGAGTGTATACCTCTTGGGACCCAATCACTTGATTTTTCCAAAGCAATTTAATGCTCCGGGTGGACTGTGAACTACGTAGCTTAAGTGAGATTCCAATTTTGATGCTGAATGACACAGTCCACTTTCTCACCTTGAGTCTCCAAACTTAAAAGTTAAATGGAGCTGAGGCAGCTGTCAACTAATATGGGACCTAGTTAGAAAAGCCCAGAAAGTTCCCATCCAAGAGGAAGCTCTTTGAATGATTGAAAAATGATCTCTGCGTAAGAAGAGAATCTCATTCTCGGGCTGAGCTGGGGCCCTGTTGGCTTTCCTTTGCTAAATGCATGGGTTCTGGCCTCTTTCCTTGACATTCCCCAATAAGTTCCTGAAGCTCAATGACAAAGGCAGGGGAAGATTATTCGAGATAGAACCATTCTGTTGTTCCTGAAAAGATCTTCTCTTCTGCAATAGATAGCCTGTCTCAAAGGAGGCTTCAGGGCTGCTGAGTCACCTGCTAAGGGAACAACTCAAAGACAGGCTCCCATTGATATGGCTGCTTAGAATGAAGCCATTCTGATCCCTCAAGAATGTACACCAGTTGTAAGGTGCATTCTTTACATTCAACTGATAACATGGGCCTGTGCACATCCCCTCACTTCACTTAACACTTGAAATTTCTGACACAGGTACACACTACCTTAGGCATTCTTTTCCTTTGAATAGCTGCTTTTACTCTGGGGAGTTCTTACCCAGTTCATAATGTTATCTATATGCAGGTAAAAGTCTAATTTAGTTAAGAAGTAGTAGTGTTTCACCCTTAACAGTTGGCATTTTCTTTTAGTGATGGGTCCCCGCAGAGCAAAGGAAGAAGTGACCTAAAGAAGAACGTCTCCCTCCTCACATCTCACAGGTCAGGCATCTATTCTGGGAAAACTACCAGGTGTGGGATCTTACAGCAAGGGCCATGTTGGGTAAAGACAGCTGTAGGCCAACTGATATTGGTTTATGTCTTATGTCAAAGCTCTCTGTATAGGATTCATTTTGAAACTGTTTTGCTCATTAAGATTTCTGAAATTAATATGCTGTGTGGGTTTTTGCCACAAATTCTGAGAAAAATTTTGAATACTATCTCAAA
Organism: Sylvilagus floridanus; assembly: GCA_949820135.1. Taxonomy (NCBI): domain Eukaryota; kingdom Metazoa; phylum Chordata; class Mammalia; order Lagomorpha; family Leporidae; genus Sylvilagus; species Sylvilagus floridanus. Next base: position 47,743,724 of record OX463239.1, on the reverse strand, counting down.
TGGACCAGACAGCATGGTAAGTTTTAAGGATATTTTATTTTATTTTATTTTATTTTATTTTAAGTGAAAGGAATACATAGGAGGATGAGGGCTTTGTCTAATGGAAAAGAAAAGTCTGGAAACTAAGTTGGGGTCTATACCGAGCAGAGAGCAGGTCAGCAGTCATGTGCAGTGAGCGTTTGGTTATGAGCAGCCAAGTAGCTTAGCACTAGCAGTGAAGCAAAGGTGAAGAGTGACGTGAAGGCATGGGGCAAAAAGGGGAGGAGCCCACTGTGTTCCAGGCTTTTTATCCACTTCCAAAGGGGCATGGTTATGTATCCTGATTGGCAGGTGGGCATACAGGTGGGGTCAGGTAAGAGCAAATGAGCTATCAATGCATCTCAAGAATCTAGAAAAACTGCAGCAAACCAGACCCAAAACTAGTAGGAGAAGAGAAATAATTAAAATCAGAGAAGAAATCAACAGGATTGAATCCAAAAAAACATTACAAAAAATCAGCCAAACGAGGAGCTGGTTTTGAAAAAATAAACAAAATTGACACCCCATTAGGCCGGCGCCGTGGCTCAACAGGCTAATCCTCTGTCTTGCGGTGCCGGCACACCGGGTTCTAGTCCCAGTCAGGGCACCGGATTCTGACCTGGTTGCCCCTCTTCCAGGCCAGCTCTCTGCTATGGCCCCAGAGTGCAGTGGAGGATGGCCCAAGTGCTTGGGCCCTGCACCCCATGGGAGACCAGGAAAAATACCTGGCTCCTGCCATTGGATCAGCATGGTGCGCCAGCCACAGTGCACTGGCTGCGGCGGCCATTGGAGGGTGAACCAACGGCAAAGGAAGACCTTTCTCTCTGTCTCTCTCCCACTGTCCACTCTGCCTGTCCAAAAAAAAAAAATTGACACCCCCACCCCATTGACCCAACTAACTAAAAAAAGAAAAGACCTAAATCAATAAAATAAGAGATGAAAAAGGAATGTAACAACAGACACCACAGAAATAAGAAGAGTCATCAGAAATTACTACAAAGAGTTGTATGCCAGCAAACAGGGGAATCTATCAGAAATGGATAGATTCCTGGACACATGCAACCTACCTAAATTGAACCATGAAGACAGAGAAAACCTAAACAGACCCATAACCAAGTCAGAAATTGATTCAGTAATAAAGGGCCTCCCAACAAAGAAAAACCCAGGACCAGATGGATTCACTGCTGAATTCTACCAGACATTTAAAGAAGAACTAACTCCAATTCTTCTCAAACTATTCTGAACAATTGGAAGAGAAAGAATCCTCCCAAATTATTTCTATGAAGCCAGCATCACCTTAATTCCTAAACCTGAAAAAGATGCAGCAGAGAAAGAAAATTACAGACCAATTTCTTTGATGAACATAGATGCAAAAACCCTCAATAAAATTCTGGACAATAGAATGCAACACATAAGAAAGATCATCTACCCAGACCAAGTGGGATTTATCTCTGGTATGCAGGGATGGTTCAACATTCACAAATTAATCAATGTGATACACCACATTAACAAACTGCAAAAGGAAAACCATATAATTATCTCAATAGATGCAGAGAAAGCATTTGATAAAAATACAACACACTTTTATGATGAAAACTCTAAGCAAATTGGGTATCAAAGGAACATTCCTCAATATAATCAAAGCAATTTATGAAAAACCCACAGCCAGCATCCTATTGAATGGGGAAAAGTTGGAAGCATTTCCACTGAGATCTGGTACCAGACAGGGATGCTCACTCTCACCATTGCTATTCAATATAGTCCTGGAAGTTTTAGCCAGAGCCATTAGGCAAGAAAAAGAAATTAAAAGAATACAAATTGGGATGGAAGAAGTCAAATTATTCCTCTTTGTAGATGATATGCTTCTTTATTTAGGGGATCCAAAGAACTCTACTAAGAAACTATTGAAACTCATAAGAGTTTGGCAAAATAGCAGGATATAAAATCAATGCACAAAAATCAACAGCCTTTGTATACACAGGCAATGTCATGGCTGAGAAAGAACTTCTAAGATCATTCCCATTCACAATAGCTGCAAAAGCAATCAAATACCTTGGAAAAAACTTAACCAAGGACGTCAAAGATCTCTACAATGAGAATTACAAAATCTTAAAGAAAGAAATAGAAGAGGATACCAAAAAAATGCAAAATTTGTCCACACTCATGGATTGGAAGAATCAATATCATCAAAATGTCCATTCTCCCAAAAGCAATTTACAGATTCAATGCAATACCTATCAAAATAACGAAGACATTCTTCCCAGATCTGGAAAAAATGATGCTGAAATTCATATGGAGACACAGGAGACCTTGAATAGCTAAAGCAATCTTGTACAACAAAAACAAAGCCAGAGGAATCAGAATACCAGATTTCAAGGCATACTACAGGGCAGTAGTTATCAAAACAGCATGGTACTGGTACATAAACAGATGGATAGACCAATGGAACAGAATAGAAACACCAGAAATTAATCCAAACATCTACAGTCAACTTATATTTGAAAAAGGATCTAAAACCAATTCCTGGATCATGGGCAGTCTATTCAACAATTGGTGCTGGGAAAACTGGATTTCCATGTGCAGAAGCATGAAGCAAGACCCTAACCTTACACCTTACACAAAAATTCAGTCAACATGGATTAAAGATCTAAACTTATGACCGACACCATCAAATTATTAGAGAACATTGGAGAAACCCTGCAAGATATAGGCACAGACAAATACTTCTTGGAAAAGACCCTGGCGGCACAGGCAGTGAAAGCCAAAATTAACAATTGGGATTGCATCAAATGCAAAAGAAACAGTCAGGAAAGTGAAGAAGCAACTGACAGAATAGGAAAAAAAAATTTGTGAATTATGCAACCGATAAAGGGTTAATAACAAGAATCTACAAAGAGATCAAGAAACTCCACAACAAAAAACAAACAACCCACTTAAGAGATGGGGCAAGGACCTCAATAGACATTTTTCAAAAGAGGAAATCCAAATGGCCAACAAACACATGAAAAAATGTTCAAGATCACTGGCCATCAGGGAAATGCCAATCAAAACCACAATGAGGTTTCACCTCACCATGGTTAGAATGGGTTACATACAGGAATCAACTAACAACAGATGCTGGTGAGGATGTGGAGAAAAAGGGACACTAACCCACTGTTGGTGGGAATGCAAACTGGTAAAGCCACTATGGAAGACAGTTTGGAGAATAGCCCTACCACATGACCCAGCCATCCTACTCCTTGGAATTTACCCAAAGGAAATTAAATTGGTAAATAAAAGAGCTGTCTGCACCTCAGTGTTTATTACAGTTCAATTCACAATAGCTAAGACCTGGAATCAACCTAAATGCCCATCAACAGAAGACTGGATAAAGAAATTATGGGATATGTACTTTATTGAATACTATACAGCGGTAAAAAATAAAATAAAGTCCGGTCATTTGCAATAAAATGAGGAATCTAGAAAACATCATGCTGAGTGAAATAAGCCAGTCCCATAGGGACAAATATCATATGTTCTCCCTGATCGGTGACAAGTAACTGAGCACCTAAAAGGAAACCTGCAGAAGTGAAACTGACTCTATGAGAAACAATGACTTGATCAGCCCTTGTCCTGACTGTGTGGAACAACTTACTATTTTATTCCTTTTAGTAGTTTTTGTTCTACTAAATACCATTAGTTGAACTCTTTAATTAACACACAATTATTCTTAGTCATTTAAATTTAACTGAAAAGTGAATCCTGTTAAATATAAGAGTGGAAATAAGAGAGGGAGGAGATGTACAATTCAGCACATACTCACTTGGACTTACCCCTAATGGTAGAGCTAGAAACATGCCAGGGGATTCCAATTCAGTCCCATCAAGGTGGCATCTACCAATGCCATCTTACTAGTCAAAGTGATCAGTTTAAGTTCATAATTGGCCATAATGATAGGATTCAGTGTCAAAGGGATCACATAAACAAGATTAGTGTCTGCTAATAACTGATAAAATTAAAAAGGAGGAAATGATCCAACATGGGAAGCGAGATACACAGCAGATTCATAGAATGCCAAATGCTCTAAACAGCACTCTGGCCTCAGAATCAGCCCTTAAGACATTCAGATCTGGCTGAAGAGCCCATGAGAGTATTTTAGGCATGGAAAGCCAAGACACTCTGGAAAAAAAATGACCTAAATGAAAGATATCAGTGAGTGAGATCCCAGTGGAAAGAACGGGCCATCAAAGTAGGAGATACTTTTCTCTAAAGGGAGGACAGAACTTCTACTTCGACTATGGCCTTGTCTAAATAAGGTCAGAGTTGGTGAACTCAAGAGGCTTCTACAGCCTTTCAGCTCATAACAAGAGCTTCGGGTGATAACTCATAAATAAGAGAGTCAATTGTTAAATCAACAACAGGAGTCACTGTGTACCTACTCCCATTGTAGGATCTCTGTCCTTCATGTGTTTTACTATGTGAATTAATTAATAGTAGTAAAACTACTATTCAAACAGTACTTTATTCTTTGTGTATCTGTGTGGGTTCAAACTGTTGAAATATTTACTTAGTATATACTAAGTTGATCTTCTATATATAAAGATAATTGAAAAGGAATCTTGATGAAGAATGGGATAGGAGAAGGAGTGGAATATAGGATGGTTGTGGGTCAGAGGAAGCTTATAGGGGAAAATCTGCTATAATCCAAAAGCTTTACTTTGAAAATTTATATTTATTAAATAAAAGTTGAAAAAAAGAGTAGTACCTGCACGGCCAGCACTGTGGCATAGTAAGTTAAGTTGCCACCTGAGCACCAGCATCCCATATGGACGCCATTTTGATTCCTGGATGTTCCACTTTTAATACCAGCTCCCTGCTAATGCCTCTGGGAAAGCAGTAGAAAATGGACCAAGTGCTTAGGCTCTGGCACCCACATTGAATATCCAGAAAAAGCTCCTGGCTCTTGCCTTCAGTCGGACCTATCTTCAGTCTTGGCAGCCATATGGAGAGTGAATCAGTGGATGGAACATCTCTCTCTCTCTCTCTCTCTCTGTCTCTCCCCATCTCTGTAGCTCTACCTTTCAAATAAAATAAATCTAAAACAAAAAAGAGAGAGAGAGATCACACAGGAGACATGGTAAAGGCGTGGTCTTCCAGCTCACAAATCTAATCAATTTTATCCTATCTAAAAGAGTCAGAAGAGTTTATCTCTGTCTCCTGCTCTGTCACTGCTCTAAATGTCATTATTATTATTATATTACTATTATTGATATATTGAAAAAAAATTTTATCCTATCTGCCTGCCTATATCAATGTCACCCATCTCCATACATTATTCCCATATATCCCATTAATTAATATGCTAGACTGGAAGGAACAAATTGGATACCATTATGTTTAATGAAATAAGCCAGTTCCAAAAATAATAAATATGGTGTTTCCACTGATTTGTGCTAATATACCGAGTACAAAAAAAATGTGATCTGTACAGGACCTCTAAAGCGACTTAAATAAAAATGAAATATTAAAAAGGGAAAATGGGGTAGTGATTGGAATCTCCTGTGAGGTATTCCCTCAGAAATCCAGCATCTATCCTGATCTTCCAAAGCTTTGGAATTCCTGTACTCATCCCAGCATCAAGACATCCATCATCCTTCCCTCTCTAATCACAGAAACCTCCATGAGTACATGAGCTGTTTTGCTCCTTAAAGCGACTGTCCCTGCTCTGTGTATGACAGAACTCTAGACCTTCGTGCACTGTCTTACCATCTACTTGAAAAGTTTTTTTCATTATCTCGTTAAAGGAGTCCCCTTTTCTAGTTAAGTTTTTTGTCCCTTCAAGTGATATGTTCTGGCTTCTATCAGTTCCTGGTCTAGGATAATTGATCTATTTAGTCCTTTCAATTTCAATTTCAATGCAAGCAAATTATGTCCATTGTATGTCTCAAACAGTGAGACATAAAGCACAGTGTTCCATTGTTTCTTTTAAAGACACATTGAATGCTTTGTTAGCTCCCCCTTCATGTGATTAACATACCAGAGCAGATTAGTGCCAGCACAGGTGTTTTTGGTGTGATGCCAATGGATTGATGGTTAAATATTGCTAAATATCCCAAGGAAAACATTACTTCATACAAGGAACAAATTATAACCATTACTCATTTAACACATGGGTTACACAAGAAATCTTTGTTCTTGCTGACAAATCCTAATTTCATTTAAATTTGCATATTAAGTCAAAGATATATATTGCTATTGGTTATTATATCACTTTCATGTTGTGAAGACTTGAACCAATGCCCCTATAGGATGCTAGCACTGCAGCCAGTGGCTTTACCAGCTGCCACTGCACCAGCCCCTAGGCCGTATTTTGAAACAAACTAATCATTAGTACCAAATATACCAAAACCTTATCTTTTATATGAAGAAGCACCATTTACATGATTTTTTAATAGGTGAGAGGAATATACCCTATATCTTTGGCTTAAAGTGACTCTAGGAAAAAGGTTACTGGTTTATGGTGTTGCCCTCAGTGTGGAAAGGGGATAGGATGAGGTAAAGATGAGTCATGCCAGGGGAGCAGGGGAAAGGGAAGTGAACTTCACAGTATAATGGGATATAGTCATCCACGTGCTGCACGCCATGGTGCTGCTACAATCCACGCTCAACTAATGAGAAACTGGCTGCAATGGTCCTCACCCTCAACAGAACCGTGGCATTCCAGACATAGGTGCATAGTTTCGAGAAACAGTAGTACAAGGTCTGCTTAAGTGAACTTTGACCTTCAATCTAGTTTAGATTTATACCTCTATCTCAGTGAATTTACTTCTGGATTTTATATTTTCTATTTTAAAATAATTAAATCTATGAATGTAAAGCCAAGCATTCAGGGACATTTTCTCACCTGACTTTTTTTCAATGGTTCAGCAAACGATTGGACCCACAAAGTTGTCAGAGTTGCCACAGCTGTAGGAGAAATCCTATAACCATGACTTTGTGACTTCAGCATTCATGTTTATGAACTACTGTCTCAGAATTTTTCTACCTGCTGAGGTCTGTGACCTACATTTTCCTCTTCTTCAACTTTTAGGAGCCCTACCTAAGACCTAATCATTTTATGGAGGCTCTTAACTCATAATTTCCATCTAAGATATGACCATAATCTCCTTAACCTTTTCATACTCTTTCATTTCTAACGTAATTGTGTTTTCTGACTTCTAAGTGACTGTGTACCTACTGTATACCAGGCCCTGGTAGACCCCTGAGAGCATGATCATGAATTTGGGGCATGTCCTTTTCATCAGGGAGCTGAGAGACAAGTGGGAGGGACAGAAAAGTCAATGGGATCATACAATACAGATGTTTAAGTATTTGGAGAGGGAGACTCCAAGGATCAGAAGAGAACATAAGAAGGGCTGTTTGATATGGTGAACAGGGCAAGTCTTCTTAGATAACATAAGTAAGAGAAGGTGCAGATGAGGAAGAAGAGTCCCGTGGAAAGGAATGCCTGAAGATTGCTCTATGCAGAGGATTTTTCACTTTCAGAGCCAGGATCTAGCACTGCAAGCTATCAACTGACATGTGTTCACAAAGCTCCAGGGATTATACTGCAGCTATCCCATGGCTTATACTGCAATAGGATGAAAATTGTAAATGATCTACTTAGAGGAATGGGGGGGTGCTTCCTCATGTATTTCATTGCTGTGATTCAGTTCAAAGGCACAGGGTAGAATTTATTTGAAAAGCAATCCAGTTCACAGTAGCATTTTCAGATACTTCAGTCTTAGAATGCACTTTATATTTTTTGGAGAATAGTAATATAGTAGTAATATTATTGGTAACTCACATTTATTACTTCTGACTAAGGCCTTCTATAAATTCTCTTATTTTAGCTTCATAATGACTCTTTATAGTGAGATAGTGCTGTTATTTTACAAACAAGAAAACTGAAGACCAGAAGAGTTAAGACAATAGCTAATAGATGGCTAGTATGTGAAGGACTTAATATTCACAATCATTCATCTGACTAGCCACACTCTTAACTACTAGATTCTACAGCAAGGTGTGGTTAGGTACTTTTTATCACTTGAAGACCTAAATAAAGATTTCATGTTCATCCTTCAGTGATCAACTCAAATATCATCTCTTTTAATACCTTCCCCATTGTATCCAGTCAGAATTATTTAGTCTATCAGTATGGTGTGTTACACAGGGAAGCACTGGCTGAATGAGATAAATGAATGCATTTCTTTAATGAATAACACGTTTCTATCATAGCTGTTCTCACATTGGATTATGCTTATTGTAGTGCTTATACATTTATTTGCATGTTAGACCATGAACTTCTCGATATATTAGATTGGTTATAATAATCTTTATATGCCATCACCTAGCACAAATCCTAGCAGATAGCTATTCAATGTATACTAAATAAATGAGTTTCTTAAATAAATGTGTGAATGAATGAAAGGAAAGTTTACCAGAGATGAATGCTAGAATGGTCAGAAATCTATTTCTGACCTCTGTTGAACTGGAAGATTGGGTATTTTGTTCATAACATACCAACTTCTTTAACGAATGATGAGTTAGCCAAAGTCTTGCTGTTCTTTTCAGAACACCTTTGACTATCTTTTACAATATGGGTATGTTGAGAGTTTCTCAAATCTTTAATGTTCTTCTTACTTTTTGCTTACCAGTTGCTTCTTTGATTCCATTTTCTGTTATATTTTACTATAAGCTCCTTATAACACTGGAACACAAATATAATTTAGCCAAGTTTTCTGCCACTTTATAACATGTTCTATAACATGTCCATCAACATGTTCCTTATTTGCAAAAACCTCATCAGAATTGTATTTAACACCTAAATTTCTGCCAGCATTCTATACCTTGTGATTTGTATATTCTCTGAGGAAGCTTTCTCTACAGCTCTCCTCTTTTCTTCCTGAGTCCTCATTTAGCTATCCTTTCATAGCAAAATTGGCTTCTTCTAGCATACCTCTTAAAACCCTTCTATTCTCTCCCCAGTATCCAGTTTCAAAGCTGCTGTCAAATTTTTAAGTATTTGTTATAAAGCATTACACTTCTTGGTATCAATTTCTGTATTAGAGTTCTCCAGGGAAACAGTACAAACAGAATATATACATGTGTGTGATTTCCTGGACTAAATACTATACACACAGTTATTGAAAATCTAAACTTTAAGGAATTGATTCACATGCTTATAAAAGGTAAGATATCCCATGATCTGCTGCCAACAAGCTGTAACCCAGGAAAGCCAAGAGTTTCAGTCCCAGTCTGAAGGCCTCAGGACAAGATTGTCAATGGTATAAGCAGTCCTAATGAAAAGGCAGGAAATGACCAATGTCATAGCTCAAGCAGTCAGGCATAGGGAGAATACCCTCCCACCTCCTCCTGTTTGTGTTACTCAGACCCCAAAGGACTGGCGGAGGCCCATCCACAGTGCAGAAGGCCATCTGCTTTACCAGTCTACCCACTCAAATGATAATCTCATCCAGAAAGACCCTCACAGACCTACCTTGAAACAAGGTGTAGTCAGGTTGACACATAAAATTAAGCATCATAGATTAATATAGTAGGTATTAAATAATTGTTGAATGAAAGAATATAAAACACCACTACCTGTGATGTTAGGATTGGATTTACCTTAGTACTCATGTGGATTATGGCATCAATATTTGGTTAGCATCTCGCTGTTAGGATTGTGTGACCTTTCAAAAATAACCATGGTCATATCATAGCACATTAATCAAGTGTCAAGAAATGGCCTGCTCAGAGCTCTGACCTGAGTAACTGTAAGTTGTACTATCTGAATATAAAAATAAACAAGACAAAATAAACAAAGCCAAACCTCCCAGGATTAAGTGTGGATTGCATATTAATATCTTCATATTCATTGTTTGTGCCTTACAAAATGTTGGAACTATCAGGCCTGTCCAAAGTTTAGACAAACTACACAATCGGTGTTTGACTCACACTACCACATTATCCCCAGCAGAAAGTCAGTCATTGTTTTCCATCAAGTACTTAATGAGTGCCTATTTAAGACTACTAAAATGGCCACAAAGAGAGACCAATAGGAATGTTTGTTCATCCTCAGATCTTCCTGGACTTACAGGTCAGTTTTAATTTAAAGAAATGCAATGTATTCAGAATGGGGTTTAGAGGTAAGGAGTAACTCAGCAGACTTAGTACAATTTTAATCTTTCTCTTTCTTTTATTTACGTTTATGATTGTGGTTTGAAGGCAGTTGAAGCCCTAGTTTTCTTCTCTCTCTCTCTCTCTCTCTCTCTAATTATTCATTTGAAAAGCAGGCAGAGTGACAGAGAAGGAAAGAGAGCGAGTTTGAGTAAGATTTTCTATTCACTGTTTCACTCCTCAAATGCCCACAAAAACCAGGCTTGTTAGGCCAGGTCAAAGCAAGGAACCAGGATCTCCATCCAGGTGTCTGACATGGTGGCAGGAATTCAACTCCTTGGGCCATGTCGTCTGCTGCCTCCCAGGCACATTAGCAGGAAGCTGAATCATAAGTACAGAGAAGGCAGGACAGCAGCCAGGTACTATGATAGGGCATGTGGGTATTTGCCTTGATCTGTTAACCCGCTACACTAAAATGTCCATCCTGGAACCCTAGTTTTCTTTTCAGAGAACTGATTTATTTGGGCAGTTAGACTTACATCTTATAAGCAGCTCAAAGTTCTTGTTTTGTTTTTTGTTCTTTTTTTGGGGGGTAGTCATTAAGCAAAATCAGCCTAAGGGTCTCCTGTTAACCCTCTTGCTGAATGAAGTGTGGTAGATTGAGTACATAATTCCTTCTGATGGAATAGATTAGTTTCAACTTGCTAGATGTTTATTCTTCAGCGATAATGAACTTAAATGCATCATTGTTTTTTAATGGAGTTTTCATGTTTCTTGGCTATAACTAAAGCTATTTTCATATGAGTTGTAAACAAAGGTCATATTGGTTTCTTCTATTTCTACTCGAGTGTGCAGCATGTTTGGATTGGTGCTCCTGACTGTGTCCTATCATGTGACCCAGTAGGGCCCAGCTGCATGAGTCCCAATGCTTTGGCAGGAGCTGGCCTTCAGATCAGGGATCCCCATAAAAGAGCTTAGATAGTCAGGAAAACAAGAAGGAGGTGCATTTACTGCCTGTGTTGGGTAATCTGATGCCTTGGGGTGAAGTGAATGAAAGCCAGACAACCTTTCTGTAAGTTCCTTTGGATGGGATCTGGCAGAATCTAGAACTGGCAGCTTTCCATTATGGAATATCCATTAACCTTGTTTATCTCTGGAAAAACACTGCCCTGTTTCCACAGTCTGCTGCTCGTTAAAGAATGGTGCAAGAGATCATCTCTGAGTTCAAGGACAGGATGAGTTTTCAGCTATTGTGGAAATGTGGTGATGGGCAGCTGATCCCTCCCCTTTGTTCTGAAATGGCAGGTGGCATGCAACAGAATATGATCTCAACACAGGAGACTGATTCAACCAAATCCCCTTAGATTGGGTAACTGCAAACCGTAGATCTGCTATAGCCAGAGCTCAGCTTCCTGTGAAATTTACGGTTGATACTTATACCTGGAAAGGTAAAGCTGAACATAAGATTTGAATTCTTACCTTGACTTCCAGTTTGCTCCTGATGTCATGTCCCAGGATAGTGCTGCTAGATTGTGGGACTACTTTAGTTCTTTCTCTGTGGTTCCCTGTACATCCACATGTGCTGTTTAAACACATCTGTAGCCACAAAGCACCTTTATCTGTGTGGAGAGCAACCAAATAAATGTTTTATATAAATGTTTTTTTAATGAATGAATATATTTAGAGGTTTTATTTTTTTTAAGATTTATCATGTATTTTTTTGAAAGAGTAATATATACACACATGGTTGGGGTGGGGAGAGAGAAAGAGAGAGAGAGATCAATCTTTGATACATTGGTTCACTCCTCAAATGGCTACAAAGCTTGGGGCTGGGTCAGACTGAAGCCAGGAGCCCAGAACTCCATCTGGATCTCCCACGTGGGTATCAGGGGCCCAAGTACGTGGGCAGCACATCTGCTGCTTTCCTGAGCCGGTTAGCAGGGAGCTAGCTCAGAAGGGGGGCAGCTGGGACCTGAACGAGCAGGCACTCTGATGTAGAACGCTGGCATCACAAGCAGCCACTTGATCCGCTGCACTGCAACACCTGGGTTTTGAAACGGAGAGTTTGGTTTGACATGTGAAATATATTATTCGCAGGGATAGTTATTAAACATGAATTAATTGAATTACAATAGGAGATACTAAGTAATTATTGGATTACAATAAGAGATACTAAATAAACATATAGAGTGATCTTCAAACAACTATGAAAATTGGGGCCAGCGCTGTGGCGCAGCGGGTTAAAGCCCTGGTCTGAAGCGCAGGCATCCCATATGGACGCCGGTTCGAGACCTGGCTGCTCCTCTTCCAGTCCAGCTCTCTGCTGTGGCCTGGGATAGCAGTACAAGGTGGCCCAGGCCTTTGGGCCTCTGCACCCACGTGGGAAACCTGAAAGAAGCTCCTGGCTTCTGGCCTCAGAACGGTGCAGCTCCAGCTGTCACAGTCAACTGGGGAGTGAACCAGTGGATGGAAGACCTCTGTCTCTACCTCTCTCTGTAACTCTTGTCTTTCAAATCAATAAAATAAACCTTTAAAAAAATTATGAAAATCATTTCACTGGAGATAGTTGTGGAGATGGATGGAGGAGGTGCTGTTGAATCTTACGTATACATTCTTTTTTTTTAAGTGGAAAGCAAATAGTATGGTTTGTACAAATTCTTAATTCTCTGATTTAACTGTATTTGATTTATAAATAAATCCTGTTAGAAAACACATTAACAATTAGAGCTTAATTTAAACGTACTTAAAAATAAATTATAGACTGTGGACTTAGACAAACAATATGCCAGTTTCATAGCTTACCTTCCAGTGTCTAATCAGCAAGAACTGAGTTGGCTTTAACTAGGAATTCTTTTAAAACATTCAGGAAAGAAGACGCCACAGATTTTGTGGTATGTTGCTTAACACCTATTGTATCAGGAAATTCTTTCTCATATCCAGACTCAAGCCTAACGTTCTTTATTTCAAGAATGTTTTTCTGCAACATATAAAACCATCTTTATGTGCCACATAATTAAATTCAACATTTACCAAGTATACTTTTGTATATTCTTACACATATTAGCTTGATAGCATTATAATGCAATATTAACAGAATAGCATTCTGATAACATTTGGGGCATGAAGGATATTTTAATATATTTGAAGTATGTTCTTAAGCTCTTGGCTATCCCTTTAAATGCTTTTAAAAACAAACTTTTAAAGCTATGTTGCTTTGAATCTATTTCTAGTGGGGCAGTCATTCTGCTATTGCTTTACTATATTACATATTTTAATTTCCATAACCTCTTTGTGATATAGGAATTGCCAGTCTCATTTTACAAGTGCATTCCATACAGGGCTTGAATGTCCACATTTAAAGCCAGATAGCTGTAGAATGTCCTGTCGGGAAACACAAGAAGCAAAGCAAACAGTCTTGAGGTAAGCATGCCTCTTGTGTGACTTCAGCAAATACTCTGTCTCTATAACTGGTGGATATAAAAACAAAGCTAAAAATATGAACAAAGAAAAGTCATGTTCTTGCTGAGAAAGCATTGGTTTGAAATCAGATCCAAGAGATCTAATAATGTTTAAACTGTTCACAGTTCTGTGACCCACTCCATGCCACAAACAATTTTTTCTCACCCTCTCAACCTGTATATTCAATATAGAGATCATAATTACTGTTTTTATTGTTCTGGCCATGACTCATGGCAAGAAATAAATTTCACATTGCGACTCAGTAAAACACACACATACATGCATATATATGCTAAATCTACTGATTGTGTACAGTACATCTTGGTGTTTTCTACTTTGTTCTGTTTCTCTTTAAAAATGATGTTTTTGACACACTAAAATGATTTTACAGCCCATTAATGGATCTCAAATGAAGTCTGAAAAACACTCAGCTCTTAAAAACAATTTATGATACATTAATGTTGTAATTTCTACCACTGTAAAAACAAGCCCATCCACGCCAATATTCAAAACAGCCACTCCTGAAAAACAACTGTTGTATCTATGCATATTCAAAAAATAAGGTAACATTGAAATGATGTTTTCTCTGTTTGAAAAATGACCTGTATATTTCAGGAAAAAATAATGAAGTCCTGAGCTATTGGATAATGTAAGTAGAGCAAAGGTTAACATGATTCATTGAGCAAATATGCCTATTGAAGCCTCTGAAATGTTGTAGCAGGAGGTGACTATGAAGACCTAGTTTGGAACAGATATCAAAGTACAGGATTTACTTTAACACGCATTAAAGGTTATAAGAGAATTGATATATGCTTCTGCCATATCTTCCATAAATAAAATTAGAGAGAGAGAGAGAGAAAGGGGAGGTAACTGTCCATTCCTAGGTAGTTGGGGATTATTTGCAAAGGAAAAACTTGATAGCTTTTAATAAAATTGACATTACCAGAATTAAAGTCAATTTCATTATGAATGTCCTCTTTTTTCCTATATAAGTTTCATAGTATTTTGTATGTGTTTGCTTCACTAAGAAATCTGTTTATTATGAATAGTGGGTTACTTACCCATTCCATAAGTGTCTTTTGAGCTCCTTTTATATGCCCAAACTGAGGATGCAAAGATGGATTAATTGAAATTTCTGCTTTGACTAAGTTTATAATTCTGTGAAAACTCAGTAGATCTTCACATCTTTTGAATTTGCTAGGGTACAACTGGATTTTCATGCCTACACATAGACTGAGAAATGTTAGCAAAATCGAGTACTTGAATGCACAATAAAATTTGTGACAGAGTGCTCACTTAATACAATGCTGAATATTTTGTGTTCTAGGGTTAAAATGTGATTTGTGCTGAGGGGGAATGTGGGATGAGAAGTGTAAAGGACTAGAGGGAGATCTGATAGACAGATGTTGTAAGAGAAAATAGAACAGATTTTACATGCAATAGGCAGCCACTTATTTGAGAGAGAGGGAGAGAGACCTGTCATATATTGGTTCAACCACCAAATACCCACCATGGCCAGGGCTGGGCCAGGTCAAAGCCAGGATCTGGGAACTCAATCCAGGTCTCCTTCATGGTTGGCAGGGACCCAGTCACTTGAGACATCACCTAGAGTGTGCCTTAGCAGGAAGCTGGATTTAGGAGCAGAGCCAGGACTGGAACCCAGGCACGCTGATATGGGATGAGGGCGTCTCAACCAGTATCCTAACTGCTATACCAAATGCCCACACCTGGAAATATCTTAAAATATTGTTTGTGCCAATCAATATATTTAAATTATGGCACTTGTAAACCAAGGAGTAGATCTTGTTATTCAATGGACTCATATTCATTATCGTACCTAAAATTTGTTTTTCATGTTTTTTTTTAAATTGTGCCCCAATATGATTAGTTTACTTTGTAAGAGTGGGTATTTTCTGTTAGGTATTTAAAGACATTTTAAGAGAAGCACATAGATTTTTCCAGAGTGCCACAAGGGTTCATGTCACTAAAAGGGTTAATATTTTCAGCTTAAAGTAAAAGATTGCAAATGTGAACGATTTCCTGCATAGGCAAGTAACATCAAGGAGTGACTGGAGAGAGATCCTTTAGAAGATTACTATAACAATTTAGAGAAAAAAAAAAACAAACAATTCGTGATGGTTTCAGGAGTCCAATCACCAACCCTCCTGTTTTCCGCTTACTTGGATCCTACTGAAAACAAAAAAAAAATAAGTCAGATGGAGTTCAAAGTAGACACCCCCCCCCTTTTTTTTTTTTTACTAGCAAACCTGATAACAGAGAATGCGGTTTGTTTGCTGGCTGCCACAATTCCAGGGGCCTCCTTCGAGGGGATGAGTGAAGGCGCCCCCTAGAGTCCCGGAGCGGAATGCCTGTTCAGCACCAGCGTGCGGGGGCCTGCATTCGGTCCAGGACTGCCCGCACTGCTTCCTGCTGCGCTTAGACCCGCTTTCCCAGCTGGGCTGGTTTGGACAAGCCTCCCCCTTCAGGGAGGAGGTTTTGCCCCAGGAGGCTGTGAAATGGATAAGAACAATGCATTAATTAAATTCGTTCCAAGGCCGAAGATACTCTATCCTGTTTCCTTTCCCAAGCTCTGTCTTGCTGTAACTGTCTATTGTAATGTAGCAGAGGTTCTGCAATACAATTAAATTAGAATGCAGAGAGAAACTTCATTCATAAAATGCCAATAATATGGAGGCACCCTAAATGTAAATCCGATGTCTCCCATTATGCAATTCTCTCAGAAAATGTAAAATCCCTTTCCAAGTTTAAGTCTAAGGATGATCCAATCCAGAAGAATTAGAGTTTGAAATCAAATTCTGTTTCTGTCCAAAGTAGGTAAGGCTGTCCTGAGCCTGCACAGCCGTGAAGAGTATGGGGCTCTGCCAGTACTTGCAGTCCTGGTCCCTCTGCCTGGAGCCTGCACGCTTCCTGCTGAGAATGTGTTGTTTAATGCTGCTTTTCTTATGAACTGCACTGGTTAAGATTTTCAGAAAGTTACTGTTTGCACTGGTGGGACACACCCACCACATTTAGAAAAGAAGCCAACCGCAATCTCTAAAGCAATTATCTTAGAGAAAAGTGCATTCCCAGAATGTGAGACTTAATCCATTGTCAAAACCTGTGATCCAAAATGTTGTGCCTGTGTGAAAAACAGGCTGGATGTGTGCAGGACGCTGTGGCCAGAATGAAGATGTCCACGTCGGATCTCCGGAAGCCTGTGCAATGTGCTTGCAGGAAGAAGGGACTCTTGCAGAGACCAGCACACAGGTTCTGAGATGCAGAGAGTATCCTGAATTAATAAAATCATGAAAATACTTTTGAGAGAAATGTAAAATGACAGAGTCAGAGACACTTGAAGATGGCCCACACTGCATTTTTTAGATTTATTTTTATTTATTTGGGAGGCAGAGAGAGAGAGATCTTTTATTAGCTGGTCACTCCCTCGGATGCCCACAACAGCCCGCGCAGGGTCAGGCTAAAGCCAGGAGAACTTATCCTGGCTAAAGCCAAGAACTTATGTTGGTTTTTCACAAGGGTGGCAGGGGCTCAAGCTCTTGGGCCACCTTCTGCTACCTTCGCAGGTGTGTTCAGGAAGCTGGATTGGAAGCAAAGCAGCTGGGACTCAAACTGGCGCTTCAACAAAATTTTGGTGTTGTAGGTGGGGGCTTCACTCACTGTGCCACATCAGCCCCAGTAGACAACTTTGTTGAGGATGGTAAAGGGGTCACAAACCAAAGCGAGGTGGCTGCTAGGAGCTGTAAAAGGCAAGGAAATTGATTTTTTTTTCTTAGTGGCATCAAAAAAAATTCAGCTTTGATGTTAGCAGAGTAGGTCCTATTTTGGAACTCTGGTCTCAGAAAATGTAAGATAATAAATTTGTGTTGCTTTAGGTGACTAAGTTTGTGTTCGCTTATAACAGCACCATTAGAAAACCAACAGAAGTGGTTAAGAGTTTGGATGATGGAATAAAACCAGCCTGGGTTCGCCTTCCAGGTGGATCACTTGCCAAACATGTGCCTTGTAGGTTACCAGTCTATGATGAGGTCCCTGAATCACCAGCACAAGTGTGCTAGGACTGGTGCTTGCACTATTTAAGGCTAAGACTTTGCCATAAGATTGCCTGTGCCCACTAAAGCATGACCTTTTCTAGGTGCCATGTAGTTGGTGCCTGACAAGGTCATTCCTTTGCACGTGCTTTGCTGATCCCTAGATTTTTTAAGTCCCACAGATACCATGTTATTGAAGCCAAACTATCCTCAGATTTCCACTGAGACTTGTGACCTTGCTGAGGGCCATGCAACTTTGCTTTAGGCTGTCAAAGTCCAGAAAACAAAGAGCCGCATATAAAAAAAAATCATTCTATATAAGCAACCATAGGACAAGCTGTAATCGTTCACCAGGGTTGAAATATCATATGACCTAAACCTTAAGGGCCCTTTTCCAAATCGTGGAAACGTGCAAAGTCTAAAAACAGCCTCATGAGCCATAAAATTCTCTACAACCCACTAAGGTCAAAACATTTCTCTCCAACACAAAATCCCAAACCCCAAAACCCTTCAAGATTGTTTGACGTGTTTATTTTATTCTCTATTCCGGCTGTTAGTTGTATTTCTCAGTGTTCCCAGCTAACGTACCAAATGTCGGGCTGTTCAAACGAAAATCCTTTTCTCCTGCCCAAATTCAAACTCAGTGGAGAAACAAGACAAAAGAACAAGGTGAACATAGACCAAAAAACATCATCTTTATTTCTGAAGATGCTGACATTAGAGGCTGTGGATTATGTGTGATGTCCAGGCAAGAGGGAAAGCAGTGCAATGATGATGCAAATTTCTCCATATGGAAAAACAGTAGCAGCTGCTGAAGGTTTCCCCCTTGACCAGCAGAGAGATCTGGCCCTCCTGACATGGTAGGAAATATTCATTCAGACACTGTTACAAATCCGGTCAGGCTAGTTAGGTGCAATTGTTTGATGGACAGGCCACTTTAAATGGTGGGAGGATCCATCTCACAGTTTTCCTGCTTCTCTGAAATCCACTTGTTAGATCCAGGCAAAAGGATCCCAGTATCATGGGAAGAAAGCTTTGTGATGCCAGCCAAATGATTATGGCCTGTTTAATTAGTGAGATTAATTAGTGAGGAAGCAGCAATTTAGTAAGTGTTATGTAATTGACATTACTAATAGGAAGCACATATTACAATGCCCTGAAAGATCCCATTGGAGGTGATTCTGGATGAAGTCTGGCATTGGTAGACCTCTCCTGAACTGCAAAGCTAGAACAAAACCCATTCCTAAAATCATTTATTAGATGAGATTTGGATTTTTGTTTGTAGTGCACCATACGGACATATTCAGGAAGAGACTGGCCTATGTTTACAGAGCTGATTTCTTTATCCACATTGACTGTTGCAGTGGGGATACCAGCTGAGCTGTGAAGGCCAATGCACGCGGAACTCCCTTAACTCAGAAATCCATAGAAAATGATTCTGGTAATGGGTTCGTCAAACCCCAAAGCGTCTGGAGCTGGGGAAGGTGGCACTTCTAAGCAGGGTGTTTGTGTTGTAGTTCCCGGCTTCCTCTGGGAAGTCTGGATCTTGCTCACCATGGGCAAACACCCTGCTCTGCTTTATTGGTTGTTTACTTCAGGGTCACTGGTGTTGTTTCCATTGCTAGCGACAGCTTGAAAGTTTATTCATGATTTGCTGAGTCAGTGTCCTGACCTATTTGTACTCTCTGGCGATATCTGAGAGTAATTCATGTGCTCTGATTCCTGAATGTGTAACTCCTTAGTGCACATGGGCTCTGCAATAGATAGAGTTTGGGAATAACTAAAACCACAGAAAAACTGCTTTGTTTTATTTTATTTTTTTGCGAGTGTAAATCAAGGATGTTGCTGTAGAAGAGTTTGATAGCTTAAGAGAAATCCATCAGCACCACTGGAAAACTATGCAACATGTGCATTCAACTGATATTTCAATGGAGCTGTCTCCCCATAAATCCAGGAGTAACCGACAAAAGGAGGGATTCGAACATTTAAATTATATTTATTGGTATGGAGATGCTACTTTAGATCCATAGAACCTTTAAAATGGTTGCAGTATGTTAAATTTTGTCTTTGTGTTCTTTTAAATGGTTGTATTGCTTGAGGTTTTATCTCTGTGTTCATTCCTTCTATCTTTGTTGGAGGTGGGGAGGATTCCTAGTGATGCAGGTTCCTTATGAAAGTGGTTGATTTCACTGTATTAGGGAGCAACGCGTTTTTGTGATCATTTCCTGTGCCTAAGGCACATCTTCATTCATTTTGGGGGAAGTCTTCCTTGTCAAGTATCCTCAGAGGTCAATAGAACCAGAAATTATAGCAGTGATGCAAATGGGAGAACAGGGACCTAAACCGATAAGGCTGAATTCCACCTGTCCCTAGCCCCACCGCTGGCCACTTGCTTTAACAGTTCTTGTAGTGACATCTTACTCCCAGCGTCTTCAAATGCTCAAACAAGCACCTGCCATGGTCACTCCAACCAGATATACCCTACTGTACTGAATACCTGTATTCATTTCTAGAATGTGTAAATGTTTGTGCACTGAACCATCCTGACAAGCTACTCTGCATCTGCTGCTTCGTCTATTTTGTCTCCTCTTTTCATTCAGTCTGGAACAAAGCCAAGAAACAAGTGTTCTCCTGGAAGTTACTTTCCCTGCGATGACAGGGTTGCATGGGTGTGTACGCACATTCTGCCTGGAGGCAGCCATGACACCCCGGCACAGTGTGTGGCTGAACTTTTAATGAAATGATTATGGGTTTGTTCCCTGTGTGAAGGCCTTGGGGATGGCTAGTCACTCAATAATTTGAAATAATCACTAGATGCACACACACACATATAAAGATCTATATATATATGTATATATTTATATATACATTATATATATTTATACACACACACACACACACACACATATATATATATATATAGAGAGAGAGAGAGAGAATGAGAATACTTCTGTTGGCTTATCAGGAGTTACCATTATTATTCTAGAGTGGTGTTCTGGCCTGAGTCTTCATGGCTGCAAGCTTGAATTCAAGTATCTTTCTAGAACTGTTTTGCCCTCAACCTGGTGCTCAGTGTTTATCCACTAAAAATTATTCTCTTAAAGTATCTGAGGGAAGTCAGTTTGGATTCACTTCATTCTGGAATGGCAGCAACACAAATTCTGGAAAGGTTGAAAAGAGACACTGTGGTTGGGTGACATGACCACACTGAGTGGTTGTTCACCTAGAAAGGCAGCCAGTAGGCCAGATACAATAACCCAAGAGACTGAAAGTTGGACTGGCTTTATTGTTTCTGTTCTGGGTGTGTAGGGGTCGGTAGTAGTTCTTGCAGAAAAGATACTAAAAATGGGATTGCAGGTGACTTTCTGTCTCCATGTGGAAGGGCGCCCATAGGAGAGCCAGACAAGAGGCCTGGGCCATGCCGCACAGTCAGACAAGAATCACCAGGGCAAGATGTTAGATTCAGCAGGGCGGAATCAGAGCCTGCAGCAGGCACCTGAGAAAGAAATCAATTAGATTAAGGAGAACACAGTAGGGAAATAAAGGAAAACTTGACTCAGTATGTGTATAGGTTCCCATGATCCCCCATGAGACTGTCCACAGCATCTTTTCTCAACCTAAATGCTATTTTCATTTGGGGTTGGATTGATTGTGGGGGATTGTCCTGTGCATTGTAGATGTTTAGTAGCATCCTTTTCTCACTAGGTGCCAATATTTCCTTAGTCATGACAATCATGAATATCTGCGAACCTTGGCAAATGTCAGAGTAGAAAGTTCAGAGCGGTGAGTGCTGCCCTCGGGACCACCCAGAACGCAGCCTGGATCACTGATTTCTCCGAACACACTCTGGACGTTTCCAGAGTGCAAGTGAAAGCTGTTCTCCCAGTGTACTAGGTGCTCAGGGGAGGCTACAGCAGAATCCTGCGGTCGGGGGAGTGGAGCTCTCTTCCCACTCCCACCACCAGCGTGGTAGTGAGTATAGCATTGGAGTGCAATACGGGGCAGATACCAGGAACTGAATGCGTGAGTTTGTTTATTAAGTGAATGTGAAATAATGTTCCTAATAGAACTTCAAAAAGTATTTGGATCTTTAGGCAAATGTATAAGGGGCTTTGGATAGGATTAATTTCATTTTTATCTTCTAAGAAAACCCAAAGCAGCTAACTTCTCTTATCTGAGAAATCCACAAGTCATTGGTTAACAAACAGGGTGGTGGCATTTTGGCCTTTCTCCTCTGCTATGTACTCGCTTTATGTTTGTTTGGTTCCGTGGAGTCAGTATTATTTACGGGAAAGCATTCTTTCTACTTGAATATGCTTTTATAGGATTTTTTTATTCATTAGGCTCTTTGTTCCTACCGACTAACATTTGCACACAGATTGTAAAACTGCATCTGGAAGGGAAGAAGCGGGTAGGACTGTCTCAAGTTTTGTGCAGTTTTTATTTGGAGTGTCATCAGGGTTCCATATACTCTTTATATACTTAAATGCTTATCTTTTCTTCCTTTTTCAAAGTTATATTTTTATAGTGGTTTGAAGAATGTATGTTTGTTAGAAAAAGAGCGAGGGAGAGAGGGTTTTGCTTGCAGTGTCTCAAAAGGCTTAACTTGGTTATTCAGGAATGATCTCAATTTTGTTTTGCACATATTTTGCTCTGAATTTTATCCAGAAATTTAGGGCTATTTTAACTCTTCTGTGGCTAAAAGCTGTTTTCATTCTAGCAACTTTAGTCCAGGGATACTTTAAGACGCAAAGCCTGATGTACTCAGGACTGCACATTGAGGTCCTAGTTCTCAGGTGTGTCCTCACACACTATGCAGTATCACCAATGAATTGGCCTTCTGCTTAGTTGTCGTTGACACGTGACAGCCAGTCATCGAAATGAGGACCCGCAGGAGTTCTGTCTTTTGCTGATGATGCCTGCTTTCCAGGACTCCTTCCTGCAGCGTGCCCTAACCCTTGGAACTCGCCAACAAACACACTGAAACAATGCTCCCTCCCCCCCTCCCAGGGTTCTGGACCTCTTTCCACTGACCAGTTAGCTGTGTGGCAGACCTTAGGGTCCAGAATATTGAAGTCCAGGGCACTGATTAGATCTTAGTAGTTTCCTTACCAGCTCTGAGAGACTGGAAAATTAGGGGATATTAAAAACACACACTTTGGTTTAACAAATGTCTGAAGACTGGAAAGTGGTGATTGCTGGCCCAGTCTCCACATTTCCACTAGAGATGAAAGGAATTAAGTAGACTTCGTAATCTCCTAAATTCAAGATCTTAGTAAAAGAAAGTGGAGCTTCAGGAGCCTCACACAAAGCTCAGTTAATAGTGATGACTCACTTTAATCGTGTGAAACTCTGAAATTGACTCCCAATTTCAAGATGATACCAATATGGTACCCTTCTGCTGCCCTCCCTGGGGTGATCAGTCTCTCAGAACAACGCTCTTAGAGGCTCCTCACCATCCCAACTGGAGAGCTGCTCCCTGCTTGGCCTTCCTTCTCACCCCTTTGGGAGTTAAACGTGCTTCCATTTGTTTGTAAATAAGTGGAAATCTAAGAAAAGTCAGAATCCCCTATTTGCTTATGAAATGATCTTGATACTCTGTTTTTTTTAAAAACTTTTATTTAGTAAATATAAATTTCCAAAGTACAGCTTTTGGATTACAGTGGCTTTTTCCCCCTATAACTTCCCTCCTACTCGCAACCCTCCCCTCTCCCACTCCCTCTCCCATTCCATTCACATCAAGAGTCATTTTCAATTAATCTATATACAGAAGATCAACTTAGTATATATTAAGTAAAGATTTCAACAGTTTGCACCCACACAGAAACATAAAGTGTAAAGTACTATTTGAGTACTAGTTATAGCATTAATACACATGTACAACACATTAAGGGCAGAGATTCTATATGAGGAGTAAGTGCACAGTGACTCCTGTTGTTGACTTAACAAATTGACACTCTTGTTTACGGCATCAGTAATCACCCTAGGCTCTTGTTATGAGATGCCTAGGATATGGAAGCCTTTTGAGTTCGCCAACTCTGATCTTATTTAGACAAGGTCAGAGTCAAAGTGGAAGTTCTCTCCTCCCTTCAGAGAAAGGTACCTCCTTCTCTGATGGCCTGTTCTTTCCACTGGGGTCTCACTTGCGGAGATCTTTAATTTAGGGTTTTTTTTTTTTTTTTTTTTTCTCAGAGTATCTTGGCTTTCCATGCCTGAAATACTCTCATGGGCTTTTCAGACAGATCCACATGACCTAAGGGCTGATTCTGAGGCCAGAGTGCTGTTTAGGACATCCGCCATTCTATGAGTCTACTGTGTTTGATACTCTGTTTTTAACATGTGGCTTTCTACTTAAAAATCTGTTAAACACGTGTAAGGATCTGTCAGTAAAGATAAAATATCTTGAAAAAATAACTGAGTTATTCTCTGAAGCTTAATTGTGGGCAATAAAGGATTTTGATAGAGGGGATTGGGGATTGTTGTATCTAGTTTTTTTTTTTTTTTTAAAAACTGTAAACACTTAACAATTACTGTAAATGTCTCTTAGCAGAAACAAAAAGAGAAGAAGTGATGCTAGGTGTGGTAGTCATTACTCTTGCTTTATTTCTGTTATTGGCTTAAACCCAAAATATGAATGTGTTAAATTCTTTTGGAGAAACTGCACCAAGAGACTATGAAGGCCTTTAATTTGCACATAAAATAAAGTGTTTATTCTCCCTTGTATTCAGTTTCATTGTTTGCTTAGCCTGGCTCCTGAGTCATGAAGTCTGCACAGTGTTGCTGAATGAATAACTGAGGAAAACCACAGAGCCAGTTCCTTAAAAGAAGGTGTCTGTAGGTGGTGGCTTGAGGGGATACAGGATCAGAAACTGGAATCCTGTATAGAAATTTCTGGTACGTCCGAAAGAAACACCTCAATCAGGCCTTGTCTTAGATTTTCCCCTCCAGGTCTTCATGGGAAAGATCTTTATATATATGTTCCACAGTATTATTTGAGTTCATTCATTTTTAATAAACTGGGCTTTGTGATGCAACTTAAACACAGTAAGTGGGAAATAAGTTCAGTTTTAGTGTAGTTAAGTAAAGGGAATCATTCATCTGTGTCCTAGCTCATTTGACTGTTGGAGTCAGTTCTACAGGTAGGCAGCACGTGCTTTCCAAAGCACCACGGGAAATCTTATCATCAATACCACAGAACAGATGGCACGCACAGGGGATTGGGTAGTACAGTTTTACCTCTGCTAAGTGGGTAATCACTCCAATGCTTTAATAAAATACCACTATACTGTGAAAAAAAAAATGGATGGCTGTTTGTGGAAGTGGAGGTCGGAAGACTTGCAGTTGATAAGTTATTGAGATGTGGTGGAAGAAGGTTATCTGAGATCAGATCAAAAACTACAACAATGGGTGTGAGTGGGTGTGACCCAGCACACATAGAGTAGTTGGGAGACATTTCAGACACGTGCATGACTGTGCTTTGTGTATTTCTGCATAGCTGAGATTAGCTGAGTATGGTTTTCCTGGCTCTAGTTTTTCACACAAAGTTGCATGTAGAAAGTGTGAAATTTGCAGGCGCAGTGGCTCAACAGGCTAATCCTCCGCCTTGCGGCGCCGGCACACAGGGTTCTAGTCCCGGTCGGGGCGCCAGATTCTGTCCCGGTTGCCCCTCTTCCAGGCCAGCCCTCTCCTGTGGCCCCGGAGTGCAGTGGAGGATGGCCCGAGTGCTTGGGCCCTGCACCCCATGGGAGACCAGGGAAAAGCACCTAGCACCTGGCTCCTGCCATCGGATGAGCGCGGTGCGCCGGCCACAGCGCGCTGTCCGCGGCAGCCATTGGAGGGTGAACCAACGGCAAAGGAAGACCTTTCTCTCTGTCTCTCTCTCTCACTGTCCACTCTGCCTGTCACAAAAAAAAAAAAAAAAAGAAAGTGTGAAATTTGCATTATGCTCAAATTGTACATATATATAAAAATACATATATAAAATCTCAATTTTACTGGGACAAATTCATGCTTTCAAAACAAGCACTTACAGCAGAAAAAACTGTATAGGCACTATTGTGTGGTGGCTAATAATGATCATGACTAACACATTTAGAGCCTTGCTATGGGGAAGGCACAGTTGCAAGGATTTATATTAATTGACTCATTAAATCCTATGAACAACCCTGTGAAAAAGGTACTATTATTACTCTTGGTTTATAGATGAGGACACGGGGCCTCAGAGAGGAGAAGTAACTTGCCCAAGCTCGTCAAACTCTGTGGGCAACATTCTGGCTCCTGTTCTCTTTACTCTGCACGTCTTCCCTCTCTGCTAAAAGATGTTAAACTGTAGCTTTACAGAGCAGCAAGAACCATCATGTATTCCTGACTTATCACTTGCCACCTGATATTATGAGTAAAATACATTAACTCCTTCAACCCGGTAGATCATTCACTGATTATAACTAAAAGGGCTTCATGACTGACCGACTGTTTAAATTGTATTTGAAGACCCTAGTTCATTAACTCCCTTTGCACATGACTCTTGTCCAGTTCTCAGGGAGAATTTTCATAATGTGGTGATGTAGGCAGTGGGCAGGGGAAAGGAAAATAAATAATTATCCAAGAGTGCATATGTAAACTTGGCTAGGGCAGATATTCATTTGGTTGGATTATGCGCTAATATATTGTACTGATTAATAGTTATGGCATTGCAATTTGTCCCTTAGGACAGAAATTTTCCATTTCCATTCCAACATTCTTTGTTCCCTTGAGCAGCACAGTTGCACTGATGTCATCTATTCTCCTTGTTATATTTTACCCCTTGGCTTCATACTGTCCCGTCTCTTCTCTGTCATTCTCTTGCACTTAATGGGGGTTGTTTTTGTTTGTTATTTTATTTTTGTTTTCTCTCCCCCGTCCCCTTTCTTTTTGCTAGTGAAGGGCCTTGGAGGTAGGGTATGCATAGGATAGAGAAGCAAAATCACTCTAGGCTTTTTTCTTTTAAATGAGATTATTTATTTTTTTTTTTAAAGGTAATTACACAGAGAGAAGCAGAGACAGAGACAAAGAGAGATCTTCTATCTACTGGTTAACTTCCCAAATGACTTCAATGGCTAGGGCTGGACCAGCCTGAAGCTACGACCCAGGGTCTTCATTCGTGAGTGGAGAGGCCCAAGCACTGGGACCATCCTGTGCTGCTTTCCCAGTCATATTGTCAGGGAGCTAAGTCTCAAGGGGAGCAGCCAGGAAGCAAACTGGTATCCATATAGGATGCTGGTGTCTCAGGTGGTGCTTAACCCCCTATGTCCCAATGCCAACCCCCAAATTTTGAGATAAATATAAATAAGGGGTACACTGTCACTTATTTTTACTATTAAAATGTATCTTTGTAACTTTGACGTCTAAAATTATTTAAACATTAAAATTTATAAAAATTGTCTTTCAATTTTATAAACTAAAGAGTAATTTACTTAAGCAATAGATTCTATATGTAGCCACAGTTAATAACAACTGCCCAAGTCCAGTAGTTCTCAACTCTGGTTTCATGTTAGAATCAGTACTTGGGGAATGTTTTAAAATCAATTAAAACACAATATAAACACTCCCTTTCTCACTCTTCCATCCCTCAAAAACAACAATAGCAACAAACAAACAAAAAACCCAAGAAACTAAAATGAATTGAGCAGGACAATGGCTTCCACTCCTATTGTTACAGAAGGACATCACCAAATGCCATAGGCATTCATCCATCCCCTCACTCACCATTATTTCCTGAAGACCTACCAACTGCCAAGCATGCTGCAGGAACAAAGGAGTGGTGCAACATAGACTCTGGAGTTCGCAGGTACAGAAACTGAAGGATGTGTAGGAATTAGCTGAGTGAAGGGAGCAGCACAGGGAAGACTAACCTAGGTGGCCCAATACTGCGTGGTAGGAAGGAAAATGAGACTTCAGAGGAAGTTCTTAGCAGGAAGCTGTGGCTGGGGTGGATGATTGGCAGGAACTTTTCTCATGCCATCTCTCTGTGGGGAATCGTGGGTCTGCATTCACTTGGCTGCCTAGGGAATGATGTTCTATCATCACTGGTGCCCCCGTGCTTCTCTGCACACTCAGCTGCCAGTAGCCAGTCTCTTAGCCGACTTCCCTCAACCTTTCCCCTCTTGTTCTGCCCATGTTAGGTTTATTCTGTGGTTATTTATGGTGCAACAGCATCTTTTCCTCCACTGTTAGAGAAACCTTGGTCAGCTCCATGCAAGGAAGGCATGGATGAGGCCAAGGAAGGACCTGGGGATTTGGATTCCGGTTTTGGTGCTGATACTAAGTAGCTCCAATAAGTTAGTCTTTTCTTTTACTGAGCTTCAATTTCCTCACTTACAGGATGCGAGAGTAGGCAAAGAGTTGCTAAGGCTCCTTCAAACTGAAACTCACCTTCTGAAGAAGCTCTTCAAGCCAGAGAGCTCTACCTTGAAATTTTAGTTGGATTATACTTAAAAATTTCAGGGATATGATATTAGATAAGGAATGCATGTGTATATAATTTATATTTATGTATTTAATTTATATCTATTATCTTTATATAAATGGATTTGGGATGTCATGTTTCTATCTCATAGTATAACTATGGGTATTATATTCAAATGGCCCTCACTTTAGTTAACTTCCACAGATCCAGCTACCGTGGAGATAAAGGTTAAATAATAAATTACCCTCAGACACACAGTATTGGAACTATGAAATCTTAATATATGTTGTTAGAGTAATCTTGAGATGAAAAGCATTCAGTCATTAAAAATGATGACATTTAGATTATAGTAAGAAGTCTTATTTTAACTAAATTGAAAAAAAAAGTCCTGAAAATACCACATTTATTTCTCAGGCACTCTTGTTGGGAATGCAAACTGAAATCACTTTGGAAAGCTCTTTGTCAGCATCTCCCGAAGCTGAAAATGTATGGGGGCTCTGCAAAAAGTTAGTGGTTGATATAATTAAAGGATGTTTGGTTACAAATTTTTTTTTTTTCAAAATCCTTGCAGCTTTTTCATAGTATATATTTTCCATGAACTTTTAAAAAATATTTATTCATTTATTTGAAAGCAGAGTTAGAGAAGAGAGAGGGAGAGAGCGACATCTTCTATCCTCTGGTTGACTCCCCAAATGGCTGCAACAGCCAGGGTTGCCCTAGACTGAAGTCAGGAGCCAGGAGTTTCTTCTGGGTCTCCCATGTGGATGGCAGGAGCCCAGGAACTTGGGGTCATCTGCTGCTGCTCTTCCAGGCACATTAGCAGGCAGCTGGATCAGAAGCAGAGCAGTGGGATACCAACCTGTGCCCACATGGGATGCCAGCACAGCAGGCCGTGGCTTAATCTGCTGTTCCACGGCACCAGCACCTTCCAGGAACTTTTTGAAGCATCTTTGTATATACTTTGGGGTCCTGAAATTTCATTTCTCACATATACCAGAAGGAAATTAGTACCTATGTTCACCCAACAAAATGTATTAGGATGTTTATAATTGTTGAAAGACCAAAGCTGGAAGCCACTCAAATGCCATAAATAGCAGAGTGATAAATAAAAATATGTTTATATAATGGAATCCATGCAGCAAAAAGAATGATGAACCCACAAAAGCAAAAACCATGGCTGATGTTTACAAACAATCTGAGCAAAGATGCCATATACCAAAGAGTACTGTAGATGTAACTGGTAGCTGCAGAGCCCTAAGTCCACAGGATACGTTCATGCTGTGAAGATATTCTGCAGCTGATTCCCACATAACCAACCTCAACCATGACCAACAGAACCTCAACAAGGGGCAAGGAAACATCCAACACACCCTAAAAGGAGTGAACTTTGGCTCTTAGAACCATTGTATGTAGAGAGATTAATAACCCCATTGTTTGCCTGTCTCTGAATATAGATAAAATCTCCTTTGGAATGAGTATTGGGATATAACGTACCTCCTTATTCAATAATGAATCTGTTGGCTATTACCATGTGTTCTTCAATTTTCAATGAGGTAGTCTTTGATATTCCATGTGATTGATAACCACACATGATTCTGTATTGTTTTATGTCCTCTGAAACAAGAGTGTAAAAGCCTGTAACCAATCTCAGCCTTGTGGGACAGCCAACTTAAGCAACTGACTGGTTGGTTTGGGGGTTTTAGATCTTCAGTTTGACAAGTTGAATATATTTCAACTTTTATTTTTTTGTTAAAAATAATTATTTATTTGAAAAGCAGAGATACAGAGAAAAGGGGGGGGGGAGACAGAGAGAGAGAGAGAGAGAGAGAGAGATTAATGCCATACACTGGTTCACTCTCCAAATGGTCACAACAACTGGAGCTGGGCCTGTCTGAAGCCAGGATCCAGGAGTTTCTTCCGGGTCTCCCATATGGGTGGCAGGGACCCAAGCACTTGGACCATCTTCCCCTGCTTTTCCCAGGCACATTAACACAGAGCTGGACTGGAAGTGGAGTATCTAGGACATGAACCAGTGCCCATATGGGATGCTAGCATCCCAAGTGGCGGATTTACCTGCTACACACACACCCCTCAACAGTGATTTTTAAACTTGCCTCTTGATTTCTCAGTTAACAGCATAAGACTCCATTCACATATGATGTAAAAACAGTCAAAATGAATCTAGACTGTTAGAATGGTGTTTGCCCTCTGGGAGGTTGGCAGCCATGAGGGAGAGTGTTAAGGACTCCTGAGGGATACAGAAGTATATTACACCTTACACTTATAACTATGTGATTTTTCTGTATGTGCAGTATATTTCAATTATGACATTTTAAGAATGTGTTTTCCATTTATTAGTTTGACTCACACAACAATTTGACCCATACAATTCTAGGAGATAGGAAGAGTGGGTAGCTTTTCTCCTGTTAAGTCAGGTGTTTAAACTTAATGGCCCTGTGGAAGCACCTTGCTTACTGCCTGATGCATAATAGGTGCTTAACAAATACCATCTGAAACTCGACTCTAGCCTGGTGCCCTTCTCTAATCCCACCAGTGCATCATCTTGTTCTTTGGTGGTCCTCCTGCCCTGACAGGTCCTGATGGGTCCTGTGCATTCTCTCCTGAGGGAAGGACAGAGATGAGCCATAATTCAGATGTCCCAAGAAACTGTCAAAATACCTGTGCAGAATTGCATAACCTTGTTCCTCCAGGGCTTAGAGAAGAATGAGTCAGGCACTCAGTTCTCAGACATACTGCCCAGGAAAACAGGAAGAAGGTTCACTTGGGCAGGAGTCCATGTATGTGACCTTGGATAAATCATTGAACTTCTTTGGGGGCAACAGTTTGAAAGACAAATTTGAGACTCCCTACTTAGGACCATGTGATCTTTCTGTGGTTAACCTTCTGAGACCTTTGGATTTTATGTCCTCCCATACATATAATCAGATTCTCATTATTTCCAAGGGCATCAGATTGCATTTCAAACTTGACAGTTCCTTTGGTGCAATTTAAGATCAAAGATCAAATTTTGCTTAATTTAATTTAGAATTTAAATGTGAGTATGCTCAATTGTCTGCCTGTTAAAATAGTTCAGAAAGGAGAAGCATCAACCAAGTTACATAAAGTAACCAGAGGTCCTATTAAACTTGCTAGCCATGTCTCTTCAAAAATGCATGATAGAAGTTTTCTTGTCAACATAAAATTCCAGTTATTAATGATGTGGCTAAGGAAAAGATAAGAAGTCCCGGAAATGGAATCTGTTATTGCTTGGATAATAAAAATGCAGGACCTTCTTTGGAAAAAAAAAATGGAGACTGATAAAGTGCTTTGATTTAGGGCTCGGCTGTGATGTCAGGGTCAGCCAATGAGCTCAGAGAGAATCTGAGAAAAATAAAGAGATAAATAGAAGCAGATGTTTGGAAAAGTCTTCTTGAATACTGCCAGTGAAATTGTAGGGTTCGAAGTCAAAACTTCAGCATTATATCCATCATCCTAATAAGGTTATAATGAAAATCATTTAAAGAAGTGTTCAAATCCCTTTTTAGAAGTGTGGTCAGTCATGTTCCACCATGAAGCTAAAGTCCTTGTCAAGACAGTCCTCAGGGAGTTCAGCTGATGTGGGACCCATATTAACTCAACATCTCCTTTTCAGAGTCATAGAAGAGAGGAGTCTGATAGGAAAAGGCAGAAACTTAAAAGCTGCTTTGTCTTCTGATTGGTGGGTATCCATATTCTTGGAAGTAAATTTCTGTTTGCCCTTAGTTGTTGCTAGTGGCAAGAAATAGACAAGTTTTATCTTATATGTGGTCTTGCCAAAGACACATTTGAAAGGATTGAAGAGTCTAACAAAGGAAACAGATCACCAGTAACTGATCCAAGAAGGAATAAAAGGAGGCATTGAGTGATAGGACCCTGGGAAGCACTCAGATGGAAGGCTGGTCGAAAGGCTCAGTGCAAACAGCCAAGAAGAGCTCCTGACTCCAGGATCAGATTCAAAGAATTTGAAAAGAAAATGATCAAGGTTAACAAGAAGGTTTTACAATATCATTAGTCGTGCTTACTTGATCATTTTCTCTGAGTTAATATATTTCTACCTCAATACAGTCTTGACTTAATTCAGTTGAATTCCCATCTTACGGCTAGTTGTGTGAACATGAGCAAAATTACTCAGCCCCTCTAACCTTCACTTTTTTCATCTTCAAAATGGAAAAATAATCATGCCTACCTCATGGGGTTGTTCTGAAGCTTCCATGGAGTAGCAGATGTATGCTGTTTATTCAGAGCCTAAATTACTCCAATAGAGCATTAAATGTTTTTTGTTGTTATACAGGGGTGATAATGACTTTGAATATATTTACATGGAGGGACTCTTTTTTACTTTTTTCTTTCTCTTTCCACCTTGATTTCATCTCTGTTTCGTTTTTCAAAAAAAAAAAAAATGAAGTTTCTTCAAAAGTTTCAAATAGTAGATCTTATTTATTTATTCATTTTTGTTTATATCATGCCTCATTTAGAAGTGAAATTGAAGCAAAAGTTGATAAATTTTTTTAAAGAAAAAAAGAGTGGAGTTAGAGGACTTGAGAGAAGAGTGATGGACCCAGAATTAAGATAAAATAAAATGATGTGAATTAGTGGATCTGTACCAAACAAAATCTTAACCAAAAATGGATGACATTCAACACAGGGTAGTTTGAGGAGCATTTCTTTATAAAGGAACTATTTACAGTGGCAGGATTTCAGGGGAATATTAAGAAGTCATTTGCTCCCGGGCCCGAAGGAGAGTGATATTGCCGAAATCCAGAAGAGAGAGTTCTGTAGAGTAGGCTGTCTCCAGAGGGCCAGGGACCTCTGTTGAGAGACACAACCAGCCCCAGGTTACCTCATGGGCACAGAGCTGGGAAATATGTAATTCACTCTTTCTCTTCCTTTCCATCTCTTGTTGGGCCTTCACTTTTTTTTTTTTTTTTTTTTTGACAGGCAGAGTGGACAGTGAGAGAGAGAGACAGAGAGAAAGGTCTTCCTTTTGCCGTTGGTTCACCCTCCAATGGCTGCCGCGGTCAGCGCGCTGCGGCCGGCGCACCACGCTCATCCGATGGCAGGAGCCAGGTGCTAGGTGCTTTTTCCTGGTCTCCCATGGGGTGCAGGGCCCAAGCACTTGGGCCATCCTCCACTGCACTCCCTGGCCACAGCAGAGGGCTGGCCTGGAAGAGGGGCAACCGGGACAGAATCTGGCGCCCCGACCGGGACTAGAACCCGGTGTGCCGGCGCCGCAAGGCGGAGGATTAGCCTGTTGAGCCACGGCGCCGGGTTGGGCCTTCACTTTAACCACAAGAGAACTGGAAGCCAAACTGAGTGAGAGAGATTGATGTCAATCACGTCCACTCATTGGTCTTTCCGGGCAGAGCAGGAACAAAGAAGGGAGGGCAGTTGGACTGGAGAAGCAGAGGGTTCCAAAAAGCTGCGAAGAACACAGTGTATACATCAAGACTAACCAGAATTCAAAGCAAAATGGAGAATAGGATTATCTGCAAAACCCATATCATTAACAAGTGATAAAAATCCATGACATTTTGCTTGGTGCTTTTCTGGTCACCTATAACTTTCACTGACATTCCACAAAGTTGTCCCAGTTGTTGACATTATATAAAATTGTTGGATGTTAGTTTATATCAAGTAAAACTGGAATGCATCCAGGAAAAATAATTTTTATTTTAAAAAACTGACTCTGAAATTATTAGATATTAAAATGAATATGAATAGATAATAAAATGATTGCTACAGGCTAGTCTTATGTTGTGAAAATACAAGGCTTTATTTCTTTGTCAAGGGCATTTATTTTTTGTTCATTCTCACAAGTTTAAGCAGACAGTTCATGAAGAAAATAGGATGGTTTTAAAAGAAAGGGAACCAAAACATACTGATTTAATCTCACTCAGAATTATTTACTGTTTAATTCTGAGGTCTGAGTCTCATGGTGGTGAGATGAAAAAAATAAAATAAAATAAAATGAGGAATTGATTTTCTCTCAACTGAGCATCCACAGCTTGGCCCATAAATGGTTCTTGCTCACAGGAATGGAGTACAAGAGAAAGGAAAACCTACAGGCCAGCTTATACTGATCTGGACAGACAATGTTTTTGCTCTAGATCAAAAGAATATAAGAGGGTCGATGGTGGAAGCAATATTCCCTATACAAGTGTGCTGAGATTTTGAAAGCCAGATCCTACTGAAAAAACACAGTCAATAGTACAGGGATTTGCATATCTCTTTGGTAAAATAGGTCTCTGTATTTTTGTATGTATACTATTGGAAGTGTGGATAAATCTAGTACTGGATGCGTGGTTGTTAGTGCCACTAACAAACAACTTTAGCATATAGTGTTACACTTTGTAAACAGGTTCATAGACAAAATTATGTAAACCCCAGAACACTGCTTTGAGCATTTCCTTCCTTGGAGGTTAGAAAGATAGAACTCTGAGAGATGAGGGCATTCTGCACTAACCAACAGGGAAGAATTTATGTGGGAATGAAGACTGGAGGGGGTGAGACAACGCACACAGGTTTTGAGGGTGTAGGGGGTGGGATTGCTATGTATGTTATTTCCATCTCTGTGGAAATACTGAGGATGTAGGGAAGTGGTGCCCGTGGCAGAGCACTAACGGGAGCCCTGCTGGCCCAGGCACACAGACGCTGTTGAAGTGTGCTGGCTCACAGGAGTCAGGTGGGTGAAGGTGGGTCAAGGTAAGCCCAAGTCTCATGCTGCTGGTGAAGCCTGGAGTCCCATGCTCACTGGGTCAGAGGCTGCGGGCCAGGTGACAGCCTGGCAGTCTGAGTAAGCAGTCCTCCATGTGAAGAGTCATCCGCAGAGACACGGGGAGCCAAGGGTATGTGCTGGCCCTGCTTAGGTTCTTTGCACTGGAGTCTTCTTGGGCAGCATCTGGGGGATCACCTTTTTCACTACCTTTCTCAGAATGTGATGAAACAACTTGTATCAGTTAATCCAAGTAGGCTCTCATCATCCCTGGCAAGGGGGACCCCTTGTGGCCCTTTTGAACAGGACTGTGGTGGTCATGTATGGTGCCGGGTTGTTGTCTCTTTGGACTCTCTGTGCCCCTTAAAAAAAGGAACTAAAGATCTGAAGCACTTCATTTCCTGCCCCACTGTGGCTCCAGCTACCCCTTTGTTTCTCGTTGGGCTTCTGCAGAAGAGTTGGCTTGCCAAGAGGACACCGCCTCCTCTACTGTGCCTGAGTAGCACCCCCTGGGAGAGGGGAAGCTCCTCAGCCCCCTCAGATGTGTACGCCCAGCCTCCCTAAATCCAGGGTGAGTGAGAACGGCCACAGCATGACCATCACTCGCAAAATCTCACTGATCCCTTCCCATACCGGTAGAAGACAGAAATACACTGTGAGCTCAGGGCAGGCCCTGGACAGGGAGCACGGCCACCAGCCCTGAGAGCAAGATTCCAGGAGCTTCCTGGAACGTGCCACCAGATGGGGGCCACCTTGATTCCACGATGGCCAGGGATTTTGTTTCCTTAGTGGAATGAAGGCAAAATTTGGAGCTGGCAGATGTGGATTTGTGGCCCTCTACTGCCACCTAAGAGGAGGAGGATTCCAGACAACTAACTAACTAACTAACTTCCTTCCTTCCTTCCTTCCTTCCTTCCTTCCTTCCTTCCTTCCTTCCTTCCTTTCACAGGCAGAGTCATGCAGTGAGAGAGAGAGAGAGAGACAGAGAGAAAGGTCTTCCTTTTCCATTGTTCACCCCCCCCCCCCCCCAAATGGATGCTATGGCCAGCGGTGCACTGCACCAATCCGAAGCCAGGAGCCAGGTGCTTCCTCCTGGTCTCCCATGCAGTGCAGGGCCCAAGCACCTGGGCCATCCTCCACTGCACTCCCGGGCCACAGCAGAGAGCTGGACTGGAAGAGGAGCACCCGGGACAGAATCCGGCACCCCAACCGAGAGTAGAACCCGGGGTTTTGGCACCACAGGCAGAGGATTAGCCAAGTGAGCCGTGGCGCCGGCCTCCAGACAAGTTTCTTAGTTTCTCTCATCTTCAGTTTCCCTTCTATAAAAACTGTAGACCACCGTGCTCACCGTGTAGGGTTGCCAAGGGGATGCAGTGTGCTTGCTATGGCGAGGGTGAGCATAGGTGAGCTCCCGAGGCACTTGTGACTATGGATAGAGGTACACTGGGGTTCTTGCAGCCTCTTTCTCTGGGAGCCCACAGACTTCACCTGTGTGGTCTCCTGGAGCCTTTTGGTGCTCCCAGGAGAGTGTTCAGAGCAGCTCAGCAGCACCATTCTATAAGAAGGGAAAAGCACACTACTGGGCAAGTCCATAACCCTTCTAGCCTCACACCATCAGGTGCAGTTGGGACCGATTGTTGTGCCCAATACTTTATCCAGGAGACCTTGCCAAGTCATAATGTGTAAACATTCTCACAGTATCTGGACAGCAAATTTCAGGTGAGACACAGGAAAAGGAACTGTTCTACTCTGAGACTAGCTTTAAGGGGAAGTTAGAGAGTCTTTTCTGGGCTGAAGGGTTTATGTGAAATCCTAAACAATGGAAATACAACTCTTTTAGAAAAATAATACTTGCACCACTCACTGTGAGTCTATTTAAAATGATGTAATAAATTTTACTGTTAGAATCTCCTGCTAGGATATATGACTAGGACGCAATGGCATTAGGGAATACTACAAAGCCATTTGAAACAATGAAGCAGGTCTATACATACTAAGAGAGAAAGAATCCATCAGGTATGATGTTGCTGAAAAAAGCACAGCAATATGAACAATGTAACTGCATTTTGCAATAATAATGTTTCATTTATATGGCATACGTACTGTCTCAATCAATAAGACTGCACGTCAAGCTGTGCACTATGTGGATCCCTGAGAGTGCATTTTGGAGTGTGGAATAGGTAAGGTACTTTCAGGTTTTCAATACATTTGACCCATTTACATTTGCAAAATGAAATGCAATAGTTTTTAAGTTGCAGCATATGGAGTTAAGCCACCACTTGGGACACCCACATTCCTCATCAGAGTGCCCAGGATGCAGTCCTGCCTTCACTTTGGATTCAGCTTTGTGCTAATGTGCTAGAGAGGCAGCAGAGGGTG
Organism: Sylvilagus floridanus; assembly: GCA_949820135.1. Lineage (NCBI taxonomy): Eukaryota > Metazoa > Chordata > Mammalia > Lagomorpha > Leporidae > Sylvilagus > Sylvilagus floridanus. The sequence continues at coordinate 47,706,490 of OX463239.1, read as the reverse complement.
GCCCGACTACTTGGGTTCCTGACATCCATGTGGGAGGCTTGGATGAAGTTCCTTGCTCCTGGGTTTGGTCTGGCTCCACCCTGTCTGTTGCGGGAATTTAGAGAATGATGGAGAGAGGATGGAAGATCTCTCTCTTTCTCTCTCTCTCTCTTCCTCTCTCTCTTTCTCTCTCTCCCTCCCTCTCTCCCTCTCTCACTCTTCCCCTGTGTCTTCCTCTCTCCATCACTCTGCCTTTCAAGTAAACAAAACTAAAACTAAATAAATTTCAAAATTCACAAATTTGGCAAAAGTTAAAAATCTGTTACATATATTTAAATAGATACTTAGTGACTAAAACTTTGGAAAGTTCTATAATAATTTCCTTAAAAACTGTTATTATTGTACTTCATGTTTAATTCTGCTTCATAATACATAAAGTCTCTTTTATGCTATTTGGTTTTTATACAGTTGTCTGAGTTGGGCAGAGAGCAGCACATTACAAATAGGATTTTGAGACTTTGAGAAGCTAAATTGTTTTTCCAAGCTCATAGTTACATGATACTGGGATTATTCATTCATTCACAGAAGACTTTTCTAGGCCCATGTATGCACTAGGTATCCGATTTCTCACTACACTAAAGACGTTTTTTGCAATTTGCAAATGAAGATGAAACTGCAAAAGCATTGCGTAAGTCAATGCCTAGAATGTATACTAAAATGTCTTTAGCATGGGGCAATTCTTAGATGCAGATTTTATTTTGCTTGCTTTCACTGTATGCCTTTTTTTTTTTTTTTGACAGGCAGAGTGGACAGTGAGAGAGAGAGAGAGACAGAGAGAAAGGTCTTCCTTTGCCGTTGGTTCACCCTCCAATGGCTGCCACGGTCGGTGTGCTGCGGTCGGTGCGCTGTGGCCAGCGCACCGCGCTGATCCGAAGGCAGGAGCCAGGTGCTTCTCCTGGTCTCCCATGGGGTACAGGGCCCAAGCACTTGGGCCATCCGACACTGCACTCCGGGGCCACAGCAGAGAGCTGGCCTGGAAGAGGGGCAACCGGGACAGAATCCGGCGCCCTGACCGGGACTAGGACCCTGTGTGCCGGCGCCGTAAGGCGGAGGATTAACCTAGTGAGCCGTGGCGCCGGCCCACTGTATGCCTTTCTAATACTAAGCTAAGCAGAACATACACACCCAAAGTTTCAGTTTGCTTTCTGATAGAACAAACTTCTGTTTTCAGCTTTAACATTTCTTCCTTATAAAACTTATAAGAAAAGGGCAGTATGTAGCTTTTAGTTGATTTCTCAAACATCCCCGCAGCCCTTTGTCTCTTCCATAGCAGATCATTTTTCCTTCATTTTTGTACAAAGGGAGGGGAAAGAATTGTTTTGAAAGGATGGAACAGTCATCCCAGGAGACTGGAGAAGCTTAGAAACTCATCCTTAAAGGAAAATTCTTTGGCCATCATGTCTCAATTAACTTCAGTTTTGTGGCCTGACGTTGCAAACAGAAACTTGAGTCTGTGGAGGTGCTCAACGTTAAACACCAAGAAACAGCAAGCATGTGTACTGTAGCAAGGTGTTGACTGCTGGGGCATACACACAGGGACACTGGAGGGAGAACGCCATCCATTGTCATCCACTGATAAAAGACAAGGCGAGCAAATATGGTTCCCAGGGCTCCTGCCCTCTGTGGTTGGCTGGGTAGGACACACAGTCTTTCAAAGAAACATCATCAAGGAAAGCTGGGTCCTGGAGGTGATATTTATCTACACATTTGTTCTTGCTTTGTATATTTACTGACTACCCGTAGGCACCATCTGTGATGGAGGCATAAAGATGGTTAACAGGTCAGGTTCTTGCCTTCCCGTTACAATATTTCAGCATGAAGATGGGACAAAAAAGAAAAAAAACAATTTATACAAGTTGATTATGGATTGTGCTAAATGCTAAGCAGAAGATAAACAGTCCATGATGGTTAATAACAATGGTGGAGTGAGGGTAGGAAACTGTTTCCATAAGGAGGTCAGCAAAAAGCTGAAAGGCAACATCCTAAGTCCCTGTCACACATTTCAGTTGCAGCTGCAGCCACAACCTCTCCCTTCTGCCAGTCCAGGATACTGGTCTCATCTAAAGGCTGGGAGTACGATGCCAAGTGGAGCCTTCTCTCCAGTGCCTCGTAATTAACTCCTGCCATGTGTTAGCCAATGTTGGGGCATGGCATTGTCATGGCATGCTTTCTGCCGCTGAGGGAGAGGGAATTTTCTGACTTCTTTATTTTGTCCCTCTGAAAAGATGGCCACTTGAATTCTGATCTCACCACAAAACAATAAGATGAGTGTCCCCTGTGGCAACAGTGTGCATTTAAAGAAATGTGCAAAGCAGTGGGAGCTGCTGGGTCTGTGATTTTTCTAGCGGCCTTATATTCAGGGAAAATAATGGCTGAACCTGAAGGATGTGGGCTGTAAGCCCAGAAAACCATCATGACTGAAAAAATAAAGCCACAGGTTCTTCTCCTGCTCCATGGCAGTAGAAGACTCCTTCCCTGGGTGTTTCAGGGACTCACTGGAATTGCCTGGGTGCTACCCTGCCTTGAGGCAGGAGCTCATATCCAGCTGAGTGAAGGTGTGAAGGTGTTCCTGCTGGCCTGGGTGGTATAACACAGAAAGTCCTTTTCCCCCTTAACATAAAATGGTGCTTAAAAGTTCTCCATTAGAAACAAACAGCAATGCAAAAAAAAAAAAAAAAAAGCAGTGTATATTTGGAATTCCTTCAGATAGTCTTTTCTTGGACATACTATTTAATTGCATGAGTTTTTCCAGATGTGAGACTCACTCTATGGGAAATAAAGAATTTGAGAAATAAGTAAATGATCCTGCTTTCATGCAATATTTTTTCTATGTTGAGGCTAATCATTGGAATGTGTTAGAAAATGCAGTCTTAGAATTATTTTGCTTAAAAGAAATCTAATTTCTTGAGGAAAAAGAAACCAGCTGTTTTGCATTTATAATAGACTGAAGTTAAATATTTAAGATCTCTGTATTGAGTCATTAAAAATGAGGCAACCAGTTTGCTTAAGACTGAAGAGAGTATCTCAATGCAGTAATAAGCAGGAAATAGTATGAAAGAAATGATAAATCTTGTATTTACAAAAGGATTTTCTCTACTGTCTGTTTTTCTTAGAGGCCTGCTTGGTTTGATCAAAAGTTCTGCTTCAGAAAAATTTCGCTGCAGTGCTTTCTCTTTTGGCCTGGATAAGACTGTGAAATTCCTATTTGAAATATCTACATTCTCCTGACCTCAGTGATGATAATCCTTCTCTCTTGTTTAGATGGAAGTGGTATTTGAAGCATTGCTCATGAGAATTAGGTGTCTTCCTCCTTTTACCAAAGGCAGAAGCTTCCCTAGATGTTATCTGGAAGCAACTAGCTTTGTATAACCACAGGGGTTGGTATCCTGTCCAGCAAGTCCTCTTCTAAGAGAACATTCAAGTACTGATACCGAGTCTCAGACATTTATCCCTCAGGGAGGGAGTAAACTTATCCTATATCATTCCCAAAACACGAACAGATGACCAGCCCAGAGCTGATGCCTCAACCACCTCCCTCTTGCCTCACTGTGGATTCTAAGAACCTGCAGGAAGTTGGAGAAAGCATTTGGCCTTCACATGCCCACCCTCCCCTCCTCCCTGCTAGCCCCCACCACAGCGCAGCCCACAACTAGTCTGGATTATGGGATGGAGATAATTTAGGAAAACCCATTTCAGATGTCTAGCTGTACACAGAGATATTCTACATCTATCAGTGAGGCAACCACCGTTATTTTTCATATTGTGAGAAGGCATACAATGGCTAGTGAAATGGATTAGGTGAGGGGAGGTGAACAGAGATCTTCTGGTTTTGGAAATAAGGGTCCTGTAGGTGGGAGGGTGGTGCTCTGAGAGAGTGAGTAAAGCATCTTCCATCTGTCTGCTGATGCTCGTTGCACCCACTTTCTGATCTCTGCCAGGACCTGGCTGCCTACACCAGGCAACACCCATCTCCCTGTATCTGAACTTGGGGCCCATATGAGAAGTGGAGGGATCCAGGATACACGGCTACAGAGGTAGACAAGGACCTGATTATGGGGGCCTGTGCTAGGCTAACAAGTGGGCCTTTTGTGTAGGGTGGGGTCTTATGATTAGATGTGTTTTAGAAAGGTCATACTAACTCAGATGGTGCTGATTTGAAAAAGAAGGAAACAGCAAATAGTAAGTGCTCCTGTCTATGTTCTCACTGGTTAGTCACTAAAGATACAGGACCGAGGTGCGAATTTTATGCTCTTATGTCATTGAAATAGAAAAATACTTCTTCCTCCCCTTTCTTTATGACTATGGACAAATCAGATAACTTTGTTGCACTCACACAATAACCCAGAGAAATCCATCCAGTGTAGAAACCTGAAGAGTCAAGCTCTTGCTCCAACATGAATCACAGAAACGAGAGTCAACCTGGCTTGTGTCTGCCCCATTGGCAGATCCACACTCCAGTGGTGGTGGACACACTCTACTCATGCTGCTGCTTGTTGGCAAGTTAAAGAATGCCAGACATGAGTCAGCTGACTGTTGGGTGTAGCTTTAAGCGTGGGCTGGGCAATTCCTTTGAAAGAGCTATGTTTGAGCTCTTCACATGTCAGTTTGATAAAGCTGTAGTTGAAAATGTGGGGACTTCCTTGCTTTGTCAGAATGAGCATGTGTTATGAAGTGAATAGCTAGTGAAAAAGTCATCTTGACAATAGTGTTGCTATTTGAAGTATGACTTCTACCATGAATGAGGGGAAGAAAGTCACCCTGCGACTTTCCTGTTTAGTTCTGGTCTTCTGAAAGCTGTTTACCAAAATGACACTTAGCACAACATCCCAGTGACTTACTCATTGTCATTGACTGGTGTTGGCTGCTGAGACAGTCACAGAAAGGATCTTTTGGGGACAACAGCTGTAGACTTGGGGTAGATGACCTTCTTTCTTACTAACACTACATGCAGATTTGCAATACCCAAACCAATGAGTAACCAAAATCCTTTTTTCCCTTAATTTGACTTGTCATTATTTCCTCTGGTAGTAGCACATTACTCTTGAAATTGTGAAAGCATGTAAAAGAGGACTGTTTTAAGAAGAAAATAAAATTATGATTTAGATTAGGCTGTGGACTGGGCCCCATTATTCAATTTTTTAAAAAACCCGTAGGTCCTTAGATTACTTTCTATATTTGTGATTCTTAAAGAATTGTCCACAGGCCTCTCCACCCCCTAAACCCTGGAGATCCTAAGATTGTTCTGGCTGGTCATGAAGTTCAAACCCTGTTCATAATAATCCATATTACTTGCCTTTTTGTCTCTGATTTCATTACATGGTGGGTAGAACTGCTGGTACATGAGCAGAAATCAAGACAGAGGCACCAAAACATTAGGAATCATTGTATTCTTCATCTACATGCTTGCAGTGAAAAATTACGCTGCTTGCAAAAAGGTTCCAATGAAGCAGGAGAAAATGATGACTTTTACTAAGTTTTTATATTTGAGTACACTTAAAAAATTTTTTTGAGTAATAAAATGTGAAGTAACACATAAAGTATGATTGTTGCATATTGAACTATGTTGGTTTTTAAAAAAAAAAAAAAACACATGTGCACTTATTTGAGTTCTAAGCCAAACTAGACATTTAAAAATGGATTGCTGGCCGGCACTGTGGCTCAACAGGCTAATCCTCTGCCTTGCGGTGCCGGCACACCGCGTTCTAGTCCCGGTCAGGGAGCCGGATTCTGTCCCAGTTGCCCCTCTTCCAGGCCAGCCCTCTGCTGTGGCCCCGGAGTGCAATGGAGGATGGCCCAAGTGCTTGGGCCCTGCACCCCATGGGAGACCAGGAAAAGCACCTGGCACCTGGCTCCTGCCATCGGATGAGCGCGGTGCGCTGGCCGCAGCGCGCTGTCCGCGGCAGCCATTGGAGGGTGAACCAACGGCAAAGGAAGACCTTTCTCTCTGTCTCTCTCTCTCACTGTCCACTCTGCCTGTCAAAAAAAAAAAAAAATGGATTGCTGTATTTGATTGAAATGATACATTATAGCTTTTCAGACTTGAGTATTTGACAGGCATTTTCTTAAAATTAACAAAATCTGTCATAACAAAAACAATCAAACAGAATCTATTGTTTATGATAGAGTTTAAACTAGCAAGTACAATTACATTCTTACAATGCATCTGTTATGAGTTTGACAACTTCCCAGTATTTAAAATGTTTTCTGATAAGGTTGGTGAAAATATTAATGAATGTGATTTTTTTTTGACAATGAGATGTATTAAACTCGAATTCAGTCAATGAATGAATATTTATTTACCAAGTGGCCAATGTAGGAAGTTGCACAATCTTATAAGGGTAAAACCTCCCTTCAAAGTACAAAGGTATCAATGAATTTTGTTATAACAGAGAATGAAAAGTTCATTGGCATAGTTTCATATTCCATATTGTAGCTGGTATCCAAGAAGGCATCAAGTTATTATAGACTGTCATAGTTTTCTGAAAAAGGCATTAAAATATCCCTCCCTTTTCCACCTACACATCTTCATGAGTCAGGATCCTGTTTATATGTTTCAACCAAAGCAACATATCACAACAGGTTAAATACAGAAACTGGTATGAGAATTCAAATATCCTCTAATTAGGAACTTTTCTTGTTTGAGAAAATATGACTATTCTTACAACAATTATTTAATAGGTTAACATGTTGATTATTATTTTTAAATAAACATTCTAATATTAAAATTTAAATTTCTAGCATGGTAGCTGTCCACAGACATAACACTCATAAACATAAGTACTTTGAATTATTCAATATTTTAGAGTGTAGAGGAACCCTGAGAAGGCTGTTTTATTTTTTTTAATATTATTTTTCCTTTTTTTTTAAAGAAGAGGTAGAGAGAGACAGAGATGGGGGGTGGAGAGAGAGAAATATGGAGAGAGATTATCCACCTGCTGGGTCACACCCCAAATGCCTGCAACTGGCTGGGCCAGTCTGAAGCCAGGAGCCCCAGAAGTCAATCCCATGTGCGTGGCAGGAACTCAAGAACTTGGACCATCACCTGCTGCTTCCAAGGATCTGCATTGGTAGGAACCTGGACCAACAGCAGAATAGTTCTGACCTGAACCTGGCAGTTGGATAGGGAATGCAGGCATCCCAAACAGTGATTGAACCATTGCACTACGCAGCTTCCCCAAGTCTGTTTTATATGGCAGAACTAAATTCTATAACAGCTATTATCGTCAACCCAATAGGAGAAACTTATATTGAGTTAAAATTAAAGGTACTCTATTGATCATGTTGCATACTACCAATTTTTTCAGGTGACCATATGACATCTGTTTATTGGAATGTGAATAGCAACCATTTAAAATTGGGTGCCAATCCTTACCAGCCTTATTTCCTGCTTTTATTCCCTCCTCATCCATCTTCCGTACCCACTGTGCACATCAGCCATGCAATACTTCCTCCAACACACTTTCCTACACAGGCTTGGGACTTCTATATCCCTTTATTTCAACATTGTGAGTGCTCTTACTTCTCTTCTCTGGCCAGCACATTCTTACTCATCCTTCATGATCAAGGATATATTTACCTCCCAAAGAGAAGACATTTTGTTCATTCATTCATGGGAATGAATTCAATGGGAGATAATCCAAACATTGTCCTTTCTTTTTTGTGTTATGTAGGTAATTGCATAAATGAATAATGACACAATTGTGATCAATACCTATGTTGGATGCTGTGAAAATCTGTAGAAAGAGGTCAGGAAGTCAAGGAAGGCTTCTGAGAGGAGATAGCACTTGACCTGATCACCAAAAACTGATGTAGAGATGAGCAGGTGAGGAGGGGAGGAAGTGTCCTGAACAGGGAAGGGTTTTGTGGCAAGACTGAGAATGTGAATGCTAAGGGATGGGAGAAGTACTGTGGTTGGAGTCTAGGGAGTGAGTGAGTCCACGGTACACTTGAACTTAGAGGATACAGGATCCAAAGCAAAGAGGACCATGTGCATGTGGGCTAATCTGAAAGATTCATGAAATCATTACAATTGGAAGGATGATGAATTCTGAGACTTGCATTTGAAGAGTAGAGGTGGTTGCTGTAGGAGAATATGCCATAGAGAGGCCAGGGTCAATGCAGAGAGGTCAGGGATGAGGTCATTGTAATAGCCTACCAGCACAGTGTTTGCTTGGATTAGGAAGATGAAGGAAAGTGATGCATGTAAGTGGCAGGTAGGCCGTGAAATTGAAAACCTGGTGCATGCTGGATTGGCAAGGGAGAGGCAGCTGTCAAGAATGATACCTGGGAATCTGGCTTATAACTCACTGTATTAAGGGTCCATCTCCTGGGGACCTGGAAGACGGCCAGCCTTAGGAGGGAGTTCCTGCCTACTCCAGGAAGAGACAGTGACTGTTGTGGTATTGCAGTACTCTCATTTGGTGTATTTATCTGATAATCTTAAATTATTTTGTGGTGTTGTGCCCTTTTTCAATGGAGGAATTCACTCTTGTGTGAGCCTTGATCAGGAATAAAGCAGGAATTCCCAGTATGGAAAACAGAATGGGGCAGATGGAATTTCTGCCTGACCTTCACACATGGCTCTCAGAGAGCTAAACTGGGCTTTGGCAATTACTTACTTCCACATAGGACTTTGAATTTGGAACAAGTGCAGAAAAAATAAATTTGTAATTAATTTCACTACAGCACTATTTTAGCTCTCATCTGACAAACGAGTCTGAGCACAGAATGGTTAAGTAATTGGCATTAAAGACCCTACAGCTCATAATTGGAAAAGGCAGAATGGAGACCGCAGAGCCTGGCTCCAGTCAACTTTCTTCTTAATGAGGTGTTCTGTGGCTTATAACCAAGATTTCTAATGTGCGTTTGGTCCTGAGGTCTGTTTCCCCAGTCAAACCATAAACATGGTCAAGGCAAACACTGGGTATCATTTGCTCTCTGTGTTTGACACGATGTACATGCAGTTGCCGTGCAGTGTGCTAGGGTAACAGCAAGCCTGGTTCTCCCATGAGCCATCCCTCTCTCTTCCCCACAAGTGTGGCTATCCCTGCTACCTGCCTCTGCTTGTCAGCTGTATGGCATGGGGTCCCCAACACTGCCCTCTTTGGTAAGTGCTTTCTCTGCTCCATGGCACTGTTAACCCAGGGCTGCAGGTGCCAAAGAGGGAATGAAAGCTCCCTTTGTACGACATCCCTGCAAGGGATCCTTGTTGAGGTTTTTGTGGGGACAAGGGAATGCTGAAAGCCAGCTGACAACACAGCAGGACAGAGTGAAACTGTGTAGTTTCGATTCCCCCCAGAGAATGGAGGAGCCGGTTTGTTCAGAGCAGCTGCAGCAGCTAGGAAACCACGGGCTGTCCACATTCCATGTGAGACAAGTTCTGTGCACACAGAGCCAAGGAAGCTGCAGGCCCTGGAGGGGATATTGCCCTTCCCTGGGGGACTGGCTGTTGCACATTAAGCCTTTCAATACTGAGTGGGGGAAAAGATACCCAGGCTGTGTTTGGAATCAAGGGTCTTTAGGAGGTTCCTCAAAGGATTGAGGGACTGGGACCAGGGACGTAGGGATGATTCTGTGGCCATTAGGTGACCCATATGGGACATTGTATGGCCATGCTCTCCGAAGCTTGGTTAGCAGAGAGTCAGTGATTAGCTGCAAGATTTCTCTGCCGTTCTCGGGTAACCTTCAAGGCATTCCCATCGGACTGCAGAAGCAAATTGTTCCTGGCTTCAAGTGTTTCTGGAGTCTTCAGGGGACCTTCCTCTAATGCAGAGACAAAAAGCGGTTCTGAGTGATCCTTGCAGGTGACTGCCCTTCCCAAGACTGAGACGGGGACTAAGCAGGTGGAAATACTTCGGTGGCTGGAAGTTCCTGTTCCTACGCACCGCTTCCCTCGCGAGGTTCCTGCGGGAGGCTGCAGGCCTCACCATTCTCAGGCATGTGGTGCTCTCTGCTGGCAGCTGCGATCCTGTTGTTCCTTGGAAGAGGGTGCTGCCTCAGTAATTAGTCCTGTTCAAGGCTCCTACCTTAGGTCCATGTACCACAGAGGACAGCTCCAAGGGCATTTGGTCAACAGTCAATGTCTGGACACTCCCACTCCCTGAAGCACTTCTTTTACTGCTTTAGGATCAACTACGCTCTCTATAAAGATTCAGTCATGATTAAAACGAACCTCTCCTCCATTTCTTCCCTCTCCCAGTGGCTTACTCCCTGGGATTGTGATTCTCCCGCAGGTGGGCCAAAGCTGCAGTTCCTCTACAGGCAGGAAGCCAGGCAGGCAAATCAGTCTTAAGTTTCTCTGGTTTTTGTTTTGTTTTGTTTGTCTAAATAGTAGACCCAGGGGCAACAGTGTCATCAGGAAGGGCCAAAAAATGTCTAATTGAAAAGAGGAGAGGGTATAATGTCTTTCCCCTATAATTCATACCAACAAAATCTCCCTCTGTACATATTTATTAAAATTAGGTGAAAACAGCCTGCATGCTATGCAAATATAGCTTCAAGGCGAATTCCCCTGCCCCACCTTCCAACCTGATCCCTGATCCCTACCACTCTTGATAACAGAAATTCTTGGCACTGCCATGGCCACCTGGCTTAGAGATCAAAGACAGCTCTGGGAGATTACAATCTGTGCCATTGCTCATTTAACTGGCATTACTGATTGATACCTGTCCATCTCATGTTGCCTCTTCATTTTGTATCACAGTAATGAGAAGTAGCAAGAAACCGTAGTTAACTTTCTTCTAGCAAATAAAACACATATTGGGAAAGCTGATAATAAAGATAATTCATGGATTTAGTTTTAATTAAAGTTTAAAGACTGTGATATGACAAAAGCAAGGCACAAAATACTTTCTTTTTAAAGGAAGGGTAGGGGGAAGAGAGTGTGTGTGTGTGTGTGTGTGTGTACACATGAAAGGGTTCTTGGAGAATTCACATTACCTTGTATTAATTATAAAGTTATTCCATGAACTTTTTGAAGCACCCTGTATATGTGTTGCATATGGATAAGCCATCTGCAAGGATAATCCAAGATATACTGGCAGCATTTATTGGATCTGTTTTGTGACAATTATTTTTCTAAATATTGATTTACTTTCTCCTCATCAAAACCTTATGTTGGAGGTCTTTCATTACCCCAGATTTCAGAAAAGAGAACCAAGTATGTTGCCTGGAGAGTGAATATGGAACTAGAGTTAGACCTGAAGCCAAGTGATCTTGGAGAACTTGTAGGCTAAAGAACAGCAATGAGGGAGGAGCCTTCCCACTTGATGTTTCTTTGTGCCTTTGAATTTTGAGCCATACATTTGTAATGTATACTCAGTACAAAAATGTTATAGTAAAGTCGATTTAACAATAAAGTAACTTAAAAATGTGAAATTAAAAATCAGTTCTGAAAATTAAAGAAAAGATATTTGCTCTACCATCTAAACAATCCTAGAGAGTCAGTGACAGTACAGTGGTTACTAACTCAAGGACAAAATGCCTAAGTTCAAGTCCCACCCCTGCCACCCAGTTTGAACCACTCTGTCTTCTTTCTTTCCCTGTGAGGGTTATTTTGAGAATTAAATGAGTTAATACATGTAAAGTGATTAAAGGAGTGTTTGGCACACTCTAGGTGCTAAGTATATATTTGTTTCAATCAGCTAAAATTTAAAACCTAAGCTCATTCAACAACCAGTAAGTGGTGAACATTTAGTACATATCAGACATTGTTTTAGATTTTAGAGATGCCAGGATGAACAAAACAGAAAAGATCTCCATGGAGTTAGCAAGTCCTCAAAGATCAAGGGAGACTATAATATGGGTGAGAAAATAGAGAGGCACAATAAGGTAAGGGAATGCATGACTGAAAAACACACACGATGAGTACTAGGCATTCATATTGCAGAGTCCCATGACAATGTACATCTTAGCAACAAGTAGGATAAATCAGTTATTTGACACAGAAACAGTATTCATTATTCTTAGAGTTTATATAAATCCCTAATACTTAGAAAAAAGTAGCGATATGGGTGTTGACAAGTAGGATAAATTGATTATTTGACACAGAAGCATTATTCATTATTCTTAGAGTTTATGCAAGTCCCTAATACTTAGAAAAAATTGGCAATATGGGTGTTGTTTCATATCACAGTTCCCCAGGCTCCACGACTGGCTCTGATTCCTGACTCTATCTTCCCGCTAATGCAGACCATAGGAGGCAGCAGGGATAGCTCAAGTAACTAGGTTTCTGCCAACTGTGTGGGAGATGTTGATTGAGTTTCTGACTCCCTACTTTGACTTGATCCAGCCAAGCCCTAGATTTTGCAGGTAGTTGGGGAGTGAGCCAGCAGATGGCATCTCTCTCTCTCTCACTATCTTACCATCCCTCCATCTCTGCTTCTCTGTGTTTCTCTGCCTTTCAAATAAAAACATAATTAAAATGAAGATATTGCTATATTAGATACCAGTAGCAAAAGTTGGGGTTTTGTTCAATTGCTAAATATTTGCTTAATTGTTTGCTTCTGTATCCAAGATTTCAGTCCTTCTGCTTTCTATGTGAGTTTTATCTCCAAGGGTCACTCCCTGAACCAGGATGTCTGTTTCTGGAACTCAGCACCATAAAGTTAGCTGTTATACAAGTCTAGTAGACCAAGGGGAACCTCCAATGCAGAATCCCATGCCAGAGGGTGGGAAATCCTTAGACATAGTGGACAGGTCTTTACCATTGGATAGAAATCTTTGTCATGTTCAGCAATTAGCCTCTGCTTGACCCAAATCCTATCACATAATAGGGGGTTGCTTCTTCAAGTTCTGATAACCAGGATGAATTTCCCATGCTACCAAGTCAAAGGGTAGAGAGCTCAAGATGAACAAATCAGGTAATGTGGCCAAGCGGAGCCCCTGGATGGGAGAGAGAAAGCTGCTGTGGCCTTTTCTCCCAGGTCTGATCTGGTGTGACTCCAATAGAGTTCTGACTTCTTTCTGGAAATAAATGTGGTTTCTGGAAACAAGGAAGAACACAATGAGCACCATCTAGAGAACAGATCTTTGACTCCTGGCTTAGTTTCCTCGATGATCAGGACTGGTTTTACCATTTGCTACATGGACGGAGATCTGCCTAGTTCCTAATGGGTGGTGATTCATGAAGAATGGTGATGTCCTAAGTTCCTAAGCAGTGTTTCATTCTCATTAGAGTACTTAGAATGAGGACATATGAAAGACCAATAGGTTAGTTCATCAATCATAAAGAGCACAGGTCAGTCAGAAGAAGACACTGAGTTCATGACTACAATTACTCATAAGACCACAGGTGATTTACTGAAAAGAGCCAGCCTGGCAGACCACTTCTTAGAAATATGCCCTGTGCTCCCATTTCAAATATTGCATCAGTGAAAAAGAAAGAAAACATTTCATTGAAAATTCCCTCGTGTTTTCTGCTCCATCAATACTGTCATTAATTTTCTTCATGAGGAACAAGGTGTCACCAAATTTCAAAACTACTTTCTGAGTGTTTTCCATAATATGATGGAAAATTTTGGAGGCTTTTATCTTGAGTAATCCAAGCTAACTTCAAAACCCATTTTTGTGTAGTTTGGGGAGAATCATTCTCTGCTTTATTTATTTATTTATTTATTTTTTAGTTTTTACCTCTTTTCAATTTTTGCCAAATTGGTTTTGGAACTGTAATAGGAAAATCTAGCTACTGCAGCATCAATTAATTCTTGGCAATATTAATCAAGTAGGCAGAGTTTGCAGTAGTTTAGGTTACCAAATGTCTTTTCATGATCTGTCAATGTGTGTGAACAGGCACTTTAATCTAGAACAAACTTGCATCTAGGACAAAAATCTAGGAGGAAAGTACTGTTGCTAATCTATGTGTCTGTTTGTTATAAGCTTCTGAGAATTCTCATGGAGTCCTGTACTTTTTTCTCCATTCTCCCACTGTCTGGGCATGATTGATAATAATAATGTCTATCATCCATTTTCAATACTTTTAAATGATGAAATTACAATAGTGTGCTTTTCTGTTTCAGCATAAATACTTCAGTGGTTGATGGTGATTTGGGCATAGTGAAAAACAGCAGTCCTGTAGATAACACAGTTCTTTTTTAATCTATCCAAAGTAATGTAGTCAGAGACTTTTCCAGAGACTTTGACTAATCTACAATTTTTAAGTGATGGTTTTCCCCAGATTCATGTGGATCAAAAAGAAAGTTACATCCAATTCCATGTTTGCTTGAAGAATGCGTGTATTGCATGTATGTGGAGATGTGGAGATGCAAAGTAATTGTTTAAATAATTTATTTATTATTTATGTGAGGGAAAGAAGGGAATGGAGATACACACACACACACACACACAGAGAGAGAGAGAGCGAGAGCGAGCACTCATTTTCTCATTTGCTAGTTCACTCCCCAAATGCCCATGATGGCTAGGACCAGACTTTGCTGAAGACATGAGCTGAGAAACCAATCCAGGTTTCCCATGTGGATGCAGGAAACCAATTATTTGAACCATCACCACTGCCTTCCAGGATCTGTATTAGTAGGAAGCTGGTGTGTACAGCCAGAGCTAGTATTGGACCCAGATACTCCAATATGAGACACAAGCATCCTAACTGATGTCTTAACTGCTAGGCTAAGTGCTTGCACTGCAAAGTAATTTTTAATATATTTAATTTCCTGCTTGGGGTCAATGATCAGTTTACTTTCATCTCGAACAAGTTAGAGGTTATAACAGTGGAAAAGAAAGGGTGACACTTGATGGATATATCAGCTCACTGATGTCTATGCACATATCTGTTAGGAACACAGTTTTGTCTTGATTTTGCTTTGCCTTTTCAATGTGCTGAATAATACAAGATGAAAGAGATCAACTATAGCCTGGAGTGTATCTAAATTTCATAACTGAAGTGAATTTTATTAAATTATTTTCTCAAAATTCTGATGGCAAGAGTAAGGAGCCTTCAAGAGTTCTTTTGAACAAAGAGAAGAAAACTGAAGTTATAAAAGAATTTTTGAGCCCATTCAAGGAAGTTTGCCTTTCCCGTTGCTCATTCTCTGATTATTCTTGTAATGGTACCTAAAATAACAAGATGATGAGGTGGGCCCAAGAATGAATCCAGTGATGCTCACCAAGGAAGACTTCTTGGGCCATGGACTCTAACGGTGAGTTAAAGACAGTTCTACCAGATAAAAAGCTGCATCATTCTATAAGCTCTGACTTTGCTACTCATATATTAGCCATGCCACCCTTCTTTGAGAAAATTTTTATCATTTCTCAATTTTTTTTCTGATTGCTAGGGGAATACCCTTGAAATCAAAATTTTAAAAGTCAAGAATACAAACATAAAACTAACAAACAACCAAAACATACATATGTCTATGGAATTTTTGAGAAGTCACTTAGTTCTTTTAAGATTTATTTGTTTATTTAAAAGGCAGATTTAGAGAGAGGCAGAGAGAGAGAGAGAGAGGCCTTCCATCTGCTGGTTCATTCCCCAAATGGCCACAACTGCCCGAGCTGGGCTGATCCAAAGCCAGGAGCTTTCTCTGGATCTCCCACGAGGGTGCAGGGGCCCAAGGACGTGGGCCAAGCTCTACTGCATTCCCAGGCCATAGCAGAGAGCTGGGTTGAAAGTGAGCAGCTGTGCCTTGAATCAGTGCCCATATGGGATGCCGGAGCTTCAGGCCAGGGCGTTAACCCGCTGAGCCACAGTGAAAATTGACAAGTTAAGTGACAATCATAATTCTGGTTGGTGATTTTAACAACCCTCTTTTTGAAATTAATGGAATAAATGAATTTTAAAAAGTGGTTGAGGGGTCTGGCACTGTGATACAACAGATAAAGACTCTACTTGTAGTGCTAGCTCCATGCTAATGTGCCTGGAAAGGCAGTGGATAATATTTCAAATACTTGGATCCATGCTATCCATGTGGGAAACCCAGATGAAGTTCCAGGCTTCTGGATTTGGCCTGTCCCAGCCCTGACCATTTGGGGACTGAGCCAACAGATAGAGGATCTCTTTCTCTCTCTTTCTCTCTCTCTTACTCTTTCTCTGCCCCTACCTTTTTGTTTGCAATTTTCCTTTCAAATAAATATATACATAAATCTTTTTTAAAAAAATGCAAATAAAAACTGGTAGATCTAGTGGACTGCTAGAATGCTGCATCCCAGAAATACAAAAATCAACATTCTTTCTAGTGTACATGGAATTCAAGATAGCCCATCTCCTGGGTCATAAAATAAGTCAATAAATTTCTAGGAATCGATATCATCCACATAGAGTATTTCTGACTATTAGGAATTAAATAAATTAGTAGTAAAAAGGTACCAATAAAACCTTCTGTATCATTTGGACCTTAAGGAACATAAATAAGCTACGACTCAGAAAGTTAAAATGGGAGATTATAGAATGTGTTTAGAACTCAATGATAATAAAAAGATACTATATCAGAATTTATAGAAGGCAAATAAGTCAGCAATTAGAAGATAATTTATAGTTTAACTTTTTAAATTTAAAAAATTTGTACAAAAGATATGCTTAAAATCATTGATCTAAGTTTCAACTTTAAGAAGCTAAAAACAGATATGCAAAATAAACCCAAAATATAAGAAAGAAAATAATAAGGATAAGAGGAGATATCTATAAAGTAGCAGAAAGCTTTTTCAGCATACAAGCAATAATGTCAAGACCTGGACCCTTTCAAGCCCAAGGTTGTCTGGAGCGTGTCTGATGGGAGCCATGGAGCCTGAAGCGCCGGCATCCCTTATGGGTGCCGGTTTTGGTCCCGGCTGCTCCACTTCTGATCCAGCTCTCTGCTATGGCCTGGGAAAGCAGCAGAAGATGGCCCAAGTCCTTGGACCCCTGCACCCACGTAGGAGACCCAGAAGAAGCTCCTGGCTGCTGGCTTCGGATCAGCTTAGCTCCAGCCATTGCGGCCATCTGGGGAGTGAACCAACAGATGGAAGACCTCTCTCTCTCTGTCTCTACCTCTCTCTGTAACTCTGTCTTTCAAATAAATAAAATAAATCTTTAAAAAAAAAACTCTACTGTGAGCAAAAAATGACCTGATGAAATTCGATGTTTACCCTTTATTTTAAAAAGGCTTTTATTCAACTAAGAATGAAAGAGAACTTTCTGAAATGGCATCTAAAAGAAAAATATGTAAAATAAGTATACTATTTAATGGTGAAACATTGAAAGTATGTCCTTAAATAAGAGAAACAGACAAAAAATGGATTCCTACTTCTAATTATCCTTCATTGAATTCTTCCAAGGGCAAAGTAAGTTGAGCTCAGGGAAAAAAAATCTTAGAAAGAAAAATAAAAGTGTAATTGTTCAAAAGTGGTGTTATTATACATAGTGAAGAGGCAAAAGAAACTACATGTCAAATCCTAGAAATGATTAGAGAGTTAAGTTGGGCACAAAAACTTTTTAATATCCAAAGCCATTTGTAGCAATAAGAAAATGCTTTAAAGTACAATTTCTAAAAATATGCATTTATGAAACTGCAGAAAATAGAAATACCTGAGAATAAATCTAATAAAATATATTTAAGAGAAAAATTATAGAAATCTTATCTTAAGTATTAAGGAACATCTGAGTAGGAGCTGGTGTTGTGGCTCAGCAGTTAATCTAAGTGCGTGGGCCTCTGTCGTCCATGTGGGAGACCAGGATGGAATCTCTCGCTCGTGGCTTCAGCCTGGCCCAGCACTATTATTGCAGTCATTTGGGGAGTGAACCAGTGTTTGGGGGATTCTCTCTTTCTTAGTCTCTCCCTCTCTGTTGCTCTTCTTTTCAGATAAATAAGTATTTTTTTTCAAAAGAACACATAAGTAATTTAAGACACATACCATCTGTTTAGACTGGAATTCTTAATGTTAAAAAGCTGTTCATTCTCTTCACATAGATATATGCATATTTATGGCTATTCCAAGTAAAATTCCAGCAGGAATCTTCAAGAACTTGAAAATTGATTCTAAAATTTATGGATATTCTGAGAGCCAGCAATAGCCAAAACATGCTTGAAATAGAGCATAATGGAGTTTTGCCACATGGATAAAAATGAAAAAAAAAAAAAAGAAGAACAAAATCGTAATAATTAAAACAATGTCATACTGGCCCAGGAATAGAGAAATCGACCAGTGTGACAGAGTAAAGATCTTAGGAACAGATCTACCCCTACACTGATTTATTCCTGAGCTTATGTTGTAGGTCAGGGAGGACTTTTCTAAAATGATTGCTGGGATGATTGGTTATTTATCTAGATAAGTATAACCTCATATATAAATCAATTCCATGGAAATTAAAGACTAAATTATAAAAATATCCGTGTGACCTCAGGGATGGATAGAACAATTGTTAGGTAGGAATAAAAATGAATGTAAAGGAAGAGATTGAAAAATATATGCTACTAAAAACTGAAGTCTGTTCACCAAATGACACCATCTAGTGAAAAGATGGGCTATACACTTTGAAATGTGTCAGCCATGTGCAGGGCTCCTCAAGCAGAAAGTCGCACAATTTAAAAACTGTGTATAAGGTCTTTAAGAATGAAGTTTTTTTCATTAATTTATCATTTTTCTTCTCTTTCACTCTAGAATAACTACTGTAAATACTTGGACATATTTCCTCTCAGTATTTTGTGTAATATGTCTGTGTGTGCTTGTGGTATAGAAAACATACTGTGTACCTAATTCTGTATCTCTGTTTTCTAATTTAAAATAATATGACTACATCCTCAAAACTGTAAGTCTTCTGCAAAAAGACAACAAAATACTAATTCACCTTGTCAATGAACATTTATTTAACCATTCCCTTACACTTAGGCAATAAAGGTTTTTTATCGTTGCTGTTGTTTTTGAATTTTTTGTTGTTGTAATGATTGTTTGCTGTCATGAGTAATTATTTCTTTAGGAAAAATTTCTGATGGAGAAATACTGACACAAAGAATTACATCATTTTAAGGTTCTTATATTACCAATTTGTGTCTTAGAAAATGTATACCAAGATATGCTTCTGTATCATGTGAGAATTCCCCTCTCAATCTATCCTGTAAAATATTTAATATTTCTATTTTTTATATATATAAAGCTTTTATTTAAAGAATATAAATTTCCAAAGAACAGCTTATGGATTACAATGTCTCCCCCCCCCACAACTTCTCTCCCTCCCCCTACCCTCCCCTTTCCTGCTCCCTCTCCCCTTCTGTTCACATCAAGATTCATTTTCAATTCTCTTTATACACAGAAGATCAGTTTACTATATATTTAGTAAAGATTTCAACGGTTTGCCCTCGCATAGAGACACAAAATGATAATACTGTTGGAGTACTAGTTATAGTATTAATTCACAATGTACAGCACATTAAGGACAGATATCCTACATGATTTTTTTTTAAAAAAATTGATTAATTGTCTATGCAATTTCCAGTTTAACACCAAGATTTTTTAATCATTTGCAATTATCTTTCTATAAAGAAGATCGATTCAATATATACTATGTAAAGATTTCATCAGTTTGCACCCACACAGAAACACAAAGTGTAAAAATACTGTTTCAGTACTAGTAATAGCATTATTTCACATTGGATAACACATTAAGGACAGATCCCTCATGAGACGTAAGTACACAGTGACTCCTGATGTTGATTTAACAATTTGACACTCTTGTTTATGGCGTCAGTAATCTCCCTAGGCTCTGGTCATGAGTTGCCGAGGCTATGGAAGCCTTTAGGGTTCGTGGACTTCGATCTTATTCCGACAGGGTCATAGTCAAAGTGGAAGTTCTCTCCTCCTTTCAGAGAAAGGTACCTCCTTCTTTGATGGCCCCGTTCTTTCCACTGGGATCTCACTCGCAGAGATCTTTCATTTAGGTCTTCTTTTTTTTTTTTTTTTTTTTTGTTTTTGTTTTTCAGAGTGTCTTAGCTTTCCATGCCTAAACTATTCTCATGGGCTCTTGAGCCAGATCCGAATGCCTTAAGGGCTGATTCTGAGGCCAGAGTGCTATTTAGGACATCTGCCATTCTATGAGTCTGCTGTGTATCCTGCTTCCCATGTTGGATCATTCTCTCCCTTTTTCATTCTATCAGTTAGTATTAGCAGACACTAGTCTTGTTTGTGTGATCCCTTTGACTCTTAGACCTATCAGTGTGATCAATTGTGAGCTGAAATTGATCACTTGGACTAATGAGATGGCCTTGGTACATGCCACCTTGATGGGATTGTATTGGAATCCCCTGGCACGTTTCTAACTCCATCATTTGGGGCAGTTCCGATTGAGCATGTCCCAAAGTGTACATCTCCTCCCTCTCTTATTCCCACTCTTATATTTCACAGAGATCACTTTTCAGTTAAAATTTAAACACCTAAGAATAATTGTGTGTTAATTACAGAGTTCAACCACTAGTACTAGGATAAAAAAAAAATACTACCATGGATAAAGTATTACATTGTACAACAACAGTCAGCACAGGAGCTGATCGAGTCACTGTTTCTCGTAGTGTCCATTTCACTTCTACAGGTTTCCCCTTTGGTGCTCAGTTAGTCATCGCCAATCAAGGGAAACAAATGATATTTGTCTCTTTGGGACTGACTTAATTCACTCAGCATGATGTTTTCCAGATTCCTCCATTTTGTTGCAAGTGACCGGATTTCATTGTTTTTGACTGCTGTATAGTATTCTGTAGAGTACATGTCCCATAATTTCCTAATCCAGTCTACTGTTGAAGGGCATTTGGGTTGGTTCCAAGTCTTAGCTATTGTGAATTGAGCCGCAATAAACATTGCTGTGCAGACGGCTTTTTTGTTTGCCCATTTAATTTCCTTTGGGTAAATTCCAAGGAGTGGGATGGCTGGGTTGAATGGTAGGGTTATATTCAGGTTTCTGAGGAATCTCCAGACTGACTTCCATAGTGGCTTCACCAGTTTGCATTCCCACCAACAGTGGATTAGTGTCCCTTTTTCCCCACATCCTCTCCAGCATCTATTGTTGGTGGATTTCTGAATGTGAGCCATTCTCACCGGGGTGAGGTGAAACCTCATTGTGGTTTTGATTTGCATTTCCCTGATTGCTAGGGATCTTGAACATTTTTTCATGTGTCTGTTGGCCATTTGGATTTCCTCTTTTGAAAAATGTCTATTGAGGTCCTTGGCCCATCTCTTAAGTGGGTTGTTTGTTTTGATGTTGTGGAGTTTCTTAATTTCTTTGTAGATTCTGGTTATCAACCCTTTATCTGTTGCATAGTTTGCAAATATATTTTCCCATTCTGTCGGTTTCCTATTCACTTTCCTGACTGTTTCTTTTGCAGTACAGAAACTTTTCAATTTGATGCAATCCCAGTAGTTAATTTTGGTTTTCAGTGCCTGTGCTTCTGGGGTCTTTTCCAAGAAGTCTTTGCCAGTACCTATGTCTTACAGGGTTTCTCCTATGCTGTCTAGTAATTTGATGGTGTCGGGTCGTAGGTTTAAATTTTTAATCCATGTTGAATGAATTTTTGTGTAAGGTGAAAGGTAGGGGTCTTGCTTCATGGTTCTGCACGTGGAAATCCAGTTTTCCCAGCACCATTTATTAAACAGACTGACCTTACTCCAGGGACTGGTTTTGGATCGTTGATCAAATATAAGTTGGCTGTAGGTGTTTGGATTGATTTCTGGAGTTTCTATTCTGTTCCATTGGTCTATCCATCTGTTTCTGTACCAGTACCATGCTGTTTTGATAACAACTGCCCTGTAGTATGTCCTGAAATCTGGTATTGTGATGCCTCCGGCTTTGTTTTTGTTGTACAAGATTGCTTTAGCTATTCGAGGTCTCCTGTGTATCCATATGAATTTCAGCATCATTTTTTCCAGATCTGAGAAGAATGTCCTTGGTATCTTGATTGGTATTGCGTTGAATCTGTAAATTGCTTTTGGGAGAATGGACATTTTGATGATATTGATTCTTCCAATCCATGAGCATGGGAGATTTCTCCATTTTTTGGTATCCTCTTCTATTTCTTTCTTTAAGGTTTTGTAATTTTCATTGTAGAGATCTTTAATGTCCTTAGTTAAATTTATTCCAAGGTATTTGATTGTTTTTATAGCTATTGTGAATGGGATTGATCTTAGCAGTTCTTCCTCAGCCGTGGCATTGTCTGTGTATACAAAGGCTGTTGATTTTTGTGCATTGATTTTATATCCTGCTACTTTGCCAAACTCTTCTATGAGTTCCAATAGTCTCTTAGTAGAGTTCTTTGGGTCCCCTAAATAAAGAATCATGTCGTCTGCAAAGAGGGATAGTTTGAGTTCTTCCTTCCCAACTTGTATCCCTTTAATTTCTTTTTCTTGCCTAATAGCTCTGGCTAAGACTTCCAGCACTATATTGAATAGCAGTGGTGAGAGTGGGCATCCCTGTCTGGTACCAGATCTCAGTGGAAATGCTTCCAACTTTTCCCCATTCAATAGGATATTGGCCGTGGGTTTTTCATAAATTGCTTTGATTGTATTGAGGAATGTGCCTTCTATACCCAGTTTGCTTAGGGTTTTCATCATGAAAGGGTGTTGAATTTTATCGAATGCTTTCTCTGCGTCTAGTGAGATAATCATATGGTTTTTCTTCTGCAGTCTGTTAATGTGGTGTATCACGTTGATTGTTTTGCGAATATTGAACCATCCCTGCATACCAGGGATGAATCCCACTTGGTCTGGGTGGATGATCTTTCTGATGTGTTGTTGCAGTCTATTGGCCAGAATTTTGTTGAGGATTTTTGCATCTATGTTCATGAGGGATATTGGTCTGTAGTTCTCTTTCAATGCTGCATCTTTTTCTGGCTTAGGAATTAAGGTGATGCTGGCTTCATAGAAAGAATTTGGGAGAATTCCCTCTTTTTCGATTGTTCTGAAAAGTTTGAGAAGAATTGGGGTTAGTTCTTCTTTAAATGTCTGGTAGAATTCAGCAGTGAATCCATCTGGTCCTGGGCTTTTCTTTGTTGGGAGGGCCTTTATTACTGATTCAATTTCTGACTCACTTATGGGTCTGTTTAGGTTTTCTATGTCTTCCTGGTTCAATTTAGGTAGGTTGCATGTGTCCAGGAATCTATCCATTTCTGATAGGTTTCCCTGTTTACTGGCATACAAGTCCTTGTAGTAATTTCTGATGATTCTTTTGATTTCTGTGGTGTCTGTTGTTATATTTCCTTTTTCATCTCTGATTTTACTGATTTGGGTCTTTTCTCTTCTTTTTTTAGTTAGTTGGGCCAATGGGGTGTCAATCTTGTTTATTTTCTCAAAAAACCAGCTCCTCGTTTGGCTGATTTTTTGTAATGTTTTTTTGGATTCAATCCTGTTGATTTCTTCTCTGATTTTGATTATTTCTCTTTTTCTACTAGATTTGGGTCTAGTTAGCTGCAGATTTTCTAGATCCTTGAGATGCATTGAAAGCTCATCTATTTGGTACCTTTCCATTTTCTTGATGTAGGCACCTATTGATATAAACTTTCCTCTTAACACTGCTTTTGCTGTATCCCATAAGTTTTGGTATGTTGTGCTGTTATCCTCATTTACTTCCAGAAAATTTTTGATTTCTCTTTTGATTTCTTCAGTGACCCATTGTTCATTCAGGAGCATGTTGTTCAATCTCCATGTGTTTGCATATGTTCTAGGGATTCCTGAGTTGTTAATTTCCAGCTTCAATCCCTTATGGTCTGAGAAGCTGCATCGTATGATTCTAATTCTTTTGAATTTGCTGAGACTTGCTTTATGGCCTAATATGTGATCAATCCTAGAGTAGGTTCCATGTACTGCTGAGAAGAATGTGAATGCTTTACGTGTAGGATGAAAAGTTCTGTAGATATCTGTTAGATCCATTTGGGCTATAGTGTTGTTTAAATCTACTGTCTCCTTGTTGATCTTCTGTCCTGTCGATCTGTCAATATCTGTGAGTGGAGTATTGAAGTCCCCCAGTACTATTGTGTTGGGGTCTAAGTCTCCCTTTAAGTTTCTTAACAAATTTTTTTAAATAAACCTGTGGCCTGTAATTAGGTGCATATACATTGAGAATTGTTATATCTTCCTGTAGTATTGATCCCTTAATCATTATATAGTGCCCCTCTTTGTCTCTCTTAACAGTTTTTGTGTTAAAGTTTATGTAGTCCGATATTAAGATGGTTACACCCACTCTTTTTTCATTTCTGTTGGCATGGTATATCTTGTTCCATCCTTTTATTTTCAGTCTGTATGGATCTTCGTTGGAAAGATGTGTTTCTTGTAGGCAGCAAATAGATGGTTTTTGTTCCTTAACCCAATCAGCCAATCTCTGTCTTTTAACAGGACAGTTTAGACCTTTAACGTTCAATGTGACTATTGATAAGTGGTAAGTTTGCCCTGCCATTTGCCAGATATTTTCTAATGTATGCTTTGAATTCCCTGTGATCTTTTGCCGTGAGGTTCCCTTCGTTTACCTTCTTTCATGTTGATGGTCGTGTTTCTGTGTTTCTGTGTGTAACACATCTTTAAGTATCTTTTGCAGGGCTGGACGAGTGGCAACAAATTCTTTCAATTTTTGTTTGTTATGAAAGGTCTTTATTTCACCTTCATTCACAAATGAGAGCTTTGCAGGGTATAATATTCTGGGCTGGCAGTTTTTCCCTCTAAGTACCTGGGCTATGTCTCACCATTCCCTTCTAGCTTGTAGGGTTTCTGTTGAGAAGTCAGCTGTGAGTCTAATTGGAGATCCTCTGAGAGTAATCTGCCGTTTCTCTCTTGCACATTTTAGGATCTTTTCTTTTTGCTTCACTGTGGTGAGTTTAATTACAATATGTCGTGCAGAGGATCTCTTTTGGTCATGTTTATTAGGGGTTCTATGAGCTTCCTGGATTAGGATTTCTCTGTCTTTCTCCAAGCCTGGAAAATTTTCTGCTAGTATCTCCCTAAAAAGGCCTTCTAATCCTTTCTCCCTCTCCATACCTTCAGGAACACCTAGCACCCGAATGTTGGGTTTTTTAATAGTATCCTGTAAATTCCCGACGATATCTTTTAGTTTTCTAATTTCCTCTTCTTGTCTTTGGTTTGACTGTTTCCTCTCCTGTTCTCTGTCTTCTAGGTCCGATATTCTCTCTTCTGCTTCACCCATTCTGGTTTTAAGGCCCTCAAGATTGCTTGTCACTTGATCTATTGAATTCTTCAATTCATTAAGATTTTTTGTCACTATCGTAGCTTCTTGTTCTACTAGTTGTTTCATTTCGTTTTGATTTCTCCGTAGTACTTCATTCTCGCGAGAGAGATTTTCTATCTTATCCATTAAAGATTTCTGTAGTTCAAGAATTTGTTTTTGAGAACTTCTTAATGTTCTTATCAATTTTTTGAGATCTGCTTCTTGCATTTCTTCTATCTCATTATCTTCATAATCCTGACTTGGGATGTCTTTTCCGTTTGGGGTCATCATAGCATCTTCCTTGATCTTGCTCCCTCGGAATCTGTTTTTGTTTGGCATTTTTTTTTCCCCACACTCTTTCTCTGGGTTGTCAATGTAACGGAGTTTGTGTGCGCGGTGTGTTCCCAGTTTTTGGATCCCCTTCAGGTTTCTACAGCCTCGGGTTTTTGGTTCCGTCTGCCTCAGTGATGGGCGGGCGGGCGGGCGGGCGCGCCTTGTCCCACTGCGTTTAATCAAATTCGACTTCGCAAGGTGGGCGGCGAGAGGGGCTAGTGTCCGTGCGGGCTCGCCTCAACTGTGCTGTTTCCCCCGTGGGGGTCTGCTTCCCCCCGCCAGTGTCTCGGGATCCCTGTATCGGCTCCCGTTCACGCGCGCAGATCCTGCGGCGATTGTGTTCCGCCCGGCTTCCGTCGCAGCCGGCGGGTGCGCGCTGTGCCACTGCGTTTAATCTAGCTCGAATTAGCAGGGTGGGTGACGAGAGAGGCTAGTGTCCGTGTGGGCTCGCCTCAATTGTGCTGTTTCCCCCGTGGGGTCTGCTTCCCCCCGCCAGTGTCTCGGGATCCCTGTATCGGCTCCCGTTTAAGCGCTCAATTCCAATGGCGACTGTGTTCCGTCCGGTTCCCGTCCCTCCCGGCAGCTCCCGTGCCACTATGGCACGATTTGCCGTTCGCAAACTTACTTTCCCCTATGTCCTCTGCGTCTCATTCACTGGGTCCGGAAGAATTTCCACTGCATTTTTTTCCCTGAGATTTTTCCTGAGGCTACAGTAACTCTGTTTTTATTAAACTATCTTTTTGCGGACTGCTAGTGCGCGTCCTCACTATTCCGCCATCTTGGCTCCGCCTCCTAAATATTTAATATTTCTAAAGACTTCACTGTTCTCATATCAAAATCTCGGCTGAAAATGGGACAGGGAGGAGAAAAGAGGATTTGCTCCTCTGCACGTGAAGGAGTCTGTGACTTCAGCCCTCTTAGAACTAAAATCAACTGTACCCTTGCTTGTAGATCCCAATGTCTTCCACTGCAGAATGTCAACTCCCATGTTCCTCACAACACTATCGTTATCTCAGGAGTGTGCCTTAAATCAGCAATCACTCAGGAATCACATATGCCATGCTGGAGTTTAAGGGTTTGTTTTAGTAATTTTTGGAACCTTTATTCTTGCCTACCCTCTGGTTTTATGTGGTGTTAAGGCTAATACTCGTGGTTGCATTCACTTTTCCCATAAAGAATAAAATAAATTTATAAAATCATCAAGTAGCAGTGTCTCACCCTCAGCTGGAGACTTGTGAGTTGAGAAAAATAGTCTTAGTTAGTATGACATAAAACCACTGGGACAGGAGGGAGACCATGTGGAAATACGGGCACCACATGCTAGCTGTTGGGTTGTTTGTCACCCTCCAAGTACACTAAAAGTCGTTCAAATGAGGTAAACATCAGGGAGCTGTTTGCTACAGAGAAATGAAGAAGCCCTTCAGTTCAACAATTCAGGCTACATTGTCTAGAGGCAATAAGAATTTCATATTATATAAAAATCTGAGTTAACTCTCCAAAACGTGGACTCAATCAACTTATGAATTTCTTACCCCCTGCAAGTAGATGTGAAAATACCACTGGGCATCTGCCTGCTGTCACCATGGAGATGTTATGATGCACATCTGGTCACAGGCAAGCAGGGCTTTTCACCAAGTGCATGACCATGGCTTCACCCTTATTCTAATCTCAATAATATTTCATGGCTTAACTCCAGGAGTTAATAAATTTTGTTTGTGCATTTTTCTCTTCATTCCTCTTTTGGAAATTAGGCTTTTACATACACAAGAGCAGACATGGTCTCTGCATCATTTTTTTTTACTGCTTTAATTTTGCATGTGAATTTGTGTTATATACATGGGGATCAGTACTGCTTGTGGAAGAATGAAAAATGTGTTAATAACACCAGATGCCTTGCTTACCTTGATCTTCACTTAAGAATAATTCTTCATTATGCTTATTATGAGTTAACAGAAATGTTGTCTGTTCCCTGCCCAATTAGAATATATTTGGGCAAATGCCAGAATGCATTTCACATTTTTTTTTTTTGCCAAAGCGCTTGATACTAAATTTGTTCCCTTTTGTTTATCAAAAACCATCATGTAGGAATTTTCCCCTACTCATTTATTTAAAAAAAGACTTCAGTTAACAATTTATAGTCTCTGCTATATTGGCAAGGAGAGCAGTAGGGAGGGTAAACAGAGTTTCGGAGAAGGCCATGCCTATAGCTGGCTTCCCTGTGATAAAGTTTCTGCACCAATGGGAAGGGAGATGCCATTCACAGTGACCAGGCTGATGCAGATGGTGAATGAGGGCATTGTTGGACCCTTGTGTCCCTGTTTCCTGATTGCTCTGCACTCTGGATAAACTCCGCCGTGTCAAACAGGCTGAATTCAAAGGCAGAAGGTCTAGAGGCGACATGCATCTCTGTTCTCTTGGTTCCCTTGGGCTGGAGTACAGATGAATCTACTGAGGGTCTGGGCTGCAGAAGAGGTATTTTGTTGTTTTGCTCTCTGTTTTTAGTATGGTAATCCTGACAGTAGTCATGAATGGAGTTAAGAAGTACTTTCAGTTTAGGCCTCTTGTAGCCAGAGGTTAGGTGCCAGTTGTTTAAAGGAGAGTTTAGGAAATGCCAGCCTCCCACCATGTAAAGTTCTGTGCTCCGATATGGGAGTAGCTGGGTTTAGGAATTGCCTGTCTCTTGTTGGCTGGGAGTCTAGGATACTGGGTATCTCTTGTCCATAAACTAAGAGATAACCCATGGGGTCATTCATCAGATATCCTGCTTTATCGCCATCCTAACTTCTGAACTGGAATATTCTTGCTAGTGTCTCATTCTTTTTCAATCTATGCATTGATATAATGATATATGAAAAGTTTAATGTGATTGGTTGATTTTTAAAAATTGGACACAGCAGTTGTTAAATTAGAGCTTGGTGTCATGCTGGTAACTGTATAACAGCTAGTTGGCAGTGAAGGATGGGGTTTTAAAAGATCTGGTTTGTGGAGTCTGCCAATTTCTGTGATGTAAATACAAAGAGCCTTGAGTTGTGATGGATTGACTTAAGACTTTACAATGGTGCAAATTCTGAGAGAATGAATATTAACTCAGCGTCTGAATTGAGGGTGGTCATCTCTACAATTCTTCCCCAATCATAAAATCTCCAGGGAGAGAGATTACATACTTTATCTTGTTTTGTTGGATTTAGCAACTACTGGTTTGTTGGATAGCAGTGCATCTTTGGGGAGAGAAGCTGAGCCAGGGAGGCTCCAGTTATGGCCCAATAACCTCAGTGCTGGGTCTCTCTTGGGCACCAGTTGACCTTTGAGAAAGAGTGTTTGGCGATGTCCTTCAGTCTCAGCTCCAAAAGCAGCTCACACTGACCAGTCTTCACTGCTGTCTTCAAACTTGACTGGCTTTGTCCCAACTTTTTTCTGATTTGGGGAATTTCCCTTTTCGCCTCCATGTCCTAATAGGGAAACCTCCCTTTTTCTCTGTTCAACCTTCACCGACTTTGTTCAGACCACTTAACCAGTGCTCCTGATCCTTCCTCAGTGAGCTATCCTCTCTCTGGATGGTGATTCATGTGCACACAAGGCTGGTGAATGGCTCTGTTGATTCATACGTACTCCTATTTGTTGCAGCCATCCATCCTTTGACTGGCATTTTTGACAAGCATCAGTGAATCCAGTTTCTCAGACTGTCATCAGCTTAGTCTAAACCAAAGCATCACTAAGGCTGGGAAGAAATCAGATGATGACCAAAAGAGAAGACGACCAGGCCAAATAACACACTATATGCTTTATGAAGTCCCTAAGATGTTGTCTGATCTCTGTGTTGAGGAGGATCCTCTTGCAACTTGCACGCAGCATGAGAGAGCTCACAGTCTGCAAAGGCAACGAAGACCCAAGTGATGAATTTCTGGGTTTTTAGTATTTTTACAGGCTGCCAATATTTTCATCTTAATTTCTGGTCTGATTTTATTTTCAGCTAATGACTTCCAGGTCTGACCCATGCCCTCTCAGCTGTGCTGAACTGAGTTTACTTGTGATTTGAGTTCACTTGTCAAGATCTTGTGCTTCAGTCTCCAGGTCCCCAGAGCCCTGTGAGCTGGCCATAGAACAACAGAAAACAAATGGAAGACAAAATCGTAAGGAAATAAGGCCTTATAGATGTATTTTGCCCCATTCTCAGAGAAATTGCTTTACATCAGTCATTAGTCACATGGGGAAAAGAGAGAAGAGGCAATAATAAAAACTCACAAATTGTGCCTAGTGTTGACAAGGCTCTTGATAGTTCTCCTCTAAAAACTGGCTCCCTGAAAGAGTGAGACGACCACTTTGCCTGCTGGTATTATCTCCATTTAAGAGTTTAAGAAGGGGGTTGGCTCTGTGGCTCAGTGAATATGGGAGACTCAGAAGAAGCTCCTGGCTCTTGATTTTGGCCTGGCCCAGCCCCAGCCATTGCGACCATCTGAGGAGTGAACCAGTGGGTGGAAGATCTCTCTCTGTAACTATGACTTTCAAATTAATAAATTAATTTTTAAAAAAGAGTTTAAGAAGAATTCCTGGAAAAATTATCTTGGAAAAATCACATATCATGTCCGGTCTAAGGGATAATCGAGTATGAGCTATGAAAATGAGGTGTGTGTGTTCTAAACCTGAAAATGAGTTAGGTGCAGATGTGTGGAACACATTGCCTTATGTGGCCCCAAAAGAGCAATTAAAACTCAAAATACCTGCAATTTCAGACACTGTTCATTGCCTTCTATTTATTGAAAAGTTGAAGGCCATACATTTTAATTCCTGGTCTCTCATTTTCTCTTTCACATCTCTCTCTCTCTCTCTCTCTCTCTCTCTCTCTTTCTTCTCTCAAATAAAATTTAAAAAATCAACCTGAATAGTCCAGCCATTGGACATTATTTTGTCCAATGTAGTAGAATAATAGAGTGAACACTTCAACAAGATTTTTAAAGCTATAATAGCAGGGAAAGTCCTGAAAATTCAGAGCGTTTTGATGATCCCAGATCTCAGACAATACTAAACAAAACACATTTTCTTAAAATCCCTCCTTCACCTCCTTATCTTTATTCCCATCTGAATCCCTGCCTCTTCCTTAGAGTCCACACGTGAGAATTCACCATCTAATGTGCATTGAAAAAGATTGTTTTCCTAGGACAAGTTTACTGCCACAAGGTTTCAGGAGCATTATGCATTTGAATACTCTTTCCTATGTCTTAATATAAGAATGGAAAGGCATGTGAGTAAAGTAGAACTGCCACTTCTTCTCACAAACACCAACAACATATACTATACAAGACTGGAAAAAGGGCATAGAAAGGTATTGTCCCAAATCCTTTTGGAAATGAAATAAGGTATAGTTAAATAAAATATTTCCAAGAGTCATCAGTCCACCCCAGGAAAACAAGAAACTGTGTACATAATTTTTTTCCTAACTACAATCATCCAGGGTGGAACTTTCTGGCTAGAGTTACTTATAGAAATGCATTTGCTTGGTCAATGTGGACATTTACTTGGTGTGTGAACCTGATGGCACACGCTGGGATGGAGCAGTAGGAAATGAAATGTCTCAGGGAGGGATCTGAGACAAGTGAAGTATGGAAGTGTGGACTTGGATTAGGAAAGGAAGAGGATAGGAGTTGATGAGTTGATCCTGTCATGGAGAGGATGAATAGAAATCCGGAGGGAACACTTCTAAAGCATTAATGGCTAAAAGAACATAATGCACGGGGTGAAACTAAAAGGGATGTGCATTCAAGCTGTTGGTGAGGCACAGTGGGCATCCTGTGGTGTGACTGTGCTTTGTACATGGGACATTTTATGTGCGTTATCAAAGAGTGGTTCTCCTTTGAGAAACAGCTCCCAGAGTGCATGAAGCTCTGAGAATTCCTTATACAGAGTCTTACTAAACAGGATGAACAGAAAGGCTAGTCCCAAGGGGATTCCAAGACGAGAATCTTGCTTATTCCTTGTTTGGTAGCATTAGAACTGACCAGAAGCTAAGAGACCAAGGTCCTGCTTCCAGAGACTAGCTCCGGATTTTTTGTTCTTTCTTTTTTTCTGTCTTTTTTTTCACAGAAGCTATAGTCCAGAGGTAAGAGTTCCTTCAACTGATGGAGCTATTCTCTCTCCCTGGTGAGAGCTGTGCTGAACAAATGTCATCCCTCTGAGTGGTAAAAAGAATTTATGACAGCATTATTTGTTATTTCTCTAATTTTAAGAGGCTTAAACATTAAGCACTATTAAAGTTTTATGCACTTCCATTCCTACTTAGAAAAGTATGCTCTTGGTTTTTGAATTGTTCAGGCATGGGGACTAGAGTTTTTCAAGATGATAATGTGTTGTTAAATAGATGAGTACTTCACGTTTGTTCCCTATGACATGCCTAACATGATCAAAACAATTACAGAGTTTGTGTGCCTTTTCTTGGCCTGGTGCCAAGAAGACCTAAGGGCTAAGGCAGTGAGAGTTGCCCAGTTGTCTAGTTCCAAAGAAGCCACCAATGCCTCTCTATTCTTCACTTCCTATATTTATGGCATGGAGGCAGTAGTGCTTGTCTTCCCTATAACATTCTGGAAGTTATGAATAATGAAAAATAACAAGTAGATATTCACCTTAAATGGTA
Organism: Sylvilagus floridanus; assembly: GCA_949820135.1. Lineage (NCBI taxonomy): Eukaryota > Metazoa > Chordata > Mammalia > Lagomorpha > Leporidae > Sylvilagus > Sylvilagus floridanus. The sequence goes on along the minus strand of OX463239.1, from coordinate 47,674,379 downwards.
TACATTCTGTCAAATGGCCTTCATTTTCCTCGTGTGTATTTGTTTTGAGACATAAATAAGGAAAATAGTTCCAATCTTTTTAAAAGTTTTTTTTTTTTTTTAATTTATTTGAAAACCAGTGAGTGGGAGAGGCAGCAAGATATTTTCCAACCACTGCTTCATACCCTAAATATTTGCAACAGCTGGGGCTGGGCCAGGCTGCAGCCAGGATCTGGGAACTCCATCTGGGTCTCCCACATGGGTTATAGGTACACAAGCACCTGGGCCATCCGCTACCTTTTTGGGTACATCAGCAGGAAGCTGGACCAAAAGCGGTGTAGCTAGAACTTGTACTGTCACTGTGATACGGGACGTCGGCATCCCAGGTAGCTGCTTAACCTGCTGGGCCACAATACCCACAGTTGATCTCTTTAAGTACCAAAATAAAATGTGATTAAGTCATTCATTAATGGGAATTGAGTACATAACATGAACTTACAAGAAAATGTGGAATCTGGGATGCAATTTTGAATAATAACACTGTTACAGCTATTATTTTCAAAATGATTTAGAATTTATAAAGCACCATATGTCATTGTTTATCTTATACCTCCAGGTTTCCAAAAGTATAATCATTTTAATTTAATATGATGTTCCTAGGGGGCACTATAGAAAACTTGTTATCTCTAAGGAGCTCCCCTGGGAATCTCCAAATAGGATTGTGTGTCTCTCTAAGATATTCCTCCACGAGGAGCAGACAAACTGGTTCTCAGATTAAGCTGTCATTTAGGACACCCACATGTTATTTGGGAGTGACTGATTTCGAGTCCTGCCTTTGCTTCCTATCCAGATTCCTGTTAATACACACCCACGAGGCAGCAGAAGATGGCTCAAGTATTGTGTCCCTGCCACCCATAGGGGAGACCCCAACAGAGTGCCTAGATCCTGCTTCATAAGGGCATTTGGGAGAGTGAATCAGTGGATAGAAAATTTCTCAATCTTTCTCTCTTTCACTCATTCTCCGGCTCTCTGCCTTTAAAATAAACAAACAAATGTTAAAGAGATATTTCTCCACTATATCACTCAGCACAGCATATTGGAACAGTTGGTTAATTTATATGTCTCTCACATCTAGACTTACTTGCTTTGAAGACAGGCAGTATTACATGTAAATGAGGTCTAAGTTTGAGACTAAGCTGGTAGATTTCTTAGAAACATCTTGAAATCAAAGTCAAGAGCGCCTTCCTCAGCTGTGTGTTTGCTTAAATGAACAAGAAGCGGCCTTGCAAAAACTCACCTTATGAGAAGAAAGGAGTAAGATACACCCAGTCATGCCGAGAACAATGAGGAATAATAAACACTTGAAGTGTATCACAAGGTATAGACCTCTGCTTGAGAATTATGGGAAGTTTCATTTTAAAATGAAGAGCAAACTAAAACCAGAGTCATTCTGCCAACACTTCTTAAGGACATTGCGTACTCCAGGTTTTGGCAATGTGAGTGTCAGAGTCTGGGGTACCTTCTCCAGCACGGAGTGTGTGCACAACAGGAGATGGCGGGCCAGCGCTCTGTGGTTTCATCTAGAGAGATGTCACATGGCAGTACAGAGGCTCAGAGCACAAAGTACACCTGGTCACCCTCCACGGATCCCTACAAAATTCCATGAGGAGTTTGAGAGGGCGTCTCACAAAGATAGTAGGGTTCAGAATTCTCTGAGGACTTGTTTATGACTATTGTTTCTGTTTCTTTCCTGGATGATGTACATACATAAATAAGGAGTTTTCACAAAGTTCATAGAAATCATGTATTACGCTATAACTGTACATAGATTTCATTTTTTTCCAAAAGGAGCTGCTTTTAATTCCATTTCCATGAATTTTTGAGGCATTCTTGTGTGTTTGTGTGTATTATTTTTTGTGTGAAATGTATCCTATATAGAGATGTTTAGTTTTTTAATTATTGACAACTATTAATTATTATGAAAAGATTTTATTACAAAATTTCCATTTTGCATAAGCACAACTTTTTTAGATCTAGAATAATTTCCTTCAGAGTTTAAGCAAATGGGTTTGAACTTGTGATTTTTTTATGAACTGCCTTTTTTTAAAAAAAAATATTTATTTATTTGAATGTCAGAGTTACAGAGAGAAGGAGAGGCAGAGAGAAAGAGAGGTCTTCCATGTGCTGGTTCACTCCCCAGTTGGCTGCAATGGCCTGAGCTGCATCAATCTGAAACCAGGAGCCAGGAGCTTCCTCCGGGCCTCCCATGTGGAGGCAGGGGTCCAAGGACTTGGGCTATCCACTACCACTTTCCCAGGCCACAGCAGAGAGCTGGATCAGAAGTGGAGCAGCCAGGACTTGAACTGGTACCCACAAGGGATGCCGGCACTGCAGGCGGCAGCTTCACCTGCTACCGCACAGCGCCGGCCCCTATGAAGTATCTTGTAACACATGAAAATGTCTCAGGACAATTTCAAGTTACTTCTCAAGGACAGAGTGACTCCTCTTGTACTGCTAAGGACTTTGGGTTTAGAGGCCCTTATTTTATTTATTTATTTATTTGTTTTTTTTGAAGATCTGAAATCATGAGACCCTTTGCTAGTTTAACCTGACCTTGACTGAGAAGAGCAGAGGAAAAACTTTTACTGTTATAAGTGGTGGAATTTTATGGTGCACTGTGACTTCTCAAGTCTGGCCAACTCTCAGATTCTGCTAAAATATAATAGGCAAAGGTCAGATGACTCATATCTTCTCCCATGAGAAAGCATTCATTGCAAGGTATGGTCATTAAAGAAGTTAGTTATTTAATAGTACTCATAAAATTTAAGTGGCAGTTTATATTTTGAAATTTCTTTTACGTTCATAATTTCAATTTGCATGGTAAAATTGCTCTTCTCTTGGCCCTCCTCTGGCTTTGGGCAGGCTTCAGTGGTCTTCTGTGAGCAAACACTTCAGATTTGGTTATGTTCTCTAAGATCCCATCAAACTGACCTACATGGTTGAGGAACACAAGCTATAAATGGTGTATACTGTGGCCTGATGGTTGTCATCATGCAGCGGATACTTAATTAATATGTAAATATTTAATGCATGAACCCTATCTCTTCAGCTAGTCCACTTACATTGTGTGTCTGTGAGGGTCAATACACTGAGTTGGTTGTTTATATTTTCACTTTTAGGTCTGGGATATTTCTTGCTCCTGCTGACAATGTAGGGTAACTGTGCAGGGTCAGATCCCCAGCACTTTATGACATTTGCTGTGGAGCCAGGAAACTTCTCCAAGGCTAAGATCTTACAAAGGATAAGCTCCCCGGAATGAGATGACAGGATCATTTACTATGATTTTTGCAGAAGAGCAAGTGAAACTTTCTTATTTATTTATTTATTTGAAAGTCAGAGCCACACAGAGAGAGGAGAGGCAGAGAGAGAGAGAGAGAGAGAGAGAGAGAGAGAGAGAGAGAGAGGTATTCTATCCAGTGGTCCACTCCCCAGTTGGCTGCAAATGCTGGAGCTGTACCGATCTGAAGCCAGGAGCCAGGAGCTTCCTCTGATCTCCCGTGTGGGTGTAGGGGCCCAAGGACCTGGGCCATCCTCCACTGCCCTCCCAGGCCATAGCAGAGAGCCAGATTGGAAGTGGAGCAGCCGGGTCTCAAACCGGCGCCCATATGGGATGTAGGCGCTTCAGGCCAGGCATTAACCCGCTGTGCCACAGCACTGGCCCCCGCAAGTGGAACTCTCAATTAGGGTTTCCCTGCATGGTCATTCTGAAAATAAATCTGTCCAGTTGCTGTCAATTATCAATCTTACTTTTTTAAGTTGCCTTTCAATTTAATCACTGCTGCTTCCCCTAGAGACCTCTTGGACTGAAAGGACAGGCTATTAGAATCATTTAGTCTAGAACTACCTGGTTAAGAGTCATTATTTCTCTCATTAAAGAGAAGATACCCATGGAAGACAAAGGAACACCAAAGATAATAATGAAGTTCTTTTCTAAACCATGCTTTTCATATTGTTGTATATCTCCTCCTAAGAAAAGCTCACATTCCGAAATGCAAGAGGTAGAAGTATCTAATGGGATATTAAATCTACTCATTCAAAGACACCTCTGGGTATACAGAAATATTCAGTTTCAAGCTTAGCCAAGATTCTTTCCCTTTTCATACAAAGAAATGATTTGAGGGATTTGGAAACACTTCTTTCTGAGACAAAGCTTGGCAGTAAGGAAAAAAAAAAATTCAGTGTCCTTCCTAGCCAAAAAAAAAAAAAAAAGTCTCATGGTGGAATATATAGTCAAATGACTCTCCATTTTAATCTTCACTGGCTCCCTGTTGCCCAAGAAATAAACCTGAAACTCCTTAGGATAGCATCTAAGATCCTTTCTGATCTGTGCCAGGCACTTTAGCAGACTCTGCATGAGCACTGTCTCATGTCATTCCTCACCAAATCCTTGCAAAATAATATCCCTATCCTTAGATTAGGTGTGGAAAATAAAGATATTCCAGGAGGCTGCAGTTGGGTAGACATAGCTAGCAAACTTAGCTAGGATGTCCAATCAGACTTTCCTAGCTGCCAACTGCCTCACAGAAGTTACACAAAAAGTGTCTGGGGAGTTGGGGAGGACTTTCCCACCTCAATAGAAGATTGAAGGACTGCCTGCAGCATACGGTGGTGTCGAAGATGAGGACGGATTCACTCACTGATCTTTGTTTCATTCCTATGACCTAGAGCAAGGGAATCTCTAGAGAAAAAAATTTCCTTGGAGGAAATTTTATTTTGTTTTAGCTCAAAATATGTCTTGTGATTAATGACCAGCAGTATCAAATGCCATTAAAAAGAATCCCTAAACCCTGGATGATTGCAACCTAAAGGAATAGAATGCTGATCCCTAGAAAGAGAAGAAGTCTAGGTCTGTTCCATCTAAAATGACAGCCACTATTCACATGCATCTATGGAGCACTTGAAATGTGGCTATTCTGCAAGGTGCAATACATACTGGATTTCAAATATTTATTATGAAACAAAGGTGAAGCATCTTATTAATTATATATTAATTCCATATGGAAATTATATTTTGGATTCATCTACTAGAATGTACCATTAAATTAATTTTACTTGTTTACTTTTTTATGTCAGTACTACAAAATTTAAGAGTGCATATGTGGCTCACTTTAAATTTTTCTTGCCTACTTCTCGTCTGGGTAGTAGATTCTTTTCAGCTTTCTTTCCCAGAAGGTCTTTACTTCAGTGAAGAGTTAGGAGAGGGCAGCATTTTCCAAAAATGCAGAACAAGTTTGAATTTGTTTGTTTAATCTGAGGCTTACTGGGGACACTGTTCTCTCCAACACATGTGGTCTGAGAATGCAGTTGGACACAGAGCTGCCAAGAGAACTGCTGTGGCCTCCAAGTACTGTGATTTCCTAAGGAGGACAGGCAGTGGGTCTTAGAGGAGTTTTGATCACAATTTTTTGTGTGTGTCTGTGTGTTGAAATCAAGACAATATCCAATGACTACAAGACCGTAGAGAGCAGTAACAGATGTGCAGTTCTCTAAGGACTAAGTCCCCGTGATACACACTGCATGAGGCAGGGTCACCCATCTGCCTGAGAACAGAAATCAGTAATCAGTACGTGCACCGCAGATGGTCTCCCTTCCTTACATTTCTACTCTCTAATAAGTGTTCACATCATGATGGAAAGGGGGTTTTCTTCTAAGAGTTCATAGTAAATCTGTGTTGTGAAAAAACTATGCATGAATTTCTCAGCATTTTTCAATAACATGAACATTTTTAACTTCATTTTTCGGTGAACTTTTGGAAGTTCCCTTATATGTATCTAACATAAAACATACAAAGGTAGCATGACAAAGAAGTAGCTTGAAGAACCTAGAAGTTTTTCACTCAGGTAAAATCCCAAACAGTTTTCAATAGAGTCCATCTGGAGTCTAACTGTGTGCTCTCAATGAAAGAGTCATCTGGGTGGACCACTGTCTCTTACAATAGAACAAATTTCTCCCATCCTCATGGGAGACAACCCCAAGTTCCATCCAGCCACTGCATTCAGTTCAAAATATAGGGTATCCTATGATGATGTGTAGCCCTCTCTTTTTTAGATATTTTGAACTTCTCACTCAGAAATACATACCAAAGTGGGCTATAAAACACATACACACAGAAACTTCTTAATCATGAAGCTGTTTTTAATGCTAAAATAATGGATTTCTTTGGTAGACAGAATTTAAAACAATTTGACTCTGCTACTTGGCATCACATCTAAAAATTATAGGTGTGTTTGGTTGTTTTTCCAAATGTTGTTTTTCTAATGATGGCTTCAATGCAATGTTTGCATTCCCCTTGTACAGGTCCACAGAGAATCATTTGTCCATCCTTTGCCCTTGTTCCAGTTTTGGTGACACTCTATACATCTCATTTCCAAACTTCAAGTCATGGCCACCCCTAGAAATCATGAACAAGTGTAGATAAGAACTGTGTCTCAAAGTTGTTTGTTTTCATTTGTCTTTTTTTTAAAGATTTATTTGTTCATTTTAAAAGAAGAAGCAAGGAGGGAAGGAGAGAGAGAGAGAGAGAGAGAGAGAGAGCGCGAGCGAGAGCACTTCCATCCTCTGGTTCACTCTCCAAATGTTCACAACAGTTGGGTCTGGGCAGATTGAAGTCAATGACCAGGAACTCCATGGGGTGTTCCTCATGGAAGGCCTGGAACCCAAGAATTTAGATCCATCTTGGAGCTGCCTTCTGCTACCTTGTGCTTTCTTAAGAAGTGGGGGTATTAGCTCATCTCTAAGTTTCCAAATTGCTGCCATTCTCCAATCAACTGAAAGGCTATCAACCTGCTTAGGAAGCTGAGTATCCGTCTCCCAATACCAGTGCACAGCATTTTTTCCTTCTATCTTTTCTAGCCCATAACAAATATGATTGGGAGCAAGATTAAACTAAATGGAAAGAAATGCATTCAAATGGCTGCTCCAAGCAGAAGTAGGCTTATATGCTCCACTTACTATATAGAAAGCAGATGAATCAATCATTATTTTTTTTTAAATTCTTCTGTGAAATAATGATCATCTCCTTCAAAACTTTGCTGTAAAGAGCAAGAAGTATTTAAAATTGTGGAACCTAATCGATATACTTATGATATACTTAATTCATTATCCTTTTTTTCTAACTTTATTTACTTTAGCTTCCTTCAAACACCCTCCCAACTCTACTACCTCCTCATAATCCCCTACACACACACACACACACACACACACACACACATACACACACACACTCCATACCCTGCCCCCTTGACTGCAGCTTTCAGGGGCCTGATTGCTAGCTCAGCTGCTGATGTTGGACATGATTCTTCACTTTTTCTAGATGTCTCAGCACTTCCTTAGCTGAAGATGTTTTAAAGACACCCTTCCCCCCAGTTTTCTGTCAGTCTTATTAATGTCTATTTCCACCTATCCCCAGACCACTTTGGTTTTATTTCTGTGGTTGTTGGTTGCAAGAAAACTGGTGGCTATACTAGCTGAAGACTTGAATGTCAGCCACCCAAAAACTAAGTGGACTGAGATCTTGTGAGCACATATGAGTGGATGAGAGGGCATATGTGTATGTTTTGTGTGTGTGTGTGTGTGTGTGTGTATGTTTGTGTGTGTGAGAGACAGAAGGAGAGAGGAAGAGAAGAAGAAAGGAAGAGAGGGAGAGAGAGAAACTATATTATGGAAATTTTTATTAAAAAGTTTGGATGAAGAAATACATAAGCCAGAGTACACTCAGGAACTGAACACATGTGTGAGTGACACAGAGCAAAGGGACAGAACGCTAAAGAGAAATGAATGAGATGTGTCCTTGAATTAATGTGAAAGAAGAAGATGGGGGAATTAGCGATATTACTGAGAAGGGATAGAATAATTAAAATACATGGTGGCAAATATGTATGTGTGCCTGGTTTTGTGTGTGTATGGAGTTTATAAAATTGAATAACGAACAACAAATTGCTTGTTCCATTGCTTGATGAGTTATAGATAAAGTTAGGAAGAAAACCTAATGTTCTATATCAACTTCCTTTTCCCATAGGATAAACGAAGCCCCAGTTAAACAATGTAGAGACAGCCAGTGTCCTTAGGAGGTGAAGGTTCCATTCATGAGAAATGAAAGGAGCCAGTGTCCACCCCATGAAGCCTTTAATCCACAGTTAACGACAGTCCTTTAAGGCTGGATGCCTAATCTGTGTATGGACTTCTATATCAAAAGAAATGGAGATGCCTTCTGAGGTCTCCACACAGGCTGTGAGATCCAGTGCATCATTTAGTTAGCTTAAATACAGAGGAAATTGTATTTGCTTTTAAAGGAGCCAGGAATCACGATCCTGGTAGGCTCTGGGGCCTACTGAGAAGCAGGAATTGGGGAGTTAATTAACCTCTCTTTGCCTCAGTGTTGTCATCCATAAATTGGGAATAATAACTGTACCCATCTCTTGGGACTACAGTGAATATTAAATGACATAATTTATAAAAACCACACATCTCACATAGAAGGGTTTATTACCACTATCATTTTCACCATACTAATTATCAGACAATATTTTGGAGTGCTTTAAACGTCTTCTTAAGAAAAATGACTTAGCATTGCCATTTTAAATAGGGCAGTGAGTAGTAAGACATAAGAAGGGCTTTAGGGTAGACAATATTGAAAGCAAATGTAAACTGAGACAGTGACCATTTTTAAGAAGGAAAATCCTCAAAGCATGAAAAATGAAGAGCTAGCATGGAATAGAAAAAAGAAAAGAGGTGAGGGGTTATTCTCACAGTTAAGATGTCCACATCCCACATCAGAGTATTTGGTTTCAATCCTGGCTCCAGCTCCTGATTCCAGCTTCCTACTAATGCAGAACCTGGGAGGAGATGGTGATGGTTCAAGTAATTTGCTTCCTGCCATCCACATGGGAGAACTGAGTTGAATTCCCAGCTCCCAGCTTTGGCCTCTACCCAGCCCTGGGTGTCTTGGGTATTTGGGTAGTGAACCAGCTGTTGAAGTGGTTAATTTCTCTCTCTCTCTCATTGGCTGTCTGTCTCTCTTTCACTCACTTTCCATCTCTCTCTCTCTCTCTTTCACTCACTTTCTGTCTCTCTCTCTCTGACTCTCTAATTATATTTAAACAAAATTTAAAAAAAGGACAAATAAACTTCAAAGGAAAACTATGTAGACTTGAGTTGCTGGATAATAGAGGTTAGAATAAAAGATGATTTTTTTCTCAGATTCCAAAAATTTGTTATGGGTTAGATGAAAAGGAGAGCTGGTTTTGGTATGTAATAAAGAAAGATAATGACTTTAATTCTGAATAGTTGAATTGAATGTGAGGATGAAACATTGTGTATCAGCCAAGGTTTAACCAGAGGAGTAAAACTAATAGATTATCTCTATCAATATCTATCAATCACATTCAGATACATTAATCCTTATATGTGCATATTAATCATTCACATTAATAGTTATTTATGTCTTTATACATATGCACACATAAATAGTATATAAGAATGTGAATTTTTTATATATATTTACTTATATGCTATTAGCTCACAAAACTGGGAGCTGGCTAAGCTAGCATAAGGTCCACAGAACAGGCGTCGGGAAGGAAAAGGTCACCAGCAGGTGGTGTCCCCATGAGCACCAGCTAAAGCCTGAAGTCTGCAGGAAAAAAAGGGAAGGTCTGGGGCAAGAGAGTGCCTGCAAGCCTGCGTGGTGTCCTGGTCTCCTAGGAAGACCCAATCCCCTCTAAATGCTTCTGCTTGATTAAGTGAGGCATCCCAGGCTAATCTGCCTTTGAGGAATTCAAAAACCAACTGATTTTGCTCTTTAGTTACATCTGTACAATCTCTTTGTTGTAGTATTTAGACTGAAATTTGCTAAAACTGCAAAAAAAAAAAAAAAAAGGAAGGAAGGAAGGAGGAGGGAGATTGAGGAGGGAAAAAGTTAGAGGGAAGAAATATGGTTGCCTTCTTAGAATTGTACCTATGAAATCTGTTCTCTCCATATTAATAAAATTTCTTTAAAAATTAAAAAAAAAACTGTGAGAAGAAAATACGCTGCCTCTGCCCTAAACACACACATACTAGAAAGGAAATTGTGTGGAATGTTGTTCATCCTCACTGAGTTGACACATCATAAAACCATCCTACATTCCAGTGGAGATGTTATGTTATATGATATATGTTGTAGAGGAAATAGACTGCAAATGAGTGAGAGACAGACAGGTGATAAGATTTTGAATTACTAACAGAAGTGGGAGTTGGGTTATGAAATAGGAATAATTCATCAGGACAAGAAGAAAGAAGGAGGAGTCAACTTTGGGGAATGCCCACAATTAGGCTGCATTAAGAGGCAAAGGAGTAGTTAATGTAGTTATTATGGTAGGGAGAGAACCTACCATTAAGTGTTAGGAACACATGTGTTGTCATATCACCTGCTGGCTTAACATATCTAACAGACACTCATTGCCTATGGAATAGAAACTCTCCTACTAAAACTGGTATTCAGGACATTCACTCAGAAACCTCACCTACTTTTCTGTCTTTACGCTTAGCCACTCATCAGTAATCACAACCCCTCTGCTCTAACCTATATTGGACTACTAGCTGTATCCCAGCCACAGCCTTTCATAACTGACATTTTCAAATACCTGCAATAGCCAGGACTGGGACAGATCAAAGCCAGGAGCTGGGATTTCAATCTGGGTCTCCCACATGGGTGGCAGCAACCTAATACCTGGGCCATCACATCACCAGTGTCTTCTGGGAGTCAGTAACTGGAGCTGGGAGCTGATTCCAGTTCTCTTCTGTAGGAGGAGTGCATCTTAACTGGCATCTGAACCACCAGTCTAAATGGCCACCTGACATCATCTCTTGGAATGTGGTCTCTCGTTTTTATCTAGCAATCACCCAATCATTATACATAAACCAAGTCAAATACTGCCTTTTTTGTTTTGCCTTTCCCTATAATATATCAATAGAAAGCTTTTTGTTCTTGTACTACAATTAGCTTATGTGATTCCTTCACTTATTTTTAAATTTTTAAGGGGTACACCAACGTCATATTTATATTCGATCCCTTGCCCATAGCACAATGCTTGGAAAGTAGCCAATATTTATTGCATATAAATGCAATCATTAATTGAACTAATCAACATACTAAAATATTCAACATTGGTTCTCGGAAAAGTTTATCCCCATCCTGCCTTGTTTTTTGTTTGTTTGCTTGATTGTTTTTCAGTTTTTATACTATATATATATATATATATATATATAAACTTCTACAATTAAGACAAAACATGATATTTGTCTTTCTACTTCGTTTCTTTCATTTGGCATAATAATCTCCAGATATATCCATTTTGTGTCAAATATCAGGGTTCCATTTTTTCAATGACTGACAAATATTCCATTGTGCATGTATCAGAGGAATGAAGGATAAAATTCTTGACTAGGTTTAAGATAAATCATTTATTCATTCGCTCACTTATTCATTTGCTTAAAAATTTAAGCTTGCCTCACTGAGAAAAGGTAATTGGGAGAAGGTCTGATTTCATATGGTCCCTTAGTTGTCACCTTACCAGTCAAGACAGACTACTTGTTAACATATAAACAAAATGCTAAAGCTGTTTTTAAGGTCCTACAATAAGTTTCTGAACCTAACAAGTGGGGAAAGTGAGGTCCACTGTTAACACAGGGAGGACAGGTGAGCTGGAAGCAGAGACCTGCACATGACATCTCACTGCTCTAGTTGTTGAACTAGATCACAAAGGACATGCATAGCAAACTCCAGACATGTCCAGAGACAACTCCCATTTGATAGGCTGTTCTCATCCTTAGGTCCAAAATTAAAGGAGTTTGAATAAGGTTCCTGCTGATGGCCAAATTCCCAAAGGGACCCCACACAGGTAGCCATAATCAGAAGGAAACATCCCTAAATTAATGCATCTTCTGTGCCATTTGTCTCTTCCTGTGGAATTCTCTTGTGCCAAATCATAATTTGTTGTTACTGCTGCTAATTACCGCAAAATACTGTAAGATTCATCTTCAGCAAGGGACTGCTAAGGCCTTGGTCAGCAAGCATGCCTGCTGGTGCACAGGAGAGCCAAGAGGCTGCCTGTGGATCTTCTTGGTGACACACATATTCTTCCCTGACCCCACTGAGGTAGAGCAGCCCTGCCTCTCCCTAATGGTCAGGGACATCATGCTGGTGATTCCTTTGCTTGCCTATGGTCCAGGAAACAGAAGTGGCTGGGGGAGAGCCATACCTTAAGATTTAACAAAACTCTTGTTATGTCTGTCACCTGGTGGGAGTGTTCCTCCCCTGGGAAACAAGACCTCTGATGCTGACCAAACATCAGTGTTGATATTCTAGTTTATTCTCAGTAAGTTTCAAAGAGATATGGAAAAATAAGAATTTCAAGGCTATTTTTAAATTGAATGACTAGTTAGAACAGGAAATAAGTTCAACAAAAGAAACTCAAAAATCTAGGCAGTGGGAGTGGAGAGGATTCAACCAAAAGAACCCTGAGACCTGTGTTCCCATCCTGGATCTGTCACCTACTATCAGTAGAAGACTGTATCGATTACTAAGCATTGGCCTAATCTACTCATTATACAGAGTCAGTGTTATCTACTTAACAGCATTTTGGGAGGACCAGTTTGGAGAGTTCCTTGTAAGGTCTATGCTAGGTAAATATTCAGTATGGCAGTGCCAGGTCCTTCCACTTGGCTTTCTCAGTTGACCCAGGGCGGTTCTCAGCAGGAAGAAGATGCGCCTGTCATTCTGCTTCAGCCATGCTCTTGTCTTGCTCTTCCTCCCTTGATTGCAACCCATAGTGACCTCTGGAAAAGATAACCTAGGAAACCACAAAACAAATATAGGAGTGTTTAAATTTTCTCAGTAACAAAAATAGCCAGAGTGACTGGTCTTTCTCAAGACTCCTTGATGCATGACTAAGAGAATTTTGAAATGTCTTTTAAGTTTTCCTACTAGGGATACTGGTATTTCCCCACCATGCTACTTGGATCATCCTAAGATTTGAGCCATTTCTCAGAAGGCTTTCAAAGCTTCCCCCTACAGCTATCTTTGGAAATGAACTAATCTGTTGAGAGTGTTGAAACAGGATATGCCTGAATTTAGTACTGAGGCCCATGTTGATGAATACATAGATGTATAGATATATGCTCATTCATAGTAACAGGTTATATGTTAGAAATAAGAATGGGAAATGGGAGAAAAAGAGAGAGGAGGCTACAGATGAGGAGTTTTCTACATTGATGGATGGCATATGTGGTAAAAGCTAGAGGTGGGAATGATACTGGCTGTTGGTTAAAAACTGGTTATGTTCCAGCTCTTCTTTTCACTAGCTACATGTTCCTGGCACACCTCTGAAGCTTTCTATGCCTTGATTTTATCATCCATAGCATGGGAATAATATTAGTATCAGCTTCCTAGAGTTATTGAAATAGATAAATACTAAAAATGATAACTACTGAAAAATCTGTGTGATGCCAAACACAAAGTATTCATTACATGGAAGTTATTGTTAATAGAACTTTCTTTTATCTTCCAAAAAATCCATCCCAGTATTGAACTGGATTCTTATAAAGCTAGGGAACAGCATTGTTCAAAGTTTCTCCCTCTTGGTTCATCTGCTAGATTATGTTTTTTGACTCAACATCAGTTTCTAACCTTTCTTTTACCTACTGGTATCTGGAAGGCTAAAATTGGCAATCCATAGACTAATGCACAATTAGGTTCTGGACATGAAATAGTGCTACCAGTGAAACAGGCATCCTACCAACAAACTTGGTGGAGCCCAAGGGAGATCAGTCTCTCTGTCAATGGGCTAGCAGACAGAAGTTGGAGCTGAGGAGCATCTCAGAGGTTGGATCCCACATTCCAGGGCCAGGCAACTGACGCAAGCCTATCAGAGAGTTATAGCAGTGGTGAAAATGGAGACTACATTAATAACTTTTCAGATACCAGCATTGCAGCTAAGGAAATACCTTGACAGAAAGTGACCTTCACTCCTCCAGTCTTTCCTGGGATTTTTGCAAAGACTTGTTTTTCTGAACAAAATCTCTTCTGCTTAAATAACTGGAGCTGCTTCTGGTTATTTTACCCAGAATTTTCTGAGTGGCACAGCAGCTCCCTGAGCTCTTTCTGTGTCTTTTACCATCTATAGAAGGTGGGGGCTTGGGAAATATTGGGATATATGTCCCACCTGTTAAAAGGATGAACATTGTGATATTTTTAAAAAATGAGCACACCAGCAAAGCCAAAAATAAAACCCCCAAAACAAACAAGAAAGAAGACCTAAGCAATTGTTATTGGGTACCCATTTGTGCCCAAGTCTATTCCCTTCCTTCACAACATTTTGCAGAAATAAAGCATCACACACATTAAGACTTTTGTATTTTAATTAAACCATTTGGCTTTTCACTGGGTGTGCAATAGGCCACTTCAATCCACACAATTCAGTCTAAGTTTGGAATGAGGATACTCGCCCAAGCCAGGATCATTGTTAGCATATTTCAGATGATCTTATACTTGGATAAATGGATTCAGAATATATTACTTATTAATCCATTGGTTTACATATATATTTGCTATTTGATGACTGTCCTTTAATATAAATATGTCCTCTTCTAGGTACTGGAGACATAGCAGTGGACAGAACAGGAAAAATCTTTGCTTATATATGTTGCAGTTGATTTCTCAACAATGTTGCAGTGGATTACCACCTCTGCAGCTTACCACCTCTCTTCAGAAAGGTCTTCTGTGTCCTCCCTAATAAAACTATACTGTTCCCGTTTTGTTTTTCTCCATAACCCTTACCACAACTTGAGATTAGTATTGATTGAACCATTAATGATTTCTTTGTGGTCTTTCTTCCTCATTACAAAGCAACATCTATATATGTTGCAGTTGATTTCTCACCAATGTTGCAGTGGATTCGTTTCTGAGAGGAGCAGCGTGGTGGGGGCAAGAGGCGCGGAGTCAACACACAGACCCCGGGAGTCGGGTGAAAGCAGGCTTGAGGCGAGCAGCTGGCAGACTCGTTTATTTCAGTTGGAACCACATCTTATATAGCCAAGACCAGCCAATCTGGTCAAGGGGTGGTCTATGCCCCAACCAATCACAGCCTGTTGCCAGGCAGTTTCCAATCCATCCAATCACAGCCTGTTGCCAGGCAGGCTCCATTGCCAGGTGGATTCCAAAGCCATTCCTGAATAACTGACACTCGCTTGCCAGTGGCCACCTTGGCATGGCCTTCTCATTCTACCACATTTCCCCTTTTCGTTTATTTTTGAGCAATGGGAGGCATGATTCTTGGCCATACCATTGTTGACTCCGTGTCCATGTGGTCTCCGTACGCAGCTGTGCCTGTCTTAGATTGTCCCCCCAAGGGATCTTACCCGTCGTTGACTAACCAGCGCTCAAATCGAGAAACCACAGGATTGCTTGCTCAGATAGGGGTAGGAATGAGGAATAATGGTTATCAGGAATGACATGACCGCACACAGGCTGTGGGCCATTTGAGTGGCTGACCAGAGCTAGTGGGGGTACAAAACAGTAACAGATGTGGCTATGGGAAGTTTCTCAGGGTTGGATGATATGGCAGGTGAATCTGCTAACAAGGCGGAGTCTCGGTCTTGTTCAGTTGGTTCTGGTTGGCTGTCCATTGCAGGCTTGATGTTTCTGGATGGGCTGTTCTGCATTCTCTGGAAACACACAAGCATAAATGTGGTAGAATGAGAAGGCCATGCCAAGGTGGCCACTGGCAAGCGAGTGTCAGTTATTCAGGAATGGCTTTGGAATCCACCTGGCAATGGAGCCTGCCTGGCAACAGGCTGTGATTGGATGGATTGGAAACTGCCTGGCAACAGGCTGTGATTGGTTGGGGCATAGACCACCCCTTGACCAGATTGGCTGGTCTTGGCTATATAAGATGTGGTTCCAACTGAAATAAACGAGTCTGCCAGCTGCTCGCCTCAAGCCTGCTTTCACCCGACTCCCGGGGTCTGTGTGTTGACTCCGCGCCTCTTGCCCCCACCACGCTGCTCCTCTCAGAAACGAATCCACTGCAACATTGGTGAGAAATCAACTGCAACATATATAGATGTTGCTTTGTAATGAGGAAGAAAGACCACAAAGAAATCATTAATGGTTCAATCAATACTAATCTCAAGTTGTGGTAAGGGTTATGGAGAAAAACAAAACGGGAACAGTATAGTTTTATTAGGGAGGACACAGAAGACCTTTCTGAAGAGAGGTGGTAAGCTGCTTGTACACTGGGAGAAGAGTACTGCAAGTAGAAGGAAAGGCCCATGTGTAGACCCTTAGTTGGCAAACCACTTGACCCAGGAAGGCCAGCAGGGAAGTTGGGAAGTGAAGTCTTTCAGGACAAAAGTAGCAGGAAGTGAGGCTAGAGGCGAGTGTGGAGATTTTTGAGCCTAGTAAAGACCTTTGATTTTAATAGCGGTGGGAAACTATGAAGTGCAGTGAAATTACCCAACTTATATTTGAGGATCAGCCTGGATGCTAAGTAAAGATTTTTAAGAAGCAAGAGTGGGCAAAGGACACCTGCTAGGGACTTGTTGCAATAAGCCCTGTATCAGCTGCAGAACAAACCTTGAGAGCTATCTGAGTGCAGGTGATTTGGTGTGAAGTATGTTTGGGAACAGTAGGTGTAAAGGAGTGTAGGAGGTGGGACTGAGCAGAGGGAGAACTTCAGATTCATTTTCTATTAAGGGCTCAGCCAATCCCACTGATAGCTCTGCAACCAGGTCACACCTTCAACAATGTCTCAAAATGGAGGCAAAGTGTTAAGGGGTCAGGTCTTTTTAACCTCTCATCAACTAAACATTATCTATAGACTTCCCCTGGGGAAGGGGTATGCTCTGGAGTGAGACAGCTCTCTTTGATGAAGGTCAGCTTCTGAGAAAGGACTAAGTTGTGAACCATCAGCAAGCAACACTGCCAGCAACTGGGAGAACAAGAGCTTCAAATACAAGGGGGACCACCTGCATTCACTGGCTTCAGCCCATCTGGCAGTGGTTTCTCCAGAATTCTCATCATTCTCTTTTCCTGGGGAAAAGACCATCATCGGGGCTGCAGCTGAAACTCAACTTCTTTACTATTCATTTGGATTTTCCACACTTGGCTAACTCTTCTGCTGGTCCCAATAGCTGTATATGAAGGAATTACCTTCATTCCTAAGAGGTCGAAATCTCTGGTCACCCTGTCCTGCTGTGCTTGTTCACTTACTGACTGTCAAAAATAGACGGAGGAGAACCAAGAAATTTACTATGGATCCTTGGATGCCACATGCATTTTTCTCTGACTGCAGCATGGTAGAACAACCCTGCTACCTCCTAAAATTCAGGTTTGTTTACTTCTAACTATAGTGGCGATTCCTTTCCTTTCCTGCTGAGCTCTTTAGCAAGAAATTCAAAATGACAGAGGTGTGAGTGAGCTAGGTCAAAGAACTGCGGGGGACCTTAACTAAAGTGGTATTTGCCTTTTTCTTTTCTCTGTGACCTGAAGATTAGAACAACCTTACATGACCCTCAGTTGCTTTTGCAAAATATCACTACCAATAATAACTTCTGTTTAGTGAACCTCGACTTGTGCAGCTCTGTGCTAAGCAGTTTGCACCAATCTTATGAATCTGACATAATCCTGTAAAATAGGTTTGTTTATTATGTACTTGTGAGGGAATTGAGACTTAGGGAAGTCACAAGTCTAGTAACCAGGAATGCTGAAGTTCAATCCAATTTGGCCATTTTTTTTCTGGGGGAGGTAGCAGCTTAATGACCAATCTTCATGAACATTTCTCTTCCATTCTAGAATTGAGACTAGGTGGTTTTACTGTAAGCCTGTGCACAGCTCTTTGTCAGAGAGCATAGTTCAGCAAAGCTAAACAGAGAGCATCACAAAGTTGTTTGGCCTTTTCAAAATCAACCATTGGTCTAATTTCATCCAAACAAATGAGCTTATTTTTGCCAGAAACCCCATAACTTGCTCACTTGACCCAGAACCACCTCCTGGAGTCAATGACTGAGTTATCTTCAGCCCAGAAGGAGTGGGGACACATAGTTTTCTCTCTATAGTGAGTTGGCCTGCTGCATGAGAGCAGAGGCCAGGATTCAACACACAAAGGTTACCTGCTGTATTTACAGAGTGACTCATCAGGACAAGAATGTGGGAAAGGGTGACATTCTGCAGCTGTGCTCTGCTCTCCAGAGTTGAGAGACAGAAAGTAGCTTTTACTGCACTGAGAGAGGCACCCACATATTCCATAGCTCTGCTCACACAGGAAGCTGTGCGTGAGTTTATAGGACTGAAGTGCACCCTTCCCTGGTCTAATTATTTACACAAAACAAAATTCCTGTCCTTAAATTTTTAATATAACATTTAACTGTCCAAGGAGTTTTGGTACTTCCCAAAACTAACTATTTATCCCAAGGACTAGGGACAATTGAATGATAAAATTCCCTGGGATCTATTGAAGAAAGTGCTGATTCAGTAGCCCTTGGGAAAAATCCAAGGTATGCATACTTTTTTAAAATATAGACTTCTTAAAAAAAAAGTGGGGGATAATACACAGAAAAGCTTACAAAAATTTTAGGCACATAGTTGAAGTAATTATCACAAACTATACATACTCATTTAATGTTTTTTGTTTTGTATTTTGGAAATATTTATCTGAAAATCCATATTTTTAAGAAATCTCCTTGATTCTGATGCATTACCAAGGTTAAGAAACTTAATATTTGAATATTTGAAATATATTAGGTAGTGTAACATACAAAAAGAAGTGTCTCTTCTCAGTTAATGATAGTGAGGTTTGATCCAGAATCAAGAATGTCTTCCCTAAAGCACGAAATTAAAAGAGAGAGGACGTAAAAGCCAAGGTCTCCCATCAAGTTCTGTTAAGGATGGGTAGGATAAACTTGGAGTTAATGAAGAATATGCAAGATCAGATTGCCATGCCAAGGGTGAAAATCTGAGAAGCAGAATTGAGCAGCTTTGACGTTTTAGGGTCACTGGCTAAAAGGGGAGAGGGCAAGTGGAGCAGAACCCCAGAGTGAAAAGAGACCTGGGCTGTATCTGGGCGCATCCTCCCCTCTGCCATGCTCGTCACAATGCAACCTCTGTGCCCTCCCTGCCTGCTTTGACAAGGCAAGTTTTAGATCCACTGCTGATGTGCATTTAGACCACATTTTAGAAAGTTATTCTATTGTTTTTTAGAGAGAAATATTTGGCTGGGTTTCAGTGGGGCAGGCTAGTAAAATATGTTCTAGCTTTGGAATGAAAGAGACTGGTTTTCCATTCCAGTCTGACCACTTATATTTTTCAATAAATTCCTGGTTTGATCCTTTTTATAACCAGGAATAGCAGCATTGGAGCTACTCACTCAGCTCTGGAGTCAGGCTTGTGTGGTTCAAATTCTTGCCTATAATCTTGGACAAACTACTTAATTTCCGTACTTCGGTCCTTTCATTTAAGAGGTAAGGTAATAGTCATAAAATAAATTTCTCAGGATTTCTATAAGGATTAAATGAATTAATCTAGGTAACTTGTTTGTAGCTTCTGGCACAAAAAGTATATCCAATTAAGCTTAGATACTATGATGCTATACAACCTGATTTTATATCATGCACTATAATTTGAGATTCTTCTAACTAAAATTATATAAATATGGTTAAAGTATTACATTTCAAGGAGCCATAAGTCAAAAACTTGAAATATCTCAAATATAATCTGCATATATTTCTGGAATAACTTAGCCTTTGCTTCTTAGTCACTGTTTTCAAAGGACAGCTGCAAGCATTATCCAGTGACTATTTATACCTAAGACTGACAGGCCTGAAAGAATGTTGCCAGAATCTACCAGAAATCATTATGGGAGAGACTAAGCCTTAATCACAAACGACAAGGAGACACTCCGCATTAGCATTAAAGAGCCAGAGCTGTAGCTTTGTCTTTCTTCAGGTAACCAATGAGCCGCCTGCACATTTTGGTAAAGCAGAACAATAAGTTTTAGGGAATTCTGAGATGAAGTTCTGCTATCATAAATACCAGGTAGTCGCTGCACAAAAATCCACAACTACTCCCCCTGATGGCTGGTGCCTAGAATTCAACCCATAGGCCTGTGAAAAACCCATTAGCTTAAATAAAATTACTTTCCTAAAAACATGAATGGCTGTATCTGACCATAACACACTTATTTATTTTCTGAAAGCAATTCTGCAAAGGGGTAAAGGGGTCTTAGAATGGAATTTATACATGAAAGTCAAAGGGATGTATAAAGCTGGGGGAAAAGGTACAGGGTGGGAAACGTACCAACAGCCAGCTTTCTCAATTCCATTATTCTCTGTGGATCCAACACTGGTGATCTCTAAACTCATAGACAGTCAGCCATTGCTCACCTTATCTGGAATGGACAAAGAGTTGTCTTCTGGCCTAGGAAAGTCACTGTTTGTCCATTGAAGAATCATTCGATCCTTTTCGGTGACCTGTCATACCATCTGGTGAGTAATAATGAGCTCACCCTACTCCACTGATTGCAACAGTAGATATTTTTAAAATGGTCATAAAAGCCTTAGTTACCTCTAGCTAACTTGGATTTGATTATAAACTATATTAAATATTACAATTTTCAACAGGAAATTCATTTAGGAGAATGCTTGTCAAATGGCTGCCCATGGTGAGAGAAAATTGACTCTCACTAGCCAGCAAAATGATTATTTTTGTGATGGTGGCCACAGAAAAATCATTCATTGAACTCAGAAGTCATCAGCAGAGCTCGGCCTTGGAGAGCTCAAGGCATTCTCTGTTCCAGAGACTTACTTTCTAATTATTGAAAACATGATATGGAAGGAACAAATGTTGGCTCCAACCACGGGTATAATTGATTGGAACGTTCAGTCCCAGCATGTAGCCGTGAAGGAGTCAAGTCTGTAGGACTGGTGCTGGGAATATGTGAGTGGGCGGGGGCCAGATTTTCTTCTCATTGTGGTACTTGGCAGTTAGATTCCATGCCCTGTATTTAGAGATCAAGAACTGTTGATATTTAAGGATGGTAAAGGAAAGGCACCGCTAGGAATGGAAGGGCATGCTATGTAGGTTAATGTTATCAGTGTCGCCTGCTGCCCTGACAGCATTGGCTGCTGTGGTCTTATGATATAACTAAAAGGCTTAAATAGCAGATGAATATTTAGTAGATGGAAAACACTTATCCTGATTGCCAGCTCTACTCTCCTGATTGGGGGAAAAATATTGGCCCTGTTTTTCCCTGGAGTAGTCACAAGATAGAAACAAAAACAGGTTCTGTAAAGTGGATGGGAGGATGAAGAAAAATGTCACCCCTAATTTGCCAAGGTAGAGAAGGATCAGGCGAGGAAGAGAATAGATGGGTGGAAGGATAGTTCTCGGCTGTTTCGTGGTTGAATCTGGAGGAGTGGTCAGACAGAAGTGCTTGGGCCCACCAGGCTGTTGGCATACCTCGGAGTGCCAGTTCTCAGGGTGGTCTTACCCAGTCATTCTTGTGGTTTGCTGAAACATGGCAAGAGTTCCTGGGAAACGTCTGAGGCCACATTTCTTAGTCATCTGAACTGCAAGTCCAAAATCATATTTAACCAATGTGGTAGCACATGTGTTTACAGAGCATAGATGAGCCCCCAAGTCTGTGGGTGCCTGTTGCTGCCAAAGTCCTCCATACATGTGAATGTGCTCTTTTCCTAGTGGTAGGGACCATGCAGCCCCTGTCTCTTCTGCAGCTTTTTGTGGTTCTGCCATCTCCTTGCTATTTCCTGCCTCTGGACTTTTCTGAATGTAACCAGGTGTCACCCTGGGGACCAGGGAGAGCACGCTCATTCCTCTTTCTGCTGTTCCACTCACTTCCTGTGAGGCTGCCAATGCTTGTCTCCTTCCTTCTCCCCAGCTCATTCAGCTCAGCGCATTTGCTTTTCATGAGCAGCCATTGGCTAACGAGCAAGTGTCTGATCCTGGGATCGCAAGGAAGTTCTGAGGTAACTTGGTATAGTGAAGCTCAGATTCTTTAATTACTCGCCACATGGATCACTTCTTCATACTTCCTGGGCTTCTGTCCCTGCCACTCAATATGTGTGACACTGGGCAAGTTACCTAATCTTTCTATGCCTGATTTTGTTCATCAGGATTAGATGAATCAAAAGATGGGAAAGTTTAGGATAGATCTTGTTACATAGTAAGTGCTCAATAAACATTCCTTATTATCAATAGTCCCCTTCGTTTCATTGCCTCATACAAAGGCCCTGTTTTACATTAGACCTTTCATACTGCCTATTGCTTTTCTTTGATAATGTTCCAGGCAGGATATCTTAAAATAGCATCAAGATTTCATAAATCTTGGGAAAAAGTATCAAAGAATCATATATTTTACCCTTTAAATATCTTACACCAATACCTAACAGTGCCAGACATAGAAAGAATACTCCAAAAAAAACTTTAAAAAAAAAACTTCTTTTAAAGTGTACAAATTTCATGTATTTAATATATACAGATTCAGGAACATAGTGATACTTTCCATATACCCTATCCCCTGCACTTCTTCCTCCTCCTTCTCATATTCCTGTTCTCATTTTTTTTTTACAAACATCTATTTCTGTTAGCTTTATACTCATAAGATTAACCCTACACTAAGTAAGGAGTTCAACAAATAGCATGAAGGAAAAAAAAAAAAAACTGTTCCTCAACAGTGGAGACGAGGGCTGATAAAAATCATCACATCTCAGCATCAATTTCACTCCTATAAATTAACTTTTGGGTACTCTACTAGTTACCACAGACTGGGGAGAACTCATGGTGTTTGTCTTATTTCACTAAGTATAATGGTTGAAGTAAGAGGAAAAAGAAAAATCTCTTCTTAGAACTGGCATTGAAATCTCCACAAAATGAATCCCATGCAGTATAGCTGCCTCCCTCTCTCTCTCTCTGCCTCTCTTCCTCTCTCCCTCTCTCCCTCTCCCCCTCTCCCCCTCTCCCCCCTCCCCCATCATCTCAGTTCTTCATTTCCTACACACTCCTTCTGTTCTTTCCTTCAACCACTCAGTGTCTTCTACCACCACGTGGGAGCAAGGAAGAGGAATGTATCAAGCAGCAGTTGGTACTACCGATGTCTTCGTGAACGCTGGCCTCTGTAGCACCATAAACCTGTTTCTGCACTTGCAGGGCTTTCCTTTCATGGGAAAATCTAATCAGACCATCCTTGGGCGAACGTTTCTTCTTACGGGTAAATGTTCCCACCTGCTACTGCCCCAGTCCACACCCTGCGGGAAGACTCTGCTATCAGAGCACACAGCTAAAGGGCACTCGGCACTTAGGTGGAGTTGCTGAAGTGTTAGAGCCACATGGAGAAGGGGCCTGAAGATTTGTGAAATCTGATCAGAATCATAGTGTACAGGGGGTAGGGCCTGAACTCGCCCAGGTCAAGTTCCTTTTCTTCCATGATGGACTGTTTCTTACATAGTTGAAAAACCAGGATTGTGATAAATAGGACACGGTCACATGTCTGCTAAAGGAAACTAAGTTCCAGATACTTATCTCTTTAAAGAAGCCCAGTCTAGTACCCTCTTTGTGTACACTTGACCAGTCCCAGGAAAAACCATTTCAGGGTGTCCTGAGGTACTGCCTCAAACAGCAAGTCAGAAATGGAGCACCATTTCTGAGACAGGGCTGAAAGCAAGAGGTCTCTACCTGCGTTGTGGTCTTGAGGTAGGAGAGTTATTCCTGAGCAGGGGATTCTCTTGCCAACAGAGTCAGGACAGGCCTGGATGATCTATTGCTCCCCTCTGGTCTTGGCATCTCTGTCTTAGAAAAAAGCAACTTCCTTCTGCTATGAATGTGCATGGCTGCAACACACAGAGGGCAGAGTAGACATGACCAGAGGCTGCATCCATGCTCCCACATGCTACTGTGGGTGCAGAGTGGAGTGCTCTGCTGGACACAGGTGCCTCCTGCCTCCCTGTAGTCCCTTTGAACAGTCATGTGTGCTGTTTCTGTGGCTATGGAGCCATGTCATCTCCGCCCCCCCCCCCCCCAATGCATGTGGAGACATCCCAGCAGCTGGCTGATACGCTGCTGCTACCCACAGACCAAGATGCATTGAGGCTTTGGTTTCTTTGGCCACTTCCCAGAGACCCCAGAGGATCCTTAAGACAGACTTTGCCAGATAGTTGGCAGGAAATGGACTAGACTCTTCTTTCTTCTGAATGGTTCTCAGGTGGTCTCTCTACTGTGCTTGCCACAAAGCAGGGGCTGGCTTGCTTAAACAGACCCCTGCCTGGGGTCTGCAATTTGGGCTGCGATTTGAAATTCCCTGCAACTTCCTAACAAGGGGCCATGCATGAGTTTTTCCTGTAGCTCTGTTGTTAGGAATCTGCTGTAAGGTGAGGAATGAAACAAGCTCAGAGACTGAAATACCATTGTTCAACCCGTTTATTCTAACCCTGCCAGGTGCTCATCCCTACCACACACCAAGAGCCTTCCTCATACAGAACCTTCTTCATCTGTGACTTTAGTCACAGGTCCTCTTGTTCCTTTAAAAAATGGATTTTAGTTATTTTTTTTCTTTTACTTATAAGATATTTTATTATAGAAAAAAGTAGAAAGAGGAGCTCAATGAGCACACATAGATATCAAATTTTGCTATATATGCATTATATGTAAATATATATACAGACATGTCATTTTTATTCAAATCAGGGATGGATATATTAATATCACATAACATGGGATTCATGACAAAGACTATAAAGTGAGGAGATAACAGCATGTTATGTAAGGGGTATAATTCACTGAAGACAACAGTTCTAAATGTCTATATCCCAAATAATGTTCCTCTACACATTTGTTATAATAGCTATGCATAAACTTTCACATATGATAGAAAACGTGGAATGCGGCTTATTTCATTTAGCACAGTGATGTCTGGTTCCATCCATTTTGTTGCAAATGTCAGGATTTCATTCACTTTATGGTTGAGTAACTTCCTATCATGTTTATGTATACCATATTTTATTTATCTAGCCATTAGTTGGTAGACATCTAGGTTGATTCCAAGTCTTTGCTATTGTGAATTGGGCTGCAATAAACATGGAAGTGCAGGTATTTCTTTCATGTGCTGACTACACTTGCTCTGGAGATATTTGCAGAAGTGGGACAGTTGAGTCATATGAGGAAAATCTATAGTGTTTTCCATAATAGTTGTATCAGTTTGCATTTTTACCAGCAGTGTATGAAGACACCAGTTTCTCCTCATCCTTGCCCACATTTTTACATTTGTTATTTTTTTGCTTTTGGAAAATAGCCATTCTAACTGGAGTGACAAGACACCTCTTTGTGGGTTTTATTTTCATTTCCTTGATGGCATTTTTAATGTGTTTATTGGCATTTGTATTCTTTTGAAAAATGTCTACTCCTATCCTTCACCAATTTCTTAAATGGATTTTTTTTCTTTTCTTTTCTTTTTTTATTTTTTTATAACGCTTTTATTTAAAGAATATAAATTTCCAAAATACAGCTTATAGATTACAATGGCTTCCCTCCCCATAACTTCCCCCCCACCCGCAACCCTCCCCTTTCCCACTCCCTCTCCCCTTGCTTCACATCAAGATTCATTTTCAATTCTCTTTATATATAGAAGATCAGTTTACTATATATTTAGTAAAGGTTTCAACAGTTTGCCCTCACACAGCAACACAAAGTGAAAAATACTGTTGGAGTATTAGTTATAGTATTAAATCACAATGTATAGCACATTAAGGACAGAGATCCTACATGCTATATTTTTTTAAAAAAATTGATTAATTTTCTAGGCAATTTCCAATTTAACACCAAGATTTTTTTTTCATTTTTAATTATCTATATACAGGAGATTGATTCAGTATATACTAAGTAAAGATTTCATCAGTTTGCACCCACACAGAAACACAAAGTGTAAAATACTGTTTCAGTGCTAGTTATAGCATTACTTCACATTGGACAACACATTAAGGACAGATCCCACATGAGACGTAAGTACACAGTGACTCCTGAAGTTGATTCAACAATTTGACACTCTTGTTTATGGCATCAGTAATCTCCCTAGGCTCTAGTCATGAGTTGCTGAGGCTATGGAAGCCTTTAGGGTTCGCTGACTTCAATCTTATTCCGACAGGGTCATAGTCAAAGTGGAGGTTCTCTCCTCCCTTCAGAGAAAGGTACCTCCTTCTTTGATGGCCCCATTCGTTCCACTGGGATCTCACTCGCAGAGATCTTTCATTTAGGTCTTCTTTTTTTTCCAGAGTGTCTTGGCTTTCCATGCCTAGAATATTCTCATGGGCTCTTGAGCCAGATCTGAATGCCTTAAGGGCTGATTCTGAGGCCAGAGTGCTATTTAGGACATCTGCCATTCTATGAGTCTGCTGTGTATCTCGCTTCCCATGTTGGATCATTCTCTCCCTTTTTGATTCTATCAGTTAGTATTAGCAGACACTAGTCTTGTTTGTGTGATCCCTTTGACTCTTAGACCTATCAGTGTGATCAATTGTGAACTGAAATTGATCACTTGGACTAGTGAGATGGCCTTGGTACATGCCACCTTGATGGGATTGTATTGGAATTCCCTGGCACGATTCTAACTCCATCATTTGGGGCAGTTCTGATTGAGCATGTCCCAAATTTTACATCTCCTCCCTCTCTTATTCCCACTCTTATATTTCACAGGGATCACTTTTCAGTTAAAATGTAAACACCTTAGAATAATTGTTTGTTAATTACAGAGTTCAACCAATAGTACTAGAATAAAAAATTACTAAAATGGATAAAGTATTACATTGTACAACATCAGTCAGCACAAGAGCTGATCAAGTTACTGTTTCTCATAGTGTCCATTTCACTTCAATAGGTTTCACCTTTGGTGCTCAATTAGTTGTCACCGATCAGGGAGAACATATGATATTTGTCCCTTTGGGACTGGCTTAATTCACTCAGAATGATGTTTTCCAGATTCCTCCATCTTGTTGCAAATGACTGGATTTCATTGTTTTTGACTGCTGTATAGTATTCTATAGAGTACATGTCCCATAATTTCTTTATCCAAATGTATGCTTTGAATTCCCTGTGATCTTTTGCTGTGAGGTTCCCTTCGTTTATCTTCTTTCATGTTGATGGCCGTGTTTCTGTGTTTCTGTGTGTAACACATCTTTAAGTATCTTTTGCAGGGCTGGACGAGTGACAACAAATTCTTTCAATTTTTGTTTGTTATGAAAGGTCTTTATTTCACCTTCATTCACAAATGAGAGCTTGGCAGGATATAATATTCTGGGCTGGCAGTTTTTCTCTCTAAGTACCTGGGCTATGTCTCGCCATTCCCTTCTAGCTTGTAGGGTTTCTGATGAGAAGTCTGCCGTGAGTCTAATTGGAGACCCTCTGAGTGTAATTTGACGTTTCTCTCTTGCGCATTTTAGGATCTTTTCTTTCTGTTTCACCGTGGTGAGTTTAATTACAACGTGTCGTGGTGAGGACCTCTTTTGGTCATGTTTACTAGGGGTTCTATGAGCTTCCTGTACTAGGATGTCTCTGTCCTTCTCCAAAACTGGGAAATTTTCTGCTAGTATCTCACTAAAAAGGCCTTCTAATCCTTTCTCCCTCTCCATGCCTTCAGGAACTCCTAGAACTCGAATGTTTGGTTTTTTAATAGTATCCTGTAGATTTCCAACAATAATTTTTAGATTTCTAATTTCCTCTTCTTGTCTTTGGTTTGACTGTATAGTTTCCTGTGCTCTGTGTTCTAAGTCCGATATTCTCTCTTCTGCCTCACCCATTCTGTTTGTAAGGCTCTCTAATGTGTTTTTCATTTGATCTATTGAATTCTTCACTTCATTATGATTTCTCGTCACTATCACAGTTTCATGTTCTACTAGTTGTTTCATTTCAGCTTGATTTCTCCTTAATATTTCATTTTCACGAGAGAGATTTTCTACCTTGTCCATTAAGGATTTCTGTAGTTCAAGAATTTGTTTTTGAGTACTTCTTAGTGTTCTTATCAATTTTTTGAGATCTGCTTCTTGCATCTCTTCTATCTCATCATCTTCGTAATCTTGAATTGGGGTGTCTTTTTCATTTGGGGATGCCATAGTGTCTTCCTTGTTCTTATTACCTCGGTTTTTGCGTTTGTTGTTTGGCATATTGGTTTCTTCACTGTGGTGTTTTTTTCTTGTTATACTATGACTCTAGATTAAGTGGACTGTCTGCTTTTGATGGAGCCTTAGAGGCTTGAGATGGGTGTGGCCTGAGAGCTCTGTTTGGTTCCTCAGGGTTGAGGGTGTGTCAAAGGAGACACTCCCAGGTTAGGCGTGGTAAATCTCTCTCTGTTACTTTTTTTTTTTTTTTTTGGTTCAAAAGGGAAGTAATTCCACACAGCTGAATGGAATTGGGGGTGGTTAGCAGGCGAATGATATACCCACAGGAGCCAGAGATCGGAAGCTCTTTCCCAAGGACCAAAGAAGGAATCTTTGCGGCCCTTTGTGTGGGCTGATATTCTCCTGTAGTCTCCCACTGGGCTGCCAAGGCTACTGAACTGTAGCGTCTCTGGAGAGTACTCACATGAATTCGTGATTTCCGTGAGTTCTCTCCCCCATCTCTTTTTTCACAGTCTCAGTTCATTAGCACCACACATTCGTTAGGTTCTAATCTCCTGTTATTTCACCCCTCCCACCCAGAGTCAGGTTTTTCTGCTAGGCTCGGGGCCGGTGCCGACCCGAGGTCGCCCTGCTTATGACGTATTCCAAAATGGCGCCTGCTCTTTGTCTTGCTCACCTTTGAGAGGTGAGCGGAGAGAGAGAAGCTCGTGTCCGTATGGGTCACTTTTTTTTTTTCCCCGCTCTCTCTCTCTCTTCTAGTTAGCCTGGTGAACTTTTCCCCGCAGGGTTTCAAGCCTTGTTCGCTCTAGGCTTCCTTTTCCGCTTCCCTGCTGGTATTTCAGCCTATTGAAGTTCTGCTCACCTCGCGTTCCAGCGCTGGTGTGTTGAATCTGCTGCTGGTGTCCCAAACTGCGGGCTCCCACGCTCTCCACGCAGGTCCACTGTGAATCTCCAGTTCTGGAAGGGTTTTCTCTGCTGTTTCTTCTCCTACTCTTCCTTGAACCTGCAGTATCTCCACTTTTATTAAACTGTCTCTCCCCAGACTATCGGTGTGCTCCCTTCCTATTCCGCCATCTTGCCCTAAATGGATTTTTATTATTGTTAAATTTCTTGAGCTCCTTATATGCTGTGGATTTTAATTCTTTATCAGATGCATAGTTTTTAAATATTTTTTCCTATTCTGTGAGTTGTCTCTTCACGTTATTGATTGTTTTCACTGCTGTGCAGAAGATTCCTGGTTTGATATAATCACATCTCCCCCTCCCCCTCCCCCTGCTTCTTCCCCTCCCTCTCCCTCTCCCAGGCTTTTGGGGTCTTATCCAAAATGTCATTTCCTATACCAATGCCTTGTAATATTTCCCCTGATTTCCTCTAGAAATTTCATAGTTTAAAGTCTTACATTTAGATCCTTGATCCATTTTGAGTTGATTTTTATGTAGGTGTAAGGTCGTAATCTTCTTTCAGACTTCTGCATGTAGAAATCTAATTTTCCCAACACTATTTATTGAAGAGACAGTCCTTTCTCCAGGAGATGATTTTGCAAATTTGTCAAAAATAAAATTTGTCAAAAATAAGTTGATTGTAGATGTATTTATTAATTTCTGGGGTTTCTAGTCTATTCCATTGGTATATATATATATATATATATATGCCATTATCATGCTGTTTTGGTAATAATAGCCCCTCAGTAAGTCTGGAAATCTGGTATTGTGAAGCCTCTAGATTTTTCTTTTTCAGAATTGCTTTTGCTACTCAGGGTTCTTTGTGTTCCCACATAAATTTTAGGATTTCTTTTCCTAACTCTGTGAAGAACATCATTGGCATTTGTATGGGTTTACATTGAATCTTAATCACTCTGGATAGTATGGATATTTTTATGAAGTTCTTCAAGTCCATGAATGGGTCATTTTTCTACTTTTTTATGTGTGTCTTGTATTTCTTTTATTAGTCTTTTGTAATTTTCATTGTAAATGTCTTTCATACCCTTGGTTAAATATATCCCAAGACATTTACAGTTTTTTGTTGCTATTGTGAATATGTCTCAGCAAGTCTGTATTTGATGTATAAAGATGCTACTGATTTTTAATTTATTTTGTATCCTGCAACTTTGTTGAACTCTATCAGTCCTAATTTTCTCTTGGGAGTTCCTTGGTTCCCCTACACATAGAATTATGTTATCTGCAAACTGGGATCATTTGACTTCATCCCTTCCTATTGGTATATACTTTATTTATTTTAAAAATATTTATTCATTTATTTGAAAGGCAGAGAGAAGGAGAGGGAGAAGGGAGAGAAAGAAAGAGAGGGAGAGAGGGAGAGAGAGAGAGAGTTCTTCTGTCTGTTGGTTCACTCCCCAAATGGTGCAATGGCCAGGGTTGGATCAGTCCAAAACCAGAGCTTCTTCTTCTCACATGGGTGCAGGGTTCCAAGAACGTGGGTTACCTTCTACTGCTTTTTTAGGACATTTTCAGGGAGCTGAATAAGAAGTGGAGCAGCCAGGAGTTTCAGTGGTGCCCATATGGGATGCTGGTGTCACAGGGGATAACAACCTGCTGCACAACAATGCTGGCCCTGGTATACAGTTTGTCTTTCTCTTGAACAGTGGTTCAGGCCAAAATATACAGAACTATATTGAATAAGAGTCACTAGAGTAGGCATGTTTGTCTGATTCCAGATCTTAGTAGAAAATCTTCCAGCTTTTCTCTTATACAAAATTGTGTTGGCTCTGGGCTTGTCACACATGGCCTTTATTATGTCGAGAGGTATGTTCCTTCTATACCTAATTTGTTTAAAGTTTTTATTAAAAGCATTTTGTTAGCATTTTATTAATCATTTCTGTGTCTGTGTTCATCAGGGATATTTGTTTATAGTTCTTTTTGTGGCATCTTTGGTTTTGGAATTAAGGTAATTCGAAGGAGCTTAGAAAGGTTCCTTTTCTTTCAATTGTCTGAACAGTTTCAGAGGAAGTGTGTTCATTCTCACTTAGAAGTTTTGTAGAATACAGCAGTGAATCCATCTGGTCCTGGGCTTTTCTTTGTTGAGAAACTACTACTGATTAAATCTCATTCTTAGTTATTAGTTCAAGTTTTCTGTGTATGCATGATTCAATTTTGATAACCTATCTGTTTCCAGAAATCTATGCAGTTTTTTTCTAGGTTTTCCAATTTGTAGGTATATGGTTGTTCAAAGTAGTTCCTAGTGCTTTCTGATTTTATTGATTTTAGTCTTCTCCCTTTTTTCTTGGGTAGTCTGGCTAATTGCTAATTTTGTTGAGCTTTTTAAGAAACAGCTCTTTTTATTCCATTCATTTTTTTTGTATTTTTAAAAGACTTCTATGTTGTCTTTCATTAATCTTCATCACATCTCTTTGTATGACTTCAAGTTTTGTTTGTTCTTGCTCTTCTAGGTCCTTGAAATACATTGTTAGGTTATTTGTTTGATAAATTTCCATTTTTGATGTTATATACTTTTCTCTCAACACTGCTACTGCTGTATCCCATAAGTTCTGATAAATTGTGTTCTCATTTTCTTTCATTTCAATAAAGTTTTAAATTTCCCTTTTGATTTCTTAAATGACAAACTATCCATCAGGATCATGTTGTTCAGTTTCCATGTACATGTAAGATTTCTGGAGCTTTTTTTTTTCATGTCCAGCTTTATTCCGTTGTGGTCAGAATAAAATACAATATGGTTTCATTTTTAAAAACTTGTTGAATTGTTTTATGGCCTGGTATATGGTCTATCCCAGAAAATGTTCCATGTGTTGATGAAAAGAATGCGTATTCTACAGCTGTGGGATGGAATGTTCTGTAAATATCTGTTAGGTTCATTTGGTCCAGAGCATAGATTAGTTCTGCTATTTATTTTAAAGCTCCCCTGCTCCTCTGGCTTCTGAGGCACTAAGTTCCCCTCTTTTTCTCCTCTCCTCTCACTCTCTCTTCTCAGGCTATCTTGCCCCTGCCCCCAAACTCCTGTCTCTCTTCTCTCAATGTCAGGGTAATCTAGAGCTCATCACCCCTAATGTTCTCCTCCTAGGCACACCTATTGACTAGTGTGACTTTAAATGCTATTTCCATGATGTTGGCTCCTGAATCTTTGCTGTTGACTTTTCTTTATATTCTTCTAGCCTCTTTACCTTCCCTACTTGCATACTTTAAAACTAGTACATTGAAAACTGATCTTACGTTCTTCCCTAAACTGTTCACCTTCTGGTCTTTGCCCATTTCTTTGCCCACTTTAACCTCTCACATGATTTATCAATTGATTATTTCAATGATATTCCAAAATAGCTTTTGTGTATATCCTGCCCATTGCCAATACCATTGTCCAAACCATCATCATGTCTGCTGTAGATTCCTGCCAAAACCACCCAACTGGACCCCTTGCATCTACTCTGTCTTTCACCAATTCATTCCCTGCTCAGTCATCTAATTCTATACTCTGCAATAAAATCTTCCAATGTCTTACCATTGCATTTGGAATAGAAGTTTAAAAACCTTAACATGGCCCATGTGATCTGTGCCATTTAGTCCTCGCTCTTTTCACTTCCTGCTATTCTAACCTTTTCTTAAAATGCTCTAGCCATGTGCACTTGCTATCTGTTTCTTAACCTCTAGCCTATTTTTGATTCAGGAATTTCTGATATATTGTTTATGTACCCAAAAATAGCCCTCCCATGACCTTGCCTGAACTTTAAATTTTTTTATTTATTTATTTTCACTTTATTTGAAAGAGAGTGTGACAGAGAAATTTTACACACACTGGTTCACTCCCCATATTACTGCAACAGATGGAGTGGGCCAGACTGAAACCAGGAGGCTGGAACTCCATCTGGGTCTCCTGCATGTGTGGCAGGGACCCATGTACTGGATTTATCGTCTGCTACCTCTCAGGGTGGATATTCACAGGAAGCTAAAGGGGGAGCAGAGGTAAGACCAACCCAGGTACTCTGACATGGTCTTTTCCCCTGCACTAAATGCCTGCTCTTTGCTTACTATTAATTTATCCTACCAAACTGAAATAAAGTGTTACTTCTAGAGAAAAATATCCCTTAACCTATCCCCCAAATACATAAGATTACCTTGTCTCTGTTCATTTTGTGTGTGTTTAACCAAAATATACATGTTCACCTCATTTTTAAAGTCCATAGTAAGGACTGAAGACTGTGATGGAAGCCATGCTCAACATAGCACATCTCACATCTCACAGTTAATGCACTGCTGGGCACATGGTAGGCACTTGGCACACCTAGGTGAATTTATTGATTAGAATTTGGAAGCTGTGTGTCCTCCGCAACTGACGGATGCCAGTTGCAGAAGGTACTTATGCACACCTGCTCTCACCTTCTTTCCAGTTCTAATAGTCTCAGTGGCCAGGTGTTCTATCTTCCTAGCTCTTGGATCTATACCCATAAATGCTCTTGTGAGATTCTCACGGATGTAAAGTCATGGAATTCCAGGGTAGCTGGATACCTTGTGATTGTCCTCTCAAGTCCTTATCTGATGTGTAGGTTCCAAGCTCAGCATACTCATAATTCTCCTTTCTCTGTTTGAGAACTGTACCAGCAGGGACATAAAGTACCCTGCCTTCTTAGGCAATGGATTGTCTTTCAACATCTCAAATTGCTGCAATGCTGTGTTTGATTTTTCCTGTAAAGCCACGATTTATCTTCCTTCTTCCTGAAAGTTCTATGCATTAGTTTAACCATGACTTCCAGAGACCTAGCAAATGACTCTTCAATGGTATGAACTCCTCTATTCTGACACTTCAGAACTTCTGGTCTCTAAAAACACTCTCAATTCCTTCAACTGTTCCTCTCATATATATGACTTTTTTTGAACACTCACAGAATTCTGTTTTTGGTTATTCTTGTCACAAGACAATTTCCTGAGGTGCTAAAGCTTGTTTGACTGAAATCCCATCAAAACAGTGGAGCCTCATGGGAGGGATAGAAGAAAATAGTGCTTGTTGGTTTTTCAGAGTGAACTGCCTTCCACCAGTGACAGGCCTGAGCATATATGGGACATGCAAGGTAGATGAGGGAGGTCAAGTGGGCAGCATCTTCTGAATTTTAGTTTGGATTTGGGAGATAAGATGAAATGTTCCTAGCCTCTAATTAAGTTCTTTCCATAATGGAATTATATGTGAACCTACCTCTTAAAATAGAGAATATTGTAACTCAATCTTGAGAGTTTATTATTTTAGAAATCTGGACAGGAAAGTGCTATGAGGGGGAGAATTAGGGCAGGAGCTGTTTGAATAATCCAGTAAGCTCATCTTGATGCTGTGGAAAGCAGTTTTTCTTCCTTGTTAATAAAATGTACAGTGCTGTATGTGCTGAAGAAAGGAAAGGTATTGAGTAATCCCTCCCTGTGTTTGGGGATGGTGGCTGGTGAGTGACATGGGGACAATAGACGTAAAATGCTATGAACTTGAAAGCACGGATTAATGCTCCATCCTGGGATATCAACCAGTCAAGACAGTGCTGTTGTCTTTTACCACGTTTGGAGGCTGATCTCTGAGCCCTGAGTAGGGAGGAGAGGTGTATAAACCCAGCAGACGCAAAGGAGCCTTCACTCTCAGCACGAGCTGCTTCCTTGATGAGGAGTCAGCAGGTCTGGTTTTCATTTAACTGCCTCCTGCCATCATAGCATATTAGAAATAAAGTTACACTGACAGCCAGTGTAGAGGCAATGCACTTCCTGAGCAGTGAGACTTGGCAGTCTGGTGTTTGCCGTTTCAACAAACATCTCTAACAGCTGCAGTGGTGGTGCAACTGGTAGAAGAGGTTAAGGGCACTCCTGCTAAATTGCGAGGCATATATAATCACAAATAAAAAGAATTTATAAGAGAACTAAAAATTCCAATCCCTATGATATTTTATGAAAGTATTACAAAAAATTTCCTCTAAAATCCCTAGAATGGGTGGGAGTTCCTTCTCCATGATTTCTGCTGATATTCTTAGGACCATTGCTAACAACGTAGAGGTGTGGCCTGGTTTGACAAAGTTATCAACTCTTTTCCTGACCTTCCTCTGTGTAGGATGGAGAACTCATTCTGGTCATCAATTCTGTCTTTACACAGTTATGTTAGAAAATTCTCCATCTGTGGGCCAGCACTGTGGAGCAGTGGGTTAAAGCCCCATCCTTCGGCCCCAGCATCCCATGTGGGTGCTGGTTCAAGTCCCGGCTGTTCCACTTCTGATCCAGCTCCCTACTATTGCGTCTAGGAAAGCAGAGGAGGGTGGCCCAGGTCCTTGGACCCCTGTACCCACTTGGGGGACCTGGAAGAAGCACCAGACTCCTGGTTGCAGATCAGCTCAGCTCTAGCTGTTGCATCCCTTTGGGGAATGAACCAGCAGATGGAAGACTTCTCTCTGTCTGTCTCTACCTCCCTCTGTAACTTTGTCTTTCAAATAAATACAATAAATCTTACAAAAAAAAAGAAAAGAAAACTGTCCATCTGAAGACAAATCTGTTTACCTGGAGTTCACAATTTGTGTCCAAAAATGGTCATTTGGCATTTGGTGATGTTTTACCCTCATTTTCCTAGGTCTGTCTGTGCATTCTCTGTCCATCATGTCCATCATGTACCACAGTTCATATAGTGGGCAAATGTTTGGCTCTGATATTGGACTATTTGGATTTGAATCTTGGCTCTGCCATTTCCTAGTGCTGTGACTGTGGAGATTTACTTAAATTCTAGCAATTATATCTCTCAGAGGGAGCTGGCATCTCATAAGGGTGCAGGTTCAAGTCCTGGATGGTTCATTTTTTTTAAAGATTTATTTAGTATTTATTTGAAAGTCAGTTAGAGAGAGAGAGACAGAGACAGAAGTCTTCCATTTGTTGGTTCACTTCCCAAATGGCCACAATGGTGGTGGCTGGGCTAGGCCAAAGCCAGGAGCCAGCAGCCTCTTCAGGTCTCCCATGTGGGTGCAGAGGCCCAAGGTCTTGGGCCATCTTCTACAGCTTTCCTAGGCAACAGCAGAGAGCTGGATAGGAAGGGGAGCAGCCGGGACTCTAACCAATGCCCATACGGGATGCAGGCACCGTAGGTGGAGGTTTAACCCACTGTGCCACATCATCTGCCCCTCAGCTGCTCCACTTTTGACCCAGCTTCCTGCTAATGGCTGGGAAAAGCAGCAACCTAAGTGCTTTATACCATGAACCCAGGTGGGAGATCCGGATGAAGCTCCTGGTGCTAGCTTTGGCCTGGCCTAGCCCCGGCCATTGTGGCTATTTGAGAAGTGAACCAGTGGATGGAATGTTTCTCTCTCTCTTCTCTATCTGTAACTCTGCCTTTTAAATAAATAAAACTTTGAAAACTTAAATGTGATACCATACATGAGAACATATAGAACACTGTCTGGGACACAGCAAGTGCTCAGTAAGAATTAACTATGATTTTTATTGACAACACTGACAACTATTCCTAATTTGTTCAACTTTTATTCATAATATGAACATAATGTTCATAATATGAACATAGAACATTGGCCATAATGATCTGACTTCTCTACACATTAAAAGTTGGGTTCTTCATCTTTTTATTTGATTATTATTTATAGCCTTTGTCTATTTTCCTGAACTATGGCCTGTGTATTTGTATTTGAACTCTTAATTTAGTTGAGTCTTTAAGCCTTTGACTATAATGTAAATTAAAAAATAGTATCTCATCACTTCTCGGCCTTTTGGCTAAGATCAAGTGTAAAATATAATATCTCAAAAAATACTAATTAAAATTTTAAGTTGGAAAAAAAAGCTAGCTCTTACCTCATAATGAAATTAAGGATGAACATTCTTAGAGATAGGGTGGTCTCATCTTAACACATTAGATTGTTAGCTGTCCAGAATTTCTACCAGTTTCTTCCTGGGCTATGGAGGGCATTCTGGAGATAGATTTTGAGTCTCCAAGTATGGCAGACAACAGACTTTTGAGTGGCTGTCGTCGGGTTCCAGCCCTGGTGAAAGGCCTGTGTTGATATGGCCAGAGAATCCAAATCCTCAGTAAAGTCATTAAACTCATGGAAGGTTGTATGAGTTGGTAAGATTTATACTCTAAGTTTCATGCCTGAAATAATACAAGGGAAAAATGACACAACATACAAGGTTGCAAGTACATAGAGTAGAACGAAGTGTGAGGATCAAGCCTTGGAAGTGCACAGAGTCAGGGGTAGAGCTGCGAGCAGGTATAGTTTGGCTCTGTATAATACATCTCCACCTGCAAGGATGCCTCTACTCAATTTTCACTTTTTTATTTCAATTATTTATTACCATAAATGGTTATTCTGAAATGCTCTGTCAAACTATGCAAGAGGGTTCTAGTAATAATCAGTTAATAAAATTCATTGGTAAATAAGTCATTCTGAATAATTGTGTTTATATTTGGGTAAATTCCTGAAACCCACACCCTGAGATGTTAGTGCTTTATGTGATGACTCTTAAAATCGCTGTCATATATATTCTGTTGGTACATAATAACATTCAGAAGAACATCTTCTGCTCTCTCATATAAAGCAAGATCTCCCTATCTAAGTTTGAAGAAGACAACAGGCACAAGGCCAGAAGCTCCTGATATAAGTGCTGACATCATGCCTCTAAGGTCACTTTGTGGGATACCACTATCTTGAGAAATCTTTTAGTTTGAATTTATCTTTTACATATAGCATACATCTGGGTTTGCAATATGACCCATTCTGAAAGCCATTTAATAAAGATTTATTTTTTAGAAAGTACTTTCTTACTTATTGTGCTACCTAACCCATGCAAATGAGACTTCTCATCCCAAACTTATAGGTGATGACATTGAACAGGTCTTTTTTGCTTACTAGTAGATTTTTCTTGTCAGACCTTGATCTCTGATTCTCTTGAAAATTAAAAAAAAAAAAATCTAATTTTTCCTTCCTAAGAAAATAGCATCAGAGTTAGTAAGAAAGAAGTGAAAACTATCAGTTAACATTCTCTACCTTCAGTTAATGCCCTGACCCAATGCGCTTTCTCCTGGCTCTTTGTTTTCACATATCAACCTAGGGACAGTGCTTTGTTTATCCACTGTGGTAACCCAGCCTACTATTTATTTACTTGTTCTCCATCAACTTTTCTTTCTCAGGGTTTCCTCTTAATTTTCTCTGTATCTTACATTCCTCGTGGCTTTATCCCCCTTGCCCAAGAAAAGCACACCTAAGAAATCTGCAGTGAGAGTTTCTTCATGGAGAACGAATGCCAGGTTTGTGCAGCTGTGCAAAATAGACAGCATAGCCCACGCCACTGAACAGCTGACCTGGGCAGTTTAGTCCCTCCTAACTCACACATTCTCAAAGGCCAGGAGCTCAGAGCTCTCACTGACCCCTCACTCTACCACGGGGCAACTCTGGTGGTTATAAATGTATTTCTTTGGTTTAATTATTTATTTATTTCAAAGTCAGAGTTACACAGAGAGAGAAGGAGAGGCAGAGAGAGAGAGGTCTTCCATTTCCTGGTTCACTCTCCAATTGGCTGCAACAGCTGGAGCTGTGCCAATCCAAGGCCAGGAGCCAGGAACCTCCTCCAGGTCTCCCACGAGGAGCCCAAGTACTTGGGTCATCTCCTACTGATTTCCCAGGCCATAGCAGAGAGCTGGATCAGAAGTGGAGCAGCTGGGACTCGAACCAGCACCCATAAGGGATGGTGGCACTGCAGGCGGTGGCTTTACCCACTATGCCACAGCGCAAGCCCCAATAAATATTTTTCTGATTATCAGAAGAAATCATTGCTCCTCTTTTTCTGATTGTTGGGACTAATTCTTTAGTTGGGGCCACATAGAAATAGCCTGCCTTGACTTCTCTACTGCAGAAGAAACCTATGAACATAGTTCTGAAACAGCAACCCCCTTCCTGCCATCTCTTCCATTCCCTTCCTACCTTCTCCCCTACACACACACACGCACACACACACACACACACACACACCCTTACCTATTGATTTCTCTAGGCAAACTCAGCCCAGTCACTTGATATTTCCTGTATGCATCTTGATGAACAATGTGTATATCACCATTTTGGTTGCTCATTTCAAAACTACTTAAATCAGCCTCATTCCTACAGCCAATTTAGCAAAGAAGGTAAGAATACAGGAACAGTTGGGAGATCCAGGTTTGCAGAGTAGTTATCTCATTGTTCAGATATGCATTCAAGTTCAGTTGTAAGTGGGCCCATCCATCCTGGGCTGGATCCACCCAGATCACTGTCATACCCAGCACATAAAAGTTCCCCTACTTGATTTCCGGGTACTGTTGGTTTTGAAACTCAGTACTTCCCCTGTCTTGATCTGGCTCCTCACTTTGGGCTTCAGGTATTGGCAGTCATTCTTCCTCTGTGAGATAGTTGGGTTCAGTTCCATTGTTCTTACAGATATCCAAGTTCTGTAGTGGGAACTTTCTTCTTCATGAAGTCTGCAGTGTGGAATTTATTCTGTACATTCAGCTGGCAGAGAGCTGTTGAAGCCACAACAAAGAATTTGGGGGGATCAAGGGAGGATTATAAGGAAGTAAAACAATTACCTGTACTGATCCTGCTATGGTCCAGAGGCTAGAATAGGTAGACATAATCTCTGCTACTGATCTCCATGTAATCCTTCTATGAGAAAAACAATGTGGTATAAGAAAAGCAAAAGTGCTAAACTCCCAAGGAGAAAGCTGTTAATGGAAACTCTAGAACGTTCTCTTACCTCTCTTGCCCTGCTTTTCCTTAATAGATAGATAAGCAAGGAGGCACAGATTGAATCTTTTAAGATTGAAGCTTTATAAGGACATTGGAGCTTTGGAGTGATAAAGCTTTGTGATTCTAAGGTTTTAACACATAGGGATTTTGGGATAATAAGGCAAATTGAAAGAAAAGCTCCAGGACTGAAGTAGTTAAGTAGTAATTCCACATTAAAGCACATTTGCTGAATATTTAACATTAAGTAGATATTAGCTGTTAATCTTTAGCCAGGCTGGTTCCAATATTTGACATTTAAATTAAATAATCATACCACATTTAATAATAAAGTCTCTGTATGTTAAACAAATACTGCTTGGTTATTGAAACCATATGTTACTCTAACCACATTGTGAAAGATTCACATGTTTTCAATAACCATCTGATCTTTATTCACATGGAGTACAATGCATGTACTGTACCATGAAATGTCAGCTCCAAGTGATTATTTTAAAATAAATACATCGAATTTGACTTTCTTACTGATCCACCTACCTAATGGTCCATCTACCCATTGTGTAGATTCTGTCACTGAGGAGGTTTATTTGTAACAGCCTATCTTCCTGAGCTCTTATCCTATTGTACCTGCACTGCCCAAATTGAAGAGTGAGTACCACCAATACCAGTTAACTCCTCATTTTACCACTGGATGCCAACCTATTTTATTGAGTTGATTGGAAAGGTTGTAAACATTTATATTTTCAGTGCCTCTCCAGGATTAAAAAAGACTTTGGCTTAAATGGAATATTACCATTTCCATTCTTTTCTCACAAATTGGTAGTCACCAAATATGAGAACAGGTATTATTGGTTTGTTCTCCATTTTCTCAAGAACTGGTCATTTTGTTCAAATATAAGTGTACTGACAATGCTTTGTAGCCCTCTTTATACCAGTGTTGTGGCAGGTATGCCCACAGCCTGCAGGGTAAAGAAAGGAAAAGAAAGGAGCAGGAATTGGTCAAAAGAACAAGATGCCCGTCTTAAGACATTTTCGTGTGTTTTCCAGCCTACTTTTGGGGTAGAGACTGTTGGGGAAGACTGCATATTAGCCATCATCAGTTACCTTGTTGAATTTCTATGTAAAGTCATATTATTTAATCTGCTAATCACTAAAATTCTATGAACTACTTGAGAACAATGGATTCATATGCATTTATTCTGTATTTAGCATTAGAAATGACACATTCTGCAAAAACATCCTGTGAAGGGGGTCTAGGGATTAAGTGGTCCACATCTGCATTTTAAAGATCATCAGTAATCTAGAACATTTAGAGGTTTGCCCCAGAGCATATAGCTAGTTAGTAAAAAGCTTGCAGTTGAATCTAGAACACATAATTCAATGTTTCTACTGAAGTATAGGGCTATCCAATTCTGTTTTATGTCTATTTTTTGTTTTTTTTTTAATCAGCAAGGAGGAAATACATATTGTCCTGGTTTTCTCAGACTGCTGTGAGCACATTTTTTTCTATTTTATTGTCATCTATTTTATTCCATTCTTGAGCATCATTGTCTTCAGTAAGAACTTGGACAGAGATAAATGAGTAAACATTGACCAAGGAAAATTTTATCCTTAATTTTCGTATTTTTTTTCTCTCTGAAGAGACCATGCTCTCTGTTTCTGATATCCCACTGTGGCCTAAATTTGTGATGAATGTGGTTTTACTCGATATTTCTCTGAAAAAGGTAACAAATGAGTTATCTTTGGACCTAAAAACATTCCTCAAACTTTGGCTGATTCTGTGCAGTCACTGGGCAAGTCCTTCCTGAACTGTCATGGCTGTAAATCTAGATCAGTCGTCACACTGTTTACTTGGTGACTGATCCCTCTAGCGCTCTTGACAGTGCCAGTGCACAGAGCAAGGCCAAAGTCAGAGTTTTCGTGGAAGCACCGTACTTGAGCCTTTAAGCTGTCTGTATTATGCCACAGGAGTTGCCAGGACTTAATGTTCTCAGGGAGAAAGGTTCTGACTGGGAGAGAAGGATGTAAAGAGTAAAGCTGAAATTGAATATAGCACATCAAGAGATCTTTGCCAAAAACATAATCTGGACCTGATCTAGAATCTTGACCCAACTACCAGTTTGCTGGGGAAAAGGAGATCAGAGGAAAGTGTTAAATAGCTATGCAGGCAAAAGCCCGAGTGCGGCTGCTTTAACAGCTCCAACTATCATATTTTTTTCAGGAGAAACATTGCAAGAGGAAAAATCCCAGTGGTTAAAGTAAACTTAATCAATTATACTGTGCAGGTTTTGTGTATTGATTTTTTTTAAAGTACCAAAAAACAAAACAGAACTGAAGAGACTCTGAGATCATCATGTGAATTCAAACTCTCCAGATGTTAGGCAAGAACTGGATTCCTCCATGGGCCTTAAAAGAAAAAAAAATCAAAAAACAAAGCCCAACTGACCTCTTACTTTTCGACCCTTTCATTTCCAATTTCTGACTTGAAGAGCCATAGACACCTCAAGAACCACTAAGATTTGGGTAATGTTTGTAGAAGTAATAGAAAACTTAAAAGTCTAAGAAGTCTGCTGTGTTTCTGTTTTCAAAGTTCTCATCTTTTCCAGATTCAGAGTATATTTACGGAAGAATTGAATGATGTTTTAGATCAGCTATAAAGTAATGCAGTGAGTGTATTGGAGATACTAGAGATACTAGCTTCCTTCTAGCACGCACCCAGGGAGGCAGTGATAATGCTTCAAGTCCCTGAGCTCCTGTCACCCATGTGGAAGACCTGGGTCCTGTTCCACACTGCCAGCTTTGGCCCTGGCCTGGTTCAGATCCATGGGGGTGTGAATCAGTGGATGGGACTCTATCTGTGTGTCGCTAACTCTATCTCTGCCTCTCAAATAGATACATTTTTTAAAATAAGGGGGTGTGAAGATAAGATTTTACTACTTAACAAATCTTCTGGGGACTGAATTGCTTGAGTGATCACTTTGTCTTCACCCCTTCTTTCTCTTTCCCCCGTGTTCTTAGCAAATAATGGGAAAAAAAAAAAGAGTTCTAGTAGAACAGCTAGTGACCTGGAAGAGCCGGTGGAAGGGCAGGGTGTATAATTACTATAGGAGAATTTGTTCTATTTGCAAGAAACATTGGCCTGGAACTTGATGGGTGCTGGTGAGTCTTTCATATTAGTGTTTCCTTTTTTTTTTTTTTTATGTAAAACTATATGATGGCCAGCGCTGTGGTGCTGTGGATTAACGCCCTGGCCTGAAGTGCCTGCATCCCATATGGGTGCCAATTCTTGTCCCAGCTGTTCCTCTTTCGATCCAGCTCTCTGCTATGGCCTGGGATAGCAGTGGAGGATGGCCCAAGTGCTTAGGACCCTGCACCCACATGGGAGACTCAGAGGAGGCTCCTGGCTCCTTGCTTCGGATCAGCAGAACTCCAGCCATTGCTGGAGTGAACCAGCAGTTGGGGAGTGAACAGCCAATTGGGGAGTGAACCAGCAAATGGAAGACCTCTCTCTGTCTCTGAAATCAATAAAATAAATATTTTAAAAGACTATATGAAATAGGAAAGATGGAGAATGCCAGTGCATTTGTTTCTTATGGAGGATTTATTTAATTTATCCTTTTGTAATTATATAAAGTATGTTACAGAAGCAAAGCTCCCATTTTATTTGTTTCTCCTAGATTAAAATTGTTAGCTATATTATTAGAGAAAGGTCATATCAATTCTGTATCCCTTTGCCTAGGAAAGTTTAGCAGTGTTCTCAGTAGTAGCTGTTGCTCAGAATTAATTGGATTTTTCCTAGCATAACTTCTAAGATCACATCCTAGACTGAAATCAGAAGCTCTGAGACAACAGGGAATTTATGTAAAGAGGAATATGACCATAGCTTTAGGAATCCAGTGTTGGTGGCAGTGTGGAAGATGAGCTGTAAGAGAGAAACAACAGCTTCCGAATGAGGGACATTTTATAATAATGCACTTGAGACATGAGGGTAACTGAAATAACAAAGTGTAATTTGAGATGGAAAAAAATAAGATGGCTTTGAAAGACGTTTCTGATGTAGAAACAACAGATTTTGGAAACTTAAATGTTGTGAGGAAACGAGCAGCAGATGAGTAAGCCAGGGGGACTCGCCTCTACTGGGGTAACAAATGAAACCACAGAGAGGACTACGCTCCACCTGCCCGCCATCTTCATCCGTGCAGTTCTAAGGAAGAATAATCCCTCAAAGAGATGCTCATTCCTTTTTCCCTGAGGGTAGTGGGACAAGATT
The DNA here is from genome assembly GCA_949820135.1 of Sylvilagus floridanus. Classification (NCBI taxonomy): domain Eukaryota; kingdom Metazoa; phylum Chordata; class Mammalia; order Lagomorpha; family Leporidae; genus Sylvilagus; species Sylvilagus floridanus. The sequence goes on along the minus strand of OX463239.1, from coordinate 47,630,229 downwards.
TTCATAGCTTACTGCAATTTAGGTGTAAAGAAGGCAAGGAAGTGGGAGATACTCCTGGGAAGAAATACACAGTATGTAGCTGTGGCTTCCCTGGTTCCCTGTAGTTCCCTCATAGTGGTGATTACGAATGCACACCGCTCTGCTCACGCCCATTCCTGCACCCTGCTTGCTATCAGTGGCACCTTCCCAGTAACCTGAGCCTCTGGCTAACCTGGAGGGCCACTCGCAGCTCTGCACTTTCTGGATACTACGTGTCCAGCCTTGGTTTTGGCCAATGGGACCATACCATTCCCCAAGAGGAAAGCCAAATGTCTGTGTCTTTTCTTTTTCCTTGAAACAGTGTTCTGTGCATAAAAATTTAGACTGAAAGAATGTACATTTTGTTCATGTATAGGTCATAGCTAAAGAATGTCTCTAAACAGGGTGTTACTATTCACGATCCAATCAGAGTTCTGTATATTCTTTTACTCTCAGAAATAATACTTGTGTTTTCCTTAGTTTGTTACAACCAAAACATTTTGTCAGGAAAAGCTGGTTCATTTTGAACTCAGAAGTGCATGTGTACTAAGCGAAGGTTCCAGCAGAGGCCTGTGCTGTTCAGAGTTTTCATAAAATTAGGGCTCTCAAGCACATGATAACTGATCTACTAATCATCCGTTGTTCTCAATAGGATTACCTGATAGGATTCAGATAAATGAACCTGATACATCTTGGTGTTAACAGATTTCTTCATTTAGGGGAAAAAGGCTACAAACACCACTCTCCAGGCCAAAAACTGGTGGGAACCCCTTTGGTGGTGACTATGGGGGCTCATCACAGCTGGAGGGATACCTTGGAGCAAGTGAAAGACAGGGACAGATTTCAAGAACTGTGTCTTGGGACATTTCTTTTGATAGAAGATGAGCTGTGAGGCTATGTCATAGTTTCTGGTGAGAACACCAATTAACCAGTTTTGGTAAACACAGCAATGTGGTCCTTCCACATTTTAGGGGATCAGAAGTAAAGCAGGGACCAGTATTTGACTACTTATTTACCAGCTTCTTTTCTCAGATGACAATGATCTAACCTCTTCCTGGCCTACAAAAAAACAAACTTTTTTTTTTTTTTAAAAAAAGATTGCCTTTCACGTAATAAATAAATAAATAAGAGTTACAGAGAGGCAGAGGCAGAGAGAGAGAGGTCTTCCATCAGCTGGTTTACTCTCCAGATGGCCGCAACGGCTGGAGCTGAGCTGATCTGAAGCCAGGAGCTTCTTCTGGGTCTTCCACATGAGAGCAGGGGCCCAAGGCCTTGGGCCATCTCCCACTGCTTTCCCAGGCCATAGCAGAGAGCTGGATAGGAAGTGGAGTGGCTGGATCTCGATGGGATGCTGGCTCTACAGATGATGGCTTTACCCACTACACCACAGCGCTGGCCCCAAGACAAACGTTTTTAAACATGGATTTCTTATGGCATTTTTAACAATAGGAAAGCCCTTTTGAGCATCCTCTTACCAACTTAACACTAAAAGCTGCAGCAGTCCACTTAAGGATGCCACTTAGGCCTTTCTAAAAGAGCCAAGAAATCTCTCTGTGGGAATGGCGTTTGCTGTGCTGTCTGACCTGACCCACTGTTTAACACCCAAGGCTGTATGTCCTCCTGCGTCTGGACTGCCACAGAGGAGATGACAGCTGGAGCCTTCTAGCATTTCATATTGGTCACCACCACAAAGCCAGTCCTTCTTGGCCTTTGGCATCCTGTTAACTTCTAATATCACGATGGCCCTGACATCACTGTGGGATGATCAATTTTTTTCCATCATATTCTTCAGAATACTATGAATACATGACAGGTGATTAGCAGAGAACACTTAGCAGTACATGTGTTCTAGGTGATTCCTGTTGTCCATTCCATTAACCCAACAGTTAATGCTGCTTTGACTTTGACTATATTATCAAATAAGCAGATTTTATCATGCACCAAGATATGAAAGTGATACAGCTTCTGCCTCTTGCTGTTTATAATCCAATTGATGTCATGGCTTCCTATTACTAAATCTTTTTATTTATTCATTAGGAGAGAATTCCTATGCACTATCTTCATTCAGAATACAAATAAGTTCCCAATTAAATAAAATCAAAATTCAAGATTATAAGCATATTTCAAAAAGTTTCTGGCAAACAGAATTAAAAGATGTTTATTTTGTTGCAGAAAAACTTTCAAATCTATTCATAGCATTTTCATAATTCTCAGTGTCCATGAACTTTTGAATACTCCTGGCATAGAAATCTGAAGTTTTGTCCCTCATTTTAAAAATTTAATAATTTAATAAAATGAAAATAATTATTATATATTAATGCTGAATTTTATGTAAGTTGTAATCAGTCTTTGTAGTTATCTAACATTACAGCCAATTTCAGAAAAAAAAAATCTTTCATATTTTTGCTGTATTTGCTCACACCAAGTGATTCCATTTCCACAGCCCTTGATCTCTAATTTATATATGGCAAAATACTTTGACTAATCACCATATGTCAGGTATAGGGCCAAGCAACTAAAATTTATTATTCTCCTCTATTCTTACCATAATGCTACTAAGCAGTTTCTGTTATTATTCCTGCTTTTATATGAAACTATTTTAGGTTTAGTTCAACCAACTTTACATTATTATACTTGGGTGTGTTTGACTCTGAAACTTATACTCTCTAGCCAGGAAACTAGCAAGGCGTTATCACATTCAGGCAAACCATAGAAGCCCTACTTGCTTGGGAGTTGCTAATGCAGCTCACTGCTGACTAATCTTGAGATGTACTCAGGAAGCGAAGCATGAAACTTGACATACTAAGCAGAGGCTTTTTGGAATAAAGGGCCCTGGGTTCCGGTATCAACCTAGCAACCCCTAATACCGTCCATTGATGAATGTATGCTCCATCCCTTCCATTGTGAAGTCTAAGTGATTTCACTGTCAAATCCTTGGACCCTTCTTCCCTTTAAGGGGCTAGAGTTCATAAAAGCAGCCTACAGTTTTGCAGGTTCAGGCTAGGCTAATGAGACAGCATCATGGCATTATCTGCTATGGCACCAGCTGTCCCACCAGGCTACCTCTAATCCAGCACTGTCTATTGCAGACTCTTCTGAGCTGAGAAACAGCTGGGTGCCAAGAATTTTCTGGGCTTTGTAACCTACATTTTCATATCCAATGCTCTGAACAACTATCTTTCAGTTTAAGGAAGAGGAAATCGAGTCCTTGAATAGTAAAATTACTCATGATTAGAACTAGTGAGTAGCAGAGAGGAGATACAAATCCCAAGTTCAGCCTCATCTCAGTCCTCAGCTGATTTCCTGGACACAAGTGTACACATTTGCACCCTTCTGCAACTTGATCTGAATACTTCACATTCTCGTTGCTTTGAAAGTTATTGATCTCTCTTGTATTCCACATTTTGTTAGTTTTCTTAATTATGTTTTAAAGAAATTTAATGTTTTTTGTTTCCCTTTGATAATGAAATACTTCTACAGAGTAAGGTTTTCAGAATTTCCTATGTCCTGATGCCTTAAAAGTTTTCAGTTTTACATTGGTTATTGTGTTCAGTATCGAAACCCCATCTACCATTTGCCTTACAGTAGTTACTAACTAGGCCCTGGGGATCCCGTGTTCAGAGAATTACAGTCTTGGTTATGGCTTCCAATAGAACTGTAGAACTGGGCAAGCTCCTGCTCAACCTCATGCTTGGACATGGGTGAATCAGTGGAATTTTCCTTCTACTAGACTGTTCAGTATAGGGACCGGGGATCTGGTTTAAGAAACAAAACAAAATAAACCTTCCCTTTAGTAGTCTGCCCAGCTGGACATGAATAGGAGCCCAGAGAGAATTCTCACTTTCCTCTTCCCTCTATCAAAGTAGGCGGTGGATGCAGGGGTGTGTTTGGAAAAGGCAGCTACCTAGGGCCTCCAGGGCTGCCGAGGGGGAACAGTGAAAGGAAATCTGGTCTAGAGGGACCCACGAGTGTCCCATTTCATCCTGAATGCAGGTTAGGCACAAAAGCTGAACCGGTGACCACAATTCGAGTCCTTCAGTTTGTATATTCGAGTTGAAAAGGCTTTGCATTACCTGTTACCTTCTCCCCAAGCTTCTCCCGGCCCCCCACTCATCTTTTCACACAGCACCCACTCCCGTGAGCTGTAAGAATGGCCTCAGTTTCTGGAGCATGGCGTTCCCAGGTAAACACATCTTCCGTGGGGATTCCTGCTCCCTTATTAACATCTCCAGACAGTTACAGCCGCTTCTTAGTGCTAGGAAGATCTTATTCATTCACAGCTTTGCACTTACATGGCAGCTGGAGAGCTTGATTCTTTTTAAAAAGTCATGATATTGAGAAGAATGAACTGGGCAAGAGAGAGCTTTCTGGAAAGAATCAATGGCAATAAAAATATTTTATCCTTTATAGATATGTTGCTGGCTCAAAGAACACAGAAGGGGAAAGAAAAGCCTTGACAAACTGTAAGCAGTGGGGAGCAACCTGCTGAAGGCAAGGCTGCAGTCTCAAAGTAAGTGCAAATGTCACCTCTGACCATGACTGCTCTGCAAAGAGTGCCATTCTATCCTTCAAGAAGCGCAAGTCCCCTTAGTCCTGAACTACATTGTTTTAATTGTGTATTTCTTCTGCATTTTTAACCTCACTTGCCTTTTTTAACTTGGTATTATATATAATATTATGCTAAAAATTTTAAGTTCTTTTTGAAATAAGGTTGGAATATCCATAAAATATATACACAAATATACAATAAACATGCATATATATTCAAATACATTATTTGTGTATGTAAAAATTATAGATTATATTTATTAACTGCAGGGTCTGAGTCCACCCGTACAAGGATGGACTGGGTCCGAGGAAAGGTGAGTGCGTTGCTCGCCCGTTCCCCAGCCTCCCGATCCCAGAGACAATCAGACACAGTGGGGAGCCAAGTCTAGTGAGGACTCATTTATTCCATGCCTAACAGAACCTTTTATAGCACAAAACTGCAGCGTCATTGGGGCAGGGCTAAGGACCAACCAATCACTTAAACGGTCACTTTACGGGGGGATTTCTATAGGACTAGCCATATGTCTATATACTTGTTACTAGTCTTGTTACCGCCCCTGATGTTGCGTAGCCAATTAGCTTTTGAGCTCCGCCCATCTTACTTCCTCTGGGCGCCATCTTCTTTGCCCCTCCTTGGCACCGCCCGGTCTGGGGGCTGGAGCCGCCACCGCTGTGCACCCGCGGGGTCACTGTCCGCCACGTCATTGGTCCCTTTGTGCACGCGAGGTCCCTCCCTGGGCTGCCATCCCCAGAACACCCATCGGCTGGCTCCGCAGGCCCTGGCTCAGGTTAGTTTTTGGCTCGGCTCCACGCAGCTCCGTTCGGCGCAGCTTGGGCGGGGGCAGCTGCGCATGCGGAGCCCCCAGGCCTGGACTGGCTGCGCCATGGCCGCGCTTGTGCCCCGCAATTAACAAATTAATAGCATGGTATTTTAATTGCCAGTCACAAGCCCTTTCTGTTTCTGAGTTATATTAGCAAAAGTGCTTTCTTCCTGCCTCTAATTCAGAACACTGAAGGAGATTTGAGATGTAAGTTGCAGGGTCTTAGACCTACTGCATCAGAATATATATATTTAATGCTTAAAGAGGTAGAAATGTCAAGTAACTCCTTTATAGCAGTAGTTGGAGAAGAATCATTGCTTCTTTTCTTTCATTCATCCCAATCATTAATTTAGCCATTAAATAGCACATGAAACCTTTCCAGCAAGCACATAGAGACACACATATTTTCTCTTATTAACAAGCTCATTATTTCATGATTCTGCTGAGACTTCAAAAAACATAGCTGAATTAATTTCTTACAGTTGATTCTGTAAGAAAACCTCGTAGCCTCATACCCTTAAAATAATTTTACTGTAATTTATGAGTGTACTGGACAACATCCCAAAGGGTAATCTGCACTCTGGATTTTGAATGGCCTGAGTCCTGAGTCCTGTGACTTCAGCTGTGATGTGAGCAATCTGCTTGAACTAATTCCATATTTCTTATTAAATGAGGATGTATTCCCATTAAATGAATAGGTGGTAGCTAAGTCTTCATCTATATCCAGGAGGTATTTAAGTGCTGCGGTTAGTTCCTACTCTTTTAAGAAAAAATCAGAGTTCTTTACTTTAAAAAAGTAAAAACCATTGATCTTCACCATGTTTGTAGTTTTATATTTTGTTCCAGAGTCATAAATATGAGTGGTCATAGCTCAGATTCAAAACAATTGAACTGAATGCAGACCCATTTTCAGAAATGAATAAGTACAGTGTAAGGAATGAGGAGATTGTTGAAATTATTTGTAAGGATTTATTTATTTATTATAGTGACAGAGAGAGATCTTCCATTACCTTGTTCACTCCCCAAATGGCCGCTGAGCCAGGCTGAAGCCAGGAGCCTGAAAGTCCATCTGGGTCTCATATATGGATGACAGGGGCCCAAGCACTTGATCCATCCTCCACTGCCTTCATTAGTAGGGAGCTGGATCAGAATTGGAGTAGCCAGAATTCGAATGAGCACTCATATTGGATATCAGCATTACAGGTGGCAGCTTAATCTGCTGTGCCACAATGCTGGCCCCAACCTTTGTTGAAATTATTTAGCGTGGATCTTAGTACTTCTTTCTCTGCGTTGTTTCAAAATAATCAGTGCAAATTCTCACCCTCATCTACTTGCAGAATAAATTAATATAAAAGAAAATATGGGTGAGGTATTTTTACTAGTTAGGCATATGCTATGTCCTTTGTGACTTTTTTGTTATAAGATCCATTTTAAATGCTCTGGAAAACTGTCTGGTACATGCTGTTGTGTCAATGCTTTGGAGCCTGATGGCAAAGAACTTGACCTTAGGAATCCATCAGCCCTGGCTTCACCTGGCTGGATCCCTTACTGAGGGGCCACGTTGGTTAGTCCTTCCAAGCCTCAATTTTCCTATACAATAATACCTGCCTTATGGTTGTAAGGAGTAAATTATTATGACTAAATTATAATGATATAAATATGTCAGTATTCTGCCTGGCACATCATGAATGCTCAATACACTTTATCTATCATGGTATTATGACTGTTGGTATTACTCTTTGTTTTATTGTTAGATGGGGCTTGATCCAAATAAGTGGTTCCCAGCTGACAGTGCACATCTGGATTTCCCTAGTTTCTTTATGTCCACCTTTTCCATACCTTGAGTGTGTTGCGCAAATAGATGTGATTGCGTATTATGCATGCTTTCTGATGAATCTGAGGATGTATCCTTGAGGTTGTCCACAAATACATATTAAATATTTTGCAGTCTATACACTACAGAAATCTTCACATCTGGCACTCAAAACGCCTAAGAAATTGTTTTCTCAGAAACTGTGGAACCATTAGCCTTTGGTTGTTAACTAAAGAAATACTAGGAAAACATCTTAAGGTGTAGATGCATCTTTCTTCTCTATTCTCTGATGAGCTTAATTGTGTCTGGGACCTCTTGGGAAGCCAACTGGTGTTACAAATGAGAGCAGATAGTTTCTTTTCTTTACTCCACAAAAGCCAGTATATAGTTTCTTTCATGACTGTCTTACTGCTTGAGATCAAAGACTAATGTGTAATTTTCTGTGGCATTTACATACTATTTATTCATCACAGAACTGGCTACCAATTCCTTCTTTAGGTTGTGATTGGAAAACACTGGTCCATCAATAACTAAATGTCAAAGATGAGAATATGGTGATGGAAGCAATATACTAAAAATCTCAAATTGACAACTGAAACCAATCTCTGCTGACCCATGTAGTAATCCTGTCAAAATGACTATCATTTAGTTACAAATCTCTTGTAAGAGGCAGAGGGTTGGAAAAAAGAATAAAGAAAAAGGAAATACACACGATGTTAGAGAGAATTGACAAAACCCTATAATATAGACTAGAACCATAACAGCCAAGCCTCTGACAAAGTTTCAGAAACATTAATCCATCCAGGTCAGAGGTCACCACATATGAGCCTTGGGCCTCACTGACTCAGGACATCAGTATTCAATATAATCCTTCTAGAACTCCAGATAACTGTGCAGTCTTTGAAGACTCAAGGGCTTTATCTGTGTCACGTATGAGCATCTTCAATCAAACATCTGTGAACTTTATAGGTCTACATTTTAAAGACATGGATATTGAGGCAGTGGGGGAATTCTACTTCTAGAAAATGTTAAGGTCTGTGCCCTTTTTCTAAAGCTACAATATGTTAATTATACCCATTAAACACTGGCTATATTCATATACTTGTATTTGACTTTTATTATTGAGTTGTTATACTGTGTTAACATTTAATAACCTAGAGATTTCTGAAGTAAGCCTTTTTATTTAATTCTAATCTACTACAGGGGTCAAAATATATTATCCCAAAATGTGTTGCTTTGGCATATTGCATATTGATTATGTGAGAGTCAAGGCACTTGGAAAATAGCAGATGCAAGAAGCACACTCATACTTTCCTTTTTTAAAAAAAATATTTATTTATTTGAAAATCAGAGTTACACAAAGAGAGGCAGAGAGAGACAGAAGTCTTCCATCCACTGGTTCAATCTCCAATTAACCACAATGACTGTAGCTGTGCAGATCTGAATCCAGGAGCCAGAAGCTTTTTCTGGGTCTCCCATGTGGGTGCAGGGGCCCAAGCACTTGGGCCATCTTCTACTACTTTCCCAGGCCATAACAGAGAGCTGGATTGGAAGTAGAGCAGCTGGGACTCGAACCAGTGCCCATATGGGATGCCAGCACTGCAGGCAGCAGCTTTACATGCTACACCAGGGTGCCACCCCAACTTTCTTTTTTCTTCCAGAAAGCAGAGACAAGACTCCCATGCAAAAGGTACTCTCCCTGTAGGAGGAGAAAGAAACAAAGTTCTTCCCACTAGAACTGGGCAGTCAAACCAACCATTCCATGTTAACCGTTACCTTTCTAGTCACTTGGCCACAAATAACTACCCGCTATCCAAACCCTTTTGCCTTGCATTGGCTTTTTAAAAGATTTATTTACTTAAAAGAGAATCTCACACACATACACACACACACACACACACAGAGGAAGAGAGAGAAAGAGAGATATCCTCCATCCACTGGTTGACTCTCCAAATTGATGCGATAACAGAGACTGAGCCAGGCCAAAGCCAGTGGGTGGCAGGGATGGAAACATTGAGCCATCTTGTGCTGCCTTTCCGGATGCATTATCAGGAAGCTGGATTAGAAGTGGATCAGCTGGGACTAGAACTGACTCTGACATGGGATGCTAGTCTCACAAGGCATAGCTTAAAACCCACTGTACCACAACACCCACCCCTATGCCTTGTGCTGTTTCCGCAACTTACTACTCTTTGTCCAACCTAGAATGTAAGTCTCAACTCTGACTCTTTCTATAGGAATTCATTTTCCTTGTGAAGGTTCCTATAAACAAATAAAAATTACAAAATGAAATGTTTATAGTTTCTTCCCATTAATCTGTTTGTGCCCATTGAATTCTTAGGCCCAGCTGGAGCCTCTGTGGGCAGAGAGGTGAAGTGCTGCCTCCCTCCTAATACCACCATAGATCCCATTCTGAACCATTGCCTCCCTCAGCCCCACCCCTAACTTAGGCTGTATTTCTGGCATGGTGCGCACTCACTGCACCGCGCTATGTCCCTCTCGGGCTGGAACTTGTTCAGTTTCGTCCAGTTCCCCTCCCTTATGGTCCCATCATTGGTAAAGGACCTGTGATCTGCTTTTTCTAACCTTTACATTTATGTTTTCTAATAACTATGATTTTCTGTCTTCACTTTGCTGCTTTATTTAATTCATCTCCTCCTTCTTCCTACCTTACAGTGCCATAGTTCCCCTCTTCCTGGATGCTATTGCTGAGTGGCTTTTTGAGCCCATTGTGGTTGTTAGCAATCTGGAAATCTGTTTTTCTTTTCTTTTGTGGTTCGTGTAATACCAATTACATCATATTGCTTTGTTTCTAGCATTGGGCTTCTCAACTATTATTAACATGATAGCTGATCGATAAGGTTTAAATAATGATACTTCAAAGAATCTCTCAGTGTTCAGATATTGAGATTTTTAATAAATTATTTAAGATTTACAGGTTTCATGTATTTCATATAAACAAATTTAAGAACATGGTGATACTTCCTACCCTACTCTTCCTTTTTAAAAATTTATTTGACAGATAGAGTTAGAGAGTGAGAGAGTCAGAGAGAAAGGTCTTCCTTTTCTGTTGGTTTACTCCCCAAATGGCTGCCATGGCCTGCGCTGCACTGATCCAAAGCCAGGAGCCAAGTAATTCTCCTGGTCTCCCATGCGGGTGCAGGGCCCAAGCACCTGAGCCATCTTCCACTGCCCTCCCGGGCCACAGCAGAGAGCTGTACAGGAAGAGGAGCAACTGGGACTAGAACCCGGCGCCCATATGGGATGCCAGCGCCACAGACGGAGGATTAACCAAGTGAGCCAGGGCACCCGCTCCATATCCTACTCTTCCTTCCTCCCATGTTCCAACCCTTCTTCCTCCTCCCTCTCCTATTCCCACTCTTAATTTTTACAAAGATCTATTTTCAGTATACTTTAAACATATAAAGTTAACCCTACACTAAGTAAAGGGTTCAAATATACTATGAAGAAAAAATGTACCTCAATTGTAGAGACAAGGGCTGTAAACAATCATTTAATCTCAAAATATCCTCCAAAAATCAGCTTTATATATAGCCATGATAAATAAATTATTTATGAAGAAAAATTTCAAATTAACTGTTATACTGTGGACAATGCTACTTGGTATTCAAGTAGCATTCAAGACGACAGAGATTTTTCTCTAGTTTTCCTAAACCAAACTGGACCAAAGGCATTCTGGAGGGAAATCCTATTTTTTCTCATGACAAATTCTCTCTCTCTCTTTACACACACACACACACACACACACATATCTATCTCCATCTCCATCTCCATCATCTCCATCTAGTGATATAATGGAGACATCTACTTGGAGGAGGATAGGTTGTAGAGAAAATAACAACAGGGAAAATATCTTTTTTGAAGCAAAGGATGGATTAAGCAGGTACATTATTCAGTTATGAACTATTTGGTCATAAGACATCTCTCAGAGCCAGGCATTATGGTGAAGTAGGCTAAGCCACTGTCCTCCCATATCAGAGTGCCCATTTGAGTTCTGACTGCTCCACTTCTGATCCACTTCCCTGCTGATGCTCTTGTCACTCACGTGACGGATCCAAATAGAGTTCCTGGCTTCAGCCTGGCCAAGCAACAGTTGTTACAGCCATTTGGGACGTGAACTAGCTGATGGAGGATCACTCTGTCTTTGTCCCTTCATCTCTCTGTCACTCTGCCTATCAAATAAATAAATCTTTTAAAAACTCTGTCTCTGGAATATCACAGTTCCCTCCAAAGCTTTTCTGGCCATGTGCCTGTAACTGTAGGCTACTACTTTGCCTGGAGTCACTATCTGCCTCCATCTACTTACCCAGAAATTTCTTTTCCGTCTGGTTGATTTTTAGAGTCTCACAGTTTAGAAACTCATTTCTTTTGTTTTCATTACTCTCTAGAGACTTCCATTATAATATATGATCCTATAATTATTCTTTAATAAGACTAATACATTATTTGATATTAAATATGTCTATGGAATATATGTAATGGATTTTTAATTTTTTAGAAAATTCTGCGTGCCTTAAAATAGTTACAGTGTAATTGTCTAGCTCAATCTTTTTAATACTCAAAGATATATATTTCAACTTGAAGGGACAGAGTTTACTCTGCAAAGAAACATACAGATGCTTAGTAAAAAGAATACAAAGCACCAGATGAATCTGCGTCTCTGCATATAGAAAACCATCATCAACTAAGGTATATAGTTGGTCAAGAATCTTCACTGTGAGTCAGAATAAGTAGCTACTTGAGAAAGGAGAGGGCTGGAGAGGAATATCATAACCAAGAGATTACACGTGTAATCCACGACATGTTAAAATCTGACCCTATTTGCTATGTAATACCACTGTTTTACAGCAGATATCTATTAGGAATGTGTCTCTGTTTAAGTAAGTTTGATCAAGTAAATTAGACTTCAGCATTCATGGTAAGATAACCAAATAAATATTTCCAGTCAACTGCTCCATGTATATTATATACTTTTCATACCCTTTGGTGTGTAATCAATGCTTTCCAATTGTGATATCAGTATCTACTGTAGAGATCTTAAAAATACAGATTCCCTATGTACATCCTACTCATAAATGCTAATAACTTCAAACCTTCAACAACGAACTGGAAATGTTTAGCTTATCTCCAGAGAATTCTTAAGGAGCATGCCAATCCTAAAGCCTAAACAATGAATGAATAGACCATAAAGGAGATTTGCTAAGACTCTACAAAGGAAAACAGAATAGCTATTCTATCCACATAACCCCTAATCCATGCACACATGCACACACACTATTCAAAATACATAAATATGTATGATGGCCGTGCATTCCTGAGGGAACAGGCTCTGAGCTAAACTGGAATAGCTGCTTCTGACCAGTCCCAATTACAGAAATAGCTGTGTATAAATATCCTGCCCTAAATGTGTTTGACCCGCCAAAGCTCAGTTGACTTTTCCAATTGAAGTCCTCAAAGGGCACTGTGCTTGGATGCATTTGCTTGGCTCTCAGGGTCCTTAGCCTCTGGGCTATATTAGGGCCTTCTGTCCCAGTGATAGTTCCAGGGCCTGGCTCCTCCAACAGCATCTCCATCATCACCCTCTGTTGCTTACTTCCAATCTCGTTCCTTAGCACCATTCCAGAACCCTGGACTGAAACATGCCAACTCTGCTCAGGCACACAGCCCCTGTTTGTCTGTAGACCTCCCTGGAAAGCCATCTCTACTAACTACACATTGGCACTGACACAAGGAACAGTGGGAGGAGTGCATGTGTTTAGTCTTTTCAAACCAAAAGAGTTACTTGGTTCTTTTCCCAAGGAGGATTTTTTTAAAAAAAGGAAACAAATAGACTGCTGTCTCATGACTTCAGTTTGACATTTGGATTTGGTGTAAACAGGGGAGTGAGGTGAACCGGAGAGTAACAAGCTTCAGTTAGCTTGGAGCTCCTCTCCACTTTGGCTTTCACTGGTCAGCCACCAGTGTTATCCAACAGCCAGGCCCATCACCTGCCCATCTGGTAGTGTCCTGTGAGTTTTTGTCTTCAGGATATCTGTTCACTCTATTAAGGAGGAGACTGACAGCAAATCTCATTAATAAGATTTACTTCCCAATCACTTTTGCTTTACCTTAGATGCAAACTAAGTAGTGGTGTAATTTACCTTAGATGTAAGTTAGTGGTGGCACAGTGTAGCCTGGGTTATTGAGAAAGGGATTTGATAAAGATGGGCAATAGGGGCCAGTGTTGTGGTGTAGCATGTTAAGCCTCCACCTGTGATGCTGACATCCCATGTGGGTGCTGGTTTGAGTCCCGGCTACTCCACCTAATGTGCCTGGGAAAGAAGCAGAGGATGACCCAAGTGTTCGGGTCTCCACCCACATGGGAGACCCAGAAGAAGCTCCAGGCTCCTGGCTTCTGCCTAGCTGCAGCCATTGTGGCTATCTGGGGAGTGAACGAGCTGCTGGAAGATCTCGGTTTCTGTCTCTCCTCCTCTCTCTCTAACTTTGCCTTTCAAATAAATTTTAAAAATTAAAAAAAAAGATGGGCAATAAGGTATGTTTTCCAGAAAAAGGGTTCCTCTAAGTTAAGCTGTTGGCTGTCTGCATGTCAATGGATAGGCAAGAGGCAGGAGGCAGGCGGTAGGCAACCTCCAGCCAGGGAGTCAGCCATGTGAGCAAAAACTGACCCAGCTAGCTCACAGGAGTCCTGCTGACCATTCAAGGGAAGCAGGATGTTTTCTCATTTGGCCCAGTCGAAAGTAGACTTTTAGCTGGAACTCTATAGCCATATTACTCAGGATCAGATATATGATCTCATTTCTGATTTCTCACTTTAGACAAACGGGGACTTATTTCACTGACTGGGCAGTCAGTTTTAAGTCCGGAAACTACCAAAGTAACATTTGCATTTAATATTAATATATTCAGCACACAAACTCGCACTGTAATCTATAGCCTCTGGAAAGCAATAGCCATGATGTTATGATTTTTTAAAGGCCCAGAGCTGAGACATATACTCTGTATTTAAATCCTGTCCTCTCTTAGCCTTAGGGAAAGACCCTCTTCACAGTAGCTTAACTAACAAAAACAAAATGTAGATCTATGGTATTCGAGGATTTCTCTAAACTGGCAACTGTGTCTAAATGTTCCTAAACTGTCAGCTGAAAAAGGAAATCTTTAGTCTTGCATATGAGTTGTCTGTTGCATGTTAGTGGGAAGAACCCACAACTCTACTCATCTAAATGTACTTTAAAAAATTAATTGTCAAATTCACATGTGTGTAGATGCACGCTATTCTGTTTTGAGGTATGTGTTCTGTGTATGATCTCAAATTCACAACGTGGGTGTTTCCCGGTTGCCTATACAAAGAACTTCTCCATTTCTCAATCCTCCAGTGTTTGCGTCACTCAGTACCCCTTTGCCTTGGGTTTGTCAGCAATTGATAGGTCAGATTCCACTCACCTCTCTGATGATCTCAGGCAACAGTGCACGCAACACTTTCTCCTCCCTGACCCACATCCTGGAAGTGGTCCACACTCATCAGCTACTGGCATGTTCTCCCCCTGGATTAATAACACACTGGGTCCAGCCATGGACAAGCATTTAATTGCAGATCAGCCATCTGTTTAATATGAACTACATCTGCCAGCAGCCTCTTGGCAGCCCGAGGAATGAATTTTTTCTAAAGGAAAATTAGAATTACTCATCAAATTGCAGTAGGGAAAGGATTTTCTTGAAGCATTCCCTCTTTGACACCCTCAGGTCTTCTAAGGCCAAAGCCACACTTGGAAAATAGCATCATCATAACTGGACTGATTAAGAGGGTTAAATGTTCCCTGGAAATGTAAATGAATCTAATGTGGATTATTCAGGCTTTTCTTTTTTCACACTAACTCAGGCTTCAAAGACAGTAGGCTAAACAAATTACCTAAGGGATAAGAACTGACTAAGTGAAGGTATGATTTCGCATGCAGTAATCCCATCATAATTTTCTTCCCTGGAATAGCCATCACAGCATAAAAGGTCATTGTATTGTAAAAGGTCATCATATTGTAAAAAACCTGTTTCTATATCATAAAGTTGTTAAGGTAGAAAAAATTATATAAAAGTGCATGATGATGGGTGTTGATTGTTCCGTTTTTTTTTTCATAAAAATTTGTTCATTTTATTTGAGAGGTGAGAGAGAGAAAGAGAGAATTCCATCTGCTAGTTCACTCCCCCAAATGCCTAAACTGGCTGAAATTGGGCCATACCAAAGCCAGGAATTGAGAACTAAATCCAGGTTTCCTCCAGGGTGGCAAGAACTCAGCCACTTGAATTGTCAACTGCCATCTTCGGGTATGTCCATTAGTAGGAAGATGGAGTCAGGATCTGGAAACAGGATCTGGACAGTGAGAGAGACAAAAAGAAATTCTGGTCTTCCTTTTCCCATTGGTTCACCCCCCCCCCCCCAATGGCCGCCATGGCCAGCGCGCACCATGCTGATCTGAAGCCAGGAGCTAGGCACCTTCTCCCGGTCTCCCATGCGGGTGCAGGGCCCAAACACTTGGGCCATCCTCCACTGCACTCCAGGGCCACAGCAGAGAGCTAGACTGGAAGAGGGGCAACCGGGACAGAATCTGGTGACCTGACTGGGACTAGAACCTGGTGTGCCGGCGCCACAGGTGGAGGATTAGCCTAGTGAGCTGCGGCGCAGGCCTGGAAACAGATCTCAAACTCAGGTACTCTGATATGGGATGTGGGCATTTCAGTCACATCTCAAGTACCAGGCTAAACACCCAGCCTTCCCCTCTCAGTATATATTTGAAACTAATAACCCAATAAGAGCATGGAGGTTGAAGGTATGTTAAACTAAGTATTTTGCTCCTTAGCAGAGTTCTGAGCCTCATTTTCTCAAAAGACTTTTGGAATCATTGGGAATTATAGGATCCTATGCCTAGCTTTGCTCCCCATGATGAAAAGTCACTGAAAACTTAAAATTCATGCCTAAGTTCTGTTCCAGTTAAGACACGTTGAAGAATAATTCCCTCTGCTGTAGTTGCCCAGTACTACAGTGGAATATGGACTTCCAGGTGTGTTCCTATATGTGATGATAGAATCTTTTGGTCCAAATGAGTTCTATGATTGATACCTCGCATTCTATGATGGAATGCTGTGGCTGACTCATTCAAGCTGAATCACATATTGATGCTCCCAGATCAATTTAGACAATGGCTTAAATGTCTTTTCACAGTTACTATATTGTCATATCAAATTAATTGCTTTAGAACACTCACATCAACTTAGTTCATTGCTATATTTTCAGCATCAATTTGCACATGGTGGCACTAAATGAGTCTTTAGATATGGAAATGGAAGGAAACATAAGTGCAGTTGGCTCACTGGACATACCAAACTCTGTAGAGGCAAGGCACACCGGGTTCTAGTCCCGGTCGGGGCACCGGATTCTGTCCCGGTTGCCCCTCTTCCAGGCCAGCCCTCTGCTGTGGCCCAGGAGTGCAGTGGAGGATGGCCCAGGTGCTTGGGCCCTGCACCCCATGGGGAGACCAGGAAAAGCACCTGGCTCCTGGCTCCTGTCATCGGATGAGCGCGGTGCGCCGGCCGCAGCGCGCCGACCGTGGCGGCCATTGGAGGGTGAACCAACGGCAACGGAAGACCTTTCTCTCTGTCTCTCTCACTGTCCACTCTGCCTGTAAAAAAAATAAAAAAAAAAAGAAATCAATTTCACAGATTAATGCATGTAAAGTGTTTTTAACATAAACAATGTGTTAGCTAACTAAATAATTTTGACTATTAATCTTTCTCATTTTAACTACCTTCTTGATATATCCTCCCACCTCAGGTAAAACCTTGGACAATTCCTTAGTCTAGATCTCTCTTGGAAGATATCCAGGGGTGACTCATGGAGTGTTTTTGCAGATTCTATAGCGGCCACTTTTCATCACTGGGGTTTTCTAGTCTACAGCCTCCTTGACTTACGTAATGCATCAAAGCATACTTGTAATCTGCTCTTCATCTTAACTATTGACCATTGCCTCATCTGCTGGGATCATTCCACCAAACAGGCAAACTTCTTGGGCTTTCTCTCTTAATGTCACCCAATTTTACTCCCTTTCTCAGAATCCACATCTGGCACACAGAAAACATCAAACCAGGAGAGCTGCTGATTTCACAGTAGCTATTTCTCCTGCCATGCAAGAGTGACCACCATAGTCCCAGCTCTCACTTTTAGGGTTTTTTTCCAGGTTGAAGTTGGATGCAATGACTACATTCTCAAACACCACAAATACATCTAAGTCTCTCTGCATGATGTTCCTCAAGTTTCTCTTCAGTTGACTTGAGATGAGGAGAGAATCCTTTTCCTCATCCCTACAAGAGGGTTAAATATCACAGCACCATAAATCTTCCCACATGTTCTTCTCTCTGATTTCATCAACTTTCTTGTGTAGCTAGGAAGTAGGGGATGGGATAATCTTGGCAGAATTGACTGTTAATATCTTAGCTTGTTCATAAATGGTCTAGCACCTCACTGTAAGATAAGGGGTGTTTGAGGATGGTGTCTTGTGCTTCTTTTATCATGGCTGGCCTTTATATCATCTGAAAAGCTCTCAAACCAAAAGTTCTAATTAACTGAAATGACAATTCCTACAGAGTATTATTACATAGCAATTTATATTCAGACCAATCTTAACTAATAAAGGAATGTTAAGTCCTATTTAATTAATACTGAACTGTTTTATACTTCAAGTCTCCACTCTGAGTGGTCATAGGTTTAAGAAGGTGGAAAGCTAAGTATACTAGAATTTGAGCATTTTTTTTGTAGCTTAAATGAGTAAAAGTTAACTAAATCTAAAATATGAGATGTGCACTCCTGGTTTGTAAATCATGGCTGATGGAGATCTGGAAACTCGAAATGCCATAAACAAAGGCTGCTATAATCTATTGATGAGATCCATTTAGGTTGTATCATTCTTCAATTTTAGGAAGCTTATGAGTATGTATTCTGAAAGCTTGGTTATTTGCCTTAGCAGAGAGAGATAATGAGAGAGGATATACACTAATTTGGTAGTAGTTTCTCCTACAAACTAATAAATAGAACATGTGGTTTTTTTGTACTTACAACTCTGGATTTGATCAATACTGATCAAATTTAACTCTAAGATGAATTGACTCTGGCTTAACCTAAAGAGTAGAAAGAGTTTTATAGTATGTCTGATTAAGACTTAGAATTAAAGGGTCTCAGTTTGTTTGGGGTTTATTTTGGCTCAAATTCCTATAAGAAGGTTTGTGCAGATACTTCAGAAGCTAGTGAGAGAGAACAGATATATTCTCATACCTCACAAAGGACTGTGACTGGTTTTCGAACACCCACACAAAGCAAGGATTGAAAGAATCGGGGTTCTGTGGATGCATTGAATAATGGAGAACAACCCTCAGGCGTAGACAGCATTCTTCTGAAGTGTGGTGATGGTAGGTAGAGGGAGGGCTTGCTGGACGCACTATTGCCCAGGTGAAGTTGGGGATCATGAGCCAAGGCCCACGGAGCAGCAGCACATGGAGGGGCTGCATTAACCCATGTAAGACACCTGTGAGGAGACCCAGTCCTGCCCAGGAAGGCTTTTCAAGTGGCCAACACCCTATAGTTATGTGTGAAACAAAGAAGCTTGCAAAGATTGAGAAACAGGGCCAAGGTAAATTTGTACCCATTAACTACAGGACAAAATAGCGATAGGATGAGACTCTGGACCCACAATAGCAAGGACTAGACCTTAATAAGGTGTCTGTCCACTACTTGGTGATTACCCTTTGAAAAAAATTGCCTTTGGGGACAGCGTTGTGGTATAGCAGGTTAAGCCTCTGCCTGAGATGCCAGCATTCCATATAGGTGCTAGTTCGAGACCCAGATGCTTCACTTACAATCCAGCTCCCTGCTAATGTGCCAGGGAAAGCAGTGGAAGATGGCCAAGATCTTGGGCCCCTGCACCTGTGTGGGGGAGCTAGAAGGAGCTCCTGGCTCTTGGCTTCAACCTAATCGGGCCCAGCCCTGGCCATTGTGGCCATTTGGGGGGTGAACCAGAGGATGGAAGACCTGTGTGTGTGTGCGCGCGAGTGTGTGCACGCATGCGCACACATCTTTCCTCTGTAACTCTGCCTTTGAAATACAATAAATAAATCTTTTTTAAAAAAATCCATTACTCTCACTCTGAATTTAGCAAGGTTAAGTTTTAAGGAAAATCAGATTATCTGTCTTTTTAAGCCTATGTTCCATTCTTGAAAAATTCTTAGCTAAAGATAGTATCTGATAAAATTTGTCCTCTAACAGAAGATTCAAAAGACAGCTCAAAGAACTAGAGCTATAAATAGCAGTGAAATGACAGAATCCCGGTATCTCTCCTGAGAGGCCGACACACCAGAAATTACCTATTATGGGAGCCAGGAGGAAGGAGAAAGAGTGGGCAGAAGTCCAGGGCTGTCTCTGGAACAAGTAATAAGTTCCCAGCATAGAGGTGCTAAACACCACAAAACTGAGTCATGCATTGGTACATCATCAAAGATAAACTGTTAGCAAATGAATCAAAATTCTTGTGCCACTGAGGTAAAAGAGCAGTTTCTGACCTAATGCTCTGTCTAGGCAAGCTTTTGAGTTTTTTCTTGGATGGATTCCACCCTCATGCTCCTGCTTGAAGTGACAGACTACACAACTGTCGGCAGAAAGTGGCTCGTTGACGGGAGATCTTGGAATGGGCCTATCTGTTATGGGAAGAGTTCCCTTTTCCCAGTTCAGCCAGCGTGAATGGTGATTCTAAGCCCAGACAACTGCCATACTGCTTCCTTTCCTCTGACAGCCTGCTTCTTCACATGGGTGTCAGGCCAGATGTTAGTGCATTGGCAAAATCACCATTCTGATCAGGCAATCTTGCCCCAACAGGCCTGATAGAAAATCAGAGTTCATTGTATTATTCATTTAGTCATTCTTCTGATGTATGTGTTTATATATGTGTGTGTGTGTATATATATATATATATATATATGTATATGTGTCTATATATGTATGGTATATATATGTATGTATATGTCTATATATATGTATAGACACATATATGTATACACAATAACTTTATTAATGTATCATATGCCAAAGAATGTACACATTTATAATTCAGCAGTTTTTTAATATAAGCACAGGGTTGTGTGACCATTATGGCACTTGATTTTATAACATTCCCATAACCCCAGAAAGAAACCCCATATTTCTCATCAGTCCCATTTCTCCTGAACCCTTCTAGCCCTTGCAAACTCTTGTCTTCTCCACAGATTTGTTTACTTTGGACGTTAAAACAAATGGAATCACAATAGATAGTCTTTTGTTACTTCTTTCACTAGCATGTTGTTTTCAAGTTTTATCCATTTATTAACATGTGCCAGTATTCCATTCTTTTTTCTGTTTGTGTAATTCCATTGTATGGATATACCACATTTTATTCCTAGGTGGATAGATATTTGGGTTGGTTTCACATAATAGTAAAAACAATACTACTAGAATTTGTATGTCTGTTTTTATGTGGACATAATGTTTAGCTGTATACCTAGGAGAGGAATTGATAGGTACTATGGTAACTGATTTTTGGAAAAACCTTTTAATTGTTTTCTAAAGCAGCTGTACCATTTTACATTTATACCAGAAATGAACAAGAGCTGTAATTTCTTCACATCATCTGACAAATATTTACTAGATGTCATTTTGATCACAGCCCTATCACTGGGTG
This sequence comes from Sylvilagus floridanus, assembly GCA_949820135.1. Taxonomy (NCBI): domain Eukaryota; kingdom Metazoa; phylum Chordata; class Mammalia; order Lagomorpha; family Leporidae; genus Sylvilagus; species Sylvilagus floridanus. The sequence goes on along the minus strand of OX463239.1, from coordinate 47,609,263 downwards.
TAAAGTGACATTTTATTGTGGTGTTTATTTGTGTTTCCTGAATGGCTCATGATGGTAGGCATCTTTTCTTACATGCATCTGTCGTTTGTACAACATTGTAAAAGTGTCTGCTGAGACCTTTCCAGTTACGCTCCCAAGTTCGTGAAAAATGTACATTCGGAACTTGCACTTCCTGCCTGTTCACGTAATGCAGGCCTGGTGTAGAATCCAAGGGTGATCAGGGCCACCTAAAAGGCTGCGAAAGGACGAATAGAAGACTGTCCAGGATAAAGGGCCAGAGCCTGAGGAGTAGCTGCTGGGACACTGTGTTGCTCAGCTTGACCGTCCACTTGGCCAAGATGCAGCCCTCCTGGTGTGCTGGGAATGGTCAGAAAGGGGAGCCAGATTCCTGTGTGGAAATACTCACTCCCAGTGGGATAGTATTAGGAAGTGGAACCTTTAGGAGGTGACTGGGTCATTAGGGGACCAGCCTTAGTGCTCTTATTAAAGAGGACCCAGGGAGACTATGCTCTCCCACTGTGTGAGGTTTTGTTGAAAAGAAGCAGCCCCCACCAGACACCAAATATGTCAGTGCTTGATCTTGAACTTCTCAGCCTCCGGCACCGTGAGCAGTACATTGTTGCGTAGGAGTCACCTAGTATACATTGTATTGTTACAGCAGCAGGAACAGCCTAAGAAAATGCAGCCATTCAAGATGTGGTTCCCGTGTAATCAGTTCCGAGAGACGCCAAGGACATGACTCTCTAGCATCTGGTGGACCCAGCCGCTCAGCGAAGGCTGCAGGAGCAGCGCTGAGGCTCCCTGAGGGAGGTGAACCTGCCTGCAGCCTCAGCTTCCGCTCTTGTTGAAGAGGTTCCACCAGCCCTTCCTCATGGCCTGTCTCAGGATTTCGGACTTGCCTCTTCCCCCAGTCGCACGAACGTGGAAGCCAGTTCCTGGCCATCTGTCTACCTGCTGGGTAGACACCCTATGGGTCTGTTTCTCTCGGAAAACCTTGGCTGACACAGACGCCAGAGAGTTTCTGAGGGATCTTAAAGGACTTCTTTCTGTCCATGGTATAGGAAAATATAGGAAGAGTGACTGAGGGAAAAGTTCTCCTTGTAAGCAGGTCTAACCCCAAGACAAAAATTGTGCAATTGGTCGAACCTGCCCGTGGCGTCCTCACCTCCCAGGTCATGCTCCTCCTCTGCTGTCTTTCCACTCCTCTCCCTCTCCAGCCTGGGACAGCAGATTTGGTCTTGCCAAGGGACATATTTTGCACACATACCCACCCCCAGGGGACACTTGGCAGTGACCAGAGACATTCTAGGTTTCTGCAACCGGGTGGCATGCTCTTAGCCTCCAGTGGACAACCCAGGGATACTGCTCAACATCTTGCAGTGCACAGTATGGCCCCAGCCCCCAAATGTGTATAGTGCTGAGGCTGAGAGGCCTTGCCCTACACAGTGACCTCTGCATCTCCTGTTCCAGACCTGACCCAGGAAAGGCTACAGGGAAACCTCCAATGCTTCTGGGGGCTCTTTGCACTTTCAAAAGATGTCAGAAGTCACAAAGCCTTCACCTTGCGAACACACTGAAACTATACAATGGAAGTTCAGATCTTCTCAAGGGAGGTTAGGTTCCAGAAGTAGAGTTTGGCTAGTGTTTAAAAGACCAGACTAGGTGGTACGCATGTGTAGATGGGGACTGATTCCCAGGCTGTTGTACAAAAACCCCAATAGTATCTAAGTGCTTTCCTGGGAAGTGAAGTTTTTGTTATTATATATTAAACATAACCTGCTTGATCCTTATAGTTACAATGGAATCTCTGCAGAGGTTAAATATATTTAATTTATTTGAATAATTAAACTGTCAATTTATGTGAATTATGTAATATAAAATGATAGGACCTGTTGTTGTCCAACATAGAACATAAATTATTTTCTAAAATTAATTGCCTTCAACCCCCTTCCCCAAACAACTCTGGGTTCTGGAATGTCTTCCTAATGTTGAAGCAAAATCTTCAGCTATGTTAAGCCCCTAGCTCCAGACTTGAAATACAACTTTTGAAGTTATCTGTGTGTAGTATGCACTGTTAAGCAAAGATTCAGAAAGAGTTACATGACTCAACAAAATGTCAAGAGTTAAAAATTTGCTCATCTTCACCTTCTTATTGGAGAAGTGACTTGGAAGAGTTATTTTAAAAACTGAGGCTAGGGGTGGGTATTTTGTACAGTCATTAATACACTGAGATCGCCCACTCCCCATATTGGAGTGCCTGGTTTGAGTCCTGGCTACTCTACTTCTGACCTAATTTCTTGATAATGTGTACTCTTGGAGGCAGAAGGTGATGGCTCAAATACCTACCTTGATGCCACCCACATGGGAGACCCAGATTAAATTCCAGGCTCCGGACTTTAGCTTGGCTCAACCCTGGCTGTTGCTTCTATTTGGGGGAGTGAATGAATGGATGAGGGCTCTCTCTCTTTCTCTCTCTTTCTGTCTCCCCCTCTCTCTTCCTTTGCCTTTTCAAATAAGATGAAAATGCAAATAAGTTTAACACAGAGGCTACTTAAGAAAGCAGGGTGTGGCAGTGGATGCCATTGAATCTCTGAGGTCTCTCTGGGAAGGCACACAGGCTGCTTCCTAGAAGAGGCATTCGTTCATCTCTTCATATCTTCAAAGTCTTGGTCCAGATATCCTGGCTTTGGCCGAGCCTAAGCTGCTCTTAAACTCTCAGTCCACATGGCTTTGAAGGAAATGTTTTCTGTCGTTGGGGGAGATGTTTCTGATCTCCTTACACTTACCTCATCAAAGTGTGTTTTCACTCTGCCTATTTGATGTCTGAGAAGTCTCATTAGGAGCTCATTTTATGAGCCCTGTTAACAGCATTTTTTTCTTGTAAGGGCAGGAAGTTACATTTTTCCCGCATGTAAACCCCTCAAGTCTCTCAAGGATCTAGACGACTGGTCTTCTAGTTTCAGAGGGTAGCCAAAACGCTTCCCTCCTTCGCTCCTCTGGGCTCCTGGGAATTCAGCCCACACCTGGCTGGGGTCTGGCCTCCTGGCATCCTTCTTTATAGGCTGTGCCCGTCATGAGCTCAGATCAGTGATTCCACTTGGGGCAGTTATAATCTGTGCTTTTGGTAACTTTGAATTCTCTGCCACCTTTTAAAGGACTCTAAAAAAAGATTACATTCTAATAGGCCCTTGGATCAACTCAGTAACTTCCTGGCAGGTCTGGCTCCTTCTTCAGGCGAAATGTTAGGAAGCCAAAGTCGCTGAAGTCTTCATGAATTCCGTCTAAAATGGGAATGACGGTGCCCAGCCAGCTTCCCAGGATTTGGGATCAAAGTGTGCAGCAGTGTCATGGACTCCTTTCTCTTCTGCTTTTTTAGACCTGGATTCTAGATCTTTCTTGTTCCCCTATGTGCCTAATAGAGGCTGGGTCACTTTGTGCACCCTTGGCACATCTGTTCATTTTTTGGATATTTTCCTTAGAATCTTCCTGTGGGGTTTCCCCAACTTGAGCATGTCTGTACTCCCTCGCACATTACAGCCCTTAATGTAATCCTGTAAAAGTCATTGTCATATACACACATGAGAGCACTTGAGAAAGTCAGTGGAAAAGCAAAATTAAAAATGATTTTAGTACAAAAAATTTAAAAATCCACAATATGGGGGACTTTCAAAAATTTCATGGCAATGTACATTATGAAAATGTATGCATGGCTTCAAGTTCTTTGCATCAAAATGAATTTGTCTTTCCATTCCATTTCCACAAGCTTTTTAGGGTACCCTCTTCTATCCATATTTTTGTGTGTATTTCTCTCTATATTAGTCAAACCTTGGTGCCACCGCTCAAGGGGAAAGAATAGACTTACACCAGTATAATGCCTCAGTGTTAGAAAGGAAAGGAACTTGGCCAGTTTATCTTTCTCCCTGAATCACCCAGCGTCTCACATATTTGCTTCATTTCCTGGAAGAGCATAGCATTGTCCTATACTGGCACTTTTCTCCTGAGTAAGTCAAAATTCACTCCAAAGATAAAACTTGTAGATCTTAATCTGTGCTTTCTAGGCTATGGTCATGTTATGAGCAAACCAATTAACATTTTATTATTTTCAAACAACACAATAACGCCAAAAAACAAAAAACGGTTTCACGTATGCCAGATGATAATATAAGCAATTCCTATTTTTCAAGTCTTTCCCAGATTCATTTCTGTCTCCCATTATAAAAATCTATCAAAAATAAAATATGATGTTGCTTTTCCTTTCCCACTCTGAGTTTACAAATTTATAGGATCTTTCTGTTCCGTTAAAATTTCTATTTGTTCCAGAAAGGGAAAAAAAATGTTTATAGGTCTAGGGCTCACCTTCATATTATTACTCCATCATTATTTCTATTTGTCCAACTAATACACAAACTTTTATAATATTGTGAAAGTATAAGGAGCTCATTTTAGGAGACAGTTGGTCTTCATGTAATTGTACAAACCTGCTTAGTAAATATTTATTAAATGCCCCATCTGTTTTCAGAGAAGAAAATTAAAAACAGATTTAAAAATTTATCTGTAGATAATATATTGAATTATGGAGCTAATTTTTTATGCTCCTTTTTCTCAAAAGTGTAAGTCCTGTTTCTTTGCACCAATCAAGGTGTTCAGACTTTTGATGGAAACAGTTACAACAACCAAGTATTTGCCTTTGATCAGTCATGGTTGATGTCTACACCACTATGGAGTTTCATCCATTGCCAGTAGATAAAGAAACTACTGGAACTCAAGATGTTGGCAACAACCTGAGTTTGGCTACCTGGTGAGCCTTCCTGCAGATCATCCAGTCGAAAAGGAAGTTTCTGCCGGAGAATAGAAGATTCTAGTGGAGCACACTCCTCCTTGTGTTATAAGTTTTGCTTTGATTTTTCTTAGATTATGAGGATTTAAACAATATGAAAATTTTATACAACTGAATGAGAGGCTTAAGATGATGATCACTAGAAGTCCTGATGTTTCTTCAGTGTTTGCTTTTCCTGGCTTAAAGCTGAACGATGTTGAACCACTTTCTTTGTAAAATGAAAGCAGTAACGGGCACACTGAAATATGGTAGTTAGACAACTGAGCATGCCAAGTGATCCTAACATGTGTGGTACAGCCAATTGGTGGCATGGAATGATAGTCAGAGAGCAGGCATGATAGTTGGCAAATGATGTCAAGAGGAGGTGTTTCCTGGGAGTTCCTGAGCAGTGGAGGGACATTCTAGAACCATAGTACAACAGTTGCCCATAAAAGTAGCTGTGTTGAATTTAACTTAAAAAGTGATATTTCACCAGGGACAAAACTGATGTTACGAGGCATTTTATATATAGGTTGCTAAAGTTAATTCAGTCCCTACTACTTCCCTTGGAATATATCAAATATTTCCTCCCAAACTCTGTTAGATCAGAGCCTACTATGTGCTTCCTTTGTGATCTGATGGACGGCTTTGCAGCTGGTCCTTGTTAGAAAATATAAGGATCAAGAAAACTAAACCATCTAATGGACCAAGCTAAATTCTTGTAGATCCTAATATTTAGAATAAGTATGAGAATATTGACTTAATCCTTATGTCGATAGTCTACATACTGTCTTTAAAAAATGCAGAAGGCCCAGCTGTTCACCAAGGAGAAAAAAAGATAAAGAGAAATGAGGAAAAAGAATTTTTGCTTCAATCTTCAGCCTGTGTTCACGTTGTTGATACCATTGTCCTCCTTTATTACTGTGGCCATTCATATAGTTATTATAAAGTATGTTTGTTGGTAAAATTAATGTATTTCAATATTAGCAACTTCTTTTAATGATTTAATGTGTAATCCTTTGATTCTACCATCTATAAGACTCAGATTCTATGAGAACTATTTTCTTCTTTGTTCATATTTTATTTCAAGATTTACTTATTTATTCGAAAGTCAGAGTTACACACAGAGAGAAGGAGATGCAGAGAGAGAGAGAGAGGTCTTCCATCTGCTGGCCCACTCTCCAATTGGCCTCAATGGCTGGAGCTGCACCGATCCGAAGCCAGGAGAAAGGAACTTCTGCCGGGTCTCCCACATGGGTGCAGGGGCCCAAAGCCTTGGGCCATCTTCTATTGCTTTTCCAGGCCACATCAGAGAGCTGGATCGGAAGTGTAGTAGCCGGGACTTGAACCGGCACCCATATTGGATGTGGCACTGTAGGCAGAGGCTTTACCAGCTATGCCACAGCACTGGCCCCGTTTTGTTGATATTTTAAATCCTAGGACCTTCCTATGACATTGGGCAAAAGTACTCTGTTAGTTAATATTAAGTATGGGCCAGTGCTGTAGCTCACTTGGCTAATCCTCTGCCTGCGATGCCGGCACTCCGGGTTCTAGTCCCAATTGGGGCACCGGATTCTATCCGGGTTGCTCCTCTTCCAGTCCAGCTCTATACTGTGGCCCGGGAGAGCAGTGGAGGATGGCCCAAGTGCTTGAGCCTCTGCACCCACATGGGAGACCAGGAGGAAGCATCTGCCTCTTGGCTTCGGATCAGTTCAGCACACTGGCCGCAGCATGCTGGCAGTAGCAGCCATTTGCAGGGTGAACCAACGGCAAAAAGGAAGAGCTTTCTCTCTCTCTCTCTCACTGTCCACTCTGCCTGTCAAAAAAAAAAAAGACTAGGTGTGAATAAGTGATATGGTTACTTGAGATGAATCTAAGACAATTTCATATTTTTCACAATGTCCATCTTCTAAGGGCATGCAATAGGTCATCCAAAAGAACACTTTCCATAAGTTTGCTCCTAAATGCAGCTGTTTTGTACAAGACAAACAATAGCAAATGACTGGATGTTTTGCCATTTTTGTCCAAAGCATTTGAAATTTTGTTCCATTTAAGGATTAATGTAGAAAATAAAGTATGAAATTGGATGCTCAAACCTGTAGTAGAGCTATTTTGGAAGCTGAGGGAAACCACAAGAGGAAATTCTCGAGTTTCTTTCCCCACTGATACTAATTGCTTTTCATTTTCCATGGTTCCTGGAGGAAGCAATTTAACATGCTAAGGAGTAACTTTCATGTCCCATAAACTCTCATGTTTGATTTGAAACTGGGAGCTAAGACTCTAGCTTCCCTGAACATTGTCCAGGTCACTGGGAAGATTTTTTTTTTTACCTTTTTCAGATGTCTTTTATAACGAGAAACACTCCAGTTACAACCCTTCCATTCATAGACTGAGGACTTTACTAAGTCATAGCACCCTGTAAATGTCACTAATGTGAAGCATAAAAAATATTATATCTGCCCGTTGATGTTTCACTATATCAGCCTTGAGGCTGGCATTTGGCCTAATGGTTAAGACATCACTTGGGATGCCCATATCTCATTATCAGAGAGCCTGGGTTTGAGTCCTGGCTCAAACTTGATATGCACACATCCCATAATTGAGTGCCTTGGTTCAAGTCCAGGCTCTGCTCTCTGTTCTATCTTCCTATATCCTGGAAAAGCAACAGTAATGGATTAGGTGTCTGGGTCCCTTCCAACCATGTTTTAGACCTGGATTGAGATTCAAGCCCCTGGATGCAGCATGGCTCAGCCCTGGCTATTGTACTGTTGTTGTGGGCATCTAAAGAGAGAACTAGTGAATGTGAGACTCCAACCAGACGACTGAATCACCTTCATAAGGCTGCCATAACAAATTATCACAAACTTAAACCAACAGAAATCTATTCTTTAAGTATTCTGGAGGCTTGAAGCCCAAAGCCATGGTACAAGCAGGCCTATCCTTCGTCTGCAGGCTCTAGGAACAAAGAATCCTTCCTGCCTCTTCCCAGCTTCAGTGGCTCCCAACAATCCTTCATGTTATTACAGCTGTGTCACCCTGGTCTCTGCCTCCGTCTTCACATGGCCCTCTTCTCCTTGTGTGTCTCTGTGTCTTATTCTCTTGACATCAGTCGCTGATTGGACCCAGGGTCCATCTTAATTCCAGTGTGATCTCATCTCCATCCTTAATTAATTATGTATTCAAAGGCCCTATTTCCAAAGAAGGTCAAGGTCACATTCTGAGTTTTCAGGAAGGCACGAATTTGGGGGCGGAGGGGCACACTATCCAGCACACTGCACTGGGCACAAATTATATCTAGTGACCTTCACACGCACACACCTTTTGTCTCCACAGAAACCTTGGAGTTGCTTAGCTATATCAAAGAGAAGATAGATTTATTGAGAGAGAGCGAGAGAAGACCAGAGCAAGAAGGGAGGAGGAAGAAAAGTATGTTCTAGAAGGAAAGAGGAGGCAGAGACTAAAGTTTATCTTTTACCAGTTTTCTGTTCTCAGTCAAGCACATCATGATGCTCCCTGATTCTGTGTGCTACAGGACATGTCCTGTACAACTGTCCTAACATGCTGCTAAGACCCCCCACAGTATGGAGGTAGCCTCAGAATGTAAGTCAGCAAGCCAGGAGCATCAAGAGTGTGTGGTTGTTGGGTTGGAGCCCTAGTGCTCATACTCCCAAGTGACTTGTTCCGAGATTTGGCATCCAGCTAGTTAGTCACTTTGTGGTTTGCTTTCCAACTGTTGAAGTTATTTATCTCTCACTGATCAAGCCAAAAGAAGTTATTTTCCAGTAGTATCCAAGTAATGTGAATATTTAACTGTTTTTATATCATCAAAGACAAACTTGTCTCTGAACTAGTACTTTGAAAAGAAAATCCCACTGCACAAAGGTAACTGAAGATTCAAACACAAGTAAAAATGTGGGCTTTGAAGCTCACTGTATTCTTTGGCTAAGTATAAGGAGTTGGGTTATAACACATACTAGAGGAAGAGAATGAAGGCACTGAACAGTTATATTTTAGTGGAGAGAGAAAATAGACAGATTTTTCTTTAAGTAAACCTCAACGCTGAGAGAATCTTTGCCAGATAATTTGCCATTACTTAATAAAAATATGACATCAGATCAAATAGGTAGGACTAATCCTCAACAATTTTGGGGATCAAGCCACACTTTCCTACATCCAATATTCAGTAATTAGGTTAAAGGCAGTGACAGATGTGAGCAAACATGAATTTCATGATTATTGCTCATGTCTGAGCTGAATTGCGATGGTGGCTTTGACTTGGTGGCACTTCTACAAACTTTTTCATGATGTTGAGTTGAAGGTAGAATATTCATCCAAAGGGACTCCATTTGGCAGAGAATTGTCATCAATACTGATCAATATTGTCACCTATCCTTCCCATCCCACCCTCTCCTTCAAAGAAAACCACATCAATGCTGTTTACTATAAGCAGATTGAAAAGCACATCATGCACTAAACATAAAGAAATGTAACTACTACATCCCCAGAGGAACTCATTGCATGGCCACCTCAATGGCAACAATGCCACATGGTTTTGGCAAATTTAGGAAACAAAATGATCATGCAGGGGTGGGCATTTGGTTAGTGGTGAAGACTCTGCTTGAGATGCCTGCATCCCACTTCCTTGTTCCTGGACTTTTTACTCCTGGTTCCAGCTCCCAATTCAAGCTTCCTCCTAATGTGGACCCTTGGTAATGGCTCAAGTAATACAGAACAGAAACACCAGGCACTGGAGGTTACAAAAATTTCTACATGATGCTGATAAAATGGCAACACATGTCATGGAGTAGAAATCATTTGGTAAAAATATCATTTGCTATCATAAAGTTGAGTGAGAAGGTTTCAAGGCAGAATATTGCTGTTGTAAACTGCCTGCAGCTAGCTGCCTCTAATGAGATATTACAAAAGATTTGAAAATAATGGACTGATGCATAAACAGAGTTATTCAGGGTTTAGAGATCAAAAAATACTTAAAAGATTGGAACTGGGAACAATTGCCAAGCCAATGGTGCAGCCATTAGAACACAAACCCAAAGAAAAAACCAAATCTGGAACACTTTAAGTAAGGCACTCCCACCCAGCTAACATAAGAGGAGAGATATACAGGATCTTGGGGCCAGCGCCATGGTGCACTGGGTTAATCCTCTGCCTGTGGCATCCCATATGGGCACTGGTTCTAGTCCCAGTTGCTCCTCTTCCGGTCCAGCTCTCTGTTATGGCCTGGGATAGCAGTGGAAGATGGCCCAAGTCCTTGAGCCCCTATACCCACATGGGAGACTAGGAAGAAGCACCTGGCTCCTGGCTTTGAATCGGCGCAGCTTCGGCCATTGCGGCCATTTGGGGAGTGAACCAGCAGATGGAAGACCTTTCTCTCTGTCTCTCTCACTGTCTGTAACTTTGTCAAATAAATAAATAAAATATTTTTTAAAAAAGAGGAGAGATATGAAGGATCTATTTTAGATTATGGTTAACTATTTGCATCAAATTAAGATATACAGATGACCACGGATGTTACCTTAGCCTATAAAATTACTAATGGTTTCAAACCACCTCAACTCCACTTAATGAGGGATCAGTCTGATTTGACTTTGTAAAGGCATTCCTTTGAGAACAGCAGCTCCCAGGCAACATCAAAGGCAGCCAGTCCTGTCCCTGAAGGAGCAGATGGGGCACCGAGGCTCGCGGGCTGGCCGGAACACTGGACCAGCATGGAGGGAAGACACAGGTGTGCCGGCAGCACTTGCTGCTGCCCAGTCTGGCCAGAAGGGAGGGCTGGGTGTGCAGTTAGCTCCAAGTGGAGCTCCATGCTCCTCATTCAGAAGGGAAAAGATGACTCCACGTTGCTTTTTAAAGTTCAAATTAACATCTTTCCGGATAAATATATTTTTAACAGAATATTTTTATTATTTTTAAAAGATATAAAAATCACTACTCCCATCAGTAGCAATACAAGGTTACACATGTTAACCAGATTTTCTCAGGCCTTTTTTGGATACCTTTGGTAATTCACTATTTTGTGTAAACCTCCTGTAAGTAACTGCCGCACAGAGCTCTGGGGAACATGCTGTGGGCCCTCCCTCTGCGCTGAAGTCATGTCATTTCAAATATTTTCTCCCATTGCATGTTTTGAAATTTATCTTAATATTTGATGAGTTTTGTTGAACATTAGAGCTTTAAGATTAATGTAGGAAAATTAATCCATAACTTGTGTGTTTTGTGCTATTGGTTATTCTTTAAGAAAATTTTAAAGTATTTCCTCAATTTTTATTTAATGTTTTAAATATTTTTATCTATTCACTCTTTTAATTGCCTAGAATTCATTTTTCTGCATAATAAGAAACAGTGTTTTAGTCAAATATTGCCATAATAATAACTTCTTTTTTAAAAACCCACAAAACTAGGGAATTTCAACAACATAATAATTTCAGTCTGTGCACCTAGTGTTTGTGTAGAGTTTGACCGGTCTTAGCTGCGTGCCGCTGGGTTCCGACCCAGTCTGTGAGTTTGGGTCAAGTTTGTTTCACATATCTGTCATCCTTGTGGGACCAGCAGGAAGATGGCAAGAGTGAAAGAGCAAGCCCAGCCTCGATAGGATATTACAGTTTCTCCCCATGTGACACCTGCTAACATTCAAAGGGCCAAAGCAAGATACGGGGCCAAGTTCATTATCAGTAGAACAGGGAAATACACTGAGCCTCTACGGGGAAAAGCCACAAAGCCCCACAATGGAAGAGGATGCAGTGAGAGGTGAAAAATTGGAGCAGTCATAGAAGTTACCACAGCCTGTCCTCTTGGTTTCAGGTACATTTCACATGAAGTTGACTCAGCTTCTCCCTGATACACCCCAAAAGACTGATCCATTCAAGGTACCTGTCTCTAAATCCAGAGCCTTATCATTTATGCCCATCTAGATGCAACTCCAAATTAAAAAGACAAGAAATCTGCCTCCTGTACACCCAACACACTGCCATACACTGTCCCATTGTTGGGGTGTGGCTGGGTCCATGTTCTTATCTCCAATGCAAAAAAGCAATTCCAGGATGAGGTGTAGGTAAAGGCCAGCAGAGAAGCAAGATTTATTTACATCAGGAGAGCTGCACTCCCTGAGGTTTTGGTCCATCCCTTTATAAAAACTGGAAGCCCAGGGGTGGGTTCTTAAGCAGGGTGTGATTGAATATTCATAAGCAGTAGGGTTTGGGTTGAGGCTTGGGTGCTACACATTTCCTTGCCCTCTTGAAATTTCAGAATTGTTGTGATGGAAGTAGGTGTGTCAGTAATTATTATTTTATTATGATGACATTATAATAGCTAAAGGTCATTGCAGGGACACACCAAACAGCCATGTTGGCTGTTTACAACCAGCACTGGTTGTTAGCCAGGTAACTACAGAAGCTGAGGTTTTGCCCTCCAGAGAAGTTGGTTGCGGGAAGGAGGGGTGGCAGCAGGCAGTGTAGGTGGGGCTGCCACCCTGCAGAGGCTGCTGGGAAGGGCTTGTGACCTCAGCTCCTCCTTGTAGCTATGTCCCTACCTACATGCAATTCACCAAGTGGAAAGGACAAACACCACAGTCATAGCAATTCTGAATCCCACTGAGCTGTGCTGCCAGGCTCCTTGTCATTAAGACCAAGGAATATTCCTTGGTTAGATTATTGTGTGAATCCTTGGGGATGACTCTCCAGTCCATTTTTGTTTTCCTGTGGTGCTTGACGCTGCCATTTCCTGTGTCCTTTTCCCTGGTATTGTCTTTGATAATTTCCGAAAGGGGCATTGGGAGTATTTCATTCTCACCAACTCAGGCAGCTTTGTCAGCCAACTTCCTAAGTTTGGAATGTTGTGATCTTTGTGTGTTTTGTATATTTCATGTACTCTCAGTCTCCTTAAATACAAGTTGATGCCATGATTGCAAAAGAAACTCTCTCTTGAATTTTTGTTTTGGTCTAGTGAATCGTTGTGTTCAAAGCTAAAACCACAATTCTTTTTTTAAACTTTGATTTAATAAATATAAATTTCCAAAGTACAGCTTTTGGATTACAGTGGCTCCCCTCCCCCCATAACTTCCTTTCCACCCGCAACCCTCCCATCTCCCGCTCCCTCTCCTATTCCATTCACATCAAGATTCATTTTCAATTATCTTTATATACAGAAGTTCAATTTAGTATATATTAAGTAAAGATTTGGGCTGGCGCCATGGCTTACTAGGCTAATCCTCGGCCTGTGGCAACAGCACCCCGGATTCTAGTCCCGGTTGGGGCGCCGGATTCTGTCCTGGCTGCTCCTCTTCCAGTCCAGCTCTCTGCTGTGGCCCGGGAGTGCAGAGGAGAATGGCCCAGGTCCTTGGTCCCTGCACCCACATGGGAGACCAGGAGGAAGCACCTGGCTCCTGGCTTCGGATCAGCGCAGTGCGCCGGCTGCAACACGCCATCAGTAGTGGTCACTAGGGGCTGAACCAACGGAAGAAGGAAGACCTTTCTCTCTGTCTCTTTCTCACTGTCTAACTCTGCCTGTCCAAACAAAACAAAACAAAACAAAACAAAAAACAACAGTTTGCACCCACACAGAAACACAAAGTATAAAGCATTGTTTGAGTACTAGTTATAGCATTAATTCACATTGAACAACACATTAAGGACAGAGCTCCTACATGGGGAGTAAGTGCACAGTGACTCCTGTTGTTGACTTAAATTGACACTCTTGTTTATGACATCAGTAATCACCCTAGGCTCTTGTCATGAGATGCCAAGGCTGTGGAAACCTTATGAGTTCGCTACCTCCGTTCTTATTTAGACAAGGTCATAGTCAGAGTGGAAGTTCTCCCTTCAGAGAAAGGTACTTCCTTCTTTGATGGCCCGTTCTTTCCACTGAGATCTCACTCTCAGAGATCTTTCATTTAGGGTTTTTTTTTTTTTTTTCCAGAGTGTCTTGGCTTTCCATGCCTAAAATATTCTCATGGGCTCTTCAGCCAGATCTGAATGCCTTAAGGGCTGATTCTGAGGCCAGAGTGCTGTTTAGGACATCTGCCAGTCTATGAGTCTGCTGTCTCTCCCACATGTTGGATCCCATGTTGGATCATTCTCTCCTTTTTAATTCTTTCAGTTAGTATTAGCAGACACTAGTCTTGTTTATGTGATCCCTTTGACTCTTAGACCTATTATTATGATCAATTGAGAACTGAAACTGATCACTTTGACTAGTGAGATGGCATTGGTACATGCCACCTTGATGGGACTGAATTGGAATCCCCTGGCACATTTCTAACTCCACCATTTGGGGCAAGTCAGCTTGAGCATGTCCCAAATTGTACATCTCCTCCCTCTCTTATTCCCACTCTTACATTTAACAGAGATCACTTTTCAGATAAATTTCAACACCTAAGAATAATTGTGTGTTAATTACAGAGTTCAACCAATAGTATTAAGTAGAACAAAAACACTAAAAGGGATAAAGTATTAAGTTGTACATCAACAGTCAGGACAAGGGCTGATCAAGTCACTGTTTCTCATAGTGTTCATTTCACTTCAACAGGTTTCCTTTTTGTTGCTTGGTTAGTTGTCACGGATCAGGGAGAACATATGATATTTGTCCCTCTGGGACTGGCTTTTTCACTCGGCATGATGTTTTCCAGATTCCTCCATTTTGTTGCAAGTGACCGGATTTCATTGTTTTTGACTGCTGTATAGTATTCTATAGAGTACATGTCCCATAATTTCTTTATGCAGTCTACTATTGATAGGCATTTGGGTTGATTCCAGGTCTTAGCTATTGTGAATTGAGGTGCAATAAACATTAAGATGCAGACAGCTTTTTTGTTTGCCAATTTAATTTCCTTTGGGTAAATTCCAAAGGAATTTTCCAAGCTATACCCACAATTCTTTTTTGGACTTGCTCCTCTTTCTAGACAGAATTATGAAGAATTTGTGCATCTAAAGCTTCTGTGAAACATACCCTTAATCCTGGCCATATTGGGAGCAGACCAATGGGATGGGAAATTGTCTCTCCCCCTCTCTCTGTCACTCTTCCTTTAAAATAAATAAATATTTTAAAACACACACACACAGACACACATACACATGGCAGTGCTCTGCCATGCAGCATCTCCTTAAAATCATTTAGCCCAGCTCCTAAAGCTATATAGTGCAATCTTGTAAATTCTCTGTTTAAGGTCTTGTTAAGACCTGCCATGTTAATGTTTTTCCTTACTGCAGTGGGCCTAATAGACTTAGCTGTACCTAGTTAAGTATTTTCTTTACTTTTCTGGGGAAGAATTGATGCTATAAAGTTAAGGACTTATATCTTATATGATCTAAGAATTCTGTCTTGATATTTTGATTTGTTAAAAATATGATACAATTATGGCAAAGTGTTAAAGCCTAATAAAAACAAGGGGTAGGTAATAGCAATAAAAACGGTCAGTAAATAATGATTTCTATGGCCTATACACTGTTCCCAGAACTTTACATATTTTGGCCGGCGCTGCAGCTCACTAGGCTAATCCTCTGCCTTGCAGCACCAGCACACCAGGTTCTAGTCCCGGTTGGGGCGCCGGATTCTGTCCTGGTTGTCCCTCTTCCAGGCCAGCTCTCTGCTGTGGCCAGGGAGTGCAGTGGAGGATGGCCCAAGTGCTTGGGCCCTGCACCCCCATGGGAGACCAGGATAAGCACCTGGCTCCTGCCATTGGATCAGTGCGGTATGCCGGCCGTGGTGGTCATTGGAGGGTGAACCAATGGCAAAGGAAGACCTTTCTCTCTGTCTCTCTCTCTCTCTCTCACTGACCACTCTGCCTGGCAAAAAAAAAAAAAGAACTTTACATATTTTATTTGCAAAACTGTTAAATCTTTTCCCTTTGCTTTTCCCATAGTTAGAAACTTCACAATTTTTTTTTACAATTTTAAAAATTAAAAAAGAGGGAATATGTTAATATATTATCTCTAAATGTTGAAATTATGAATGTTTATTATATTTATTTGTAATTGTATGGCTAAAAGCTCTCACTAGAAATATGTTCTAAAAAATTAATTGTCCTGATCAATAGTAATTATTAATATTGTCAATATTAAATAATTGTAATAAATAATAAATATTAATAAATGAATAAATATTAATAATTATAATAATTCTTAATCTAAGACTTTAAAATACAATCAATGCATTAAAAGTGGTTGTTGATCTTCACACAAATATTTAAATATTGTTCCTCTTCTTACCAGCATTCCATTAAAATGTTCACTGTCATTTTGTAAAGAAACAGAACGGGAGGCAAGCATTTAGCACAGTGTTATGGCACTGCTTGGGAGGCCCATAGCCTATACCAGAGTTCCTGGTTAAGACTCTGCTTCTGATTCGGCTTCCTGCTAGTACAACCCTGGGAGGCAGCAGGTGACGGCTCAACTTCTTGAGCCACCCTTGTGGAATACCTGGGTTGAGTTCTCCTGGCTTCAGCCTCGCCCAGCCCTGGTTGTTGCCAGATTTTGGGCAGTGAACTCAAATGAGAGCTCTGCCATCCTGTGTGTGTGTGTGTGTGTGTGTGTGTGTGTGTTTGCTTTTCAAATAAAATGAAAATAAAGGAGCTGGGATTGAGGTGCAGTGGGTTAAGCTGCTGCTTGCAACACTGTTCTTCCGTAACAGCACTGGTTAGAGTCCTCACTGCTCTCCTTCCCATCCAGCTCCCTGCTAATGAACCTGAGAAAGCAGGTGGGTCCTTGGGTCCCCTGAATGCATGTGGGAGACTAAAATTAAGTTCCAGGCTCCTGGCTTCAGCTTGGCACAACATGAGCCTTTTTGGCCATTTGGGGCATGAACCAGCAGATGGAAGATCTTTCTCTCTGTTTCTCCCTTTCTTTCTCTAACTCCCTTTCAAATAAACAAAATAGATCTTTAACAAAATAAAATGAAAAAAATAAATATTCTAAAAAAGAATCAGACTGGTGGGGCTGGTGTTGTGGCTTAATGCATGTGATGCTAACATCCTATGTGGGCACTGATTCAATCTCTGGCTGCTCCACTTTTGATTCAGCTCCCTGCTAATGCACCTGGGAAAGCAGAAGATGTCTTAGGTCCCTGGAATCCTACACTCACATGGGGTGAAGCTACTGGCTCTTGGATTCCACCTTTCCCAGCCCCAGCCATTGTGGCCATCTGGGGAGTGAATCAGCGGATGAAGACTTCTCTATCTCTCTGGGTCACTTTCTGTAACTCTGCCATTCAAATAAATGAGATAAATCTGAGAGAGAGAGAGAGAGAGAGAGAGAGAGAGAGAGAGAGAGAGAGAGGATCAGATTGGTTATCCAAAGAAATTATGGAGTATAGTGCCCCCTCAGAAGAAACACAAGAAATTGCATCAAAGCTACACCAGCCCCTGCCCTGGGCCATCCAGGACTATTTAAGCATCTTCATTTCTATCT
Source organism: Sylvilagus floridanus (assembly GCA_949820135.1). Lineage (NCBI taxonomy): Eukaryota > Metazoa > Chordata > Mammalia > Lagomorpha > Leporidae > Sylvilagus > Sylvilagus floridanus. The sequence continues at coordinate 47,592,031 of OX463239.1, read as the reverse complement.
TCCTCTTGTCCAGTTAACCTCCAGGTATAAATGGAAGTAGAGAAGGGCCTAAACTTCCCATGCCATTGAGAAAAGGATGGATCTGAAGAGAGCAGAAACCACTACGATCACGCTGGGTGGGCTGTGGGAAAGAAAGGAATGCATCAGAGTGGACCTTCCTTTGAACAGAACTTTCTGTGGCCTTTCCATCTGGAATGGCTTCACCAATCTCAGGCTCAGATCTCAACTGTGTTTATTATGAGATGGAAGCGGCCAACATCAAATCGTTCGTAAACTTCAGATGAGTTATAACTCAACAACCAGGTCTCTGAGTAGAGCGTGAAGCACCTCAGAGCAATTGTTTGCATTGGCTTTGGAGCTAGCTTGGATCCACTAAAGGAGGATCCTCCAACTGGACTGTTGTTACACAAAATTGACCAGTTGTTTGATGGAGTGGCTGAACTAAGCCTTCTGTTTTGATATCATTTAAATAGATCTCAACCCACTTCCCAGCTCTGTACCATCCCTCCTGGAAGAACTTGGCTAAGAGACCAAACATACACACTAAGCTAAGGGTATGGATGCAACGCTTAAAAACTTAAAGCAATACCATGATCCTAAATGAGTAAGGATCTTTCTCTCTCTCTCTCTCTCTCTCTCTCTCTCTCTCTCTCTCTCTCTTTTCATTTGAGAAGCAGAGAGAGACACACAGAGAGCTCCCATCTGCTGGCTTACTCCCCAAGTGTTTGTAACTGACAAGGCTGAATCAGATCAGATAGTAACCAGGAACTCAATCCAGGACTCGCACATGGGTGACACGGATCCAGCTACTTAGAGCCTCCTGCCTCCTAGGGTCTGTATTGGCAGGAAAGCTGTAGCCAGGAACTCCAATATGGGATGCAGGTGTCCTAACTATTATCTTAACTGCTAGGCCAAACACCCACCTCAAGGATTTTCTTTTAAAAAATGAAAATTAAAAGTAGGTGTTTGACAAGGGGTTGGAAGTTCATATTTGCAAAGGCAATATCAGGTTTAATTAAACATAAGTCTGAATTATTTAATAGTAATGAAAATAAAAATGCTAGTAGAAATAAAAGAGAGCATTTATTCAACAGTGCTGTGCCCTATATTCTTCCAAACATTTTACAAACACAAACTCATCCTTAAAATAACAATTCTGTGAAGTAGGTAATCACTGCTGTCGTTTCATAGCTGAAGATACTGAATAGTTTAGAGAAATTAAGTAGCTTTCCCAGCATCACAGTTTCCGTAGGGGAGCTTCTTTGAGTCTGTAGTTCAACGCTCATCTTCACAGGAGGGGACTGGCGGTCCTAGCAGGTGGCATGGCTAACATGAGGTAGCCCACCTCGTACCAGGGGAATCATATCTTTCTTTCTGTTTAGTGAGAGACAGTTATATAGATAGGCTTCCAAGCCACTGAAGTCCACACTGGGTTCATACCTTTGCCTCCCAGTGAGATAATTTAGGACCAGAGAAGCCAAATAACTTGCTCATGGTCAGGCTTTCAGAAATAGCAGGGCTGAGCTGTAAGAGCTCAAGTCTCGAGATTCCTAACCTGACTGTCTTGACTATGAATTTGACTTTCTCCACGCATTTTTTCCCTCTGAATGATTTTAATTCGTTTTATTTTCCATATTTTAAAATTTCCAGTAGAAATAGGTTCATCTTCTCATTCAGCCTCTAGAATGAGTTCTTTTTGGACAAATTTCCATTCCAATTCAATTTCATTGATTATTTTACCATGAGAAATTCACTAAAAGAAACCTCAACTTTAATGCGGGTTGGCGATTTCTAATCCGTTTGCGGGCTTTCTTGCTTTCCTGTGTGGCTCTTCAAAACATTCATCAGTTGCCTTTCCACAATTCATGGCATGAATGGCATACAGAGCCCTGTGATGCAAATCCTTTGACCTTTCCTCTGGGTGTGTGAGAACATATGCACTGACTCCTTTTAGTCCTTCTTTCTTACAGAACAGAACTTGGCTTGAAAAGGTAGCTGGAACAAGTGCGGTGGTTGTTTTTTTAATTCAGGAATTTATACGGTCCTAATTAATATTAAACAGCAGGAAATAGATACCAGAACTACTTAAAACTCTCTCCATCTTATCCCCTCTCCTCTACAATTTATTCTAAAATTGCCACAGAAAAGAGCTAACTTTTCTGCAATCAATATTTGGGCATGTAGTGGTCATGTCTTATCCAAATTGTGTATTTGGGAACACTGACCAACCAAACTAGACAGGAAATTAAACAGCGAGGATGTTTGATAAGGAGAATGGGCTTACTCAAGGCCAATCAAATATCAAAAGAATCTACCCTTGCATTGCTTCAATTACACAGAAGCTGGGGAATTGTGTATAAGGTGGTCATACAAGTATCTCATATTCAAAATATTCAAAATATTTTGAATCTTCTGGAAAATTCAAATCCAAATCTCCTGTACTGTTTCCAATAGTGTCTATATCATTCTACATTCCCATCAACAGTGTGCCTGGTTTCTAATTACTCCATATCTTCACCAGCACTTGTGTAATTTTCTTTGATAATCTCATTTGACAGTGTGAACTGGTATCTCACTGTGATTTTGCTTTGCATTTCCTGGATGACTCGACAATGAGCATATTGTTATATGTATTTGTCAGCTGTCCTTACTTCTTCCTCAGAGAAATGCCTGCCCTAGTCCTTAGCCCTTTTTATACTCAGGTTGTTGTTGTTATTATTACTATTATTATTATTGCTGTTATTATTACTGAGTTGAAGGAGTTGCTTATGTTTTTGGAGATGAACTCTTTAATAGATACATGATTTACAAATATTTTATCCCTTTCTTTAGTTTTTTTTCACTCTGTTGATGATTTCCTTGCCTTTGCAGAAGTTTTTATTTTGTAGTATCACTTGGTTATTTTGATTTTGCTCCCTGTGTTTTTGCTGTTGTATCCAGGAAGTCATTGACAAGACCAATGATATGAAAATGTTCCCATTCTTTCTTCTCTGTAGTTTACAATTTAAGGTCTTACATTTAAGTCCTGAGTTCATTTTAAGTTGATTTAAAAAAAAAATATTTATTTATGTATCTGAAAGGCAGAGATACAGAGAGAGAAGGAAAGAGAGAGACAGAAGCTCTTTTATCCTCTAGTTCACTCTCCAAATGGCTGCAGTGGCTGGGGCTGGGCCAGGCCAAAGCAGGAGCCGAGAGCTTCCTCCAGGTTTCCCATGTGGGTGCAGGGGCCCAAGCACTGGGGCCATCCTCTGCTGCCTTCCCAGGAGCACCAGCAGCAGGAGCAGGATCAGAAGTGGAGCAGCTGGGCCTTGAACTGGCACCCAAAAGGGATGCAGGTGCTGCAGGCAGAGGTTTAACCTTCTATGCTACAGCACTGGCCCCATGTTGATTTGTATGTAGGGTGTAAGTTAGGGTATAGTTTCATGTTTTTTACGTATCAGTGTCATGTTTCACCAACATGATTTATTGAAGAGGCTATTCTTTTCCCATTGTGCATTTTTGTTGTTGTTGTTATTGCTTTATTTTTTACTGACTCATTTTTAATTGTAAACATTAGGATGTATGTAAGTATAAATGTATCAATAATACATGGGGTAATTAGGGGCTGACGTTTTTATGTAGCAGGTTCAGCAGCCTCCTGCAATGCTGGCATCCCATACTGGCACCAGTTTGAGTCCTAGCTGCTCCACTTCTGATCCAGCTCCCTGCTATAGGTCCAAGAAACCAGTGGAAGATGGTCCAAGTGCTTGGGCCCCTGCTACCCAGATAGGAGACCTAGAAGAAGCTCCTGGCTTCAGCCTGGTCCAGCCTGTCATTGCAGCCATCTTGGGAGTGAACCAGTAGATGGGAGATTCTCTCCCTCCCTCCTTCCATCTCTGTAACTCTTACTCTCAAATCAATCAATCATTTTTAATTGGGGTGATTAGCATTTCCATTTTAGTATTTATCATTTCACCATGTTGAAGACCTCTGAATGCCTTTCTGCTACTTCTATATAAAATACATAATATTTTGTTGTAAACTATAGTCACCCTACTGTGCTGTAGAATATTAGCACTTCTGCCTGTTATTTAACTGTATTTTGCTACCAGTTATCTGACCTCCTTTTATCTCTCATCCCCACCTGTCCTAACCTCTAGTGTTTGCTATTCTAATCTGTATGATTTCTGTGAGATTCTTTTCTAGCTCCCACATATGGATGAGAACATGTGATATTTTTTCTTCCCATGCCTAGTTTTTTGATTTTGCATAATGCCCTACAGGTCCATCCTTGTTGCTGCAAATGACAGGACTTCATTATTTCTTGTGACTGTGCATATGTAAGCATAACACATTTTCTTTTTCCATCCCTTCATTGACAATCGTAGTTGCTGGGGTATTTTGGCTATTGTGAATAGTGTTATAATGAACATGAGAGTATGGGCATCTCTTTTTAAAAATATTAATGTATTCATTTGAAAGGCAAAGTGAAAGAGAGAGAGAGAGAGAGAGAGAAGGTGAGAGAAGAGCGAGATGGAGAGTTTTCTTCCATCTACTGGTTCATTCCCCAAATGGCTGCAACATCCAGGGTTGGGCCAGGCTAACTAGGATCCAAGAACCCCATCCTCATCTCCAACAGGGGTGATGGGGTCAAATACTTGGGCCATCTTTTGCTGTTTTCCCAGGTGCATTAGCAGGGAGCTAGATTGGGAGTGGAGCAGCCAGGTCTCAAGCCAGCGCCCATATGGGGTGCCAGCTTCCCTCTCTCCCTCTCTCCCTCTCTCCCTCTCCCTCTCCCTCTCCCTCTCCCTCTCCCTCTCCCTCTCTGCCTGTCCCATGACTGTGTTTTGGAAGCACATAACTTGTTTTGTTTTCACAGGCTCAAAGCTGGAGGGAAATTTGCCTCAGGATAGATTATATCTTGATTCTCACTCATTTGCTATTTAGATAAGATTTTGGGCTTAGACTCTAAAGTTAGTGCTGGAATGAGTTGAGACTTTTGGGGTTACTGGGATAGAATGATAGAATGAATAGTTTTGGCTGAAAGAAGGATATGCATTCTGGGGGCCACACAGCAGAAGGCTGTGGTTTCAATGTGTCACCCAGAATTCATATCTTGGGAACTTAGTCCCAGTTGGACAGTGTTGGGAAGTGGGGCCTAATGGAAGGAGGTTAGACTCTGCCTCCATGAGTGGATTAATGCCGTGATAACAGGGACTTAAGGGAATGGTTCTGTCCCTTGCCTTCATGCCCTTCGGCCATGTGATAACTCAGAGAGGAAAGCCCTTGGAAGGTGCTGGCAAAGAAGGTCTTGGACTTCCTTGCCACCAGAACTGTAAGAAAACAATCTGTCTGCACCTCACTGTTGCAGCTCAATTCACAATAGCTAAGACCTGGAATCAACCCAAATGCCCATCAATAGTAGACTGCATAAAGAAATTATGGGACATGTACTCTATAGAATACTATACAGCAGTAAAAATCAACGAAATCCAGTAATTTGCAACAAAACGGAGGAATCTGGAAAACATCATGCCGAGTGAAAAAGCCAGTCCCAGAGGGACAAATATCATATGTTCTCCCTGATCCGTGACAACTAACCAAGCAACAAAAAGGAAACCTGTTGAAGTGAAATGAACACTATGAGAAACAGTGACTTGATCAGCCCTTGTCCTGACTGTTGATGTACAACTTAATACTTTATCCCTTTTAGTGTTTTTTGTTGTTGTTGTTGTTCTACTTAATACTATTGGTTGAACTCTGTAATTAACACACAATTATTCTTAGGTGTTGAAATTTATCTGAAAAGTTATCTCAGTTAAATATAAGAGTAGGAATAAGAGAGGGAGGAGATGTACAATTTGGGACATGCTCAAGCTGACTTGCCCCAAATGGTGGAGTTAGAAATGTGCCAGGGGATTCCAATTCAGTCCCATCAAGGTGGCATGTACCAATGCCATCTCACTAGTCAAAGTGATCAGTTTCAGTTCTCAATTGATCATAATGATAGGTCTAAAAGTCAAAGGGATCACATAAACAAGACTAGTGTCTGCTAATACTAACTGAAAGAATTAAAAAGGAGAGAATGATCCAACATGGGATGTGGGAGAGACAGCAGACTCATAGATTGGCAGATGTCCTAAACAGCACTCTGGCCTCAGAATCAGCCCTTAAGGCATTCAGATCTGGCTGAAGAGCCCATGAGAATATTTTAGGCATGGAAAGCCAAGACACTCTGGAAAAAAAAAAAAAAAAACCCTAAATGAAAGATCTCTGAGAGTGAGATCTCAGTGGAAAGAACGGGCCATCAAAGAAGGAAGTACCTTTCTCTGAAGGAAGGAGAGAACTTCCACTTTGACTATGACCTTCTGTAAATAAGATCGATGTCCACAAACTCAAAATGTTTCCATAGCCATGGCAAATTATGACAAGACTTAGGGGGATTACTGATGTCATAAACAAGAGTGTCAAATTGTTAAGTCAACAATAGGAGTCACTGTGCACTTACTCCTCATGTAGGATCTCTGTCCTTAATGTGTTGTTCAATGTGAATTAATGCTATAACTAGTACTCAAACAGTATTTTACACTTTATGTTCTGTGTGGGTACAAACTGTTGAAATCTTTACTTAATATATACTAAATTGATCTTCTGTATATAAGAATAATTGAAAATGAATCTTGATGATTGAAAATGAATCTGGAATGGGAGAAGGAGTGGGATTTGGGAGGTTTGTGGGTGGGAGGTAAGTTATGGGGGGGGGGGAAGCCATTGTAATCCATAAGCTGTACTTTGGAAATTTATATTTACTAAATAAAAGTTAAAAAAAGAAAAGAAAATATATTTCTCTTCTTTACAAATTACCCAGGCTGTAGCAGTCTGTTACAGTAGCATAAACAGACCAAGCCAATAAGGGTTAGAGTTTCTTTTTTTAAAAATTATTTAATAAATATAAATTTCGAAAGTACAACTTTTGTATTATTGCAGCTTTTCCCCCCATAGCTTCCCTCCCACCCACAACCATCCTGTCTCCCTCTCCCTTTCCCATCTCATTCTTCATTAAGGTTCATTTTTAATTATCTTTATATACAGAAGATCAACTCTATACTAAGTAAAGATTTCAGCAGTTTGTATCCACACAGACAGAAACACAAAGTATAAAGTACTGTTTGAGTAGTAGTTTTACCATTAATTCTCATAGTACAACACATTGAGGACAGAGATCATACCTGGGGAGCAAGTGCACAGTGACTCCCGTTGTTGATTTAAAAATTGACACTCTTATTTATGATGTTAGTAATCATCTGAGGTTCTTGTCATGATTTGCCAAGGCTATGGAAGCCTCTGGAGTTCACAAACTCCAACCTTATTTAGACAAGGCTGTAATTAAAGTGGAAGTTTTCTCCTCCCTTCAGAGAAAGTTACCTCCTTTTTTGATGGCCCATTGTTTCTGCTGGGATCTCACAGAGATCTTTCATTTAGGTCAAAGGGATCACATAAACAAGACTAGTCTCTGCTAACACTAACTGATAAAATTAAAAAGAATGATCCATTATGGGAAGCAGGATACACAGCCGACCCATAGAATGGCAGATGTCCTGAACAGACCTAAGGGCCTCAGAATAAACCCTTAAGGCATTCGGATCCAGCTAAAAAGCCCATGAGAGTTTCTCAGGCATGGAGTTTCCTTTTTAAATCCTCACTTAGTTCACACTTCTTGGGTGGCTACCATGAAGAGCATGAGTTATATATGATTAGATTGGCTTAGTCAGTTCATAAGACCAGAGCTATTTCAGACCCACTGAGGTACATTTTGAAAATGTTTGTGGAGCTATGTTGGATTTCTCTCAAGACTGGTTTACCTTTAAAGCATAAGAATCAATTTTACCTACATGTGGAATAGGAAACATTTTTCCTTGTCATATTTTTTTATGAGAAGACATTACTGAAAAAGCTAAAGGGCACTTGCCTCTCTAGTCTTTTCTCTCTGGCATGTTCATTTGCTGCCTCAAAGAACTCTTGTAAATAGACAATTGAGATAGACAATTGGGATAGGATGTCTATCTTAGGGAATCTATGACTCATAATTAATTTCCAAATCCTGCTAACTCAGCCCTGTATTCTATCAAAGCTGCTCCTGTTCTCTTTGTTGGTTCATTGTCACACCCTACCTCAAGTCCAAATGTTTTGATTATTCATAAGAATCAAAGCATAAAAATCTATCTTTAGTGGTGGCCTTTGCTTCCCTCTCCCAGTTGTTTACCTGACAGAGCATCAGCCCCCTCTTCGTGTTAGTGATGCATTAATCCTATTCTAGGCTAATTTGAGAAAACCAAGCATAATATATCTGGATCTCTATCATCCAGGAAGTGCCCCAGACTTCAACCTGAAACTTCTAAAAGCGTGTTAACACAGTAGTCATTGCAATGGAACAGAATGGAAAGGAGTACAGCTTCCTCTTTCCTCCTAGTTCATAAAAATCAAAAGCAGAACAAATTAAACATGCCCTGTGACTCACCGTGAGTGCTGCTTGCCTGCTTCTGTTTCTGCTCATGGACTTTGCCTGGGAGGAGGTGGCCTCCACATTTTTATTGTGGTCTTTTCAGCTGCAAGCATACAGGGCAAGATATCTGAATATGAGCTTCCCTAGGTCGTATGGGGCACTGGAATCCTTCTGTCACTGTGGGTTCTGAGGAGAGAGTTTGGCCTGGCTCTCTGTCTTCTCTCCACCACAGTCTTAGGTGGGTGTAAGACAACTTACCAATGCTGATTATGGCACAAGCTGCCTGGTTCAGCACTAAGAGTCCCGTCCTGACTATGAATGAATGAATGAAGTCATAAATGCCTGTGGAGTATTGAGGTCCCCATTTAAGTGACTCTTTTTAAGTGACTATTAAAACCAGGCATCAGACCCTACTTTGGCTGCTACTGTTGTGATTATCATGAAAATAGCTCTATTACAGGAAGAAAAAGGAAGCAGCGGTGGTGGTAGGATGAAAACTAACATGTGATTGCCTACTTTGTGCCAGAGCCTATTCTAAGACTCCTAGAATTTATATTTGCTCCTTATTTAATTCTTACCACCCTGTTCAGGATGCCCTATCCCACCTCCAGAATGCAAGTAATTGAGCCTTGTGGACATTCAATAAGTGGTAGTTCAAAGATTTTGGACCCAAACATCTCTAACTCTGGAGTTACACTGATTGTTACAAGAAATACTGATGAGACTGATTAGCAGTCATGCATATAGTTTTAGATTTATTTGAGAGTATTAGCAGCTTTTGTGACATGAGCAGTATGAGAATTAGGTTGATAGTTGATACCAGAAATATCTAGAACAGCTAAAAGATATACTCATCTCCCTTACAGTGTGGCTGCACAGCCCAGGTAGGGCCTTCTACCCTCCAGGCTTTGCACATCCTTAATCCCTCATGCCTGATCAAAATAACGACATCTGAGGGGAAAAACTCATAAGGTAAAATAAAGGTGAAAACATTTTTCATGATGTGGAAATAGCAACATCACTACCCCAAAACCGCTCTTTTCTACTATCCCCCCCAAGTAACCTCAGAGACATAGGACTTTAGTAAATGAGGCACAAATCTGTGATAGAATAAGCAGCTTGTAGCCTGCTACCATACCTGAGATTCGGCAGCTCAACCAACTAAACACTTCTAGATTAGGAGACCAGAAGAATGTCAGGAGAGACTCTGAAAGTGCCTCCAAATTTACATGTGTGTCACTCTTTAGTTATGTGTTGAAGTTTGAAATAACAGGTGTGACCTCCTTTGTGGAGATAACCCTGGACTTGGGAAGGGGAAGACCAGTGTGGAAGTCACAGCCCCGTAGCCTGTTAGCAATGCTACTTTCAAGGAATGGCTGGAACAGACAGCAGATTGAAATCTGAGCACCATCAGCTTCAGACGTGTCATCTCTGGGAAGTCTCGCCTATTCTCTTAGTCCCCCGTCTTTGATGATAGTTAACTAGCCTGTAAGGAGAGAATGAATGCCAATGTGTGTCTGTAGTTCCTGGACCCCAGTCTGAGCTTTAATTTCATTCCTGTGTGGTGTTAGTTACAACAATTGAAATATGCAGTCAAAAAATGCCACTCTGTGCTAATATTTTTTTCCATTCTGATATCCTATATCTACAATGCTTAAGATCTCAACAGTGCTCTTGAGAGATGCTTAAAGTCATCTAGAAGAGCCTCCGACAAAGGCCTGAGTGATTCCAGACTAGCATGGGGTGTCTGTTTTCTATGGATAAAAATAACATTCTGTGATTTTTCCCTAACCCCCTATCAAATAGTCAGGACTTGGAATTCATCATGAACCACAGAAGGCAGAAACTCAACATAATGAGCGAGTTTACAGTTATCTTTTCTTCTCATTTAGCCTCTGTATGCACTTTGCAATTTAAGAAGAAGAATGGCTCCTGGCAGCATATTCAAAGTCAGCTTAAGGAGAGCTGTGCGAGGCCATACTGAGCAGCCCAGCTGTAAGATGGGGCTAGTTCTGCACCTCTGAGCCTGACAGCTAAGCACACAGAAGCAGCAAATGCAAACAGCCTATGGTTGGAAGCATATCCTATAGCCACTGGGGCTGCATCAAAAGGTCATGCAAACCATTTAAAAGCATATGTGCTAAGGAGAGCTTTAAATTTCTGAATAAAAGTTGCCAAATTTTTTCGCTAGTGGGAGAAACTCGAATCTGAAGGAACCGATTGCTTCATTATTCACAATGGGTGCAGCTCAAAGAACTTGATGCTATGCAGGGATGCGGAACATCCAGTTTACAGGCTGGATATGCCTCCGAAGTCATTTGATCCAGCCCTGCCAAGGCAATCACAGGCAGGATCCAAAATTGGAGAAATCTGTAGCAGGCTAATATTTAAGTTGATAATTTTGTATGGCCCACGAATGATGTTACAAATATTCAAATGGCACTTGGCAGAAAAAGGGTTCCCCACCCTTGCAAGATCATCTAAGGAGGGCCTATGAACAGAATAGCTAGAATGGGAAACAGGAAGCAGAGAGAAGTTTAATTAGCTCACATGTCTCCCCAGAGCAGAGGTGGGGAGACCCTCCCTTGCCCCTAGCCATGGTCCTGTGAGGAAAATGGCAATCTGAAAGGCTCGTTGGCTAATCCAGTCGAGTCGGGTCATAGCCGCAGGGAGGCCTACAAGGAAGTAAAAGACCCCTGGCTACCAGTCTCTCCCCTTCCTTATAGGGGAAGAGAAAAAAATTCTCAGTGTAGAAATCCCCCTCCTCCCATTATTTAAGCTTTCGCCAGTGCCCCAAAGCTGTGAAGCCCCTTCTCCTGGCTCTCGGCAGAGCAGGGCCAGAGGGCCGGGGCGGGGAGAGCCTGCGGTTTTTCCTTCCGCCCAGGGTACCTGTGGAGGTGTTGGTGGTCTCTTCAGCCCCAGCCTCGTGTGTGGTTTTTTTTAAAGAATCCTTTGGTTAACTGGGACCTTGATTTTCAGGCGGTTTGGTTTGGGGGTATCTTTGTTCTGGGTTGGTTTTGTGTTTTCACCGTTGTGGTTCTGGAAGCTTCTAGCGTGTGGCATCTGACCAGTTTTCAATCGGTCCTTTCTATAAAATCAATATTTATATTGATTTGCTTTGTTCCATGCATGGAGTGTATTACGAGTGGGTTAGACGGTTTTCCACACACTCTTTGAATCTCACTAGCATTTGAAGTAAGCACTAGGAGAGGCTGGAAGAACATTAGTTAGCTGGGAGCAATAAGTTCACCACCATGGCTGAAATGAAGATGGGAGGATAACTGATTCAAAACATAAATGGAGTGGTTTGGAGAAGGCTGGAAATGATGTCAGATTAAGAATTTGTACTTTCTCTTAGTGGGGAGCCATGGAAAATTTGGGAAATGTGGAGTGTAATGAAGAAAGGAGATTCATCTGACTCAGGTATATGGAATGATTTCAAAAGGAAAGAGCGATGATGTTAGGGAATAGTTTTGATAATCTAGAAAAGGGGACTGAGGGTGGCTCCTTGGGTGGGAAGGAAATAGAGAGACATGGTGTCCTGGATGAGCAGTGGAGGGATGTTCCTGGGTTCTTGTGTTTGGTGAGCTGGACGGGAAGAGAAGGAGCCGGGACTAGAACCAGCGCCCATATGGGATGCCGGTGCTGCAGGCAGGGGATTAACGTAGTGTGCCATGGAGCTGGCCCCCTACAATGTGATATTTCAATTCATGTATCCTGTGTGTACTGATGGAAACAGAGTCATCAAGATTTCCCTTTCTTTGACATTAGTTTCTGATTGGAGGCTTAGAGCTTCTTGCTTCTGTTTGTTCACACTAAATTATACTAGGGTATTAAGACCTATAGGCTCCCTGTTATGCTAACACTAGGAACTTACTCCTCCAATGTGTGCTAAACTCTGATTTGGTACACATTGTTCAAACTCCCTCTATGCCATTCACATGTTCAAGTTTCTAACAATTACCATTCTGTGGTCAGATTGAGCTTTTGTTTTTAGCTTCCACATTTGAGTAAAAATAAGTGGTATTTGTCTTTCTCTGTGTGGCTTACTTTAGTTATCGTGATGTTCTTAAGATTTATTTATTTTTTGACAGGCAGAGCAAGGGCAGGGTGGGGGAGGAAAGTATGGAGACAGAGAGAGAGAGAGAATTTACCATATGCTGGTTCACTCCTCAAGGGGCCACAACAATCACATCTGAGCCAGGCTGAAGCTGGGAGCCAGGAACTCCATCCTGGTGCACCACATGGAAGGCAGGGGCCCAGGTACTTGGGCCATCTGCTGCTGCCTTCCCAGGCTCATTAGGAGGAAGCTGGATTGGAAGCAGAATAGCTAGGACTTGAACTGGTATTCTGACATGGGATGCTAGCATCACAAGTGGTAGCTTAACCACCAGCCCCTCCATTTCTGTTTTTTTTTTTTTTTTTAAGCAATCTCCATACTGTTTTCCACAGTGGCTACACTAATTTACATTCCCACCAGCAGTAAATAAGGGATCCTTTTTCTTCACAGCTTCAGCCGTTTTGGTTACTTTCTGTCTTTTTGTTAATAGCCATTCTAACAGGGTGACGTCTTATTTTGGTTTTGGTTTGCATTTCACTGATGGCTAATTGATACTAAGCATTTCTGACCTGGAACAGAAGGCAGACACAGCCCTCCTGCAGGTCCCATGGGGGAGTGTAGGTGTCCCTAGGACCTACAGAACCAAAGGTAAGTCCCAGAGCTGCAGAATGCACTGGGATGCTGACACAGATCTCCAGGGTGGTAGATTACTGGTTATTCTGGAGAATGAAGGGTGGCCAACTTGAAGCAGAGGAATGCAGATACGGCCCTCTAGGTCCCACAGAATGAATTTAGTGACTCTGTGGAGTAGATATGGTTCCAAAAGTCCCAGGCCCAGAGCTGAAGGACTCAAAAGCTCTCTACCCATGTCCCACGGGCTCACCACAGGTTAGTCTGAGGACTGTGCACTAGTAGGCGCAATCCTGACCAGTGGGATGCAGCTATAACTTTACCCAGATGACAGAAATGAGAAGGGGGGTTCCTGGGGCTTATAGAACACGCAGTCACAGACCCATAGTGCAGGATGCCATGTGGTCCTTGTGTAGGTCCCAAGAGTGAAGTCAGGTGACTGGAAAACTGCAGCAGTCACAGTCCCAAAGCTGCAGAACCCCGACGGTATCTTACCTCAGGCCTCCCACGTGATTACAGATTGCACTGGGGGTTGATCATTGCCAAGTGCAGCCTAGAGCAGGGGAATGTCGTTAAGGCTTTATTTAGGTCCCATCGAGGAGTACAGGTGTCCTTGGGACTTACAGAACCAACAGTCCCAGTCCTAGACTTAAGGATTCGATGGTGCTTTTTTCTCAGGTCTCACAGGGTGGGTGCAGGTTATACTGGGGGTTGTGGACTGGCATCCACCAGCCTGAAGCAGAGGAATGCAGTTCCCAAGAGTGAATGCAAACTTCTCTAGGGATTATAGAACCAGCAGCCACATAACTTCAGGACACAGAAGAGGTTGCCCCTGGTTCCCACAGGGCATGCAAGCAGGATGCTTGGGTTCGTGCTGCAACCATGCAGCATCTGGTCCTAAGAGATGCAGAAAGGGAGTTTGCTCAGCTCCAGGCCTCGGGGCTTGTCTATGGGCTGCTGCTGGCCCTGAGTGTCTAGAAGCAGAGGGGAACTGCTCTGGATGACATGGAAACAGAGAGCAAGCGTGGCTCTGTGGCTTGTACCCAGCAATCCTGCAGCTGATAGATGCAGAGGGGTCTGCTCTCTGCCCTGTGAAGTGCCCTGGCTGTGACTCTGGGGACTTCCGGTAGCAATGGGTCACCTTGCCAGCTCCTAAGGCAGAATGGGGTTTAGCAGGTGCTGTAGCACAGCAGCTCAGGACTGGGGTTTTGAGAGTGAAGGGAGGGAGTGAGGGTACGTTTCCAGGAGCACATCTGTCCACACTGGATTGAAATCTGATGGGAAGAGTGCAGTTCTCCCATAGTTGGGCCCTGGTGTGCAGCAGTGCTGGGGTTGCAGAGTGTTCTGCTTGACTTTCCCTGGCAGGATGGATTCCCGCAGCCAGGGAGCCAGGCGGGAGCTGCAGCGTGACTCGGTGCTCGCTCTCTCTCTCTCTCTCTCCCTCCCTCTCTCTCTCTCTGCTGACTTTCTGAGTTGCTGGGCTGTGTGGGGTTCCTGTCATTTCTTACTGAAGTTTTCCCTCAATCAGTCTCCTGGAAACACAGCTCTTCCTTTGTCATTTTGTTTCTTCTCTGTGGCCAAGGCCTCTTCATCCAGATGTCTTGGATCCTTCTTGATCCTGCATTCTCTTGGGCACTTCTATTAACAGCGGGCATGGCAAGCTATGGCCTGGCGTGCCCTGAGCTAGAGCGTCCAGAGCTCTCAGCCCACAAGACTTCTGCTCTCCCTTAATCTTATGTTTCCTGGGCCCTAGGTCTGAAACCACAAGCTGTGCAGTATTTATTTAGCATTAGGCCAGGTTCTGAGGATGCTTTTTCTGGAGCTGTTTTGCAACCACAGCACTGAAAAAGGTTTTGAGATGAAATGTTAGCTCTGCACCCAGGTTGGCCTGTCATTCTCTCCATTAGAAGCCACTGGCAACATGGCTTCAAGATGCATCTTGCCCCCTCTTTAAAAAAGAGCTTTTTTTCTACTTCCTACTTTCCAACCACCAAAATATGTTGGGAACGTCATGATTGTTTTTCTCTTTGGGACTTTACAAAACATTGTTTTCATGACCGAAATAGCCTTTCTTTAATTTTTTTTTTCCTTTTTTTTTTTTCTTAATCACATTTGACTGCCATACCAAACCATGGACTTGGCTCATTGCAGTTCCAATCCTAGCATTCACTGTCTGGCAAATGGGTTTTGTTGGACTGCCCAAAATACTTCTGAAGAGGTCTATCTCAGAGACTAGTCAAATGGAAGACTTACAAAAAGGACTAAAATGCTTTTATTCAGATAGAGCATTTGCAGTAGAATCTAGTACATGGTAAGCATCCATAGCACTTTTAGGATTACATAGCATCAGAGGCTGAGATGGACTGAGACAGGCCATTTGTTCTTATGATAGGATGATTTTTCCCAAAGGATCCAAAACAAAGGATTATCAGAGTTGAAAAGACTTCCAAGAAGCTGTTAAAAAGATGACTGACCATGGGTGGTATGGTAAATGTGTAAAGAGATTGACTGGTTGGCAGTTGAGTAAGTATTCCTACACAGATATCGTGGAATGAGAGGTGGAGGAGTTTAGGGTTATTAAAACCTGGCTGGAGAATTCACATACTTTCAAATTGGTCCAAGTGCAATTGAAATTTAAAGGCTCTTGGAATTAGCACAGAAAGAAAATATTAACAACCAAAGAGAAAATGATGTTCAGGCATTTGGAAGTTGTCAAAAATGTGGAAAAGGGGAAAATGTGGAAAGAGATCAATAAGTGAGTTTCTAAACAGAGTTCTATCGTTTCCCCGTACTTAACTGGTTTTAGGCTCACTGAATGCGCTTGTATTAGGGCCATATGGTTAGAACATTTATTAATAAATGATGTGGTCTCCATAGATCAGTCAGTGAATACATGAATACTTATTTCTTCATGTAGTTTCTTTGAGACATAGGAAAATCACCACGAGAGAAGATTCTTGGTGCCAATCATAAACTTTCTATCTCATTCAAATTATTGCCAAAGATAAAAAGATTATATTACAGAATATCAGATAAATAACAAAAAGGGGGTACTGTGCCCAAATTTACATGCTAACAATGTCCAGCCTAAACAATGGCAGACTATGTCAAAGAGCCTTGGAAGAGAGTTGGGAGAATTAGCCAAATGTTAGTAAAGATTGAGAAATATATAGGATGAAAGGAATAAAGTATAGTATGTTTAAGAGTTAGTAAAACTTGCCTTCAGATTCACTTTCTGACAGATTCACTTAGATCCTTAAAAAAAAAAATTGATGGTGAG
Organism: Sylvilagus floridanus; assembly: GCA_949820135.1. Classification (NCBI taxonomy): domain Eukaryota; kingdom Metazoa; phylum Chordata; class Mammalia; order Lagomorpha; family Leporidae; genus Sylvilagus; species Sylvilagus floridanus. Next base: position 47,575,579 of record OX463239.1, on the reverse strand, counting down.
CAAATAATTACAGCCTTAACCTAATCTAACCCATTCTCTACCTGAACTCTGGCAGCTGCAAAGCTCCAGGCTACAATTCCATAAAAGAAACAGCCAGTTCAGATGAGGAATGAGTCTAGCTCAAACCTTTGAAAGAGCTCTTCACTCCACTATCCCTATGCATCTTAAGATAGGCTAAGCAGGGCTTTGTATTTAAACAGAGGGGTATGGGCAAACTTTCAGACCTGGCAAATATAGAGGTGGGAATACACAAAAGAGCCTTTGGCACAGGACAAGGAAAGCAACATTTAATAAAGAAGGATATGTGTGTATGCATGTCAGGATTTTGGAAGATGAAGTTGCAAAAGTAGGTCAGAATCTAATTATGGAGAACCTTGAAAGCTTAGATGTGAAAGTTCAAAGTCTCTCCCTTGGCATGGGAAGCCAGTGAAAGATCTGGAGCTCCAGGGGGAGTGGACTATGAAGAGCTCTTTGTCATAAAGACAACTCTTTTGGTTGGTAGTGATTGGGTGGGCGGCTGTGGATCAGAAAACTCAAAACCGCAGTCTCCTCTCTCTTTTCAGAAAGCAGGTTGATGTGATTCATGTGGCTCTTGCACAAAGATCTATACTTGATATCGCTAACAGTACCATGAGGCGGGAGACAGGAGGCCTCCGGGGCCATCTCAGCTTACCTGGTGTGCGGGAAAGTTGCTAGCTAGTGGAAATGGAAATTTCCCAGCTCCACCCAGAAATGTAAATTACCCACCTGGAAAAATCCATTAGATTTCAAGGAAGCTCACCCTAACTCTGAGGAGACTGCTGTTACAGGTATGCCCCTGGGATCCCACACTATGCTGCAGCCTCTGGCTCTCCTGCCCACTGCTGTGTGGCATCATGCTCAGTAAATCTAACTGGACACACTGTATCTGACTGCTCTGTTGGGTTGTCTTACCACCCACGCTGCCAGCCTCAACTGGCTGCTTCCTGTGACAACCTCTTTTATCTAAAATTGCACAGGTGTGCTTTTCTGTTTCTCATTTTTTATCACGGACAGGACAAGATTCCATTGTGTGTAATAGAGACCGTAGCAGCACGATTTCTCAGACATCCAACACCCAGTTGCAATAATCATCACCGTTTGGCCAACTCTGCTTCATTTATTTTCCTCTTCTATCCTCGTGTGTTTGACTTTTCATTTTGAAATAATTTCAGACTTACAGAAAAACTGAAAAAGTATAACAAAAATTGCCATACCTGTTCAATCAGATTCCCCAAATATTGACACTTGACCACACTTGGATGAATATTCTCTCTCTCTTCTTTCTCCCTCTTTCCCCCTTCTCTTCTTTATTGATGATAAGCTTTTCCCAGATTTGGCTGTTAGGAACCCCCTGGATCTGGCTCCCAGATCCTTCTGACATCCCCCATTATTCTTTGAGTTCTTCCTCCTTTCTGACAGAATCCAGTGTTCCACGACCATATTGTACTTCCCATGTCACAAGCCTGTAATTAAATACCTCTCATGGACCCTTGGTTCCTTGTAGTGAAGAATGATATTTATAAGCAAAAATATGAGCATTAGTGTTACTTCTTATTTTTGCTGCTTGTCTTTGTCATCAGACATCTTAAAAGAAAATTGCACATACTTCTATTTCTATAACTATATATTTTCTTATTTATATATATAAAAACATGAGTTCATACTGAGATCTTCAGTTCCAACTCAATCCCATGGGATTTATTCTAGACTTATCCCTTTTGCAATTGTAATTTCTTCTTGTGTCAGTGAGAAACCTGACTTTTATTAAGCACAACGCATCTAAAAATCATATATTTTATGAATTATCTCTAGGTTTCACAGAAAACTTCTAAATTCACTTGTAGCTTTCTCTCTTTGGATAGAAACATTTGTGGCAGAGAAGAGGAAGAAAATAAGGCCATAACAATCATCAGCCTGATGTATACATTGCTCCATATTTCCAAACACGCAGACAAACACAGGGTAAAATGATGTTTCCAGGGCAGTTAAGGACTGGTAACCTCACATCTGTCCTTGGATGGAAGTTTATTTTCTCAGACTAAGTTTGGGCTGGACATTCCAACCACTCGCCCTTCCACAGCAAAAGGATATGGAGAAGTCTGCTACCAGCCGCTAATGGAAAAAGCAGCTGTCTCTGGAGTCAGGGTAGGTCACCCTCAGCACTCCCCCAAGCGTTCCCCTTCCTGCAAATGCAAGGTACACACCTCGGCACACACACGAGGGAAGGAGACCTCTGTTTGTTGCTAGCAAGTCCTGTTGGGAGCAAGAAAATTTGCCTATAGGAAAATCCTTGTATAGCCCAAATTTTCCATTAAATGAGGATTTGCACGGACAACAATCCAGGCACGGTTATTTTACATGTTTGTGGATTCGTTCCTGAGAAATTGAGTGAGTAAACACATGGCCTTCATGAACTGACCACCTCTTCACTCCAGGAAGCCTGCATGTAGAGGCGTACTTTGATCAAATGTGTAATTATTGAGTGTTTTCTATGGGTTGGACAAACATTGTGTTGGGCATTCAAAATATAGAAATGGGTCACAGGCTAAAGAGCCTACAGCCTAGGAACAGAAGTAGAACCTCTTTCCCCTCGGGAACGAATCGTTTCTGGTAGCTTTAGACTGTGTGATATGAATGACGTGGTGATGCTTAGCATCCCTAATCCTTGATTCTCTCCCTGATACATCTCAAGATGTCTGAAGTCCCACTATTACCACTTCTTGTTTTTTAAAGATTTATTTATTTATTTCAAAGTCAAAGTTACACAGAGAGAGAAGGAGAGGGAAAGAGAGAGAGAGAGAGAGAGAGATCGATCTTCCATCCGCTGGTTCACTCCCCAATTGGCTGCAATGGCTGGAGCTGTGCCAATCCAAAGCCAGGAGTCAGGAGCTTCTTCCAGGTCTCCCATGCAGGTGCAGGGGCCCAAGAACTTAGGCCATCTTCTACTGCTTTCCCAGGCCATAGGAGAGAGCTGGATTGAAAGTGGGGCAACTGGAACTCCAACCAGCGTCCATATGGGATGCCAGCACTATAGGCTGCAGCTTTACCCGCTACACCACAGCACCAGCCCCCCACCATTCCTAATGAGTTGGTGAACTTGTAGAACTTACTGTTAGAACATAAACATTCCGTGGCTCAACAGGCTAATCCTCCGCCTTGCGGCGCCGGCACACCGGGTTCTAGTCCCGGTTGGGGCACCGGATTCTGTCCCGGTTGCCCCTCTTCCAGGCCAGCCCTCTGCTGTGGCCCAGGAGTGCAGTGGAGGATGGCCCAGGTGCTTGGGCCCTGCACCCCATGGGGAGACCAGGAAAAGCACCTGGCTCCTGGCTCCTGCCATCGGAGGAGCGCGGTGCGCCGGCCGCAGCGCGCCGACCGCGGCGGCCATTGGAGGGTGAACCAACGGCAAAGGAAGACCTTTCTCTCTGTCTCTCTCTCTCTCACTGTCCACTCTGCCTGTAAAAAAAAAAAAAAAAAAAAAACATAAACATTGTCCTTTAGTAGATATTAATTTGAAATCCTATGACAGACAATGACTTCACAGGATAATTGCATAGCTAACATGGAGTAGAAGCTCCTAAGAACGAAGGAATTTCATCTGGAAGGTGAGGGCAGGGCAGCCTAGCTAACAGCATCATCAGCGTAATGGTTTTCTGTCTGAGACCTGAAGTCATCTGCGAAGAACAGTTTATACTTCTTAAAATGTTATTCTGTAACCAAAAATATGTGTTCTATGCTGTAACTCTGCCAGAAAAGGAATACGAGGAGCCGAGTCAGCTGCTGTGAAATAAGAACAGACCCCAGGCTTCCGTGCAGGAAATCTCATACACATAATTTAATTTAAAAACAATTGCCTGCCATATACTTTGTATTTCCAAAACATTCAAAAATAAACCTCTATCACTTGGCTTTCATGATGGAGTTGGAGGGACCACTCAAAAGGAGTCCTATTGCCACACTGTGTTGGATACGATTCTTCTCTGAGGTGACCTAAACACAGCACAGCCAGTTTACGAAAGATGTTGACTTGCAGAACTTCAAAGGATATACGAGTACCTGTGGATGGGAGACAATTTTCATGGTTCTCTCAGAGTTACACATGTTTCCTGAGCAGAGGCAGTGACATTTTTCTCGAATGTTTATATGATGAATGGTTAGTGTCAGATTCTGCTGCAAAGAGGAAGCCTATTACAAAGGATCTGAGTTTCCCAAGCTTAGGTCAGTTTTCTGTAATGCAACTCACTGTGAATGCAGGTGTCATCAGGTCTTCATATCACCATGTAGCAACTGGGCCTGTGGGCACTGGCAACGTGGCTACTGCTATTAACATGGATAATCAACTCCTTAGCCTCTGAGCTACAAGTCTCAAATCTACTAGCATCCATGAGATTATGGCAGCTTAACTTCCCAGCTTGAAAGCAGGGTACAAAAAACTCTCAGCCCCTTCTCAGCTGCTGTCACCTCAAAATATCAAAGTCCCCGCTACTAGAACCAGGCTCTCAAAGTCATCCTATCTGAGGTTTTCTTTCTCCCTGTAACTCATCCATTGCTGTCTATTCCTATTCAGCTTTAGTCTGTGGACACAAAGGAAAACTGTTAGCCAACCCCAGGTCTGTGTTCATTCAGCTTAGCAGCTCTTTGTTATCACCAGAGAACTCTGATTGACTTAATTTAGGTCATGATCCCCTTGGATCTATCTATGACAGATATGAGTGCATCATGGTATATGTACTGAGAATATATTCTAGAAATCCTCTTTTGGGACATGGAAATTCTTATGAAAATATTCTTCTTGAAATATGAACAAATTGATAAAGAAAATATGAATACAAGTATTCACATTCAAAACTTTATACTCACTCATTAAGTCTTCATATGTTCTTTAGTTTTACCCTTCTCTCTACACCCTCAATATTCAGCTACAGTTGGAGAAAAAAAAAGAAATAAAACGTTGATAAAACATCATTTTGGAAAAGTAAAGTAAAACTACAAGAGTTATAAAACGTAAATTGTGTAGAACAGTCATCTGGAAAGGTGATAACTCAAGTTAATTTTGGACAAAATTCCCTAAAACTCCCCTTCCCACTCCTGCTCTGATCCCTATTCATATTGATACCTCTTCATTCTCTTACATCTGTGCTCTTGAGAGAATAGACACTTCTTATTTCTACAACTAGTGAGAACTTGCTACACATGACAATTTTAAACAGCTACCAAAGAGAAAGTAGCCAGGCTCTTCCTCTGTATTTAGCCAGATATGCAAAGACAAAAACCCAAAGATTCCCCAAATCCTGATACATATTATTCTAAATAGTTCTTTGGCTGTAGCTATAAAAAGAATTGGGTAAGTTCCAAAAACTTGAGTAAATTTTATTTTCTTGTTCATTAATTATTTGTTTCAAAAAATTCAAAATATAACTCACTAAAATCAATCACAATAGAGCTTCCTACTGAATTTCCTGAGGATTACTAAGGTCTCACTAAAATAAGTGCTATGGCCTCGGTGTGGAAACATTTTCTTTGCCTGTTGGTCTCTTCCTGCCAATTTTCCCCCTCAAATTACTTAGCTGAAGTATTGCTTCAAAAAAAAAAAAAGTCTTTGTTTAATTTTGATAATAATGTTAAGAGGGTGTTTTTATCTGATTTGTCATATCATCACTGTTGTTGCATCTTTTCTAAAGGAGAAGAGAAACCACATGCCTGAGTTGACAGCGTAGCGTAGTGGTGAAGTGGCCACGATAGTCTTTGCAGGGTCAGTGAGTCATGGTACAGTCATAGATTCCCAGGAGTTCAAAGCCATTGGCTTGCCAGCTCAGAGAAAGAATCTCAGCTTCTGTAGCAGGGGGGGCAGCCCACAGAACGGTGGTAGGTTCATGTTACTGCTCCTGGTATGTTATTCTTTTCTAAATTAATTAATTAATTAAGAGGCAGAGTGACAGAGAGGGAGAAACAGAGAGAAAGAGATGTGCCACCCAGGGGTTCACTCCCCAGATGACCACAACAGCCAAGCCTGGGCCAGGCAGAAGTCAGGAGCTGGGAGCTTCATCTGGCTCTCCCACGTGGATGGCAGGGGCTCAGTACTTGGGCTAGCTTCTGCTGCTTTCTCCGGTATGTTAGCAGGAACGTGGGTCAGAAGTGGAGCAAGTGGGACTAGGATATGGGATACCTGTGTCACAAGTGGTGGCTTAACCAGCTGTGCCAGAACTCGGGTCCCTCCTGTTGTATTTTTTCTTTAGTGGAGACTTTAAAATACATATCCCTTAAATCTGCTTCAGATGATGAAGCAGCTAATGATGATTACGCAAACCAGAAGAATACTAGTTAGTGACCTCAGGCACTGGCTGTCATTTCAAGCATCTCTTGACTGCTGTGAACTCCAGACATGCCTGAAAATTAAATAATTAAGCGACTCTTATAACAAGAGCTCTCTATATAGTGTATTTATCTGCAAATTTGAGGAAAATGGGACAACTGTCAATGGCATGGTTAGCCCTTAGTTGGAAGTTTCCAGGGCACTTGGAATTGGTGTCAAGGCTAACTCCTACCTCTGATCTAAACCATGAAGGTGTTCTGAGCATTTGCTCTTACTGAGAGGGAAAATAAAATTTTACTTGAGTGTCAGAGCTTTTCATTGCACCCCAATAAAAATGGCCAAGATGTGAATGTAAATGTCCTTCTTCAGACATTCACATTTGCGAGCCCTCTGCACTGTGTGAGAGGCTACAATTCAGGAAACCTTGCGAAGGGATGTGCCGCTGTTTCACCAGTGTAACTACCTGTCACAGTGTTTTGCTGATAGTTCAAAACAAATGATTTGTCCTGGAAAAACAAAGTCAGAGCTCTGACTTTGGGGAAAATTTCTGATTAAAGGAAGTCCAAATTTTAATAGAACTGTGGGAATAGAAATTTGTTAGCAGATATCAAATATGTCATCTATTATACTTTACTCATAGGAGAGATGGTCAGACTTTTTTACAAAGTCTTAGAAAAACAAGCCTTTGAGAAGTCAAACAGCAACCACAAGAATAGCTAGTCTAGGAAAAAATATTCAGAAAGTAGAATAAACTTGAATAAAACAATAAAGTGAAGAAACAATCCAGTACTTCAGATAGTAATGACTTTTTAAGTGATCATTCAGTTAAATCAATCAAAATAAGATCATCTTCACAAACTGAGAGACCTTACCAACTAAAGGCAGGTAGCGAAGGATGAGACTACTGATAATCGTCAGGTTCTAGGAATAGATAGAAGCAAGAAAACTAACAAGGCATCGCTCCTACTTCTAAGACTGCACCTGCAGTTCATGCCTCACCTTCCTTGCACTCAAAATCGATCTGTACATCTGAGGAATGTTTTCTGGCAGAGTTGTTTAATAACGCACTGGAGGAAAAGGCTGCCAGCCAGACCATCTAAAACTCCATGTTTCTCTGCTGCTTAATAGGCCATTGAGAGAACCTGGATGGACCACCATGGATCTTTGGTTTTCTTTACAAACTTGAACTGAACTTTGATAAGATCTTAATATTTTTATAGGCTCAATATCTGGGACTTTTAGAAAATAGAGGTTGCTTCTTCCTCAATATGGATTCTCACATAGATACATAAAAGGAAATTAGTAAAGAAGGATTTTTATCTGAGTGTGTAGCCTTGTTCCAAAAGATACATAACCCTGGTTCAGCAGAATTGATAGACATAAATTAAATTTTAGTTTTTCCTTATTATGCTTCTCATTTCCTTTCTCTTCTGCTTTACTCTGAAACCTGATTTGCTAGGCATATATGCCCTAACTCCTGTTCCCCAGCTATCATGCCTTTAAACTGTTGGCCTTCTTGGGGTACAGAGGGAGGTGGAATTGGAGGCAAGTGCCCTGGAAGGCTGAGAAGTCCACCATGTTTTCCACTGAAGGTGAGAGCACTTTCCTGCCTGATTAAATTCAGATGCTGTGGCACTGAGTGCACTTCACGGAGAGTTTCTGAAGAACAGCTCCAGGAATGACTCAACGGTACAGAGCAGAGCTGCTGAACCCACGTGGTGGCAGACAGAGAAAACAGGCAGGCAACTGGTAACTCTCTCCTTAGTGGCCTGCGCGGAAAGGCTGGTTTCGGTTTTATTCCTGATGACATGTCATTCGGACACCTTCCCTGATCTGCTTTAGTGAGAGGGAACAGCTTACCAGGCGACAGTCCCCTGCTAGGCCAATCATCCTTCCCCAGTGGAAATTCTACAGGTGGTGGCCTTATTTTCTTATGTAAAGGGGAGACCTAAAGCTGTGAGTCAAATCCAGTGCCTGGCTGTGTCTTTCTGGGGCAGCCTCTTCCAGGCACATGTGTGTGCACCCCTCATACCTGCACAGCGTCGCTTTGCTTTGCCCAGTTCTAAGAATAGGAAGCCAAACTCCACATGAACACTGGGCAGAGACACAAGGCAGGGAAAACAGACAAGCCCTGGTGAGGTGTGTCTAACGCCAGGGCACACACGGTGCCCTGGGCCGTCCAAGGGAGGTGTGACACTGTTTACCAGGGAGAGCGGCTGCTGCAGCCTGGCTCCCTACGCCCTGTCTGGCTGATGAAATTTGATCTAAATCACAGGAGGCAAAAACATATTACTCTGACCACAATTCACATTCCGTAGGAGGAGACAGGATTAGAACACTTCTATTCTTGCCCAATGCTGCTAAATTTAAAGTCAATTTAACCTAACCGTTCAGGGCAGTCTTCCTTCAAAAGACCAAAAGCAAGCATCATCCTATTTGCTGGTGACAAAACGCTCTGAAATACCGTCTTGGGCTCCGTGGTTGGGCAAAGGAAGATGAAGGCGATAAACAACAATCCTAAACATCACAGCCAGTGTTACCACTTGTAGTAAACATGAGGGTTTGTACATCATTCGTACTCTCACATATGGATGGATGGATGGAGATGATTTATGAAACTTGTGTTATATGGAGAACATAAAGGTGAATGAAGCACAGTCCTGTCACTTGATACAAAAGAGACACACGCATAAACAAGCAACAATTCTTCATCAGAGTGAGGTCGTGTGCTAATGACTTCCCTCTCCATTTCACTCTGCTGCCTTCCTCAACTACTGTCAAGGCTAGAGTCTTACATTCGCTGTATTTGTTTACTTAAAGATGCTCCTTATCCTTTGAAAGGCAACTTGAAAGTACTTGACTAGACTTCTTCCTTCACGAAGCCCATCCAGGTTGATTAGGTGGGAAACAGGAAGCATTTCACCACAAGTGTCACAACTGCCTTCTCTTGTTTCATCCTTCTCTGGACGTCAGTCCACACCCTGCTCCTTTTGACTTTTTTTTTTAAAACCAAGTCAAATAACTCTTAGTTGTATATACTTTCATCAGAATATGTGCATCCCGACCAGTTCTCCAACTTGCCCCTACCATTTGGGGTTTTAATGACTTACAGCTATGCATCTTCTCATAACTGAGTTCCACCAATGGGACCATATCTCTGTGACAGGCATCTAAAGATCATCTCCTTCTCCATGTAGAGTGACACCGCCAAAGATCACTGGGGAGAAAAATGGGTAGGCGTTGTGCCATTGAAGGTCTGTGATTTCTGCTAGTGCACCAGTTTGAAGGAACTAATTTCTAAGGGATGTTTCCTAACTCAGCCTGGAATATTGTTATTGTGTGTCACTACCTCACAACAGACTTGGGATCTCAGGAATGGCACCCAAGTTCCTGGGCCACCTGCACCTAAGTAACCAGTGCCATGAGATGGGAGGATCCCAGGAGTCCTATTGCTCACCTCTTTGTTCAATCCAGCCTTGCCATAGCTGCCTGGTTGAAGCCCAGTGAAAGCTGCTTCCTGCGACATCTTATTACCCTCTCCCACCACGGCAAACACCAACGGCTGGTACACAGAACCAATATTGGGAGTAAAGCATCCCTGGGGAATGTAGACTCTGAAGAATTTTTGCTCATTTATGTATGTTTTCCATTAAAAAAAATGAAAGCAATCGTCAGGGAACAGGAATGAGAGATTGAAGTATCAGTGTTAAGGTCAGGGTTTGGAGAGGGTTACAGCCAGGAGAAATTTAAGAAAGGGCCACTTAGAATAGAATCCTAGGAGGGACTAAATGTTATTTGTACAGAAAAAAAAGCTAAAGGAAAGAATTTGAGTAACTTGGAGTTGTCAGCAAGGAATTCAGCGATTCTCCACTGTGGGGACCTGCACCAGGGAGGAACAGATCCCTGGGCTGGCCTCCTGCATCCCCCAGGCACCTGAAACAGGAGCCCAAACTCCCAGCATCTTGAAATTACATCAACTGCAGTGTTATTCTCTTTCCATGGAAAAAATTATAGTACAGAGATTAGGGTATGATTGAGTGCATTTCAAAGGAAAATAAACATTTATTGCAATAAATAACCATAAAATAGATCTAATAATACTCTACTCTAAAAATACTCTCATGCATTGGAAAAAGGGTAGAACTTCTTCACCATGCCTGAGTTTTCACAGAGCATTAGCTGAATGATTAGAAATTTTCACCGCTAATTCAGCATGAGGGTTGACTCATTGCATTGTCCTCAGCTGAACACCTAACCTCTCTGTAACCCCACGTATTTCTCTGAAAAATGAGGTACTTTTTTCCTTGTATTCAGAAAAAAGTAAGATAATAGAGGCTTTGTCCCTATAAAACAAGATGCTGAAGATAAAAAGTTTTATTTTCTACTTTCCACTGTGAAGGTAGAGAGAGTAAAAAAACTTATTGATGTCTGAAAAATCTGTCTCATTTAAGAAATAACTTTTATGTAAGATAGGCACAACTGAGTCCCTGACAACCCCATGTGTAACTTACCATGTTACAAAATTTTGCTAGGGGTTTGTGAAATTATGCATGTAATTCTGCACTTTTGGATAGATTGGCTGTGTGATCTGTCCTCCAACTAAGATGCTTTCAAGAGACAATCACACCGGTACACAGGAAAACTAGGTCATATAAGCCACCTAAATTGTGGTAGATTTTCATAATTGAGAAATATTAGAGCCTTTTGGGCATACAACTTACTGCCCTTGAAGAAATTAGTTTGTTTCATTTGTAAAATGGTGATGATAGTACTAAACTTGAAAACTGGATAAATATTTAAGTGGAATATTTATCTGAAATATCATTATAAACTTTGAAGTTTTAAATATGAATTTTCTACATTGCTACTTGAACCAAGCCTTTTCCAATGAGGCTGAGATATCAGAAAATGTTAGAAAGTGAGAATTGGCAAATTATGATTCATCATCCCCCTTTCTCTTAAGGCCCACTGTGTATTTGGAAGTCAGGTGAGCTGAAAGAAGAAATCCATATATCCTTATCCAAGGTATCCCAAATGTCCTGCTGTGTGAGGTACCATACACCTTACCTGTAAGGTACCTTTGCTAAATACCTTGTTGGATATTTCTTAAGAGAATAATATACTTCACAATTGCAGGAATAAAATTGCAGCAGCCTTTAGTAAGTATGACCAATACCAAGATGTAATATATGTCATACAGATTAAAGTATAATGTCACTCAGCGAAAGCATGGCTTTCAGAGATGTCTCCCACTGCTACCTTTATTTTCTTGGTAGTTCTTTAATGTCTCTCATTCTCAATTACCTTATTGGGAAATGGAGATAATGATGCTCTCAAAAGGCTATTTGAAGATTAAGGTGGATTATTAGTTTTTAACATATGGAATGCATACAATAAATATCAGCTTTGCTGCCATCATCATCATCATCATCATTTTCATTCATGATCCTTTTAGTAAACTATGAAACAAAGAGAGCAGGTAAGGAGAGGAATACCTCTAATAGAAGAGAAGCAAAATAAGAGGAGAAAGAAAAGGATAATCATTCCCATTTTAAAATGTAAATGGATACTGAGACTCAGGTTTATTTACAAAAATGGCATATCCCACTACATCTAGGGAATATAATTTGCATGAGGCTGGATGAAGGATCTCCTATATCCTGGAGCCCTACACTGATGGCATAGCAAAGTAGGTCTGATAAACAGCCATAGCCCCAAAAACATAGTCACTGCCACCATGCTTGTTATTATGGCCCTGTCCTTTGAGATTATTTTCTTAACCTACCTCGATGTGCACATTTCACATCCATGTGGAACCACCCTTAGCATTTAACTAGAAAGTGGAGTATCTCCTAACACACTGAGCTAATTTATTTATAGGGCTAAAATGTTTTTATAGACTAAACCCAGATTAGATTGAGCTTTTTTATCTTCCATTACAAGAGAAATAATTAAGAGAAGTGGCTGAGTGTTATTGCAGGCATAATGTTTGCAAGCAAAAATGCAGTGATAGACACAGATGAAAGAGGAAGAATGTCAGGAAAAGATATCAGAGAATTCCACAGTGGAGGTCAGAAGGAAAAGTTAAAAGTGCCCCTTCTCTGTGCTATCCCAAGGAATGAATCAAGTAAGAGGGAAGCTATTGAGGTTTGTAGTCCTTGCAAAGAGGAGATTCCCTGTCTCCACTTAGGAGTAACTGAGTGCATGGACATTCTCGTTGATCCTCACACCTCCCGGCTCAGGAGCTTCTAATTCCAAGTCATAGAATGGGTTTTCTAGTCTTGTTACCAAGAGCTTGGAGGGAACAAATAACTAATTCCTTGTAAAGAACTCTTCATCTTGAACTAAATTCAAAATACTAAATCTCAAAATAAACACAAAACTAACTGGCCTTTGTGACACCTTGCCTTATCATTTTCAGCTCACTGGTTTCTATAAATTTCAGCTTTTGAATTCACAGACTGCATCTAGACAGTTGAATGAGTTCGCATTGCCCTGAGACCTGGCTGCAGATTAGGTACCTAGCATAAAGCAAAACTGAGAACACTGAGAGAAACTTGGGCACTGTTTTTCATGATGCCAATACATTCCCTCTTCAAGGATCTGTTCAGTGTAACTAAATTGGTTGGCCTCTTGTTCTGGTTGGCCATGTGCTCTCTGGAGTGCTTTTTGCATGCAAAGATCCTGATTTCAAAACAGAAATATGGAGGGCAGGGGACTTGTGTGAACCAAATTCACAGAATGGGAATTTCTATCCCTCCCTCCTACATTCCTCTCTTCCAGATGCAGAACTCCATTTCTCTTTTTGCCTATTATTTTTTAATTGTCCTCAGTGATTTGAAAGCTGAAAATTGTGAAAGCAAGTCAACCAACCAAGTGAGTGGGCAGCAGCAAAAAAGAGAGCAAAATTTTGCGATCCATGTGAAGAAAAAGATCATGGAGTTAAAGTACTGAGTCCTTCACATTCGTAAGCAAAACACAAGGTTAGCAGAGTCCAGGGTTAGTTTAACGGTCAGTTCTCTCTTCCTCTTTTGTCCTCATTGCCTTCCCCTCCTCCAACACCACACACACACATACACGCTGAAACTTGCATGTGCACATGTGCACACACACACGACCTGGATGACAGCTTAATGACAATTCCATACCAACTTTTAATCCACCCAAATTACCAGGTTCCTATTGCTACATACCAGGGTACCAGTGAGCCTTCTGGAGCCACCCAATGATTCAGTGGAGTCATGCTGTTAAAATGAGAGCTGCGCCTTTGCTGCAATTTGCCTCATAAGCTCCCCTTGCTTATGGCTTCTTAACTCTGCAATAATGAGCCCCTTGGTGTCAAAAACCAGGCCAAGGAATGGAGAAAGAATTCCAGGATAAATGTGAATAGGAGAAAAAAATAAAACACCCATTTTCAAACCATAAGGCAGGAAAAAACAGGGGCAGGAACCAGTTGTTAAAGATCCTGTTTTTACAAGACTCATGGTAACTAAAAATTCACTTGCTGTATAAAAGACAACCATATCCATTGACTGGAAACCAAATAGAAATTATAGCATGCATTTCTGTTTTCTTGTTTTAATTTTTAATTACAAATTCTTTCTTCATAAATGTTATATAACTTTGTCATTTTCTATTTTGACTATTTAAAGTTTCTTATACAGACTCAAAGTATAAATTGGCTGAGTTGTACAAATAGGACAGTGAAAAAACTCTCCTTCACTCACCCTTTAATGTTTAGCCCCTCCTTTTGCATGGCCTGTGAATCTTCTCATCATCCAATAGAAAAAAAATCTTACTAATTTCAGGAGTACTGAGTCCTGCCACACTTTCCTATTTTATCTCAGCTTCTTCCTTGCCATCTCTTTCACTGAATTTTCTTTGTTTTCTTCTCTCATTGTTTCATTCTATATATGTTTATGTACTGGCAATATTGTTGAGAAGAAAAAGAACAAAAATCCAAGCCCCAGTTGAATGGAGGAGGAGCTGCACAATAAAGAGAGTTAATATTTGCCATACATTTTATATATCACGGTGATGTGGACACAAATGAAAGTAGGCAACAAGCATCCTCTGGGTTTGCCCTTGTCAACACTCAGATACGGCTTCCCTGGCAATGAGGCTCCATCAGCACCAGCAGGCAGGGTGCCGTGACGTCACGATGCTTTTCCTCCTAGCAGATCTCAGCTGACCTCCCTCAGACAACTCCCAAACACAAGTTGGACACCAGATCAAGGAACAATGTTCGTATCTAACACGCTTGGTGTTCACTGTGGTAGGTGTGGTAAGAGAAGCAAAGAAGTAAAAGAATTAAAAGATAATTTTGTTTTTGTTCTGCAACTTAAAATAGGCCCTATACTCTTGGTGATAGACATCAACAAAATGAATTATTATATGCTTTGAAAACTTGACAGAAATCATGCTATAAGAGGTCGCCGCCATAGGCTAGATGGTCAAAAGAGGATTCATGTAGTAACTTGCTTATAATCTCAGCTTTGAAAAAAAGTCACAGGAGTGATAGGAAAAGAATATTTGAGAACAGGAGACAGAGATTCTTTAATGTCCAGTTCCTCAGCAGAGTTTTAAAATATTCTGTAGATTAGTGTATTTGGAACTCTAGGATAATTTCCAACTCTTTCTCCAACTCTTTCCCTATCTAACAAGTATTGTCTTCTAGTGCTTAATTTTTTCTTTGATGGTTTGGATAATTACTCAGTTCAATGTTAAGGGTCATGTTCTTTTCAATGTTATTTTTCCCAAGAATTCATGAATACAGGCTCTTTGTAGGCTACTCAGATGAAGAAGTTCCTGACCCTCTACTCAAGGAGATGCTAGGCTAATAAGGGAGCTAACAACTATGCAACAACGCAGACAATGTTCTTTTTCAAAACCCATCCCCCTCTGATGGTTTTTACTGAATATGTGGCCATCTAGAACAAAGCTACATTTCCACTCTCCTTTGTAAGTAAGGGTAGCTCCTGTTCTGGCCAGTGAGTTGTAAAAAGGAGATATATTTTAGACCTATTCATTAAAAATCTATCTTTGGTTGATTTCTGCTTTTTTTTTTTTTTTTTTTGACAGGCAGAGTGGATAGTGACAGAGAGAGACAGAGAGAAAGGTCTTCCTTTTTTCCACTGGTTCACCCTCCAATGCGGCTGCGGCCAGCGTGCTGCGGCTAGCGCACTGCAGTGAGCCAGGTACTTATCCTGGTCTCCCATGAGGATTAGCCTATTGAGCTGCGGCACCAGCCTCTCTGCTTTTGATTGCCACAAAACCAGTTTACTTAGCCAGCAGCAACTAGAAAACAACATATAATGTATGAAATAACTTTCAGACATTGAGACGATAGGCGGAGTAGAAATGCTCAGTGAGAAAAAGGTAACCAACATGATACCAACTATTGCCCGTGCTCTCAAAAGCTCCTGTTGTTTATTTGAAGGGACTCCAATCATTAATGGGCCTCATAGATTTGCACGGCCCCCACTAGGCAGTTTCTGGAAATGGCAGAGAAGCAGATCCCACAAAGAACAGAAAAGACTTAGCAGACAAATCTAATTTGGGGGAGACAGAGACACCTAAAATGTATAGGGCAGAGTACTGGAGAGAAATGAACTGTTCAGAGAAATGTGTATAAAGGTCTCTTTAGTTGTGCATGTTTACAGTGCAGCTCCACAAAGCTTCACAGATAAAAACTGATAGGGAAAAATATCCATGGGAAACTAGCCTGAACAGCTCCTAGAGCTTGAACAAGGTTGGGAGATATCCACATTCCTTCCAGCAGAGCAGGGAAACCCCCATGGAACCCTTTAAGGTTGTGGCATTACACCAGCCCTAACAAAGCTAAATTTGGGCATCAAAGTGAAAACTGTCAGCAATACATTATTATGATATAGTAAATAAGAAAACGAATTTATGACAATATTAATAAGAAAGATGTATGAAGGAATGTAAGGAATGAGAATTGAGATTTCTATTTATAAAAGGAACTCAATTAACAAAGTAGAAGACAGATATGAACAACTTCATTTATCTTTGCCATTGTCATCATAACTGATTCTGCAAATAAACAGCAATGTGTGCTCAAAACATTGGTTACAAGTATGGAGTTTCAGGCTACCACTTACTAATAGCCTTGTAAACAGGAAATCTGGAACCTACCAACCTAACCCCAAATGATTCAATTTTATGTTACTAGTAAAGGAACAAATTGATTTCATGTGCTTTGTTTCAGAAATCACTGGGAGGACATCATCTCTGTAGCATTTCCTCCAAATGTGTTCAATCTAAATCAAAAATGAGGAATCTTATGAAAAACAACTTGCCTGGGTCTTCAAAACAAGACTTCAGTGAATCTGGGTGAGTGTTTATTGAAATGTCTCAAAAATTTTCTATAAGTGAAGGAACATAATACAAATTTAAAAAAAAAAGAGGAGGAAAGGCTCTGAGTAGAACGACTAAGGTACACTTACATAAATCAAATGCATCACGTTTCATGCTTCACCCTAACCCACTGCTGTTTTTCGATTTGCTTGTTTTCTGGTTTTTACTTGGGTTCCAGGTAAAAAACATATTGAATTGCTAAATGTTAATTGCTAATACTATTAATAAGAAAAGTAGTCATGGCGAAAAGTAACCATTTACTTTTATGAATAATCACTAATTACACGACAAAAACAATATTGTCAAATGTAACTTATGGCTAGGAAGTTCAGTTTTACAAGACATACATTGTAAAAAATATTCATCATGCTGTGTGCATCCTGCATTTTAAGTAACACCCATACTATGAAAGGAGAAAATCCCCCCTAGTGTATTCCTCTTCTCCGAAGTAGAATCCAGAACTCTCCCTGCCAGATTTCCTTTTCTGTGAGGCCCAGGCATATAACTGCCAGTCAGATGTCTCCATGAAAGTCTTTGATTTGTAGCTTGTATGTGATGAAAAAATATGCAGAATCCATTTCTCAGTGAGTGAGGTGGGAGAGGTGCCTGCTTTTTTCTGCAAAGAATGAAAAGCCTTGTGCCATCTAGTCACTGGCTACTTCGCTGTCATCAGAAAGGGCTGCCCTGAGCTACCGCAGCAGATTTCCAAGGGCATCCCTTGGAGTGTGATCCAGGCACCGTTCCTTCCTGTATAGCTTCTAGTCTGACGCTTTGTGTGTCTAAGGAAACTGGCGAGCTTCCTAATGTCCTTAAACAAAATCCATTTATGCTTACACATACATTCTGGTTTGGCTACTGAGAACTCTGTCAGGTACGGTGCTCTGACTTCCAGTTTCCATCCCACATGAAATCTTACGGTTTTCTAGGAAAGCAAAGTATTGCCCTGATTAGCATCCTTTCCACCATCTTTATATCTGCATGCTTAATCTTAAACTGAAATACTTATATATTATGAAAGGTGATGACAGAACTTGAAATGTTAAATATAAAAATATGAGGAATATCATGGTGTTCAGAGGTTCATGACTTCATCCTTAGATATGGGCCAACCTGGCCGGCGCCATGGCTCAACAGGCTAATCTTCCACCTTGCGGCGCCGGCACACTGGGTTCTAGTCCTGGTCGGGGCTCCGGATTCTGTCCCGGTTGCCCCTCTTCCAGGCCAGCTCTCTGCTGTGGCCCAGGAGTGCAGTGGAGGATGGCCCAAGTGTTTGGGCCCTGCACCCCATGGGAGACCAGGAGAAGCACATGGCTCCTGCCTTCGGATCAGCGTGGTGCGCCAGCCGCAGCACACCAGCCGCGGCAGCCATTGGAGGGTGAACCAACAGCAAAGGAAGACCTTTCTCTCTGTGTCTCTCTCTCTCACTGTCCACTCTGCCTGTCAAAAATAAAAATAAAAATAAAGATATAGGCCAACCTAGTGGTTCTTGGATTATGAAAATATTTTCACACACTTTCAGTAGTCCTTTAGGTTGTCAAAACCTCAGTCACATGTGGAGCTTTTGAGACATTTCTTCTGCATGTTTCTAATCTACATCTAGGCAGCTTGTTCAATTGAGTTTCCTAGATAATAAGATAATGCCCAAGAAGGCAGATTCTGTTAATGACTTTTTTGCTGGTAGTATATTCTTGAGTGGAGTACCTTCAATATTAGAGAGTTGGAAGTAAGTTCAAAAGTTGGCTCACTTATATTATTTTACCTCAATATAAATTTCATCTGGAACTGAGTTGTGGCAATACATTCTGTGCTACTTGATTCCTTTGCAGTCTACTCACTCTTCGGTCTGTGTGTTGCTGAAATACAACCTGAGTTCAAGATGCCCTGGTAGTGATGATAATGAACGGACTCATCTATCCTAGTTCCAAGGTTGCATGACAGGGAAGTGTGATTTAGGTCCACCTTAGTACTGGCAGAATACAAAATAATGCTTTCCAACCCATTACTCCCGTTTGCATTGGGTTGAAGCTGAGGAACATGGTTAGGGATAAAGCTGTGGCAGAAAGACTGTTAATATCTTTGCTCTCCTTTACCATCCCTCCAAGTCTCCCTGCTTACTCTGACCAATGAATCTGCCCCCAGTTGAACCCCATTGAATAAATTTGTTAACCCAATTCACAATTCACTCAAAGAATTTTATTTCTGTCACATGAAATTCACAATCTCCATAATGACTTATCTCCATCCTAAGAAACTATATGCTCCCCACCAGTAGCTTCTATTCTTTTTAAATTTTTATTTATTTACTTATTTATTTTAATTTATCTGAAGGGCAGATTGGTAAAGGTAGTGAAATCTTTCACCTCTGATTCATGCCCCCCAAATGCTTGTATCAGCTGAGGCTGGGCCAGAATTCAATCTGGGTCTTCCATGTGGGTGATAGGAACCAAGTACTTGAGCCATCACCTGCTGCCTTGTACGGTTCACATGGACAGGAGGCTATAATGGAAGTAGAGGCAGAACTCCATCCCAGATACTCCAAAATGGGATGTGTGGGTACCAGGTAGTGGCTTAACCTGCTACACTTCAATGCCCACCTCAAGAGTGAAATTCTGATACCAGAGATACAGTGTTTGAGGACGTACAGTAGATTCAGGCATGCTGATATAGGATGCAAAAGTCTCAAGTGGTATTTGAACTACTGTGCTAACTGCCCAGCCCTCCAAGTTTCTATTCTTGTCAGGTATATTAGAATGGCTATTTGGGGATGAAATCACAATTTACTTCCTGAAAATTTTTTTTCTGTAGAAGTTGTATTTGTTTTCAACAAAAATGGACTAAACCCTGGTATACCCATGGGACTAGACTAGGCTCGACTAGACTAGATACTCCCGTGAGTATCACACGCCTTTCTCATCTTCTTCACTATGCTCCTACCAGATTGATTTTCTTTCAGTTCTTTATCTCTGTGAAGTCTTTCCTGCTTGAGACCTAAGGGCATGCTGTTGACTCCACCTAAACATACCACCCCTGTTGTCCATCCCCCTCAAATGGACTCATATATTACCAACTGACTCTTTTTTTATCCAAAAGGCTTCAAATTAAATGTGTCTTCTTCTGAGAGGCCTTTTCTCATCACCCAAATTAAAATTTCTCCCCTGGCACCCTCTGCCTTCATTGCAAATCATAACATCTGATTATATAGTCATTCAGTTGTCTTACTGTTTACTTTCTATCCCAGGCAGTACTATAAGCTACACAAGGGCAAGGGTAAAATCTGATATGTTACAGCTGTGCTCCCAATGTTTTTAGCACAGGGTCTGGTATATGGTCAATACTACACATAATCCACTAAAAGTTGACCATTCACATTTTAAATTGATGGGCAGCATGCTAAATTAAACGTGTTAATAGATTAATAGATAGTATGTGTATGCCCAAGAGGTGAATCAAATAAAATACACAGCTCTCTTTCCCTATAAGTACTTATTCCCTTACATATTAGTCTACATACAAATTTCCTGGCAATCTTTTCAGACATTACCATGAACTTGGGCCAAATAATAAAGGTCATAAAACTTTCATTCACTGAGCCCATTTGTACTTGTATTATGTCCATCCCAGAGCAAAAGGAATAGAATTGGTTGTTCATCACTGAGAAATAAAAATGCAATGAATAACCCATTGTTTTTATACCATTTTTATATTAATCATCTCTCTGTTTCATTTCTGTTTTCTTGCTGTTAACCACACTTACCAGAAATGAACAGCCTTCCAGCATTTCTATGCATGAGCTAGGAGGAAAAAAAAAATACTAGGCATGATTTCAAATTGCTCCAGCCATCTGTCTTGTTTGGGTGACCTCCATCCTTTTGGTCTACCAGTAAAATGTTAAGCATGTCTGACTGAGTGAAAATGGAAGGCTTGCTTTAAATTGCAGGTTACTGGGAAGGGTTAAGAGAGATTTTAATGAAGCAGGAGGAAATAACAGCCAAAAAGGGGTGCTTTACCAAATTAGGATCTCTCCTTCTTCCTTGTTGATCCTTTGAAGTCATCACCAATAACCTACAATTAGTAGTATTTCTGCCTCAGCTGTTCACTCTGCTGCAACCTTGTGTGAGATGGGAATTGAGACAGTTGACCAGCCACTGGGTGTAGTAAGAAAGACCTAGCACCTTGGTGGCTCTTCACAGATCCAAAACACTGTGGACTCTGGGGATACAATGAGGAAAGAGCACACGGGATATCCCAAAACCCATTCATTAAAATGGTGTGGAAAAGCAACACATGTGGAATAGGGATATGTTTGTCTCTACTACCCAAAGCTTCAAAACTGGCCTTCTACCTCAATAACCTCTTATTTTTACCCTGAATTCAACCCCTTTCTGGAACCCAAATTTTCCCTACCCTATGCAATATAGTCTATTTAGAGAACCTGATGCCTTACTAAATGTCAGATATTATATTTCCCCTATAAAAATGAATAGAGTAATGATGACTTCTGCCCTTGAGAAGTTCATTGGCCAGCAGTGGCAGTGAGGGTAGGAGTTGCTAAGAGGACTGCAAGTTATTCTGTAATGTATTAAATGAAATAATAAAAGAATATGCAATATACTGTGAGAGCATAAAGAAAATATTCCAGCTGGACATTTTTGAATGTTGTTAGAAGAAATGATTTCAGTTACATTTAGCATTAATTTATTTATGTATTTACTGTGTTGGGGATTTCAAGACCACCTCCAGGTTCTATTGCTAGGAGTATTCATAGGACCTAGTGTAGTGTTGTATGGGATTCATTAAAGCAAAAGAATACAAAGCAAAATCTGCGAAGGGAAAAGTCACTTGAGTCAGAGCCGATAGGAACCAGACACAAGCCTCCAAGGGTCTTTCCCCAGTGGAGTCACACAGGACATACTTAATTCCTCCAGCAATGAACTGTGAGAATGCATGTAGAATGTTGTCTGCCAGGAAGCTCTGGAATTCAGTGCCCAGGAATCTTCCTGGGGGGTAGTCATGTAGACACCTTTGTCTAGCAAGTACCAAAATTTCAGATTCCAAGAAGGAAAACAGGGATTAAGCACAAAATGCAGTGTTTGTATAAATAGTTTAGGGACAATGAATCATTCCTATGAGTTCTGGGAATGATGGAAGCCTCTCAATGCCAGCCAAAGGCCAATGTTTCCAACAGGTCTTTCTGTGAATGTGGAGTCTCAGGCCAGTTTTGTTAACCTGTTTCTGCATACCTATCCCTTTATTTGCTTATATATGAATTTATATATCTGCCAAGAGGAGTAGCTATTAGTTTCAGTTCATGATAAAACTGGATCTCCTGGGTTTTTAAAATGTTTTCTTTTATTCGAAAGGCAGGAAGACCCCAAATGGTAGCTCACTCCCCCAAATGCTGGCAACATCTGGGGCTGCGCCAGGGCTGAAACTGGAAACCAGTGACACAATCGTGGCCTCCCACCCGAGTGGCAGGAATGCAACTGCTTGAGCCATCCCTGCTAACTCCCAGGATCTGCATCGACTGGAAACTTGAGTCAGGAGTCAGAGTTGGGAATCCAGCCGAGGCACTCAGATGTGGGATGTGGACATCTTAACCACTAGGCTAAACATGCACTCCCTGGATCTCCCTTTGTGAATGATGTGATATCATCTAACACCTATTTCCAGTGGTATGCTAGATCCCAGTGATACCTGCTTGCAAGAGTTAATTGTCAAGTCACCAGGAATTTTGTGAGCTACATTAGCTTGTAATCACCAATGGGAGGAATATTTATATTACAGAGTTGGCTAGTGCTACAAACTGGGGCCTCCCCTACCTCTCTGGAGAGCAGGTTGTTAAGCACTTACCAGCATATCATTGCTTATTTATGTGTTCCAAGGGAAAGAGCAAGAGAGTAAAAAAATAAATTTTCACAGCAAAGATATTAAATCCCTGCTCTCTTTTATTTATTAATCCATTTAATGAATGGGAAATGCAGAAAAGGTAGCCCAAGTTGCTTATGGAGCTTATAATCTAATGTGAATGACATATAGTAAATGCCAATATGGTGGGCCAGGTTTTTCTCACCTTAATTTATAATTTTCTTGCTACCATAGGAGACATAAAAGAAAGAATTGTTTATTCTTCTCTAAGAAGCTTTTTATGTGTGTCTGGGCTCTCCAGTTGCTAATAAATTTGGTGATGCAAGGTTTCCCAAGGACTCTCCCTGCCCCCAACATTGAAATGTACAGGCTCTAGTCTGGGGAGTAAAGGATGCACTAGAGAGGCCAGTGCTGAGTAGAGAGACAGAACTGGCCAGCTGATCTGTTTTTAATCTGGAGGAGAGCTGTGGAATTTGGAAAGCAGAAGGGGGTAAAAGGATGGCACCCACATTCCTAGGAAGTACTGAGTATATACCAAGTCCTTTGAGGGGTGATAAAAGCCCCAAGGAAAAACAACAGTAGGAGGAGGAGCCCTAGGAACCACACTAAAGATCTGTATTTGTTTTGTTTTATTTGTAAAAAGATGTATTTATTCATTTGAAAGTCACAGTTACAGAATGGCAGAGAGAGAGAGAGAGAGAAAGTCTTCCATCCACTGGTTCACTACTCAAGTGACCTCAATGACAGGAGCCAGGAGCCATTTATCCCATGCCGGTGCAGGGGCCCAAGGACTTGGGTCATCTTCTACTGCTTTCTCAGGCCATAGCAGAGAGCTGGATTGGAAGTGGAACAGCTGGGACTCAAACTGGGGCCATAAGGGATGCCGGCACTGCAGGCAGTGGTTTTACCTGCTTTGCCACAGCACAGCCCCCACACTGAAGCTCTTGATGCTCACAGGCAGCAAAGAGTGAACAATAATGCTTGCAGAACTCTTGGGTGTCTCTGGACAGTGTTCTTGTTGTTTTATATGCTGTATCACTTTTAATCCACATGACAGCCCAATGAAGTGGGCATCATTTTGGACAAGAAGAAACTGAGGGCACAGAGAGGCTAAGAAGCCCTCCCACACAGTTTTGGCGTGCCAATTTTTTTGACAGGCAGAGTTAGAGAGAGGCCAGTGTGCTGCAGCCGGCGCGCTGTGCCGATCCGAAGCCAGGAGCCAGGTGCTTCCTCCTGGTCTCCCATGCAGGTGCAGGGCCCAAGCACTTGGTCCATCCTCCACTGCACTCCCGGGCCACAGCAGAGAGCTGGAATGGAAGAGGAGCAACCAGGACAGAATCTGGCGCCCCAACCGGGACTAGAACCCAGGGTGCCGGCGCCGCAGGTGGAGGATTAGCCAAGTGAGCCGTGCCGACCCCTTCCTTTATTTTCAAAGTACTCCCAAGGCAGTAACTATCAGGGCAGTGTTGGTAATGGAATGGTTGAGTTATAAACTATGCCTGAGATTAAATTGTTTGCTTTCCTGCAAATGAAAGCCTAAGGCCAAATAGAACAAGTTCCTGGCTTTTCTGCCATAAAGGACTACCTACTCCAAAAAGGGTAAATAAATAGCTAATTCTAATCCTACTGAAAAGGAGATATCAAAGGATTTCTCCATGATCCTCTCATAACATTTCACTTTTCTAACAGGAGCTCTGAGAGAGATTTCTATGTAAAAAAAAAAAAGTATTCAGTTAACTCTTTACATAATATAGTTAATCATGTATATAAAGTCAATTGAAAATAGATAATAGTAAAAAATAAGGGTGGGAATAAGAGAGGGAGGAGGAAGGGGGTAGGAGTGTGGGTGGGAGGGAAGGCACAGTGGGAAGAATCACCATGTTCCTAAAGTTGTAATTATAAAATGTATGAAGTTTGTAACTATAAAGCTGTATAGTTCTGCATACATTCCTAAAGACTTACTTTAAGGGTACAGTTAAGAAATTGTGATGGGACCCCAAATACCCTTCAACTGGGTGGTAAAAATAGCATTTTAAGTGTTAAAAGATCATATGGATAGGATTAAATGTTAAAGTGATCATGTAAATAGGATTAAATGTTTGGTAACAATGATAGATAGCATTAGAAAGGAGTGAATGCTCTGAAATTGGAAACTGACTCATAGAATGACAATCACTTTAAGTTGCACTCTGACCTCACAGTCAGCCCTTGAGGTATTTTGGTCTGGCAGAAAAGCCCATGAGAGCATTTCAGACATGGAAAGCCAAGACACTGTGGCAAAAACATCTACATGAAGGACTTCTGTGAGTGAGACCCCAGTGGAAAGAAGTGGTCATCTAAGAAGGATGTACTTTTCTCTGAAGGGAGGAGAGAACTTCTACTTTGCTTATGGCCTTGTTTAAATACTGATGGAGTTTGTGGATTCAAAAGGCTTCCATAGCCTAGGCAACTCATGTCAAGAATCTCGGGTGATAACTGACATCATACATAAATGTGTTAATTGTTAAATTAACAACAGGAGTCACTGTGCACGAACTTCCCATGCAAGACCTCTGTCCTCAAAGAATTGTATTATAAGAGTTAATGGTAAAAATTGTTCTCAAAGATTTACTTCATTTTAATGTATTGTGAAGGATATTCTTATGTCTCATAAGTTATAGTTATGTCTAAGTACTTCCAAATATGTATCATTCTTGGGCTCTTCTTTAAAGTTAATTTTCTCAAAAAAGAAAAAAAAAGAATGCTTAAAATTAAAAAAAAAATTAAAATCATTCATTAGAAACAAAGGGTTACAGCTACTGACAGGAAGTGTTCACCCTGTCCAGCATGAGAATTGAGAGAAATTCTGGCTCATCAACCCCATCTGCCCTGAGACTCAGTTCACTGTGTTCTACAGGGCTGTGGGTGGTGTTTCTCCTCTGATGAGCAGGTCTTATGGCATTGGCAGAACAAAAGGCATAAGCCAAACAAGAGCATGATGTAGGGTAGTAATTCAAACAACATGAAAACAGGTCCCAGGAAGGCAGAAAAACAAGGAAAGAGAAGGAGCGTCCCCACTGATAAAACTAGCAGCAATGGCCAAGGATCTCATCCTTCCTTCTGTCACTATCTGGTAGTTAGTATTTCTCCTTTTCAAGTGACACCCAAGGCTCAGGCTAGTCCAGAACCTTTTTAGAGCTCAGTAGTGTGTTAGGGAAGATGATTGCATTCTTAGTACCTTCCAGATTCATCACTTTCTGGACTTTTGCTCTCCTTGTTAGTACTCATTGCTCAAGTTGTACCTATGTTTGAAGGCCAGGGGGAAAAAGGCACTAACTCAGTCCTCTCCCCTTTTCATTTTTCACAAGGCATTAAAAGAACCACCATGATGTTTTGGTTACATAGATTAGATTTTCCTTAAAAATGAGCATGAATTTTTATGGTCAGTGTACTGCAAATGCATCTATAGATTGGAAACATATGTAAGGCATGGAAACTTAAGCCTTTCCATGTTCTCTAAGAAGGTAAAATGTGAAATGCTTCAGCTGTCATCTTCGTGCAATAGAAATGTGTTTTGAGTGGTTGTGAACCTGGCCTCTCTCAGGAGGATGCTTGGGACTCATGCTGTGAGGAATCTTACTGGCTCTTTGAGTTTCCTTTTGGTTCTGCTCACTTCCCTGTTGCAAGTAAGCCTGTTGCAAGCTCTGCATAGGAAACGGTCCCTTTTAGTCAACAAGCTCATGTCATATGCCATTGTGAAGAAAGTTGGCTTTAGTTATGACAACTGCCTTTGCAAATTGGTACAGTCTCTGGTTGTGCTCTGTTCCTTTCTATGCAAGTCTTTCAGAGGCTGTCTTGTCTGAGATTCTGGAGAGAAGTCTGAATTTCTGAAACCTGCTGTAAGAACAGTTCCATTCAAGAAACTGGTCTCTGATAGTTGAGTCTTCTGTCAAATCAAAACTCAGTGTCTCTTGCCCAAATATTAGCTCAATGCAAATGGATTATTCAACTGAGTAAAGTAATGAGACTGCAAGTAGAGAAAATTTGCCTGCAAATGTTAAAAAATGGTTCAGAGAAGTTTCTTCCCATCATGCTTCCCTTATTGCTCTCTTCTCATCCTTTGGCTAAATAAAGCACCTAGAGAGTCATTCTTTCAAGTCTCATTTGCCAGAATATTTCCCTGGAACCATTTTCCTTTCCATTCCACAATCCTAACAAAAATCTCATACCAGTGAGCAAATAACCCCATCCTAAACTGAAATTCTGCTGCTTTAGTTCCCACTTGCCAAAACCAGCACGATCTGAACATTCCTCCTCATTTAATATCAGTCCCCATCAGATAACCATTAAATGAGCAGAGGCTGCAGGTTAGAAGGAATGCTAACAATGCAGATAAAGTCCTGATAACTGGCAGCTGTGCCAGTTAATTCAGCTCAGGAGGGTGGCTGTCAAAGGAAGGAAAGGGTGCTGGGAAGACTTGGCCACAGTGCCCATAACTTGCAGCACCTTGCCCTGGGCCAAGCAGGCTGGTGTTTCATATCTAAAGTCATCCCAGGAATGAGACACATTCCATTGTCCTAACTGGTGACTGCTCACCATGGCAAATCAACCCCCTGTGACTGTCAGAAAGAAGAATAGTCACGTATTTCACTTGTACGATTGAATTAAAATGACTCTGAGGGAGCTGCTGACCCAAATAAGGGGCACTGAGAACAGGGTCAGTTGACCACTTGAAGCATTCCATTTACTCATTTAAAAATCATTTACTTATTTGAAAGTCAGAGTTAGAGAGAGGGAGAGAAAGAGAGTGAGCACAAGAGAGAGAGAAAGAGGGAGAATCTTTCATCTGCTGGTTTACTCCCTAATGGCTTCAATGGCCAGCGCTGGGCCAGGCTGAAGGGAAACCAGGAGCCAAGAGTTTCATCCAGGTCTCTGTTGGTGGTGGGGCTCCAAACACTTTGGCCATCTGCTGCTTTTCTCAGAGCATTAGCAGGGAGCTAGATTGGAAGTGGAGCATCTGGGACATGAACCAGGGCACATACAGGATACAAGGGTAATAGGCTGTGCCCACTACATCACAATACTGGCCTCTTCCATTACTGATTTTAGACATGAGATTCTATAGCTTATTAAGTCTGGTAATGCGAGAAACAGATTGCTTCTTGCCTGAATATTTCAAAGTAGTCACAACCTATGGCCTATTTTTAGGTTGGCAAGGGCTCAGAGGGAATATATAAACAGCCGTGGGGAATTTGAGTTCTGAATGTACCCCTCTACTACACCTTTGATCTCTGAATAGCCAGTCTATCAGTGGGAATTTACCTGCATCAAGCAGCAAGAATCACTATAGAACTACTGAGCTTTATGACCAAACTCTGCTCAATTAGGGTTATTTTGCATTCTCCACTAGTCATTTTAGGCATGGGAACAATAATAACTGCTATTCTGGAGTTGGACCAGTGGATGAAAGCATTTTGGCCATGTGATGCTGTTAGCATCCCAATATTGGAAATAAACAATGTTTTTGGTGCCCAGGAAAAGCTGAGAGGCTGAATCAACTGCATCTTAACCTGGCATAGTATTTTATTGGGTATGGAGTGTCTTTGCAAAAATGGTTGGGGAGGGGAGAGAGCTCCCATACCCACAACTGCCAGGACTGGGATGGGCCAAAGTCAGGAGCTGAGGAACCAGTCCAGGTCCTCTTGAGTGTGGCAGGGACCAACTACTTGAACCATCACCTGCTGTCTCCACAAGTGTGCATTAGCAGGAAGCTGGAATTGGGAATGGAGCTGGCATTGAAACCCAAAATAAGAGTGTACATATTTAGGGAATATCAGAAAAGAAAAATTAGGACATAAACAGTTTCCTTTGATAGCAACAATCACCTGATTCTCTTAATTCTCTCATACGCTATTAAGAAATGTAAAATAAAGATCACGGTTTATAAGACCTTTTAGTTCAGAAACAGTATGATTCTCCTAAATCCCAAAGAGATTTATAAACATTCCATATCTGACCAAAATCTGCTGGGAGAGAGGATTTAGCACAAGTACTCTGCCCAGTTGATTGAGTAGCTGGATTTTAAAGCAAGTTGTCTTTCCACTGAGACATTAATTTAATATCCCCTTTACCTATACTTCTTAAGGCTGGCAGCTTTTAATTTAGAAACCATAGGATATATTTGACAGAAATGTCAAGGTGATTGTAGGTTATTACTAGTTGTTGGCAGTAACTCAAATATGGGGCAATCACGTGTCTTGACATAGTTGATAATTGGACTAATGCTGAAACTGAAGTACAATTGCTCTCTGACTCTGTACCTCCTTTAGCCAAAACTCAAGGCATGTTCAGACAAAGCCTTGAGTGACTTCTCTGCCACTGCGAGACACAGTCTATTATCCATACTTTGAGTCATACCAGAGGAAGATTGCTAGTCCTTGGTGGTATTATATGTCTTCTATGAGGGTCTTCCCTGTCAAAGGCACCAGTATTCTATGATAGGTAAGGGCAACCCAGGAGCACCATAGGGCATAAGCACAAGGATCTTCTTAGAAACTTTGATGATCTACTCTCCTAAATATTTTTTCTTCACTCCAGACAAGATATACATATATATATATATGTATATATATAAAATACATAGTATATTAATATAGTATATTATATATACAATATATGTATATAATACACTTATGTATATATAATACACTTATATATAATCATCATGCATATCATAAATAATTTATACATGTATAAAATCATACACAGACACCGAGAATGAAAGAACACACAATTACATTACATAAGAGAGCAGGGATAGGTCAAATATGTATTATTACTTTATTCTTGTACTCTTAGAGCTGGCCCCAGGTGACTGTCCTGACACTGAAGAAGGGACTCTGTTATGACAAGAGAAAAGACAATGCTAATTCTAACTGATTACGAATTTCTTTTTTTTTTTAAGATTCATTTTATTTATTTGAAAGGCTGAGCCAGAGAGAGAGAGAGAGAGAGATTGATTTTCTATCTGCTGGCCCACTCCCCAGATGGATGCAATGGTCAGGGGTGGACCACACCAAAGCCAGGAGGCTGGAACTCAATCCAGTTCTCCCACGTGGGTGACAGGGGCCCAAGAACGTATGCCATTTTCTGCTGCTTTCCCAGGCACATTAACATGGAGCTGGATCAGAACTAGAGTGGCCCAGCCTGAAACTGCACTCTGGTATAGGATGCTGGCGTTACAAGAGGTAGCTTAACCAGCTGTGCCATAATGTCCACCCCACATCCCTAAATCTAAGGGTAACTTTTCAGTTGTTACTCTGGCCTCTTAATAGTACTGAACATGATTCCTTCTTTGTCAAAACTACCTCTTCTGCCTGTGCCACAGCTCACTAGGCTAATCCTCTGCCTGTGGTGCCAGCACACCAGGTTCTAGTCCCGGTCGGGGCACCGGATTCTGTCCCGGTTGCTCCTCTTCCTGTCCAGCTCTCTTGCTCTGGCCCAGGAGTGCAGTGGAGGATGGCCCAAGTGCTCGGGCCCTGCACCCACATGGGAGACCTGGAGAAGTACCTGGCTCCTGGCTGCGGATCAGCACAGTGCACCAGCCACAGCGGCCATTGGGGGCTGAACCAACAGAAAAAGGAAAACCTTTCTGTCTCTCTCTCTCTCTCACTGTCCACTCTGCCTGTCAAAAAACAGACCAAAACCTACCTCTTCTGCTGGCTTCTGCAGCACACACTGTCCTGGTATTCCTCTGTGCCTTTCTCCAATTGAGAGAGTGTGAAGAAGGAACATTCCATGAGCCAGAGATCAAGCCCTCTCCAGATAGCTGACAATGCCATTACATCCTTGGCTTTCTCACCTAAAGCCTGAAGCCATTTCATTCACTTCTGTAGATCAAATCAATACCTCAAACTCGGGTATGTCTCTGATACAGACATGTACATTAAAAAATGTATTATAATGTTTTTCAAGCTATAGGTTACAACCCATTAGCTGGATTGAAATCAGCTGAGTATGTGGATACAAGCATTTATAAATGAAATAGCAATAGAACAGAACAAATTAGAGTGCCTCACACTTAAGTAGAATTATTATGTCATAAAAATTCTAGTCATTTATGTAGGACTGTACGGTGATGTTAAACATATTTCTTACTCTGAGTCATCATCAAAAACATTGGAAAGACACTGGTCCATGGGTCCATAGGCTATCCACACATGGATGTTCCAAAGATAATCTACATAATGCATGTTCAAAAATGGACCCCTTGAAAATGTTAGGTAGGCAGTCAGTTATGAGCTTATGTGTGTGTAATATAAAGACATCCAGCTCATTCATGAACGGCTGTCCGTCATTCAGGCCCTAGTGTTAACCCAACAATACCAGGCTCTCAAGACTATTAAAATACCCTAAATTTTAAGATTAAAATTAGTTCAAAAGGAAAAGGGGGGAATGAAAGACCCGAGGAATCCCCCCCCCCCCAGGTTAGCCCCTCCCCAGTTCCGGTTTCCCCAGGAAGAAAACTGGTTGTAACTCCCGCCCAGGTGCCCACGTGGGATAGCCACGTCCCCCATCTAAAGGATCCAATGAGTACTCTTGGTAACCTTCAAACTGGCCAATCAAACCAAAGCGCGCGAAATATGCTAATCTTGTGGTTCTTCTCTTTAAAAACTGCTGTAGACTGCCGCTCGTGGCCTCTCTCTTCGCCATTACTGAAGGGGAAGCCCATTTGTACAAATGATTAATAAATCCTCATGTTTTTGCATCAAAAAAAAAAAAATGGACCCCTCATCTTTAACCCCAAATCTGGTCCTATTTCAGAAAGTTCTACGTCTAGCTAATTAACCCAGTTACCCAAGTCAGAAACCTGAAAGTTGCCTTGCAGTCAATCTTTCCTTCACACCCCACAGCTGCCAGTTGGACCACTTCATGTGCTTACAACCCAGTCATCTCTCCATCATCACACCATCGGGAGAGGTCAGGCCACCAGCGCCTTTCCCCTGCACTATTGCAACTGCCTCCAACTGGATGAATGAATAAGCAGCGAATGGTGAACACATCAGACAGCAGGACATAGTCAGACAAAATTGTCAACCTTTCTAAGCAAAACACTCTAGAGAATACAATTAGGATGTCAGTCCATTATGGCTACTATTAAAACACACACACACACACACACACACACACTGTAAACTGGATTGCCTAAAATTTGTGAACAGCAAAAACTTGCCTGTCATAGTTCTAAAGGGTAGGATCGTCACTGTCAGCTCCCCGAAGGGGGCTTGACCTTGACCTCTGGCTCACAGAAGGTCCCTCCTTCTCCATCTCTTGATGGGAAGGGAAAAACAGCTCCCACTCACCTTTTTAAACACACGAGTCCCACTCACGGGGGCTTCAGCTTCAATGTGTAGTCAACTTATAAATGTCCATCTTTTCTTAATGCTATCAATCTTGAGGGGGCTAGAGTGTTAACATATGATATTTCAAAGGACTCAGACATTCAGGTTATGGCACAAGTTGAATAAAAGGCTGAGATAAGTCTATTGGTGATAGACTTTTGACACACAGCTGAGGGATTTGGACAACATACTTCATGTTTTAAGACTGGTATCAACCAAAGCACGTCCCTGAATCTCAGTCAGAGATAGAACAGATAAATTATGGATGATTTGGACTATTCAGCTGGCCTAGATTTTTCTTAAATTCATAGGAAGAGAAGAAATCAGTTACCCAAGTCAGGAAATAATGATAAAAACTGTTACATAGGCCAGCACTGTGGCTTAGTGGATAAAGCCACCACCTGCAGTGCCAGCATCCCATATGGGTGCCAGTTCGAATCCCAGCTGCTCCACTTCTGATCTAGCTCTCTGCTATGGATGGAAAAGCAGTGGAAGAAGGCCCAAGTCCTGCAACCACATGGGAGACCAGGAAGAAGTTCCTGGCTCCTGGCTTTGGGTCAGCCAAGCTCTGGCTGTTGCAGCCATTTGGGGAGTGAACCAGCAGATGGAAGACCTCTCTCCTTCTCTTTCTCTCTCTCTCTCTCTCTGCCTCTCTTTCTCTCTGTGTAACTCTGCCTTTCAAATAAATAAATAAACATATTTTAAAAACAACTGCTACATAGATTTCCAGGGATTTGAAGAAACACTAATGATGCTATTAACTATTGTTTCAGTAACACTCTGAAGTTCATGTTTACCTCTTCTCAAGGGCTACTTTCCCTGGCTAAGGTTTGTAATTTATAAATAAAACCAACCATTTAGTTGAGTATATGAAATTATCATAGAGGCTTCAAAAAGCTCATAGAAAACATGTACTAAGAAAATAATGCATGGATTTCAAAACTTTGGCACCAAAATAAATGCATCCTTTGGTTCCATTTTCCATGAATTTTGTGAAGCCCTCTCATTCACCATCCTACTTCTCTCTCTCTGCACAGGCTGTTAGTGGATGAAGAACTGATTTTACACCTATTAAGCTTATGAGAGAAAACGTAGACTCCGATTCTCAAAGGAAACTGAATTTTCAGTTTTTGCTGCCCCTTCCCCATAAGACCACCTTATTATAATTCAAATAAGTTAACATCCTTTCTTGGGAGGAAACTGGAAAATGGTTTTCTAACACTCAGCAATAATATTTGATTAAATCTATAATTGTGTCCCTTTTGTGAGTGACCCAGAGCATCTGTAAGTTTGCCTACAAAAGCAGTGAAGCATTTCACTTACTCTGGAGAGTGCGAGGGTCTCCCTGGCTCACCCTGGGGAAGGCAAGCCAAGCTTTCCTGGTAGCTTGATAGGCAAGGGATCAGGTAATTTCAGCAGTTAACCTTACTCACTTAAACCAGAAAATAAATAAAATGGTGAGTAATAAATACATAGTTTTCAAGGGATTACTTCAGTAAATATTGCATATTCTTATCAGTTTAAACTGATAATCATTTCTGTGCTTTATGGAATGGACAAAATCTATGACTTCTTTCCAGAAGTTATTCAAGACAACTGACTCATAAAAAGCGTGCAACTTCTTTGCCACCTCTTTTTTTTGTTTTGTTTTGATAGGCAGAGTGGACAGTGAGAGAGAGGGAGACAGAGAGAAAGGTCTGCCACCTCTTCTGAGACATGCTCAGTAGAAGGGACGGGGCCTTGGCCTGGCAGAGTTGAAGACGCTGATCTCTTTCTGCGCCTGGTAGTTCTCCCAGGGCCTTTGTGTCTGAAGAACAGAAAGAAAAGCTCTGTGTGCAGGAAGCGAAGCCAGAGCTACAAAAGCATGGAGCCTGTGGAGTAGGCGTCAAGGGCTCTGGACGTCTGCAGAAAATGCTGAAAAGGAGCCAAAGGGTGAAAAATTGGGAGACATTCTAAAGTCCTCTGAAGACATCAAAAGGCCAAGCATCATAAAAAAGGAATAAAGAAATCAAAACTGCCATTTTCATAGCCTTCTTGGGATCACTACCAAGTCCACCTAACCTGGAAATATTTACTTGGATTAAACTTATTCATAATATAAAAATAAAGAAGACATATTTTAAAGACAAAATAAATATAAAAATAAAACTTTGAGAGACTAAACCTTTGATAATGAATATTTTAGAATTAATTCAAGCCACCCGATGATATCTTTGGCCTGAATAGACCCAATGGCAAGTCTAGGACTATTGAATGTGAAACTCATCTCTGAGTGACACCCTGAAGGCTTAGAACAGGGCAGTAATGTACGCAGAATGACGGAGCTACAGTTATTCATAAGAATTGTACAAGTGCTCATATACAGCCTGTGGAAATTACAAAATAATATGGAGAAAAAACTGTTGAACTCTTAGTGTAGCATTAATCCTATGAGTATCAAATTAACTGAAAAAATAGATATTTGTAAAACTTAAGAATGGGATTAGGAGAGGGAGGAGACAGGGTAAGAGTGTGGGCAGAAGGCAGGGTAGAATGGGCAGGATCACTATGTTCCAGATTCTGTATATAGAAAATACATGAAATTTGTATACCTTGCAAAATAGTCCTGCTTAAACTATCTTCATAGTATTACAGTTTGGAAAAATTCCAAGGAGAATTTGATGCTTTGCAAATGTTCTTTTTAGTGACCTATCTCACCAGAAGTTGTCGGAGGCCTGGAAGGCATGAGAACATCCCAGGGAAATCACAGGTCTTCTTTCAGAACAGTCTTCAGTGCATACTTTGTTTCGTTTTAACTGGGCCCTCCTTAATATTTCAGTGCCTTGGTTGTCCTAATGAAACAAGATAAATGCTCTGAGACCCTAGTGTGATGAAGAGAGATGAAAGTGACCGGGACCTCCACAGAGACCAGGCTCTGAGCAAGCCCTCCTGCGAGTCCTGCTCTGCACGTGTGATCTCTCTTCTCCCTAGACATCTTCCACTCTTTTGTTGATTTTTATTTCAGGTATACAAATTTCATGTATTTAATATATACAGATTTAGGAACATAGTGATACTTCCCACCCTATCTTCCCTCCCTCACTCCCACCCTTCTTCCTCTTCCCTCTGCCAGTCCACTCTTAATTTTTACTTTCAGTTTACTTTATACTCATAAGATTAACCTTACACTAAGAGTTCAAATTCCACTCTTAATACAAAAACCCATCTCCTCCTGGTGACCTCCCCTCATCTGAACGCCTGTAAAGTTCAGCACTGGACCTGTTGTGTGGCTTGGCCCTTGATTTTTCTTCTCTTCGTGGGTATTTTTATAGCAGATTCTGTCTCCCAGATGAACCAGGTGATCTCCAGAACAAACCAAAATTGAATGACCCCTTTGCTTCTTATTTTTTTTGCAAGATTTTTATTTATTTGTTTGACAGGTAGAGTTATAGACAGTAAGAAAGAGAGACAAAGAGAAAGGTCTTCCTTCCGTTGGTTAACTCCCCAAATGGCCGCAACGGCCGGAGCTGCACCAATCCAAAGCCAGGAGCCAGGTGCTTCTTTCTGGTCTCCTATGTGAGTGCAGGGGCCCAAGCACTTGGGTCATCTTCTACTGCTTTCCCAGGCCACAGCAGAGAGTTGGATAGGAAGTGGAGCAGCCGGGACTCGAACTGGTGCACATATGGGATGTTGGCACTGCAGGTGGTGGTTTTACTTGCTATGCCACCTGGGTCTTTAGCACTACCCAGTCAAGCACTGTGAAAATGTGGAAGCTAGATAAACTAGAATTTGCCTGTTTTTGATAATATTTCTTACTGGGATGCATGAAATTCATCTTAAAATTGTTTATTTGTTGGAGAAGCTAAAAGAGAAAGAGAGAGAGAGAGAGAGAGAGGTGTTCAACCTGTTCGACCAGGGGGTTCACTCCCCACATGCCTGCAATGGGCAGGCTGAGGCTGAAGCTAGGAGCTGGAAATGCAACCCAGGTCCCCCATGGGGATGTCAGGGACCCAGTTACTTGAGGACCCCTGCTGCCTCCCAGAATCTGTATCGGAAGGAAGCTGGAGTCAGGAGCCAGAGGCAGTTACTGAATCCGGGGGCCACAGGCCTCCTTACTGGCTCCATAACAGCAAAGTCAAACTCCCATCCCAAAAAGTCAGCATGCTGAAGTGTGCATCCATCAGGTTTCAGCAGGAGTACATTTGCTATATTTGACAATCACTGCCTCCAATAGTTCCAGAACATTCCCATCATCCCTCCCAAAACCCCTTGCTACTCTGAGCAGTTAGCCCCAATTCCCCTTCCATTGTCCTCTGGTAGTCACTAATATATCTTCTGTCTCTATGGATTTTCTTATCCTGGAAATTTATTGTAAATGCAATCATAGAATACATGGTCTTTTGTGTCTGACTTCTTTTTCGTAACTTAAGGGGTTCGAGGTTCATCCGTCTTGCAGCAGGTCACAGGGCTTCGTTTTAACAGCTGGGTAGTGCTCTGCTGTAGGCATGCACCACGTTTTGTGTTTTTTTCATCAGCGGGCAGGCGTGGGGCTGTTTTATACTCTGGGCATAGGAATAAAGCTGCTTTGCGCTTTTGTATGCAACTGTAGAGATGTCTTTGGTTATCTTGAGTGTCTACCCAGAAGTGGAATTGTTGTGTTGCTGTTCTCTGTTCCTCATGGAGATTCTTGTAGGCACGCTTCTCTGTCATTCTTATATAATCACTAAAGGAGGTTCTTGAGCAACTCCTCTGTTCACATGTTACTGATCAAGGGATAGCCCTGAGAAAGCATTTATTTTAAAATGATCAAATTCAGATGAGTTTTGTCATACTGAATTCCCTTAGTTTTCTGGATTCTGCTACTGTGTGGCTTAGAAAGATATACCACCGTTTCCTCAACACAACAGGCTTCCCAGATAAACTTGGAATCTTATCGGACAAAGAAGGTTGAGGACAGCTGGCAGCCAGCTCTCCCCCAGAGGACTGCCCCTACGTCTTCCTGCAGCGAGTCACCTTGGTCCCCCTGTGGCCATCACCTTTCCCTCATTGGTTCTGCTCCTTGGGTCACCAGCATGATTTGACTAAGAGGCTGGCAACATGAACATCAGCCAGCTATTTGGCAGAGTCTTCTTGGAAACATTGTTCTTGTGTGGGACAGGAGTTGAGAGTCACTCCTGCATTTGCAGTGGTTGTGAGGGGGACTGAGGACAGGAAGGTGGTAATTGCTGTCAGGGGGCTGGTAGCAGTTCCTTTCTAGAAGATGAGAATGGGAATAAAACTGCCCATGTTCAAGTACCTCCTTCAGAGTAAAGTGAATGGCTGATTGGGGACAAAGAGACATAAAGAATCTATAAAGTGGGGCTGGCGTTATGGCACAGCAGGTAAAGCTGCCGCCTGGAATGCCGGCATCCCATATAGGCGCCGGTTCGAGACCCAGCTGCTCCTCTTCTGCTCCCGCTCCCTGCTATGGCCTAGGAAAGCAATACAAGGTTGCCCAAGTGCTTGGCCCCTGCACCCATGCAGGGAACCTGGAGGAAGCTCCTGGCTCCTGGCTTTAGATCGGCATAGTTCCGGCCATTGCAGCCATTTGGGGAGTGAACCAGTGGATGGAAGACCTTTCTCTTTCTCTCTCTGCATCTTTCTCTGACTCTCTGTAACTCTTCCTCTCAGATAAGTAAATAAATATTTTTGAAAAAGAAAAGAATCTATAGAGTGACAATAGGATGAAAAGGTATAGCCTATTTCCAACTTAGAAGTTTCTACTATGGGCATATAAACAATTCAGCAATGTCTTTCAGCCTACAGATAGAAAATAATGTTAATAAGTCAAAACCAAAATTATTTTACAGGATGGAATAGAAGGAAAGGAAGAGAGGAGAGGAGACAAAGGGAAAATAGAGGAGAGAAAAGATAGAGGGCAACAGTGGAATGGAGGGGGGAGGAGAGCAAGAGATGGAGGGGAGGGAGGAGAAGCCAGGGGAGGGGAGAAAAAGGGAATGCAGAGAAAGGGAGGGGAGGGGAAATGAGAGAAATTGAACAGGGGAAGGAAAGGGAAAAAAAGTACATTTCTTAGGTAGCAAGGATAGCTACTGCTCCATGCAACTTTATCTTGCGTGTGTGTGTGTGTTACATGGATATGTGCACACAGAATTGGGTCATATTGTAAAATGTATTTCTTACTCTAGGACACCCTCAGAAATGTTTGAAAATGACACCTCTGCAGAAATCCTCATTTACTTTCTTGTTTCCTGTTAGCTGTGAACTTTGCTCTCTAAAAGTTGTCATAGCTTGTGGATAAGTGCCCTATTTGTTTCTGAAGCAGAGGCTGATTTCTATTTTGATCATGGCCTTTCAGCCAAAGTTGTGTAAGAGGCAATTTTAGTGTCTTTTATGTAAAGGCTAAATGAGGTGTGCTATAGCATGTCAGAAATAAGGATTTCTGAAAATGTTAAATGCAGTATTCTTTGGAAGGAAACAGAACTGTCAAGACTTTCTACCCCCAGAAACTAAAAAAAAAATGTTTTGGAGGTGGGACTGAAATCAGTGAAATTAGCAAACAGCATGAGAGCAGGTATGGAACAAAACATTCCAATGTTTCATCTTAAAAAATTCCAATATGCTTTTTATGCCACACAAAATAAGTAACCTTTAGGTTAAAAAGTCTTAATATACATGTCTCCCAAGCAAGAGGGAAATTTCAAGATATCCTTTGAATGGCATAAGGACAGCAGTCAAATCTATGCTATATTAATGAGCACTGCCACCACTATCTGTGATACATGTCTGTGTTGTAAAAACTGAAAGAAGGGAAATCCAGTTGACGTCTATGATCTTGCTTCCTTGCTAACCTTCTCTGTCACACCATCTCAGGTAGCACCAAGTCTCTGTCAGCCGTTCAGCTTCCACAACGGCAGAGCAAGCACATCTTCAGGAATGTTTTCCAGTGAGGGCTCTGGTTATATTTGCTGTGTGCAGCATTTCTAGGCTTTAATTATCATCTCAAACACTTCTTAATCTTCTCATAAATCTACACAGAAATCAAGAAACACCAATACCCACATTCTTTCTTTCCCTCCATCCTAAATCTTGGATATAATTATTTAGTCTTTTCATTTATGATCCAAATTTCTAAATGCCCAATTTGAATGTTTAATTTTTATCACCAATTTCAACTTTTTTAAGATTGATTTGTTTGAAGGGCAGAGTGAGAGTGAGAGATAGATAGTTATAGCTAGCTAGCAAGAGATCCTCTATCTGCTGGTTCACTCTGCAAACAGCTGGGGCTGGGTCAGGCAGAAGTCAGGAACCAGGAGCTCTGTTCTGGTCTCTCCTTGGGTGGCAGGGTCTGAGGTATTTGGGCCATCCTCTATTGCTTTCTCAGGCACATTAACAGGGAGCTGGATAGGAAGGAGAGCAGCTGAAAGTAGAATGGCAATGCAATGTGGGATACTGGTGTCATAAATGGAGACTCAACTTTTTGTGCCGCAGCATGGCCCTGATTTCGACATTTTCATCACCTAAACTCTGCCTCTCTCTCAAGCCTGAGGACCAGATTCACATCAGTCCCCCTTTCAGGTAGGGCTACCCAATATTTCTTCAAAGAAGTCCAGACATCACTTTGAAACTCTGCATGCATCCTTTCATATCTTTCAGTGGGATATATTATTTCATTCTTTGAATTATCACTGGGATTTGCCTTACTTATCCACTTTTACGGGGACCACTATATCTGGGGTTGTCATCACCTTGTGCCTGAATTACCACAGTCGCCTTTTGATTTCCTATGTTGCTGATAGGGAAATTGTAGGCCCAAAGATAACTTGTAACTTTATTAAGGATGTGCTATGTGTCAGACACCATGCTAGTCTGAGAATAAGCGCCATAGATGAATGAGATTACACTCCTGATAGCTTAGATCGCTTCGCTGTTACTGCTGAACTGATGCCAGCATTCTAAAGTCACTGCTTTTGTGCTTCACGTCTCCTTCAGAACTCAGACTGCTTCATGTGTTAACTTCACTAAATACAAATGCTTTGGCCTAACTTACGTGGTTTTTGCTGTTTGGAGACCCATCTAGTCCACCTTAATTCCCCCTATTCCCTGACATGGCTCATTTCATACAACAGACTGCTCTCCCATCTACTTCATACACTTCTTTACTTCTGATCCCCTTCCCACAGGTCTTCCTTTTTCTGCCTGCCAACAAACACTGTATCCACTTACCCAGGCTGATACTTGCAAGTCTGTCTTTCCCACAATTCTTCTGCAATTTCTCCAAACCAGTTTTTCCCTTCCTGATTCCTATCACATGTAGAGTTGGAGGATGATTCTGCCTCAGGGCACTGAGTACACTGCTTAATGACATCACTAAACACAGAACTAAAGGTTTTGATCTCCTATGAAATGCTTAATGTTGGCTCCCATGTTGCTACCATTGCCAAAACCATAGTAGATTCAGCAGGAGCCCTCTCTCAGATGTTCCTCATTCATCAAGTGATTGGCCATCTGAGGCTTAGCTTTAGACATGTAGCATGTAGACATAGACAAGCAAGTCTATCCGCTATAAGAGATAAATTCCCTATACAGCACAAGCATGACAAAAGAGAGACTTCAAGGAAGGAAGGGAATGGGATCTTCCTGAAGGGAATGCTCTTTGCTACCTGCTATATCATTCCTTTCTCATTGTTTTCTAACAAATTCTCCTGACCCCTAAGCCTCAGCTCAAATATATCCCTTCACTGTAACTATCTTTGCCAGCAACAGAAAGACTTCAATGCTCTTAAAACACATACACAGTTAAAAGACCCAGAGAAGTGTGATGACTTGCTCTAATGATGCGTACACATCTTCACGTGTCCTCCGCGAGTATGCTTCTCTTCAATATTTATTTTAAGCAATTCTACTCATAAGCTTCTTTTTCATATTTTTATGATAGCTCAATAGAAAGAGAAAGTTTGGACACTGACTCCAAGTGTGTTCAAGTTTTCTGCAATAATTATTTAGCTTTTGTGACTCTCCTTTTCTTTTTTCCCTTTTCCATTTCTTAGTTTATTGATGGTTCTGCTTGAACATTAAAGAGTCCATAAAGGAAGTGTTATATTCTCCACCAAGAACAAGCCCCAGACTGTATGGCTAATCTAGTGAGTCTGTTTTGAAAAGGTCTCAACTTCCTTCCCTTAATCACAAGAGGTATTTAATGGAATCTGCCTATCGCTCACTTGCAACCAGTTGTGAAAACATGCATATCACAATTCCAAACCACTGGAATAGAGAGAAGTGAACAGTCAGGGAGAGGGGGTTAAATACAGATCAAGGTTCAGACATATACAACCTCAGCAGGATGATGGAGAGTTCCTCCAGGCAATTCCATGCAAAGCTGCTCTTGTCAGTGATGGGCATCCTTAACTTTAATGAGCCATTTGAGTGTCAGAGATAACATAGTTTAATTTGCATTATATTCTAAGGTTTAATGTCCTACTAAATAAAGAGTTCAACAACTAACAAGTGAAAAGGAGAATAGGCAAAGATTAGAAACAAAAAAATAAATGAGAAGATGTTTATTTTAAAATTTACTCAGTGAATTTAATCACAAAATCATTAAAATCTATAGCAGTATATAATTCTTCACAATTATTTAACAAAGAATTAAAACAAAGTTTGACCACACAGTATGTGCAGCAAAATGGATACATGCAGGTGTGGTATTTTTTGTTTTTTTTATTATTATTTTTAAATTATAGAACTCTTTAGTTTTTTTTTAAAGACAGAGTGGACAGTGGAGAGACAGAGAGAAAGGTCTTCCTTTTCCTGTTGGTTCACCCTCCAATGGCCACTGCAGCCGGGAGCCAGGTGCTTCTCCTGGTCTCCCATGCAGGTGGCAGGGCCCAAGCACTTGGGCCATCTTCCACTGCCCTCCCGGGCCACAGCAGAGAGCTGGACTGGAAGAGAAGCAACCAGGACAGAATCCGGCACCCCGACCAGGACTAGAACCCAGGGTGCCGGTGCTGCAGGCAGAGGATTAGCCTAGTGAGCCGCAACGTTTAGCCTAGTGAGCTGAGGCGCTGGCAGAACTCTTTAGTTTTTTAATCTTCTGAATAATGTAAGTGTTTTGACTTACTTTGGAAGACAGTGTAAAAATTCACTATGTCCATTCAAATTAATTTAGTAATTGATGACTAGATTTCTATGCCTCAGACATTACAAAGTGCTACTGAGGAAATCACAAAAAAAGGACTAAATTAAAAATATCAGTTTGAAATGTCAATGGGAAGTTCCCATTGACACAAATGGATGTCTATAATCTTACCTGTTTGTCATATAACACCAGTGTCAGAGAGGCCATGAGAAACAAAAACTTTCTTGCACTACCCTCTTTGGGTATGAGATAGCATTTTCAGGTACTTTGTTTTTATCTATCAAAATTTCAAATATTTCTACTGTTCTTCAAACATTTTACTTTTGATCTATCAACTCCACTGCCATAATTGTAGTCTACTGGTATGTTCACCAAATAAGCCAAGAGTTATATATAAGAATTTGTACTGTAGCATTGTCCTTAATAGATAAAATAACAAAATCTCTAATAGTGAAGACAAATAAAATACAATTAAAATATTCAGTGAAATAGTATGCAACTATTTCAAAAAGTTAGCCAGCTCTATATAAATGGATATAGAAATGTTTCTAGATGTCTTGTTTTGCAAAAACAGTTTACAGGCACAGACGTTATGTTGTAGCAGGTTACGCCACTGCTTGCAATATCCACTCTCATATCAGAGTGCCAGTTTAAGCCTAGGCACTTTAATTCCAAACCCCCTCCCTGTTGATGTGCCTAGTAAGACAGCAAATGTTGGCCCAAGTACCCAGGTCTTGCCATCCACATGGGAGACCCAGATGGAATTCTGGGCTCCTAGCTTCAGCCTGTCCCAGCCACAGCTATTGTGGTCATTTGGGGAGCAAGCAGTAGGTAGAAGATCTCCACCCAGCTCTGTCTCTTTCAAAGCCCCTACCCAGGCTTGGCAGGGATTAAGCTGACTCAATAAATAAAATTACTTTCAAAGCAAAATAGCACTGTCAAAAGAGAAAGATAGTCCTCAAAATATGGCATCCTTATTTCCAACATATACAGAATAAAGATTAGTTGTGGAAGGCCAGGAAATGTGACTCATCACCAGGAGATAAATAGTGAGGGAACCAGCTCCAGTGATGATGAAGACATAGACTTGAGGATAAAAAGGCTGTTTAAAGGAAGAGAAAAGAAGTAGACATGAATTGAAAGAATAAGTGACACATCTTAAAAGAGAGGAGAAAAGTATCTAACAAAAATACAGCAAAAGTATAATATCTGAAATGAAAACTACAATAAACATTCTTAATAGAAGATTAGATGTGCCAGGAGAAAGTAATTCCTTGAAATTGTTTAATACACAATATACAAAATGAAGTATATGGAGAGAATAAGACTGGGAAAACTAGAGACACAGTGATTGTGAGGCAGTATTTGAGCAACCTAATGTATGTGCAGTTGGTGTCCAAGATGGAGAAAAGTGAAAAATAGGGGCAGGGCAGAAGTTGAAAAAAAATAATGGCAACATATGGCCACTGGTTCATGTCCTGGCTGCTCCACTTCCCATCAAACTCTATGCTTTGACCTGGGAAAGCAGTGGAAGATGGTCCAAGTGTTGGGCTCCTGCACCCACGTGGGAGACCCAGAAGAAGCTCTGAGTCAGGTCTGCTCTGGCTGTTGCGGTCATTCAGGGAGTAATTGCAAGACTTATCTCTGCTCTCCCTCTCTCTATAACTCTAACTCTCAAAATCTTAAAAAATAAAAAAAATGGCTAAAACGTCTTCAGAATTTTAAGGCAAATATCAACTCAGAATTGAAAAGGCTGGTGAAGCCAAAATTAAAATGTGCAAAAGAAAACCACATCTAGATGAATTGTAATCAAATTCATGAAAATGTAAGATAAAAGAAAACAGTTGCCGGGAAAAGATAGAACACTTACCAAGAAGCAACAACAGGAACTAACGTTGACTTCTTCTCAGACACAATGCAAGCTAGAAGATGATGGAATGGTGTCTTTTCAGTGATGCCAGTAGGGGGAACAAACTTTAAATCTAGAATTTCATAGACCAAGAAAGGATCCTGTGGAAATAAAGGCAAAAATATTTTCTAATAAAGAGCAGAAAGCATTCATAACTGGCAGAAATATATTACAAAAAGAATGTGGGGAAAAGTTCTTCAGTCTGCAAAATAACTGAAACTAAAAGAACCTTAGATATTAGTAGATGTATGAAGAATGCCAAAAATAGTAAATATATATTAAATATATAAAAGACTTCCACATCTAGTATCTTAATTTCTTTCCAGGACAATTAACTGTGTAAAATTGACTATAAAGTGTTTAGTTTTAATATATATAAATGCAAAATTAGTATAAAAATAAGCAGAAACGATACAGATTGAAAGTCTTGAAGATTTCCCATTATGTGCAGATAGAATCTTAATTCAACTTACAATAATATGATCTTTAGTAATCACAAGACTAACTATTGAATGTGAAAACAATCATTATGTTCTTCCTAAAGTCTTATTTATGAAATGCATAAAATTTGTATACCTTAAATAAAAGGTTCCTGCGAAAACAAAAGAAACAAAACTAAAAGGTATACTTGAAAAAAACAAAAAGACTAAGTAAATAAAGCAATCATAAACAATTAATTAAAATAACATACAAAGAAGACAACCAAAAATAAAACAGCAAATGACACAAGCAGGCAAAATAGCAGGATGGTATCAATAACTATGTTAAACATAAATGAAGGGAGCACTGACTAAAAGGTAGAGATGATCAGGGTGGATAAGGAAGCCAGACCCAACCATGTTGAGACAGTTGAAAATAATGAAGTACAAATACACTTA
This sequence comes from Sylvilagus floridanus, assembly GCA_949820135.1. Lineage (NCBI taxonomy): Eukaryota > Metazoa > Chordata > Mammalia > Lagomorpha > Leporidae > Sylvilagus > Sylvilagus floridanus. The sequence continues at coordinate 47,530,722 of OX463239.1, read as the reverse complement.
GCATTGGCTTGAAAAGTGAACTACATGGAGTTTGTAAAGAGATTAAGAAGCCAATGGAATAGTATGAACGGTTGTTCTGTGGCAATAATGAATCCTACACAAACCCTTTCAGAAAATAATGGAAGAAGAAACACGTTCCAGTTCATTTTATGGAGCCAGCATTACCTTAATACCAAATCCAGAGAAAACATAAGAAAAAAGGAAAAACTATAGAGAAATATTCCTCATCCATAAATCATAAAACTTCTTAACAAAATGTTAGCAAATTGAAATCAGCAATATATACAAATCATAATGCATCATGTCCAAGTGAGGTTTACCTGGAATTCAATATTGGTTTACCATTTGGACATGGTAAAAACCACCATGATAACAGAATAAAAGCCAAAGTAAACCTCATGATTATTTTAATATATTCATAAAAATAATTGAATAAAATTCAGCATCCATTCATGATCAAAATCTTCAGTAAACCAGACGTAAAGGGAACTCCCTCATGACAAATCAGGGTATCTGTTTTAAAAAGCCTATGGCAGCACACAGGAGATGTTTACAGCAGTGAAATCTCCCCTGTGACCCTGTAGTGGTCAATGTGTAACATTGGGCAACATACACCGTGGACTATTATGTCAACTAGGAACTTTAATTCATAGACATGTGCTGTTGTCTGGATGTTTTGGTCTCTCCAAAGTCCATATGTTGAAACCTAAATGCCCAATGTGCTGGTATTAGGAGCTGTGGCTTTGGAAGGTGGCTGATGATGAAACCTTGGGAATGGGATTAGTGCCCTAACAACAGAGGCCTAAAGGATCTCACTTGTCCCTCCCACCAGGTGAGGACACACTGATACGGGATGTCAAGGAAACAGCCCCCACCCAACTCTGCATCTGCTTGTACCTTGATTTTTGAGAAAACAGTGGCCTAAGAGAGAATGCATCAATAATTGTTTATCAGTTGTAATAAGTGGATCACGTTAGTAGAGATGTTACAAGAAGGAAGCTGTGGGTGGGGAAAAAGAGCATATGAGATCCTGGATTTCATGCTCAATTTTTCTATAAACCTAAAATTTACCTAAAAAATAAAGTCTGTTAATTTAAAAAATACCTACAGAAAATGTCATGTTTAACAGTGAAGAAATGAGGCCGGCGCCACGGCTCACTAGGCTAATCCTCCACCTGCAGCACCGGCACACTGGGTTCCAGTCCCGGTTGGGGTGCTGGATTCTGTCCCGGTTGCCCCTCTTCCAGGCCAGCTCTCTGCTGTGGCCCGGGAGTGCAGTGGAGGATGGCCCAAGTGCTTGGGCCCTGCACCTGCATGGGAGACCAGGAGAAGCACTTGGCTCCTGCCTTCGGATCAATGCGGTGCAACGGCCGTGGTGGCCATTGGAGGGTGAACCAACGGCAAAGGAAGACCTTTCTCTCTGTCTCTCTCACTGTCCACTCTGCCTGTCAAAAAATATAAAAAAAATTTTTTTAATTTAAAAAAAAACCTATAACAGTGAAGAAATGAGTATTTGCCTGCATAAGTGGGACATGTTCTAATCACTCTTACACTTTAGTCCCACGTTGTACTGGAGCATCTGACCAACATTGTCAGGCTAAATAATAAACTCCTAACATAAAGACTGACAAATAGGGAAAAACATTGTCTTTATCTGTAGGTCACATGTTGTTATGTATAGTTATCATAATGAAAATACAGTAAAATGTTGAAACCTACCATGCAAATTTACCAAAGCCAAAGGAAGCAAGGTTAACATACAAAAATAAATTGTATTTTGATATATGAACAATTAACAGAGAAAATAGTAACAATACTATTTACAAAAGAATCAACAAATACATAACTAAAAGAGTGCAGAACTCTTCAGTGAAAATTATTCCAGCAGGAATTTTGGAAGAAATTTTGGCAAACTGATTCTGAAATGCATAAAGAACTTCAAATGACATTTGACCAACCAAGCAGTCTTCAAAGAGAACAGGGAGCAGGTGTTTTGTAGTTAAAACTTTTATGTTCCAAATCAGAGCTGGTGTCAATTCCTGGCTCTGGCTCCTGACTCCAGTTTTCCTCCAGTGCAGACTTTGGGAGGCAGTAGTAAGTGTTCTTGTAATTGGGTTCCTACAAGCCCTTTTGGAGGCCTGGACTCACTTGCTGATTCTCAGCTTCTGTCTCAGCCTGATGACCCCACTCAGCCTGGGGAGTGCTCCAGAGGAGTGCTCACTCTCTCACACACACTCTCTCTCTCTCAGTGTCTACATCTCAATTTTTTAAGAAAAAGAACAAAATTGGAGAATTCACATTACCTGGTGGCAAACTTACTGTCAAGTTATAGTAATTAAGACAATGTGATTTTTAAGGAGAGACATACAGATTTATGAAACTAAATTAGCAGTCTAGAAATAGAACCATAAAAATATGGTCACTATTTGCTGGAAAAGCAATTCAAAGGGAAAGAAAAATCTTTTTTTTTTAAATAGTTATTTTTTATTTGAAAGAGTTACACAGAGAGAGAAAGACAGGCATAGAGAGAGGGAGGTCTTCTATCCGCTGGTTCACTCACCAGTTGGCCACAACAGCCAGAGCTGCGCTGATCCAAAGCCAGGAGCCAGGAACTTCTTCCTGGTCTCCCACGTGGGTGCAGAGGCCCAAGCATTTGGGCCATCTTCTACTGCTTTCCCAGGCCATAGCAGAGAGCTGGATCGGAAGTGGAGCAGCCGGGTCTTGAACTGGCGCCCATGTGGGATGCCCGCACTGCAGGCGGCAACTTTACCCAATACACTACAGCACTGGCCCCAAGAAAAATCTTTTCAAAACATCGTGCTGAGGGGCAAACATTTAGCCTAGCATTGAAGATACCAGTTAAAAGGCTCAAGGCCCAAATGAGAGTACCTGGTTCAATCTCTGGCTCCGGCTCCTGACTCCAGCGTCCTGCTAATGGAGACCCTTAGAGGCCATAGTGATGGTTCCTGCAAATGAGTTCCTACCAGCCATGTAGGAAGCCCAGATTGGGTTCTGGCTCCCAGATTTGGTCCCACCCAGTCTCAGCTATTACAAGCATTTGGAGAGTGAACAAATACATGGGAATGCTCTCACTCATTTTCTCTCTCCCTTCCTGCCTCTTAAATAATAAATAAAAATAATGTCATGCTGGAACATCTGGATGTCCATATTTTATTTTTTTAAGATTTATTTATTTATTTGAGAGTCAGGGTTACAAACACAGAGAGGGAGAAATAGAGAGAGAAGGAGAGAGAGAAGAGGGGGGGGAGGGAAGGGAAGGGAAGTGAAGAGAAAAGAGAAGAGGAGAAAGGAGAGAGAAGAGAGAGGAGGGGAGGAGAGGAGAGGAGAAAGAAGAGAAAGGAGGGGAGGGGAAGTGAGGAAGGGGGGAGGGGGGGAGGAGAGGAAAGAGGAGAGGGAGAAGAGAGATTCCATTCACTGGTTCACTCCCCAAATGTCCACAAAGGCTGGAGCTGGGCTGATCCGAAGCCAGGAGCCAGGAGCTTCATCTGGATCTCCCATGTGGATTCAGGGGCCCAGCACATGAGACATTTTCCATTGCTTCCCAGGCATGTTAGCAGCATCAGCCCTTGAATGTCCATGTTTATAAAGGTACTTTAGCCCCTATTTTACATGACACTCAAGTCCTAAGTTGCGATGGATCGTGAACATAAATATAAGTGCTGACACTTCTAGAAGAGCACCAGAGAAATTATCAATGATATCTCAAGGTAGTCAAAGATTTTTGGCCAGGATACAGAGGTCTTTATTTCAAAGAAAAACAAAATAAACTGTACTTCTTTAAAATTAAAAGCTTCTGCTCACAAGAAGATAATCTTAAGAAAATGAAAAGGCAAGACATGACCTAGCACAAATATCTATATAATCCATATATTTGAAAAATGACTTGTATCAGGCAATATAAAGAGCTCCAACAGCTTCATAATGAAGAAATAAACAACTGAATTTAAAATCACACAAAATATTTGGATACTTTATTAAAGAATGTGCAAAATGCCCACTAATTCCATGAAAAGATGATCAAAATCATTATTCATCAGGAAAGTGCAAACTAAAACCAAAATTATATCCCACTTCATACACACAGATCTCAGTGTTGGTGAAAATGTGGAACAACTGGATTTCTCATACATTGCAGAGGGCAAAATGGTTCAGCTAATTTGGAAACCTGGCAGCTTCTTATAAACACATGCCTATTCTATGACCAAAAGGTTCTACTCCAGGAGAAATAAAGACATGTGTCCACAAAAATACTTGTATATGAATGTCCAAATCCATGTTAATCATACTGATTAAGACTGGAAATAATCAAAATACCCACCAAGAAAGAAATAAACATAGTTATTAAATTCGTACAAAGTAACAATGTAAAACAGACTCTTGGGTGCATATGATAAAATGGATGCTTTAAAAAATATTTTACTGAGTAGATGAAGCCATACAAAAAAGATATTGTGTGATTCCATTAATATGAAGTCTTGCAACAGGTAAGGGTTTGGTGTGGCTTTTGATGTGGATTTAGAGCAAGACCTGACTGGGAGGGGACATGAGGAGACTCTGCGGTGGAAATATTCTGTATCTTGATTTGCTTGAGAGAGTACACAGATGTATGTATTTATCAGAACTCATTGGATTTCACTTCTCATTATGCTCTTAAATCTGTGTGTATGAAATATATGAAATTTGTTCACCTTATATAAAGAAAATTTTTAAAAAGAATAAAAAGACTGATACATAAAGGGGAAATGTTTACACACACACACACACATACACACACACACACACACACACACACATATGCAAGCCCCAAGAAGGGAGGGGAAATGAGAAAGAGAGATCTGGTTCATGTTTTCCTTAATGCATCCCAAAAAACTACAAGAATTCTGTTACATAAATGCTACTCAGTAAATATTTAACTCAATGAAATTATATGCATGAAAAGTTTGAATAATGAACAAGAAAACATTAATAGTAGTTACTTTTAGATCAGACTAGTGGAACAGAGAGGAATGTTTACTTGCAATTTTACATCTTTTATTCAGTCCAAGAACCAATTACACCCCACACATGCACACACCAACACAAATGTTCCTAACATCCTCATGTTATATTTATATATATTTAATACAAAATGGTGCAAATTAAGGTAGATGGTACCTAAGAGAGCCCCATATATTTTTGTTAAATTAATGGGTATATAAGTGATAATCCCATATAATTTTAATTGAGATTTTAATCAATTCAAGCCCCCTTTAAAAGTGATTTATTTCTTTGTTTTAGAATGAGAGGAAGGGAAAAGACAGAGAGACAGAGATACAGAGGGAGATCTTCTATCTGCTGGTTCACTCCATAAATGGCCGTCCAGCCAGGGTTGGGCAAGGCCAAACCCAGGAAGCTGAAACTCCATCCGGGTCTTCCACATGCAGGCAGAGGCCCAGTACTTGGCCATCTTCCCTTTTTTTTCCCCAGGAACATTAGCAAGGATGCTGGCATTGCAGGCAGAAGTTTAACTGGCTGTAACAGAACGCTGGCCTCCTTATATTTTTAAAAGATTTATTTATGTCTTTGTAAGAGGGAAGGGAGGAGAGAGAGAGGAGAGAAAGAGAGAGGGAAAGAAAGAGAAACCTTCTTAGTAATTCAGCTCATATATTAGACTGAATTAAAATATTCATAGTATTTGTTACCAAAGAAATTGTTACTAGTCTTCCCCATTCCACAAGACAGATATTATCTCTAGTTAGTAAATGAAAAAAAGCTGAGGTCAGGAAAGCTAAGTGATTGGTCAAGGTGTAGGGACTGGAAAATTCAGAATTTGCTGCCACATCTGGTTACTAAATGTACGCTTTTCATAATGCTTTCATTTTCTTCTCAAATCCCAAAATTTAATAAAGAAGAAAGTAAAATAAGATGTCACATCTTGAAAAGGCAAATCCACGGGCTGGTGTTGTGACACAGTAAGTTAACCCTCCACCTGCAGTGCCTGCATCCTGTATGGGCTCTCATTCTAGTTCCAGCTGCTCCACTTCTAACCCAGCTCTCTGCTGTGGCCTGGGAAAGCAGTAGAAGATGGTCCAAGTCCTTGGGCCCCTGCACCTATGTGGGGACCTGGAGGAAGTCCTGGCTCCTGGTTTCAGACTGGACCGACTCCTGCCGTTGCAGCTATTTGGAGGGTGAACCAGCAGATGGAAGACCTTTCTCTCTGTCTCTTCCTTTCACTGTCTGTAACTCTACCTCTCAAATAAATAAAATCTTAAAAAAAAAAAAAAAAGGCAAATCCAATTTCGAATGTAACAGCCCGAGGGACTGGTATTTAGAGATGGAGTCACTGGGAGGATGAGTCGCTGTGGTAGGTGCAGAATGTGACTGAGAGGCAGCCCAACCTCACTGCCTGGCAGCTCCCAGCAGGGGCACAGGAAGACCCTGGAGTAAATGAGAGATGGGAGGCCCGCTGATAGAGTTTCTCAAGTGGCTTTTTATGTAACTGCAGAAACACACCTTGGTCCAAATCCAGCCAAAGCAGACGGTGCTTCAGATGGAAATGTAAAGAAAGTCCTCACTCGTGAGGGCATGCCTCTGCGGAATGGTTTTGCAACATGCATGTGCGGTTGCAGCCAGCCAAAAGACAGCACTAGCTGACAGCTGAAACCTTGAGACCAAAAAAAATAAAATAAATGCACAGCACAATGCTGTTCATGAGCTTCAGGAATTTCCTTCATTATCTAAATCTTTAATAATCTTGCCAAGAAGTCGTCTGGTTTGGATAACCACAAAAGAAGCGCAAAGAGAATAAGAGCTATAAGAAAGCAGGAAATTGTGTATGCTTTCTTTTTTCCCCCAGACTTTTGACCCTATTTTGGGCAGCAAATTAATAAACGAATCTACTTCTGTATATATTTTTATTATAGGAAATCAGAGTCTGCCTCTCGAAATAAATGCTGAATGAATATTGAAAAATAAGTTTTGAAATGGTACAACATTATTAGTCTGGAGACATCTACCATGTCTGTGACCAGCTTGGCTGTGTTTGTATAGACTTTATTTTTTTAATTATTATTTTATTTATTTGAAAGGCAGAGTTACAGAGAGGAAGAGGGAGAGAGAGAGAGAGGTCTTCCATTTGCTGATTCACTCCCCAGATAGTGGCAAAAGCAGGAACTGGGCCAATCCAAAGCCAGGAGCCAAGAGCCTCCTCTGAGGCTCCCACTTGGGTACAGGGACCCAAGCACTTGGGCATCCTCCACTGCTTTCCCAGGCCATAGCAGAGAGCTGGATTGGAAGTAGCGCAGCTGGGACTCGAACCAGCGCCCACATGTGATGCCAGCACCACATGTGGCGGCTTCACCCACTATACCACAGCACCAGCCCCTAGACTTTCCTTTTTCTTTTTCTTCAAGAATAAGGAACCATGGGTTACAAAAAAAAAAAAAAAACCATAAAATTAGGATTATTTTAAGGAAAACAAAAGCAAAAACTGAAATTTTAAACCACAGTTTATAAAAAAACCATGCAATTCTGGGTGGTGTGTAATTGAATGCTAAGATAAGTGTGCAGTGCAAATGTGTTTTAGGAATTCAGACATCAGAGCCAGCAGTGGCCATAAGGGAAGCATTCGTTCTTGACATGTGCCTTGGGCTGCACTTGAAAGACAAGCAGACTTTGAGGCTGGGAGTTAAATACCAGATGTACGCATAAAGTCGCTGAAGAACTATGCTATCCTAGTCTACTTCTTCTGAGCTGCCTCGCACCACCAGAATTGTTTCTATAACTCAGTGCCCTTCAACATCATACATGCATGTGCACACACACACACGTGTGTACATGTATGTCCATGCCCTTAGCTTAAAGGAAAATTTCAGGAAAAGTGTGTGGCTGCCTCCATAGCTACTTAACAAATTGATGAGATAGTTTATTAACAAGAACAGAATTGCAAAAATGGTCCCAGTGAAGTTAAATTTTATATCCCTTGAGTGTCAGACTGGCATAATTCCCCTAGAACAGCAGCACAGAGGAAAGGTTACCAAAAAGTTCCTACTCAGCCACAGAAAAAATATTAGTGCTGTGTACTTGGCACCTGCTGGAAAGATGCTCAGAGCTCTCTTTTGAAACACTTCTGGGAACAGCCAGCGCTTGGCCTGCCTTTAGTTCTTTGACGCCACCGGAAGTAGTAGGGGTAAAAACACCAGCATGTCTACTTAGGTGAGATGATGTTTTCTGCGGTTTCTTCATCACTGAACCAGATGTCAGCCTCACTCTGTGTTTCTTTACTTGGCCACTGAGGGAGACTATAGCAAAAATCATCTCTGAATCCTTAAAGTTACTGTAGGCAATATGGAAGAGAAAGAATAGGTAACAACATTATGACAATGCTGTTGTTGTAATTCAGGAGAGCAGAACACAAGACCATGAAGATGGGTGTCAATCATGCAAATGATTTCATAGAAACTCCACAGGTGAAATATTCTACCACTATTTTGTAACACATACAAAGTTTTACAGAAATACATGCTTGCTCTTTTATGTCTGTCCTAACTTCTATAATACCGTGTCCTTGTAAGCATGCCAATTTTTATGATAGTCATAAATGATGCAAAAAGTAAATGAAGTTCATGAAGAAAATGAGTGGGAAATAATTTATCACAAGGAGAGTGTGTTAAAAGCTGAAACATGGTTCTGGATTCAGGACAAAGCTACAAATACAATTTTTGTTTTCTTTTAAAGAGAAATCTCATAATTTATTATAAGAAATAAATTTTGAAAAAATGCATTGTATTTTTATAAGTACAAGAAATAAATAAAATTAAAATATTAGAGAAGGTTCTAAAATTATATTAGTAATCTGATAGAAAAGAAAATAATACTGAAAACAATGATTGTTGTAGGATACTTTCACACCTTGACTGTGAAGAAAACTTAGGGCCTTACAACTTCTAAGTAAACCATAAAGAAGAACAATATAAGGGAATACGTGTAAGTCAAGACTTTGAGCAGGGCAGACGCTTGGCCTAGCAGTTGGGGTGTGACAGTTGCTATGTCTCGTATTGCAGGGCCTGGTGTTGACTCGTGACTCTGGTCCATGTCTCCAGGTTCCCTCCAGTGTGGACCCTGGGAGGCCATGGTGATGCATATGTGGTTGGGTCCCTGCCACCCATGTGGGGGACTTGCATTGATTTCTTGGCTCCTTTCTCCTGCCCTGGCCTAATCCCAGCTCTGTGGGCATTATTTGAGGAGTACACCAGTGGATGACAGTTCCCTCTCTCCCTCTCAAATAAATTTTAAAATAATAATAAAAAAAAAGAATTTGGGGGAAATTTGTGTCTGATTAAGGTTTAGAGTCATAAGAGATTATCACTGTCATTCTAACATTAAGAAAAAGCCAGATTAGCTACAAAATTATAGCATTAAAAAACATCAGAGAGCCAAGGACGCAAATAAACTGAAATGAACCAAACTTCAGAAGGTGGCAAGCCCTTCCTAGGAGACAAGAAACCCATGACTGGTTCTTTCCCTAGTAGAGCTACCAGAGAATGAGGAATTACCAATATAGCTTACAGCTTATACACACCAAGAAGAAGAAACTAGCCAATCTTTTCATGAGCTTTTAAAGGCTAAGTGAGGGCTGGCATAACAGAATCACAAAGAACCTCAAGAAGAGACTTCTGCACCTTTATGCCAAGCCTTCCCCACTGGCCTTCACTGGATGCGTTGAGATCATACATTGAAGACCAGAAATGAGAGGGACAGAGAGAGAAATTCTGAGGGGCTCCAGGTGTGGAAGATTGAAGATGGATTCAAACTCCTGGACGTGACTCCTATTAAGATATGGTATTCTTCTCTTTCTAAGTGGACTTTGTGACTTACTGGATCAACAGAATGGGGCAGAAGTAATCTAGGGCCAGATTCCGAGCTCATTCTTTAGGACATGAACAGCTTCTACTTTCTGTCTCTCCCCCTCCTTCCTCCTCTCTTTTAATCATTATTTACTTGAGAGGCAGTAGAAAGTTTTGAAATGTTTAATTTTCTAGGAAGTTGTTCATTCCATTGTTTTAAATGTGTGGTTTTTTGTTTGTAAAATTTAATTTGTTTGAAAAGCATGGAAACACACAAGCACACACACATATACATAAAAACAGAGAGCAAGAAAGACAGAGAAAGAGATCTTCCATCTGCTGGTTCACACCCCTTAGGGTAGAATAAACAGTCAGAACTAGGCCAGGCTGAAGCCACAATCCTGGAACACAATCTGGGTCTCCCACATGGTGCACAGGGACTCAAATACTTGAGCATCACCTGCTGCCTCACAGGGTGTGCATTAGCAGGAACCTGGAATCAGAAATGGAGCCAGAATTCAAACTCAGGCATTTCAATATTGTTGCAGCTGTCCCAAATGTTATTTTATTTTTTGGAGAAAATGTCAGCCCTATCCATTTCATTTATATTTGTATATTCATTTGCAAGCATATGTCTTTTCTTGTCTTTAGTTGTCTGTAAGATTATTACAGGGATGTGCTGGCAAATGTTTAACAAGCAGCATGTAATATATGCACTGAATATGTGTATGAGATAATTATCAATTTTATTGACATAAAATCGCTATTGTATATAATTTTCTGATAATAAAATGAGTGAAAATCATATTTTTCATAGGTAACATCTGACATTTGATCTCATTGAGTGTTTTCTTAGATTTTTATCAAACTCTATTATTCATAGCCGATCTCTGGCTGCACAGCAACCCTACCTGACAATAAGATGCTTCCTAACATTCTCTCTCTTTCAAAAATGTTGTGAAATCTGAGATTTTTTTCTCCTGTTAAACAACTTCTCACTTTTGTACAAATGATATTCATTAAAAGGAATATACTTTCAGTCTTCGTTCTGTATTTGCAGGACCTCATTTGTTCTTCATGCCATGAGCAATTTCTCTGAATAACAGAAGAATCTCTTTATTTGACACTAAATGTCAAATATTTGAACATTATCACCTCAGGGTTTTTTGCTGTTCACAATGTAAGGGACACAGACTCAATACACTTAGGATTACTCTGCATTACTAACATTTTATCTGTCGTTTCGAAACTCTGGATAATCACAAAACAGTAAATCAAGTCAGATCCGAAGCATTTTTGCTAATTTCCACAGTGCAAATACTCTCACCATGGCCAATTTCCAGATGTATTATTAAGCAAAGTGGTGGTAAGAGATGTGAAGCACCACCCCATTAGATAGTATTTCCAATGTACAAATATAATAGATGTAAATAACTTCAAGAGCAGAGATAATAGTAAACTATACTAAAGTAATTAGGTAAGAGTGAATTTTGAATATTTATTATATTTTCTTTCATCTTGATTTATTTAATCAAAAGTATATGTAATCCAGTTTCAGTAATAGCTGTGTTTAGGGTGAGAATTTGGTGCAAGCATCCCATGTTGGAGTCCATGGGTTCCAGTCCTCCCTCCACTTCTGATCTAGATTCCTGCTAATGCAGATCCTGAGAAGCAGCTTGACCCAGCCATGGTTGTTGTGGGCATTTGGGGAATGAATCAGCAGACAGAATACCTCTCCCGTTCATTTGAAAGGCAGATCCAGTCTCACTCCGTGAATATGAGTGTGTGTGTGTGTGTGTATCTGCCCTTCAAATAAACAAAATAAAATGAAAAAAAGTCTGTTTAACAGTTGGCTTATAAATTCTTGAAAATTTAGCAATTGGCTATTTACTTGAAAGGCAGAGTTACAGAGAAAGGGAAAAAATATATATATTCCGGCCGGCGCCGCGGCTCAACAGGCTAATCCTCCGCCGTGCGGCGCCGGCACACCGGGTTCTAGTCCCGGTCGGGGCACCGGATTCTGTCCCGGTTGCCCCTCTTCCAGGCCAGCCCTCTGCTGTGGCCCAGGAGTGCAGTGGAGGATGACCCAAGTGCTTGGGCCCTGCACCCCATGGGAGACCAGGAAAAAGCAACTAGCATCTAGCTCCTGCCATCGGATGAGCGCGGTGCGCTGGCCGCAGCACGCCAACCGCGGCAGCCATTGGAGGGTGAACCAACGGCAAAGGAAGACCTTTCTCTCTCTCTCTCTCTCACTGTCCACTCTGCCTGTCAAAAAAAAAATAATATATATATATATATATATATATATATATATATATATTGCATCCGCTGGTTCAGTTCCCAAACAGTAGCAAAGGTAGGGCTGAGTCAGTCCAAATTCAGGAGTCTGGAAATCCACGCAGATCTCCCACATGGGTGGCAGAAGCCCAGGTACTTGAGCCATCTTCCGCTGCTTTCTCCAGCACATTAGCAGGGCACTGGATCAGAAGTTGAGCAGCTGGAACTTGAACTGATGCTCATATGTGATGCCAGCACTCCAGGTGGCAGCTTAACCTGGAGCACCACAATACTGGCCCCTCTTTTTTCATTCTTTATGTTGGAAGTAATGTGCCCCCTTTTCATTATTTTTTAATTAATACCATCATGGGCTTATCAATTTTATAAGGCTTTCATAAGAAATATTTTCCTTTATTGATGCACTCATTAATTTCTGCCCTTCATTTCCTGTCATGTGTGTTTACTTTGTTTATAATTTATGCTTTAAATTCATGGGTTGTATACTTAGATCACTGATAGTTAACATTTTTCTTTTATAATATTTGTATCAAAGGCCAAAAATCGCCTTTTGTCAGCTGCATTCCACAAAGCACTTTTTCAAGGTTTCATAATTTATTTGTTTTTATGCTTTGTTTGAGACCTATTTGACACATCATATACTGCACAGATTTAACAACTCTAATCTGATACATTTTGACATATGTATACACTCATGAAATCATCATAGTTATGTACAAGCTGTTGTGGACCATTGGTCCTGGAGTGAATCGGCCAGTATATGCTTAACTTTTAAGAAACTTTTCCTAATTTTTAAAGAAACTGTCAAACATGATTTTACCATTTCATGATTGAATCAGTATCATATCAGGGTTCTATGTGATACATTTTCTTATCAAAATGTCATATGGCCAGTTGTTAAGTTCTGCAATTTTAATACGTATTTATGTATAGCAGTATCTCTTTGCAGATTTAATTTGTGATTTCCAACATTCCATTTCTTTCTATTGCTGAGTAGCTTCCTGTCATAAGGATTTACCACTGTTGATTTATGTTTTCACCTTCTGTTCTTTCTGTTTATAGATTTAAAAAAAATTTGTCTCTATTTGTTTTGTTTCTACTTTGTAGCAATAATGTATAATTTGCTGTAACTGCTATAAACATTATTTTTTTTGTAAACATAAGTTTTTATTTCTCTTGGGTAAATACCTAAGAATGAGATTAATGTGTCCTATGATAATTGTATGTTTAACTTTATAAAAATTACCACAATGTTTTTAGAATAACTGTAATATTTTTTCATTCCCATCACAATATATGAGTTCCAGATGTTCCTTATCCTTTAACTTTGAACTTATGTGTCTTCATATGTAAAGTCAGCCAGACATAGGAAGACATATACTGCATGTTGCTTCTCATATTTGAAAGTTCTTTAAAAAAAAAAAAGGGAGGGGAGGCATCTGAACCTAAAGTACTGATTACTGGAGGCTGGGGGGTGGTGAGGAGGCACAGGAGGAGGTTATACAATGGATAATAAAACGTAGGTTGGCAGTGCAGCACACAAGGAAGTATTGCCTGGTATGATCAATTTACATCATGTGTGTATTGGAATAAGGTGTGGTATCCCATAAAAGTGAACAAGTATCACATGTTAATACAAAATATTTAAAAATAAAAAGTAAGTCAGCTTTTTTAGGTAACACATGGCTGTGTATTTTACAAAATCCCGTGTGACAGTCTCTGCCTTTTTAAATTCTTTTAAAGATTTATTTATTTATTTGAAAAGCACAGTTACAGAGAGGGAGAGGCAGAGGCAGAGAGAGAAATCTTCCACCCACTGATTTCACTCTCCACACAACAACAGAAGCCAGGCCAGAGCCAGGAGCCTCATCCAGGTCCCCATGCAGGTGCAGGGGCCCAAGCAGTTGCACCATCTTCTGCTGCCTTATCAGGCACATTAGCACAGAGTGGGATTGGAAGTGGAGCAGCCACGACTCCAACCTGCACCCAGATGGAATACCAGCACTGCAGGTGGCATTTTAACCCACTGTGCCACAGCTCTGGCCCAAATCTCTCCCTTTTAATAGGAGAGCTTAAACCACTCCTATTTAATGTAATTTTTTATAAGAATCTGCCATTTTGTTTTTTGTTTTCTGCCTTCTTTAGGATTGATAGAGTTTATGGTTCTATTTTTCCCATTGTTGGCTTATTAGTGATAACTTATATTTACCCATTACTTTTGAGCTTATAATAAACATTTTTCACTTATTACAGTCTATCTTAAAGTATGATATGTTATGTATAAGAATTCTATAAAAGTGCACTTTATGTTTCTCTAAGTGATGCTTTAAGCATTACTTCTTCCTCTCACTCCAGTGCACGAAGCTGATCTCTGTTTCACTGAATTCCCTCCAGTCCAGGAGCTGTGTAGTGCAGAATGTCCCATGCTTATTTCAGGACAGCTTAATTTTTAAATTGCATTTATTTGAATTTAATGACTAAAATTTAATATTTCCCCTTCTAACTTTCTTCATGCCTCTTGGAAGTCTACCTAAGGTAGACAGTTCTACATTGTGGCAATTGTAATCAAGTTCCCTTGCTCCTGAATTAGGCAACAGTTTTGAGAAAATGTATGAAGGATTAAAGAAAGTAAATGAGCATGAGGGTAATGAACTGATATCAGGTTAAAATTTAAATTGTAATATTTCACATATATAATTCAAGATTTTCTTTTTTTGAAGTTTAAGGAAACATTTAGTATGTTGTCCTGTAAGTTTATAAAGAATTGTAACATTCATTACATGTGTATTCATATAACTTTATTTGTTGAATAGTGCTTCAAAATTAAGGATATCAGCCACACTGCCAAGACAATGATAACTTGATTCAACAAATATTTATTAAATGGATACTCTATACTTATGGCTGGGATTATATCTTTTTAAAAATTGCTCCAAAACAGATAATTTCATGCTCTTCATTTTTCATGAGTTTATTTTACATCCTTTATATACATCTTTTTTTTTTTTTTTTTTGACAGGCAGAGTGGACAGTGAGAGAGACAGAGAGAAAGGTCTTCCTTTGCCGTTGGTTCACCCTCCAATGGCCGCCGCGGCCAGCGCACTGCACTGATCCAATGGCAGGAGCCAGGTGCTTCTCCTGGTCTCCCATGGGGTGCAGGGCCCAAGCACTTGGGCCATCCTCCACTGCACTCGCGGGCCACAGCAGAGAGCTGGCCTGGAAGAGGGGCAACTGGGACAGAATCCAGCGCCCCGACTGGGACTAGAACCTGGTGTGCCGGTGCTGTAGGTGGAGGATTAGCCTAGTGAGCCACGGCGCTGGCATATATACATCTGTTAAAATGACTTTTTCAATTCTATAGTAGACTTTATCCCTAACTGTGTAGCTTCAAATTTAAAAAGATTGACAGATTTCTGCAGAAATCTAAACTTTTGATTATATATACATATATATATATACACACACACATACATATCTATTATGTTAATATATATATCATATATAATATATACCTATATATAGATATATGTGACGTATAAGATATATCATATAGAAAAGCATGTGTGTGTGTATATATATATGTATATATATATATATATATAGAGAGAGAGAGAGAGAGAGATGTATCCATAATCAAATGTAAAAACTTTTCTTTGGAATATATAGGGCGAGTGAACAGAGTGGTCCATTGTAATTGAACCTTAAATAGGATCCAGATGATAAACACAATCATGTGTACAATTGCTCAGTGAGGAGAGCGGGGTGCGGTTTTTCTATCTTCTTTCAAAATTAGTCCAAAGTATTTCTATTGCCTACTGAATATATTCATACTAATTATTAAATATTATATATTTTCTCTACATACCATATCTACTCAGAAATGCCCATTTTTGAAAGGGAAATCTTATCAGAAAAGTAATATTTTTTAGACAAGTGTAGTGCCATGTAGTAAAATTTCCATGAGGATATTTTCATAATGAAATGAGAATATGAGATATGAAGGAAATATGATGAATCAGTATCTAAGCACATTCCTTGAGAAGTGGGTTTAGAAATATGAGAATGCTAAGAACGCTCCAGAAAGCACGTCTCTCTTCCCAGGTCAAAACTAACTTACTATCATAGAACCCTCTGTTTGCACCCTGATTTTGAAATGCAAATTCACTTTGAAAAGTATCTTGACTTCTAAAAGTCAGGAGAAACAACAAAGAACTTCTTAAAAACTTATTATTGCCTTAAAAAGTTTTGTATTTAATGCAGGGCTTTCTTGGTTACATTGGATATTATTTTAAAGGGTCACAGAGTTTGACAAATGAACTCTCAAAAATTACACCCAGATTTGTTTGAAAGGAAACAGAATTAACTTAAGAAATTAGATTATGACTGTGGAGTACTACAAATTACATATCTAAAATAGATTGGAAACAAATGGAAGGCTTAAAAATATTCTTACCAAAGAGTTAAAGTTGATTCCAAACATCATCCTTCCTAGACCAAAAATAATGGGCTCATTTATTATCTGCAGAGCTGCATCTTTGTGCACTACAAAGCTTGATCCTGGGTATTAGTAGGTTGAAGCTTGGCTCCTAAAATGGGCCTCAGGTTAGCGAATCCATAATTATTCATTTAACATGTCAAATGAGTAACTCAACTACACAATGATTGGATGACAAGTACTTTCTTTTACTAAGACTAGCGCCAAAGGCATCCTTTGCTCCAGTCACGCCAAGCCAAGATCCAGTCTCTCAGCACAGAGCTCGAAGCATGCGGCCAGACCCTGCTTAGTGAGCTGATCTGCAGTACCTTCCAGAGATGGATGAACTCTTCCAAGCCTTTGGAAGTTGTTTTCAAATGCAGCTTACTGGGAGGCCAAAGAAAGTAGAAAAATCAGTCCGTAACTCTTAAAGTGACTCAAATTTAAGACAAAGAAGCTAATCCACTAAAATCTATTATTCTTAATGGCTGTAAGGCATTCTAGATGATCAAACCTGGCGGCCAGAAGTCCATGTATGTTTACAGAATGAGAAATTAAACACAGCTTTAACTCTGCATGTCATCATGCAAACTACAGTAGTAAAACACATTTGCAATACTTCAAAATCTGCTTCAGTATTTCATAGCACCTCAGTGTTGCAGTCATCACATTCATGCACCATCTCAGACCTTGTGGAGGCCCTGCATTTGCCTCACTGAAAACTGAGGCCATATAAAAAGTGAGCTGATTCCATGGAGCTGTGCCTCAGGGAGTTTCTTTACCTGAACTTCTCCATAGCACTCTTCTCTTTGCTGGCCCCGAGTTATAATTCCCTCTGCTCTGACCTGTTGTCTATGCCTTTATGCCCTGGGACATCTGCTGTGTACCTAAAGTTTCCTGGAATCACTTTTCATTTAATTTCTTGCTGGTTCCTGAGAAATGTAGATTGTTGGCCTAGGGGAAGATTTAATGCATTATAACTGTCATTCGCATGCTTTAACAGAAGAGGGGTTTCCTGTGGCTCCATTGCAAAGGCAGACATGCAAAGCAGCTGGCATGAACATGGAAAGCAGTTAGGCAGCAATGGAGAACTCAGGCCCATCAGCAAGTCGTTTCCACTGTCCTGGCTCACATTTGAATGGATATGGAGGCCCAATCCTTATACTTTGAAAGTGTTTAGGGTGTAGAATTGCTACAATGGGTATCATGAGTCATAAACCAAAAACATTTGCTGCATAGTCCAAATGTGGAACTTGTGTAAGGGTGATGATTCCTTAGCACCAAACCTAGAAGGCCTGTCTGGAATGTTAGATCAAACGCATTGAGAAACACTTAGGGAAATGACCGTCTCCAAATGCTCTAGAATTTAGCTTAAAAAGATATGTGCTGAAAATGTTGAAGACTTCCTTTGGGATTCATTCTTTCACTGTTTCAGAATGGTACCCAAGATGGCTAAACTTCCTGTTGTTGTATTAAGATATTACTCAGATTATCAGCACTGGTCAATAACAGAATACTACCCTTGAGAACTCCATTTTTCACAAAATGTTAAAAGAAAAGCAAAAGCAATGCAGGCAACATTTTTTCACCATGGAAAAATGTATGCAAAGCATGAACAGGGTGAGCGTTTGGCTCATTGGTTAAGATACCTTGTGGTATGACCATATTCCATATCATAGTGCCTTGTTAAAGCCCTGGCTCCATTCTTTTTTTTTTTTTTTTTTTTTTTTTTTTGACAGGCAGAGTGGACAGTGAGAGAGAGAGACAGAGAGAAAGGTCTTCCTTTGCCGTTGGTTCACCCTCCAATGGCTGCCGTGGTCGGCGCGCTGCGGCCGGCGCACCGCGCTCATCCGATGGCAGGAGCCAGGTGCTAGGTGCTTTTTCCTGGTCTCCCATGGGGTGCAGGGCCCAAGCACTTGGGTCATCCTCCACTGCACTCCTGGGCCACAGCAGAGGGCTGGCCTGGAAGAGGGGCAACCGGGACAGAATCTGGCGCCCCGACCGGGACTAGAACCCGGAGTGCCGGCGCCGCAAGGCAGAGGATTAGCCTGTTGAGCCACGGCGCTGGCCCCTGGCTCCATTCTAATCCACTTTCCTGATAACGTGGACTCAGGGTGGCAGTAGGAAATATATCAATTACTTAGATCCCTGCCACACACATGGGAGACATGAATTGGAGCTAGGATTCATGGCTTCAGTCTGGTCTAGCCCCAGCTATTATGGGCATTTCAAGAGTGAACCAGTGGATAGACAATCTCTCTTTCTCTCTCCCCCCCCACCCTATTTCTCTACTTCTCTCCCTCCTTCCCTCCCTCTGCCTTTCAAGTAAACTGAAAATAAGTGAGAAAAAAGAAAAGAGTATAAACAAATCTCAAAAGAGAACATGGAAACAACTAAAAGAGTTTCTTAAGGCTGGCGCCGTGGCTCAACAGGATAATCCTCCACCTTGCGGCGCCGGCACACCAGGTTCTAGTCCCGGTCAGGGCGCCGGATTCTGTCCCGGTTGCCCCTCTTCCAAGCAAGCCCTCTGCTGTGGCCCAGGAGTGCAGTGGAGGATGGCCCAGGTGCTTGGGCCCTGCACCCCATGGGAGACCAGGAAAAAGCACCTAGCACCTGGCTCCTGCCATCGGATGAGTGCGGTGCGCCGGCCACAGCGCGCCGGCCGCAGCAGCCATTGGAGGGTGAACCAACAGCAAAGGAAGACCTTTCTCTCTGTCTCTCTCTCTCACTGTCCACTCTGCCTGTCAAAAAAATAAATAAATAATAAATAAATAAGTTTCTTAAATGTTATTCCACAGAAATAATTTTAAAAGTCAAATTAAGCAAAATAAAATTTATTTCCTATAAAATTAGCAAACACTTAAAGAAAATACTTCATTCTTGCAATGATATAGAAAATAAGAACCATTCATACAAGTGTGACTTGGTAAGCCCTGTGTAAAGCACATCTACAATTTTTATCAAGAGCATTAGAATGTCTATAACTTTTGATGCAATAGATCAGAAAATAAGCTTTTGCTGAAGAAGTAATCAGGGTGACAGTTCTTAGAACAAAATAAGTTTGGAATTGTTTTTTATAGAAAAAATTAAATAGCCTAAGGAAAATGGATAAGTAATGACAATAGTATAAAGGGAAATATTATTAAACTAGCTATGTACACTTTTAAAAACAGACATGAGGAAATGTTTCTAATTTAATATTTGGTGAAAAAACACACACCTATGTACTTATTAAAAAGAAGACTGCTCATGTTAACACACACATACCACACATTTTGGACAATTGTACAAGAACTGGATTTCTGATTCTCATTTTTAATGGATGTCAGTTACCTGTACAATGAAACAACACATGCTCCATATAGAACAAATTGAATTTTAGATGAAATAATGTCATGTTTGTAAAACGCATTTTGTCAGTCTTTATAACATGTTTCTACCAAACTTTTTTCTTTTTTTAAGATTTATTTATTTATTTTTTTGAAAGTTACAGAGATTGTGGAGAGGGGAGGAGACAGAGACAGTGAGAGAGAGATCTTCCATCTGCTGGTTCACTCTTCAAATAGTCACAATGGTTGGGACTGGGCCAATCTGAAGCCAGGAGCCAGGAGCCTCTTCCAGGTCTCCCATCTGGGTATCAGGGGCCCAAGCATTTGGACCATGTTCCACTGCTTTCCAGGTACATTAACAGGAAGCTGTATCAGAAGCGGAGCGGCTGGAACCTGAACCAGTGCCCATATGGGGTGCCGGCACTGCAAGCATTGCCTCTACCCACTACGCCACAGTTTCAGCCCCCACTAAACATTTTTGTAAAGTCAATACTCACACTTCTTTCTGGGTCTTACATGAGATTAGTTGTAATTGCCGTTATTTACAAATAAGGGACAAGAAGCCCTAGATTCATGGTTTGTAACAGTGTGCTGCTAAGTGATAATGTCATGGTGTCACTTCTCCCTAGGACCTCCAAGGTTAGAGAGGGTAAGGAATCTTTCCACATCAGCAAAGCTAGAATGGTAAAAACATACTTTGTAAAGTGAATTTAAAAATGCATGAGGGCCAGCGCCACAGCTCAACTGGCTAATCCTCCGCCTTGCAGCGCCATATTCTATCCTGGCTGCCCTTTTCCAGGCCAGCCCTCTGCTATGGCCCGGGAGTGCAGTGGAGGATGGCGCAAGTCCTTGGGCCCTGCACCCGCATGGGAGACCAGGAGAAGCACCTGGCTCCTGGCTTCAGATCAGCGCAGTGCGCCGGCTGCAGCATGCCGGCCACGGCTGCCATTAGGGGGGTGAACCAATGGCAAAGGAAGACCTTTCTCTCTGTCTCTCCTTCTCTCTCACTGTCCACTCTGCCTGTCCAAAAAAATGCATGAGAAAATGTATGCCGAGTCAGAATGTCTGCCTCTAGGTATACCCAAAGAATAAAATAGGAATGGGGGAATATTTGTGTACTTGTGCTGGAGCAAACCGAGCTTCTTGTTTCCCAAGCCAGAGAGCCTCAAGCCTTGGAGAACATCTGGTCTGGGTGCTAACCCAGCCCTGACTTGCTAACTGCGTTGTCAGGGGCAAGCTGCTACACTTTCTAGCCTTATTTTTATTGTGTTTTAAATCTGCCTTGTTCTGAGGACTATGGTGGTAATCAGGTATGATTTGCATATACTAGAAAGTACTTTTCCTGACAGATCAGAGCAATCAGAAGAAGGGAAGAGAACATTGGGTGATGATAGTATCCATAGAGATCTTGTGTGAGGATCATTAGGGTGAGTGATTTATTTCCCGGTATATAAAATGACTTTCCCTTCCTACATCTCTAATTATGGTGCACAATTAAAATTATCTATTTATCTTAAATAGTCAAGAGGCCAGAGAGGAGGATTACAGTGAAAATATAAACAAGGTGTAGAATGTTTAATGGAAAAATAGTGTTTCATTTTATAAAAATGCAATTTTAGAAGCTGACATTTATCAAGTTATAATATAAAATACTACCATCATACTTTGAAAATTAAACATGGAGCCAAATTCAATGATTTAGTTTGATTAAATTAGTGTGGTTTAATGGAGTCCAATATTAACAGAGAGAGATCAAGGTACGGAGAGCAAAAGAAAAAAAATTCTAAATTTTATCTTTCTTCTCATTATCAAAGAAATAGCTTCTATTTTAACTTTTATTTTTGTGGTTTTGATATCTTCAATAATATTTTAAGGGCTATAAATTGCTATTATAATACAAAATTAAAATGGTCTCATATTTTAGTGTATTTCTAAATAAGGCGCCTTTCTATGGTCCTCAGAGGGTGGCTTCTAGATGAACTGAGAATGCCTTAGCGATAACCACAATGTACGAGCTGAGTCTCCGGCACCATGCCTGGTCACAAGCCGTGGCTTCCAGCCCTCTGAACTCAAAAATGTTCCTTGTCCTAAACCAGAGGCATTAAGTGAGTGGTTGGGCTGTGGAATGAGTTGAATAGTGGCCTCCCCCCAGATATGTCTACATCCCATGAATAGAGCCTTATTTGGAAAAGGGTCTTTGCACGTATAATTAAGTTGAAGATCTCAAGATGAGATCACCATGAGTAGTCTGAGCCCACTTACATCTAATAACAAGTATCCTTCAGAAAGGAAACTCAGAGGAAAAGAGGCCTTGTGAAGACGGAGGTGGAGATGGAAGTGATGCGGTGAGAACAGCATTCCCCATAGAGCCACTGGAGGAAGCGCAGCCTTGTCCACACCTTCATTCCAGATGTCTGGCCTCCTGAACCACCAGAGGTTTAATGTCTGCTGCTTTAAGCCCTGGGTAACATCCCAGGAAACTTACACAAACTATAAAGAAATGAATTCAATGAAATATCTTCTCTTCCCTGAGTCAGCACCAAACATATGCCCTTTGCTCTTTCCTTTAAAAAAAAAAAAAAAAGATTTTGTTTTTGTTCATTATCTGAGAGAGAGTTACAGACAGAGAGAGGGGGAGACAGAGAGAAAGGTCTTGCATCCACTGGTTCACTCCTCAAATGGCCGCAATGGCCAGAGCTGGGCCAGTCCAATGCCAACAGCAAGGAGCTTCTTCCAGGTCTCCCACACAGATGCAGGAGCCCAAGCACTTGGGCCATCTTTCACTGCTTCCCCAGGCCATAATCAGAGAGCTAGATCAGAAGAAGAGCAGCCAGAAAACTACTACTTAGCCGTAAAAAGAATAAAATCCTGACTTCTGGAGATCATTATGCTTAGTGAAAGAAGCCAAAGCCAAAAAGACAAATGTCATATTTTCTCTTATTTTTGGTAATTAATATGTAGAGAGAATATAAAAAAATGTAAAATATATGAGCGATATTGACATCTTTGGATTTTATTATTGTTTATAGTCCTTGTCTATATTCCTGAGGAATAGTGGTCTTTCTACTTTTTACTTGTTAAACCCTTTGTTTAGTTGTGCATTAAGCCTTTGATTATAAAGGAAATTAAAAGTATGTTATTACAAAAATTTAAAAAGAAAAGAAGGGAAGTGGAGAACAAGGAAGAGAGGGAGAAAGGGAAATATCATTATATCCTTAGAATTCCATCTATGATTCCTAAGGAAGGAATATATATGTAAATATATTTATTTATTTATATATGAATATATATTTACATAGAATATATATTTATATAGTTCCCTGCTGAAAGCCTCCTCATATAATCTTTGCTTGTATGTGTCACGCAAGATATCAAGAGCCCAATTAGAATTTACATCTTACAGAAGGAAGATTTTACTCTATTCAAACAATCACTATTTATCCTTTTAGTTATTATTTACAGTTATCAAGTTATTCAGGACTCTCCCATCATATTTATTATAAAGCCAAATTTGGAATAATGAGGCTGATTTATGAATTACCAAAGGGTCTTGTAGCAAGGTCCTCAGTATGTGCCCTTTGAAGGAAGAACTATTATTCTTTATTTTGGAGCTTTCTGAGTTTGATTTCAAGCTTTCTGGTTTGTTTTCAGGTCAAAATTCAAGAGTGAAGAACCAGTAATGTGAAGGCCTAGGCTTTCCTAAAACATAAATTTCACATGGGTAACAGCTTCTATGGTGATGAAAAACACCAGGTCCTTACTTGCATACTGATGAACACAGAATACAAATGAATTATTTTTAAGGGCAGATATTCTAAGTTAGCATATTTACCTTTCCCCCCATTTCTTCTTCCCTCTCCTCCCAAAAGAGAAGTCCTTGCAAACAAACAACACTGCAGTCAGGCTTCTGAGCTTAGTCATGCAGTAGGCTGCTAACACATTCTTAACAACATTCTTTGATCATCTTATTGCTGATGTATTTATATGTTTATGTAGTATTTATCAAATTTTATTACAGAAGATGCTAACTAGATTTTAAAGGAACTGAGGGAATAACTGATGAGCCCAAGTAATCATGCATTGAATTCAGTATTTTTTATTAAATCCTCAGTATTGAAAAAGCACGCCTCCTATCACTTAAATTGTCCTTTTATAGCTCTTAGCCGATTTTACCAAAGTTGACACTTGTAGATTTTCTTTCTTTCTCTGATATTTTCGGAAGTTTAATCTTAATGTCTTTCTTAAACTTGAACCAAATGTTACCAAAAGATGCAATGATCTTTGGGGATGAAATATATTCGTGGGGATTTTGATTCCCTGAAGTTACTGAAAATTTAGAAATTCTGTAATTGGGAAACAGATTAAGGGGTGATAAATCATATCACTTAAGCGCTTCTCTTTTGGGAAAATTTTATCTCAGGTAGTTTTTCTTTCCCCAAATTGATAGATGTGATTCCTTCTCCTTCGCCTTCCCAATTTCTCCTTCATGGTTCCATGGTGTTGCTGCGGCACATTTTGCCCCCAGAAGAATCAGGCAAAGTCAGATTATTCTATAGGAAATCTTTGGTTCTTTAAACATACATTTAGGAAAGGTGGCTAGCTAGCCATTATCAAAACTAAAGGAGAGCAGCAAGTAGAGTTAGATGCCTAACTAGTAGAGATAGTATTAGCTAAAAGTAAGTCCCGGTTGCATTGTGAAGGAATTGAAATAATTTACCCTCTTGCAATCAGAGATTTGCCTTTAATACCACTGTTGTCTTTATTTTGTGGCCATCATTATAGGAACTTTCTTTAGAGAAATTCCTTCTCTGCTGTATCTTGAGTCAAAATTGCAGTTGTTTTTAGAACAAAAGCAGAGTTTTTCTTATCTTCCTCTTTACTATGATCCAGAAAAGCGTTGCCTTGATTTTGGTACTCTAGCTGCTAGAGAGTGCTGAGATATGTTAAATTAACCTGCCAGAAATAGTGCTACCATGTAGGTAGGGAAAGTTGTAGGAACTATGGGTGTAAGGCTTGTGATCTATTTCATTATACTGGACTTTCTGCCTCGTAATGGCATCAGTTACTTTTCTGGAATAAATTGAAGGCTGAGCTAGATCACTCATCGGATGCTCTTTGTGGCTCTTTTGAGTTCATTTATCAAAAGCAGGTGACTAACATTTTGGCATCATTGGGTTTTATTTTCTGATTTTATGAAATTAGGCCTATCTTACATAATTTCTATCAGTTATACTTGGCAGCATGGCATTTTATTTTTTATAATTTAATGAAAATCAGCACCATAGAAACTGATAGTGAATAGAATAGTTAATGGGTGAGGAAGTGAGGGAGACGCTCAGTGAGCACATGTTTTACCTGGACTCTTCTGCAAGGGTGCATGCTGATGGCTTCATTCAGATTGTGGCACAGATGGGATCGCATCTTGACCTTGAGTCTGGATGAAAGTGGGTATGCAGGTAGTTAGAGATGTGAGCAAGTGCCTGTGTTTCCTGGAAACTATTAAAACTCGTTTGGGTGAAAGATTCTCAGATGATAATAATTCATTATATCGCTGCCTTTTTCTTGGGATAACTTGGAGTTATATAGTGAAGTTCAAAATGTCCTTGATTTGCCATTTTTTGTTTGCATGAAGTTACTCATATTTGATTTTGTTCCCACATTACATATGATGGAAAAGACATAATTACCTGGCAGAATTTAATTCTTCCTTGGATCTAGTTCCATTTTTAATGTTGGATTCCTTTCTCAAATCTGATTGCTCTAGCTCTAGCTCTCTAGAATAACTTTAAAACATTCTTGCCAAGTCTTTGGTCACAAAAGCTCAAAAGAATTCAGATTTCTTCTTAAGGTGCTCAACAAATCACCTTTATTTTGTGATGGTAGTCTTTCAAGCTAGTGTTACTCACAGCCCTTCTCAGAGATGATAAAATACTGAGTTCCCATCATGGGGCACTCATCTGACCCTCTTGTGGTATATTTCAATAAGTTGCATTCTTAGTCTTAGGGAACATGGGTATTTTAGTCCTTGGAATACCCCAAATTTTAAAAGGTATAGCTTTGTTTTAGGTTACCTTCTTCTCTACCTAATGCTATAGAATGTTTTTCACTATTTTTTAAATTGTATAATGAACAGTAGACTCATCCAATGGCATGCAATTGACAAGTACTATGGATATTTAAGATGAGGGTAAATAACTAACTATTCTTGCTATAATTTTATAGGAGAAATGGGCTATAAAAGAAATTTCTATAAATCACAGGGAACATTTAGGAAACTTTATGTTTTATAGAGGGTCATTAATGTGTCCTTAATTCACGATATAAGATATATTTTTTTACACAACCTTTGTTTTCCTAATACAAAGTTTTTGTTCATTTTCCTGTAAGTCAGCACTTTTATTGTTCCCTATACTGCTTAGCCAGACTTGTTTTCAATTTGCTTTATTTGTGCTTTTCAGAGTTGTCATACTCATGGCAGTTGTGTTTGTGACACCATAAATGCCAAAATTCATGGGAAACTTAACAAGTGATTGCCTAAGTATTATTTCCCTTCAAATTGGGATGGTGCCACAATAACCAGAGAAAACGGATGGCTTTTTTGAAGGCCATGTATGTCTCATGACATCTGGTCATAGTGTATTGCTTTAAGGGCACAGAAAAGCATTCTATCTTAACTTGCCTTATGTGACCATAAGTCCTTGTTGTGCAGAGTAGAGCTTATTTTATTCTATTTTGTATAATGAAAATAAATCACATTCTTGGTGGTGGGGGGAACCTGGGATTTTTCTTTTCTTTTGTTTCTTTTTGAGAATCTCTTATGTAAAAATCAGAGCCTCACTACCTTATGCCCCTGATTGTCCATGAGGATTATTTGTAGTCCCTTTTTTATCTCATGTCAGAATGGCTTTCCTCTTCTAGATAATCATGATAATCATATCAGGACGGTGAATGTGTAGTGTATAACATCAGATGTGGCGAGGTATTCTGAAACCATGCAGGGTGGACTCAAAATCTCTGTAGTTATTGAATTATCTATGGCTGAATTATTAGCATGCGTTGTCAGAAGACTACCAGGTTTGAGTAAGGAGGATGAAGATAAGTGATATAAAAGTTAGAGAGATGAGGGGAAGAAAACCACTCCTTTACTGAGATTAGTAATCTTCCATGTAGTTAACAGTCTAAAATTATATTTACTCTTTAAAATCTAGGTTGGGTACTGGTATCATAGAAATATTGACTTTTCAGTACATTCCTCATTATTGGTTCCCCAGAAAATAATTATTAAGAGTTTATGAAACCAGATTAAATATCCATATTCACTTCAGCCATATTTTTCCAAATAAAAATTTGAATTTTCAAAAAAGAATTCTATCTATATTACTATATTAAGTAAATAAAAATGTTAATAAATACTATGTTGAGAAAAAATATTTTTAAACATTTATTTTGTTTATTTGACAGGCAGAGTGATAGAGAAGGGGAGAAATAGGGAGAGAGAGAGAAAGAGAGACAAGGATTTTACATCCTCTGGTTCACTCCCCAAATGTTTACATTAGCCATAGCTTGTCCAAGCAAAAGCCAGGAACCTGGAACTCCATCCAAGTTTCCCATATGTTTATAGGAGCCCAAGTACTTGGGTCATCCTCCACTGCTTTCCCTGGAACATTAGCCGGGAGCTGCTGGGACTCCAACCAGTGCTCCAATATGGGATATCAGTGTAGCAAGTGGGACTTTAACCTATTGCACCACAATACTAACCCCCAATTAAAAGATGATGGAAATGTTATTGTGGGGGGAAGCAAATGCAAATCTTATTGCAAAATAAAGGGGGTCTTGGTCTTGAAAAGAACAGTGCCACTGCTGTAAAATCCATACAAGCACTTTTCATCCATCATACACTGAGTTATTCTCTCTTCTGTACCAATGCCCCATCCACTTCTTACCAGTATTCAGATTTGCCACTAATTACAGCCCTAAGGATATGTGGATAGCTGCATGGACTTCAAAACGCTGTGCTTCCTCGTGAGAAATGTCATGAGGCCCTAGGGGTACAAACGTGACCCTATGTTGAATCAAACAGATTGAACATTTTTAAATCTAAAGAGACAATAGCATTACTGTATTGGATCACTTTCAGTTTGGGGAATCTTGGGCTAGTGAGTTGATTTGATTCATCCTCAGTTTCCTAGACTGCTACAATGAGCTGTTCTTATTGGGTTTTCAAGAGGGCTATGTGGGAGGACGTATTTGAATAGCCCATCAGAGGACCCAGCACACAAAAGATATCATAAACATAACCTTCCTCTACCCCGTTACTCCCCGTGTCTATTGCTCTCAGCTCTCATGAGCTGGTGATTGGCAAACACAAGAGAAGCTCCAGGGAGAAATGCTCTCTCTCCCAGCCGAAATGTTCCAGGTACTCCAGTCCTGTTTGGTGCCCATAAACAGGCAACTCAGCTGAACAGGCGTTATTTTTTTCCTTATTGATTTTTAGGAGCATGGCCAGAATCTTTTAAAGTTCTTGTTGACTTACATGTCATTAAGAATATCTGATTTTCTCTAAACACACAGTTTTCCTAGTACTTGAAAAGTAATGACGCTTTGATTTGTTGAGTGGACTTACATATTCATATCTACACAAGGGTCTTGGTGTCAGAGACAAAATCACTGTGTAATTGTAAAGCCAGCAGGAAGAAGAGGTGGGGTGAGGAGCTTCCTGATTGAATCTACCCAGCTCCCGCATGCATTACATGCTCTGGGCCTTCTTTTCACTGAAACAAACCTGGCCTATTTACTCAGTTTATCTAACTAATTAGTTGTAACATTAGGTTGGGATTTTTCTAAGTCTATGGTAGTTATTCTTTATGAGTCTGGGCCCTGAACAAAAATATTTCTTTAAGTTTTTTCTTTGAGAAGTGCTTTCTTCAGGTGAGCTCTGACAAACACTGTAAAAAATGCAAAAATCTGGACTGCTAGGAAGTATAGAAAAGGGAAGGAAATGACCTCAGTTTGGCAGGAGGCACAATGTCACTTTCTTTAAAGAAAATGCATCCTCTGTCCTGACACCCCATGCAGCCCAACGGAGCAGTGCATTGTATTCTGTCACTTAACCCTGCCAGCCAGAACAGGGAGTTGACACTGTGTAGCTGAGGTTACAAAGAGCCTATGTGTCCCCACATTCCTCACCAGGCTAGAGGGAGAGCTGCTTTGTTATTTTTCTCAAGTTCTGTCACAAATGGTCTTTGACAGGAGACACCCAGAAGGTGCAGGCAAGAACTGTTAGAGCTGGCTGGCGCCAGAAACACCACATGGCCACTCAGGGGGGGAAGGTGGAACTAACTGACTAGCTTTGGTTAGCTGCTCTCACCAAAGGCACCCACCAAGTGACACCACCTGGATCTAGCAGAGAAGAGTCGTTCGTCAGGGGACAAGCAAATGACCAGCAACTGGAATGGAAGGGAAGTTGACAGCACAGGGAAGGATCAGACTTGAAAGAATACAACAGGTCCCAAAAGTCTCTCACCACCTTACGTCAAAGGCTACAGCAGTATCCACAATATTTGTAATGGAAGAATATTTCCAGGAGTCCTGTGTTTTGCATTTCCTCTAAAATTCCAAATGAGCCTTTTGTCTAGGGGATACAGAAAAGAAACATTGCTATATTAGTACCACACTTCAAATATGTAGTGCATCTTTCTTATCAAGGCTTTAAATTATCATAATTCTGTGCTCTCGTCTTATATGTATTATGACTAGCATAATTCGCCATGTTGTTTTATTTCTAAGGATGATGTTGTTAAATGTAAACTTTAAATATAGTCCATCAAAACTAGAGCCCAGCTTAGCAAGATTCTTCTTCTTCTCTTAAATATAACAGGTGACCCTGATGTTTCATGAAGATTTTGTTTTAGTCCTATATTACTAAGAGAAAACAAATCCACTCCAATCTATGACTATCTGATTCGAGGAGTATCCAAGCTACAGACTCTTCTCACATGAGCCCCATAGCTACTAGTCTTTGGCTTCTGGCAAAGATGACAGAAGGTCACATGTGCCCAGGCAGGGGCCCCTTGCAGAAACACAAGCAATCGCCTCCTTACCAAGAAATAGGCATCACTTACAGGACAGGTGTCTCTTTGCAGGGATGACAACCTCACAAGTGTGAAACACTTACTTATTATTACTGAGGATTTCATAGTCATAAACAATATATACCAGACTTACAAGTAGTAAAGTTTCTAACAAGAGTCTCTGTAAATTTGACAAAATGAAATGATATTTGACAGGAAAGGTGATTAATGGGGCCTGGGAACAGAGGCCATTGAAATTCATTTCTTCTCTTTTCTCTCGAGAGGAATGAGGCCAGTGACTTTCTCTAGCTCATTAAATAGTGAAATTTTACTCTGGCAACCATTGACTTCTCTCCTAGTGAAAACAAAATATGCAGAGAACACAGCTATTCATATTCCTGTTACCAACACTCCATTAGGGTGTGCAAGGGGCTCAGAGATGAATAATACATATCCTTCTATGTAATCACAGAGTCACGATAAAAGAGCTAGTATGCATGCATGCCATACTTCTCTCTCCCGCTTTAAAAATCTTCCCTATGACAATTTACTGAAATGCAGTGCAAGTTGAAGGATGCAGAGATGAATCCAGCACCCCTATGAACCAGATGAGTGAATATAGGATAAAGAGTTGGAATCTGCCTTACGTTACAGTAGAATTTTGAGTTAGAATTGAGGATGGGATTATAGAAATCAGAACAACAATCTTTAAGCGAGGATCCAAGTTGGAAAAGTATGAGGATTGTTTGATAAGGGCATCCAATATATGTGGAGTACAGAAGTGTAAGACAAAAGTGAATTGGAGCATATTGTGGAGGATCTTGTGTGTCTAAGCAGGAAGTCAGTTCTCTACTCAGAAGGCAATAGGAAAATATGGAACATTTTAAAGCCAGAGAGTGATAATTTTGAGGCAGCCCTGTTGGCAGCTGTGGTGTGGACTGGGGGCAGTGAAAAATATGAAGAGAGAAGTGGAGGAAGGTAATTTCCATAGAAAATGATTAGTTTTGGGGACCGTGATGTAATCTGAGGGAGAGGCGACCAGGACTTCATTAAGATGATAAAAATGGAAATGAAAAGGAAAGGTGGTTAGAAATGAAATTATTTCATTATCTCCCCTGATCCATGTCTTTTTCACATCTCTACATCAACAAATAACACTGTATAAAGAAAAGAAAATTGATACTAACAGTATACTATAATAGGTTAAGTTGCCACTGCCCTTGACAACATCCCATTTTAGCATCAGTTGAAGTCCCAGCTGCTCCACTTCTGATTTAGCTCCCTGCTAAATTTCCCTGGGAAAGCAGCAGAAGATAGCCCAAGTGCTTGGACCCCTGCCACCCGTGGGAGACTGAGCTGGAGTTCTAGGCTCCTGGTTTCAATCTCGCCCAGCCCTAGCTGTTGCAGCCATTTGGAGAGTAAGCCAACAACGAATGGAAGATCTCTCTCTGTCTCTCTCTCTTTCTCTCTCTCTGTCTTATAAATAAATAAATCTTTAAGATTAGAAATTAATGGAGCCATTGATGGGATCTTCAAAAAGGAATATGAAGAGAGAAGTGGAGGAAGGTAATTTCCACAGAAAATGTTTAGTAATCACTCCATCTAACTTGTCTTGAACAACTGTGTGAGAACCTGCCCAGGTGGAAGAAAGTATAACATTCACAGTGTCAACCTATCACCATTGTGCGTGCTGCTAATATTCTACATAAAACAGCAGAAAAATAAGCTTTCCTAAATTCTCAAACTATGCTTGTCGAAAATCATATGAATAAACAATGGACAGGTCATTATCTATAGTATATAAAGGGAGGCTTAACTGTTACCTCTTGTTGTTATTCCTGGAAAAGGCAATTCAGGTCAATATTTCCCACAGTTATGCTTCCAACCACTGATTTCCCTGGATAATTTTAGGTAAAAGAGGGATTATGTATTTATCTGGTTGTATTTCGAATGCTTTCCTTTTATGACAAACTACGCTGCATTTATGTTTATAGTAATGATAAAATATTTCCTTTGTAGACAAATTTATGTAAAACATTAAATCCATTTAAGGAAAAATATTAATAAATAATAATGAGAGAACATAGCAAAATCATCAAGGTGGTTTACAAAAGACAATAGTTTGGACAACACTGATTCAGATAAACAGGACTGCCTTTACTATCCCTAGAATTTTGTGTGCCTTCTCTGCTCAGACCTGTGCAATGACCCCTCCACTGGCACCCTTTGCTCAAATCTTCCGTGAGAAGGATGAGCTTGTCTGAGTGTTAGGAGGGTCTGGTACCAATTGCTTACAAGAAAAACACAAAGAAACAAGTAGAACAAAATGAAAGGATGAAGTAGCTTCCACAAGCACCATCCAATTCAAATTAGTGTTAACTGATGTTTTTTTATTTTCCCATTACTCACAGGGTAACATTTTGTTATTCTAACACAGCTGTCACTTCCATAAGGTTGGGGTAGCCAGAGCTCAGTGGATAAGCAGGAGTTGAGGAGTCAACTCTGGCTTCAAATCTTGCTTCTGTCACTTCTGGGCTGTGTGAATCATCCAGCCACCTTGAGCCTGGTTTGTGTGTCTACACAGGAGGTGATGAAGTTACATGCACAGGGCTGCTTATCTGGGGCCCACATGAGATAATGTAAATAATGCCATCATCTAGAGGTTGTGTGCCATGGCTGCCCCTCCTCCTAGCACCTGGGGGAGGACTCTCCTACCTACTCCTGCACTAGACTCCTCCAAAGTCTTTTCCATGTCCCTCAAGGTCACTTTCTCAACCTGCCTGGGGCCTTTGCATTTGGTCTCTTCTGCCTGAAAGCACTCTCTCAGGTCTTCACGCACGTTGGTCATTTCACAGGTGCTGTCTTAAATGTGACCTCCCCAGAGAGGTCTCCTCTGGGCCTTATGGAAAACACCCACTGCCATCAGCACCCCTCTTTTTCTCTGCTCCCACTTAAATTTTATTTATAATTTATTGATCTCCATTTGACATGGAATCATGATTGTTACCTAAATTGCATTACATTTGCTTTCTCACTGATCTGCCCCTCCCTGTAGAATATAAAGTGTCTCTCCAGGTCATCTCCATATCCCCAGCGCCTAGAAGAGCATCCGATGCATATTGGGAACTGGGTTCATTTTTACTGAATATCAATACTAATATAAGAAGAAAATGGAGGAATTCTAAAGGAATTTTGAAAAAAATCAATATGGAATTTACTGAGCAAGTACTAAGTGGAGAAAAATTCTAAGCCCATGCAAAACATCTTACGACTAGATTGTTGTTTTTAGCCCTTGTTTATACTTCTGTGGAACTGTGGTCTTTCCACTTTTTACTTGTTGAATATTATGGTTAGTGGTGCCTTCAGCCTGGAGTGGCTAGAAATTATGTTTTTGCAAAAATTAGAAAACAAAGAAAGGAAGAAGGGGAGTTGAGGGAGGGGTGGAAGGAAATGTGGTTATCTTAGAATTGCACCTAGGAAATACATGAAATCTGTTTCCTTTATATTAATAAAAGTTGTTTAAAATATTCATAGGCTGTCCTAGGTTGGTAAAGAAGGGAAAGGCATAAGGAATCAGCAGTTGCTTTCATTTTTTCTTGTGTTTTGGACCAGAAACTGTCACCCTTAGACCTATAACTGCAGGAAGAGGACCCAGAAGACACAAAACAAAGGGGCTCTGGGAAACTTCAGCAAGAAAAGAATGGCAAGGCAGGGGAGGCGGGTCCCCAGGGGGAGTCAGACTTGTAACATCTGACAGAGCCGGTCGGAGCCCACGTGCCGCCTCTCAGCCGACTGCCTGCTGCTAAGATGTCCTGGGGGACACGCGGGGATGTCAGCCTGCCATGCCTTCTGCTTCCCTCGTGTCTCCGGGAGAGGGAGTGTGAGTGTGTGTGTTTCTTTTCCTTGGCTCCCAAGTCAAATCGGTCCGCTCCTGGCACTTGGCAGCCCAGCACGCTTCCTCCCACTCACGACAAGCCTGTCTGCAAAACAGAACAACATCTTTGAGATGGGGTGTTTATCTGGGCAGCCTGCAGCCTCTGCAGCCCACAGGGGCCCCTCCTTCAAAGGCATTGCTGAACAGGGCTCACCTGATGAAAGCCCGAACTGTGTATGCCCGACTTGATTTACGGGCAACCGCCAGCTCATTAGGCACACTGGCCTGAGGAAACCAGTCAGCTGTGGGGACAAATGTTTTTGTAGCTCTGTGGTGCCCACAGGGCTGCTTGCAGCTTGGGGGTTGGAGTACAAAGGGGACAGTGATAAGGGCCAGCCTGCTGCAGGGAGCACTAGCCACTCAGGAGATTGATATCCAGGGTGCAAAGGCTACACAAATGAGATTAATTTAGCTCAGCTGTGCTCACCGAAGGATTGGGTTGCAGCCGGCGCTGAAACGTTAGCGATCAGACCTCCGGGATCAGGGGGCAAGTCGCAAGTTGGAAAAAAGGGAGGAAGATGGATTGCCTGTCCGCGAGCCTGCTCCCCGGGATAACGACAGGCCAAAGGCAGCCTGTGTTCCAGATAGTCCTACAGAGTACCAGAGAGAGTTCTGTGCTCCTGGGATGCGGCCTTGAACTTGGGAGCACTCTCATCTGATCCTGGGAAAGTCACCTGGGACAAAAGCTTTCAAGACATTCTCAAGCCCAATCTCTTTCTCTGTGAAATAAGACTAAGTAAACCGGTATTCCACAAAACAAGTAGAATTCTCTATTTCCTTAGAGGAGATGAGGGCACTTCACAATGTTTGTAGGAGCAGGCATTCGGTGCAGTAGTTAAGTCACTGCGCAGTATGCCTGCATCCCCAATGCCAGTGCCTGGTTTCAAGCCCCAGCTCTGCTTCCTATTCCGGCTTCCTGCTACTGTGCACCCTGGGCAGCAAAACCCATGGCTCAAGCCTTCGGGTCCCCTGCCACCCATGTGGGAGATACGGGTTCTATGTTCTTGTCCTCACCTTGGCCCAACTCCAGCTGTGGGCGTTTGGGGAGTGAACCAGCAGATGGAAGACTTCTCTCTGTTTCTAGCTCTGCCTTTCAAATACATACAATTTAAAAGTAAAAAAAAAATAGTTTCTAGAACATGAAATTAAGAGCTAAATTTATTTTGGTGAAACATATTTTGAAAACCATGCACAGGAAATGCATAAAATGCAATTTTCATGGCCCTTTGGGAGGTCCCTCATATGCATAGATTTCAAATTTATTTGCACGAGAACAAATTTACTTTTTAATTCTGCTTTTCACAAACTTTTTGAAGTATGATACTCCAGATTGTACATTAATTTTTATGTGGCCTTGTTTGTTTTCCAAGTTCAGCTTCTTATAATTTCTTACAATCCTTACAATTGCCTACAAAAATTCATCATACTTCCAGTTTGGTTCTTGGGTGGAAAATTTCAAATTCTGCATCATGTAGAAAAAATATTTATTTTCACCAGAAATCTATTGTTCCATGTTAGTTATTAAAGCAACAGCTCTTAATTATACTCTGCAGTCAATTATCAACTCTTTTTCACCTTTGCTGATAAGGCAACTTTTAAAAGTAACCACTTATTAAGCAGTTACTCTGTGCCAGGCACTGTGTTCATGACTAATATAATAAGAGCACTCATGATCCAGATTTATTAATTATTAGTGATGCCACTTCCTTTCCCAGTGTCCAGGCTCAGGTGAAAATTTTTTTGTGAACTCTAAATAATTAATTCAGAGATTAGATTAAATTTGTGTTATCAAGTGTTCAACCAATGGTCATATAGTGAACTCTTATATGGTCCTAATATAAAATTAAACATGAGAAATATAGAAGGCAAACCCAAATGAATCTCACTCCTCACAAAGTTTTCTTTTCATATTGTGTCAGTTAGGGGATAGATTGGAGCTGGCAGAAGAATCCATAAGCTTTTACAGTTAAGAATTATTCAAAGTGTCCTTCAGGGAAACTGGAGAATCTGGGAGAGTGCCATGTTACATGGTAGAGTCCGGACAGTTACAGAAACCAGGAGACTGGGTTCTCAGCGCTGCTCTGTCCTGGACTAGTTCATGATTCAAGGGGAAAGACTCTTCCTGACCATTCTTCATTTGTAAAACATGGGCATGAAATTACATAATGTACAGGAAATTTCACTGAGAATTGTAAAACTTTAAGTCCTGAATAAATGCTACGTCTCAGCAAGCGACATTTCCAAAGTCACACATCTAGGGAATTAAGGGAAGAACTGACACTCAGCTCTCCCAGCTGCCATGTGAGTGCCTCTTTGTCACATATTCCCCAAGCCTGTAATGACTGATAAAGGCCAGGTCCTTAATGGAATGCAAAGAGAAACCAAGGAATAGCCACAAACCACTATTTAAACAGAGCCACAAAATCAAACATTTACAGAGGGTAAACGTAACATTCCTGGATCAAGTTCAGTGGCAAGCAAAATGTGTACAAGCAGAACTGCTTTGACAGAGAAATTGATGGAAGGGAGGTCCAGGGATAATAGGAGGTACATTACTTCTCAGAGAACAGGAATCTCATTTAAATGGCCCCAATTTCCACAAGCACAGAAAGACAGGAAGGAAGACTTGCAAACAGACCACTGGTAATAGCAAAAAGAACCATTATTAAAAAAAACAAAACAAAACAAAACACTGCACCAGTAGAGTGGCAGTGCAGGAGGAACCAGAGTCTGGGACAGGAATTTTAACCCAAATGCCTCCAAGGGTGGCCAATTCCAGGAGGCTGGGCACATGGTGTCGGGACTGTGGCAATTTGGAAAGAATATGCTCTATTCAGCTTCACTCGCTTGTAGCCACGTCAGAATTCATGACCAGTGAAGACTGACCCTAACCATTTTTTAAGAAAAGAAATTGGGATTTTATGTGACTCTCTATTACTTTTTAGTGCTCACAGTAAGTTAAAACACTGTTTGGGCCGAACAAATGGTGGGTATGTGGGCATCATTTGTAATTGTTATTCACGGAGGTGGAGAGGAAGTAGAAGCAGAAAGCATGGACTGCAGACCTCGGCTTGGAGGTGGGTGGGAAAGGTGAGAGTGCAGAAGCTAACTCAGTTTCAACTGTAGTCACCGTGCAGTTAAGACATCTGGTCATCCAGCAAAGCCAGGCAGAAAAGCCACGAGATGACTGTGAATAGTGCAATAAGATAGAAAAATGAGGGGCAGGTACGTGGCATAGCAGTTAGGACTCTGCTTAGGATGCCCGTTTCCTGTTTCATAGTGCCTGGGTTCAAGTCCTGCCTCCACTTCCAATCCCACCTTCCTGCTAATGTGCATGATGGGAGACCTGGACTTCATTCCAGACTCCTGGCCCAGCCCCAGCTTGAGGACATTTAGGGAACGAACCAGCAGATTGAAGACACCTCTGTGTCAAAATGAAAACAAAACATTTTTTAGGATGAAAAATGTGTTTCTACACCTCAACATAGTGGTGCATGTTTCTGTTTGGATAGGTCTCCCACTGAGGCAAAGAGGAAAATGGAGCACACCCAAGATTTGCTAATGTGTCACTCAGCACACAAAACATCACTGTGAAGGCTTTGTTAAAGCACTTGAGTAACAAAGCCCGATGTTCAATATGCTCATTTACATAACCTAAATATTGTGTCCAGCTGACCCAAATAGTATACTGTAATCACATTTATGTTTTTGTTCACTTATCCTCCAGGCTTAACAACTGCTTGCACTTTGAGAGGGTTTTTGTTTGTTTGTTTACTTTCATTTTTACTGACCCATTACTAATTTATCACTACACCCCTCTCAGAACCCTGACACAGCTGTCTTTGGAAAGGTCACTCCTCAGCCCTGCCGAGCAGCTGTGATCCTGGAGATTGCTTTCCCCATCCCGGTGAGAGCGTCCCTTGTTTCTCCTACATTGGAAATTCTTGATGACAAATCTACCAGCTTTGCTTTAATTTCTCATGGTGGTGGGGTAGACTCTTCCTAAGGAGTGGTATAGAGTGTTAGATATTTTAGATTTCTGGCCAGTGCCACGGCTCACTAGATTAATCCTCCACCTTGCGGCGCCAGCACACCGGGTTCTAGTCCCCGTTGGGGCGCCGGATTCTGTCCCAGTTGCCCCTCTTCCAATCCAGCTCTCTGCTGTGGCCCAGGAAGGCAGTGGAGGATGGCCCAAGTCCTTGGGCCCTGCACCCGCATGGGAGATGGGGAGGAAGCACCTAACTCCTGGCTTCTGATCAGCGCAGCACACTGGCAACAATGTGCCAGCCATGGCGGCCACTTGGGGGGTGAACCAACTAACTCTGCCTGTCAAAAAAAAAAAGATATTTTAGATTTCTCATGTTAAAATATATTCCTTTTCCTTACATTTGATTAATGGTGTGGCTAGATATCATTTTTTTTTTCAAGGTTATGAAGACATGGCTTCACTTCTGGAAAAAAACACAGATTTGTTTATTTGAAAGGCAGATTGACAGAGAGATGACTTCTTATTTTAGTTTCTAGGACTGTTTAAGCTACTGTGGCGTTCTGATGACAACCCTTTGTATATAATGTTCTCTATTTCTCTGGATGCAATGATGTATTGTCTTCCTGCTAGTATTTGAGACTTTCTGATTGATTCATATAGGCTGATGTGTATCAAAATTTGGTCCAGTTTTGAAGAGTGGCAGTAATCGCAAGTCAGATCTGTCACTTGTTTCGATGTGAATTTTAAAAAGCAGGGTTGGGGGAAGCAATTACAAAACAAAGAACCGGGGCTGGCGCCCTGGCTCACTTGGCTAAATATCCGCCGGCACCCCGGGTTCTAGTCCCGGTTGCTCTCTTCCAGTCCAGCTCTCTGCTGTGGCCCAGGAAGGCAGTGGAGGATGGCCCAGGTGCTTGGGTCCTTGCACCCGCATGGGAGACCGGGAGGAAGTACCCAGCTCCTGGCTTCAGATCAGTGCAGCACACTGGCTGTAACAGCCATTAGGGGAGTGAACCAATGAAAGGAAGACCTTTCTCTCTGTCTCTCATTGTCTATAACTCTCTCTCTCTGTCTGTCTGTCTGTCTAACTCTGCCTGACAAAAAAAAAAAAAAAAGATAAAACAAAGACTCTCATGTCTGCACTGGTTCCTGATGCTTCCTTAGTCTGTCACAGAAGCTACAGTGGAATGTAGTGTTCTGAACAAACAACACAGAATGGGGAGTCTGCAAGGCCAGTGGAGCTGGAAGCACAGGTGCACGGCCTCCCATAGGGTTTAGACTGCAAGTTGGCAGGTGCAGAAGATCCAGGAAGCCCTTCTACCACACCCAGACACCTGCTGTGTGCCACAGTTACACCCATCACCAGCCTGTCTCTTCCACCACCAGTCCTGTAGGCATTTTCTTCCTACTTATTGTTCTGAACATTCAGTGGCCTTTTCTGTCTGGAAGCTGTTGTTCTTCAGTTCTAGGAAATCTTCTTTTACTGTTTATTTGATAATTAACCCCAACTGTTCTCTCTTTGTGACACTGCTATTAGTTGAAAGATCACATGCTTTACTATTTTACTACTTTACTACTTTAATATTGATTTTCTTCTTATTTTCTAGTGTTTGGGGATTCTAGTTTTTGGGTTTTCTTTGCCTTCAAATTTTCAGTTGAATGGTTCATTTGCACTGTCAGTTCTTCATTTCCAGTAGCTCTTTCCTATTCCCTGAAATAGATTTTTGTGTATAAGATTCTTCAAAAAGTTCATGAAAATATATATTATGAAAACTCTGCATAGATTTAAAAAACCCAAAATAAACTTAATTATATTTTACCATGAAAACTTTGAAGAACCTTCACACTTGCATGCATATATACATACATATAAATGATATGTATAATATAATATGTAAAATATACCATTACTATATAATATATCCTATAATACAGCT
The DNA here is from genome assembly GCA_949820135.1 of Sylvilagus floridanus. Classification (NCBI taxonomy): domain Eukaryota; kingdom Metazoa; phylum Chordata; class Mammalia; order Lagomorpha; family Leporidae; genus Sylvilagus; species Sylvilagus floridanus. The sequence continues at coordinate 47,490,853 of OX463239.1, read as the reverse complement.
ATGAGATCTTACAAAATTTTTCTGTGTGTGTATATATACTGGAAATAATTTGTAAAATTGTAGGTTGGTTAAACCAAAGATCCACTGCATGTTCCAACAAAAAATGAAAAAAAGACCTACAGGACTGATGACACAGTAAAAAACAGGCTGGTCATGAACGTAAGTATGGCACCAAATAAATTTCCGAACATGGTAATAGATTGTCCCTGGCTTTCCTGCACACAGTACGATATATAAGGTATGTTATATAATGTGGTATATTTTATAGTAATATTATAGTATACAGATATTATAAATTATACTAAATAGATGACTATAGGACATGGCATATTATTATATAATACATTTATTAAATAATGCATTTATTTGAGCATATTTTTATATAATATATGTATTATATACTATAATAATGTATTATAAATGTATTATATACATTATAACAGACAGATGATAGAGTATGCCAAAAGAAATACACAGTCCTCCAGTTCAGCATTAATCTTTGGATGGACCTTTCTTACCATCAGAAAGCATCAGCTTTTGGTCCACTTATTCCATTTCACATATTTTCAGCCAAAATCCATTTTTGCTGGTCCCCTCACAAGAGACAAAATGAAGGCTTATCCATTGAGTTTGCTTTTCCTCAGATTTTGAGTCTCAAAATTCTAGGTGGTGGTTGTCATTGTAATTTTGCTCAACACTGCTTCCCAGTAGAAGAGCACAGCTTCCCTCTGCCACAGCACTCAGACTCCTTGTGGGAATTTTTTTTTATTTCATCAGCCACCAGAGCTTCAGTTATGGAAGGTAGATTTGGGAACATTGGAATTATATCTGGACATTTTGTTTCAAGTTGCGTGTTCTCATTTGGCTTGTCAAATGTCAAATGTCAGTAGGACATTTCTGGTTTGAACCCACAACCTGAACTTATGAATGCCTGGTGCAGGTGGACTAATCTTCAGCTAGTTCTTGCCCTTTGCAAGAAAGACATCTGCAACATAGACTGTATGTGAATGAAGATCACCAGAACTTGAACTGGTACCCATATGGGATGCCAGCATTGATCTATTTAATGATTTAAGAAAAAATATATAAACATGATTACAGCAGGAGAGAAACCTTTATTTTTTAAAATATTTATTTATTTATTTGAAAATCAGAGTTAGAGAAAAAAGAGGCAGAGAGAGAGAGAGAGAGAGGGGTCTTCCATCTGTTGGTTCACTCTCCAAATGGCCGCAATGGCTGGAACTGCGCCAATCTGAAGCCAGGAGCCAGGAGCTTCTTCCGGGTCTCTCACGCAGGTGCAGGGGCCCAAGCACTTGGGCCATCTTCTACTGCTTTCCCAGGCTATAGCAGAGAGCTGGATCGGAAGAGGAGCAGCCAGACTAGAACAAGAGCCTGTATGGGATGCCAGTGCTTCAAGCCAGGGCGTTAACCCACTGAGCCACAGCGCCATCCCCGAGAGTAAACCTTTAAATGCTAGGTGACTGTTTTCTTCTTAAACTATATGATGCCATTCCTGGCTAGTGGTTCATAAATACATATGGTGGAGCTATTTTTTAGCTCAACTGTCTACTCGTTAAATATACTCTTGACTTTTTAACCAAAAAAAGTTGATTGGTCAAAAGCTGTGAGTCTACACAAATAAGAAAGAATAAAAAAGTTCCAAATTGCCTATAACAGGCAGACTAAATGAATCTTTTAAAAATGCTGCACATGTAGAAACGACCAGAAGTTCTTTCTGAATGACTCCGTTGACTTCTGGTGTTTGCATTGGCTTTTAAATGTTGGCTTCCATTATTTCAAAATGATGAGGACAAATAGGACAAGAAATATTATATTCAGAAGGTAATTTTATTAATTAGGGCATTTGCTTATCTTGATTAAATCAAGCACTCTTTTGCTCTGGAATGGTGTTTTCAAAACTATAAAACAAACAAAACCTTAAAAGATAGTTATTTGTTTCTCATAAAGTTTCATGGAACATGGAGTCCCAGAGTTGGAAGTATATGTGGTTAAGCTGCCAATCCGATGCTTAAATTCCTTGGTGCCAATTAATTGGAGATGATTTTCCAAATTCTTGGTAAAGTTGATATTTTTCAGAAAACACATACTTGCAAATACAGAGACATCTGTACAAATCAGTAGTACTTTGAGTACATACTCCTCAGGGACACTTTTGGTTTTCTGAGTTTTATGATTCGTGATGGTGACTTGGTTTAAACACAAGCAAGTCAGGACTGCTTTCTCTGACTTTTGGGCTCCAGACTGTGGCACATCGCTGAGATACTTGGAAAAGTCTACTGCGCTTCTCTATGGTGGTAGAAAACAAAGAGACAAAAATAAAAGATGACATTGTAAACACACTGGTGGATTTGTTACACTATTTCTAACTGGCTTTTCAACGGAAAACATAATGAATTCACTGACATTTCTAGCCGCTACTGTAAAACAACAGTATTTCTCTGGGAATCAGTGAGCAACATTTTCCAATAGCATCGACTACAGACAAAACACACATGCACACACACACAAACACACACAGAGTTTGAGGAGAGAAGGGAAAAAGCCTATTTATTCCAGATAGGCAATCCTGCTCATCCCTAAGAGAATAAGTTCACTACTGTGTCAGTCTCACAGTTAGGCCTCTCCACATTTGTTTGGACTCCAAGGAAATATATTACCTGCATGGCCCATTTTAATCCATTGGACTTCAGTCTTCTTGAGATACTTTTCTTGTGCAAAGTTTACTATGTTCTCCTACCCAACTATGACAAGCATGAGAATTTAGAAAGTCCTTCAAAGACAGTGTTAAGTGTGGTTCTTACTACATGCTGAGGTAGATATGATGTCTGTAAGACTATTATCCCAAGTAAAAATATATATAAAATAAATAATTGGTTCAAAATAGCATATCTAAATTCCCTTTGCTACTGTCATTCAGACATAAAGCCAGGTCATTCATATGTAATGCAAAGTCAGATTCATTATGCAGAATCGTATAATCACAGTCATGTAAAAATTCACCTTCAGATTTAACGATGCTTTTTAAATAATTCCATAAAAGTATACTTTTATAGGGTCCCCTTTCTGTCTCTAGTTTTTTGTTATTTTCATGAAGTGTGAGCTTTTTTACTAAGTTATAGATACACTTTCTCTTTGTGTGTTGACTCATGTTTTTAAAGTTTCTTTGCAGATACACTATTTCACTTAGGGATGGGAGCAAGAATATCATAACTAGTTCTTTCCTGAGAGGGATATTAATATAGATAATCAAACATGATTTGGTTAATAATATCTCTTATCCCTTTGATGACTAGGCATTTGTACTAACCTTGATTTTCATATCAATTCTTTTAATAAAAGTTTATTTTTATTTATTTGAAAAGCAGAGAGAAAGAAAGTAGACAAAGAGAAATCATCCATCTGTGGGTACACTTGCCAAATGCTCACAACAGCCAGGGCTAAACCAGGTAGAAGCCAGGGAACCAGGAACTCAATCCAGGTTTCCCTTGTGAGTAGAAGGGATTCAAGTACTTGAACCATTACCATTGCTTCCCAGGGTGCACATTAGAAGGAATCAGAAATCAGAAGTAGAGCCAGGATTCAAGTCCAAGAACTCTGACATGGAATGTGGATATCCCAAGTGGCATCCTAACGTTCACCAAAAGCCCCCAGATGAGTCTTTTTTATCATATGTATGTATGTATCATATGTATGTAAGGCATAGAACATGTTTCGATATATATATGTATATATACATAAATACATACACATACACACTGATGGTTACAGTAAAGCAAATTAATATATTCATCATCTCATAGTTATTTTATTATAAGATTATCTAAAATCTATACTCTAGGCAAATGTCCATATATAGTATTATTAACTAGAGCCCTCGTGTTATACGTTCAGTCTATAGTCTTATTCTTGCCACATAACTGCACCTTTGTATGATTTAATCTATATCTTTCCACAACCCTCCCACATACAAACACCTCATAATTACTCTTCTACTGTTTGAATGTCTTTCCAGTAAAACCTGTTCACCCTCTTGACTTAATATATTTTTCCTTTACCCGGGTAATATAAAAGATTTGCAAAATTGTTCATGTTTATCTGGTCTATTAAGTTTACCTGATATCAAACTTTCAAAGAAACGCATATGCCCCCTGGGTTCGTGAATCTGTATTTGCATCAGAGGATGTCAAGATTCCATTAGACCCAAGGCAACTTTCCTCAGACAGGCACAGCTGCCTGTCTCATTCACCCCATCATGAGAGCTGGACTGTTAGGGTGATTCGGAGGGATTATGAATGATAGTGGGAGAAAGTATGAACTTTTATTTATATGTTGGCCGGATGTTCTCTCTTAGAGATGGGACATACATAATTGGCAGGCACATGACTTCATTACTGACCTCTGTCTTCACTGTCTAGTGCTGCAAATACACAACAAAGGATAGTGACCAAGGGAAGGGCTGTGGGTATTGACAAATTAGTAACTAATTTAGCATAGGTCATAGTCCTTCCCTAAGGCCAAAGCATTCCTATTTACCAGGAAGTTCTGTGAAATGTGAGGGTTAAAATAAGCCTAATATCCAATTAAACCATGTAGAGAAACTCAAATCCAGGGCCTAGTTCAAAGAGAAGTTCTGTATCTTAAGCCTGTGATTATAAAGTGATTGAAACTATGCTACTGCAAAAGTTAAAGGAAAAGAAGGAGGGAAGGATAGATATTGAGAGAGGGACATGTGATTGTCTTCTTAGAATTGTATCTATGAAATACATGAAATCTCTCTTTTAAAGTAATACAATTTTTAAAAAAAAGAAAGAAAGTCAAAATTAAGGTTCCCAAACCCCAAAGCAACACTGGGACAGAAACTGAGTCTTGAAGACTAAGAGGCAGTTCAAGAGGTGGTGAACCCATCGTCATCCAGGTAATTAGTTAACAGAACAGAACCACACAGCAGAGAAGGGAGCCAAGGCCCCAAAAGGTGCCGTCTCTTTTTCCTTTTTTTGAATATTTACCTATTTATTTGAAAGGCAGAGTTACAGAAAGGGAGAGAGGCAGAGGCAGAGAGAGAGGTTTACCATCTGCTGGTTCACTCCCCAAATGGCTACAATGGCTAGGGCTGGGCCAGACCAAAGCCAGGAACCAGGGGCTTCATCCAGGTCTTCCATGTGGGTACAGGTGGAGCACTTGGGCCATCTTCTGCTCCTTTTCCAGGAACATGAGCAGGAACCTGAATCAGAAGTGGAGCAACCAGGACTCATACCAGAAGGTGCAAACTCTTTTCTCTCTGGAAAATTCCCACTCCCAGCTTCATGAGAGGAGACTTTCATTAAGATTTTTGAAAAGGATTGTGAAATGACACTGTCAATCATTATTGTTATTTTTAAATTATTGTATACAACACATTACTTTGTCAATTGCTAAACTCTCATCAAAATTTTAACCATCACTATTCTGTCTTTTATCATCCACAGTTTATTCTTCTTCAAAAGCATTTGCAATCAGATTCATGAACAAGATCTCTAACAAGCACTCTTAAATATAGCTTTCTGAAAAAACTAAATTCATTTACAAATTGAAATTTTTTTTACTTATCTTTGGTATTAAAAATTAATATCACTGAAGAGAAATCCTCTTGTTGGGTTTCTTTTGCATTTTCCTTTTTAAATTATAAACCTGTTGCCTGTCAAAATTTTGCAAAAAATTTTTTTGTTGCTGCTCCAGTGCTTTGAGATGATAACCATGGTCTACAAAATAGTTACTCTTAGCAGCAGACTCCAAGTCAACTTACCCTGAGAACCATTCTTTCTCAGCTTCCTCGTTATTCAAATGCAGTTAATGGGTTTATGACACTGACTCCTGGTTGTCAATCACTTCTCTCCCCATGTAGGACCAGACCAGACAAACAATCCAACAACTGTGATATAGCCATCCTGATAACAAAAGTTGATCAAAATCTAACTGTAGACAATTGATCAGCAATGTTTTAAGGGAAAAGACCTTGATCAAGATGGGAGAAGGTGAAAGAAACGTAGAAGTAATCAGAATCAAAACAATGTTGCTTGCATCAACCCTAAACAACAGAATGCATGAATCTTGGAGGTTGTGAAGCAAGGATTCTCATACACAGTTACCTGGTAGTAATTATCACAAGAGACCTTTTCAAAACCACAGCATCACACAGAGGCCACTACTATGTATACACACAGCATTGCGTTAAGGCCATCTGCAAAGCCACTGTCTTCTCAAATTCAGACTTGTGTTGACATGGTTATTAATTGTGACAAAACATTATTGCTTCAAAATGACTGTTGTAGCCTTTTTTTGCCTTTAAACCCTTTCCCTTGTTTCAATCTCCTTGAATATGCCCATAGTTTGCCATGGCATGAGTATTTCTATTGCAATGCTCTGTTATTCCCAAATAAATCTCATTATTTTTATAAAGATAGTGAAATGATAATATTTTCAGTTTTAGGAAGTATTTTTAATATGTGCTCTCTTGACATGATTTAAGACATGCAAAGTGCATCCTCATAGATTGGGGTGGATTAAAGGCTCGGGGTAACTGTGGTCTGAGTGAATATGCAGCTAATGCTCTAATGCTGCTTTATATTGCATACTCATCCTTGAAAAGCACGGGTATCTCAGAGCCAGCTGGAGCAGACACCTGTGCATTGTGATTTTAACCCTGAGGTCTTAGTTCACACCTGTTCCCCAAAAACTGAAGCAGTAGTCCAGGGTACGTATTTGAGAACTTGACTTCTTATCTTCCTGCCCAACAATCTTGCTTCATAATAAATAATTACTGGGTCCCCAAGCTGGTATGCCTACCCTGACAACTTCTGAGTTGCTTCCTTAGGTTGGTTCTGATCAAGCCACAACAAGCACCTTAGGCAACACTCGTGCCGTCAGTCATCCCTCCCCCTTGCCTTGGCGATCCATCCTCTCCAGATACTCCCTTCAGCCATCATTTTTGCTCTCTGTGACCCTTGTGAGATTCCTATCACTGTTTCACTCTCAAGGCAGCATCTTTTAATTTAGACTTCCACACCTCCATTTTCCAATCAAACTGTCTAATTTTCACTTCCTTTACAATCTTCTTCAAAGACAAATGATGGGGAAGGTTGAAGCTCCACATAGGAACCAAATCCATGACTTTAGATTCACTGGCGCAGCTTTCTGAATGGCTGAACTAGAAGGCCATGTTCCAGTCCAGCACAAACACTTTGTCCTTACGTGCCCCAGCCCCCATTGCAGGAGTAGAAAATTGTGTTCATGTGTTTAAAGGCTAAAAGTAAAGGAAGGAAACCTTAAGCCAAGTAAATTGAAAATAAATATTATTTTTCTCTAAGGCCACACCAGGGTGAAAAATCTCCTTTCAAGAAACTAACATTGCTGTTAGCTTAATTGTGCCAAAAAGTCAGCAATGGTAGCTCTTATTTCACACCTTCCTGAAAGAAATAAAGTGGATGCTTTTTCTCATTTGTAAACTCAGCATTATTTAAAATATCTTCTAAATTTCCAGCATTCTAGGGCTCAAAAGTATTTATGTTTCCAGCTCAAAAATAAATAAGGATGTTGATTTTCAAAATCCGTATGGCAGCTTTGTTTACCCAATTAAACTTTCAGAACTCTTAATTGGATAATTAAGATCCTTTACAGTGTTTTCCTAGAAACACACCTAAATGCCTAAATGACATTTAAAAATAATCAGACTGGTGATTACGGCCATTGGGTCCAGAAGCACACAAGGTCAAAATACTGCACACAACTACATTTTGCCTTTCCTATGGGGAGCCAAGGAAATGTACAGGAAAAAAAAATCTGAACCAAGTCACTTAAGGTCGATGTGGTTCTTGACTTTCACAAAAGCATTTGAGAAAAGAAAATCGGCAAATCCAAGTTGGCTGGCAACTAGACACATTCCACACAAAGGGCGCCCCTTCTCTCGCTCTTAGTGAGCCCTCTTTATTCACTACCATTTATTTTTCTTATCAATTACGGTTAGCTACTGGCTTTCCAAAATATTCAACCTGAGGTATCAAATGAGAGAAACAAGCTTAGTCAGCCTTCTCTCTAGATGCATTTTATTGACTTACAAGCAGTTCTAGAGTAAGTATTGCAGGCAGGTCCCTCTCTCACACAGGCCTGTGTTCCATGGTCTGCAGCGTTTAGTACCTCTTTCTCCACCTAAATGTCAGGGAGCACCTTGAAAGGAGAGATAGAAACGTTTCCCTACAGAAGGTTTTAACTGGAACCACTGGCCACCTTCCAGCCATACTTGTAGCATTCTGTATAGATTCCACTTGTTCCCATCCTTTTTCCTTATACCTAATCCACAAAGTCGGAAACTAGTTAATGTTTGCAGTTCTTTGATGCTGGAGATGATGAGACAGGTACTCATTCTTTATTTGGGAAAATGGTTACTTTTTACCAAGTTCCTGATGAACAGTAACCCATTTCCTGATTTAATAGGGACACTGTCTTGTCGTTGAACATATAATAGGAAAAAAAATCCATCACCCAACGATAACTACAGGCTGTGTTTGTGTGTGTTTGTAGATAGAGTTATATGTGTAGTTGAAAACAAACTGAAAATACAATTTTGTATTCTATATGTTATACCAAATTATGATCACCTACCCATATCACTAAAGTCGGACTCTAATGCAATACTTAAATACAACTATATGGTTAGGTTATTAGATTGACCCATATGAAATTGTCAATCTTTAATATTTCAACCATTAAAAAATGGTAGCCTGATATGGTTCTATCTAGTGAAATGTATTCAAAATTTGCTGTAGTTATTGTATATCCCATAGATTTTTCTGTTTTAAATGAGATAATATTAAATATTAAATATATGTTAATAATTTATAATTATAATTAATTTATGATTTATATTAATGATTTATAATTAAATATTAAATGAGATAATATTAAATGAGATATTTTAAATGAGATAATATTAAATGAGATAAACGACAGCTGGAAAAAACTGTCAACCAAAAATTCTATATACAACAAAACTATTATTAATTGGTTATTTTAGGCATGTGTTAATTTTCATATATTCCAAAATTCTTTGTTACTGAATTCTGATTTCACTCCAATGTGATCAGCATACACACTTCGCATGATTTCAATTCTTAAAAATTTACTGACATTTGTTTTAAAGCATTGCATGTGTTCTATCCCAGAGAATATTCCATATGCACTTAAGAATGTGTACCCTATAACCTTTTCAAACTGTTATAACTGATATAGGAACATATTTGTATTTGCTACATATTTAAACATTTCCTCAGAATAATGTTCAAGAAAAGGAAAAATATATTTGGAAGACATGAAAATATAGAGGTTCTTTTTTCATCTATTTACTATATTTCTAAGTAGGAGAGAGAGAGAGAGAAAGAGACAGAGAGAGACAGAGAGAGAAAGGAGATCCCATCTGCTGGTCTGTTGGTTCACTTTTTTTTTAAAGAATTATTTTTTATTTATTTGAAAGAGTTACAGAGAGAGGTAGAGCCAGAGAGAGAGAGGTCTTCCATTCCACTGGTTCACTCCCCAAATGACTGCAACAGCCAGAGCTGAGTTGATCTGAAGCCAGGAGCCAGGAGCCTCCTCCAGGTCTCCCACGTGGGTGATGAGGCCTAAGGACTTGGGCCGTCTTCTATTGCTTTCCCAGGCCACAGCAGAGAGCTGGATCAGAAGAGGAGCAGCCAGGACTCGAACTGGTGCTCATATTGGATTCCAGGGCTGCAGACTGGGGCTTTAACCCACTGTGCCACAGCGTCAGTCCCACTTCTAAAAGTCAGCAACAGTTGGGGCTGGACTAGACCAAAACTATGAGACAGGAACTTAATCCAAGTCTCCAAAATGGTGACAGAGACCTAACTATTTGAGCCATCACCTATTGCCACATGGAGAATTTCAGTATCTATTTTGAGATTCTTTGCAGAGACATTGTTGCAATTTATATTCTTCTTTATCATGTATCCTAATCTACCCCTACCAATTTTACCCTACCCTCATAACAATTGAGAATTATAATTTTATCTTAGTTATTCATATACACAAGCATATTACTTAAGAGAATGTCTCTAATATAATTCATATTTGCTCCAATTTTAATTAAAAATAATAAAAATGCAATTTATAAATATATTGGATTCATTGAGAAGCAGAGCCTAAAACCTAATTGGATTGCATTTAAGATATTGGATTACTCTCCTTTTACCCCAGGTTCATGACTGTGGGCTGTCTGCAGTAAAACATAGGAAACTATAGAAGTGGTAAAAATTTAGTTGTTGCTATCTTTGATCTATAGGAGAAAAGTGTCCAATTTCACATCATAAGCAATCATTTGCATACAAAATATTCATGTTGAGTTGCCATATTTCTTCACTAGAAGAAGTTTGTTGTTGTTGTTGTTGTTTGGATGTAAAGACTCATTTAAATCATGAGTAATTCTCCTTCGAGTTCATTATAGTAATGAAACAAATGTGAAGGGTAGCTCAGTTGTGAACTCTAAGTGATGTGAGCTGTGTGTGAAAGCACCCAGTAGTTGACACCGTCTTCTTCACCTTGGCTTTGTTGCTGTAACAGACAGGATAGCACAGCTGCAGAGCACATACTCTCTCTGCGGCTATTCCTGGACATTTCTAATCTAGAAATGCCTGATTTGACTGCAGAAGGAGAAACATCAGATAGGACTGGATAAAGAAGTGGTGTACTGGGATAGATGAAGTGGCTGACCCCAAGATAACTTGTGGATGGCTAAGCCTTTACCACATGTGTGAAGCAATTCCGACCACAGCTGAGCTTAGAATCGATATTCAGATGTATGATTTGAATCCAGCACAACCTGGTTTCCAGCCTCTTCTGTAACTAACCTGAAAATAAATGCAACATTCTCAAGTCTGTAAAGATACCTGTATAGATCCTATATTGCAAAACATTTCTGTCAAACCAAGATTTGCAGATGTCTGTGAATCCTTAGCTGTAATTGATAAGGACAATCCACAACTCTCCTGTGAGAATTTTTCATTTTTGGTTTTCATCTCGTATTGAATAATGTTGACTAACATTGAAAAACAAGGTAAATATGTTGGGGAATATACTGATGACTTACTTTCAACCACCAATAAAATACAGCACACACACACTGGCTGGATTCAAAAGAACCTGAGCCATTTGAGTACCATATTCAAAATTCTGCTAAATTTTTTATTTAGATGCCTTCTTTGTAAGTCCCACCCTGCCCCTTTTTATTAAAAGTAATAGAAAACCCAAAAGGAAGATTTTTCCAACTCTACGTTCCAAAAATGATTAGTTTAGATGTCCATTAGTGAAGACTTCAATTACATCTCAAAGCCAAAGTAAATATCAGGCAAATGACAGCTTCACCAAGTCAGATGATTCAGTATTGCAGTTGTCATCCTGCATTATAACCCAAATATGATGATGTGTGGACGTGCAGCCTTTGAGAGATAGTTATGTCATGGCCATGGAGCCCTCAGGAATGAAATTAATGCTCTCGCAAGCAGCAGCCAGAAAGCTACTACAAGTTTCTCTCTCTACCATGTAAGGACATATCAAGAAAACAGCCATCTACTACCCAGAAGGGAGCCTCACAAGAACCCAACCATACATGCACCATGATCTCAGCCTTCCCAACCTGTGGAAATAAGTGCTTATTGTTTACAACAAGATAAAAATTAGAATAAATGAAATTTGTGACTTTGGTATGTTTCCTTGCAAAGACCCAGTTAATATGAAGTCTAAATCTCTGAAACTCAATACTAAAGTCATTCATTCCTACTGATAGCACAGACTTATACTAATAAGAATTTTAGGGGCCAGAGCTGTGGCGTAGTAGGCTAAGCCTCTGCCTGCAGTGCCAGCATCCCATATGGATGCCAGTTCAAGTCCTGGCTGCTTCTCTTCTGATCCAGCTCTCTACCATTGCCTGAGAAAGCAGTAAGAAGACTGCCCAAGTGCTTGAGCCCCTGCACCTGCATGGGATGCCTGAAAGAAGTTCCTGGCTTTTGGCTTCATATCACTCCAACTCTGGCCATTGCAGCCATTTGAGAAGTAAACAGTAGATGGAAGACCTTTCTCTCTCCCTCTCTTTCTCTCTCTGTAACTCTACCTCTCAAATAAGGAAATAAAATCTTTTAATTTTTTTTAAATGTTAGTATTACTAAAGTCAAAATTAAGAAACAGGTTGAAGATAGGACCAGACTTAAAACTGTGTTATTTTACTGTGAAATCAAACCACCTTGACTTAGTTGCAACAAAATGATATGTGGTCATTTTAAATTAATGTTACTAATTTAACTTTTATTGGTTCTTTAGTTTTGTTTGTATTGGAGCTATTTCTTTGGATTTGTAGTTATATACGGATATTAATATACAAATGTAGTCCAAGACTTAGTTTCAATGTGTTCAAGTGACAGTGTAATAAAAATAATTTGTGTCAAGTCAACACTCAGGTCCAGTAGAACTCATTTCCTTTAAAAGAAAAGTATATTATATTAGAGAATCATTATATTAAAAGAAAACAAATATACCAGTTGGATATCTTCAACCTAAGTCTAAACTCTTTACGTACTGTGTTTTCATTCTTTCTTCTCCATCTAAAATTAAACTTTTCAGCTTTCTGGAGGTTCCCTAAGCCTTAATATTAGTGTTCTTAACCTTGATTATACATTGCAATCACTTAAGGAATTTCCAAAAAGTTATGACGCCTGGACACTTCCCACAGAGATTCTAATTTAATTAGTCTGTGGAAAGATCTGGACATCAGGAATTTGAAGCAATTCCCTGGGAGCCTTGATGGTTCAGCTAAGGTTGAGATTTCTGAAGACAGGAAACACAGCACTTACAGCTCATCCACACAAGCCCAGACCAGCCCTGCAGCCTGTGCACATCCCAAGAAGCACTGCCTTTCTACAGAAGACACCATCTCAATCTATGCCTACCACGTCGGGGCTGCACGCCCACCATGGCCGCCTCTGCTCAGTAATGTCTTCATTAGTAATTAAGCAGAGAGGAAGCTGAGCTGCCAACAAGTGACACAGACAAAATTGCTAAGGTCATCGTGGGAGTCCAGTTCCATCATCGCAGACTGAGCTCAGGCCCCTAGCAAGAAAACTCCTTTCTCCCTCACACCCCTGCTCAACCCTATGAAGATAAATTCTACCTGCAAGAATTTTTCAAATTAGAAATTGAATTACTGTGGTCCTAAATGTATTCTAATTGTTCTCTTTTGGTCGTACAAATTTGAAAATCCATGAAATGAAATTTCTAAAGGAAAAAAAACGCAATGATGAAATTAAATTACAGGCATTACAAAATGAAGTGATATATGACATTGTCTTGCTAAATCTACAAAAATCAGTATCAAGGCCAGTCCTTTATCACTGTGTGATGTAGGAACCAGACAATTAGCCTCCAATGGCATCATTGAGCTATTTCATGAATATTGAAATTAAGCATCTGTAGAAGAAATTGTGCCCCTCAAATAAGCATGATCAATTGTAACATTTCAAAAGATTTATGAAAAGGGTGGAGTACCACATGCTCTTTGAACAAAATACTGATTGCTATAAAAATTATTGATTGTGTGATTTAAGTATATAATCTTTGGAAAAATTTTTGCATAAAAAACAAATTTAAAGTCCCTGAAGATATTCTCTAAATGTATCTTTTCACAGAACTTTCTAAATCAATGTTTATTTTTTAATTAAATGCTAAATGTTATTGCTTTGGATGACTTCTGAAGAAATGTCAGATGGTAGCCAATACCCTACAATATGCACAGGTCACCCAAATCAAGAACACCGAAGGAGCCTTGGGAGATGGAGAGCAGGAAGGTGGGAATGTTAGCTGGTTCGAGGACAGTAAAATTCTGCCTTTCTCCTTGTCCCTGAATAGAGGAAGCTGCATTTCTCAACTCCTTCTTTCTGGGTTTATGGAGAAAAGGACTGATAAAGAGGTGTCTAAGTAATGGCAGAGAAAGACCAAGTCATCTGTTGCTTACAAGGAAATGGAAGACAAGGAGATCTAGTCTTGGAAAAACCCTGCCTGGGTCAAAACATCTGGAAGCCTTCTCACATTTTTATCAAGAGAAAGGAGAATCATTTTCCTCCAGTCTAGAACAGTCTCTAAAGGGACACCAGGCATTGCTGGGCAGCTCTGCCTGTCTTGCCAAGACCAAGGCCCAGGCTCCTCCACACTCCAGACCTGGGTGGCCAGCAAGTCCCAGGAGACCAGGGCCATCCGAGGAAACATCCTCAACATAAATGCCTGAATATTTTAATTTTATTTTTGTTTTCTCCTCGCCCATTAAAGGTGCAAGGAACAGAAGGGAGCTTTTTATTTTTGAGGAAATTAGAAAAGGAGCAAGTTCTCAGAATGAAAGAGAGATGGAGTTGAAAAATTTGAAAACATTCTTTAAAATGCTAGCTAAAGAGCTAAAGAGAGAAGAAATAGATTCTGAACTGAAAAGAAGTTTCAACATTTCTGAGATTTATGAAATAAAAAAAATCTTCTTATGATTAATTGTAAATATTCCCCAAAGAGTACATAACAAAGCATTCTCCAGTTAGATATATGATCATTGCTTTTCCTGAGGACACAGCAAAGGAACAGAGGGTCAACCCATTCACATCACTTAAATAAGCTAGAGGCAAAGCAAAAAACATCCATGGTAATAATTGGAGCAACAGCTTCCCTAGGAAAGAAGGACCCATGCATTTTTCTCTTCAATTCAAAATGAAAAACAAATATTAAAAATGGACAGAAATTTGATTAAAAAAAAAAAAACTAGAGTTGCTCTTGGAAGGCAGTAGCAAGGACAGTTTGTTCATTGCAGCAGGCCTAATAAATTTAGGCACCAGTGTGTAATTGGAAGTTTGTTATCTTTTGGAAAGATCTTTCTTCTGAGAAGCACAGGCGTCTACAAGCAGTAGGTTGGTGTCAAGAAAATAGCCAAGCCAAATAGCCGTTTCTTACTGTTTGGCTTACAGGTGGTTGGGACCGTGAAGCCAGCTTAAAGAAAAGTCCAAACCCTTGAGAAATGCCTGGGAGGAGTAAAGAAAGAAGGACAGTTGGAAGGGAGAATGTAGGGGGCTATAACAATCTGTGGAAAGGTGGCCAGGACACAGGTAGAGATGGGGGCAAGAGGCTTCACAACTTGTGAATCAGAGGACAGAGGTCACATATTTCTTGAGCAGACATTGCTATAGGAGATGTTGTCCAATAACAATTATATATTATTATAGGCTCATTCATAATGTGCTATGGACCAGATAATATGCTAGACATGCTGTCATATTTAATTCTCAAAGCAGCTCCATTTTATTGATGAAAATTCTCATTTGTAGAGAAATAATTTGCACACATCACATAACCAGAGACAGAGCCAAAAGTTAGACCTGTATCAGTTCAACTTTAATATGACTATTTTTTTTATATAAAGCTTTTATTTAAAGACTATAAATTTCCAAAGTACAGCTTATGGATTACAATGGCTCCCCCCCACACAACTTCCCTCCCTCCCGCTACCCTCCCCTTTCCCGCTCCCTCTCCCCTTCCATTCACATCAAGATTCATTTTCAATTCTCTTTATACACAGAAGATCAGTTTAGTACATATTACATAAAGATTTCAACAGTTTGTCCTCACATAGAGACACAAAGTGAAAATACTGTTGGAGTACTAGTTATAGTATTAATTCACAATGTACAGCACATTAAGGACAGAGATCCTACATGATTTTTTTTTAAAGAATTGATTATCTATGCAATTTCCAATTTAACACCAAGATTTTTTAATCATTTGCAATTATCTTTATATACAGAAGATCGATTCAGTATATACTATGTAAAGATTTCATCAGTTTGCACCCACACAGAAACACAAAGTGTAAAAATACTGTTTCAGTACTAGTAATAGCATTATTTCACATTGGATAACACATTAAGGACAGATCCCTCATGAGACGTAAGTACACAGTGACTCCTGATGTTGATTTAACAATTTGACACTCTTGTTTATGGCGTCAGTAATCTCCCTAGGCTCTAGTCATGAGTTGCCGAGGCTATGGAAGCCTTTAGGGTTCGCTGACTTCGATCTTATTCCGACAGGGTCATAGTCAAAGTGGAAGTTCTCTCCTCCCTTCAGAGAAAGGTACCTCCTTCTTTGATGGCCCCATTCTTTCCACTGGGATCTCACTCACAGAGATCTTTCATTTAGGTCTTCTTTTTTTTGTTGTTCAGAGTGTCTTAGCTTCCCATGCCTAAAATATTCTCATGGGCTCTTGAGCCAGATCCGAATGCTTTAAGGGCTGATTCTGAGGCCAGAGTGCTATTTAGGACATCTGCCATTCTATGAGTCTGCTGTGTATCCCGCTTCCCATGATGGATCGTTCTCTCCCTTTTTCATTCTATCAGTTAGTATTAGCAGACACTAGTCTTGTTTGTGTGATCCCTTTGACTCTTAGATCTATCAGTGTGATCAATTGTGAGCTGAAATTGATCACTTGGACTAATGAGATGGCCTTGGTACATGCCACCTTGATGGGATTGTATTGGAATCCCCTGGCACAATTCTAACTCCACCATTTGGGGCAGTTCCGATTGAGCATGTCCCAAATTGTACATCTCCTCCCTCTCTTATTCCCACTCTTATATTTCACAGGGATCACTTTTCAGTTAAAATTTAAACACCTAAGAATAATTGTGTGTTAATTACAGAGTTCAACCACTAGTACTAGGATAAAAAAAATACTACAATGGATAAAGTATTACATTGTACAACAACAGTCAGCACAAGAGCTGATCAAGTCACTGTTTCTCATAGTGTCCATTTCACTTCAACAGGTTTCCCCTTTGGTGCTCAGTTAGTCGTCGCCAATCAAGGGAAACAAATGATATTTGTCTCTTTGGGACTGGCTTAATTCACTCAGCATGGTGTTTTCCAGATTCCTCCATTTTGTTGCAAATGACCGGATTTCATTGTTTTTGACTGCTGTATAGTATTCTATAGAGTACATGTCCCATAATTTCCTAATCCAGTCTACTGTTGATGGGCATTTGGGTTGGTTCCAAGTCTTAGCTATTGTGAATTGAGCCGCAATAAACATTACTGTGCAGATGGCTTTTTTGTTTGCCCATTTAATTTCCTTTGGGTAAATTCCAAGGAGTGGGATGGCTGGGTTGAATGGTAGGGTTATATTCAGGTTTCTGAGGAATCTCCAGACTGACTTCCATAGTGGCTTCACCAGTTTGCATTCCCACCAACAGTGGGTTAGTGTCCCCTCTTCCCCACATCCTCTCCAGCATCTATTGTTGGTGGATTTCTGAATGTGAGCCATTCTCACTGGGGTGACGTGAAACCTCATTGTGGTTTTGATTTTCATTTCCCTGATTGCTAGTGATCTTGAACATTTTTTCATGTATCTGTTGGCCATTTGGATTTCCTCTTTTGGAAAATGTCTATGACTATTTTTTAAACCACTGCCTTTCCTGCTGCATGCAACACTGAAATGGAAAAGGTTTTGTTTGTCACAAGTTTGTTTTTGTTAATGTGTGTTTATTTTTTTGTTTGAAAGGCAAAGCAAGAAGAGGGGAAGAGGGAGAGAAGGAGAGAGAGAGATTTCCCATCTGCTGGTTCACTTCCTACGTACTTGGAACAGTTGGAGCTGGGCCAGGCCAAACCAGGAGTGTAGAACTCCATCCACATTACCCACGGGGTTGGCAGGGACCACCATCCACTGTCTCTCGATGCATTATCAGGAAGTTGGATCAGAAGTGGAGTAGCCAGGACTAGAACCAAGCACTTCAATGTGGGAAGCAGGCATCCCAAGCACATCCCAATGTGGGAGGCAGACATGCCACAATGCCCACCCCTCAATTTTGTTATCTGAGATATAGTGAGAACTGTTTCTTTATCCTTCTTCCTTTTAGAATTCACTAAGAGGATTCATTTTTTTAAAAAAAGGCAAGAAAAAAAGAAAGAGCTAGGACAAGCTCTTCTGACAGAGGAACAGACAGTCTGAAAGTTTCTGCCTCTTTTGGATTGTCCTTTTCTTTTAGCAGACAAAGGGAAAGCAGTCAGATGTAGTTCAGGATGTGTGGTTTCAGTGGAAGCTCCTAAAGAAAGAAGGGAAAGGAATGTCAACAGAACCGACAGGCAGGCGGCACTGCTCCAAGAACCATCAGGATTGCCAGTGCTCATGAATCCCCACCTCCCAAGGACCCTTCTGACCGCCACCAAATGCATCATCATTCTCCTGTGGCTGCTCCTTGACCCTTTGAGAGTGGCAGAGAGAAGTGTTCCTTCTCCCTCTTTCTCTGGTCCCTCCCTTAGAATCAAGAGAGAACTCAACATAGTATCCCACTCAGAGAGCTGCCTCCATTCATGAGAAGTGGAAAGATCAACTCCCCAGTCTTCTCCACCTGCTGGTGTCCTGGAGACTGATGTACGGCAGCTCCTGCCCAGCAGCCTTGACACTGTCCACCGGGCTGTAGGGCCTCCTTCCCCACTTCGTCCCTTCTGGCTGGAGTGAAAATGTTCCCCAACCCCTCCACAGCCACCAATGACTTCTCTGCCCCCTGCCAACAACTTTGAACATGACTTCTTTATGAGATGTGCATGTCACTTTTCTTAGGGCACTATCTGATTCATGTCAATACCATGACTGATTCAGTCTTATAATATGAATAAGAATATAATATCAGTAAATACACAGCTACATACCCAGAAAAAATGAACTCAGTGCACTCCAGAGAGCTCTGTACTCCCAGGTTCACTGCACCGTTATTCATAATAGTCAAGATATGGAATAAACCTAAGTTTTTTATCAACAGGTAAATGAACAAAGAAATCATGATGTACATATACAATAGAATCCTATTCAGTCTTTTGAAAGAAGGAAATCTTCCCATTTCAACAATATGGTTGAACTTGAAGGACCAGATGCTAAGTGAAATAAGTCAGACACAGAAAGAAAAATAGCACAGGGTCTCACTATTAGGTGAAATACTTTAAAAAGAGAAAAATTTGACTACATACAAAGTGGTTGCCAGGGATGGGCAGGGGAAGAAATGGAAAATGTAGATCATAGGGCACAAACTTGCAGACATGTAGGATAAATGCATCTAGAGGGCTAATATAGTGGGAAAACTATAGCTAATAATAATGTGTCCTTTGCTAGAAATTGGCTAAAAGGATATTTTAGATGAGCTTATCTGAAAAAAATCATAATGCAAGGTGATAAGGTAATTTGAATGTAAGAATTATTTCACTAGCTACATCCAAATATCATGTTTTTCCCCTTCAGTACATGTAATAAATAATTCATCTAAACCCAGAAAATGCTGTAAAAGTCTTTCCTCTCTCTTTTTTTTTTAATTTGACAGGTAGAGTTATAGACAGTGAGAGAGAGATACAGAAACGTCTTCCTTCCGTTGGTTCATTCCCCAAATGGCCACCACGGCCAGCGCTGCACCAATCCAAAGCCAGGAGCCAGGGGCTTCCTTCTGGTCTCCCATGCAGGTGCAGGCGCCCAAGCACTTGGGCCATCCTCCACTGCCCTCCTGGGCCACAGCAGAGAGCTGGACGGGAACAGCAGCAACTGGGACTAGAACCCAGCGCCCATATGGGATGCTGGTGCTGCAGGTGGAGGATTAACCAACTGAGCCACAGCACCAGCCCCAAGTCTTTCCTCTCTTTGATCAAACTCCCCTTTTTAAATTCAATCCTTTCCCCACAGATTCCATATACCGAACACTTCACTGATATACCATTGTTTTCCGTTCTTACCTCTGGACTTTTGATTCATGGGAGGAAGTCACCTGGACCTTAACCCCACATATGTGCCACCCTCACCCCCTTATTCCCAGGGCAGCCTATGGAATTGTCTCCGGGCACCCTTGACTTCTCTGTCAGCTCTGGGGCTGCCTTCAGGGGTTTCTCATTCTGCCAGCATCTCTGAAGGATTTCATTCCCCACCACCCCTCACCAAAGCATAACGACTCCATCCAAAACGTCCAAAGGACATTCTACTTCATCTACGGTGCCTTTATTGAATAATCAGGGCTGTTGTCTGTGAAACATCAGGTTCTGTCTCATTATGAAACTCAGTGCATCCAGTCTTCTGAAACTCTATAGGCATATTCCATATTTGTACTCTTGAGTAAATCCTAAATAAATATTAATTATAATTAATTTAAAATAATCAATATATTTTATATAATTATCTGAAATATATAAACTATATAAACTGCTTTAGAACTTACACAGCTACTTATTCTTGGGATATCTGTGCCTTCTTATGAGTTACATTGTCACTGACAATGGGGACTCAATATTTGTTCATGGACTGCTAGCCAAGGGAAAAGGAAATGCATAGTTCTTGGGTCTCTCTCTCTCTATCCCCCTCCCTCCCTCTCTCTCTCTCTCTCTGTCACAGACACTCCTTCACCCTCCCCCTCTCTCTCTTATTAAAAAGTCAATCTCTAAGTGTTGGTCTCACTAGGTTTAATTTTCAACACATAGGTTATTCAAGTGCTCCTTCCACATTTGAATCAGCATGGAATGTGTAATAACAGGAAAGAGAAATACACAGACTCTCCATGCTTGGCATGGCGATGTGTCATGTGGCTTGGGAAGGTATGTCTGGGAGTATCATATGGCTGTTACTCAAGCTGTACACAGAAGCGCTTTGTACGGCATCCCTGACTGTCCAGCCCCAAGTAACAGACATTCAGCCGAACTGGCTCTCATTGACTTTGAGAAGTTTCAATCTAATTCAAGAAATATTTTTCCACTGAAAAATATTCAGTTTTTTCCTCCCAAAGAAAAAATTCAAATGCTTCTTTATCCTTACTCCCAGTCCCAAGTCATCTTTTCCTTCATGGGACTCAAGTTTGCACTCAAATATAACAGCTACGCTGCCTAGATTCTCATAACATGCATGAGTGCTTGAAGTGTTCTCATTTAAATATATTTTCATGTTATAGTTGAGTACTATTAATTTAATGTTTGCAAATGCTGCAACAACCCTAATAAGGAGCTACTGTTACTATGGACATCATACAATCAGCAAAAACAAGGCTTACTGTGCTGAAGAAAATTATTTAAGTCCATGCCAGTGATTTGTGAGGATCTTGAAGTCCAAAACGGAACTGCCTGATTCAGATACCAAACTTTGTACCATTAAGCTGTGCTAGTGTGTTATCATAGACCTGAGGTGATTTTTTTCTCAGCAAAATACAAAGCCAAGACAATTTATTCCAAAAGTGCACTTAAGACTATTATTTTTCATTGCTGGTGTTGTGGCATAGCAGGTTAGGCTGCCACCAGCTACGCTGGCATCCCAAGCAGGTGTTGTCTTGAGTCCCAGCTGCTTCACTTCCAATCTAGCTCCCTGCTAATTTTCCAGTGGAAAACGGCCCAAGGAAGAAGCTTCTGGATACCGACTTGGGCCTGATCCAGTACTGGCTGTTGCGACTACCTGGGGAGTGAACCAAAAAATGAAAGATTCTCTCTCTCTCTCCCCTTTCTATAACTGAGTTTCAAAATAAATAAATAACTTCTTTAAAAAGACTTATTTTTCAAGCAAAGTCACCAAGAAAGTTATCCCACACAGCAGTGAGAAGGACCCACAAGCCAAGGGCAGTACTTGTATCATTTCAAGACAAGGATAAGCAGAAAATTCTTGCATTAGTTTGTGGAATAGCAAGCTTTCTGCTTCATTTCAGAAGCCAGGATCTGTGCTAACTTGGAAGGACTTTTCTCTGATAGAGTTATTTTCCAACTATTTCAGATGTATTAACCAATCTCTGATCTTTCCAGTTTTGTTGAGTGCTCTAAGGTCAAGATCAATTGGTTTGGAGAAAAGGATGGGTCACTAAAGCCAGTGTTACCATTCACTTAGAAAATGACAAGGGTTGGGAGTCTGCAAATGGGAAAAGCTGGCAGCACATGCCACTCCTTGGGTCACTGACAGTCCTCATGGGTGTTCTCCTAGGACACAGTCGTGAGGAAAAAGACTCAAGCACAACATCCACCAGAGAATTAACCTTGCGCTACAGCTTGGCTCCCTCACTGCCAAGGCAGAGGAAGTGCTGTCGTCTTCAAAGCCCACCATCTGTCCCAGACCTTATCTCACTTCACATCACCCAACAGGAACCAGTATTTGTATCTTACAGATTTGCAACTGGTGAGGTTCTTTCCTTTAGCTAAAGATGTGAGAGAAATAAATTTGAGGCTCTATGGTTAACCCTCTGGCACTTCCTGTTTTGCCCAAATGCAGCTATCGGTTTCTCTAAAAAGTTAATTGCACCCATTTCACTTGGTACTTTATCATGACAATTTGGGGGCATCAGCAAACACAGCTACCAGGTGGTCCTAATTCTTCATCCCAGTTATTTATGTCTATAGGCCTGCTATTTAATTGATACTGGATAAACAATTCCACCATGAAAAATGCTTGAGGACCACCCAGCCACCATTCCTCTCTTTCCAGTTGTGTGTGTAATCGTTTGCATCCACTGTATATAAATGGTGATGATCCTTCCGAGCAAAAAAAGGCATTGCCCATGGTGTGTCTGAATCTGAGTGTGGCTGGATACTCCATCCTGGACTGATGTGGCCACACTGGGGCCTTGTGTGGGGTCTGGCTGCTTGCCATGTTTTTCTGTTGTGGCTGATATTCCTTAAGAGCCAGTTTAGTCTTTAACCCATAAGATAAGTTTCAGTTTTGTAGAGTCTATCTCCCTATATCTAGCTATGCTATATTGTCCCCTACTGTATCCACTAACACAACTTTAAGTCTCTCAGTGCCTATTAAAATCATAGGTGCTTCCAAGAAAAATGGCTCAAACTTTGACTTGGGGGTGAAACCAATCCTGCTACTGCTGACTGAAACAGGCGTCAGAGCCCAAACCAAAGTAATTCTACACATGCCTACAGAAGCTATAAATCAGAGGTTGACTCAAATGCAGCCATACCAGGGTGTTCCATATCCATTGAGCACAAGTCACAGCCCCTCTTTGAGAAGGATAAATACCAGGTGAACACAAAGCCAGCAGATCACTTCAGGTCAGGCTGCTGTCATAAACTAGGCAGTAGTCCAGCCGAGTCTTGTTTGTAAACCCTTGAGAGCAGAGGGATTGGGCTACTACTGAAGTCATGACCATCATCTCCACAACACTCCGTGCTCTGAGCAACAAGTTACCAGTGTGGAAGCAAACTGACACACTCTTTGAAAAGCTTAAGACAGCATCTTTCTTTCCAACTTCAAAAACAGACCATGAGGTAAGCATGAATGGTCTCCGACAGTTTTTCAACTTGAGGATGGTGCCAAAGCAATATGCATTCAGTTGCAGCTGTCCTTCGTATTTTGAATTCTGATCTTAAGTTCACAATACAGAACAACCATTCTGTTTTTCCACTTTCAGTACATCACCTGAGGTATTCCACTGTTCATTACAAAATAGGCTTTGTGTTAGATGATTTTGTTCAAGTATCATTCTTGTAATGAGCATGTCTAAGTTAAGTTTGGCTAAGCAAGAATGTTCAGTAGATGAGAAATGTACCAAATGGATTTTCAACTTACAATATTTTGATATGTGATGGATTGGTGTGATCCCATCATAAGTCAAGGAACATTTGTATTTTAATTCCATTTTAAAGGTACAGAAACTGGTTCATAGTGTATAACGGCAGGCTCAAAGTGCAAGATCCTGAATGTGCTGAGCCAGTGCGACGTTCTTCAGAACCACAGTGCTGGGCCAGTCTTGAAGGCCAACCGTACACAGCAAGTATCCACAGGAGGGATTCATTTCCAGCCACCCCTTGGCTTTCCTGCCTCTCACACCGGTACCTCCTCCAGAGCTGCCGCGGACGAATCTATCCTGACGTGTCGTGCCTACTCCAAGGTGACCTGCTTCTTTCAAGACTTCAAATATCATCAGCTGATCAATAAAGATCTGCAGATGGTTGTGATGGGGCAAGAAAACCATCCTCCACTTCTGAGCCCTTTTACTCCTCCAGAAGCCCCACCCAAAGCTCTTCGGCTGGAGCATCAGCTGTGGTGGACAGGAGGGTAGCGTATTCCCAGCTGATGATGTGGAGATTTTAGGACCAGTGTGCCTTTATAATATGCTCAGAAAGTGTCTTGTCTGACAACCTGATTGTGATGGATTGTAGTTATTGAAATTTTTTTTTATCATCTCCAGACATAAACAAGGTCTTCTCACCTGGTTACTGAAAGAAAACTGTGAAGGAGCAACTTTGAGGTGATATTTTTGTTTAACAACCAGAGACAGCTATTATTAGAAGGTCATCTAAGCAGCTGGGAAAGTTATCCTGGGAATTGCCTCCTGCTCCTGAGTGGAAGAATGGGATCAGTGTACATTTGGAATAGTAAAAGAAAGAGGTGGAAGAAAATCCTGACACTTTGGGGGCCCTCCAGCATCCCACAAATAAGACTAATTGAAAAGAATCTAGAAGGAGGCTGACATGGGCTGATCCCTCAACAACTGAGAGTGCCCTTTATGTGTGTTTTTCCCCCAAAGAAACCTTTTTTTTTAATGAGCACAAATCTCATAAGTACTACTTTAGGAGTATAGTGAATCTTCCCACCACATCCACCCTCCTATTCCCACTCTCACACCACCTCCTCCTCCCTCTCCCATTCCCAGTCCCATTCTCCATTAAGATTCATTTTCAATTAACTAACTTTATACACAGAAGACCAGCTCTATACTAAGTAAAAATTTGAATAATTTGCACACACACACACACACACACACACACACTGTTTGAGACCAAGTTTTACAGTTTATTCACATAATACAACTCACTGAGGACAGAAGTCCTGCATGGGAAGTTAAAAGCACCGTGATTCCTGTTGCTAATTTAACAGTTAACATCCAAGGCTCTTGACATGAGCTACCTAGGCTGTGGAAGCCTTTTGAATCCCCAATATCCATAAGTATTTAGACAAGGCCATAAGCAAAGTAAAGTTCTCTCCTCCCTTCAGAGAAAGGTACATTCTTCTTTGATGGCCACTTATATCCACTGGGGTCTCTCTCAGAGAGATCCTTCATGTTGAATTTTTTGCCTCACTGTCTTGGCTTTCCATGCCTGAAATGGTCTCATGGACTTTTCAGCCAGACCTTAAGGGCTGATTTCTGAGGTCTAACTGCTATTTAAAGTGATTGTCATTCTATGAGTCTGCTGCATGGACTGCTACCTACATTGGAACATTCTCTCCTTTTTAATTCTGTCTATTATTACTACCAGATGATCTTATTTATATGATCTGTTTAACAGTTAATCCTAGGGAGGGAATCCTCCCAAATTCTTTCTACAAAGCCAATATCACTTTAATTCCTAAGCCCGGAAAAGACACAACAGAGAAAGAAAACTACAGACCTATCTCCCTGATGAACATAGATGCAAAAATACTCAACAAAATTCTGGCAAACTGAATCCAACTGCACATCAGAAAGATCATTCACCCGGACCAAGTGGGATTTATCCCTGGTATGCAGGGATGGTTCAATATTCGAAAGTCAATCAATGTAATACATCACATTAATAAATTGAGAAACAAAAATCAGATGATTATCTCAATAGATGCAGAGAAAGCATTTGACAAAATGCAACACCCTTTCATGATGAAAACCCTAAGCAAATTGGGGTTAGAAGGAACATTCCTCAACACAATTAAGGCAGTCTATGATAAACCAATGGCCAGCATCATATTGAATGGGGAAATGTTGGAGGCATTTCCATTGAAAACTGGCACCAGACAGGGATGCCCACTCTCACCATTGCTGTTCAATATAGTCCTAGAAGTGTTAGCCAGGGCCATCAGGCAAGAAAAAGAAATTCAAAGGATACAAATGGGAAAGGAGGAAGTTAAACTATCCCTATTTGCAGATGACATGATACTATATATAGGGGACCCAATAAACTCCTCTAAGAGACTATTGGAATTCATAGAAGAGTTTGGTAAAGTAGGATACAAAGTCAACGCTCAGAAATCAACAGCCTTTGTATACACAAATAATGCCAGGGCCAAGGAAGAACTTCTAAGATCAATCCCATTCACGATAGCCACAAAAACAATAAAGTACCTTGGAATAAATTTAACCAAGGATGTCAAAGACCTCTATGATAAAAATTACAAAATACTAAAGAAAGAAATAGAAGACGACACAAAAAAAATGGAAAAACCTGCCATGCTCATGGATTGGAAGAATCAACATTATCAAAATGTCCATTCTCCCAAAAGCAATTTACAAGTTCAATGCAATACGAATCAAAATACCAAAGTCATTCTTCAAAGACCTAGAAAAAACAATGCTGAAATTCATATGGAGAAACAGGAGACCAAGAATAGCTAAAGCAATCCTTTACAATAAAAACAAGGCCAGAGGCATCACAATTCCAGACTTCAAGACATACTACAGGGCAGTTATAATCAAAACAGCCTGGTACTGGTACAAAAACAGATGGATAGACCAATGGGACAGAATAGAAACACCGGAGATCAATCCAAACATCTATAACCAACTCATATTCAACAAAGGACCTAAAACCAACCCCTGGAACAAGGACAGCCTCTTCAACAAATGGTGCTGGGAAAACTGGATGTCTACATGTCAGAGTATGAAGCAAGACCCCTACCTTACACCTTATACAAAAATCCACTCAGCATGGATCAAAGAACTAGAGATGCACCATGACACCATGCAACTAATTGAGAGCATAGAGGAAACCCTTCAAGATATTGGAACATGTGAAGAATTCCTGGAGAAGACCCCAGAGGCATAGGTAATCAAAGATAAAATAAACAAATGGGATTACCTCAAATTGAAGAGTTTCTTTACAGCAAAGGAAACAGTCAGGAAAGTGAAGAGGCAACCAACAGAATGGGAGATGTTATTTGCAAACTACACAACAGATAGAGGATTAACAACTAGAATCTATAAAATGATCAAAAAACATCACAGAAGCAAAACAAACAACCCAATAAAAAATGGGCCAAGGACCTTAACATATTTTTCAAAAGAGGAAATCCAAATGGCCAACAGACACATGAAAAAATGCTCAGGGAAATGCAGATCAAAACCACAATGAGGTTTCACCTCACTCCGGTTAGATTGGCTTACATACAGAAATCAACTAACAACAGATGCTGGTGAGGATGTGGGGAAAAAGGGACACTAATCCACTGTTGGTGGGAATGCAAACTGGTAAAGCCACTATGGAAGACAGTTTGGAGAGTCCTCAAAAACCTGAATATAGCACTACCACAGGACCCAGCCATCCCACTCCTTGGAATTTATCCAAATGGAATTAAAGGGGAGAAAAAAGAGCCATTTGCACCTCAATATTTGTTGCAGCTCAATTCACAATAGCAAAGACATGGAAGCAACCTAAATGTCCATCAACAGATGACTGGATAAAGAAACTATGGGATATGTACTCTATGGAACACTCTACAGCAGTAAAAAACAATGAAATCCGGCATTTACAACAAAATGGAGGAAGCTGGAAAACATCATGCTGAGTGAAATGAGCCAGTCCAAAAGGGACAAATATCATATGTTCTCCCTGATCCATGGCAACTAAACGAGCGTCTAAAATGATACCCATTGAAGTGAAATGGACAATATGAGAGACAATGACATGTCTAGACTGTTGAGGAACAACTTACTATTTTATTCCTTTTAGTATTTTTGTTGTTGTTGTTGTTGTTGTTGCTGCTGCTCTGTTTGTTCTACATGAGACCACTGGTTGAACTCTGTAATCAATGCGCAATCATTCTTAGGCATTTAAAATTAACAGAAAAGTGATCTCTGTTAAACATAGGAGTGGGAATAAGAGAGGGAGGAGATATATAGGTCGGCACACGCTCACTCGAATTTACCTCCAATGGTGGAACTAGAAATGTGACAGGGGATTTCCACTCAATCTTACCAAAGAGGCATGTACCAATGCCAGCGCACTTGGTAAAGTAATAAGTATAAATACACAACCAATCAAAAAGATAGGGTAAGTGTCGAAGCGATTTCACAAATAAGACCAGTGTAAGCAAATAATGAAGGATAGAATTAAAAGGGAGAGAATGATCCTGCGGGGGAAGCAGGACACACAGAAGACTCATAGAATGGCAAATGCCCCAAACAGCACTCCTGCCTCAGAATCAACCCTTGGGACATTCGGATCTGGCTAAAAGGTCCATGAGAGTCTCACAGGCATGTAAAGCCATGACACGGTGGCAAAAAACAATCTAAATGAAAGATCCTGGTGAACAAGACCCCAGCAGAAGGAACAGGCCATCAAGGAGAGGGTTGCCTTTCTCTGAAGGGAGGAAGGAACCTCCACTGTGATACGGCCTTGACTAAACAAGTTCAGATTTGGTTAACTCAAGGGGCTTCCATAGCCTAGACAGCTCATAGCAAGAGTCTCGGGTGATTGCTGACGTCATAAATAAGAATGGCAATTGTTAAATCAACAACGGGAGTCACTGGGTACATGCTCCCCACGTAGGATCTCTGTCGTTAATGTGTTTTACTATGAAACTTAAAAACAACACTACTAGTCCAACAATACTCTATACCTTGTGTGGTTGTGTGAGTGTAGCCTGTTGAAATCCTTGCTTAGTATATACTAAGTTGATCTTCAGTATATGAAGGTAATTGAAAATGAAACTCGATGAAGGGCAGGATGGGAGAGGAAGTGGGAGAGGGGAGGGCCACAGGAGGGAGGGAGGTTGTGGGGGGAAGCCACAACAATACAAAAGTTTCTCTTTGTAAATTCACATCTATTAAATAAAAAAATTAAAAAAAAAACAAACAAAAAACAGTTAATATTGTCTATATGATCACTTTAACACTTAATATGGTCACTTTAACACATAAGATGGTACTTTTGCCACCAAGTTTAATGGGATTTGAGGTCCCATGGCAAGTTTTTAAACTGTACCCTTAGAAGTCTGTAGTCATTTATGCAGAACTATAAAGCTTTATTTACAGTTAGAAACTTCCTCCTCATTCTCCTATCTCCACTCTTATTTTTTACTGAGATACATTTTCAATTGATTTATACAATATGATTAGCTCTTTGTTAAGTAAAGAGTTCAACAAATAGTATGAAGTAGAGGGGAAAAAACTGCTAATCAAGACAAGGGTTGTTCAAGTCATTGCTTCTCAAAGTATCAATTTCACTTCTACAAATTTCCCTTTAGGTGTTCTTTTAGTTATTACAGATCAGGGAGAACATGTGGTATTTGTCCCTTTGGGACTGGCTTATTTCATTAAGTATGTTGTTTTCTAGATCCATCCATTTTGTTGCAAATGACTGGGTTTCATTTTTTAACCACTGTTTAGTATTCCATAAAGTACATATCCCATAATTTCTTTAGTCATTGATTGATGGGCATTTAGGTTTATTCCATGACTTAGCTAATGTGAATTAATCTGCAATAAACATGGAGGTGCAGATAACTCTTTTATTTGCTGCTTTCATTTCCCTTGGGTAAATTCCCAGGAGAGAGAAATGACTGGGTCATCTATATGGTAGGACTATATTCAAATTTCTGAAGTATCACCAAACTGTTTTCCATAGTGGTTTTACTAGTTTACATTCCTACCAACAGTGGATTAGGGTACCTTTTTCCCTACATCCTTGCCAACATTTGTTGTTTGTTGATTTCTTTATGAAAGCCATTTTAATGGGGGTGAGGAGAAACCTCATCGTGGTTTTGATTTGTGTTTCCCTGATGGCTAGTGATCCTGAACATTTTTTCATGTGTCTGTTGGCCATTTGGATTCCCTCTATTGAAAATTGTCTATTTCAGTCCCTGGCCTATCTATTAACTGGGTTGTTTTGTTTCTGTGGTGGTTCTTAATCTCTTTGTAGATTCTGGTTATTAATGCTTTATCAGTTGTATAGTTTGCAAATAATTTCTCCCATTTTGTCAATTGCCCCTTCGCTCTCTTGACTATCTCTTTGGCTGTACAGAAACTTCTCAATTTGAAGTAATCCCATTTGTTAATTTTGGCTTTGACTGCCTTGCCTCTGGAGTCTTTTCCAAGATGCATGTTATGATTTTGATTTTTTTGAATTTGCTGAGACTCACTTAATAGCCTATCATGTGGTCAATCCTAGAGAAAGTTCCACCCACTGCTGAAAAGAATGTGTATTCTGCAACTGTAGGATGAAAAGTTCTGTAGATACCTCTTACATCCACTTGCTCTATAGTGTCAATTAACTCTGCTATTTCTTTGCTGATTTTCTGTCTGGTTGATCTGTCCATTGCTGAAAGTGCAGTATTGAAATCCCACATATTGTATTTGAGTCTATACCTTCCTTTAGACACCCAAATATTTCTTTTAAATAGCCAGGTACCCTGTAGGTGCGTATACATTTATAACAATTATATCTTCCTGTTGAATTAATCCCTTAATTATTACATATTTCCCTTTGTCTCTTTTAACAGTTTTTGTGTTAAAGTCTATTTTGTTCAATATTAGGATGGCTACACTAGCTCTTTTTTGGTTCCTGTTAGCATGGAATATCTTTTTCCAGTCTTTCACTTTCAGCCTGAGTGTATCTTTGTTAGTGAGATGTGTTTCTTGTAGGCAACAAATAGATATGTTTTGGTTTTTAATCCATTCAGCCAGTCTGCATCTTTTAATTGAAGAGTTGAGGCCATTTATGTTCAAGGTGACTATTGATAATGATATTGATAATGATATTGGATTTTCTTTGTACTTTTACTGGGAAATTTTCTTCCTTAACCTTCTTCCTTAGTGGTGATCATGTTTCTGTGTTTCTGTGTGCCTCATGTCCTTAAGCATAATCTGCAGGGCAGGACAGGTGGTGACAAATTCTTTCAATTTTTGTTTGTCATGGAAGGTCTTTATTTCACTTTTGTACATAAATGAGAGCTTTTCAGGGTATAGTATTCTGGGTTGACAGTTCTTTTCTCTTAAAATTTGGAATATATTGGAGCCAGCACCGTGGCTCACTTGGTTAATCCTCTGCCTCCAGTGCCAGCATCCCATACAGGTGCCGGGTCTATTCCCGGTTGCTCCTCTTCCAGTTCAGCTCTCTGCTGTAGCCGGGAGGGCAGTGGAGGATGGCCCAAGTGCTTGGGCTCCTGCACCTGCATGGGAGACCAGCAAGAAGCACCCGGCTCCTGGCTTTGGATGAGCACAGCGCTGGCAGTAGCGGCCATTTGAGGTGTGAACCAACGGAAGGAAGACCTTTCTCTCTGTCTCTTTCTCTCTCACTGTCTATCACTCTACCTGTTTAAAAAAAAAAAAGCTTGAAAACTCTAGAACAGAACTTTAAAAAAAAAACTTGGAATATTTCTCGTCATTTTCTCCTAGCCTGTAGGGTTTCTGATGAGAAGTCTTCAATGAGTCTAATTGGAGATTCTCTGAAAGTAATCTGGCATTTTTTTCATGCACATTTTGGAATCTTTTGGGTTTTACTGTGAAGAGTTTTATTACACTATGTAATGATGAAGATATTTTCTGGTTCTGTCCATTAGGAATTCTATGTTCTTCTTTTACTTGGATGTCCCTTTCTTTCTCCAAATTAGGGAAATTTTCTGTTATTATTTCACTCAAAAGGCCTTCTAATCCTTTTTTTCCACACCTTCAGGAACTCCTAGAACCCATATGTTGGGTCATTTGATAGAATCCTGTAGATTCTCAACACTGTTTTTTAGTTTTCTAATTTCTTCTTCTTGTGTTTGGTCTTGTAAAGCAAGTTTGGTCTTGTATACTGTCCTGTGCTTTGTCTTCTAAGTCCAATATTCTTTCTTCTGCTTTACCGATTCTTTTGTTAAGACATTCCACTGCATTTTTATTTGTTCTATTGAATTCTTCATTTTGAAGATTTCATTTTGATTTTTCCTTAAGATTTCAATTTCACTGGAGAAATTTTCTTTCATGTCATCTATGGATTTCATTATTTTGTGCATTTGCTTCTGATTACTTCTAAGCAATCCTATGATTAATTTTTTTTTAATTCCATTTCTGGTATTTCCTCAATCTCATCATCTTCACAATCTAGTATTAAAATGTTGTGTTCTTTTTGGGGGGTGGGGTCATGTCATCTTCCTTATTCTTGTTTCTTAAATTGGTTCATTTGTTATTTGGCATTTGTAGAAATACTCATTGGTTTCTCCTTTTTTTTTTTGTTTGTTTGTTTGTTTGTTTGTTTTTGCTGTGGCAGCTTTTATCTTTGGACTATGTTTATGTGGATTCATGGAGTATCTGCCTTCAGGGAATACCTAGAGATGTGTGGTGAGTATGGCCAAGAAGCCCTATTCAGTGCTCCATGATGAAGGCATGTCTGAGGTGACATAACCAGATTTGGTGTGTTAAATCTCTTCTTTTTTTAATCAGAGGAGAGGTTTATTCTTGTCCATTGGCATAGGCTCAGCTGAGCTCTTCTCCTCAAAGGAGACCAGTGCCTGATGCTAGCCCTAGTTGGTATAATATTCATCTGCTCTGCCCCAAGGACCACACAAAGGATCTGTGCAGTTCTCAGTGGAAGCTCAGATTTCCCAGCAATGTCCCAAGCCCTGATTGTGTGTAGCTTCCCATAGTGACTGCCCAAAATCCTAGCCACATCCTGAGTCCTCCCATATGACTGAATGTGTGTGTGTGTGTGTGTGTGTGTATATATATAGAACCAATTAATAATAGCAAACTCTTAAGTAGGTCTTACAGAACTAATTTCAGAATATGAATTAAAAGGGCTACTTTCAGACCTAATAAAGCCACATTCTGACTCTCTGACCTTAAGCAGTCCTTGATGTCTCATTCAGTCATGTCTTCATGCATAGAATAACAAAGATACCGATCTCATCACACTGTTATAGAAATGAAGTAGTTTAATATGCATAAAACAAGGCATAAACCATAGACATCATGCAGACATTAAGACTATTATGATGGTATAAATAAGCACTGTGAGATAAAGGGGTTATAATGTAATTAAGAGCTGAGAGTAGCATGGATGATTCCACTGGAAAGTAGATCTTTCCAAGTCCCAATTTTCTAAGCAGTTCTTTAGTAAACTTGATCTTTCTTGATCTCAGAATGTGTATATAAGCTTGGTGTTGCCTGCCTAGCAATGTGCAGAAATAGAAATCTTAACATCTTCTGCCTCTTAGTCATTGAAAATCCAATTCAGGGGACACTTCCTCCCAGAAGTCTGTGATGATGTTCCCCTGAGTCCCCTCAGTTCTCTTATCTTTATTTAATAGGATCTTCCTTATTTGTAGTCAGATAACTCAATATATATTTCTTTCCTTAATCACATGGACTAAAGTATAAACCTCTTAGGAATTGTGCCTTTCCTCTGATTATCATCTGTAGCTAAAAGAGTCTCTGAGATAAGTTAAAGTTCAGTAAATGCGAAATGCATTAATACAAGTGACTGAGACTTGCAAAAGCTCAAGTTTCCATGGGTCAGCATTGTAGTAGGGTGCAAAGTACCACTGTGCTCTTAAACCTGTATATGTGAAATACATGAAATTTGTTCTCATTAAAAATTCAAAAATAATATTAAAAACTTTTTTAAAAGCTCCCTTACTAAGGGAAGCTAATAGTTAATTCTCCAAATTTATTCTAAAGACTGACTCACAGTCCTTCAGGAATGTGTGTCCTCGAAGGGGTTAGAAAAATGTCAAGCTGGGCATGACTGTTTATCTATTAAATGGTATTTTCCTCCTTTTATTTTCCTTATATGTCTCCTCTAGCCATAAACAGGGTCTCTCTTCTTACCGTGGCATGAATACAGTATAAACCACAAACTCCACACATTCCTCTTACTGAGGCATCTGTACATGTTTTCCAAAAATGAAGAAAGAAAAAAACCTGAAGTTAGATGCAAGACGTAGAAGTCATCAGCATTTTTTAAGGTCCCAAAAATCCCTAGAAAAAAAATCAGCATTTGCAAAATCACTTCAAACTCTGGAATTCAACACCTTTTTGAATGTTCCATACAATGAAAGCTTCCATTCCCCTAATATCATAAATGCCTTTCTGGGATCATTTCATATCAGAGTGCAATAAGGTTCATAAATGTCTCTGTGAAGTTCGAGTGTAGTAAAGTTCAGCTATAAAACATTTAATATGCAGCAACTTCTCCACCTGTTGAAGTACTGACTGTTTAATAGGGCTCCGGTTACAACCTACTTAATCGGAAGAAACCTGCAATATAACATCAAAGGCTCTTACCCTCATCACATATCAGACCGAGGGACAGTGATGTTTGCTATCACACCACCCAAAGGATGTTTGTCCCAAGCTCTTATAACTCTGTTCCCAAAGAGCAGGAAACACCCACCCCTTGCTTGGGTATGTCACTCAGAGTTGATAGACATTGTCTAGCAGCTTCAGCAAAAGTGAGGCTTTCTTTTTTTTTCCCCCTTTAGAATTTGATTCCTTTGGGGACCTAAGAAGCAGGTTCCTTCCACCTGTCCAAAATAGTTCGTGTACCTTGCCTTCAGCTCAGTCTTCATCCCGCCATTGAGCCACTGGACTCTGATGGAGGCATCATATTAGCAAAGTGCAGTTTTCAATTCCAGTTTGTAATCTGCAGGCTCAGGGTGCCTTTCCTAGAAATGACCACATCAGTCAACTGGAGGACACCTGTCTTTTCATGCTGTCCCGGGCTAACAGGACTGCGCCTGTCAAGGTTTCAAAGAAGGCTGCAGAAATCAGCCAAAGCTCACCCTTTCACTTTGTTCAAGTTTCTGCTGAAATGTCTTCAGCATGTATAGCCTTTTCCTGAGCACCCTATTCAAAGAGTCCCCCTTGATTGCTCTGCATCCCCCTCACCCATTTCATTTTCCCATAGATTTTATCACCTTTTGTCTGTTTACTCGTTCCTCATCTGTCTTTCATCGCTGGAGTGCAAGCCTCAGAAAGGCAGGGACTTCGCTTCACTCACTCCTTGCTATGGTCTCAGGGACTAGAATTATTTCTAGCACCAGGTTGATGTTCAGAATGAATGAGTGAATGAATGAGAAAGGTAGGAAGTTATGAACAAAGGGTGTAAAAGAAGTCTAAGGAAGCCTTAACTGTAGTTGGGCCATTTCTGACCACATCATCAAGTCCCGGGCCTCCCTGTTCCTACTCACATTGTTGCCTCTGCCTGTGATGCCCCACCTCCCTGCACAGGTACCTGTCCTTTAACACCAATGACCTGCTCCAGAGCTGCATCACAACAGAATCCACCATGCACTTCAGCATGTAACCATGCATATTACAATAGCATTTTAGATATGTTTATATATGACATGGGCATTTGGTATGGCAGTTAAGACACCACTTGGGGGTCCGGAGTTGTGGCATAGCAGGTAAAGCCACTGCCTGTGATGCCGATATCCCATTTGGTTCATGTGCTGGCTGCTCCAATTCCAATCCAGCTCCCGGCTAGTGGTCTCAAAAGAACAACGGAAGATTATCCAAGTTCTTTGGGCCCCTACCATCCTGTGGGAGACCCAGATGAAGCCCCTGGCTCCTGGTTTTAGCCTGGCCCAGCCCTGCCTGTTGCATCCATCTGGGAAGTGAACCAGCAGATGGAAGATCCTCCCCCCCCTCCCCCCGTAACTCTTTCAAACAAAAAAGAAATAAGTCTGATAAAAAAAACACCGCTTGGGATGCCTGCTTTACATATCAGAATGCTTCCAATCCCAGCTTCCTGCTAATGCAGATCCTTGGAGGCAGTAAGTGAGAGCAGGTACTTGGGTCCCCACCACTCACATGGACCCAGAGTGAGTTCCTGGCTCCTGACTTCAACCTGGCCCAATGCTGGCTATTGTGGGCATCTGGGAAGAGAACCAGAAGATGGAAGATCTTTCTCATTTCAAATAAAATCAATTAATTTTTTAAAAAGAAAAAAAGAGCCATGCCACAAACTATAAGATTATGAACATTATTGCAAGAAGAAAATGTCCCAATCTCAGTAACAGACTTCCAGTGGGAAATAGAGAAAACAAAATTAGTGCTTTACCCAGCACCTACGTCCACACCCATTAAAATGGCAGTGCAGTAGTGAGCATACAGCCAGGTCCTCACAATACTTGAGCTCTACAACAGGGTGCCTAGGTTCAATTCCTGGAAGTGGCTCCTGACTCCAGCTTCCTGCCAATGCAGACCCAGGGAAGCAGAAGTGATGCCTCAAGTGAGACGTGGATTGCATTCCTGTCTCCAAGCTCCAGCCTCAGCCCAGTCCTAGCCATTGAGGTCATCTGGGGAATGAACCAGCTGATGGGAGTTTCTTTCTCTCTCTCTCTTTCTTTCTCCCCCTACCCCCCGTACATGTCTCTATGCCTCTTAAATAAATGAATTCATAAATAGAGCAATACATTAGTTTCCAAATATTTGAACAGGTATAAGATCTTTTAAATAGTAGGATTTTAGGACCAGGAGGGACTGTAAAGCATCTCACCCGACCTTCAGTGCTAACATCCTCCCTGATTCATCTCTTTGGACCCGATACTCATCTTCTCCTTGAAAATCATCAATGGAGACTACTCATAACGTGTGTTTTCAAACATCCACACCTTCCCCCACACATGTCTCATGGCTGATCTTCTGGCATCTGCAGTGACATATACTAATCTGAAGGGGGGAACTTCCAGAAGTCTGATTTCCAAATGAATCTGCATGGTGGGGGCTATACAAGTCAGATCCAGCACTCAGTACCAGGTCTCCTAATCACAAGAAGAATTAACTAGGGGTTAATGCAATCTGTGTAATGTTCTCAGAGGAGCAAAGTTTTTTTTTTTTTTTTTCCAAGTTATTTACCTTCATGTCCCCTGGAACCTTTTAAATAACACTGCTTGAAAATCCAGTCTGTAAGCTGCCCTTGGCTCCAAGAATCGTTAAAGAATTTATAAGCTGTTTTCTCTCCTATCCCTGGAGCTACTGCCAGGGGAAGCAAAATCCAGACGTTTGCAACTCAACACCGTGAGTTCCCAGCTAATCTGATCAATGAGGAGGCGGGAGTCCCCGCCACCTCCGACACAGGACATCTGACAGGTGGTGAAACTCTGCCCTTCCTAATCTGTGCCTTCAGGGCCCTAGCCTGGCCTCCTTCCACTCCCGTGGTGCTTTGGGATTTGGGGGATGGGCACTTCCAGGCCCAGGTACCAGTCCAGGCACAGCTGCCTTCTCCCGTCTGCCAGAGCCTCTCTGGAAAGCTCAGGAGGACAGACTGTCTTGGGAGGCCTCTGATATTTCCTGCTGATGAGGTCCAAGCAATGATGGCAGTGGCGTGCAATGTCCACTTGAAGCCCTTGGGGTAGTATGTAACCCTGTCAAGGCAGTCCAAATAAATGTCCCGAGGTAATCACCTAATGCTAGTGATGGCATTGGGGTCTCATAAATCATGGAAAAAAAGTCTTCTGCCCAAGCTCCTCAGAGAGCTTCCAACAACAGAACTCCAGCCAGGCCTATGCAAAGCCAAAGAATGCTCTTTAGTCACCTGCTTGTGACGGTGAACCCGAGGAACTGCGAGTCCAGGAAGAGTGCAGTAGTACAGGCCCCGCGGTGGCAGGGCCACCGTGTTCATTCCGAGGCTCATCCTGTATCTCACTTCCTCCCTCGGTTAGGGAAAAATCTCATGGTGAGGGAGCAGGAGAAAGATGGCAACAGTGGTCCTTTTTTTTTTTTTTGACAGGCAGAGTGGACAATGAGAGAGAGAGACAGAGAGAAAGGTCTTCCTTTGCCATTGGTTCACCCTCCAGTGGCCGCCGCAGCCAGCGCGCTGCAGCCGGCGCACTGCGCCGATCAGAAGCCAGGAGTCAGGTGCTTCTCCTGGTCTCCCATGGGGTGCAGGGCTCAAGCACTTGGGCCATCCTCCACTGCACTTCCGGGCCACAGCAGAGAGCTGGACTGGAAGAGGGGCAACCGGGACAGAATCCGGCGCCCCGACTGGGTCTAGAACCCGGTGTGCCAGTGCTGCAGGCAGAGGATTAGCCTAATGAGCCGTGGCACCAGCCAACAGTAGTCCTTTTATATTTTTAAGTTTTCTTATTTCTTAGTCACTTAAAACTTATAGAAGGGTGCCTGCAAGAAGTGAGCTTTTCCTGGAAACTTGGAAATAAAAATAAAATCGGGATCTCTTCTCCCTGCCCAAAAATTATAAAGCATGCACACTGAACTGTGTTTACACGCCACACATGAACACATGCACACACACACATACACACATAAACACACACATGCTAAAATGGTTGGCCTGAGTCAGCTCTCTCAGTACCATTAGTCCATTAGTGTTGTTGCCTGATTTCTGTTCTTCACAGAAAGACAAAGGATGGGGTTGATTAGCTATAAGAATGAGAATCCAGTCAAGGTTGTTAAGCCAATTTGTTGTACTTAGTAGGATTGAAGAAATGGTTGGTCCACTTGGTTGTTTCACTGACACAGTCATGAGGTTGCCCAGGGCTGAACATCTTTCAAGGAAAAACACATGATTATCCTGAAATGACTAAGGCCACACTTTTTGCACAAGGAAGTTGTGGCACGTTTCAGATGTGATCTCACAAATGGCCTATGCCATCCACACCATCAAGTCCCTTAACCTTGCTCATCTGCTGTTATGGGTTGTTCCCTGCTTGCTTTGTACATATTTGTCTTTACGTGCCAAAGATACTGTGCTGTAAGTGCCCCGAAGAAAGGAATCAACACTTCTGCTTTTTTTCTGTCTCTAATAGCAAAATATGACCATGAAGTAGCTCAGTGACATCCGGCAGAAGGTACACAGGCACTCAGCAAAGGGGAATCCCCCTCTCTGGAGGACACAGCTTCCCAGGATGGATTCAATGCATTCCTAGCTGGAAGGGTGTATAAGGGACATACTGAGACACAGAGCTAAATGAGTCATAAGGGGAAGGACCAATGATGTAGCAGCTTACATACTGAGCTTACTGGGATTCTTCCATCTCAATGAAATTAAGGTGTCTTCATCCTTTATGCAGAGTTATGAAAATCTGTTTTCTTCTCTGCCCAGGCATGCAGGTTAAACTCTATTTCCTAGCCTCCCTTGCAGGTGTGTGACCATGAGATAGAATTTTTAATCAAAGGAATTTTAGCAAATGTAATGAGCTATGAGCCTACATAATAATGATGACCCATATACTACACTCTATCTCCCCAGTCCGCAGATAGAGAATACTCTGTGGATGTAAAAGAAGCCAGAGCCCTGAAGCATAAGGGATCTGTGTTCCTGAATTACCTCTGGCGTGCTCCCCACCAAACAGCTAAGAGTTCCATGAATGAGAAATAACCTCCTATTGCTTTATGCCTTGAACTGTGTGAGAGACAATTTGCTTACCACAGCTAACATCCAGTAAAGTAGATTTCTTTCCTCTGGCCACTGATTGGAGTATGAATTCTAGGTACAATTTAGGATATACTGCTGATAGCACTACTGTCTTCCCATGTGTGATCTGGTTCTCAACCAGCTCCTTTCAGTAAACGTCGTACAGCAGCCCCTCCTTCCTCCTAGGCATTGCCACAGTTCCCTTCAAATACTTTCCACATTCTGTAAGCTTCATCTTAAAACTTCCAGTGGGGGCAATGGTTGAAATCTTTACTTAACACATACTAAACTGATCTCCTGTATACAAAGAGAATTGAAAATGAATCTAGATGCAAGTGAAAGGGGAGAGGGAACAGGTAAGGGGGGAGGGTTGCGGGGGGGGGGAGGTATGGGGGGGAAGCCATTGTAATCCATAAGTTGTACCTTGGAAATTTATATTCTAAATAAAAGTTAAAAAAAAATGAATGAAAATACACAGAAATTAAAAAAAAAAAACTTCCAGTGGGGAGGGAGCAGTAGGAGTGGGAGTAGGAGAAAGGGATTCCAGGCCTGAGAAGCCATCGAGGGGAACCATGACCCAGAAGAAGTCACAAACCTCTTCTGGTCGTTGGAAAAGAGATTGCTGATAAACGCATCCTCTTGCTGAAACTAACTGTGAACGAACACTTATTTAACCTTCCTTTCTAATGTGGACAAAGGAAGAAATGGCCCTCATATCTTCCACATTAAGGACAATTGGAATTCCACAGATTATTTTGAGACAAATCCTTTTCCACTTTATGGAGAAAGAGTGGTGGAAACAGGCAGCATTTGTGCTCAGACGACAGTGGTTGTTATTTAGAGCCTGCCAGATACTCAACTTTCCTAGGACACTAGATGCACATCCCTGGTGGGGGGTGGAAGGTGGAAGATCACAAAAATAAACTAGGTGAGACATGATATTTATAATAACTGCTTAGATGTACCAGTAAACATACTCCTGATCCAGTTTACTGTAAGCTTCATGTCTTCAACACCATCATAAAGGATGAACACATTAACAGAATGGCTATAAACATGAAATCCTTCTCAGAAAACATTCTTCCCTTTTTTCAGTCACAAGGGATCCCAGCGTCTTGGACAGACTTCTTGCTGGGAGCTAACTCAGTTGGCATCTTTGGAACACTGGGAGTCAACAAACGGCTTCCCTTGAAGACTGGGCCAGAACTGGAGCTAGAGAGCATCAGCCATTGCAGGTAGGTTGTTGGTCGAATAAAAATAAAATTCTCAGGGCTCCTATTATGAAACTTGGGTGGCACAATGCGAAATAATCAAGGTAAAAATGCTTTCTGTTTCCCTTCCCTGCAAGAAGGGCTCCATCCTACTATTTGGAATTTTCCTTCTCTGTACTTGCTAACTTACAACGTCCATTGTCAGGAAGCGACATCAGTCAGATAACTTTCTGCAATCACATGTTCTCTTGGTTATGCTGGAACTGTTTTTGATGGTTCATCTCTAAGGCCAGCCCTGGAAAAATGCAGACATACAATTTGTCTCCAGGTTTTTCCATCCTTCTTTTTCTGTTCTTAGTCAATGTTTTAGTTTCTTAATAAGTGAATTGGGATATCAGTGTGTCCCAACGTGCTGGGAGTTTCTCCTAAAGAATTGGATGCACACAGCTTTTTTCCCCTCCTGACACTTTACCAAGCAGTCATGTTGGATTTGGAATAGTCTCTGCTCTGAGACACATGACTCACCAATAAAACTCTGAAAATTGCATATCCCATGGGCTTATAAAATCAGATGATGACCCAAGAAAAATGTGTGGACTATATATTCATCAAAAAGAATGAAAAGTTTAATAGGGTGTTGTCTGGGGGAGAAAGAATTATAAATAGTTTTGATTTCCTTTGTTTTGTTAATCTGAATTTTATTTTTAAGCAATTAAAAATACTCAGATAGTAATATACTTGTGACAAAGGAAGAAACATGTACTCTTTCCCCTCTATTTTTAATTTGCTCTCCAAGAGGAAGCTGTCAATAAAACTGCTTGTAGATAGCCAGCCACCTGCATGCTAGTAGAGTAGGAAGACATGTAGTGGCCAAAGAGGGAGATGAACAGAGGACTTCCATAAACTAGCCAAAGACCAAGGTATCCTTGGTAAGCAAAGGCCTGGGATCAGATCTTTTATCAATGTGGATACCAGGATATGGTTTGGGAATCTCTATTTCTTGGGAAGCTGTATACTTTTTCTAAATGTTTGCAAGCATATCCAATTGTCCCAAGTAAAATCACACCCAGGATACAGGGCAGCCTAGTAAGTTCCCATTGCATTCTATAGCTAAAGTAAACAAATACATACACACATACAATGAGGGAGGGAGGGAGGGAGGGAGGGAGGGAGGGAGGGAGGGAGGGAGGGAGAAAGAGAGACACTTTAAAGGAAAGTGAAGTAGATGGTAAGCACTGGCAAAACTGTAGAAGGCTGTCCATTACACTCCGGAAAAAAAGATGGATAGAACTGCCCCTTTTTTTAAAGATTTATTTATTTATTTGAGAAACAAGAATTACAGAGAGAGAGAGAGTGAGAGAGAGATCCTCCATCTGCTGGTTCACTCCCCCAAATGGCTGCAACAGCTGGAGTTGGGCCGATCTGAGCCAGGGGCTTCTTGCAGATCTCCCTTGCAGGTGCAGGGGCCCAAGTACTTCGGCCATCCTCCACTGCTTTCCCAGGCAATAGCAGAGAGCTGGATTGGAAGAAGAACAACTAGGACACAAACCAGTCCCCACATGGGATGCCAGTGCCACAGGTGGAGGCTTAGCCTACTACACCACAGCGCTGGCACAGAACTGCCACTTTCACCACTTTTATTGTCATTGTAGTAGAAAGTAGGCCATAGTATTAAAAGTAACCAGAGTGAAAGGTATACAGAAGTCTTGGAAAAGGACACAAGAGACTGGCTGCACTTGCAGGCCACATGATAATCAACACAGAATCGCCAGCTGCCAGCAAGCTACAGTGGTAGGAATATTTATATGCTGAAATCCTAACCCCCATGGTGAAGGGATCAGAGGGTGTGGCTCTGGGATGCCCTGAGCAGGTGCCTTCTGAGGAAGCCACCCTTAGTCACTGAGCCTGCAGGTGCCCAGATCTTGGACTTACCAGCCTCCAGAACAGGAAGCAATAAGAGTTTGTTGTTTTTGAGTCACCAGGGGAATGCATTTGGCCTACCTAGCGGTTAAGATGAAAATTAGGATGCCCTTCTCCCACATCAGACTGCCTGAGATCCATCTCCAGATGTGGCCCTGACTCTGGCTTCCCACCAAAGCAGACCCTGGGAAGCAGCAGTGAGTGCTGGAGCACTTGGATTTCTGCCACTCATAGACAACCTGGATTACATTCCTGACTTTTGACTTCTGGATTTGGCCTCGCAGCCTTTGTGGGCATTTGGAGAGTCCACCAATGGATAGAAGATTTATATTTCTCTCTTTCTCTCTCTCTCTCTTTCTCTCTCTCTCTCTCTCTCTCTCTCTCTCTATATATATATATATATATATATATATGTATGAGTATATATACATATATATATAAAAATACATATATATCTTTATCTCTATCTCTCTATATCTCTGCCTTTCAAATAAATAATCAGCAGTACATTTCTTTTTACAAAGAAAAGATCAAATGGTTTTACCAGATAGTTCTGCCAAGTACTCAAGAAACAAGTGATTTCCATTTTAAACACATTCTTCCAGGGATAGAAAAAGGAGAATGTTCCTCATCTTATGTTATGAAGCTAGTGTAAACACCAGTGCCAACGTTTGACAAGGAGGGCTCTGAGAAAGGAAAATACAGGTCAGTCTCTCCCTTGAACACAGATGGAAAAATCCTAAACAAAATGTTTGTGAATCAAAGCCAAATATTAAAAAGGTTGTACATCATGATCAAGCAGGGTTTACCCTAGGAATGTGTCCTCGGTGGTAACACACAAGAAAGCAAAGTGTATGAGGCACAAGCAAAACATAGAAGATTTGCAGCTGGGAGTCTGTGCAACTTGTGATCACTTGGACTATTTTCCAGTGATCAGAGAAAAATGCTGTTGGATGAAGGTGCCTATAAAGGAGCAGGTTGAAGGATGAGGAGGAATGAAGTATGACACAGTACTCTTGAAGAGTTGGAGAGAAAAATAGAATAGCAGGTGCATCAGTGTTCATCTAAAGCTGATGGTCATGAATTTAAAGATCACATACTAGAAGCCCTGGTTGGTGCAGTAGAAGAAAAAAAGATAAAGATTAGAAAGGAAGAAACAAAATTTAAAAATTCTCACTACTCACAGATGATATAATGGTTCTTACAGAAACCCAAAAGATATTACATCAATATATAAGTCAGTTACATTTTTACACTCTAAAAGCAAATAATTGGCAAATGTGATCTCAAACAAAATCTCATTCGATA
This sequence comes from Sylvilagus floridanus, assembly GCA_949820135.1. Classification (NCBI taxonomy): domain Eukaryota; kingdom Metazoa; phylum Chordata; class Mammalia; order Lagomorpha; family Leporidae; genus Sylvilagus; species Sylvilagus floridanus. The sequence goes on along the minus strand of OX463239.1, from coordinate 47,447,006 downwards.
GACAGATGATAGATGGACAGATAGATATATCTCTGAAATAAATCTAACCAGAGAAGCATAGATTTTTGTAGAATAAAATTGTAAAATGTTAATGATGGATATTAAGGATTCAAATAAATGGAATGACATAATGTGATTATGAATAGGAAGAATCAGAATCATAAAGAAGTCTGTCCACCCTAAATTGATACACAAATTAGTTTGCTTTTAATTAAAATCACATAAGGCAATGTTATTGGCAGGAGGGCAGAAGACAGACCCCACCAGAAAGGAAGGGGTACTTTGCTATGAGAGTTAAAAGGGTGTCGTAAGGGTCCCAGAATGGACTGAGCCCAGAAATGGCCTCATACATGTATGGAATCTTGATTACAACGGATCACTGAAGGAAGAAAGGCACAATTCCACAATCGTGCTGGGACAAGTAGCTCTTCAGATTAAAAGAAAATTAAAATGAATTCCCTACATTATGCAACATTAACAACATCTACATAAATGAAATACTTTAAAATATATTTTAAATACATTTAAAATATCTTCCTGACACTGAGATAAGGAAGGTTTTCCTGAATAAGAAATATTTGAATTCACTGAAATTAAAAATTTCTCTGTGATAATGTGTTTGAGTTTTTATATCCAATAGAGTTGAGACAGGAACCCAAGATAGAAAGAGTTGAAATAGACTATCATACCAGCTACATTAGAACCGACTCTAGAACAAATTAAGGGCTACAATTGGAGGGTTTCTGTGCCTTCCTTTGGTGAGATCAAATGTCTTATGTGCTGAAAAGCAACACACTAGTGATAAAGATATATAGAAAAAAATGTGTGAGTTCTTAAATGGTTCACATACAATGCATATTATGACTAAATGTGCATGCATTTCAGAAAAATTTGCACCCGAACATATTTTAGTTCATTTTTCCATGAGCTTTTTGAAGTACCTTCGTATAGATGCACCTTGGTGGCAGCTGAGAAACACATGTCCTGAAGACTCTGCATCGAAGAAATGAGGCCTAGACATGAGCACAAGCAGCTAAGAATTACAGAAGATGACTTGCAAGGAAAAGCCAAAGAAAAATGATAGCTAAGAGGCTGAAGATGAATAGATGGGAAATGAATCCAGGAGGGGACTGGTCAATTCTTCATTCAAGTCCGCTTCCTCGCATTTCCTAGAGGATCGCAACTGATGCCCCCGAGTACGTACCGACGGAAGGTCAATGCTTGGTAGTTCCCGAAATAACTCTAACAAAGGCAAACATAATTTAACAGCCTCGGTGCCACTACCCTCCCCCAACCCTTAGACTTTAACCACTCACTCAGTCATGACTGATGGGTCCTTTTTCAACTTCCTGAAGTCACCCCTGCTGCTCAGCCCCGGAATCAACCAGCCCCGCTCCAATCACATCAACTTCCGGGTCGGAGGCCAGCTGTGCCCTTCTCACTCTCACCATCCTCTGTAGTTCTGATCAACTTCCAGCTCTGGCAAACAAGACCCTTTCTCATGCTTGGGTCCTTTGTGCCCTCCTGAAACCTGTCTCCTTCCCTTGCTGCCCTCATGCTACAGAGACTTTAACTACCTCCATCAACTCATCACTAGCAGAGGAATTTTCTGTTCCAGGGGGGACTTGCTTTGAGGAGGGAAACACTGAATAAAATTCACAGATCCCAATACTCAGTTTTTGCTGCGCTGGTCCCAGAGCACTGCAGTGCCTGCCAGGAGAATGGATTCTTCAGATAGCAGAGCGATTCCCTGGGATTCGGACATCAGGAGGCAGGGATGCAGTGTGCCACAGCTGACTAACTGGGCGTGCTCAGGGCTGGAGCGTCTCACCTTCTCCCTCTGCAATCAGGGCCAACTGTGAAGGGAAAAATCATAGTTTCCAAAAGTTTTCCTAAGTGTCGTTGTGGCCAGCTGCCCTTACTTCTCCTGAGTATAGAGGTCACTCACTGAGAGCCACAAAACTCAGCGGGGACCACTCCAGTGGAAAGGTGAAGTGGGAAAAGGTAAAAGCAAAGGTTGGAAACTGGCTGAGTCGCCGGGGAAGTTTCACCACGGACCAGGAGCAAGAGTCTGACACCGGCTATGAGTGCAGTTACTCTGCAGACGCAGAGCCGAGGGCCGAGACCGTCCTGACAGGTGAAGCGAAGCATCATTGCAGGTGGGACTCTTCTCTGTCATCCTCTAATCGTGGGGTCCAGGGTCCCCATGTTATCTGACAAGCTCAAGTCTCCAATCACATCAACCCACATGCGCCTGCCTTCTCGGGGGAACACCTTAAGATTCGGACAGCATTCCTTCTCTCTCAAAACCTATCTGTCCTGAGGCCCTTTGATTCAGTTCATGCATTTCAACATAAACTTTTTGATCGCCTTGTATGATCTAAGCACTGCATTCCAGTTCAAATTATAAAACAATAGATTAGAACAAGTCCCTTGTTCTTGGAAAGGAACATATACCAAGGAACATGTGAAAATTTACCTAACACCTAAATCTATATGAATATATTAATTAACGTGTCAGGGTTTATTTATCATACATATATTTTACTTACTTTTTACCACTGGGCATGACAGTTTAGATATTGAACTTTGGGAAGTACAGAGCTATACCAACTTTTAGAAATTAGCCAGAAAACCTAAAATAAGTTCTAAGAGAAAGATCGAGATATGAAAAGGGATGAGGTTGCCCTAGCAGAGACGAGGCTGACAACTACCCTGGGAGCTCCAACATCAAACTGTACCTAGAACAAGTGAATTCAGGGAAGACAACAGAAAGAGTCGGTCACAGAAAGAGAACCAAGCGAACGTAGTCTGAAGATGGCACCAGAACCCTCGGTGACTAACGTGCTTGTTTGAACCATGTCTGCAGCCATTGCACGCAGTCAGGACTTCCCTCCAATCACCCCACAGATGGACAGTCCCTTGATCTGCCAGTGAGCTGGGCCTCTTATGCTCCTTCCTAGGGGGCATGTGACAGGACTGAGGATTCAGGAATAGACTGATGGGGCATCCCCGGGAGCACTGTGCTGAGCGACCGCGGGTACGCTTGGCTTGGCACCAGGAGTTTGGATTTCATTTGTTGGCTGCAAATGTGTGCCACCTCCCAAAGGAATTCTCCTGTTCTCTGACCTGCCCTCACCTCACAACACAGGTCACAATTCATTGCAGTTTTACAGTACGTTTCTGTGCATGTTTGGAATCAGAAACTCAGGCGCACAGAATAGCTGTATAGGATTGAAAGAGAATCGGTAGAGTTCCAGCTTCTCATTTTACTCAGGTGGAGGCTGAGTCTGAAGAGTTATTAGCTTGGCCAGGGTTGCATAGCCATTCAGTGGAGTGATTCTGATTCAACAAATGAACTTCAGTCTCAGAGTGCTGGGGAAGCTTAAGCTGTATGCCTTAGGCAGGCACACTAAAGTTGCTGTCAGTTAACTTCATAAAGGAGAATAAGGATAATTTTTATATTACGTGTAATTTGAATGAGATAATGAATGCAAAGCACTGAATGCAACAAGTAGTGACTGGTGGCAGAGCAGACGTTCAGATCCATGTCTTTGGACTTGTGATTCAGTCCTCTTTCCACAGAGCCATGATCCCTTTCTGATACAGAGACAAACCCATCACTACCATATGTGATTTATACACTCTTTTGTGTATCAGCTCTCATCAGAGCACCTGGGTGCCAGGGACTGCGAGTGCTGGGTACTGAAGAACTCAGGCTGAGCCGAACCTGATCATTTCCTACTAAGGAGAGAGAAGAGTGTGCCCAGGCTAGCCAGAAGTGAGGTGAACTTCCAGGGAAGCAGGGTGGCGTGGGAGCATCTAAAACAGAGGAAATGAGATGAGAAAGCTGTGTCGTAGTCTAGGCACAAGGCAGCAAGCTCTGAAATGACCTTGGAGAGAATGGGAACTAATGGAATGGACAAAGTAATGAGGGAGCAATGTGAGGCTCACCTCTGACTTACTTCTATAATTATTATTATGTGTTTATGAAACATTGGTGTCTATGTGTTTGTGATAAACAGTTTGCCTCCAGAATTCCAAAATGGTGCCAGTGAGTGAGCATATTTTAGACCCAAGGGAATCTCTGCCTGCAGCTGCTGGGTGGAGCAGGCGATACACAGGGGGAGGGGGCCTCTTGTTCAGACTCTCACACATAATTGTCTAGAAATCCTGGTGTCAGGGCTACAGAGATGGGAATGGTTCAGCCAGCTCTAAGACCATGTGCCTTGCCATCCTGTCAAATTCACAGAGGGCATGACGGATCGGGTTCAGATGGAAACAAAAAGAGAAGAGCACAGTTGAGAAAACAGACAAGTGTCTATCTTTTGCAGGAATGTGCATTTGGCCTTGGGGAATATTCATTAGAATCCACACTCAGAAAGTTGCTAAAAAAGGCTTAGACAACACCTGCCTTCAGCTTCCATGGCCTTGGCTGTCTGCTGGGATGCCCAATTGCAGCACAGCTCTGCTAAGGGCATCAGGCAGAAATGTCCACTCACCCCTTAGGTTTCTGCACCTAGATGCTGCCCAGCCCCCAGCCTGTCCTGATTATCGCCTGCCCTTCCTCCCTGGCCTGCTCTCCTCCCAGAGAAAGGGATAACGGTTAGCAACTCTCAAAAACTAAAACAAACAGCAAAGTTTGCCAACACTAAACTCTGCTTCACAGCTAAATGGACCATAAACCTTCAGGACCTGGAACAAAACTTCAATTCAGCCTCTCCTACAGGTGCTGTGGGCACAAAGACTGCACAGTATATTTTGCCCTGGAAAACAGACTCAAATTATTTTTGTTTTAAAAAAAAAAAGTTGCCTGGAAGAAAGTTTCATCTTGTGCTTAGAAAAATAAGCCGAAGGGCAGTGTGCTTCCCTTTTTCTTCATTCTCTCTTCCTTGCTGTCCCATGAGAGGGTCCCAACCCACCTTGAAGCCCAGAATAGGTGGCAGAGAAGTGAATACCTTTCCCCCACTTTCCAAATAGGTGTCCAGGATGAGGCAGACTCAGACACCTGTAGTCCACCATCCTCGCTGAAGGCTCAGAGTCAGGCCGAAAGTCAAATTGGTGGACAGCACAACTTGAGCTCAGGGTCTGGCTCTGGCTCAGACTGACAGTAATTTTCCCTTTGACCTTACCACATGCTGCCATCTTTCAGGTCCAATGTTCACCTTCCAGGCAAATCTGTTCTCAGACTTGGGTTTCTTCTAGCACTGGGATTCAGTACAGTAGTTATTGCTAGAGTAAGATTATTTTTGCTCCACCCAGACGAGGTGTGGAAATCCAGGCAATAATTATTGGTAATGTGAGGCATCCCGAAGTTTCTATGGTTCCTAGGTCCTCAGTGTCCCCCAGCAGGGCTGCCACTGCCAGCAGAGCTGCACTGGCCCATGCACCTCTGGCAGGAACAAACATTGTCAGGGAGTCCGGTGCCTTTCCATCATTCCCAGCTGCTTCTTCCCGATACTCTCCCTTCTGCACTCAAAGCACATCCTGGGCTCACACGTTCTTTACTGCACCACATTGCAGAGTGACTGAGAGCCCAGGTCCTGCTCTCAGATTGCACGGGTTTGAGTCACAATTTCATAATTAACCACATGCTCTTGGTCAAGTTACTTAAACTGCCTCAAGTATAGACCTTGAAATACTTTTTAACCACAATCCACAGTAAAAACAAAAACAGCACTATAATGCAGCCCTCTAGTATACAAGTGTACCTCAAAGAGCACATGCAAAAAACTGAAAGTAAAAGATACATTTATCTTGATGGAAACATTTTGGAAATCCATGTACATCTGCTCCTATAAATTGAAGAATGTTTAATGGAACAGTATGTATAGTTGCCATGTTCTAAGTACTATTTATCTGATGGACTCCATTCTATATAAATATTTCTAGATTAATTCCATCGTCGGTTGCTGAGTTGAGACCCACAATGTAAAAACTCTGCTCTAAGCTTTATTTTCTCTTCTGTAAAATGAGGTTGATAGCAAGCTTATCTTTGTGAAGGAGTTGTTAGGGAGATTGAGTAGAATGTTAATATGAAAGAGTTTGGCTTGAAACATAATAAATGCCCATTGAATATTAGATATGCTTATTTTTTAACTTTTCTTTAATGAATATAAATTTCCAAAGTACAGCTTATGGATTACAATGGCTTTCCCCCCCATAACTTCCCTCCCACCCACAACCCTCCCCTCTCCCACTACCTCTCCCCTTCCATTCACATCAAGATTCATTTTGAATTTTCTTTATATACAGAAGATCAATTTAGCATATATTAAGTAAAGCTTTCAACAATTTGCACCCACACAGAGACACAAAGTGTAAAATACTGTCACAATGTATTGCACATTAAGGACAGAGATCCTACATAAGGAGGTAGTGTATTTATTAGTAAGAGGCAAGTCTTTCCATACCTCTAGTCCAAGAGCTATGCTCCCAGCTTTCACACTCCTCTTGAATCTAATGTGCTTACCATGGGCACTTGTACCAGCAAGTCTGAATTCACACTGCTGTCAAGGATGCAGGTAACTGAAGAGTGGGTGCTGAGCTGTGCACAGCAGCCTTGTTGCAGCCATGAAGAAGGAGCAGGGAAGGCGGAGTGGAATACAGGAATGGCATGGATTGTGGGGATGTCGCCGAGTCCCTGAACGCACCCTGGAACTCCCATCTCGGCCTTGCTTTCTTCATTTCAATCCAATCAGTAGCTTGGTATGTGCACTTTGTTTTCTGTGTAAACCAGTGATTGCCTTCCATGACATGCCTCTCGCCATGGAGATTACCCTTTGACTTTTAGAAATGAACATGCCCTCAAGGACAGCTACAGTTTGCCACTCTGGAACCACAGAAAGACACCCCAGTGAAAAACCTCCTTTGCTTCCTAGATCTTCTTTGCTTAAGAAAAACACAACACTTCAGGCTTCCCGTTTAGCCAGGGCAACTAGTACCACTTTCAAGGGAAAAGTGGAGAATTCAGAAGCCCCATCTCCACTCCTTGGTGGAGATGTCACCAAGTCCCTCAACTACTGACAGCTAATGGGACCGAAGCAATGAAGAAGAGAGGCCCTGTTTAAAGATGCAGCTATGCTCACCTTGGCCAGCACACAGTGGATAAGAGAGAAAGCAGCTTGTAAATTCTTCAGTGTAGTTTGACTCAGAGGGTAATTAGCTTGCTGGCTGGCAGCTCCTTCAAGTGAAGGGCTCCAAGGGACTGGAAGGTAAACAACCAGCCAGGTGTCGTAACCTGGAAGACACAGCTGATGCTATGCAAACCCTCCCAGTGCCCTTGGTGGCCCTTTCCCTGCCCCAAGACCAGTGTGCACATGATGATGAGCGGTGTGTGAAGGCTGGTCCTGGCATGGCCTGATAGAGGATGACAATTTAGGGCTGGAACCTTCCATGCACCACTGATTCCAGCCAGGGGAGTCCAAATCAAGTCTGTCTTTCCTTTCCCTTATGCTGCAAACTTTCCTCTGTTGTAGTCAAACCATGCCAGGTTAGAAATTCTGATGGCCACAGACTGAATGCTGAACCTCTCCAGTTTCCAAATAATTAAAATGGAGAGAGTGAGTTCAATGAAATATGGTTAGATTAGAATAAACAACTCCATATTGCAGGCTAGGAATTCAGGCTGAGCCTAAGATAAGTGCCTAGCACAGGACTCTGCAGTGGACACATGGTACATATTAAGTTGTTTTTTAAAAAGCATACCTAAGTGTTCATTTGATAAATGAAGAAAGAAGAGAAGGAAATATTTAATAAGTATGTACTATCTATGAGTTACTGTCTACATTCTTTCACTTATTTTTAACAAAATACATATATCCTATCATTATTCCCATTTTTTGAAAAATTGAAAAATAACTTGTCCAAGATCATAAAGTAAACATCACAATTAGATGTAACCCTCGGAAGAGTTACAGATAGAGAAAGGGAGAGAGAGAAAGAGAGAGAGAGAGAGAGAGAGAGAGGACTTCCATCCGCTGGTTCACTCCCCAGATGGCCAGAGTTGGGCCAATCCGAAGCCAGGAACTTCTTCCGATCTCCCAGATGAGAGAAGGGGCCCAAGCACTTCTACTGCTTTCCCAAGCCACTGCAGAGAGCTGGATCAGAAGAGGAGCAGCCAAGGACATAAACCAGCACCCACTCGGGATGCCGGTGCCACAAGCGGAGGCCCAGCCCACTAAGCCTTAACCCTGAGCTTTCCTGAGAAGGAGCTCACTCTTCCAACTACACTGCATTCCCCAGGAAGACTAAGTGGTATCAGGGTAGACAAAGAAGTGGAAGGGAAGAATTAAAGATAGGAAATAGAAAAGAAAGAAATGGACTTTAAAAATAAGAAATGGGAACAGAAAGGACTGCAAAGAAAGAGAAAGAAGAATGGTTGATGACTTTGCTATTTAGTGAAATTTGATGGTTCTGAATCTGAAATGTTTAATAAATTCCTCTGGATACTTGGAGTGACTCGAGATAGTCATAGAGCTACTCTTCCTAGTGCTAGTGTCTCAGGGAATCTTTGAACTACATGAAGCAAGAGCTGGGAACACAGACTTTCTTCTAATTTGGTGATGACAAAACACACACACACACACAGCAAACAGACAAAAGTCACAAAAGCTTCCAAATGGCTTACTGGAGTGTCTGAGTTTCCAATGGTAATAAAGGGTTGATCCTCTTAGGTAATAGTTACGGAAAGGGAAATATCTGGGGACCTGTCCATATGGGATCCGCCTCCTTCTCTGGCCTGAGGCTTCCTCTGAGTCTTTCAGCTGCAATGAGCAGAAGTTTAAGAGAAGAGGGACCAGTAAAGATTTATCATCTGTGTTGATGCTAAGCTGTGGTTTCTAAGCACCAGACTCGCCTTTCATTCTCAGCTTTGGGATGCTGGGACCGGGCTTCTGCAAACCATTCTTCTCCTGGTCAGCTGGAACTCTGCCAGGCCCTGCCAGGAGGGGGCGCTAGACAGAGACTGAAAGGCTGGGGAAGAAGGTATTGGCTCCTTCCTGTGTCTGCACTAGTCTTGTCACCATTTAGCTTCAGATTTTAGTCTTTTTTTTTCTTCATTCCCAGAACCAGTTTCAACTCGCTTCCTTGGAGACAGCATCTGCTGGCCGACATCTGCTTTCCAGACGTGGAGTCCCTGCTCTGAGGATCCCTGCTCTTGGATCCCCACGGCAGTTGCCCCAATCAGGCAGCGGTGCTCCTACTCCGGTGCTCCTACTCCGGTGCTCCTACTCCGGTGCTCCTACTCCGGCTTCCAGCTCTGTGGTGGCCTCCTCCAAGCGTCACTAGATCTCTCCCCTTTGTTCCCTGCACCCTAGGGGTGGTGCCTGCTTCCTGAAATGTTACCTCCTGGACATCTCCAAGGTCTTCTTTTGCATTGTCTCCATCGGATCCCGTGTAGCTGGTATCCTTTAGTTTAAAAACCACTGGGTGCCTGTTTTCTAGACTAGTTTCTTCCTGCTTTATTATCATCTCTGTCTCCATCCAAGCCAATCAATGCTCTGAGAGGACACTGCACTTAGCTCCTGATGAGGGTGTGGAGAGTGGTACCATGGTTTAGCCTCACATGTGTGACTGCCCTCCACGATGTAATGGAAGCGGCGTCATGGGCCACCAAAGCTGTCAGAGACAAAGCGTCAGGATTGTTAAGATGGAAGAGAACCAGTTGGCATTTCTGAAGAAGGCCAACCATCCAGGCAGGGACTTAACTGTTGGTCCTGACACTCCCCTGGAGCCTGAAGGTGTCCATGAAAATCTTTCACTCCAGGAGGCTGACAACATCAGTGGCACCACTGGACCTCTTGAGCGTCACATCCAGGGCTGCAACCACAAACTGCATGTTGCAAATCCATCGACCCTGTGTCCCAGGCTGAGTCACTGGGCCTCCCAGCTTTGGAGGGTGATTTCCTTACCAAGCCATGACCTGAAGGAACTCTGAAGCATCCAGCGAGACACCAGCAGTTAACAGTGATGCGACACCACCAGGAAGACCCGAGGCTCAAGATGCCTGTCCTGGAGGTAGGCAGAATTCCTTGGTAAATGATTATAGAAGTTTAAAAATTTAAAAATGTATTAAGTACAAATCTTAATATCCTAATTTAGTTTCTTGATGTGATTATACTTTTAAATTGACATATAATTGGTAGTTTTGAATGCACTCCGTGTTTATTAAGTGGCTTAGGGATGCTGCCTATTGGAACACACTGGGGCAATCCAGTGTGGAAACAAGGGAGAGTGGTCTGAGATGCTTCACTGAGGGAAAGAATGTGAAATGCAATAGTTTTCCATCAGAGAGGAATGTCTGCTCACCTTAGTGCAGCCAAACGTGAGCTTGCCTTGCATTTGGAGACCTGGGTTTGCTAATGTTGAGAAAGAATGAGCACTCCTGTTACTCCCTGTACTGGATCCTGAGACAGGATCTTCCAAGGTACCTGCGTCTCTCTCCAGGGCAAACACAGATGAGCTCTTTGTGGCTGTGTGAGCCCCCAAAGCTTTCCTAATAACAAACTGAAGTCCGTTCAGTTCAGGTGGCTAAAATAGTGCTTTTGTTACAAAAGCTGTGGCCAGAAAACGCAAACTCTCTGAGTCATCCAGCCCAGCTAGTCCCTTCAGAACCCAACCATGAGCTGAGCAGTTTTTATTGTCTCCTCAAACTAGGTAATGCCCCCTTGTAGCAGGCACTTGAATAACGTGCAGGCAGCCAGGGGCACTGTCCGCTTCTGAGGACAATTTTCAGTCCAGATTCAAAACCAATTTCCAGGCTTATGTAAGTGAGGGCATTGATAAGAGCCGGCATGGGGGGAGGGGGGCAGTGGAGAGGAGGCATCTAGGAAAAGAGACACAAACAGCCACAGAGGAAGAAACCAGGAGAGAAAACACCTGGAAGGAATGGGAGCTGTTGCCAAATAGAAGAGAAGATTGTTTTCCATCAGGATTTACAGAAATGAAAAGAAAAGGAAGAGAAAGAGAATTTAGTCACTTCTGTGAGTGTGCTTCAAAGAGTTTGTGGAAAATAGAATTGAGGGACCAGCACTGTGGTGTAGTAGGCTAAGCCTCTGCCTGCAGCGCTGGCATCCTGTATGGGCACTGGTTTAAGTCCTGGCTGCTCGTTTTCTGATCCAGTTCTTTAGTATGGCCTGGAAAAGCAGTGGAAGGTGGCCCGAGCACTTGGTCCCCTGCACCTGCATGGGAGACCCGGGAGAAGTTCCTACTTCCTGGGTTCGGGTGGGCTCAGCTCCAGCCTTTGTGGCCATTTGGAGAGTGAACCATGGGATGGAAGACTTTGCTCTCTGGCTCTCCCTCTCTCTTTCTGTAATTCTGCCTTTCAAATAAATAAATAAAATATTCTAAAGTATAGAATTGAAAAGGAATTTTGGTGCGTAAATCATTTTGAAATCCATGCATTTTTTATAGCAATATGTTTCCCTTAAACTTTTGAGGACCCCTAGATATACAATTTCAAAAATGTTTATATCAAAATAAACTTATTTTTAATTCCATTTTCCCATAAACTTATTGAAGTACCCACTTATATCCAATCTGCAACCATTTCTTGAGAATGTCATACACATAAAATTAAAAAAAAAAAAACTGTCCTGCATATTTCAAGTGTGGTGGCAAATGGAAGCAGTAGTGACTCTTTCACATTTTCCTGCTTACCCAAGTCCCATAACAGTTGTTTAATGTAGATGCTGGAGCATCGTCCAAAAGTTTGAGGAAATTGCAGTTTTTATGAAAAAACTATGGATTTCAAACTTTTTTTGTACCAAAGTAAATCTTTAATTCCATTTTCCATGAGCTTTTTGAAGTACCCTCTTACTTGCATCTGTAAGCAAGAATCAGGAAGGCTGCAGATAGGATTGGTTTTCAAGAATGACTTGATGGGATCGGTGTTGTGGCATAGCAGATTAAGCTGCCGCCTAGGACACTGGTATCCCATATGGGCACCGGTTCATGTCCTGGCCACTCCACTGCCAATCCAGCAGAAAATGGCCTTAGTACCTGGGCCCCTGATCCAAAAAGATGAAGTTTCAGGTTCCTGTTTCACCTGGCCCAGCCCTGGCTATTGTGACCATTTGGGGAGTGAACTAGTGGATGGAAGATCTCTGCCCTTTTCTCTGTAACTCTGCCTTTCAAATAAGTAAATTTTAAAAAGGAAATGAATGCATTGATGTGTGCCAGGCAGCAAAAGGAGCAGACCTGGAAAGTCATGGCAGAATCTGTGAGCTTATCACACAGGGCAAAGTATATAGAGCCTGTGACACAGGGCCATATACTGTGAGAACCCATCAGGGAAAGGCACGGAGAGAACCTTAGGAATTGGAAGAGACTGGGGCATGGCAGGCCATGCTAGAGAGCAAATTAGTACACAGAGGAGGGCCATAAACTCCAGATGCAGAAGATCCACCTGACTAGCTTAGGATAACTGTATCTTCAAGCAGTTAATATTATCTGTCTGTTCTAACTTAACTCTGATTAGATTTGGCCTACAGCTTTGGCTGAGAACTCAGATTAACTGGACTATTACTGTTACAAAGACCCAAGATCTTCTTTTGACCAAATGGTTTGAATCTCTGAAAATTCTTTAGATTTGAAGTTCTAAGCTGAGACTTTTGACTTTGAGACTTGCTAACAGAGTTTTTCTAAATCTGATTATAAGGGAAAGCACATTTCTTACTGTGCTTAATGCAAATAATCAACAAACTATAATGTCTGCTATTAGACTGTAACTGTTTATTGTTTTTAAGTTGGAAACATGATGATCCTGTTGGTTTTGTTACACAGTGTCTGAGCTCTCTGTCTATTGCTTGTCAGAATTTTAGAGGTACATTTCCTAGTGAGATAATGCTGGGGTGATACTTTGAGATGATGGCTCTCACTTGCAGAAGTGATAATTATTTTAAAAATAGAGTCCAAGCAAAGATAGCCTGAAGACCCCTCTTTCTACCTCTGTTGTTTACATGTGGCTGCAAGGGTTTCAGACACTGACTCCTGGTCATCAGTGTTTCCCCCTCAAATGTGGGGTCAGATAAGAACAACCAGGGCCAAGTTCATCCTGGCAACATGGAATAGGGACTACTAGCTAGCAAATGAGCAACAGTGTTTTCAAGAAAAAGTAACAAAGGGTGAGGATGGAGATGGGGGAGGAATACAGGCATCAAGAGGGAGTCACCAGCATCAACCCTGAACGAAAGCGTGTGGCCGAGAGGTTATGAATAAAGGATCCTTACCCAGGGCCATCTGGTGGTTATTGTCACTGCAGCTGCCAGAGCTGCAGCCGCTGCAGAAGCTCACCGTTTCAAAGCAATGCTAGCCAGATAGGATGCTGGGAATTCTCATAGTTCATGCTAGACTCCCTGTATAGTGTTCATATTAGGGTTGTCACACCTGAGAGAGAGAGAGAGAGCTTGGACTTCTTGGTAATAAGGAAGCAAGGATTAGGATTGAGAGTATTGCCTCAACTTTAAAAAAAATTGTGTGCATTTTTAAAACCTGTTCTTTGCCAAGCAAGGCTGGCTGTGTCTTAGAATAACAGCCCACTATGATGGAATGCAGAAGGCAGAGTTGTTCACACTTGGGCAGTCCACGTCCCTGTGTTGCCACTTCTAAAGCAACAGAGAAGTTGTTAGCTCAGTTATGACTGTCTGGGAACCACTTTGCCATATTACCTGATCATAGAAACATTCTAAAGATGATTTTTATCAAGTTTTGGAAGGAAGGGGGGCTATTGGAATGAAGACATCCCAGCTGCTAGATATCATCTGCAAAGTATGTCCTGGCAGGAAAACAAAAGAGGCAAAGCAGGCCACTCTCCTTGTCCAGACAACAGAACAGAATATCAGGAGGGGGAGAAGTGGGTCTAAGCCAAGAGATAAAGAAGGGCCGCACAGGTGGAACCCATGTGCCTGCCACAATGAGCCTGTAGTCATTCCCATAACTACTTTTTCCTGTGCCTCATTCTACTTAGAGCACCACAGAAGATCCCCTCAGGTATCTATAGTTACTCCCAGTCCCATGACACCTGGTCACCGATTTCCTTTACCCCCTGTACAGGAAACTGTGGGACGCGGTTTACATTCCAAAGCTATGAAGTGCCCTGAGTCAGTTACACCACTATCAAGCAACTGTTTGGTTTTCACTATGTGATACCAAGTTGTGTGTCAAGGCACATATTACCATGAACAACCAGTGTCCTCAGAAACCTGAATATAACCCTACCATGCAACCAAGCCATCCCACTCCTTGGAATTTAAAGCTGTTTTTTTTTTTAAAGATTTTTTTTATTTGAACAGCAGAGTTACAGAGAGGCAGAGACAGAGAGAGAGGTCTTCCATCCACTAGTTCAGATGGCCGCAATGGCCAGAGCTGTGCTGATCCATAAGCCAAGAGCCAGGAGCTTCTTCCGGGTCTCCCACATGGGTGCAGGGCCCCAAGGCCTTGGGCCATCTTCTACTGATTCCCCAGGCCATAGGAGAGAGCGGGATCCAAAGTGAAGCAGTCAGGACTCGAACCAATGCCCATATGGGATGCCAGCACTGCAGGCAGCAGCTTTACCCACTACACCACAGCATGGACCTCTAAAGTGTCATTTATACAACAGCTTTGCAAGCAAACATCTAAGCCAGCAGCTGTATGGGTGTGTTTGCTTGCTTTCCCTCAGAGGCAGAGACCAAGGAGGATGTAATTTGCCGTGTCAACAGTTCTTATTCCCAAATCCCCTGCCTGCTCTGTCCCCAGTCGGCAGGAGTAGCCAGAAGGGATCAGGTGCCCTATTCCGTTTGTAATCATACTGAATGCACCTTCCCTTTAGCTGCTATTGTGGGTGACCTGTGGCTGGTGCTATGAGTTGTGATGTTCACATACTTTTCATGAGGCTGCTGAGAGCAGCTAGCTTGGGTGGGCAGAGCTCACGCCCAGCTAAGGAGAGAGCGTGAAGCCGTCAACTACAGGCAGCTGAGCTGCATTGCCATGAAGCCTCCACCAGCTGACCCCTGGGTCCCCCCATGAACCATTATCACAACAGGCTTACAGATCAGCTTGATTGCCAACTGACTGGACTCGCTGATTTTCCTAATCTCCACCTGCAGCAACTCCTTCCCTTTAAAAACCCTTTTTGCTTGCTTACCGGCCGGCCAGGGGGAGAGGGCACACTCTCGATCCGGGGAATCACTCTTTTCTCTGACCCTTTCCCCTTACCACCTTTCACACCGGGCGAGTTGGCTGTCCAGGGCAAGTTGCAAGGACTTGGCTGTCTTGTCCAGTAGCAAAAGAATGAATGGATTGAGTCAGGGTCAGGTGGTAGAAGCTTCGGGAGATTTCAAGGTGTGGACTAGGGACGAAGAGCTGAAAGACATTTGAATATGAAGGTGCTGTGAGCAAATAGAGCAGAGAGCCCAGAAGACAGCAGAAAGATACAATGCAGAGGATTTTCCCAGTAAACCTAAGGATCCTGAGCAATGTCTCAGAGAAAGTCTAGGCAAAATAGCTAAGGGGTTCCGTAGAGAATTCCGCTCTGAGGTCACTGACCTCCACTGGCTTGTGAATGTAAGGGACCTATCAGCATTGGTACATGCCTTGACATCCGTGGGTCCGAAGCTAAAAATTAAGTCTTTGGTCCTCTTGCTGGAACGTCCTTAGGCCGGAGTTCCCAGGCCATCTGGCTTCTCTTTCCGCACTCTTCGCTAAGGCTAAGCCTCTCGGCCAGAGGCTGCTTCTACTCCTTTCTTTCAAATCTTCTCTGAGTAATGGCTCCTTGGGGCAGGGACTGTAAGCGCCTGAGTGCAGAGAACAGCGCGCGCGTCACTCCCGGGTCTTGGGATTTTCTAATCCAGCACTCCCTTACTCTGAAAACGGGAAAAGCAATTCCTCCTCTCACAAAGCTCACTTCCTAGGTGCTTCCTAGGGCTTGGGAGGGGAACCTAAAGCAAAAGGTGCCCTTCATTTTTGAGTTGCTGCTGAAGGTGATCTGAGTCCCACAGCCTGATCTATCAACATGGGGGAGGGGGTAGGGAGGAGTGGGCATTCAGTGCCTGTATTATCAACATGGAGGGTGCAGAAACCCTGCCAAGAGGCTGTGACAGGGCACTTCTGTCCCTCTGGTCACATCCACTTGCCTACAAGAGGCTTCTGGAGAAAATGGCTTTAAAGGCACACCTCCAGGCAGGAGTTCTTGCCTGCTGACTTTTCTAAATCGTTGTGTGGCCAAGTGACTCCGATTTCCTAGCAGGAGTAGCCCTTGGACTCCTGTGGACAGGCTTCGTGAAAGAAGCAAGCTTAGACTGCCTGTGGTGTGTGCCCAACATATGTGGCCATGGGCCTGGGATGAGACCGTATTCCGGATTTGTCAGAATAATGACTTGAGTGTGTTCCCAGCAGGTTCTCAGTGTGATCGCACAAGGGTACCCTCATCCCCCGCTCAGTTATATCGAGCTTGGAGTCCTTCCCCGTTTCCATTTCGGGATCAGTCAGGGGGAAATGGCAAAACGGCATTCCTTCATGGAGATAATCAGTCGTCAGCTGGCTACTCCTGGTAACAGCTCTGCTGGTATATTCCAGCAGCTGGGCTCACTTAAGGGAGAGCAGACAGAGCTTCCCCTGCTCAGACAGAGTACGCTAACCACCACCACCGCGGCAGCCTCCTTGCTAGCCACAAACATAAAAGCCTTGAGGCAAGATAGGGATCTGCCTGTGGGGTGAGCTTGAGTCCAGTCGCAGCTCTCCACTTGCCAGCTGTGTGGCCTTCACTGTTCGTTCATTCAAAATGTGCATGGAGGATGTCTCTGAGTGGCAGCCATGTTTGCAGACAAGGTGGCTGGTCTTGCTAAGCCTCGTTCCCTCCTCTGAGAAGGAGGTGGGGGAGAGCAGTACCTACCTCCTAGGGCTGTGTGAGGGGAAAGCGAGCTGGTCCGTAGGAGGCTCGGGGAACACGCCCTGGGCTGGCGGGGCTGGCTGTAGGGATCCTGCCCTTTCTCCAGCCTGTGCTGCCTTCCTGGTTGACCAAGGACTGCTGAGTGTTGCCACAATGTCTCCCTCAGTTCTTACTTAGTGCCTGCACCTTTTAAGTTTTCATTGTCTTCCTTTATTTGGCATTCGTGAACCTGGAACTACCCACCCCAAGGAGAAGGGTAAATAGTGCAAAAATTGCAGACTCTTCCCTGGCTTCAGCGCTCTCCTTCAATGTTAGCCACTCACTAGGTTCTTCCTGTTGATTCCCCCAAGGGTCATGCATTAATCTGCACACATAAAGCTGTATATACACAAAACTATACATAGTTATGTTACATTCAACTAAGATATGCAACATAATCACTGTAAAAATGCATCATGTATAAACTAATACATGTTATCAGATTAATATTAAACACATGTACTATGTATACAAATATGTGCAGTCTTAGACAGTATATATTTTCCTGTCAATATTCAAGTCAAAGTTGGATAGATCTCTCAGTGAGAGAAAGGAGAAACTGATAGCCTTTACACAACAGGGAAGCTGAATTAGGTTTTAGCAGATTCAAGCATTGCCCAGAAATTTTCCTCAAATATTCTGCAGTTCTTCTGGGGTTATGTTAAACATGGAAGTAGGAACAGCAGACAGGAACAAAAAGGAGTTACAGAGCCAGGCATGTAATCTAGCAGTTGAGACATCAGTTTAGATGCCTGCATCTTTGACCTTTAACTCCAGATTTCTGCTAATGAAGACCTTGGGAAGCAGAAGTGATGGCTCCAATGATTGGGTTTCTGGCTCCCAGCTTCAGCCTTGCCTGGGTTTATTGTGGGCAGGAGTCCCACCCTCCCTTCAAACCGTCCCAACTCTAGCAGTGGTACTGAGCGAACTCCAGACAGAGTTGAGGCAATGATGCTTATGCCAGCAGGAGTGGCCCAGATGTCCCAACAGTCAAGATCAGCCTTCTTACAACCCCACCAATATCATGATGAGGTTGTTTAGTCTATTCTAGAAAATTTAGTACAAGTTTCCCAAAGCCCTAGGTGTAAGCCTTAACCAGAAGACTTCAGAGCCATGGACCAGTTATTCTGATGCAATTACCAAATCCCATTGGTTGTAGATCTTATTTCTATTCACTCAGCCAATATTTATTGGTCTCTTGTTCTATACCAGGCAAGATCTTCACACAAGATCTG
Organism: Sylvilagus floridanus; assembly: GCA_949820135.1. Classification (NCBI taxonomy): domain Eukaryota; kingdom Metazoa; phylum Chordata; class Mammalia; order Lagomorpha; family Leporidae; genus Sylvilagus; species Sylvilagus floridanus. The sequence goes on along the minus strand of OX463239.1, from coordinate 47,428,865 downwards.
GTACTATAGTTCAGGTTACATGATGCAAACCCTTGGGTCATATTTCCCCAACACAATTTTGCCTTAATACCTAGACAAAATCGAGCTCCATGAAAACTTGCTCTCAGCCTTTCCTTCTCACTGTGATCCTCAGCCACTGTGAATCACAGGACTCAGGCTGCATCTACCAGAGCTCCAGTGTGAACCACCAGCTAGACTACAGCAACCCATGTTTCCCACTGTGTCCTGAGTTCCTGTCCTAACCTCCTGGTCACAGGGGCACCCTTCACTGAGCTGCCCCACATTTGATTGCCTAGTCTGGGAGGTTGCATATAGCAAGTACTCAGTAAGCCTTCTATGTTCCACTTATACTGCCTGCTGAAAAGTAACGTAAATGGAAAACAGGACTCATCAGTATACAAGTAAAATAAATTCCTATCCCGTAGATCTATGGTTAACACATAGTAGATGCCAAAACAAAACACTTTTGCATAAATGAATTGATAGACTCATTCTGTTTTAACAAGATATGGAAATATAATCTCATTTCACTGACAATGCCAAACTAGAGTTGGTAATTTCGACTTGGATGCCTCTTCTGTTTAAGGCACCTCAGGAGGGTATCACTTCATCCCAAAAAGAGGGAAGTACATCCTATTCCAAATGTGGTGGGGTGGGGGGAACTGCCCTACCTCACTCAATGGGAACATGTCTTCCTACCCAGCTAACCAGAAAAAGGGAGGGTGTGTGTAACGATGTCGTTTCAAGCAGAGCAGTACTCCCCTATGCTTTGTACCAGTGCCAAACGTGTACAAAAATGACATAGTAATTTCCCTTACCCAGAAACTATAGTTTTGAAATACATATAGCAGAGGTTTCCTTTCAATTCCTCTCCCCCTTCCAACTAACTGTCTGAGGACCTTTGGCAGTGAGAAGTCATGCACAAGATCTTATTGGTTGGAAGGAAGAGAATAGCATTCATTAAACAACACAACTAACAGTTTTGAAAGATTTAAAGCTAAGCTTGAAGGTACCCAATTCTCTGCAGATTTAAGAGTTGAAGAAATTTCAAGATAATAGGGGAATGCTGAAGTAGACTAACATTACAGATAAGTCTAATTACCCTCTATCCATTGGTAATTCCCACCTCACTCAAGCTCATCAACTGGGTTATACCAATGAATGTGTTCACTGAGCAGGATTTTCTGTCTGACTCAGGTATGTGTTAGCCACAAGTGCATGAGAATGCATGATGCAGAATTGCAGGTATTCATACATCAGATATATTTGCAGGTGTTAAGTAGCAGGACATTTTTAAGAAATTTATTTAAGTCAGTTACACAGAGAGGCAGAGCTTCCATCTGATGGTTCACTCCCCAATTGGCCATAATGGCCAGAACTGTGCCAATCTGAAGCCAATATCCAAGAGTTTCTTCCAGGTCTCCCATATGGGTGCTGGGGCCCAAGGCCTTGGGCCATCTTCTGCTTTCCCAGGCCATAGCAGAAAGCTGGGTCAGAGGTGGAGCTGCCAGGTCTTGAACCAGCGCCCATACGATGAAGTTGGTGTTATTTGAGAGGATAAAAAATACAAAAAGTAACAAGATCCTAAAGGATTTTGGCTGTATTTCTTCAGAGCACTTATGTACTGGTAATCGCTATTTCTACTCTATTACTCTAGCTCTTCATCAACAAAGAAATAGCTGTCAATCCTTTCTAGTTCATTTTTTTTCTTCATAGCAGTCTGTCAATGAGAACAGAATCCATAGAAAATAATAAGAGCTTTTCTGTAAGAATTGACTTAGGCAATTGGGAAACTGCCTAAATAGGTTCAAAATCGGCAGGACAGACAACAAGGACTATGTAGAACTTTTGAACATGGACTGAAGGTGCCAAAGGGCCAATTTCTTCTTTGCTCAGGGGAGCTCTGTCTCACGTCTGGGCATTTAGGATGATTGAATTAGGCCACCCAGTTTCTCTGGAATCTCTCAGGTCAACTGATGATGGATGAATTGCAATTATATCTATAAAATACCTTCATGGCAACATCTAGATTAGTATTTGGATAAGTAGGAACTACAGTCTCCAAATTATCCAAATAATTATCACAACCTAACTCCTTTCACCTACTTATTGTCTGTCTTCCTTCACTTGAATGTGAGCTCCATGTCTGCATGATGAGAAGTTAATGAATGATCGAATGTTTCTGGCTGGAAGAAGTCTTGTTTCTCCATACTGGTCTCTTCAGTATCCAGGAGTCCCAGAACAGCAGGTGGTACTAATTACTGATTAAATTGCCAATAGAAACCCAGTAGGTGATGCACATTCCTTCCCTCTATAGAATTCTACAACTCGGGTGTGACAAGTGCTGAGAGGGTGAGCATGGAGGACCAGAGGACAGCTTTATACACCTGTCATGAAAGAGACAAGGAGAGGCTGTCATCACCCTCACTCCTGGGGGTGTGGGATTTGAAGATAGGAGGAAGCACAAATTCGATTGGCAGTCATGCTTGCGGTGACTTCAGGAATAGCTCAGTGTGGCGTTGACTGACAGAGTGGGAAAGGTCACAGAGTACAAGCTTCTGGATGATTTTGCCTCCAGGTGGCAGCCTAACAGGAAAGTCACTGTCTCTGACTACCGCAGCTGATGATCAGAGCTAGCAGAGAAAAGGGCCATAATACCCCAAGGTCAAGCTTCATTCTCTGTGTCCTGAAGGAAAACAGCCTCTGATACCCTTGGATTGTTTCTTTTGGAGGTCTAGGACTTTGAGACTTTCTTCTAACCACGATGGAGTATTTTTATTTACATCTGGGATAATTATATGTAGCATTCTTTTTAACTTGGAACATGGCTCCTCCTTTATCCTTAAAGAAGGAAAAGCTTTCCTACCAAAACTGTTATTACCAAACAGTATTTCCTTTCCAATACATTCAGGACCCACCAGCCTGCCAACTTGGCAGATGTAATAAAGTGTGTACACGTATACACACACGTACAGGAAACAGTGAAAAATCACAAAAGAGCCTAGATGAAAACATGGGACTAACCAAGTGATAGAACATTTATTGATGCATGTTCTGGATGTAAGGAAAACACCAGAAAGTGCAAACATTGGTAGACATAGCCCTATGTATTTAGCACTCATAGAAGCAATTGTAGATAAGATGGATCTGTGGAGAAGAGAAGCAGACATTGAAATATATGGCCATTGAGTCAGCCTATAAATTCTCCTTATAGAAACTTAGGAAAGAATTACAACCAGTGTAGAAATCTGGAAGCAGGTATGGCTAACACCTAATAGTTGCTACCAAATGTGTGCTTGCTGAAGATGAAGTTACAAAAACACTTGTTAGAATAGAGACTGCCTGCAAAAGGGTATTTGTGATGGAATGAGAAGGCCATGCCAAGGTGGCTACTGACAAGCGAGTGTCAGTTACTCGGGAACGGCTTTGAAACTCACCTGGCAACGGAGCCTGCCTGGCAACAGGCTGTGATTGGTTGGGGCATAGACCACCCCTTGACCAGATTGGCTGGTCTTGGCTATATAAGATGTAGTTCCAACTGTAATAAACAAGTCTGCGGGCTGCTCGCCTCGAGCCTGCTTTCACCCGACTCCCGGGGTCTGTGTGTGACTCCGCGCCACCTCTTGCCCCCACCACGCTGCTCCTCTCAAAGGAATCCACTGCAACATTGTTGAGAAATCAACTGCATCAGGTATTGCTGTAGGTCTAGATGGTTTCTGAAATTGGAAGACGGGTGATACTTTTGACTAAATGGCTTCTCAACTCCATGAAAGCCGAGTTCCCTCCATGCATAATTCCATAATGCTCTGGCTTCCCTATCCACTTGCATTTGCAGCAGTCAGATGCTGAGAATCATGTTTGCCCTACCCCTTGCCCCAAAATGAGGTCATTATACTTCAGTATCTAGGGAAATAATTCAGCAATTCCCCCAGCTGATCAATAAGGAGTTTAGGCTTTGAGGCTCAAGGACCAGTGGAAGCTGATCTCTGGACATTTTCTAGAAATGAACTAGCCTTTAAAACCTATTGCATCCAGGCCGGCGCCGTGGCTCAACAGGCTAATCCTCCGCCTTGCGGCGCCGGCACACCGGGTTCTAGTCCCGGTCGGGGCGCCGGATTCTGTCCCGGTTGCCCCTCTTCCAGGCCAGCCCTCTGCTGTGGTCCAGGAGTGCAGTGGAGGATGGCCCAGGTGCTTGGGCCCTGCACCCCATGGGGAGACCAGGAAAAGCACCTGGCTCCTGGCTCCTGCCATCGGACGAGCGCAGCGCGCCGGCCGCGGTGGCCATTGGAGGGTGAACCAACAGCAAAAGGAAGACCTTTCTCTCTGTCTCTCACCGTCCACTCTGCCTGTTAAAAAAAAAAAAAAAACTATTGCATCTGAATTGATATTAGACATCTGATAAATCGGGACTACTAGAGGATGGCAGTGGCACTAATATTCTTAAAAATCACTTCTGTGGACTTTACAATGTTTCATGAATTTAAGGAACCTGAGTGTTTCCAAATTATGAATCTCTACATGCCAAAGCAGATTGGGCAACCAAGCAGGTCTGAAGGGACTTGAATATTTGGGAAGGATTTTGCCTATCCCCAATCTTGTTGCTAAAATAACTTAATTTCTTACTTTGCTGTGTACGTTTTTATAAAATTAACTTAAAACAAGAAAATAACATGCAGAAAATAGCTAAGCAACTAAGACAAAACCAGGAATGGGGTTAATATCCAAAACCAGATTCCCTAGAGACTAGACGACACATGAGCATAAGAAAGCTCTCCAGCCTTTATCCCCTTATCCCGTAGCATCTTCCGGTCTTCCCCATCAGATCTGTAGACACTGGGAAGGGATGGTACAATAGTTCTACACTCACCAAGGTTTTCTTCATTTCTTCCTGTAGAAAAGGACCTAAAATCAGGGGTAGTTAAGGTGGATGTGGAAAAGGATAGCACCTTCTGTTCACTGCCTTCTCCTAAGTGTTTGAAGGTGAACTAGATGAATAAACTTGAGTTTTCTCCACACCTAGACTTCAATAAGGCAAAAACAACCAGAGACCCAGGTGTAGATAAGAAAAAGTCAATGATATGATCACTGTTAAGATTTTCTTGGATAAAGTGATAACATTTGTTCCCTCTCAAATTCAAAGATAAGTATAGGAATTGGAAAGATGAAAACTTAGTGTAAGCTTAATTACTGGGGTAACTGGATTCGAGTACACAGCAACAAAGAGATCCTAGTGAGCGTCCTGTAAACAGCACCTACACTCAGAGCCACAGGTCTGCCCAGTGCAGGGGCAGAGTCCATATACTTGAGCAAGCTCCAAGTATGTGAGCAGTGGGATCCAATCAAGAGATGCTCCACATAGTGAAAAGAAGCTGAGCTTTATATAGAGTCTCCTCTCTCTCTCACCACTCAAACGAGCTGCTCCTCCCTTGGGGTGTATTGGAAGATTGTCAATGAATGAGGACAAATGAACAAAGAGCCCACAGTTGTATCTCCCATGCTTGTCTATCCTCCATGGGCTGGGACATACAAGCTTTCTCCCTGAAGGACCACATAATAATGGTACAGTTCTCAGTTGCACCAAACAACCCTGGGATGCATAGAAAAGAATGGGAAACAAAACCATGAGTGTTGATTCTGTTCTCAAGTTCATATCCAAAGCTGCAAGTTACCATGAATGTGTGTATGGATCTGAACAGATATAGAGGGCAAGATTATTTCTGGTTTCCTCTGTTCCTAATGATCTAAGAACCATAAGAACTGGGAAGCAGAGGCCAGCATTATGGCACAGCAGGTTAAGCTACCATTTGCATCACCAGCATCCCATACTGGAGTGCCAGTTGGAGTCAAGGCTATGCTGCTTCAGATCCAACTCCCTCCTAATGTACCTGGGAAGTGGCAAATGATGGCTCAAGTACTTGAGCCCCTACCACCCACAGGGAGACCAGGCTGGAATCCCTGGCTCTCAGCTTTACCTGGCCAGTCCTGCTATTGTGGATGTTCAGGAAGTAAACCATTAAGTGGAAGATACCTATCTGTCCATCTACTTCCCCCCCATCACTGTCACTCTGCCTTTCAAATAAGTAAATCTTTAAAAAGCAAAAACTGGGGCTGGCCCTGTGGCTCACTTGGTTAATCCTCCACCTGCGGTGCTGGCATACCATATGGGCCCCTGGTTCTAGTCCCGGTTGCTCCTCTTCCAGTCCAGCTCTCTGCTGTGGCCTGGGAAGGCAGTGGAGGATGGCCCAAATGCTTGGGCCCTGTACCTGCATGGGAGATCAGGAGGAAGCTCCTGGCTTCAGACCGGGGTAGCTCCGACAATAGCAGCCATTTGGGGGGTGAACCAATGGAAGGAAGACCTTTCTTTCTAACTCTATCAAATTAAAAAAAAGACTGTGGTAAATAGCCTGCTTTTGGGGCATCTGTGAAGACCTCTTCTCCTGATGCAGTCGCATCAGGCTGAATGCATTAGGTCACCCATCACACACAACCCTCCAATGCTCCTTCTGTTCTGATTTGAATCCCAGCCCCTTATATCCTTCCAAGCCTCGTCACACCTACAATTAGTTACTTATCTCTTCAGCTCCCTCCCTCACCTTCTCCTTTAATGAATTTCTTAGAAGCATTAACTTTAAGGGTGCTTCCTGCTACCTGGAACACTGTGGCCCTCCTTCTGATTAACTTCAACCCATCCTTCAAGCTTCTATTTCCCATGGGCAGAATCTCCACAAACTTCATTAGGAACTTCTCAATGAAGTCCTCCATGTGGACCACCATGGGCCACAGAACTTGTTACTATAGTTATCGACATCGTTGACTGCAGCTTACACTGCATAAAGTCAGGGGCAGTGTCCAGCATTTTAACCTTAATTCATAACAAAGCATTTTGTGGGTCATGTTTAGGGTCCTGAATATTCACTAATCATCTAGTGAATGAAGACTTTCCCAACTATAGGACCTCAGCCCCTATTCTAGCCTTCTTTCTTCTCTGTTAAGGGACTCGGACTAAAAGCAACGAGGGGAGAAAATAAAAATAAAGCAGTGAGGAAAAACAAATTCCAAGATCCTGCATTCCCAATTAAGTGTTCCCACTGTTTCTTTCTGCCACTAGATAAAGTCTTCAAAGACCACGAAATCAGTATCTCCTGATTTTCTACCAAATTAAAGAATGTTACAGCTTTCTTCTCCCCAAAGAACACCATCTCCAGTGGCTTATTAGCTAGAATAAGACCCAGGAGCCAACAAGACCCTCTTTGTTCAAATGCACAACCTTTACTTATTTTAGCCCTCATTAGACCTGCTCTCGCCAGGCTGATGGTAGCCCTCCCCCCTCAAAGGATGACTTTGAGGAGTTGGTACAGTTTTCTAGCAAAATTTGCACTCTTCAAAGTTCCCTACTGCTCTCCTCTGAGATGACACCTTCAGCAACCCATTTCTAATGCCACGCTCATAATTGCCAGGATGGCTGTCTGGGGAAGGCAACCTTCTAGGTGTCTTCCCAGGCCTCACCAACTAGCTCAAAGGATCTTTCTCTCCATGGATAGCATTCTTAAGGTGGATTCGTAGGTTAGGTTTGAGGATATCCTCAAATGGCCTCAATGCATTTGCCAGACTTGGTGCAGACTCACACTTGTTAATGACACAATCTGAAGCTTCTGCTAGATTATCTCAGTTCATAGGCACGTGGTCCTGGAGCTTTACCTCATTGGTCTTTTTACAGTGCCTTCCAATGATCCCAACTAGTGGCTCACTGTTTTGTAAATGTTTGTTCACTGAGGCTGGTCCATGAGCTTGGAGAGCCTTTTCATACACTGACTTCTTTGTCTAAGCTCGTTTTGCCTCCATCTTGAGACCCTTTGTTGAGGAGCTGGAAGGCCTTTCAACACATCAAAATTTTATGGGAAAATTCCACAAATAGAAGGCTACACATGGAATTTTGAGGATTCTGCCTCTAAATACATGTGTGACCATGTGTAAATTACTTAAAATCTGTATTCTTTCATTCTGTATCTTTTGAAAAGGAGGTAAGAAGGTGTGTGGGCTAGACAAACCCTAAAGTGTCTCTGAACTCTGAAACCTCTGTAACAGCCTAACAACAGAACGTATGGTTAGAAGTGACACTACACGATAGGTTCTGTTTACATGCCCTGCTGTATTCCACACCACAGAAGTGCATGATCATATTGAATAACTAACAAGGCAATATTAAATTATTTTCCTGTTCTTCCTGTTTTATTTCTGTCACATAATTTTCACCCATGTTTTAGATATCAGCTATGGAAATAACATTCAAAAAAACAGGGGTTGACCTTATGGCCTAATGGGTTAAGCCACTGCCTGCAGAACTAACATCCTAAATGGGCACCATTTTGAGTCCTGGCTGCTCCACTTCTGATCCAGCTCCCAGATAATGCACTCGGGAAGGCGGTAGAGGATGGCCGAAAGTTTAGTGCCCTGTACTCATGTGGGAGACACAGAAAAAGCTCCTGGCTTCAGCTTGGCATAGCTGGGTCATTACAACCATTTGGAGAGTGAACCAGCAAATGAAAGACCTCTCTCTCTCTCTCTCTCTCTCTCTCTCTCTCTCTCTCTCTCTCTCTCTCTTTCTCTCTGCCTTTCAAACTAAAAAATAACAGAATAATCTATCTTCAACTTTTAAACCTCAAAACATACTGAAATAATGTGAAACATAAATTGGATATATTTACAAAGAAGGCATGGTCATATACAGATTTCCTTGCTCTGGGCTTAATTTCTCAGAGTGGAGAAAGAAAAGAGATGAAAGGTAGTGCTTAGGCAGTACATAGTATGTTCCCACAGAAAAGGGCCTGAATCCTGCCAGCCAGTGCAGAAAGGACCTGTGTTAGTGTGCTGAAACAGTATCACTAGGGAGCGCCCGTACTCTATAAGTAAAGTATGGTAACAGTATAGGGAAGGAAGAATCTAGGAATGTTGCTTCCCAAGCATGTTATCCGGAAGCTGGATCAGAAGCAGAGCAGCCAGGACTCAAACCGGTACTCTGACATGGGATGCCAGCATCACAACTGGAAACTTAGCCTGCTGTACTACAGTGCCAGCCCCAGGGAGGGGAACCTTAGGCCACCATTCTGAAAGGCTTAGAGGAGGTCTTGGCACTGTCACCTCTCGGTACGTCACACGTTGACAGCTTAAGAATTTAATCCGTTGTAGAAAAGCAGCCACTCGGGGATGGATTCTTGCTTCTCTGTCAAAATAAAGATACTACAGAAGATGATCAAGAAAGTTGAGAGAAGTTGCTCTCCATGTTCATCTTTTTTAAGATTTTTCTTTCAAAGGCAGAGTTAGAGCAAGAGAACTCCAATCTGCTAATTCATTCACAGCAAATACCCACAACAGCCGGAGCTGGATGAGACCAAAGCCAGCAGCCAAGAACTCGATCTGAGTCTCCCATGTGGGTGGTAGATACCCAACTACCTGAGCCATCACCCGCTGCCTCCTGATGTACACATTAGCAAGAAACAAACTGGGAGAACTGGGACTCGAACCCAGGAACTCCAATACGTGATGTGGGCTTCTCCAGTAGTGTCTTGACTGCTATGCCAAACGGCTGCTCCATGATCCATCTCTTTAATACAGGAAGTTATTTTCAATTAATAATTGAACTGACAGGTTATTTTCAGACTCTTATACACTAAAATAACCAGTAATTCCTTAAAAAAAAAAAACACTAAATGCTTCAGTGCTGTTCTACATATATCAAAATGGTAATAACATGCAAACACCACGGTGACACCCCAGCAGTTAACGACACGGCGCCTTTGCCATGGAAACGCATCAGAGCGCCATAGAAAGGTACCAGCTGTGATGCCAAACACGTCTCTGAGCTCCCCAAACTGACAGGGCAGATCCTGAGTCCGGATTTATCTGCACACTCAGACAATGAGCCACTTTGTGCAGTTCTGCCTGTGGCCACAGACCGCAGGCAGCTCGCACAACGCCTTGCCTTCAGGGCATCACAAGGAAAACAAGCTGGTACATTGAAGCGACACTGACATTCGTTATTCCAACACCCAGAAAAGAAATATTGAGCCAGCAAAATCAAGTTTTTGAAAAGCCCAAAGTACAAAACGTGGGACTTTACGTTCAGGGGGGAAAAGAAACAGAACATGTGCGGGCCCGTGTTCTACCCCCTGAAGGGAAGTTTATTACTGGCAAGTATAGGACTTGACACATCGTGGCCCACACCATGTGGGGTTAGACACATGGACCAAGAGCAGGAGCAGTGGTAGGAGCCCTGTTTTTGCCTCTACAATGAGCCATTTATATCCTAGCAGCATCACTGCCTTGGGAACAAAAACATTTTTCACTCTATAGTTTGAAAAAGAATTCACTGGATCTATACCGTGTACAATGGTAATGTTGTTGTGCCTATATGCGTGAAGCAGTATATTAAACCCCATAAGCGTTACTCTTTAAGACCATTCTCTCCTTCCATTGTTCAAAATTGTTTGGATCATTCAATTCATTTTCTAATGCTTCCCTTTCATTCCTCTACTGAGTGTGAACCTCATTCTAGGTTATGTAGGCACTTACAACTACATTTAAGAATAGATCAAAGCATGGCATAAGCTGAAGATGTAGGCATTTGTTCAGTTATAACAGCATTTTTTTTGTAACATCTACAAAACCCTGACCTATGGTGTCCTTACAACATGATCATCAAAGTGCTGCACATCTCCAGGGAGGAAGTTGTCCCTCTTGGTCTACGTTGGCTACAAACATTTGCCCAGTAGCCTCATCTCCGATTGGCACTTTCTGGCATGCTTTTCCTACTTGGACTGGATGCCCCCACCCCTTAAAAGGAGCCTGAGCTGAGCCCGACACTCTCTTGGCACACACTGGCCTTCCATTCTCTTGCTCTCCACTCTCCATTCCCTGGCCAGTAGTGGGTGTGGGCACAGCTCAGTGCTTGTGCTGAAATTGGTGAGAACACAGCAGCAGCCCATGTGACACTCTTGCAGACCTCAGTCTCTAAAACGTGACATGACCTTTCCCTCACCCTCCTGGCAGCACAGGAGCCAGCAGCCCGGAGTTTGACACATTGCTGCACGCGATGCTTCCCATTGTTTGTTTGCAACTTCCCAGCCAAATTCTCCAGCTCTGTGAAGTTGTTTTCAACCAAGCCAATGGAATCCAGTTTACCACGAAACACTTCATGATGCAGAGGAGATCTCCAAAATCTGTGCTGCCCCCTGCCAGGGCTGGACTAATTCTTTCTAAATTAGGCTACATAAGGATTCATGTAGTTACTCAAAAGTAAAAAAAGAACAGATTGTCAGTTGTATGGAAAAGTCAGAAGGAGAGTGTCTTCAATTCTCTGCTGCTGGGTTATGGAGATGTCTTCTAATGAAACGCACTTTTGAGATGACCAAAAAATGGATTTCATAAATAAAACAAGGGACTGGTGCTGTGGCTTAGCCGGTAAAGTCCCCACTTGCAGTGCTGGCATCCCATATGGGTGACGGTTTGAGTCCCAGCTGCTCCACTTCCAGGCCATAGCAGAGAGCTGGATTGGGAAAGCAGTGGAAGATGGCCCACGTCCTTGGGGCCCTGTACCCGTGTGGGAGACTTGCTCCTGGCTTCGGATCAGTGCAACTCCAGCTGTTGCAGCCATCTGGGGAGTGAACCAGTGGATGGAAGACTTCTCTGCCTCCCTGTAACTCTGACTTTCAAGTAAATTAAACATTTAAAAAAATCCATGGCAAGAAAAAGTAAATTTATAAATTTATACTAAAAAGCAACTGCCTGTGTCAAGTGTTGTGGCACAGCAGGTTAAGCCACTGTCTGACACACTGGCATCCCAGATCAGAATGCTGGTTTGAGTCCCAGCTGCCCTGCTTCCAATATAGCTCCTGGCTAATGCATCTGGGAAAGCAGCAGAAGATCATGGCCCAAGTGTTTGGGTTCCTACCACCCATATAGGAGACCTGGGTGGAGTTCCAGGCCTCTGGCTTCCATCTGCCCTAATAACAATTGTTGTGGCCATTTTGTAAGTGAACCAGTGGAGAGAAGATTCGTTCATTTTCTTTCTTTTAGCCTTTCTAATAAGTAAGATAAACCTTAAAACAAAAACAATCCCCTAAGGGACTATACTCCAGTTGGCTTTATTTGCATTTTCTTTTAAGAAAGCTTTTATTCCATGAATACAAATTTCCTATGTACAGCTTTCAGACTATAGCAGCTCCTCGCCCCATACTCGCCCTCCCACCCCTACTCCTGTCCCACTGCCTACTCCTGCTCCCATCCCATTCTCCATTAAGATTTGTTTTTAGTTAACTATATACAGAAGACCAACTCTATACTAAGTAAAGACTCACCCTAATCTTCACTTACTCCTCCGATGGCACAATATAGTGGGATCTTGAGTCTCCTTGAGCACTCACTGGTAATTGTGATCTGCCTTATTGAAGCCTGAGGGAGGCCCTCTCCCGGACTGACAGGGTCTGGATTACCCTGACTGGCAGTTCTACTAGTACTGCTTGGTCATCACAGGCCATGCATCTCGAAGAATTCCTTTGCCAGTTGTCCTGTCTGTCCAAAGGACTGGCCACAGAGTAATGAGGCCAGAGTGTAAATTGCTACAACACAGCACCACCACAGAAAGCCTAGTGCAAGGGGCATGCCCTTCTCACAGAATCTCCAAGGGAGTGGAAGTATGTTGTGCTTCTCATCAGAACAGTGGGTAATGTTTCCTCTAACCGTGCTGCCAACACTTAAGGATTTCCAATGCTTTTTAGTGTTCAAGATGGATGAGTGGCATGGCACAATTTTGTGGAAAAGAAAAACTCCATAAAGGAAAAGAAGAATGCTGAGCTATTAAGGGACAGGATTGAATTTTACCTAATCCTGGAGTTGATTTGGGTCTAGTCCCCAAGACCAATAAATACATGCTGATGGTCATACCTCTTAAAACATTTGAGAGGCAGAGATTGAGAGTTCCCATCCACTGACTCCCTTCTCCATTGCTAACAAAGGCCAGGGTGTGCTGGGGCAAAGCTGGTAGCCAGGAACTCAACCCATGTATTCCACTGGGTGTCACATACTCGACTACTTGAACCTGCTACCACCCAGGGCCTGCATTAGCAGTGAGCTAGAACCAGAAGGGAATTTGAGTCCAGGCATGATGATATAGGATGCTGGTGTCCTAACCAGTTTCTCAATTGCTAGATCAAACTTCCACCCCAAATGGTTATACTCTTTATGACTTGTACAACCATTAGCATATCTATCTGCCTTGGAGAATAAAACCAAATAAATCCCAGGACCAAGCAAAAGTCACATTAGTTCCTTGTTAGGTCAGCATTCATTTCCTCTGGAGTTTTTCTCATCCATCTAATTGTGCCAATGCCACTATCCTATGAGACATTCTAGATCGTTTTGGATTTTTTTTATTTTTTTATTTACTGGGATCCCAATTTCATGACCAGGTTGGCAGCTGCATGTTAATGGCCACACATTTTCCACTATGACTCTCGGACCTCAAGTTTGATTCTTATCTATTAAGAATACAGTTGCCACCAGTGTACACTTGAACTCTTCTTGAAACCTAGTGTAATTACATTTGTTGGTATGAAATCTGTAACTCTGGGGCCAGCGTTGTGGCATAGCATGTTAGGCTGACACTGGCAATGCCAACATCCATATTGGCACCAGTTCGAGTCCTGACTGCTCCACTTTTGATCCAGCTTCTGCTAATGCACCTGGGAAAGCTGCTGAAGATCCAGTTACCCACATGAGATACCCAGATGAATCTCCTAGTTCCACATTGTTGCCATCTGGGGAATGAACCAGCAGATGGAAACTCGGTCTCTCCCTCCTCTTTGTAACTCTCTAAATACAGATTTTTCTTTATTTGAAAAAAAGCTAAAAGATCTATAACTTTTTTCAGATTTACACATCCTGGGGATGTCTTTTTTTCCTACCATTTTTATTCTGACAGCGTCCTCATCTCCTCCACTTTAAAGATGCATGGCTCATACAGTTAATCACCTTTCCCATCAAAACCTGGTGTTAGAGCTGATATAAACTTTATAATTTCATCCTGTGCATTAATGTATGCTCTTGTATGGTGTGTGTGCATTTGAATTGGGGCTGGAACAAGGGATGGAGGGACAGAGACGGCGGGGTCATCTGCAGCATACCTTGTGCATGAGTGAGCTGGATGTGACTGTTAAGGAATTCCATCCAGTCATTAATCATAAGCACATTTATTATTTGAACACTGTTTTTCCCCTGATGTGTGTTAAGTCAAATATTTTCCATTCTAACATGAGTAATTAAGTTTTGAGTTATTTATATGTCCCTGTTTTACCTCCTCTTACTGCAAAAGGTGAATAGCATGAAAGGCAGTTCGCAATTCAATATAACTATTATTTAAGGCAATGCACTTGGTGGTAAAACTAAATGAACTTACACTGTCTCTTTGGGTCAATTAAGATTGGAGAGAGGAATCAATAATTCAAATAAGATTATAGTCAATAAAGTGTTAATGACCCTAAATATCCCATATAGGCAGAAACCCTGTATGATGTTCAGATGGATTAAATGAGAGCAACAACGCGTCCTCAATCCATTGCACAACACAGTGCCTTCTGTGACTGTTCTTCCCGATACAAGGTCCATCTCCATCTGTTCTTACCTGTCGCACAGCTTTCATGGTGGCATGAATTAAAACAAGCTTAAGTCTGTTCTGCCTCAGTCATGCCAACCCTTTTGAAATGTCTGCTTTTGCCATGATGAAACGTTTTCTTGCCACCTGTGAGTCCCTAGAATCTCTATCCCACGTGAAATCATGGAGATTCAAAATTGGACAAGTAAAATACCAGATGGAAGCTCAAGAAACTGGAAGTGTCTCACTTTCAGCCATGATGAATATCTTATTCCTTGACCCTGGACTGTAGCCCCGCCACCTTAGGACACATCCACCCTCTGCAATGGTTTCCCGATGTAAAACTGACCTCGCCACTGCCAGGGTACAAGGGTTACGCTGTTTTTCCTCCTAGAGAGAATCGGAGATTAGATGATATTGGAAGAACATAACTGTTCTTCCAAAAGTTTCAGATCCTAGTGTATACTTCTTCGGAAGTGTCTGTTCCCATCCGTGGCTGTAACCCAATGACTCCTGCCAGCCTGAAAAACAAAACTGGAAAGTTATTTACGGCTGCAGAGACATATGCTCCACTTGCATCTCATCTTCAATTTGACCTGTGGTCAGTTTTGAAATTTAACCTATGTTTTAAAAAGCATTTAGTTTAGGGATGAAGATGAAAGGGCTAACTATGTTTGGATAAAATGCTTAAAGAATTAAAGTGATTTTTTTTTTCCCTTGGTGAGAGGTACTATCTTCAATGCTCCATAAAAGATTGTACAAAAACTACATGGATTACAACCACAATGTATATTTCCCTTGAGCACCAGCCAGGTTGTATTAAAGATAAATTTCTCTGGCCGGCGCCATGGCTCACTAGGCTAATCCTCCACATGACGTGCCAGCACCCTGGGTTCTAGTCCCGGTTGGGGTGCCAGATTTCTGTCCTGGTTGCTCCTCTTCCAGTCCTCTCTGCTGTGGCCTGGAAGGCAGTGGAGGATGGCCCTGCACCTGCATGGGAGGCCAGGAGAAGCACCTGGCTCCTGGCTTCAGATTGGCGCAGCACCAGCCGTAGAGGCCATTTGGGGGGTGAACCAATGGAAGGAAGCCCTTTCTCTCTCTCTCTCTCTCACTGTCTAACTCTGCCTGTCAAATAAAATTTCTCTATCGATATTAAAGAAGCATATATAATAGTATTTTTCTATCCAATTCTATCCCAATTTATGAAGATGAACTGAAGGGTTTCCAAACTTCTCTTTTTCCACCCCTAAGAAATATTCAATCCATTGATACTAACAGTTTCAGAAGCAAAAAGTAACATGGTTCCTGGGTCTGGCACTGTGGTACAGTGGGTTAAGCCTGCAGTGCTGCCATCTCATGGTGCCAGTTCAAGTCCCTGCTGCTCCACTTCCAATCCAGCTCCCTGCTAATGCACCTGAGAAAGCATCAGAAGATGGCCCAAATCCCTGCGCTTCTGCCACCCACATGGAAGATCCAGTAGAAGCTCCTGGCTCCTGGCTCCAGCCTGGCCCAGCTCTACTAGTTGCAGCCAGCTGGGGAGTGAACCAGAGGGGGAAGATCTTTGTCTCTCCTCTCTCTGGAACTCTGCCTTTCAAATAAGTAAATTTTTTTAAAAGGCAGTGGGTGAAGATGACCTGGATCCCTAGCTGAGATAGACTTTTCATGTCTCTTTCCAGCTCCCTAACTCCAACAACGGAAATCTCTCTGGAGCAGATTGGGAAACTTCATTGTCCTAGGCAGATGAGCTCCCCAGGTCCCTGGAGAAAGACCAGTTTCCATCCTCCTTCACCATGGTCATGGATAGACAATAACATTAATTCAGGATTGTCTTTAAAATTCCAAGGTTACAGGGCACTTGACACTCAAATTGCTCCCTCCCCCTCCCCCCCCACCCCCGTTTCCATCACACCACCATTGAGTGGCAAAAGGTCAATACACAGTTGTTTTTAAGACAAAAAATACTGGGCCCTTGGAAATTGCAGACTATTTACTGTTGACCCACAGCAATTGTGGAAAGAGTTTTGGAAGCTCTTCTGAGAAGTCCAGTGTAAGAATGGAGTGAGAAAGCCACAACATGAATAAAGGAAACCCAAGAGGGGTACGGGAAGTGAAGAAATGATGGGAGTTCCCCGTCTCCCATGACAGGCTGCAAATAGCCAGGTTGTATGGTATTCGGGGACAAGGCCTTGTGCTTTGGATGTTCAACAGCTTCATTCTGCTCAACAGACACGGGTAAGTCTTTTTGCCTACTGCAGTAGGTTGTATAGTTCTATAGGCATAATAAATTATGCCCAACACCTCTTCTCACATGACTTAAATGAGGTCACAGATTTGTAAGCCAAGTATTTCAGTCCTCATTTCCCTGCTGTCTTGACTGGGTAAGTGCAGCTCACCCCTCCAGGTACAACCTAGAAGTCAGATCCTCAGGAAACACTTTTTGTCCTTACTCCCCAACCCGAGTCTCCAAGGTTTCTGTTTCGTAGCACTTTTCGTATCTGTCAGTGAAGAATGGACTTGTGTAAATACTTTAATGGTTATGTCCTTCCTAGAAGAAACTATCCAGCTTTGTCAGTGCAGTCTTCCAGCACCTAGGGCAGAGCTGGCTCTTATGAAGTGTTTGATAAACCTGAAGAATGAATGAATGAGATGTATTAGAAAGCAATGATGAGCGTATGCTTGGGACACTACATGAGCACTTCTCTGTGTTCTGGAAAAGAGAACCAATCGGAATCTTGAATGATGAGTAGATGTGAACCAGGCAGGAAAGAAGGGAACAGGTGTGCAGAAGTAGGAAAGCCACATGCGAAATCCCTGCATATGAAATGATTTGCTCTGTGTGGCCCATGGAAGCAATGCAGCATTACTGGTCATTGGTTGTGAGGGGGAGTGGCAGAAGGTGAAACCCAAGAACATGGGAAGTTTTGTATCATTCCAAAACATGATTGCCTTCATCTGTGTGCGGTGAGGAGGCTTTCAAGAAGTTTAGGTTGAGAAGTATATGATCAGACTGTCAGTGTACCATTCTATGAACAAAATAAGAAAATAACTATCAAAACAGGCATTGAAGGGCTGGCGCCTATGGCACCAACATCCCATATGGGCGCTGGGTTCTAGTCCTGGTTGCTCCTCTTCCAATCCAGCTCTCTGCTGTGGCCCGGGAAGGCAGTGGAAGATGGCCCTGCACCTGCATGGGAGACCAGGAGAAGGCACCTGGCTGCTGGCTTCGGATTGGTGCAGTGCCGGCTGTGACGGCCATTTGGGGGGTGAACCAATGGAAGGAAGACCTTTCTCTCTGTTCTGTCTATAACTCTACCTGTCAAAATTTTAAAAAGACATTGAAGAGGTAAAAACACATCACCAGCAGTGCTCTCTGGCCCAGACTTATGACCATTGATATGGAAGTCCACAGTGCGGAAGTCCACCCTCAGTGGCAAACGCCACAGGCCCCACTCTTGGAGTCATGGGCCATGTGCAAAGATCTGTGGAACAAAGTAAAATGCCTATAGAACAACCAGGGAACAAAATCGCATGCAAGCAAACCCAGAGCTGTGGAACAGTGGGTTAAAGTCACGGCTTATAGCACTGGCATCTCCTATGGGCTCAGATTTGAGTCCCAGCTGCTCCACTTCCAATCCAGCTCCCTGCTAATGCACCTTGGAAGGCAGTGGAAGATGCCCAAGTGCTTGGGCCCCTGCACCTTGTGGGAGACCTGGAAGAAGCACCTGGCTTCAGTCTGGCCCAGCCAGTTCATTGTGGCCATTTGGGGAGTGAATCAATGGGTGGAAGACCTTTCTCTTTCTGTAACTTTGCAAAGTTGGACCTAAGACATGTAGAGTGAGCAAGGACTGATCTTTTTTTGTAAGTAGTGAGTCCTGATCTGGTCTTTAAAGTCATGAGGGTAAAAGGACAACACAGCAAGGTAGTGGTGCTCTGGAGGAAACGACCTGGGGAACCGCAGTGGCCGTGGCAGGACACCAATGAGAACACTGCTGGGATGCCTTGGAAGGGCAATCTGAGGGAGCGACATGCTTGACGGTGGCTCTCTTCTCTTTACTACATAGCAAAACTGTTATTCCTTAAAGCCTCGCGTTCCTTCCCCCAACAGATTCCTTCCTCCAGCCACTGGGTGGCACTGAGCAAGGGTAGATGGCAGAGTCCCAGCAAGGGTAGGAGCTCTCTCCACTCTGTACCCAGAAAGGCACCTGGCCAGGAGAACTGTAACCTGCTGAGCAAAATGAGCAACCTTCCACATACAGCACCTGGGGCGCTGTCAGAGCTTGACATGTTTTTATTTTGAAATGTACCTTTTTAATTCCAATAATCTGAGTTTAATTGAAATAATCAAACTCCTCATTCAAATAATCACTTGGTAACTTACTGTTTAGAAACCATGTTGGGGGCCAAATGAGACTGGCCACGTTAAAACCATCTGAACTACAGAGGCTGATTTTGATGGCAGCTGTGTTTGTGTAGAAGAACATCTGTTTGAAGAATGCACGGGACGCATAGAAGTTGGAAGGCAAACACATTAGGCAAGATGGCGGCACTCTACTTTCAGTTAACACCAAACCTTAAAGACTAATTTGTAGATACTTGTCTAAATCACCTAACCCCACACACACACACACACACACACACACACACACACTAGAAAATATTTGCTTGTAACATTTTAAATTCTAGCTACGCGAAGGCAGAAAGGAAAAATAAAACTTCAATCTGAACCATATTTAGATAACCCAAGAGCTAGCCCTATCTGTGGGCTTTCTTACCAAGCGAAATCAGCTTTAATCTTCCCATTTTTATATTCCAAGGGTTGATTCATTCAGTTAAGTTTAACTGGATTTCCACAGGCCCAAAACTATACCTTGGTGTCAGGGTTACAACGATGGGGAAGAGCCAGACTCCTCCACCTCTGCTGAAGTTTAGTTATTGCTGCAGTCTAGCCTGTGACAAAAGCACTGGCCACAGCATCCGAAGTCCCTAAGGACACGGAGCAGAGCCCTGTGCGTGCTGTCTGCAGACCGGCCAAGCCCGTCCCCCAGACCCCGGCAGTGCGCCCTGCCCTCTGCCTCGCCCAGCCCTCCTCTGATCGCTTCAAAGGGCCGCCTCGCTCCCCTTGGCCACTGCCTTCTGCTCGGTTCTCTCCTTGCACTTGCTCACGGCGCTCTGGGAGAACCGGGAGCATGGACTCTGTCGCTTTCTTCACTGGTGTATTTACTGCAGCCAAGCATCCGCTGCCACGTGGGGACTCTGTTAACACATGTTGAATGAATGGATGGACCAACTGATGCTGCAAAGTAGGGGAAGAACAAGAGGCCACTACGGAATCGGAATCGTCAAGGGAGCAGGAGCAATGAGGACGGGCTTTGCTGAGGACGCCGCCTGCTCGGACACCTGGACCGCGGTAGGAACTGGCCGAGCGAGCGAAGATCGTTAAGGTTGTCCCACCGCCGGGGCAGTCTGAAGCCGGTCTTTCTCCGTCAGGCACCGCTGTCCTCCGTGTGCGACAAGTGTTACACAAACTTAATGCTTCCAATCTTGATAGTATCCCCGGCTCTCTGCTCCTGCCCGTGTTTCTCAAACGTCAAAAATGCCATATACTGCTGAGACGGCCAAGGTAACTTTACCTTCTAGGCCCCCTGACAGCTAACTGCTGTGCCCTGTGCTGTCAGGCTGGGAGCCTGGTGTCAGGTTTCCAATCCCAGTGATGTTACCACTGGCTGTGTGACCTTACATGAGCTGCTTCTCTCTCACATCCACATATTTCTCTCTCTCCCTCTCTCTCTCTCGGACTCTTTCCTCTAAGGAACTCTACCAAATAAGCGTCCTTACTTCATAAAGCTAGAGCAAATGGAAGTACTTTATAACCTTCCCTTTTTTTATTAAAATATTATACATATTTTGGGGGCACAGTATAGCATTTTTGTGTCATAGTAGCATTTTTAAAATTTGACTTAACAATTCTTAACATTTTGCCATTCATTTCATATGTATATATAATTTTCTTAAACGTGGTTATTAGTATTACATAATGTGGTATTCATGACAATCATAAAGTGAGGAAAGAAGGTTAATTGTCATGTAGACGATATAACTCAGTGAAGACAATATCTACATCCATATGCCAAATTATGATAGCCCTACAATTTTTATGCTCTTTATATATAAACTTCCACATCATTTCTCAGCCTTTTGGCTAAGATCAAGTATATTAACTTCCACATATGAAAGAAAGCATGTGATATTTTTCTCGGTGTGTCTTCCATTAATTTCAACCACATAACACAGACCAATGATCTGCGATAAAAGATGGCCGCTGCAGGCAATAAAGGTCATCTCTATCAACACGATGACCCCGTCAGCAAAGCGCCCTGGAGACAACCTTCAGGTCTGCGCTTTTTCCTATGCTCTCTACCTCAGTGCAGCGAGGCTGTGTCACTGTCCACAAAGAGCATGCCTCCTGCTCCTAGCTTCTCTAACTCTATCCCTAAGGCTGACCTTAACCCCAGGGCTGCATCCTAGGGTTTCCTCTAAGCTTTTTCTTCAGAGAGCAATGTTCAGGAGTGAAGGTGCCTGTGTTTAAATCCTGGTGCCATTGCTTACTGCCTGAGTGACATAGCCTGAATGTAACTCGGTATCCTTACTTGGGAAATGATGCTAATTGTACTTACCTCATAGGATTTTTGACAATTAAATGAGCGAATGTGTATCAAGTGCCTATCAAGTATGAGAGGCTTAGGCCTAATATCCATTATCCTCCCACAGTCGCTATTGGCTGTGTGCTCACATTAACTTACCATACTTGGTAGAGATCATCCTGGCATCCAGAGCCAGTGTCGGACAGGAAGGGCACCCGATCTGACCTCTAAAGAACTGGAATCTTCTACCCTGAGTAAGTGGCTGAGAAGCAGAACAGTTGAGCTGTTCCAAATGTGCCTTCCCAGGTTTACAGGGAGCTGTTAATTCTCATTTGTCAAAAAATTAAAGAATTTGCCATTAAAGAAAGATCAATTTTTACCGACTCTTCCTAGATACCTTGCATATTCTTTCTTTCAAAGGCACTGGAGCCTAAACTTGGTCAGAGGTCGGCCAAAAGGAGAAATGTGACCACTGAGACTTGAGATTCATCTAGCAGCCACCATAAAAGTGTAAGACCAGTAGTAGACTTAAGATTCATTACATACATAGAATGGCATAGAATGGCCAAGGCAGAATCACAAGTGTTTGATGGGCAAGATCACACTGAAAACCTTACAAAAACCCTAGGTGACATTAGCCTCGTCTTATAGAGGGGCAAACCATCTCCACCTTTCCTAATAACAGGAAATTGTGGAGATTTCAGCAAAATAGTTGGGCCAAGAAAAACATGAATTTATTAGACAGTGGGAAATCTGGCAGGAAATAACACCCCAGTCATTTTATCACTTGGCACCAAGAATGCTTCTACTTTCTGAATGAGTATCTACTAATATGGCAAACACTGTGGCCCTTGGAAATGCCCAAATAAAAAAGTCATGTGAAAAAGTTGAATCACTTTCCATCGCTTTAAAATGTAGGTGTACCTTTAAAACTGGCTTCTGAAATGTCAACGTGGATAGGAGTTGTATCAAGTAGTTCTGAGGTGGTATTGGTGACCAGTGACACAAGTATTGAACCTTTCAATTTACAGAGCACTTTTAATGCACTATCCCATTTGTTTCTTTCAAGGGTAGTGAGAAATGAGTTTTTAACCCTTTTACATATAAAATACAGGCTCAAAGTTGCCCTAAAGACCTAGAAATAATCAGCACCTTAGGTGTCAAATCCCTGCCTCCTATCCCACCTCCTTTCTTCTTTCTCATACTTTCATCTTTTAATAAGATAGAAAATCCAAATCTGCACAGGGGCAATTTGAATTTCTCAGCCACATCAAAAGATTTCTAAGAGCATGTCGCTGGCTAGGCTAGAGGTGGATGAAAAAGAGGTTGTGGGCAAGTTGTATACAGACTGGGTCAGACACCCCCAAACTTTGCTAACCTTCAACAGCGTCACTGTGGCGTGTAGATACATTTTATGAGCTGGGAGACAGACTCTAGACAAACCCAGGGGAAATTCTGTTGGTTGTTTTTCTCATTGCTTTAATGCAGACTGGCTAGCAGCCAAAGGAACAAAGTCCTCCTCTCCCCTCCCAGCCCTCAATATTTCAACTGGAAAGAGACACATGTACAATGTGTTTCATACAATAGCACTGAATGACTGAGGCTTGGAGATATTTCCTGAGCTCTCGTAGTGGACAGGAATGAAGGCTCCTGGACCAGTAATCAAACCGTAGTTCACTCATCCCTGATAGGTAAGTGGAAAAAAGAGTTAACACCCAGGTTCCCTCTGGAATACCCCTCCGAGTCTGGGGAAATCCATGCCATCACCTTCCCACCATTCCGTAGTTATGGTGATTGGCAGCTTCCAAGGCTGCTCAGAGCCAGGTCTAGTCACATGGGGCCAAACAATGGAATTCGTGCTCTCGAGGACAGAGGAAGACTTTAATTTCTTTTCACAGCACGCACGGCATTTCCACCCAAGACGCTTGTCTGAAGCACTGCCTGAACTGGAGTGCTGGGCTCTAAAACGCCCGTCTCCAGTGTTCTGTGGCTCTAGAGGCACTGGGCTGTGATGTTGTGCAGTGCCTGTATTCAACAAAAGCAGTGAGCCCTGCGAACACAGATCCAGCTGGAGGGCAGATCCCTGATGGCCATGTGCCCCTCCTGCATATGATACTGTGACGGTTTAAGACAAAGACTTCATGGAGTTCCCTGGAATATTGGTCTATGAGCACTTCACAGCCAAAGTATGCAGCTTCTTTACAGTAGATTAGGAGCAAGTAGAGGGGGGTCTAGGGAGGTAGAAGAGACAAGTGCTCCTGGAAACAACTGGCAAGATCTTAAAATAGATTTGTTTAATTGCCTTTAAAGGAAAGCACACAAGAGAAAGCATCAATCAATGCTGCAAAGAAACTTCCTCTGGTTGTATGTGATACAAAAATACCCTCCTTCCCCTATACCCTCTGCCCTTCCCTTTGATGATCATTTCATCCTGAGAAGATACAATTTCACCACCAGAGCAAATCACTCCACTGCAGGTTGCTCTCCCTTAGGTAGCTGACACTTGGAATCTGATATCTCAAAGGTCAATGCCACATCCACGAAGCTGTCCTGTTATCTGTACATCTGTGCGGCTTACAAGCCCCAGCAGGGCACAGATGACACCCACTTAGCTGATTTAGCATTGCAGTCAACACAGATATGCTCCCCCCACCTTGTAATCACAATCCTGCTTTATCTGCTCTATCATCTGCTGCCATATTTAACAGACCTTTGTGAACTGCTCCTCTGTCAAACTATTATTGCTCTCTGGTCTTGAACAATTCTAGATTGCTGTAAAGTCTTCTGTTGCTTTTGAAATGTATGCTACAAATACAAATGAAGATAATTCGAGTAAAATTTGAGCAAAAAATAATTTTGTATTAAATTCACAAGGAATAGTTTTAAAATAGGAAAAGTATTCTGAGCTGCTGTGTAGTTCTTGAATCCCATCAAGCTATCACTGCTATGTGAAGGAAATGGCCTCTGTCACTGCTAGTGAAAGCCTTTCTGTCTAGCAAACTCCTGCTCTGTAATTAGCTCCCACTGCTTTCAATCTTTGGCAGCAGTTACAAATAGGCCATTTCAAACATGAAGAGTTTAAGAAGGTGTAATGGAAAGCAAGTGAGAAAGCTCACAGTGGTCGGTGGGGACGTTTTCTCCACCTACAGGTTGGGCCTATCCTATCCTTTGATGTGCTCAGAGTAGTCAGAACTGAGACCTAGACATGGCACCAGGCTCTGAATTGCAGGTATCTTTTTGAAGAACAACACTTGCCAAAATAAAAGCTGCAAAATCAGAACTGTTCTTATTTTAAAAGACTTATTTGAGAGGTAGAGTTAGAGAAGAAGAGTCAGAGTGATCGGTCTTCCATCCTCTGGTTTGCCCCAAATGGCTGCAAAGGCCAGAGCTGGGCTGATCCAAAGCTAGGAACCAGGAGCTTCTTCCAGGTCTCCCACATTGGTGCAGGGCCCCAAGGGCTTGGACCATCTTCCATTGCCTTCCCAGGCCATCAGCTGGGAACTAGATCAGAAGTGAAGCAGCCGGGACTCGAACTGGTGCCTACACGGGATACCAGCATCGTAGGCACAGACTTAACGTACGCCACAGCGCCAACCCCCAAGAATTGCTTTTAGCATGGCACAAGTGAAAATCCTCTTGCTTTGAAATACCACACTGAATTATTCATTTAAGCTGTCTTATCTCTCCAAAAGGACAATGAGGACATTAAGCCATAAAATACAGCATTAGGGCTTTGCTGGCACTATATCTTCTTTCCTAACAGAGCATCCAAGCTTCACCAAGTTTCACCAGGCTCTATCGGGGAACAACAAGCTTAATCAAGGAAAGAGGATGGAGAAAAGGGAAGCAACATCTTCTGAGAACCTGCCATGATCAAGAGCTGCAGTTATAGTGTCCCATCAAGTCCATGCACTGCAAGGCTTGTATTTTCTCCATTTTCACACATGAGAAAATGAACAATGAGAGAGTTTAACCAACTGATCAGCATCACATAGGAAGCCACATTTTCAACTTGAGATATAGGGTTAAGTGCTAGGTTCTATCTATTGCGTGACACTTCCCCAATTCTGGAACATAGGTGTGGGCTGTTTGGAAATGAGAACTGCATAGGCCTTGCTATCTTATCTTAAAGGCAAGAATAAGTCAGAATTTACCTTAATGTTTCTTCCTACATATAACATTCTGGAAAGAATGCAGAAGGCTTAAGGTAAAAATTTAAAGAGCTCAATGAGAAACTTACTGCAGTATTCTATGAGAAAAATAAGGACTGGAAATAAGACATGTTTTGGTTAGGATGACTTCATTTCAAACAACACAAACAAAACATCCAATCAAAGCATCTGGCTACTTTGCAAGAGCTTTCACTGAAAAAGTTTTGTGGACTCGTTTGACAGGCAGCTGAAGAAGGTGTGAGAATTTGCATAATCAAAAGCTCTAAAAGGCCAGGGGACGAGGAAGAAGACACTGGCATAGCAGAAGCTGTCTTGCTGGGATGCATTTGCTACCACTCTGCATGGACTGACCTCTAATCGTTACTCCATCCTTCAATCCCTCAGTGAGTTTCAAAGACCTGGAGAAGCAGCCACATGGCCAGTTGTTTATCTTTTAAATGTTTGAGAGGGAAAGAGAATGAAAAAGAGGGCTCTCATCTACTTGTTCACTCTGCAAATGCCCACAATGGCCAGCCAATTCAAACCAAGTCTTCCATGTGGGCTCATTCAGAGACATCACCTGCTACATTTTAGGGTATACATCGGCAGGAAGCAAGAAGCAGGAGCAGAATTGGGATTTGAACCCAGGCACTCCAACATGAGATTTGGATTCCCTAACTGAAAACTGCCAAGCCAAATGCCCACCCCTACCTGGCCCACACATCAGCGATCTAGCTTGAGAAACAAGCAAGAACAAAAGTGTTCCCTTTGCAGTCTCTGTCGTGGAATAGACACCTAGAATTGCTTCCCAGTAAGAGAACAATGAGCCAGATTATTTCCAGAAATCAATGCTGCTCACAAGGTAGAATGGGTGCTGGGCAACCAAAAGAATGATCAATGTTCATAAAAAGCACTAACAATGGATTTGAGGAGTAGAGAATGGCATTGACACTGCCGTATCGAACACTTGCCTCCTATGTGCAGAGCAGTGGGGAGGGTGTTACTGGTCATATGAGAAGCATAAAACACTGAGTTGGACCTTTAAGAAGTTCAAACAGAATAGATAGGTGTCAACACAAAATCACAGATGAGAGTACATCAAAAAGATGGAAATAATGGAAATCAAGTAAGTTTATTTCAGCGCAAAATTTGTTTTAAATCTGTATATAGTTTCTAATACACTTTCTGTGAATGTATTCAAGATACCTATATTTCAGATACATAAATTGTTCAAATGAGAAGGTCTATCAGATTTAGAGAGTATAGGCCACTGAATCTGCAGTAAGTAATCATTCCAAGAATGTAAACTCAAATTACATGTAGAATTTAATGAGCAGGTAGAATTTTGAAAGGGTGTTCTAGGCAAGGAAGATGAGCAGAGCAGAGTTGTGGAGATGTAATACACACAATGTGCATTTAGGAAACAATTTATGTGTAGTGGTCTAGGGAAGAGTTCATATAAGCCTTCCTGATTCCATCAGTGACAGTCGAAATATACCAAAATGGAAAATTTTTTCACTTCTGCTCCTTAGCAGGCCTTGACCAATCCCTCAGCAGCTCTGTTTCCAGACTTGAAGGAAGACAGAAATTTTTATTTGCAGAACTGAGGGATTGAACCCAAATGTGTCAGTGGTAGTGGGAACAGAACAGATCCGAGAGAGCCCAACCTTCCCGACTCCCAGTCCCGGACCAGGCCCACAGGCTTGGGCTAAGTTCCTCCAGCTCATTGTCAGATTGCCAGATGTCCTGGCCTACCCCAACTGCCCTAGTATCCTCCCTGCTCTTTCTCCTTCCCAACCTATATCAACCTTGTCTCCCCAACTGCAGAGCCACGTTGGCAGAAGAAGGGATCCAGGACAGAGATCCTGGCCTCTTTGGTGGCAGCTAGCTCGGCCAGAACCGGACGTAATGGAATCTACCTTTCCACTCCAGGTCTTGCTCGTCTTCAGCGTGTCTACTTCCCCCCAGTGCCACTGCAGCTTGTGCCTAAAGGACAGACGACATGATTGGCTGCTGTAAGTAGCATTGCAAAGAACATTGTTGATGGTCATTGTGCCAAGATCTGTGTTCAGAATGCAAACATCTCATGAATACCCTGATTCCAGCTCTTCTAAAATGCCAAAAGTAGGATTTCCAGGTTGTATGGTACTTTTATTAAATTTTTGAGGAACCTCCACTCTGTACCCTTTTCACATACACCAACTGTGAACAAAGTTTCCAATCTCTCCATATTCACACCAATACATGCTGTCTTCTGCTTTTATGTATGTGATAATGGTCATCCTGGCAGATACGAGGAGATACTCTATTGCAGCTTGGATTTCCATTCCCTAATGATAAGTGATTTTGGGTAATTTTTCATATACCTGTTGGCCATCTGTATGTATTTTTGGGGAAATGTCTATTCAAATCTCTAGCCCTTTTTTAATTGGGTTATTCAATTTCTTTTAATTGAGTTGTACAAGTAACCTAAATAACAACAGTTAAGCAGATTTTTAAACCATGGTTTGTGTACACCATTGAATAGTGGTCAGCCTGAATTAAGAAAATTAACTCTGCAGCAGTGAAGTGAAATAAGCCAGTCACATAAAGACAAATATTGAATGATTCTACTGATAACGGGCATTTAAAATAGTCTAACTTAGAGGAACAAAGAGTGGATTCATGGTTTCCAGGAGCTAAGGGCAGGGAAAATGGGAAGTTACTAGTGAGCATAAAGCTTTGATCAAATTGGAAGTATCTGCTCTGGAGATTGGCTGTATGTAACACCCACAGTTCACAGTATGTGTCACACTCTTAAATGTGTGTTCAGAGGGTAAATCTCATGTCAAGTATTCTCACCACAATGAAAAATTTTTTAAAAATCATCTGCTAATTACATCACCAGCTGCTTATTTGTCAGAATTGGCCACGCTTCCAGGGGACTCTAACCAACAATTCTAGATGCTTTTCTTTCTGGACATCTGCACTCACCAGGTAGTAGCTGCCTGTTCTACCCCCTCCTGGTTCTGGGGTGTGGAGCATCAAGCTTAGCCTATCACATCAGTAACGCGGAACTTCAGAGAGCTCAGACGTGCAGCACCCACAGGCAAATGGGAGGTGCTGCAAATGGACTTTTTCTTTAAGGAGACTCGGAGGAGTACAGGGTACATGTTTTTCCCTTAGCAAGAGATGGTTTGGGTAACTTGCTTCTTTTCACTATCCAATTTTCACCCTAGATCGTGGCAACATTAGTGACTTTAAGACCTAAACTCAAATGTATAGCCAACGCTAATAGTTATGTAAGTGCTCTCCATATTTCTAGTTGCTTAAGACATTCAGCAAACTAACCAGGAGAAGTTGAAAACATAGATCCTCAGGAAGCTCAGTGGAATGATAAGATCCAACTGCAAGAAATTTATTACTGAGACAGGTCTGTGACACTCAATTATTTTCCATGACTATCTGGTGTATTATGTGTGAGAAACCACAGAACTCTTGGACATAAAAATTAATATTTGTACAATTCACCACACAATTGCTATGGAATTCAATGTGTATATGGGAGTAAAAATAAATTGAATAAATAAGCTTTATAGCATGGTATTGAAAATATTCACTATATACTAGATTGGTTACAAAAAATGGCCTCAATTGTCACATTCTTTTAAGATTTATTTATTTATATGAAAGGCAGAGTTACAGAGAGGGAAGAAACAAAGAGAAAAATCTTCCATCTGCCGGCTCATTCCCCCAAACAGCTGCAAAGGCCAGGGATGGGTCATTCTGAAGCCAGCAGCCAAGAGCTTCTTCCAGGTCTCCCACATGGGTGCAGGGGCCCAACCACCCGAGCCATCCTCTGCTGGTTTCCCAGGTGCATTTGCAGGTAGCTGGATTGGAAGTGGAGCAGTTGGGACTGCAATGGCTGACCATATGGGATGCCAGTGCTGCAGGTGGCATCTAAACCCAATATGTCACAAAGCCTGCCACAACTGCCAAATTCTCTATAATGTCTTTGTAGCTCTTACCATTAAGAAGTATGGGAGTCTATCTCCCTACTTCTTGAACTCGGTCTTGGCAGTATGACTTTGTCTAATAGAATGAAGTGAAAATGTTATACTAATTCTAAGTCTTCACTTCAGGAATGTTGCATGTTTGGGGGGAGCCCTTTCTCAAAATAATCCTAAGTAAGGCTATTGGATAATAGGAAGATAAGTAGAACAACAGGGATGGATGGTTGAAAAATCCCAGGGTAAAGGCCCCCGTGTGACTTAGCAGCTGACTGTAGACAGATGAGTGAGCCAGGCTAAGACCAGAAAGATCATCCAGTCCAGATATCTAACCCAGAGAAACGTGAGCCAAGCAAACGGTTATTTTCAGTCCATGATTTATGGGTTGGTGTGTTACCCAGCAATCGGTAACTGATACATTCCCTTTTAGGCATTTAAATGTCCTAGTTCTTCTGGGACATGAGGAATTGATGTAAATGTTTCATCCTAGCTAAGCTATCGCTGCTCTGCAAACCTACCCCTGTGGTCCCTACAGACACATCCAGGTCACTTCTGAATGCTAGTTAACAGACTTCCCTGTGACCTTGCCAGTCTGTTTTCCATCCCTACTCTCATCAGGACTTTTTCTTTGCTGGCCACTGGAGATGGTGCCCTACTGAGTCTGTATTTTCCTGATCCAGACAGTCTTGGCCACTTCCTGGCTTGCTGTGAAGATGGCACATGGTGTGTTTTGCTTTGCTCTTTGGACCCTCACTGTCCAGAGAATTCGATCTGAGTACCTTATGCAAGCTCGAGACAAAACAAAGCAGGTGATACTGAGAACTCAGTATGTGTCATTCAAGGCTGAATGTGGTGGAGAAATACAAGTCCACTCACAGCTCTGGATGCCCTCTTTAATCTAGTCCCATTCCACCTCCGTAAATCCCTTACCCATCCAAAATATCAGCTCTGTCCCTTAAACGCAAAAAACCTCTCACCACTTTTGCTCCTGGCACAACACCCCAAATCTTGCTTCAGAAAGACTCTCCTTACTTCCCACCTGCTCCTTGTTCTCCTTCATGGCCCAGCTCAAGTCCTAACTCCTCTGAAAACCTTTACTACTGCTCCTGTCCAGGTTGTCTCCTTCAGTCTCCCTTGCCTCAATTCCTGGACCATCAGCTACAGTATTGGCCTAGCTCAGAATCGTACTCCACTGGAGAATGGGCTCACAGCCCAGCCCTTCTCCCAGCACAGTGCCAGACCAGTGGGCCCGGATGTGACCCCAGTACTAAGGAAAGATGGATGCATTCAAGCAACTCTCCCAAAACAACCTAACACATTGACTTTCCTGTCCTTTAAATAACCATCTTGTAACCTTAATTCAGTACTTTTTATGAACGAAAGTAGACCCTCACCATCCCTGCTATGCCTCAAGAAGTCGGCTAAAAGACAAGAGTGCTTCTTGATGTGTAAATATCACTTGCTGAACTCTCACACAGCAGGCACCACCCTGGGCATTTCATTCACTTTATCTCACTTAAATTGTACTATAGTCCAATGTGGCACCTATCATTAGCTGCATGTTATAGTAAGGGAAATACATTATCTTGACTGAGTACTGTATCTAAAAATTCCAGAGCCAGCAAGTGTAATGTAATCCCAGAGCCAGTTAGAATGTAATCCCAGTTCTGTCTGAAACAATAGTATGTGTTCCTAGTAAGCTATAATGTCCCAGACTTCTCTGATTATTTTGCTCTTAGAACACAGCAAAGAGCGTTTTATCATAACACTTTCCCATCAGTAGTCCTTATCTACCCACTTAGGTCAGGATCCCACAGTTTTCCTACTTTGCACCTTCTATGGTAGGCACAATAATGACCCGCCCTAGAGATGTCCACCCCTTCCTCCCCAGAACCTGTGAATACTTAATGTTACACAGCAGTGGGCACTAGCAGAGCACATAGAATTAAGATTGCTCCCCAGCTGACCTAGAGATGGAAAGATTATGCTGAATTATCCAAGTAGGCCTCAGTGAAGTCACTGAGTCTTTATAGTTGGGAGGGAGGGACAAGAGAATCAAAGAAGAGGTGTGACTACAGAAGCAGAGACTGGTGACACAGGTGGGAACCTAAGCCATGGGACAGCCTCTAGGAACTGCAAAAGGTAGACAGAATGCCCCCCTAGAACCTCCAAAAAGAATGTTGGTTTTCATCCAACAATATTCATTCCAGACATAAGACATACGGAACTGCAAGATAACAAGTATGTGTTTTTGGGCACCATGGTTGTGTTAATTTGTTACAGCAGCACTAGGGAACCAACAAACCTGCCCACAGAAACAGTCAGGGCCAGCTCATGCTCTGATCAGCTGCGAAGACTTCTCAGAGCTCGGAAGCTCTGGTGAAAATAATGACAAGGAATTGTTTGGATTAAAGCCCTCTTACTGAGTCATTGTTCACATGATTAAACTGAACAAAATCTCTTAAGAGACACTTCAAATTGTTTAAGAAGAAGAGTCATCCCCTCTCCTCTCCTGGGCTCACCCACCCTATGGGACCGTGTTTCCTTGAAGGTTCTAAGTAGCTGAGATCTCCTATGGAACTAATGTGCCCTTGCTAGTATCCAAATGATGTACCCCTCCTCCCAATAAAATCAAGAGCTCGAATAAGGTGCCAGCCAGCTGCTTGGGCGCACTCTCCCACAAACCACATACACAAATAGGAAGATGGTCTCCAAGGCTGTAATTCCTGGCCAGCAAGTGTCTTCAGTTTCACTTCAGTGGTTAACAATGTGTCATCTGGTGCCTTAGTGCAGTGCGTTTCCAACCTTCAATTAAAAAACTATCATTTACGCTATATATTAACATCCAGAACAATCAACACAGTGGATCACCGTCATTAGAGACAACCATAATCCATACCCTGCTGTGCACTGATGTCAACCCTGCTGTGTTTGACATCTGAAATAATCCCAAAGAAAGCAAAGGGTTTTCAAAGCCAAGACAACACTGAGGATACCCACCCCTGGCTGTGTGCCGTCAATCCACTTTCATCTTCCAATCTATCAGCGTCTTGGTCCAGCTCCAGAGGTAAAACCCCTTGTCTCTTGCAGAAAGATACCCAGGCCAACCTTCCTTCTTGCTGAGAATAAAGCCACCAAATTTCAGTTGACTGAATCTATTGCACCTCCAATTGAGGATCGTAAAACCAAGTCAGGACAACTTATGATTCCTAATCTGAAGGATGGAGTAGGACTTGAAGATATACAAAACAAAGATCCCTGATCTCGCAATGCACAAAAGGAACAGAGTAGATAATATAGGAAACCAAGCGAACAAGAAAACATGAAGCCATGTGAAAAGTACAATCATTATTCCTTCACCACAGGGCTCAAGTATGTCACATACTACAGACACATCACAACTGCATTTGCTGGGCATCCAGCCACATAGAACTCCTTCAAGGAGAGGCAACATTGAAATGAGTAAAGAGCGCAATGCCAGGGAGTCTCATGGAGTTCATTATACACTGACAAGTTGCTTACAAGAGATGTGCTTGGCTCATGGAGGTGATGGAAAGACACTGTAGTGAGATGGAGAATCCAGAACACAAAGCCTACTCTGCAACCTGGGGTACTCTGAGACTCAACACTCCATGACTAATAAAATAGCAGGCTTTATTTATTCAGGGATCTGAAGCCACTACCTGATGCCTTCCTGAGAGAACCTTATAAGTGAACCCTCCCTGGGAGAGGGTCTGATAAGGCTGACTGTCACATTCGATCTAC
This sequence comes from Sylvilagus floridanus, assembly GCA_949820135.1. Classification (NCBI taxonomy): domain Eukaryota; kingdom Metazoa; phylum Chordata; class Mammalia; order Lagomorpha; family Leporidae; genus Sylvilagus; species Sylvilagus floridanus. The sequence continues at coordinate 47,395,675 of OX463239.1, read as the reverse complement.
AGCAGTCCTGTTGAGAGTTGCTGAAATACCTGTCCATCTCCTATGCATTGCATGCTGTCGGCCTACCACAAAAAAAGGCTATCTCTGGCTTCTGTGTAGCAGCACAGCCCTTTAGGTCTCATGGTACAATGCAAGGAAACTCAGTGCACCGGAGTGGCGTTCCTCAGGGCGAGGCGTATTAACACAGCAGGCAGGTGGATGCCCTGTGTGTATTCTTAAAGTCCTATGCAGTTGACTTGCTGCTATTCTGCATTATCTGTGCCATTGTCTCTCTCCACAAATCAATTTCCATTTTGCTTTGCTTTTGGTAAGCTGTTCCTCACCATGCTTGGGTCTAAAAGCAGCTCTAAAAGAATCTCAGCAGCCACTCTGATTCTCTGAATACAAGCTCCAGGGACTTCTGTGGAAACAGCCACGTGATAATGCAGCATTTGGAAGCAGAGTTTTCCAAGTTTCCAAGTATGATTTCAGATCCTGACACCTGGGAGCCTGCTCAGGCCAGGTTGAAAAACGGAGAGGATCTGTGGTAGAGGTATCCTGGCCCTGCATGGAGTGTGCCTACTAGACTTTTGAACGCCTTACATGAGTCATGGTACAAACCTAGTTGCAAACCTAGTAGACTAACTACTTGGGTAGGCTATGCTTATGGGTTTTCCTTAGTAATATATATAATTATTTAAGTTACACAAGTTTCACATAGTTCCTTCATGCCTATGAGTTTTTATTGTGCCTAGTCGCCACCTGCTGGACGAGCCTGGAATTGATGCTGGCGCCCCAAAAGGTGGACACCTGGCCAGCACTGGGAGGTGTGAGAGAACGGATTGTCAAGTTCATTCCATGGCGTTCATTCCAGAGGGAGCCACTAACCTGGCCTTGACACACAAGAATCTGTGTAATAGTCTTTTGGAGACCTAAAGTCTACAAATCCCTCTAACTCTTCTGAGAGTTTAATCACCTCCCAGAAATATTTTCCCTATTTGTGATCTCAACGATGCTTCTGTTTGGGTTAATTTCCTACTTCTCGGTCCTGATCGGGGATGAAAAGCAACTGTTGCCAATTCTCTGGGTAAAAATCCTTATTAGCCTGGAGGAAGATCAATGAATATGCCTCGTTTCTCTGGAAAAGTCCCTGGTTGTATTTTTCTGTAAGTTGGTTACATTTAGCCTCCTTTTGATCTTCCTTATCACCTCTGTGGATCTCCTCTGGAAGCTCTCAAATTCTCTCCGTGTCCCCTTCCTCAGGGGCATGCTAGTCCGGGGAAGGCCCTGGCCAAAGCCCAGTATGACGTTGCCACTATCTAGTGTGGCCCTCAAGATGTCTGCCAAGGGCATGGTCATGTTTGAGCACCTACTATGTGTGAGGCACATACATCAGGTCCATCTGGGAGAACAGATGAATGACTCCTGGGCTTTCTGAGAAGGAGCAGATGATGCCATGATGCCTGTGCATGGGTCACTGTAATGGTGAGACAGGAAGTGCTGTCGGAGCCACTGGGAGCCAGTGAAGGACACTTTGAGCCAGGGCATGTGGAGGACTTTGTGGAAGCACCAGGAACGGAATTTGTCTCTGCAGGATGTGTAGAACTTGTCTGGGAGGAGGAAAGGGAGACAGCATTCCTGGCAGAGCTACCAGCCTGAGGAAGGCCCTAGAAACAGTGCACACGGGCCATGGATACAATGAGCTGGATGCCATGGTATTGAGTGACTCAAGGGAGAGTAAGGGAAACAGGCTGGGCAGGATGATGGAGGCTTCCCTTCAAGCAGGAGCCACTGAAGAATTCGGGTATTGTGTTCACTTGGAATGCCTTTTTGATGCCACTGACTTGTTTTTCACCATGCTGACCCTAAATCATTCTCAGCTGTTCTTCCTGTTGCTTTGTCCCCATCTAGTATTGGCTCTTGGTTTTGATGTGTTTCCTGCAAGTTCCAAATTCATTTTTGCTGCTTCTGTTTTTGACCTTGGCATCATCCACACCCACTCTTTCATAACCTTTGACTGGATAAATTCAAGCTGCCCAGTTCTTCCCCAGTCACTTGTATTTCCTCGTTTCTTTCAGCAGCCACAGGAGGGCCGAATGCTGGAAGTGAGAACCTGGACAAGTCGCTTGCCCACTGTGGCCTCGGTGTTCTCAGCTTTAAATGGGAGCACGGGTACCTATCTGACCTCGCAGGCTCTTCTGAGAGCTCACTCCATCTAAGGCAGTAACAGCTCTTGTCTGCATACCTCCCCACATAGCCATTTCCAATAATGTTCATAATTTCAGCTTCCCAGGGAGAATTTGCTTATTAAATTAACTGAAAGTAGAGTCTGAAACACATTGGATCTGCAAGAAAATCGACCGGTTCTGAGTTGTTTTCAGCTGGGGTAAAGATAGAACACAAGGTGAGAGGCAGGCCCAGCTTCCCTCCTTGCCACAGCACCTCTGCCAGGGTATATATTCAAAGACAAAATTATAAACTAGAAGTCACAAAAATGAACTGCAGGTGGCCCCCAGCACTCTGTTCTTGAATCAGCCCAAGTCCCCTCTGTCCTCTACCAACCTTACTCATCAGATTGGTCTTTATTGATTGAGTCTGTAAACAGAGCCCAGAGTTTGCATCTGACGTGGTTTTCACGGGAGCCGCTTACCCTGTGGGTCTGAGTGTACAGTGAGACATCACACCGCTGCTTCAAGCCACTTACTATCCTGAATCTCAGTCTTCCCATCAGTACTAAATGTCTTTAGTATCTCTCTGGCAGGATTGTGAGATGAACAGAGTTAACAATCAACAAAGTAATAAACTCCAGGCTCTGTTTCCAACTAGGTACTGGAACCAGCATGAGAGAAGATCTCACTGGTCATGAGGATAAGAGAAGGAAGACAGTTTAGGCTGAGGACAAGGAGTACAAGGTCGAAGTCATGACAAAGAATTATTCCTTGTCTTACTACTCTGTTTTGCTTTTATTCCTGCTGTAGTGCTTCATAAAATTTCTCAAATTCATTCATTCTTGTGATTGACTTGGTGTAAAGTTTTATAAATTCCATTTTGTGCATAAGGAAACCATGGTTTCAATGTTTATTGTATTGAGTGGCAGAAATAGAGCATATACACATTCTCATCTGCTGGCTCTCTCCTCAGATGCCAGCAATGGCCATGGCTGGGCCAGGTGGAAACTGGGAACCAGGAACCCAATCCAGGTTTCTCACACAATGGCAGGGATACAATGGTACAACTATTTGAACCATAACCTGTTACCTACCAGGTTATGCATTAGCAGGAAACCAAAAAATAGAACCCAGCTGGGACTCAAACCCAAGCACTCCAATATGGGGTGTGGGCAATCTGAGTGACATCAGAACCACTAGGCCAATTGCCCACTCCAAAAAGTTTAAATTTTGATGCCTTACATCAAGTGAATTTGACATTCTAACGTGACTTTTCTTGGAGTGGAGGAAGAATACACACTTTTATGCAGACCCTCATGATAAATTAACTCGAAGATTTCTAAGAATAACATTTAAATAATGGAGATTTGCATTTCAATGATTGGTGATTATTTTTTACCTGTCAATTATTTTCCCTACAGAGATGTCTATTCAGACATCTCTTTGGTTGGTTTCTTTGTCCTATTGAGTTGTCTTAATTCCTTGTATATTCTGGAAATGAATCCCCTATTGAATCGTTTGCAAACATTTCCTCCCATTGTGCAATTTTCACTTCACTATGTAAATTGCTTCCTTTGCTGTAGCTTTTAGCCTGATATAATCCCATCTGTCTATTTTTGATTCTGTTCATGCTTTGGGGGGTTTTATCCAAAAAATATTCACCAAAACCAATGTCTTGGAACATATTCCCTAAGTTTTCTTCCAATGCTCTCTAGCACAATAGGGTAACTATAGTTGCTGATTATTTCAAAATAGCTATGAGAGAAGAGTATGAGTGTCCTCAAAGAAGTAGCAAGTGTCAGAGGTGATGTACATGCTACTTACCCTGATTTGAATCATTATACATTGTACACATGTGTCAACATATTGCATTACACACCAGAACCATGTACAATTATGTGTCAAGATACAGAATTTAAAGCAGAAGTAATGGGGAAAACAATGTGCATCGTTGTTGTGCTGGACCCTCAAAACCTCAGAAGTCTGCAGCTACTTAGATGTAATAGCACCAGGCTTCTCGGAGAATCACTTCCATTTCCAACCCTGAGCCTTCAGCCGTGAGTGTGACTTAAGAAGACGCACACTGGGAAAGGACAGTAAGCACAGCATGATGAACAGTGATAGCAGCTGGATAATCTAGAAGGGATGCTGTGGGGATGACAGCTGTCCTCTGCACGGCCACTGATTACGCACTTCCAAAGTCGGTGAATAAAAGACATTGATGACACCAACGTGACTCGGACATCAGAGAAGACTTAAAAATTCTGGCAGAAAGAAGAAAGGCCTTGGAATAAGAGAGAGGACCCACAGGAACGTAGAATGTACTCCTCTCATTTTTCAGATTCTTTTTAATAATCTATGAATTAAATGATTACAAGAAGCTAGAGCAGATTCCAAGGTCTCCTCAAACGTTGACTTCCTCTGTGCTTGACCTTTAGTAGGCCAGTAAATATTTGCTAACTAGGTAATCAACAGTAGTGCTTTGGGTCACAGCATCCTCCACACCTAGAAAACCTTTATCTTGCTTTGATCAATATTGCATTTATCTTTCAAATCTAGCCCAAATCTTAATTTTTCCCTAAAATTTTCTGGGTCACATCAATTCACAATATTCTTTGTACACTGAATCCAATTAATTAGACTGGGCAATTGGCACCCTTGTTCTTAAATCGCTAACAATGTGGCAGCACCAAAATCCTTACTTCTATAAGAGAAGATGTCTTATTTCCCTGCTCTTTTCATTATAGTTAATAACTTTTCTTGCTATCTTGCTTCAGATTTCTGAAGAACTCTGTATATTGCTTTATCTGATCACACAATAATGCTTCAAGGCAGACGAGCTCCTTTGGTTGCAAGTGCAGGAACCCAGCTTGACAAAGCTCAACTAATAATAGAAATTGAATGTAAGAGTTCTGGGTATACCCCTGGAACTAAAGGAAGAATCCAAGGCAGATGTGGTAGCATCAGACTAGCGTAACTTATTGCCTCCATAGTTGGTCAATCTCCATCTCCCTCCTCCTCTCTCCCTCTGCCATTTATGTTTTGTTTTTTTTGTTTTTTTTTTTTTTTTACATTACCCACACTTTATCCTCCTTCCTTTGGCTTACTTGATGGAATGCAGGTAGGGATATCCCCTTCTCTCCATGTATATAAATCTCACAGCTCAACAGACTCTCAGAATTGATTGAGGAAGGGATAATTCTACAGAAAGAAAGGCAAAGTCTGTACCTAAACAAAATGAGAACACAGAGCAAATAAAAATCTTCACCTAAACAGGTTTTGTTACAACATTGGAACTAATGGTTAAGCTACACAGCTATTCTTCAGCTCAAACAAGTCAGAGCTACTCCTTAGCCTCTCCTAGACTACAAATAAAGTTTCCCAGAGTTCCTGTAAAATATACTATTCCAGTAGCATACCTGAGGTCCTGTTTATAGAGACTTAACAGAAACTAGTAGATAGAAAATAAAACCTTTTCTTTAATCTCAAGCATCCTCAGTATTTAGAGTCATGAGAGAAGTCAGTTCAAGCAAATGAAGATACCCCTTAATAATCATGAAATATAAAATGGGCCTAACTGATGTCTATAGAACTTTTAATCCCATAGTTGCCGAATACACATTCTTATCAGTGCATGGAACTTTCTCTAAGATAGACCATATGCTAGAACATCAAACAGGTCTCAAAAATTTCAAAAAAAAAAAAATCTAAATCATTCCATGCGTCTTCTCTGACAACAATCGAATGAAGCTGGAAATCAGCAAATCAAAAATCAGATCATATGCAAACATGGAGACTGAACAACATGTTCCTCAGTGACCAGTGGGTTGCAGAAGAAATCAAAAATTTCTGGAAACAAATTAAGATGACCATCCATCACATCAAAACTTCTGAGATACAGCAAAAGCAGTGTCAGGAGGGGAGTTTATCACAATTGGTGTGTACATGAAGAAATTGGAAAGGCACCAAATAAATTAGCTATCAATGCAGCTCAAGGACCTAGGAAAGCAACAAACCAAACCCAAAATTAAGAGGAAGAAAGAAAAATTAGAAGAAATAAAGATAAAAAGAAAGTTCACTTTACTGTTTTTTGTAACTTTTATTTAGTAAATATAAATTTTGAAAGTACAGTTTATGGATTACAACGGCTTCCCCCCCCCCATAACTTCCCTCCCACTCACACCCCTCCCATCTCCCACTCCCTCTCCCATTCCATTCACACTTTTTAAAAAAAAATAAACGATTGCTACACCATTGGCCCAACTAACCAAAAAGAAAAGGGAGAAGACCTACATCAATAATACCAGAGATGTAAAAGAAGATGTAACAATAGATACCACAGAAATAAAAAATCATCAGGAATTACTACAAAGAGTTGAAAGTCAACACATCAGAAACCAAGAAGAAATGGATACATTCCTAGACATGAACAATCTACCAAAATTGAGTCATGAAGACAGAAAACCTACAGACCAATAACCAAGACTGAAATTAAATCGGGGCCAATGCCGCGGCTCACTAGGCTAATCCTCCACCTTGCGGCACCGGCACACTAGGTTCTAGTCCCAGTTGGGGTGCCGGATTCTGTCCCGGTTGCCCCTCTTTCAGGCCAGCTCTCTGCTGTGGCCCGGGAGTGTAGTAGAGGATGGCCCAAGTGCTTGGGCCTTGCACCCCATGGGAGACCAGGAGAAGCACCTGGCTCCTGCCATCAGATCAGCGCCGTGTGCTGGCCTCAGTGCGCCGGCTGTGGTGGCCATTGGAGGGTGAACCAACAGCAAAGGAAGACCTTTCTCTCTCTCTGTGTGTCCACTCTGCCTGTCAAAAAATAAATTTTAAAAATTGAATCGGTAATATACTCTCCTAACAAGGAAAATCCCAGGACTGGATGGCTTCACTGCTGAATTTTACCAGAGATTTAAAGAAGGGCTAACTTGAATTCTTCCCAATCTGTTTAAAACAATTGAAAGGGAGGGAATACTCCCAAATTCTTTCTATGAAGCCAGCATCACTTTATTTCCTAAGCCTCAAAAAGATACAACAGAGAACTGTAGACCAATTTCCCTGATTAAAAATAAACAAGAATTCTCAACAAAATACTAGTCAATCCTCCTGATGTGTTGTTGGATTTGATTATTCCCCCAGACCAAGTGGGATTTATCCCTGGGATACAGGGATGATTCAACATTCACAAATCAATCAATGTGCTATACATCATAATAACAAACCAAAGAACAAAAATCAATAGATGAAGAGAAAGCATCTAATAAAATACAACATCCTTTTATGATGAAAACTCTAAGCAAATTGGGTATAGAAGGAACATTCCTCAACACAATCAAGGCAATTCATGACTAACTCATGGCCAGAATCCTATTGAATGAGGAAAAGTTGGAAGCATTCCCAGTGAGATCCGGTAGCAGACAGGGACGCCCACTCTCACCAATGCTATTCAAAATAGTCCCAGAAGTTTTAGCCAGCACCATTAGACAAGAAAAAGATCAAAGGGATTCAGATTTGGAAGAGGAAGTCAAAATATCTCTATTTGCTGATGACATGATTCTATATATAAGGGATCCAAAAGACTCTACTAAGAGGCTATTAAAACTCATAAAAGAGTGTGGTAACATGTCAGGATATAAAATCAACAGCCTTTGTATACATAGAAGTTCTGTCTCAGACATGGCATTGTCTAAGATCAATCCCCATCACAATAGCTACCAAAAAAATTCAAACACCTTAGAATAAACTTAACCAAGGATTTCGAAGGCCTCTACCATGATAATTACAAAACATTAAAGAAATAGAGGAAGATACAAAAAAATGGAAAACTTCCACGTTCATGGATTGGAAAAATCAATATCATCAAAATGTCCATATAACGGAAAGCAATTTAGAAATTCAATGTGATACTAATCGAAATACAAAGGACGGGGGCCAGCACTGCAGCATAGTAAGTAAAGCCACCATCTGCAGTGCCAGCATCCTATATGGGCACCAGTTCTAGTCCCAGCTACTCCACTTCTGACCCAGTTCCCTGCTATGGCCTGGGAAAGCAGCGGAAGGTGGCCCACATGCTTGGGCCTCAGCACGTACAAAGGAGACCCAGAAGAGGCTCCTGGCTTCACATCAGCATAACATTACAGCCATTTGGGGAGTGAACTAGAAGATGGAAGATGGACTGGCTTCTCTCTCTCTCTCTCTCTCTCTCTCTCTCTCCCTCCCCCATCCTCCTCCTCTCTAACTCTGCCTTTCAAATAATAAATACATAAATCTTTAAAAAAAAGACATTTTCCTCAGATCTAGAAAAAATGATGCTGAAATTCATATAGAAGCACAGGAGAACCCAAATAGCTAAAGCAATCTTATATGACAAAAATAAAGCTGAGGTGTCACAACACCAGATTTCAAGACATACTACCAGGCAGTTATAATCAAAACAGCTTAGTACTGGCACAAAAGCAGATAGGTAGACCAATGGAACAGAACGCATCTGCAACCAACTTATCTCTAACATAGAAGCTAAAACCAGTACCTGGAGCAAGGACAGTCTCTTCAACAAATGGTGCTGAGGAAACTGGATCTCCACATGCAAAAATATATTAAGCAAGAACCCTACCTTACACCTTACACACAAATATATTCAAAATGGGTTAAAGACAAATCTATGACCCAATACCATCAATTTATTAGAGATCAGTGGGGAAACCCTGCAAGACATTGGCATTGGCAAAGAGTTCTTATAAAAGACCCTAAAGGCACAATCAAAGCAAAAATTAACTAATGGAATTACATCAAATTGAGAAGCTTCTATACTGCAAAAGAAATATTCACCGAAGTGAACAAATATCCAACAGAATGGGAGAAATGATTTGTAAACTATGCAACTGATAAAGGATTAATGACCAGAATAATGACAAGAGACTCAACAACAACAAAGCAAACAACACAGTTAAAAAATGGGCAAAGGACTTAAACAGTTTTCAAAAGAGGAAATCCAAACAGCCTACAGACACATGAAAAATATTCAAGATCACTAGCTGTCAGGGAAATGCAAATCAAAGCCACAATGATGTTTCACCTCACCCCCAATAGGATGGCTTTCATATAGAAATCAGCAACAAATGCTGGTGAGGATGTGAGGAGAAGGTACCCTAATCCACTGTTGGTGGGAATGTAAACTGGAAGACAATATGGAGGTACCTCAGAAATCTGAATATAGACTTACCAAATGATCCAGCCATCCCACTCTGGGGAATTGACCCAAGGGAAATGAAATCAGCATATGAAAGAGTTATCTGTACCCACATGTTTATTGCAGCTCAATTCGTAATAGCTAAGACGTGAAATTAATCCAAATGCCCATCAACTGAAGACTAGAAGAAATTGTGGGATATGTACACCATGGAATACTACACAGTAGTTAAGAAAAATGAAATCCAGTCATTTGCAACAAAATAAATGGAACTGAAAATCCTACTTAATGAAATAAGCCAGTTCTGAAGGATTAAATACCATATGTTCTCCCTGACCTGTGATAATTAATAGAACACCTAAAAGATAATCTATAGGACTGAAATTGACACTTTGAGAAGCAATGACTTGAACAGCCCTTGTCTCAACTGTTGAGGAAAACTTTTTTCATACTATTTGTTGAACTCTTTACTTAACATAATCATGTTTATATAGTTAATTGAAAATAGATCTTAGGCCAGCGCCGTGGCTCAATAGGCTAGTCCTCCACCTTGCGGTGCCGGTACACCGGGTTCTAGTCCCAGTTGCCTCTCTTCCAGGCCAGCTCTCTGCTGTGGCCAGGGAGTGCAGTGGAGGATGGCCCAAGTGCTTGGGTCCTGCACCCCATGGGAGACCAGGAGAAGCACCTGGCTCCTGCCATCGGATCAGTGCTGTGTGCCGGCCACAGCACGCTGGCCGAGGCGGCCACTGGAGGGTGAACCAACGGCAAAGGAAGACCTTTCTCTCTGTCTCTCTCTCTCACTGTCCACTCTGCCTGTCAAAAATAAAAATAAAGTAAAAAAAAAAGAAAATAGATCTTAGCCTCAGACTCAGCCCTTAAGGCATTCTGGTTTGGCTGACAAGCTCATGAACACATTTTGGGCATGGAAAGCCAAGACACTGTGGCAAAAAAAAAAGTCCTACATGAAGAATCTCTGGGAGTGAGACCCCAGTGGAAAGAAGTGGCCATCAAAGAAGGATGCACTTTTCTCTGAAGGGAGGAGAGAGCTACTTTGCTTCCGGCCTTGTCTAAATACTGACAGAAACTGTGGATTCAAAAGGCTTCCATAGCCTAGGCAGTTCATGTCAAGAGCCTTGGGTGTTAATTGTTAAATTACCAACAGGAGTCACTATGCACTTCCTTCCCATGCAGGATCTCTGTCCTCAATGAGTAATATTAGAATTTAACTGAAAAATTGTTCTCAGTTGTGTGTGCATATGTGTGTGCAAATTGTTGAAATCTTTATTTAGCATAGAGTTGGTTTTCTGTGTATAAAGTTAATTGAAAATGAAGCCTAGTGGAGAATGGGAGAGGGAGGAGTGGGGGTGGGAGGACGGGTATGGTGGGAAGAATTACTATATTCCTAAAGTTGTACTTATGAAATTTATACTTCTTAAATAAAAGGCTGCTTTTGAAGGGGAAATAAAGAAAATAGATCTAGGTAAAAGAAAAAATAAGAATAGGAATAGGACAGGGAGAAGGCAAAGGGGTGGGAGAGTGAGTGTGAGGGCAGGTACAGTGGAAAGAATGACCACGTTGTAATTATGAAATGTATAAAGTTTGACTTTTTAAGTTTTCTGGGGAAAAAAGAAACTATGGCATATATACACTATGGAGTACTACTCAGCTGTTAAAAAAAAAAAAAATCTGTCTTTTGCACCAAGATGGATGCAGCTGAAAACCATTATACTTAGTGAAATAAGCCAGTCCCCAAAAAGACAGACAATGTTTTCCTTGAGCCGAAGTAACTAGTAGAATACCTGAAATGTAATGTATCTGAGTGAAAGACACTTTGAGAGTCGATTGTTTATGGCCCTTCTCTCTTCTGTTGAGGAACAGTGTTTTTCTTCATACTATTTATTGAACTCTTTTACTTAGAGCTAACTTACAATCATTAAGTAAAATTGAAGATAGATCATAAAATTAAGAGTGGGAATGTGAGAGGGAGGAGGAGGAAGGGATGGAGTGTGGGCAGGAGGGAGAGAGTAAGTGTCACTATGTTCCTAAATTTGCACATATGAAACACACAAAGAAAATAGCCACAAAAAATAATTATGGTGAAATGTAATGTGGAAACTGTTTAAAATAACAATTATGACAAATACCCTGAGAATTATCCAGAGATTAATAATTGCTGGGAACCATTCTCATAACTCTGCATGTGTTAATTCAGTTACTGCTCACAACTCCACGGGGAAGGGAACTGCTATTCCCATTATATGAAGGAGGAAACTGAAGCAAAGAGAGGCTCAGTCATGTCTTGCATCACAGAGATAACTGGATTCAAACTCCCAACTGTCTCACAGGAGTGGGGCTGGACTGCTGTTCACATACTAAGTGTTTCTATAGCTGGGCTCCTTGAAGACTTATTACAATTCTATTCTGGTCATTGTCAGACCTGGACACTTCCACATGACTTTCAAGCCTGCCTTTTCTGACTCAAATTTTTATTGCACATGCCCCTGGTTACCTTTAAGTGTGGAAGAGATTGAAAAGAAATTTTAAAGAGATTCATCATCTGCTGTCTGCTATTACAACAAAGACAAGTTACTTACAAAGGGGGGAGATTCATTCCATCGCATGGTTTGGGAGGTTCACAGTCTAAGAGCAGGCAACCCCACTGGTTGAGCATCTTCTGCTGGTGTTCCTGGTGGCAGACTCCAGAGGCAGCACAGAGCATCAGAAGGTAAAAGGGAACACACATCTTTATGTCTCTCCTTTATAAAATCACCATGACTGCATCATGGGGGCTCCACAGCAACACCCTAGTCCAATCTAACATCTTCCCAGAATACCTGCCTCGAGACACCATAGTTGGTGTTTCAGGACTTTGAAAAACAAGCTTCTGGCACATGGGACTTCGGGGGATACCCAAGCTAATACTGCAACTGCAGCGATTACTGACTAATACACCAGGGATATTTCCAGTATCTAGGACTAGATGTTGCCAAAACAGTTCTGTCTATTCACTTCCATTCCTTTGCTCAAGCTTTCCCTTTGCTGGAATCTTGAATATCTTCTTAATTTGTCTATCTGGCAAACCCCACTCACCTTAAGGTCCCACTAAAACATCTTCACTCTGTAGCTTTTCTTGGCTAACTCAAATCCATCACTGACTCCTCTACAGTATCACTAGCTAAGCACCTCTGATACAAACTTGTCTTGCCTCATGTGTATCCTGACAAGACTGGGAGGGTCTTGAGCACAGGGGCTGATGTGCAGTGCCTTATCACCGTTTAGAACTTGAGTGCCTATGCCCAGCACACAGCCTGGTGCATGGGAAACATTCAATGAGTGCTTGCTGAGTTAAGTGAATAATTAATTAGCGTTATAAAGTACTCTAACATTTTTCACACCTTACGTTGGAGGATCCAAAAGTAGATTCCAAAGTGATGTCTAATTCCCACTCTTGTTGCTTAGAGGTACACCAAGACTGAAGTCCTGGGAAGGAAACCAGTGGTCTTGGAAAGGAATCAAAAGAAACAATCCATGTACAGTCCCTGGCGTTGTTATGTCTGTAACACCAAAGGAAGAATAAAGAAAGGATAAACATAAGTTAAGCCATGTAACCACAAAGATGCTATAATCAAATAATTTTGGTTACCGCCTCTCAGTCCTAACCATAGGAGTCCACTTCAAACCATAGGTCAGAAGATTATCTGACCTGTGTTACACAGGGAAGAAGCCTGGTGGGTGTATTTCCTGAGCTGTGTGCACAGTAACTCATTAATCCCCCCATGGGTGTGGGCCACTTGCTTTTATTTTCCCTGACTCTTCCACTCAAGCACCTGGACCTGGATGCTTCCCTGTGTACAATGCAGTTATTAAAAATTATTTGAGAGAGCCACACAGAGTGGGTAGAAGCCGAGAGAAAGAGATCTCCCATCTGCTGGTTCCTTCCCAAATGGCCACAACAGACAGACCTTGACCAGGCTAAAACCAGGAGCCAGGAAGACCATCCTGGTCTCCTACATGGGCTGCAAGGACCCAAGTACTTGGGCCATCTTCTGCTGCATCCCCAGGTCCATTAGCAGGGAGCTGAATTGGAAATGGAGCAGCAGGGATCTTCACCAGTACTCTGATATGGGATGCTGTCATTGCAAGCAGTGGCTTATCTCGCTATACCACAACACATGCCTCCACAGTGCAGATCTAAGTAGACCACTACAAATCATGGTCAGTTATGAGTTTATACATTTCTGGGTATGGACAATGTTGAAACTAATTCTTTCCAATACATGTTGGGGATCAATAGCCTTTCTAAGATTATAAGCAGAAATAATAAAATTATAAAATTTTGATTCAGAAAATTCTTGCAAATATGATGTTACCCTTCATACTCATGAGAAAATATTACATTAGAGATCAGGTATCGTTCCAAGATTGCACAGCTAAACAGAAATATGGTGCCATACCAAACAAGTTGCTTGTAATGAAAGTTCCTTTGTCAGTAAGAATAGAGCAATATCCTTGCCCAATTTCAAATTACATCAGCAACAGTCTCTAAGGTTCCCTGAATCTCTATTGTAAGTCAAATGAGATATAGTTCACCAGAGGATACAGTAATGTTCATTTACAATGCTCTCCATTTCTATTTCTAGCTGTATTTCTAGCCTCTTCGCAAACCTGGAGAACCAAAATTATGTTAGGAACAAACAAGTTCAGAGATGTAGGATCTTGAAAGAATAATCAAGTTGCAGAGTTAGGGAAATTTCCAAAGAGAAGCAGTATGGAGTGGATTAGAGAGGTGAACCCAACCATTGAAAGGGGGTGTTAAATAATTGTTCATCAGCATTTACTACTCAACTATACAGGAAGATTGTGCTTGCTTCTTTAGTATTTGCTTGGCCATGTGACCTGCTTTAACCAAAGATATGAGTAGAGGTAATATGTGTCATCTCCAGGAAACAATGTATAGTTCTGCATTGGCCTGACTTTGGAACCATGAACGTCTGCTTGGTTTAGCTTTCAGGAGGTAGATCCCAAGTTACTACAATGAGCAGTCCTTTTGCCAGTCCCTGATGGGCATATATTTTGACCAAGAAATACAACTAGCTATTTGAAGCTTCAGATATTTACGAGTTGGAAACTTAGCATGATATAGCCTATCCAGTCTAAAAGAGACCAGGGAGTTAAACAAAAGATGAAATCTGTTCTGAGAAGCATAGCTTAGGAGTTAAACTGGAAGATGTTGGAGGCCAGCTTAGTTATATTCATATTTAATTTACTTATGTATAGTATTCATATTCTGAGTTTGACTGATTTGATAAAATCATTGCAGTGTCTCAAGTCAAATTGTGACTCACAACACAGAGGAAGGACTGGAAAAGACAAACTCCTGCCCAGACAAAGCCCTTGGACTCTAAAAGCAGAGAAGATGCATCAAAGTACCAAAGAGCCCATAGCTTCTCATCCCTATTTTGCTGTTGGCGTTTCTATCACACTTTCACTCCCATTTCATCTCCAGTGGCATCTGATGGGCCTGAGCAAGCAAGTCTGCTCATCTGCATTCTCTAGTCTTATTGACGTTCTCTTCTCTTTAAATGACGATTTCCAACCAGTAACATTAATGTAGAGCTGGAGGTGGGTGGGTGGCACAGAATGTTAAGCCTCTCCTGGGGACACCTACATCCATTATCAGAGTGCTCGATCAAGTCCTAGCTTCTCTTATCCAGCTCCCTGATAATACAACTGGCAATCAGTGGCCAGCAGCTCAAGTACTTGAGTTTCTGCAAACCATGTGGGAAATCAAATGAAGTTCTTGACTTCTGAGTTCAGCCCAGCCGTAGTGGGCATTTGAGGCATGAACCAGCAGATGGAAGACTCTCTCTCTCTCTTTCCCCCACCCTGATTCTCTGTGTCACTCTGCCTTTCAAATAAATCAAAAAAAATTAGACCTGTAACACTCAGTGATAGATTCATGTCAGACCTGGGGCCATGCTGCCAATGACCCAAACCAGAATACTATCTCATACTAAGTACCAATGTTATCAAAGACATTGAAAAAAGAAGGTAAAGGTCTTAACTCATACATCAGTTCAATCTATACTCTCCTCCAAAGAACATATGCAATTTATTATGCAAGTTAAGCAAGACTTGAAATTGCTAAATTAAATGTTTTAGATATGGGTTTCAAAGAACATGTGAATCAATATAATGCAGAAGTCAAATCTGAAATTTGCCTCCAATAGATTCATAATGTATTTTATATTCCTCTCATTTCATTTATGTAGACCACACTTACAGATGAGAATCCCAGAGTTAGTTTAAAGAGGTGCACTGGTCGAATTTCCTTTTTATTGGTGGAGGTTTAGCCTAGAGAGGCTGAGTGATCTGCCTACCCCAGCAGGATGCTGCAGCCCCTGTCTGGGAGAAGTTCCAATCTCAGGCCAGCTATTGGCTACTTTATATATAAAGAGACCAACCTTTGAAGTTGAATCACGACTAGGATGGACTTGCTTGCTTTTTTCTGTCCTTTTCATCAGCACAGCCACCATCAGCCTTTCATTATGTGCCTCTCTACGTGCCCCTTTCAGGACTTGCCGTGGCTATTTTGGTAATGTCCTGCACACAGGAAATACTTTGTTTAGGCTCCACTTTGAGTTCAGGGTGTCTGCGGCCTGCTGAATGTGATTGAGAAAGAAGACACAAGGACTCAAAGAGATAGTTATGCATCTGGCTTCAACCCTCTCCACTCCCCTCCCCTGCATTCATTCTCATTCTTTCCCTCCCTCCCTCTCTCCCTTCCCACCACCATACAGTTAGGGACTGCAGCAGTCACTAATACAATTCAGGAAGCAGAATTAGGAAGAAGTCCATTGAATCTGGAAATGAATCTCACACTCTATAGAATGGCCACAATATCAGAGTTGCTTCCATTATTGCAGTCTCAAATCCGACAGCCATTGGGAAACATCTCTGCCTATCACAAATTATAATGTAGCTATAAAATATCTTCTACAATAAGTAATTTTCCATGAAAACAACATTTCTCAATCTTTTGAGACATGGCTGAAGCAAGTTACAGGTCCACTTTTTAAATGGAAAGAAGACTTCAAATTCTTCTTGCATTTTTAATCTTCCATAGCTTGAGTTTTCAGTAGAAAGTGTGTCCCAGGGAAGAGCTCATTCCCAGTGGCTGCTTTGTTATTTAACCTTCAGCAGACCCACAGTTGATTGATGAAATGTTCACATTTCTAGGAAGGGTCTTTGGACAGAGAAAATGAGCCAACCATTCTCTACTTTTCCTGGAAGCCAGACAAGCTGTACTGGAGTCCACACTGAAAAGAACTAAGATCAAATATTAGAAAGTATATTCTTACAGCAAGTACCCACTGAAATTGATCTTCTGTGGTGAGTGACTGTAGAAAAGATCTTCCTGTAGTACATACAACTTCAAGGTCTTTAATCTGAACTTATTCAGATGGAGCCTTGCCCAAACGCAAGGGTATGTGTTAGATATTCTAGCCCCAATTTCCTAATCTTCGCTCCCAATCCAGATGAAAAAATTAGAAATCAAGATTCCAAGTAAAAGCATTCACTTACATAGGGACCAAAGAAACCAATTGTTATCCAGTCAACAGGACTGCAGTCCAGAGAGACCCCAGCCCACTTGCTCTGTGTGGGTTTTGTTACTCGACATAGATACCAAGATGCAGAAGACAAGAGTTCAGGGTTTCAGTTTTGGTGCTTTTCAGAGTTTGACTTAATACCATTAAAATGGCAAAAAGGTTGCTGAATGAATGGCCTATAGAAGCAAGCGCAGAGAATGTGATAGGATCTGAAAGACTAGAGTGAAGAAATGTCAGCTGTTAGCGTGGAGAGACAGAGTTGGTCCAAGAAGTGTACTTGCTGTTGCCACTGAATGAATTGTCCTTCCTCCAGGAATCTGCTAACTCCTCTCCTTCAGGTCTTTAGGCAAATATCACATTCTCAGTGAAGGCTTCTCTCGCCAGGAGCAAAAAATAAAAACCATCTTCCTTATCTCATTGTCCTGCTTTATTTTTCTCCTAATCACTTATTATCAGATAATATAAATATATTCGTTTGTATCTCTTCAGTAGGATGTAAGCTCTATAAAAGGATAAAATTTTCATCAGTTCTAATAACTGCTACATCTCCAACTAAAATAGTAACAATAGCAGATATTCAAACACATACTTATTTCATTGAAGTAATAAATGAATAAAGGAATTAATGCACAGTTAATATATGTATATATCTGTAAACGTGAAAAACCCAACAGAAATAACAAACACTAACTTCTCTATAGTGATGGGGAGAGTGAGCAGGTGGAGGAATGGAAAATAACTATTTTTGCAATATTGTAATTTATTTGAAAAAAAAAGCACACCACCAAGTAGGGAAAAATATTTACAAAGTTCATATCCCCATAAAAAACACTTGTCTCTAGAATATACACTGAATTCTCAAAATGCAACAATAAAAAAACCAGACAACCCAATTTAAATATGCATATATTAAATGAGAGAGAGAATGAAAAAGATTTGAAAGGACACTTGCCAAAGAGGATATGTGGATAGTAAATAACATCAGAGAAAGACATTTTGGCATTATTTGTCATTACTGAGTTGAAAATTAAACCACAATGAGTCATTTCTAGACCTATCCGATTGCCAAAATATTTTTTAACCCAGAATACTAAATATTAATAAGGAAGAGGAGCAACTAGAACACTTACATGGGGGTACTTCAAAAAGTTCCTAGGAAAATGGAATTGAAAGGAAGTTTTCTTTGGTTGCAAAAAGTTTTTGAGATCCATGCATTTTTTCATAATATGCATTTCCAATGAGCTTCATAAACTCCCTGTGTGTTACTATTTGGAATACTAAATGGTACAGGCACTCTAGTAATCAACTTGGCATTTTTACAAAGTGAAACATATGCTTACCACATGCTAGGCAGTTATGCTAAAAATGTTAAAATTTATGTTCACCCAGAACTTACACACAAATATTTATAACAGCATTATTCATGTGAAATGTCCTTCATTGACCAACAAGTGTGGCATATATACATGCAATGGGAGTGTGGAAGAGGTCCATCTCCAAAAGCAATTGTAGGATTCCTTTTATGTCATTCTGGAGAAAAAGCAAAGCTGTCAGGGCAAAGAACAGACCAGAAGGATCCAGAGATGGAAGTGAGGTGAGATTTTACTACAAGAGGGCAGCACGAAGGAATTTAGCAGGGGGAGGAGGTGATGAAATTGCTTTTTCCTCACAGTGGCTGCACAAACTGTGTCCCAGGTTCTTCACTAAGTGCATGGAAAATGGGCATCATGAAAAAATTTTTATTTCAAAATTTCTTTGCATCAAAATAAAACTTTTTAACTTTTGTTAATTTTTTTTTTTTTATTTATTGTTTGAGAGACAGAGTTCCCGTGTGCTGGCTCACTCACAGGGTTGATCCAGCTCAAAACAAAAGCCTGGGACTCAGTCTGGCCTCCCGCATGGCTGGCAGAGGCCCACTACTTGAGCCGTCATTGCCGCCTTCCAGGGTACACCTTAGCAGGATGCTGAAAACGGAAGCGGAGCCAGGGCGCCAATGCAGGTCCTCTAATACGGGATGCGGCTGTCCCAAACATTGTCATAACTACTGCGCCAAATGTCCTCCTCCCAAAACTTTGCTGCTTTTCCATGAGCTTTTGGAAATATGCTCATTATGTGTTAAGATTCAGGATTATACAACAAAAGCCATATTTTACTCTAAATTTTTAAAGATAATTGAAAAGACATCTGAGGCAAATCATTATCAAATATTATCTTGTAATTGTATATAAATATTTTACATTTTTCTGTACTTTCTTTTAAATGTATCCTGAATGAAAACTTAAAATTGAAAATTACTACTAGGATATTATTCTCAATCATCTGAAAACTACCACTTGCTTATTACTCATGGCTAATTTGTGTTTACAACCACATTATTGTCACAAGAGCTCCCAAATTGTGAGATTTAGCCTTAAATGATAGCATATATGATTGGTGTTAATGTCAAAATGACAATAATAACCTGTTTTATGCATGCTGAATTATTTTATTTATTAGAAAGTTAGCATTTGCATTTGTAATGGAGACATTTTGATGAAACAAGACTCATTTTTTAAGTTATTTAATAAGTTGAGATTTGATCTGAAATTACATGCTACATTACTTACCATAGATGAATGAAAAAATGAGAAAGGTAGCTGTAATTTGCAAATGATGCAGTAAAACCAACTGAAAACTCTGACTTCACAGCAAATTGTACGAGTCTGTTGGCAGTTAAAGCAGAGAAAGTAGTGGGGAAGTTGAGTCATCACGTAGCACATAGTAATAAAGTACAGACATGCCAAATTCAAGGAGTCTGAATTTAATTTGACACTAAATTTGATTGTACAAGAAGTGCCTAAGACGTTTAAGCATAGTTTATCCCTAGTTCTATATCTGTACATATGTATTTCAGTAACACTCTCCTAAAAGCAATTTATGTCAAAACGAAGCATTCAGAAGGATTCGCTTCCTTCTAACGTTTCAGAACCACTGCCCTAAAACAGTCTACTCTGCAAAGAAATCGCAGAAGTGTTTCATGCCTTGGAATTTAAATTTTCTTCTTCAAAATGCTGTGAGGCCAAGTCTCTGGGCCTGGGCAGGCCAGCCAGCCCACTTGGCTCTACCTGTGGATGGAGTGATGGTTTGCTGAGAGTCCTCTTTCAGGCTGCAGGACTCCTGCAGAGCAGCGAGCAGCCTGGCACCACAGCTGAGCTGGCTCCTGTCCCTCTTCCCCAGGGCCCCGCAGTCCACAAAGCATAGCACACGTTCTTGATGCCTAAAGTCTATTTCCCCTAAAACTAACTTTCTTACTGGTACAGTTAATACCCAACCTAAGACATAGAATTTGACTCCGAGTTATCTTTGATAGCCTCTTCTTTATTAAAAAAAAAAAAACTATTTTCCCAAAAACCATATAAGACTTGTAGATACTTTGATGTTGCACCTTGCCACACATTTTTCTCTTTTTTTCAAGCTTTATTTATTTACTTGAAAGTCAGAGTTACACAGAGAAGGAGAGGCAGAGAAACAGAGAAAGGTCTTCCTTCTGTTGGTTCACTCCCTAGATGGTCACAACAGCCGGAGCCGCACCAATCCGAAGCCTGGAGCTACTTCCTGGTCTCCCATGTGAGTGCAGGAGCCCAAAGACACAGGGAATCTTCTATTTTCCCAGGCCACAGCAAAGAGCTGTATCGGAAGAGGAGCAGCCAGGACTAGAACCAGCACCATATGGGATGCTGGTGCCGCAGGCAGCAGCTTTACCCACTACACCACAGCACCAGCCCCGCATTTATTTTCAACAAGTATTTGCCAAATAGCCATGTTCTAGAGGCAGCTCACAGGGTATCTGAATCCTTTGGTTTCTCCCATTTTCTCCCAGCCTATGACAGTGGTTCAGATACTCTCCTTAGGATCCGTCTGTGTGTTCTGAATGTGAGCCTCAGCTTCCCTACATGTGGCCTTCATTGTTGCTGCCACCATGCTTGGTGGTGCCTTGTCTTGTACTCCATTGCTCTAGAGGGAGCAAGAAGGACCCTTTCAGTTACAAAGTTGTAACCTTACTCCCCAAAAGAAGAGAGTTATTTAGATACTACACTTGATCTTAGCCAAAAGGCCGGCACACCGGGTTCTAGTCCCGGTCGGGGCACCGGATTCTGTCCCGGTTGCCCCTCTTCCAGGCCAGCCCTCTGCTGTGGCCCAGGAGTGCAGTGGAGGATGGCCCAGGTGCTTGGGCCCTGCACCCCATGGGAGACCAGGAAAAAGCACCTAGCACCTGGCTCCTGCCATCGGATCGGCGCGGTGCGCCGGCCGCAGCGCGCCGACTGCGGCAGCCATTGGAGGGTGAACCAACGGCAAAGGAAGACCTTTCTCTCTGTCTCTCTCTGTCCACTCTGCCTGTCAAAAAAAAAATATATATATATATATCATGTAGGATCTCTGTCCTTAATGTGCTATACATTGTGAATTAATACTATAACTAGTACTCCAACAGTATTCTTCACTTTGTGTTGCTATGTGAGGGCAAACTGTTGAAATCTTTACTTAATATATAGTAAACTGATCTTCTGTATATAAAGAGAATTGAAAATGAATCTTGATGTGAAGCAAGGGGAGAGGGAGTGGGAAAGGGGAGGGTTGCGGGTGGGGGGGAAGTTATGGGGGAGGAAGCCATTGTAATCTATAAGCTGTATTTTGGAAATTTATATTCTTTAAATAAAAGCGTTATATAAAAAAAAAGTTATTTTCAGTTCTCTTGCATAACATACTTGTCTCCCTTTTTGCCCATTAGAAACAATAACAAAAACTTTGATAATTTCCTTGAATATTGCTATTGTTACAATGTATCCCCCAAAGTTTGAGTTGAAAACCATTGTCCTCATTTTTCATTTGTATGAAGGGAATAAATTTCATGTATTTCATATATACAGTTTTAAGAGCATAATGATACTTCCCATCCTACCCTCAATCATTCCCAACTTTTCACCTCTGTTTTTATTTTATTTTTATAGTAACAGGCTTTCAATTTTCTTTATTTGGTAGAGGGTTAAGCTTGTGATTATAAAGAATTCAACAAGTAGTAGGAAAACCACTGTTCTTTAAGGGTATAGACCAGGACTATAAACTTAAAAATCAAATTTCCAAGTCAACTTCAATCATACATTACATTTTTTGTATTCTGTATATTTCCCCCCACAAATGGGGGGAAACGTGATATTTATCTTTTGGGGACTAGCTTATTTTACTAAGCATAATGACTTCCAGTTGCATCATTTTGTTGTGAAAGACAGGATTTAAGTCTTTGGCTGAGTGGTATTCCATAGTGAATATATAGTACAATTTCTTTGTCCAGTCATCAGTTGTTAGACATCTAGGTTGATTCTATATCTTATCTATTGTGAGTTGAGTTGAGATGCTGCAAACATGAGGGTACAGATAACTCTTTCCTCTGCTAATTTCGTTTCCTTTGGGTATATTGCCAGAAATGGGATGGTTGGGTCACATGGGCAGTCTATTGTCAGATTGCTGAAGAATCTCCACACTGTCTTCCACAATGGTTGTAGTAGCTTACATTCCCACCAACAGTATATTAGGGTAGCTTTTCCCCTACATTCTCGCCAGCATTTGTTTTTGATTTTTAGATGATGGCCATTCTAACTGGAGTGACATGAAATCTCATTGTAGTTTTGATTCTCATTTCCCTGAGAACTAATGACCTTGAATATCATTTCATGTGTCCTTTAGGCATTTGTATTTCATCCTTTGAAAACTGTTCACATCCTTAACCCATTCCTTAACTGGATTGTTTCCTTTTTTGATTTTGAACTCCTTATATATCCTGAATAGTAATCACTTATCAGATGTATAATTTGCAAATATTTTTCACATTCTATCAGTTGCCTCTTTGTTCAATATTTCCTTTGCTGTGCAGAAACTTCTTACCTTGATATAATCCCATTTGTCTATTTTTGCATTTTTTCCCCCATAGGCAGAGTTAGACAGTGAGAGAGACAGAGAGAAAAGCCTTGCATTGGTTCACCCCCCAAATGGCCACTACTGCGGATGCTGTGCCAATCTGAAGCCAGGAGCCAGGTGTTTCCTCCTCTCCCATGTGGGTGCAGGGCCCAAGCACTTGGGCCATCCTCCACTGCCCTCCTGGGCCACAGCAGAGAGCTGGACTGGAAGAGGAACAACCCGGAGAGAACCCAGCGCAGCAACCGGGACTAGAACCTGGGATGCCGGTGCCACAGGCGGAGGATTAGCCTAGTGATCTGCGGCATCGGCCTATTTTTGCCTTTATTGCCTGTGCATCTGGGGTCTTGTCCAAGAAGTCTTTGCCTATGCCAATGTCTTGAAGCATTTCCTAATGTTCTCTAGTAATGTGATGGTTTCATTTTAGATTTAGAACTCTGATCCATTGTTAGTTAATTTTTATATAGGGTATAAGGCAGGGATCTAGTTTCATTCTGCATGCTGAGATCCAATTTCCCCAACACTTTGTTGAAGAGACTATCCTTTCTCAGGAAATTATTTTAGCTTATTTGTCAAAGATTAGTTGGTTGTAGATACGTGGATTAATTTCTGGAGACTATAGTCTGTTTCATTGGTTGATATGTCTATTCTTGTGCCAGTACAAAGATGTTTTGATTAACTATGTGTTAACTAATGTGTCTTGAAATAAGATATTATGAAGCCTCCAATTTATTTTTATTGTTTAGGAATGCTTTAGCTATTCAGGTCTTTTGTGAATCCATATAAATTTTAGGGTCACTTTTTCCAGATCTGAGAACATCATTAGTATTTTGACTGGGATCACATTAAATTTGTAAATTGCTTTGGATAGTATGGACATTTTGATGATATTCTTACAATTATTAGAAGATTTTTCCATTTGTTAAGTCTTCTTTTTTTAATGATTTGTAATTTTCATTAGAGATCTTTCATATCCTTGGTTAAATTTATCCCAAGCTTTTTAATTTTTTGTATTCTGAATGGGATTTTATGTATTGTGAATGAGATTGATCTTACAAGTTCTCCCTTAGCTATGACATTGTCCATGTATACAAAGGCTATTGATTTTTGTGTGGTTTTCATATATTGCAAATTTGCCTAATTTTTTGAGTTCTAATAGTCTTAGTGGAGTATTTTAGTTCCCTTATATATAGGATCATATCACATACAGATAATTTGATTTCCTTCTTTCTTACTTAAATCCCTTTTATTTCCTTTTCTTATTTAATAGCTTTAGCTAAAACTTCCACAACTATATTGAATAGCAATGGTGAGAGCAGGCATCCTCAATTGGTGCCAGGTATTAGTGGAAATTCTTCCAGCTATTCCCCATTCAATATGACACTGACTGTGGGTTTGTCATAAATTGTCTTTATTATGTTGAGGTATGTTAGTTCCATACCAAATTTGCTTAAGGCTTTTATAATGAAAGCATGGTGCATGTTGCATTTTATCAAACACTTTCTCTGCATCTATTGAGATAATCAATTTGTTTAATATGGTGTATTGCATTTTTTGATGTGTGTGTCTTGAACCATCCATCTCTGCATCCCAGGGGTAAATCCCAGTTTGTCCAGGTGAATGATTTTCCTGATCTGTTGTTAGATTTAATTAGCTAATATTTTACTTAGGATTTTTGCATCTATGTTCACAGAGATATTGATATCTAGTTCTCTTTCATTTTATCTATGTTTGCTGATTTTGGAATTAAGGTGATGCTGACCTCAGAGTAGTTTCTGAAGATTCCCTCTCTTGGAATAGTTTGAAAAGTTTGATTGGAATTGGTCCTTCTTTAAAGGCTTTTAGAATTCAGCAGTGAAGCCATTTGGCCCTGGGATTTTCTTTTTGGGGAGGATCTTTTTTTTATTGATTCAGTCTCTGGGTTATGGGTCTATTTAGGTTTTCTATGTCTTAATGATTCAATTTTTATAGATTATGGGTCCAGGAATCAATTTCCTCTAGATTTTCCAATTTTTTGCATAGATTTGTTAGTGGTAATTCCTGATTATTATTTCTCTGGTATCCATTGTAACATCTCCTTTTTCATCTATGATTTTATTAATTTGGGTCTTCTCCCACCCCCCAGCTTTTTTTTTTTTTTTTGTTAGCTTGGCCAGCATTCCATCAATTTTATTTTTTCACCAAACAATTCTTCATTTGTTTTTTTCATATCATTTTTGTTGCAATTTTGTTCTCATGTCTTTCCTCCTAATTTTGGATTTGGATTATTGTTTATAGATCCTTGAGGTACAGTGTTAGAACATTTGATGCCTTTCCAGTTTTTTATGTAAGAACTAATCGCTATGAACTTAACACTGCTTTTGCTGTATCCCATAAATATTGATACATTGTGATGTCCTCTTCATTTATTTGTAGTGATTTTTTTCCCTTTGATTTTTTTCTATGACCCACTGCTTATTCAGGAGCATGTTGTTCAGTCTTCATGTGTTTGTATATTTTTTTTTATTTGACAGAGTTATAGACAGAAAGGTTTTCCTTCCATTGGTTCACTCCCCCAAATGGCCGCCATGGCAGGTGTTGTGCCAATCGGAAGCCAGGAGCCAGGTGCTTCCTCCTGGTCTCCCATGCAGTTGTAGGGGCCCATCCTGAGCCATCCTCCACTGCCCTCCCAGGCCACAGCAGAGAGCTGGGCTGGAAGAGGAGCAACCGGGACTAGAATCTGGCACCCATATGGGATGCCAGTCCACAGGCAGAGGATTAACCAAGTGAGCCAAGGCACCGACCCCATTAAGTTATTAATTTCAAGCTTCATTTCATGGTAGTCAAGATATACATGGTATGATTTCAATTTTTTTTAAATTTGTTAAGACTTGTTTTATGGCCTAGAATATGGTGTTTCCAAGAGATAGTTCTATATACTGATGAAAAGAATGTGAATTTTACACCTGTGGGATGAAATATTCTTTAGGTATCAATTAAGTCCTTTGGGTCCACAGTATAGATAAGCTCTGTTTATGATTTTCTGTCTAGTTGATCTGTCCATTGATGGAAGTGGATTGTTGAAGTCCCCATTACTACTGTATTGGAGCCTATACCTCTGTTTTGATTCATTAACATTTGTGTTAAATAGCCAGGCACCCTGGCATTGGGTGGATTTACATTTACTATGGTCACATCTTCCTTTTGAGTTGATCCCTTAATAATTTCATTTGTATTAAAGTCTATTTTGTCTGACATTAGGATAGCTATTCCTGCTCACTTTTGCTTTTCATTAGCATGGAATATCTTTTTCTATTCTTTCACTTTCATTCTGGGTGCATCTTTGTTGGTGATGGTATTTCTTGTAGGCAACAAATAGATGGCTCTTGTTTTTTAATCCATTCAGCCAGCCTGTATCTTTTAATTAGAGAATTTGGGACACTTATATTCAAGTTTATTGATAAGTAATAACTGAACCCTGCCACTTTTCCATAAATATTCCTATTGTTTGGATTTCATTTGTACTTTTAGTAAGATTTTCTGCCTTCACATTCCTTGGTGATGCTATCTTTCTTTGTGTGTGTGTGTGTGTGTGTGTAGCACATCCTTAAGTATCATTTAAGGCTGGACAATTGGTGGCAAATTCAATTTCTGTTTACTTTGGGAGATCTTTATTTCATCCTCAGAAACTTGATGCCCTATACAATAAGGTGAGGGTCTTTAAGAGATGAGAACCATCATGAATGGATTAGTACAGCTATCTGGGGGAGTGAATTCATGATGCAAGGGTGCGTTGTGCCCTTTTCCTTCTCTAGCATGGGCCTTCTCATGCCCTTTTATCTCTATCAATGGAATGGCATGGCATGAGGTGCTTGCTGGATCTGAGCCCCTTGACAAAGGACAAACATCTAGTGAAGGAATGTTTTAAAGGGCACTGAATAACTTTATATGCAGAAAATTCATCATAGCAGAATCACATGAGTCCTTGAACTGAATCCAAGCAGGGTCAATCTTTCACCTCAATGTGACTTAATAACCTACCCAATTTGATCATTTTCCAGAAGGTTAAGAATGTTTCATTCAAGAATCGTTCCCAGGATCAAATGGCACCTCCAGTAATTTTGGTCGTGTTCTTCCAAGGGTCCCTGTAGATGGCATCACTCAATCCAGTTTGCATTAAGAGAATATCACTAGATAAATATTATACCAGGCATGAAGAGAAAATCTGAGCTATAATCAAGCTATTTAAAGGTTATTTGCCTAACCCTCAAATGCAATTATGCTTTAATTCTCTTCACCCTTTCCAACCTGAAATATGCTTCTCATTTATAAGCAAAACATATATGAACATAATTTCTCTACTGAACAATAATCAAAGTAGCCACCTCTAAAAAGAAACCAGTAGAAATAGTGGTAAATGTTTGAACAATCCCTTACTACTTTCTTTTCAAGGTCTCAACACGTTTGTTTTCTCATTGCTATTTCATAGAATTTAGAGATCATCTTTTTAATCTACTGGAAATGAATAATGCTGTTTCTAACCATGTTTGCATTCTTAAGCAACAAAAAAAGGAAATGAGACTATGTATCCTATAACAGAGAATTTGAACATTATATGGAAAGACATGACAAGTTTTACCTAAAATTTCTGAATAGTGTTCTAAGTTCCAAATGCTAATTTTTAACCTAGAGAAGACAGTCCATTTTTCTATCAGTAGCTTTTCATTTCATATTCTACCTCAAAAGAGAAAAATAGCATCTGTGTTAGAGGCTCAGGACAAGAAATTCTCTACTCCAATATCTGGGTTCACAGGTCTCTGAGTTTTCAAACCTCTGTCATCAGTTTGGCTATAGTCCTAGTATATTTTGGCCCATTTTACTGGCTTCAGCTCAGCTCAAACTGCCACATATGGAGGAAGCTGAATTCAATATTGGGATAGACAGTTTATGAACACTTTTAATCATATACCACCCACATACAATTAAACCTGAAAAACTATGGATATCCTCTGCTGCAGTATGAAAATTCCCATCCTCCCCACACTCACTTTTTCCAGATTACCTTTTCCAAGGCCTGAGTGCTCACAGCACGGATCCAGGGAACAGGAAGCCATTATTCACAGCCTGAAGCATTCCTTTGATTTCAGCTCTACTGTGAGCAAGATTCCGCCCCCCCCCCATAGGTCTTTCCACCTCACGTCACAGATTCTTCATACAAAACTACAAAGAACTGAAAAACCCTGACCACACACTACCCACCAAACAATGAGACAGCAACTGAGTGACAGCGTACACTTCTATAAATTTGACCTTGAGCTTACAGGGAAAAAAGTTATGAAGAGGAAATGCCATAGCAGAGACCTACCAGGAATGAGCTTTATCTGGAATAAATGACTTCTCTCTCCATCCCCTACTCTGTTGTTTTAGGTTTCTTCTAATTTTAATTTTACTAATGCTTTGTTGACATACCACCTCTCTGTCCATCGACAGGAATCCCAGGAGACTTATGGTAGCAGTATGGTGGGCCAAGGCTGATTCACAAACATCAGGCCAATAGCTTAGGAAGTAGAGAAAGAGAGGTGGGTTTATAAAAGAAAGACATGGTCCAGAAAAAATGATGAAGTGAATCTGGAGGTAAGCTTAGTGGCTGAAGTGAGTTGAGAAGCAATTGAGATGTGGGAGGCTAAAGGTTCCAGTAATAATAATAGAACTTGACCCAACAGAAGTATTTAAACCAAAGGAGAGACATGGGACATTCCATGAAGAGGTCACAGACAGATTCCGGTGTAGCAACAGTTGGACTGGTGTTCTGATAGTTCCAAGTCAAAGATCTGAAACAAAGAGGAGCCTAGCAAAATGTGACTGAATTGCCACAAATTTCTCAGTGCTACTTGGCTTAGGGAAGATAGACCAGTGTGGCAAAGACACATTCACACTTAGAGATTAAAGTGCATTGAGCTAACAATACAAAACTGTAATTTACCTACGTTTTAATAGTTTTGCCAATCTTTGCAGAGTCTTAGTCCACCCTAACAAGGATGGACTGGGCCCGGGGAAAGGTAAGTGCACCGATCGCCCATTTCCCAGCCTCCCAATCCCAGAGACAACCAGACATAGCAGGGAGTCAAGTCAAGCAGGAACTCATTGATTGTGCACATAGCAAAATCTTTTAAAGCACAAAACTGCAGAGTCATTGGTTGGTCCTTATGCCCTGCCCCAATCACTTAAAAAGGTCATCTTACGGGGTGACTTTTACAGGACTAGCCATATATCTATACACTCATCATCAGTTGTCACTTCCCCTGATGCTGCACAGCCAATCAGCTTTGGTGGTAAACAACTTTGAGTTCCGCCCATCTTACTTCCTCTGGGTGCCATCTTCTTTGCCCCTCTCACAGGGCCTGCTGGAGAAGAGGCCGTTGGCATCAGCAGCAGCAGCCTGGTCCCTCTTCATCTGGTTCCCAATTGTCCTCTTGCGGGGGGGGGGGGGGGGGGGGGGGAGCTGTTCCAGGATTCACTCCCCCTCCTTGTGCGACAGCAGTTTGCTCATGGCTGGTCCTATCTGTGCACACATTCCAGTCCACAGTCCCGCTCCTCCAGTGCCTGCAGGTTGTAGATGAAGTCCTCCTGCAGGCACTGCTGCTGGCCCTGTGCCTCCTGGAGCCAGGCATGCCCCACGGTGACCCCTCCTTGGCACCACACGAGGCCTCCCATCATCCACACTGCCTGGGCTCTGGAAGCAGGCACGGGGCCCTGGGCCACCAATGCCCAGTCCAGGGGCCAGAGCTGCTACTGCCGCATCCCCCCCTCCGGGCCACTGTCTGCCATGGCAGTAGCAGGGCCATATGCGCGCACGTCAGGCCCCTCCCTGTGCTGCTACCCCGGGGACACCCACAGACTGGCTCTGGGCCACTGGCCCGGGTTAATTCGTGGGCTTGGCTCCGCGCGGCTTGGGCAGCGGCGGGGGTGGGGGGGGATGCGTCTAAGGGCAGCTGCACATGTGGAGCCCTGGGGCCCTGCCTAGCCACGCCATGGCCACGCTCATGCCCCACAAATCTAGTAAATACACTGTTCATTTTGCATTGTAGTGAGCAAAACCAATCTACCACAGTCTCTAGTGCTTGGAAAGACACTAGTCCACTAGCAGGCTACAAGCTTGCTTACTTCATACATTCAGCTAATATTTAGTGAACAATTACTGTGTACGAAACTCTGTAAGATCTGAAAATACAGAACTGAGCAAAACAGATGCTGTTATCATGTAGTTTATAACCTCATTCAGTAAGTCCTTGAAGGCAGGAGACACATTTGCTCTCTTCTCTGTGGTACTGTGAGCACTATGCTAAAGTTCAGTTAATAATTGACAGACTTCTGGGAACATAAAATTTACCAAAATTAAATCACAAAAGCATAGAAAACCTTAACAGACCAGTAACAAAGGATGACTTGGAATCAGTAATCTCCCAACAAATAAAAGCCAGGGACCAGAAGGCTTCACTGCTGAATTCCTTTGCTATTGTACATATTTCTGGAGTACGATGTGATAATTCAACACATGTGTTCCAAGTGTGAAGAACAAATCAGGTTCTTAGCATTTTCATTTCTTTAAACGTTTTTAAAATTTGATTAGCAGTAATTGTGCCTACTTATGGGGTACACTGTGACATGTCACAACATGCATGCAATGTGTACTTACCAAATCGGAGTAATTAATATCTTCCTATTCTTGAACCTTCAAGCTCCTCTCTTCTATTTGTTCAGAAAATTTATAATAGCTTCTTGTGAACTATTTTTAAAGAGAAAAGAGTTAAAAAAAAAATGCCACCAGATTGGTGGTGGGAGCCTTGAACTTCAAGGCATAAGGGAAGAGAGTGGTCCTGCAACCTGAAAGAACTATAGCTCTGGAATAGGTGACTCAACAGTAGTTGTGTGCCTGACTGTGGCCCAGGAAGGAGGAATCCAGGGAATCCAGACCCTTCCAGGAGTCTGATCTCCCATTGCCATTGCTACTAAAAGTCGCTGGGCATGGGAGTCTGGTTATCACAATTCTCAGTGATCAGCTCTCAGTGTCTAGAGGGGCAGAGAATATTTATCTGGCACAATCATGGTTTTTGCCCCTCAGAACTTAATTTTTCTGTTTGAAAAACGTGTTTCCCATATATGAAACACAGTTCTAATCAGACCATCATGAGACACTGTTAATTCACTTCCATGCCCACACAAATGCAGGTTAACATCAGTGTTCTGCCTATAACAAAATTCAGGAGGAAGAGTTGAGGGTGGGGATGGCCTAGAAGCTGGAAGTGGCAAGGAAGAATTCTCTTCTACAGAGGGAACATGACCCTGCCAATGTTTCACTTCAGCTCTCTCGCAACTAGAATGTTGAGAGGAAAAATTTTTGCTGTTCTAAGATACCACTTATGATCATTTGTTTTGCAGCCACAGAAAACCAATATGGCCAGGCATTTTGTTTTTTCTGGAGCCCAGGAGCAATGCAGAGTTATTTAAAGGGAGAATAGTTGTCAAAAGAAAGGGCCATGGTTATAACCCAAAACAGCACAGACCTGCGCTATGATTCTCCTACTGGGACTCACCAGAAATAGGCAAGGGAAGTCTGATTGCCACAGTTGTGTGGGAAAAAATTAAGGATCTGGGTCATCTGGAGGCTCACAATTCTCGGGTTTATATATGTCTACCTGAATACCCCTTTCCAATGTCTTAGGGACCTATTGTTTTTCCACTTATGCCTTCACCTTGTCAAATGAAGCCAAGTATCACTGCACATTTATGGATGCAGCCAACTTGTGTCTCAGTAATTGATCTGCCCGGGTGGTGTCAGGGTTGAGAATCAATCCCATGTGTATTTGAATCCTCTACAGATGTACATCCCATTTTATCAGGTTACAAACTCTCAGAAATATCTCTAATAGGGGAAAGCTGGGTGAACATAGTAAATGTGTTTAGTCTCAGTTGATCTGCAATCGTATTTGTTCTATAGCTTTAGAGAACATAGTCTTTAGAAAAAACTGCTGTAGCTTATATATACAAGGATGCTTCTAAATGTTAGTGGAGAAAAGTGAATTAAAGAAATTTGTTATAAAAATGTTCAATTCATGTGGAATTTTTTAAAATACATATCGTCCATGATTTTTTGTGAAATATGCTTGTATGTGGCCTGCAAGGACAGAAAGTAAAAAAAAAAAATGCTTTAAATGTTTTCAAAGCAGTTTCTTGACTTTCCATTCTTG
Source organism: Sylvilagus floridanus (assembly GCA_949820135.1). Taxonomy (NCBI): domain Eukaryota; kingdom Metazoa; phylum Chordata; class Mammalia; order Lagomorpha; family Leporidae; genus Sylvilagus; species Sylvilagus floridanus. Next base: position 47,363,550 of record OX463239.1, on the reverse strand, counting down.
TCTTGAGTTGAGCATTTGAGGATGACAATTTGTTCTTCTCTGTTGATGCTCTCTAGGATTTCATCAGTAGCCATCCCATGGAAGGAACTATGTAATCGAAAACACCTGACAAAACAACCATGGCCACTGTCACATGATCTCACTTCACGCCTGCACTTATCCCATGCAACAGCTGTTGATAATTTGAGTAATTGTCGTTCCACCACATACCATGCTATCCATTTCACTCTGGCAAGATTATCTGTGCCTTCAACAAATAAATAAGCAATGCAATCACAGAATCCCATTTTCAGAATCTGGTTTCTGAAACAAAACCAGGTTTCATTTACTAGACAAGTCGGGTTCCCAGCACCATGCAGAGGCCAAACTCAAAAGGGATAATTAAAGAGAGCTTACTCAATAATATTTATGAGAGCATGGGCAAGATTGTATTAAACAAAAAATGGTAGGCCAGGAAGAGTAGAACACTGACGCCCACCAAAGGCTCGGATGTATCTGCTGGAACTTTGGAAGGGGTAAAGATGTAAAGGCCACTCACTGGGAGCTGTGGCTTTGGGCATAGGAATCCAGCCACTGAAAATCAGCTCTGATGGAAAAACTGAGTGCCCTGACATTTCTTCCCGTGCACCCTCCAATCTCCTGCTGATGTCTCCCATTGGACAAACCCCATCAAAAGCCAAAGGAAAAGGGAGGCAGCCAACTGATGGAGCCCAAGGAAGTCTAACTCACAAAGCACAGAGGAGGATGAAGAAGGCTGGACCGTGGATCTAACGGGAAAACAAGAATTTCCATCAACCTATTTTTAGTGTCTGGCATTGGGAGCCAAATGAAACACCTATGCAGCAACAGGCAATCTGTCAATCCTCCATCTGACATAGCCACTGAGAGAGGTATGAATGAGCTATGAATGAGAGATGGTGGAACCAGAGACCTCAGCCCCTCCAGCTCCTAATCTTTCCCTCTCTGGTTACCTGAAAGGAGGAGGTGAACCACACACCACCTCCTGAGGCTGAATATGTGTCTCTGTGTGCACCTTTCCCCCATTAAACAGCCTTCCAGGGGGTTGGAAGGTGCATACTGTTAGAGCTCAGGCATACCTGGCCCTGAGTCTTAGCCCTGACATTTACAACCTGTGTGACACCAGGCAAGTTACTTGATCATTTTAAACATTAGTTGCTCAGTATTTGGAATATTAACCACTCTAACAAAAGTGTTGTGGAAGGTAAATGAAATAATGGAAACTTCTTAATAGGGCTTTTCACACATGATAAATAGCCTTTAAATACTCCTTTTCCATTGTTGGCCTTTTTCTTGTGAGGCTGTAGGCACCGTTGAAAGCCTACTTGTAGCTCATTTTATGGGAAAATGCATTCCAAGTTCCAAACAATCAGCTTATAAAAGGAAAATCTTTTTAACACAACTTATTTTTTGAGAAAAAGAGCCTATATTTAGATGAAACTCTCAAGGGCTGCCTCTTAAAGTTTGGTTGATGATCTCATTTTAAGAAATTACAAGTTCACCTTAATTGGGATAAAGTGAGTTCACTCTGTATGAAATAAATACATAATTATGGAAGAGAGGCTACAGAACAAAGAGAATTTGCCCCAAATCTATGCAAATCCTCTAAGGAAAATGCCTTGGAATAACTTACACAAAATTATTAACCGTGGCTCACTCTGGAGATCACAGTGGGATCAGAGGGCTCTGAGTATGAAAAAACTGACTCGATCATTTCACTGAATATTTAATTACTTAAACATTTTACAAAGAACAGACATACTCATTCTGCCAAACTTTTTGAAACCTTTAAATTCCTTTCACAATTCAAGTGGAAGGCAAGATATCAATATTATAGACTATACAAAGTGACTGCTATAAATAATAGTAATAAACTATATATAGAAAAATGGAGGTATGTATTCAGATAGTATGTTTCATTTATTGACAAATATTTTGATTTACCATACAGTATGTAAACTAACGGCTGTTAGTCATTATATTACACTATAAGTCTGGGAGGCTCAATCTATTTATTCATATTTACCTCTAATACATTAATAAATTTTATATGCTCAGTACACATTTAACAAGTCATGAGAAAGTGTGGTACATTGAAGAGAACGAAACTAAAGCAATTGCTGTGAGCACTTCACAATTTCACTGAGTGTGTCTTTTCATCAATAAAGTGGGGCAGTGGGTAACACGGGGAGTTCTAAGACTAGCATTGTAATGAATCCCTAGGTATCTAAAATTGGAGGCTAATGTTGACTTTCCAATGTTTCATTTCCCCAAGTAAAAACTCTTCAAAAATCATCTTATACTATCATTATTTCATAACTGAAAAGATGTTTTAAGTGTGGAAATTTGGCATAGGGGTTAAGATACCATGTGGGACACACACACTCCCTGTTGGAATTCTTAGATTCCACTCTCTGCTCCACTACTGATTCTTCTTTTTGCTAATACAGACCCTGGGAGACAGTGAGTGATGCCTCAAGTACCTGGATCCCTACCACCCATATGGGAGACCCAGACTGAGCTCTAGACTACTGGCTTCGGCATGACCCAGTCCCAGCTGTTGTAAACCAGCAGATGGAAGATCTGTTGTGTATGAAGTAGAAAGTGAAAGCCCAATTCAAGCCCTCTCGACTCCCACTCCACAAGTTAACCACAATTATAGTGTGGTATATCGCCCTCTATTTTATGGGAAGATAAAAATATACAAGCACATAGCTTATTTAGAAGGACAGAATTATTCTAAACTGCCAACCAGTTTAAGAGTGAAGAGTTGGATATGTAGTAATGATCACCTTAGAATGTCAATAACATCTAGGACAAATATTTGTTGGGTTCAACTAAAAAATATCTCTTTGCCACAGTTGAGCAGGGGACTTGGCTGGAAAGTTTTCTCTGATTTCTCTAGGTAATCCATTCCTTTTGGCCAAATATAAGATTGCCAGAAGGGCTACCAAAGAAGAATAAAGAAAACAGGGAATTTTCAGAGGAAAGAAGCGGCTGGATATTTGGAGCAGAACTGGAAGGGGTCTAGCTCCAAGGTGTGAGCTAGAAGACAAGGGAAAGAAGTGAGGGTCTTGAAGTGAGGTAATGTCCCCCATCAGAGAACTAGGTATCTGTGACTACGGGGCATGATGCTGGTGAATGCAAGTGACTTCTGTCTCTGGAATACATAATCTATAATCTTGAAGCTCATATTCTCAGACAGCACTCAGGAGAACTGATGAGCATCTGCAAATAGGACTGAGAAGGCCTCCAGGAGACTGGAGCTGTGGCTACCCAGACACCAGTGTGTTCCAGTCTTTCCAGATAATACAATGTGAAAGCAATCAACTTAGTGATCCAGCTCAAGTTGCAAACACTGACCATATTTTCATAAGCAAACGAAAGACATGAAAGGTGGAAGCAATTAGCTCAAAACAAGCCATAAATTGTTCTTATAGCTCTCACCACTTTTTCAAATTTAGTAAATGATTGCATAATCCCACCGAGTTGAAGCAACCTCAAGGTATGCAGCCATTCCTTTACCCTTTGAATATCATGAATCGTGTTCATGCTCCATAAACTAGAAAGGAGAAAGGAACCAGTCACTTGGTATGCACTGGGGTAAGTATGTTTTCTCATCTGCAAGTAATTTCCTCATCTACAAAAGGAACGGCAAATACCCTGACCACATGACACTGTCACCATCTTACATATGGCATTTGTCCTTAGGGGTTCATTGCACTTTAATCCATTATTCAGATCATGAGTAACAGAAGAAATAGCTAATGTTGCCTTTCTTGTGGCCCCACTTGCCTTCTGTGGTGAACCATGGAAGTTCTCTTCCTCTTCTGCTTTCCATCACTAAGTGAATCCTTCATGCAGTTTAAATCATTTCTTTCCATTAGCTTTTACAGGTGATTTATGATCTCCCCAAATCTGCTTACAATCAGCCAGAGCAGTTCCTAAACTTCATATTCAGAGATTGGGCAGTCATGGGACAATGTAGACTTTGGTAGCAAGAGCACATCACTGATAACAGAGTAGAGAGGGTGGGAGTCACCATGTTGAGATCACTAATCATGGGATTACCCAAGCCTTCCAGCAAGTCATAGACAGCAAGCACCATTCCCTACATGTATTCCTTAAACTTTGGAATATACTTCCCCTGTCAATCAAATATGGTCATTTTCTTGGCAAGCAGTGTGAAACCATATTATGCACAGTTCTTTACAAAGTGATTGTGCACAACTTTAAACACTAATGTGTATTATAAATCACTAAGGGTGGGGATAAATTGTTCCTCATTTCTCAAACATATCTAACCCAGAGACATTTTAATTGCTAAATTTCTTTTTTTAAAAAAATTATTTATTTGAAAGGCAGTTACAGAAAGGCAGAGGCAAAGAGAATGGAGAGAGAGAGAGTTCTTCCATCTGCTGGTTCGCTCCCCAAGTGGCCGCAACAGCCGGAGCTGTGCCAATCAGGAGCCAAGAGACTCTGCAGGGGCCCAAGGATGTGGGCCATCTTCTACTGCCTTCCCAGACCATAGCAGAGAGCTATGGAAGTGGAGCAGCCAGGACTTGAACTGGCACCCACATGGGATGCCGGCACTGCAGGCAGTGGCTTTACCCTCTACACCACAGTGCTGGCCCTAAGTCTTTTTATTAAGGCCCATCTTATGGGACTAATGTTCGACAGAACACATGCTAGGAAATTAATTTTTGGCATTCTAAAGGCAGCTTCCTCATTTTACAGATGAAAAACTAGTCATCTTAGCGTTTATATGCATAATTGGAGCAAGAATCCAGTTAGTTCAATAATAGGCTTTGATTTTAATACCATAGGTTCTTAACACAGTAGCTAAAGACTAAGCAGGAGATTAATTCCAATACATATGTGAAAAAGATTCTCAGTTTTCCCCTGTGGGTCTTGAACTATAATGTAGTAGTGATTAATGCTAACAATGAATGCCAGAGCAGAAAATAACCTAGGAGGGTACCTTCCCTGACAAATTCATTTTTTTCATGTATTTTATTGATAGAGGGACAAACAATGGGGTAGATAAAGAGAAAGAGATCTTCCATTCACTGGTCCACTCCCCAAATGGCCTCCATGGCCAGGGCTGCTCTAGGCCAAAACCAGTAGCCTGAAACTCCATCTGGGTTTCCCATGTGGGTGGCAGGAGCCCAAGTACTGAAGCCATCTTCTGATGTGGTGTCCCCCCCACCCCCCAAGGCAACCTAGAAGGGAGCTGGATCAGAAGTAGAGCAGGCCGGCGCCATGGCTCAACAGGCTAATCCTCCGCCTTGCAGCGCCGGCACACCAGGTTCTAGTCCCGGTCAGGGTGCCGGATTCTGTCCCAGTTGCCCCTCTTCCAGGCCAGCTCTCTGCTGTGGCCCGGGAGTGCAGTGGAGGATGGCCCAAGTGCTTGGGCCCTGCACCCCATGGGAGACCAGGAAAAAGCATCTAGTACCTGGCTCCTGCCATCGGATCAGCACGGTGCGCCGGCTGCAGCGCGCCGTCCACGGCAGCCATTGGAGGGTGAACCAACGGCAAAGGAAGACCTTTCTCTCTCACTGTCCACTCTGCCTGTCAAAAAAAAAAAAGTAGAGCAGCCAGGTCGTGAACCAGTGCTTCAAATGTGATGCCGGCATCAATCAGTGGCTTAACCCACTTCACCTCTACCCCCAACTCCTTACAGCCTCATTTTATAGGTAAAAAAATATATATATGGCTCAGGGAATCTGTAAGACTTAGCTAAAATCACATAACAGGATTAGGACTAGACCTAATTTAGCTGGTACAGTTTCAAGTGTGAAACCAAATAATTGAAGCTGCAGTTCTTAGACTATGCAAGATAGAAAAGATGTTTATTGAAGATAAACCTTTACTATTAAACATGTATATATACAAGAGAGCCTCAAAGAGTTCACAGAAAATTCATGTTATCTTCAAATTCCATTTTCCATGAATTCTTCAAAGCCCCTTTGTGTGTATGTACACACACAGAGTTGTCCCTTTGTCTCCTTGGGATTGGATCTAGGAGCTCCACTGATACCAAAATTCAAGGATGTTCAAATCATTTTAAATATTATTTGAAAATCAGAGTTACACAGAGAGAGGAGAGGCAGAGGCAAAGAGATAGGCCTTCCATCCAATAGTTCACTCCCAATTGGCCACAACGGCAGGAGCTGCACCAATCAGAAGCCAGGAGCTGCTTCCGGGTCTCCCACACGGGTGCAGGGACCCAAAGACTTGGGCCATCCTCCACTGCTTTCCCAGGCCATAGCAGAGAGCTGGATCAGAAGTGAAGCAGCCGGGTCTCCAACCAGCACCCATATGGGATACGGCACTTCAGGCCAGGGCATTAGCTTGCTGTGCAACAGCACCAACCTCATGAAATCTCTTATGGAATTATTTGCTTATAACTTATTTACATTAAATTTCTAGATTACTTGTAATACCCAATACAATACAAATGGTATGTGAATAGGCTTATATTGCAATACTTAGGGAATAATGCCCAAAAAAAGTCTTTACTGTTCGTGCAGATAGAATTTTTTGAATAGTTTTGATCTGCATTTGGTTGAACCCTCAGCTATAGAATTCATGGATATGGACAGCCAACTCCATATAAATGTCTATGAAGGGGTTTTCTAAGAGGCCTAGGAGTTGGAAAAATGACGAGGAGAATGTAAACAGCTAAAACATGCAAAAAATTATCAACATACTCAAAAGAATCCCTAACTTCTCCCTATTAGAAATCAAGCATCCACTAATATGGCTGCGTCTAAGAATCCCATTGAGATCTTTTCCAAAATGCCCATGCTTGGGGCCTCATCCCAAGAGATTCCAGTTCAACTGGCCTGGCCTGGGGCCCAGACGCTCACAGGTGATTTCACTTTGTAGCCAGGAGTAAGAACTACTCCCTGAACCAAGGGAATCCAAGGCAGATTCTCTTCACCTCTACATCTTCCAGCTTCTTGTACAAACAAAATATCCAGCCTAGAGCTTTTCCAGACATTTATTCATTTGTTCACGGCTGACACTTGTCTACAGCCTCACCCTCAGCAAGGAGCCAGCGCCAACAATTCTCAACTTCCTTCTGGGCTTCTAGCTGCCCTGGGCTAACTTACTGGCTTCCACCTCCCTCTTAGCACTTGTCAATCCAAAAAAACCGATGAAGCTAAAATGAACTTCTATTTGTTTATGTGGCAACAAGTTCATGGTCCATGCCGAAAAAATGTCCTTGGCCTTTGACAAAGCCGCCTTGGAGATGCCTCTGTCTGTTTTAAATAGGCCACAAACGAGCTAGGAAACCAGTGCCCTCCACCAGGAGCCAATCTGCTCAAATAAGCCCAGATGAACAGACAGAGATGGGGTGATTCCAATGCAAGAGTGTTTTTGACATTTCTTATATCATTTAGCTTCACAGGAATGCAGAGCTTTTAAACAAGAGTTTGGATTTGACCATAGGGAATAGGTCTACCGGAGATTGATTTGTGTGATTGGTATTTCCAGTTCTCTGGCACTCTTGACATATGGTGATGAGACCCTGGAGTAGAGAAGGGAATTATTGGTGTAGGACATCCATTTTTAAAGAGCAGTTATTATTGGGAGGCTAATGTATTATCCACCTCGAAAAACCTTGGAAGAGAGTTGAGTGCTACCTCTTTAAGACCTCAGAAAAGAATCCAGAAAGTCACAAACAGGAAGGCATGGTCTCATTTCTACATGTAAAGAAAAGAAAAAAATAATCTTGCTCAAAGTAACACAAGTTGAAATTTAAAAGTGTCATCTACTCTAGGATAAAAAGAAATTGAAGGACCAATTCTGGAGAAAATTAGACGTTAAGGAAATGTGCTATGCCTATTGGGAGAGGAGACTGAGTCCCACCATGGAAACAAAAAATGTAACAAATTTTTCTGCTATGGGTTTTGCCCAGATGTGGAATCTTTGGTATGTTCAGGAAGCTGTAGAAAATACCAGGCTCTTTGCCATCATGAAATCCGCCATCTAGATGAAGAGACAAGAGAAAGGTGCAGGGTTAAATAGCAGAAGGACATCAAAATCTGGAGATTTTAAGATTTATTTATTTGAAAATCATAGTTACACAGAAGGAGAGGCAGAGAGAGAGGTCTTTCATCCACTGGTTCACTCCCCAATTGGCCACAACAGCCGGAGTTGTGCTGATACGAAGCCAGGATCCAGGAGCTTCCTCAGTATCTCCCATGCAGGTGCAAGGGTCCAAGGACTTGGGCCATCTTCTACTGCTTTCCCAGGCCATAGCTGAGAGCTGGATGGGAAGTGGAGCAGCTGGGACTCAAACCGATGCCCTATGGGATTCCGGCACTGCAGGCAGCGGCTATACCCGCTATGCCACAGCGCCGGCCCCAACATTTCTTGACTAAGTGAAAAGAAGGCTCAGAGTAGATGTGAGAGGGGTTCAGGTGCAAAAGACGATTTTCTTGAGTACTGTGACCAAGTAAGAATCCACAGGAGTGAGCGCCAAAGAGACAAATCTCGAAGGAAGGAGCAAAATTCGGGAGGCAGAGGAAGCATTGGGGAAGGGATAAGAAGGATGGGTACAACTTGCACCAATCTGGAGCATCTGCCCAAATTTCACACACTCAGCTCTATCAGACTTGAAGAGAATGTAGAAAAAGCTAGGCAAGGGGCAAGCTTTTTGGCATAGCAGATTAAGCTGCTGCATACAGTGCCAGTATCCCATATGGAAGCTGGTTTGAGTCCCTGCTGCTCCACTTCCTATCCAGATCTCTGCTATGGCCTGGGAAAGCAGTGGAGAATGGCCCAAGTTCTTCAGCCTCTACACCCGGGTGGGAGACCTGGATGAAGCTTCTGGCTCCTAGCTTTGGCCTGGCACAGCCCTGGCTGTTGGAGCCATTTGGGGAATGAACCAGCAGATGGAAGACCTGTGTGTGTGTGTGTGTGTGTGTGTGTGTGTATCCTTCTCTCTCTGTAACTATGCCTTTTAATAAATCTGTTTTAAAAAGAAAGGGAAAGGCTAGGTAAGGTCACAAGGCTGATCATAGGAACAGCAGTGGTATTCTAAATGCTGCCTTTGACCTTACTTGGTCAAAACCTGATCAGAATATCCAAACTAGAACAAGTTCAAGAAATGATCCAGTTTCACATTGAGTTTTACAAGTTAAGGGTGAAAGGGTAAAGTGAACAAAACTTATTGATTACCTCTGTGAGGCTGCACTAAATAAGGCACTTCAAATGTACAACCACTTAGCCCTCAAAATAGCAATACCAGAACAAGCAGCCCTACATGGATGATGTTGTTGCTCAGTTTATAGAAGAGGAAAGGCAGAACTGAAGAACTTGAGCAATTTGCCTTAGGTCACAGAACAAGTCAGTAGAAGTACTAAGAAGTGTGGAGGCGATGAGTAGCCAAAGGCCCACACATTCCTTCATGCTTCTTGTTCGTTTGCTGTCGTCTGCCCTGTGAATGGCTTCCTTTCCTTGCTCGCACAATTTTCACCACATCAGAGAATTTCAGGGCTAAAAATGTCTTTACAAAAATACCTAGCACCTTGTTTTGGCTTGCAAAGAAACTCAGAAATAGGCGCCTTGAGGGTCCCAGGGGCCACGTGGCTAGCAAGCGGCCGAGCTCAGCCTTTTTCACCTGCCTCTGAGCAACATACTGGCGCTAAGCAATGACTAGGTTAGTAGGAGGAGCAGGGTGTGTGCCGGCCCCAGTCACCTGTTGGGGCTCATCTCTCTGTCAGTTATCTGTGCTACACCTTGCCAGTGCCACACAATGTCTGCCAATTGCAAATCCTAACAAATTCCTACCACCCTCAGATTTCATGAAAGTGTGGTACTGGATGGCAGAGCATACTCTTTCCCACAGGGCTCCTCTTCTTTACCCTGAACTGGGTGGAGAAAAGATCCATTGAAGACAGTGAGCCACAGGCATTCACAGCTCCTCACCCTCATACCTACCTCTGACCACTGGGAGAAGGGCCAAAGTAGACACATTCCTGGCAGTTGTGGGCATTTGTCTAATGATTGCAAACAAAATGTTGTCAAGAAAAAAGATCCATTATAGTTGTGGCATATGTGCTTACTCAAAACTAAAATTGACATGAATAAATAGTGGCTGTGTTCTTGAGTTTCCACCTTGTAAACAGACTCAAAGAAGTGGATGATCAGAATGAAGATCTTATCTTCATGTCTCATTGGTGTCTCTGCTTATTGAATAGAGAGTTTGCAAGTCAGCCCTCATCCTGATACAGATGGGACCCCAAATCATTGCTTTTGCAAGAAGGCCACCAATGGTCTTGAAGCCAGGTAGACCAGAGAATAGCTAATGGGATAATTTTCTTCAGCCGAAAGACCAGTTGTGACTAAATCTTAATCCCAGGGACTTGGCCAGCAATACTGCCAAGGTTGGCAGAAACTAAAGAGCCAACAGTTTCCTTCCAAACACACACACACACACACATCATGAGGGAATATTATGAATTATGCATTATAAAATAAGCTTCTATTGATCTTATCACCTAAAACTAAAACCTCCAGAATTTCTGTTAAATAGCAATTAACATGTAGAAAGTTTTATGTGAAGCCAATTCTCAAATTCTAAAACTGGCTCTAATGTAGTTTTTTACTTTTCCCATGAAGACTTATTTTGTCAGCTTCTGGGATGTTTTACTAGGCTTCTACCAGCTAAATGAAAGATGGTTTGATCAACCAGCCAGCCACCTCCAAAACCAGTATGAGCAGAAACAGAATACTAAAATCAAGTCAAGAGCTTATTTAAAAATGAGGCCAGATCAGATAAAAAAATAAACATCTACTAGTCAACTGTTCTAGTCCTGTTCCAACCCAAGATATCCTCCTATCACATAGCAGTAACCCAGCACACTAGGCTATACAGAAAAAGCCTACATCAGGGATCCCATCTGGAATTTCAAAGTCAACTGCTTAGTGGAAAATTTCTACCTACTCAGAACTTCTGCGGCACAGGATCTACAAAAATCTGCAAGGATTTATTTTCCACCTAGGTTGGAATGTGTAGTTCAGTGGTGCTAACCTGCCCTTACTCCTCCTGCTGAGCACAGATCTATACCTTTTGCTGGAAAGACATCAATGTCACCAAGTCTTGAGTCACATCCTCAGTCTCGGAATGCCTGTTTTTCACTTGTCCAAGTGTTACTTATTTTGTGAGAAGATCTGAGTCCTGATTTTTAAAATGCTTTTGATTTATTCATTGCTTGTTCATAACCTGCTCCTCTGAACATCTTAAGGATCATCTTGTCTATTTATCCAGGGATTGCAATCCAGTTATACTCTTCCATTGGATTATAAGCTGATGGAGGTCAAGTACCAACCTACAACTTGAGTATCCTCCAAGCATTCTGATGCAGTGCTGAACTTGAGTTATTTTGGAATCTAAGATGCCGTAACTGAAGCAAGGAAGCTGGTCAAAGAGAATGACTATGCAACTGACATCTCAGAATAAAGACTGAAATTTTATCTCACAGTCAATCCACACATATACCCTTGTGTCCACTACAAGAATAAAGACATAGAACAAGTGCCTACTATCCCTACTAATGTCACCACCTTTATTGTGTGTGTCTTCTCTATTTCCTCCCTCTTGTCACTGTAAAGAAACATTTATGCACTTACAAAATAGAAAATTAGCACTTAATATGCCAAGACTACAGAAAGATATAGAGATCAATGATAATAGAGCTTATCTCTTAGTAATTGAGACAGGAATGTACATATAATATAAAGCAGGGAAAAAGTGCTAAACAAGAGCCACAGACATGTGGACAGAACAAACCACTAATTCTTAATGAGTAACCATAAAAATGTTAAGGTGGCTAGGAGGAGACCTGTTGAAGTCAGAACACTCCTTTGACTGAACCTTCCAAAGATGACTCTGGTCAGTGGCTCCCAAATAAGCAGGACAACCAATGTTCCTACTGAATCTTCCCGAGGGCCGGCGCTGTGGTTCACTAGGCTAATCTTCCACCTTGCGGAACCAGCATACCGGGTTCTGGTCCCGGTTGGGGCGCCAGATTCTGTTCCGGTTGCCCCTCTTCCAGACCAGCTCTCTGCTGTGGCCAGGGAGTGCAGTGTAGGATGGCCCAGGTGCTTGGACCCTGTACCCGCATGGGAGACCAGGAGAAGCACCTGGATCCTGGATTCAGATCAGCGTGGTGCACAGGCTGCAGCGCGCCAGCCGCGGCAGGTGAAGCAATGGCAAAAGGAAGACCTTTCTCTCTGTCTCTCTTTCTCTCACTGTCTAACTCTGTCAAATTAAAAATAAAAAGGGGAAATCAAGACTTGAATGCTGCCCACGTGGGATACCCACACCACAGATGGCGGCTTTACCTACTGTACTGTAGTGTCAGCTCTGATACTTATGTTTTCAACCTACTGAATCTTCCCGCTGGATCTGATGTCATTTCCTATGGTGGGATGGTGACTTGTTCAACAAAGCTCATCTGATCAGTGCTTTAGGGGATCCTCTCTGAAGCTCAACAAGTGAGCACATCAGGGAAGAGCTTTGAGGAGAGACCAGCAGATGCAGGCTTGGCAACAATGCTTTCCTTTAGACACAATCTTTGGTATCTCTTCTGCCCAAAGACCATCGAAATGGCATATCCATGGTTCTAAGGATTTGGCAAGTAACAAAACAGATAAGAGATGGAAGGTGCTAGCTACTAGGAGTAGAAAAAAATTCTGATTCTAAAGGATCTTGAAAATTCTCTTGGATGAACTCCAAGAGCTGAGAAAGTCAAATTGATTTAAATACTACCCTCACCACTTTGGAGGATACAAGCTACCTCCTTCTTCCCCAAATCTTTTATTATTGAAGAGTCAGGCACCAGCGTATTGTGTGTCCACATTCCTTTCCTTGTGAATACTGAGATGAGCTATTCTAAGACATGGCAATAATGGGACATCTGATGACTTAAGCCCACTTACTTTATAATTCTCCCAAGATAGACCTCCTTTCCAGGAATGACCATTAATGAAATACCAAATATATGGGCACATAAATCTGAGTTATTGACCTGGCACAAAACTCCATCTGCCACCTACTCTAACTTGATGCCAAGCTGCACACAAATTGAAAACTCATTAGGGTTTCTCCAGACATCTTTGTTCTCCCTGTATAAAAGTGGCAGAGAACATTCTAAATTGGCAGCTCCTGTACCCATCACAACTCGATGCACCGTAACTGTATACCATGAATACCTGTCTAAAAACTGTGAGCCAGGGAGCAGTTTGGAAAACCATTTTGGACAGCCACCTGCATCTGCCTTTTGTCTTGCCTACTGGATTGCCAGCCATTGGTTTTCACACCCAGATTCTAGCACAGCACTTGACACATAGTAATAGTAGATGCTCAAAAAGAGGTAAATGATGAAGAATAATTCCATTCTACTTATTTTTTAGTCAATGCCATTCCTGTGAATTCAAATGAGGTTAACCCCAACATGTGAAAGTTACTTAAGTTTATTTGGTCCAGATGAAATCAGACATGGTACAAAGTTTAACAAAATGCCAACTTATAATCAGTAACAAAATTACAGGCAGAAGCCAGGGAAAAGGTTGATATTTTAGATATTAACCTTTAGCTCATTATCATTTTATGTACAATATTACTTGATAGTCATAGAATTCATATTTTAAGTTCCTAACAAACCTAAAATAGGCTGGCATTCAAAACAGCTTCACATTCTGGCTTAATATGGCCCTAGACAATTTCCTTATGTATCCATTTCCAGAACTGAGTACCACACCTGGGAACTGTGTGTCCAAGCTGACCTAGTAGATATGAGGGATGGGCGAGTGAAAGAATAGAAGGTAGCTTTCTTCAAAAGGGTTATAAAATTAAGATCTTGGCAATGCAGAAATTTCTAATAATGGCCATTCATGTAAGGAGATGAAATAGAAGTTCCCTATCCTTCAATTACTTTTCTATCACTTCAGGGGTTTGGAAGGTCAATATGGCATGGAAACTCCCTGAGAATAATGGCAATGGATAGAGGAGAAGGAAGTTCTGAATCATAAGCTTAAAATCAAAGTAGGGTTATCTGAGAATTAGAAGGTAGATAAGATTAAGATATGAAATCCTAAAATAGAAATACAGTTAAAAGTCCTTGAGTTCATTGTAATGCACTGGATTAAGCACCCCCATCCCGTCTCGCAGTGTTTAGTTCAAGACCCAGCTACTCTGCTTCTACTCCAGCTTCTTCATAATGCACATACCAGGAGGCAGCAGGTGAGGGCTCAAGCACTTGGGTCTCTACCATCCACGTGGGAGACCTGGATAGAGTTTGGTCTCCTGGATTTGGCCTGACCCAGTCCCACCACTTACAGGCATTTAGAGAACGAACCAGCAGCTGGAATTCATTCTCTCTCCCTCTATCTCTCCCCCATTCTCTGCCTTTCAAATAAATTAAGTAAATAAAAATTTTCAAAAATAAAAGTTTATGATATGACTAAAGTGTAAAGGCAATAATTAGAATGTTTTTAGCATATAATACTGTTTTATTAATTTAAAAAACACTAATAATGCTGAGCCATCTTTGTTTCCTAGAGAATTCCCTAGGAATCTAAGAAAGAATAGGAGAAGGCATCATTCACTTCATGTCTACTATGTGCCAGGCCTTGAACATGACTATTTCATGTAGGTTAAAGTTGCCATTATTTGTGCTTAACCTTCAAATGTGGATAAGATTTCATTAAATGTAGTGATTTTAGTTCTACTTCTTCAGCAATCTAACATAGTCACTGCTCTTTGAAATTAAATGAACAAATATATGGAAGGAAAAAACAAAAACAGCAGCTACCAACATATATTCCTGACCCTGGCCTACATGTTAATATGCTTACTTACATAATTTCTCAATTTCCTTTTAAAGCAATTTCATAAACTTAAGAAAATAAAGTTCAGAGATTGAGAAATTCACCAAAGTCGGAATTCGTTATAACACGGGAGAGATTTCACACAATTTTGCTTGATTTATACCCACACTTTTTCTACTACATCATATTACCTTGTAACTAATGTTCAGAGAAAATACTGGTGGTATCTACAGGGACAATGAACAGGTAGAAGTAACTTCCAAATGAATAATTGAAAATGTAAAATCTTCTTCCCCATGGAACAGGTCTAGTGTAGGGTAGCAGGGGCAAGATGGAAGAAGCTGAGATGAATTGATATCCTTATTTTTGAGACAAGAGAAAGGCCAAGGATATCAGGACCAACTACAGCCTTTTAGGACTTCTCTCAAAGACATTGCCAGGAAAACAGCTTGTTCTAGGCCTGCTCCAGCAAACTCCATGAGGCCGGTAGCTTTCAACCCCAAATACACCCACCAGCATGACCTGAGGAATTTCTTTTAAATACCAGTTCCTCCACCCTGCTGCCATTCTGATTTCTCTGATTTGGGGGTTGGACAGCACACTGGCATCTTTTAGTTCTCCCCAGGTCATCTTCATGTGTGGGCCAGGATTGGGAATCACTAACTTGTGCCTGCCACTGCACACCTGCCATAGACACAGGTTTCCAACCTCTGATACCTGAAATAGTAGAATTAACACAGAACCAATACTCTTCTCCTTGAGAGCTTCCTTTCACCTCCAACAACTGTCTCTTTTTCTAAAATTCTTTCAAAACTACACCCTGTCCTTAATGTGTTGTACTATGTGAATTAGTACTCAAACAGTACTTTATACTTTGTGTTTCTGTGTGAGTGCAAACTGTTGAAATCTTTACTTAGTATATACCAAGTTGATCTTCTTTATATAAAGATAATTGAAAATTAATCTTGATGAAGAATGGGATGGGAGAGGGAGTGGGAGATGGGATGGTTGCGGGTAGGAGGGAGGTTATGGGAGAAAAAGCCGCTATAATCCAAAAGTTGTACTTTGGAAATTTATTAAAGTTAAAAAAAAACCTACACCCAAATATCTTTTATAGTAGATAGCTTCCAAATATTTGGCTCGCCTGCTCTTGCATACATTCCTATCTTTGCAATTTTATAACTCATTTGAATTACTCATAAGAAGATGAAATTCTCAATCTTAGAAGAAAAAAAACAAATAGTTTGGAAGCATGTTTGCTTATTCCATGGCCTCGAGTGTCAATATTGTATCGAGGATCATCCATTAGCAGAAGAATGTGATAAACTAGGCTAGATTGCCTCAGCCTTGCTAGATGGACAGGCTACCACACCACGAGGAGTATCTAAGAGGAAAAAGATATCAGAAATAGCAAAATCAAGTGGTTCTTAGGTCTGAGTAACAGCCAGTATGCCACATAAGTCTTTAGAATCTGCATGAGATAAAGCCACCACATCCAGAAAACAGGATCTGCATAGAAATTCAACTTATTAACTAAAATAGATCTTTAACCGCATATGATAATACCCTAATTAATAGAGAAGGGAGGAGGCCAGTGCTGTGGCATGATGGGTAAAGCAGCTACTTCAACTCCCTGCTGCTCCACTTCCGATCCAGCTCTCTACTATGGCCTGGGAAAGCAGTAGAAGATGGCCCAAGTGCTTGGGCCACTGCACCCACATGGCTCCTGGCTCCTGGCTTTGGACTGGCCCAGCTCTGGCTGTTGCAGCCACTTGGAGTATGAAGGCCTCTCTCTGTCTCTGCCTCTTTCTCTCTGCCTTTGCCTCTTTGTAACTCTTCCTTTCAAATAAAAAAATCTGTAATCCCTTTCTCTCCCTTTTCTATTTTTTTAAAAAGATTTATTTATTTGCCTCCACACTTTAGGCTCTTTCCCGTGAGTCATTGCTATTTCAAAGATGAAGGAGCTAGTTTCAGAAAAGTTCATGGGAGTCAATACAGCACATTGGGTAGGAAATCCACTTAAATCCTGACAGCACTGCCACCTAAAAGCCATGGGGTCTCAGGCAAGTTGTCTTCTCTGGCTCCTGTTTCCCAGCACATAAAATGAAAATATTAGAGTGCTGGCATTGTGTCGTAGCAAGTACAGCCACCACCTGCAGTGCTGGCATCCCTTATGGGCGCTGGTTCATGTTCCAGCTGCTCCACCTATGATCCAGCTCCATGCTAATGTGCTTGAAAAGCAGCAGAAGATAACATTAAGTGTTGGTCCCTGCCACCCATGTGGAAGACCTGGATGAAGCTCCTGGTTCCTGGCTTCAGTCTGGCACAGCACTGGCCATTGCAGCCATCCGGGGCATGAACCAGTGAAAGGAGTTCTCTTTCTCTGTCCCTCCCTCTCTCGATAGCCCTGACTTTCAAAATAATTTTTTTAAAAAATGAGAACTGCCATGCAAAAAAAAATAAAATTATAAACATAATGTGTAAATCAAGAATCATTTAGAAATCCCTGCCTGCCTAAATGGTTAGTGGAGTTAGGATTTACTTACAATTTAACAAGAGTCACAACCAAAAAATGAATTCTGGTCTGTGAAATGCTATAGAAGTAGGCAGGCATACAGGCTAAAATTGATTAGGTTTGTGACCTGGAAAACCATGCTTTTGCCATGCCCCTGTGTTACTTCATGCCCTACCTGATACCTTCACCATGACCCCATGCGACATCAGGCTCTACCTGACCACACCTGAGTGCCCACCTGCGCACAAGCCACTCCCCTGTGGAAAATATATAAAAAGGCAGGGCGGGTCCCAAAAGGCTCTCTGCCTCTGCTTTGCTGCCGGTGATAAGCAGCGCAGAGCTGCTCAAGGCGCTTGCTGCACGTGGCTTTGGCCTGCTCTCTGAGTGGTATGGATGCTACCCTAGTTCCCAGACCTTCCCCCCTCTCCATCCTGAACTAAAGCCCTCACTTTCCGAGAGAACTTTCACACTAAATAAAGCTTAAAACGTACCATGCTGCCTCGTTTATCTGTGCCGATATTTAGAATTCTTCTCTAAATATTAGGCAAGAACCCTCTCAGGCTTGTTAATATTGAGGATTTAGTAATAAGCACCCCAAATTCTGGTAGCACATGTGGCACCCCAGATAGCACTTCTGGGGAACCTTATGGGGCCGCATTTTTGTATAAATTTTAGGGGGTCATCTCTGATTTCACTATTACTTTTTTACAACACAAAAGATGAAAACCATAATTTCAAAGAAAAGAATGAGATGGATTGGAAAACCCAGGGAAGACTCCAAAATTGAAGAGGTGCAAAATTAGTTGGGTATCAAAAAAAGAATCCAGATATGTAAGAATGCATCTTGGTTCTTCCGTTTCGGACTAGGCAAATGCCAGAAGTAATTGCCTTTTGGTATCCAAAATTAGAAAATATGCTTAATCCCTCTTGGGTATATAGCTACAAACTTTACCATGACATCAAGAAATGAGAAAGCTGAGAACAAAAAACAGGATGGCAAATTCATGAATCTCAAGTCCAAATGCCTCTGCTAGATCTATTACCACGCCAAGTATTTGTTCTCCAAGTCCTGGCCAGTACAGCCAGGTCTCGCAAAGGGCAAGGTGTGACCACGCTTCTCTGAGGGCAGACACAGAGACCAGAGCCCTTGGAAACTCCTGACATCTGTAAGTCTTTGAGTGAAAGGGTGCGTTTTGGAGTGTGCCTGCTCTGGCAGCCACCTTCCAAGGTGCCCAGCCACTTCTCTCACTTAATGAACTCTACATGCTGCCACGGCTATTTGTAGCATCATCCCCTTGTGTGGCTGGTGAAAACCCCTAGATCATTTTGCTTAGTTTTGTAAGTCTATTTCCTACAACTGGTCCATTAAATTCTGCCTCTCTTTCCCCCTTCACATTCTTGGAAATCCATGATTGACTCTATAAACTATAGGATTAGAAACACATTTTAAGCCATTATCTGCCTTTTTTTTTTTTTTAATGCCTCCATAAGTGTCCATTTCTATGGACACTTAGATCTGACAGACAGAAGGGTAATTCAGCTTGGGATTCCAAGGAGATCAACAAGGTTATCAGCTGAGTCCTGCATAACAATGAGAACTAAGCCAAAAACAGGGCAGCAGAAGAACAAGAAAAATCTCGAGAAAGTGTCATCAAATGGGGAGTGAAGGCACAACAGACTGCAGTGACTAAACAAGGAGCGGAACCTTCACCTGCAGGAAATGGAGAAATGGAAGACAAAGTTCAGTCTCTGAAGCAGAAGCTGCTACATCCCAGCAAAAGCTGAGCACTTCAGAAAGTTCATGGGGGTGGAGTTAAAATAATTCTAGTACCAAAAGTCTGGAACGTATGCATAGTGTTTTGTAATATGTGTTTTCTATGCGATTTTGAAGACCTTTCATATCACAGACAGTGGTCCCTCTTTCTCTTCTGGTACAATCCAGAGGACTATTTTTATCAACTATTTTATGAAGTCTTATAGCATCTCTAGAAATATATTTTCTAGAGGAAGGAATCCCACTTCCTCCCATGATTAAAAACTTTAAAAGGAAAGTGTGTGCACTTTCCTAAGCAAGATGTAAACCCCTGTGCTGGGTATTTGACTTCATTAGCAATCGGAGAACAATGGGATGTTGGATTCCAGGCAGCTTTGGCTGTGGTGTCACCACTCCCCAAGTTGGGGTGGGAGCAGTTTTACATCTCGTATCACAAAACATACTAAATGACAACTTAGAGTCACAATTATGCATGTGATATGCCTTGACTGAGCATTTTAAAATAATTCTATTCTAAGGTTATTTTAATAGAATCATTTCCTAAAGAAAATTGCTCCCCAATCCCAGCTCAGATGTACTCTCTCTGACATCTTTGGCCATGGCGGGCCATTTTTCCTTAAGACTTTGCTAATGTCCTATGAAAAATTAAAACTTTAAGTCAAGTGTAGGGCAAATGACACTAGTTATGAACTAGTGACAGCTCCAAATATATACTAGGATTACTTTCCTCAATTTTCTTTGTGTTAAAAGGGCATGAAGAATAGGATCTCTAAGAACAAAAATTCTTAGCACAATAACATAAGTTTTGGTTTTGGTTTTTGCTAACATTAACAAATCTTATTATGTTCTGAGCACTAGAGCCTTTTCTCACTGAATCTGTATTACAATACTGACTTAGATATTTTCCCATTTTGCAGACAACCAAATTGAGCTTAAGGAGAAAGAGTAACTTATCCAGGGTCACACAACAAGTGAGCACTGAGCAGGAGCCACATCCAGGGAGACTGACTCCAGGACCTGGGCACGTGAGCTCTGCACACATTGCCTACACCTGGGGCACAAGGGCAACATTTCTGGCTGCTGCTTTAAAGATACAGTTGTAGATGCCTGAAAAGCTCTCAATCCTTGAAGCCTAAGACTGAAGTAATCCTCCTCCCTACGGCCCATGATCACAGGGCTGTTCTCAGCGACCCCTTGAAATCTGGCATCATCCAGCATCCCTGCCCGTCCACAGTCACCACATCCTGTCACATCCGTCTCCACCACGGTGACTCCATCAGACTCCCTCCCCTCCATCTTCTCCCCTGCCCTGCAGCAGGTTCCCCTGAGTCCTCCTGTGGACCACTGCAGTAGCCTCTGAAATTGGGGGAAGGGGAGTCCATGAATACCAAGGGACACAGACTTACCTTGGGTGCCCAGATGACAGGAAGCTTGCATGGGAGGATGACGGAGGAAAAGGCAGCAGCACGGAAGACTGGGCTACCTTTGGACCTCGGGAGCAACTGGAAATAGAGGAGTAAGTGCCTGCCCCTCTGCTCCCCACCTCTTGCCTCTGCTTCTCTGCCTGTCACCTTCATTCTGTCCGTGCATATGGCATTTCCCACATGTGAGGGAACACCACCACCTAAGCTCCCAGGAATGCCAACCCACAGCTTCTGCAGCCAAGAGAGACACCTTCATTCTCGGAAACTCTTTGGAAAAAAGAATCCCAGGGAAGCTACCCCAGAATCAATTAAATGTGGCCCAAGGGTGGGGTCAGGTAAGGCCATGGAAACACAGGCTTGGAATGGAGAGGGGCAGCTCCCAGGGCATGCTTCATGCTTCCCAGCCACCGTGGAGTTGCACTTGCTGGGTCCTCCTTGTTTCTCTCCACACCCATCCTACCCGGCTGTCACAAGTAGCGCCCAGCCAGGAAGCCTATTTCTACCGCCCCCAAGAGGCCTCTCCTCTTTGACTCCCAACCCAACAGCACTGTTTTTTTTTTTTTTTTTTCTACACTTAGGCCACTCTTCATTCTTGACCTTTGCATTAAGGATAGTGTTTGCATTTCCCAGCAGAAATAAATTCTTTGAGGAGAGCAGTCAGATCTTAATCATATGTATATTTCTTGAAAATGCCAAGTAAAAGTTTTGCCTTTGAGAGGAACCCAATTATTTTTTCTGAATGATTGAGTGAATTAATACAAAAGACAGAAAGTTGCCTTGGGGTGATGCAGTGCGCTAAGCCACTGCAATCCAGCATCCCACATCAGAGCACCAATTTGAATCCCAGTTGCTCCACTTCAGATCCAGGTTCCTACTAATGTGCCTGAGAAGGAAGCAGATAATGGCCCTAGCAGTTGGGCCCCTGCCACCCATGTGGAAAACCTGGGTGGAGTTCCAGGCTCCTGGCCTCAGCCTGGCCTGTCCCTGGCTGTGGTGGCTGTTTGGGGAGTGAATCGGCAGACTAATGATCTCTGTCTCTTCCCCCTCTCTGTTGGTTTGACCTTTCAAATGAGTAGGTCAACCTTTTTTAAAAGAACAGCTTTCTTAACAACACTGAGAATCATATTCCTCATCAAACAGTGCAGCCTTCACAGTGTGGCAGGAATGACATCCTTGGCTCCAGAGAGGATCACTACGGCTGTCCTCTTTGAGGCACTGAGCCACACCTGGGAAATAATTCTCTAATCCAGGCCAGAGCAGAGCATGATTCAACAGCCCCACTTGCACAACTGACCACACCACACAGATCCTACTGCATTCATTTGAATCCACCAAGCTTGATACAAGCCGCTGGGAGTCTCAGGATTGTCCCTCACTGAGTGGGGAGTGAAGAGCCAGGCCTTTGCAATACATATGTCCTTAGGCCTTGAGAGGCTATCGCCTGG
Source organism: Sylvilagus floridanus (assembly GCA_949820135.1). NCBI lineage: Eukaryota > Metazoa > Chordata > Mammalia > Lagomorpha > Leporidae > Sylvilagus > Sylvilagus floridanus. The sequence continues at coordinate 47,341,527 of OX463239.1, read as the reverse complement.
GTAGGCTGCAGGATGTGTAACCTCTGCAGCCTCACAGGGCCCTGCTCAGAAGGTGATATCACACCGGAAGAAGCTTAGAGCTCTAAAATCACAGTCCCAGAGTCCAGAGACATTGTTATCAGTGAAGTCTAATAGGACAATGGAGCGCACCCTGGGAGGCCTGGCATCAGTGCAGCCATGATTCTGCCCGCCACCACCTCCAGGGAAGGGTCCTTGACCACCCGCTCTCCCACTCTCCAATGCTTTAGGCCCCACTTGCTTACCGTCCCCATCCCACCTGTGGGGTCCTACATTCTGGCACTCGGAACCTCCACTGACTCCCCACCCCAAGCCAGACACAGTGCATCAGTCCAGCAGTGGCTGGACCACACACAGGTACACACAGACACATATGCACACAAAGTTGTGTGGTGCAGCCTTGGTAACCTTATGAGGATCTGTATTCTGTAAATATTCCACGCCCAAGGGAATGTGGCATTGGGTAGCAAAGAAAAACCACGTCGACCAGGGAGGAGAGGAAAAAGGTTTCTGTTTTAGTACCTTTGACTTCACTCTTTATTTTTTTTCCCTTCTTTTGGAACAAGAAGCTTCCCATTTTTATTTTGCACTGAGCCCTGCAAATTAGGTAGCAGACCTTGTAGGTCCCATGGCCAGATGCCTAGTATCTAAAATCTGAAGAGTGCTTAGAAATGGTACATATTTTTATTAATAAATGCACACCCAAAGTCTGACAGTTTCAGCAGGTAAGAGGTCTCCAGAGTGATTTGCCATCTATAAACTCATTTGAGCCTCAGAAATAGACAGAAGACGAGGACTGTGTCTGTTTGGGAAAGAAGGGCTCTCCGGTCTAGAGAAGTTAAAAGGCCTGGAATTGGGATGCCGATGAGTGGAGACGCAGGCCTGGGCCCAGGTCGCTCTGACTCACAGCCCAGGTCTTCACCGGGACACCTGCCTGTTGGTGACCTACGGGGCAGCGAGCGGCCCTTCTCTCACTTCCCTGGAGGGAGAAGGAGCCAACAGCCTAGAGTCGTCTGGAAACTGCCAGTGCCACGGTGCTGTGAGCCTTTGCCCCAGCCATGGCCAGGAGTCCCACCCTTGCCCCGCACTCGTTTTCTTTCCTAACCTTCACAAAACCACAAAAATTAAAGATGACTCCTAAGAAGCCAACCGTCCAACTCTGAAAACCCAACCCAAGGCTGCGGATGGCAGGCCCACAAGAGATGTTTCTTTGCTCCTGTTGACTCAGGTCTGTTTACCTGGCTCCTTATTTCCCATTTCCTTGCTTCGGAACTGGTGCAGCCCTCAGATTTACGCTCTCGGCAGACGGGATTTATGGCGCATTCATCATGCATCCCACCCCAGGACATGGCACCTCTCCCTGCAGCTGTCAAAACCACCCACTCGTACCCAGCCGAGTGTCAAGCAGTTCACCAAGGGAAACTCCTCGGAAATAGTGCCCAGCGCTAGCCAGAATGTTGTGCACAGTTGCCAAAGCCCTGGTGATAAAAATGCCAAATATAATGTGGACTGAAAAACACAGAGGTCAGACTAGCCCAGAGGGCAGGGTGGAGCAGGAATCGCAGAGCGGGATTAGGGGACCCAGGAGGCTTGGCAGGTTTCATGCTCCTGGATTTGCCCTGGCAAGCCCTGGGCTCAGAGATGCGTGAAGTAGATGAAGTCACACTCCCCAGGGGGCCATGCTGAAGGCAGAGGTGCTCTTGGGTTTGGATCTAATCCAGAAGCTGAGTTCCCTGGGTCTCAGGAGAATGCTTAAAAAAAAAAAAAAAAAACTTCAACTTTCATTTTGGGAATATTAAATGAGAGGTGAGTGTAGAGCCAGTGGCTACCATGCAACAGAGGCAGCCGTCTACACTGGTCCTGAAGCTAGAAGATGTACAGATTAGCAAAAGCTACATATACTGAATGTAAGTCATTTGCTATCCAGTGGGCCTAACTCATATTATTCCTAATCCTTACAACAGCTCTGGATCATATCTAATTTTTAAGGATGAAGGAATTAAGTTTTGAGACATACCATGACTTGATCAAGTTCACATAATCATTTGCACTGCTGGGGGCCAGTGTGAGCTGAGCAAGTTAAGCCACTACCTGCAAGGCAGGCATTGCATACAAGATCAGGTTCAAGTCCTGCCTGCTCTACTTCTTCTCTAGCTCCCTGCTAATGGCCTTGGAAAAGCAGCACAAGATGGCCTGAGTTTTGGGGTCTCTGCCACCTATGGGGGAGGCCAGGAAAAAGCTCCTGGCTTCAGCCTGGCCTGGTGTTGACCTTTCCAGCCATCTGGGGGGTGAACCAAGATAGAGTATTCATCTAACTCTACCTTTCAAACAAATTGAAAAAATAAAAAGTTGTATTGACAATAGTTGTCAATGATATTTCTCTACCAAGCAGGTTCCGCTGGTGGTCTGCTCCCTGAGCCTCTCATTGTTGTCTACCATGGGCAAGAGTTACAATACCTGCCAGTCCTGACAGCCTGTGGACTCACCCTGTCTCCCTTGTCACAAGATAGCTGATTTCACAAATGACAGGTGGCTTTGGGCACTGGAATCCAAAGTCCCAGAGACACTGCTCTATGGTGAAGCAAGTGCAGGCTCAGCCTGTCTATTTCTGGGGGAGAGGGGATACAGACATTGAAGGCTGCCCATTTGCCCATTTGTTCTGTCCCTTACTTCTATGCTACTAACCATTTTCCTTATTATATTAGCATTTCTTCCAGTGACATAAGTGAAGGGCTAAAGAGAAAAATTTGAAATGATGTACTTCTATAGCTGTGTCTGGGTTTAAAAAGCCTTACAATTTGCATGGAAAATGAAATGTTGTTGAATCTCATTATCTCTCAAGTATTAAGTTTCCTCATCTATAAAAAAAAATCTAGTAAGATACGACTATATTAAAGACTTGATCCTAGGCATCATAAGAAGATATACAATAAATAATATGCTTATTATCTATACAACAAATGAGATACCACAGAGTATAAAAGGTCTGCAGGTAAAACTGATATCTACATAAGTCATTAGCATCCTGGTGTGGCTTCGCTGAGGTGGTAGTAGAAGCCAAATCCAATGTGAGACCCCCAGAAATGGTAGTACTTGATGTCATCACCCTGAGCACCAGGGTCATTAGGACATGAGTGTGATATGTGTGGAAATGTGCTGTAATTAACCATGGATAACTAAGGGATTGCCATTGTCCTATTACTGAGCACAACAGTTAATAGTGTGGCCTCTGTGATCAACCTACCTGGATTGGGGTCTCTGCTATGATGCTGACTATGTAACCTTCGATAAATTTCTTAACTTCTTTTAACCTTGGTTTTCTCAACTATATGCAGGAAGTAATAGGATCAGGCTCATATAAGTGTGGTAATTAAATTAATCAATGTATGTAAAGAGCTTTCCACATTGCTCAACACAATTTAAAGTCATATAAACATTATTGATATTAGTATTAATCATGTTCGCCAGCCTCATCAGTCCAGAGGAAGTGCAAAGCATTAAGATTCACATCCTTTGACCCTTTGTAGAACTTCAGTAAAAGGATTAAAGTTACTGTATCCAAGTGGATAATTTCTCAGCCAACAGCTTTTAAGCAGCTATTCCTATTTTTTGGCTACTCATACACTGATGGTGGAATTATGGGCTTTGCACTAAGCAAGCTGTACCTACTCAGTTGGAACACAGAGCCAAAAATACATGTATACTATAATCTTTTCAAAGAAAAATGCCTTGGAGAATAAAATGAATTAGAGTTGTGTAATTCTTGTAAGTAAATCAATAGTTATAGGAAAACAGACAGTGAATTACTTGGAGAAATAGGAAACTTGTTCCCCAATTTGTCAGTTATCCTAAAAATGGCTTAGTGTGCTCAATTTCTGAGACGTTGTTCCACAGTATACAATTTCACCACTGTTCAACTCTCCTCTCACGTAGGTAGACCTGGTTCAAGAGGCCCCCACTCTGCTCATCTATCAGCAGGCTTAACTTTTCCCCTTGACACTGTGCATTGCCCATGGAGCAGGCCCATTCCTGTTCACCTGGCTTGGATCAGTAACAAGAAATCAGACCTTCAATATGAAGCTTTTGACAGTGTGTTGAACACATTTGACATTTTAGAATGATTACAGTGTGGAGAAAAAGTTCAGGGACAAAAATCTTAGATTAAGGAGAGAACAATGAGAAAAGGGATCAATATTAGATAAGACAAGATCTTGCAGTAAGGGAACTTTGTGGAAGAAATATTCTTAAGATCCATAATTGATACATGATGATAAACTGGGTGAGGGAGATGATGGAAGAGAAGGGGTTGGAATAAACACAGATTCCTCTCTTGAAAGAATTTGTAGGTGATGGGTTTACCTACAAGAGCTAGAAATACAAGAGGAGCAGCATAGCAGGAAAGAAATACCACAAAATCTTGTGCCTTTATGTTGAGCTTGAGATATCTGTCTCATATTCACATGAAGCAGTCTAGTAAATAACATGTGACTCAGAAGATCAGGGGAGATGTTTAGACTTGACATTACAGATTCTGAAGGCTGCAATGGTTATCTGGTACCACTATACATGGTTCTTAAAATGGGCATTGCCTAAAATGGACTAGCCCCTGAGAGGCATTGACCTAAGAGGAATGGATGAGGAAAGTAAGCCTAAGAAACATCCTGAGAGTTCAGAGGAAAAACAGAAGTCATTGAAGCCATGGGAGAAGGAACTACAGTAGTTTGTGCTTAATGAGATTCTTTCTTTACATAGTTCCTTTAAGATTTTCTATAGAAATATTCTCTAAATATCCCTCTGCAATCTGGGAAGGATAGCACATTGCCCTTTTACCATGCAAGTTCACAGAATAACTAAACGATGTTTAAGTACTAAGAACACCAGACAATAAGCTTCATGTGAGAAAAGGAAGGGCTAAAGCATGGGATAAAACCTGAAGAAAAAGACCCAGTCTACAGAAGTAAATCTGAGTTCCCCAAACACCATCAGACCAATCTCCTAGAAAAAGCGGGACAATCTGTGTGGATGCTTTCCTTTCATGGAAGCATAACTTCCCAATCTGGAAGTATAGACTGTGCTTAGAGGCTTCCTTCCAAAGTGTATGAAAAAGGGAGAGGGTGTAACCTTACAACTAGTGCCTCATCAGGTAAGCAAGGATAATGTCAACAGAGGCAAATCATGTTGATGGTAAGTCCTCTTAATATATGATGGACATGGCACTTCACCTCTCCATCATTCTCCCAGACTTATAACCCCAGTCTAGTCAGCAGATCATTAGAAAAATGTAGCAGCATCCTACAGTATGCCTGACCAACTCTCATCAAAATGGTCTACAACATAAAAAACTCTGAGAAGTTATCATAGTCAAGAGGAGGCTAAGGAGCTATAACAACTACATACAGTACAGTATCCTGGATCGGATCCCAGAACAGATAAAGAGCATAAGGAAAAACCTGAGGATATCAGAATACAGCATAGACTTCAGTTAATAATGTATCAATATTGATTCATTAAAATTCTGACAAATATACCATACCAATGTAGGATATTAGCAATAGGGGAAACTGGACCTGGAGTATAGGGAAACCTATGTACTGTCTTCATAACTTTCTATAAATTAAAAAATTTTCAAATTAAAAGCTTAATTTTTTAAAATGGCATCATTGGGATGTTACCATATCAGGAGAGCTAAGAAACCACAGGAAAAGGCAGTCAAGTTAATCTTTCTGACATCAGAATTTTCCAAGGAGGCAGCACTGACCAGGAAAATTTTCACTAGAAAAGAAAAACAGCAAAATTAGATGGCTACTGCTCACCTCATATTGAATGATGTTTTAGACAGCCAACGTCAAGTAGGGTGCTATAATGTGCCACCATCATACAGTAACAATAAGAATACTCAATAAATATTCTCTAACATGGGTAGGCCCTTTAAGAGATTAGGAGCTCATAGTAAGTAAAAGTCTACCTCCAAATGAGATGATAATTGAGTACATCTTCCATTTGTTTTTCAGGAGATAATGAGATCATTCTGTCATGAGGATCAAAAACAGCCCAAACATTTACCTCTCATCCTTCTTTGGTTTTGCCTTTAGAATAGGGCTTTCAATAGATGGTGGTTTAAAATGCATTGTTAATATCTGCATGATCCCTTTTCCTGTAATAGCCTCCAACTGGATGCTGCACGGAAAAGTCAAACAAATGACTTCAGAAATAATTCTGCTTAGAGATGTAAGCAGGACCCAAACCTTGTTCACTCTGGATTTTCTTTTCCATTATAAAATAAGAAATTCATGGAGGCGCTGGCTCTGAGCATAGGGGGTAAAGCTACCACTTGCAATGCCAGCGTCTCATATGGGTACCAGTTTGAGTCCTGGCTGCTACACTTCTGATCCAGCTCCATGCCAAAGCACCTGAGAAAGAAGCAGAAGATGACTCAAGTGCATGGAACCCTGCACCCATGTGGGAGACCTGAAGAAGCTCCTGGCTTTGGTCTGTCCTAACCCTAACTATTGTAGCCATTTGGGGAGTGAACCAGTGGATGAGAGATTCTCATGTTCTCTCTCTCTCTCTCTCTCTCTCTCTCTCTCTCTCTCTCTCTCTCTCTCTTTCTCTTTTTCTTTTTTTCTCTTTCTCTTTTTTCTCTCTTTCTCTTTTTTTCTCTTTTCTCTCTCTCTCTCTCTTTCTCTCTCTCTTTCTCTCTCTCTCTTTCTTTCTCTCTTTCTCTCTCTCTCTCTCTCTCTCTCTCTCTCTCTCTCTCTCTCCTCCTTTCAAATAAATAAGATAAATGTTAAACAAAGATAAATTTGGGGAAAGGGTTATTGATTTCCAGGTAGTATTGTAAATATTCAAAATTTATAGAGTTCTAGACGTAGGAGGAATTTCACTGATGTTTTATTCCACATCCTACAGGAAGGAAACAGAAATCTAGAGTTGCAAAAGTGGATTATAATCAGTTGAAAACTCAAACCTATTTTCTGGCTCCAAGAAGAAAAAAAAGGTTGACATTAAAAGATCTGCTCCACTGAGCCCCTGAGCTAACTCCCAGACAAGCCACTTCACTATGTAAGGGTCATTGCACACTTCTGATAACTGGACACTACAGACTCATCTTGATAGCACCTACAATGTTCAAGACAGAAGTAGCTCAAGGAAAACATATATTACAAGGTATAGGTTAGATGATTTGTATAGTTTAAATGTTTTATTTAGAGATAGACAAGAGAACTCCCAACTCTATTTCACTTCTCAAATGTCCAAAACGTTCAGCACTGGGCAAGACTAAAGCCAGGAGCCAGAAGCTCAATCCAGATCTCCCATGTGGGCAGCAGGAACCCAGTAACTTGAGCCATCACTGCTGCCTCCCAGGGTCTGCATGAACAGGAAGCTGGAGTCAAGATCCAGAACTGGAAATCACAACCAAGTACTTCTGTGTAGAACACGAGGATCTCAACCAGTATCTTAACCACAGGCCTGACATCAGCCCCTAGATGATCTACTTACAAAGCCAAAGTCCAGGCCCTGACTTCTTAAGTGCAAAGGGCTCTAACTGAATGACATTCTGGACACATAATTCTCTCTCTCTGCCTCCTCAATTCAACACAGCAATTTTTAACCATTAAAGTAAGGTGGGGAGGGGGAGTGCAGAGAAAAGCATGGGTCATTTGGCCAAGTTACAAATCATAGGGAGGTCTCAAATCTCAGCATGAACCCACTTGCCAAGCTACAGGTGGTATATGCCACGAATCAGTCACCCATTTCCTTCCAGGAAGTCACACCTCCTGCCCAGCTCCACTTGATTCTCCTTGATCCATCCCATCCCTTGTTACCTTTGCCAGGAGTCAACAGGTATTCTCAGGATTGTTTTTTCACTACACTAATGCCAAGCATGATTTCAGGAGAAAATTCTCGGGCAGCAAGCGTGCCTTGCTAGGTACCCTTTGAAATAGTTCCTAAATGCATTAATAATCTGACCAACTTTGTTTTTCTATCATACTTTCTGTTTCTATAAATACCCAAGCATGTGTGCTAATTAAGTTCTTATGTGGACTGTGTTAAGTCTGTGGGTTTTGGTGACTGCTAAAGTGCTCTGTGGTTTTGTACTTTTATTTCAGGAAATACTTTTCCAAGTTATCCTCCATGTGGTTTATATTCCTGAGTTCAGGAAGCTCATTTTGCTGCCAGGGGCTGTTCATGTTCTCCCTGCCTAGAGGAAGAGGGGTGAGTATCCAGCTGTGAGATATGGAAGGAGACATCTACCCGTCTACATAAACAGCTCCAAAAGGACAGACATACCAACATGGTATCCATTATCAAATTCCAAATGGATAGACAGTTGTCACTGATAGGCACCAATCAGCTACCTCATTGGGAAACAAAAATAGCACAGCTTCCATTGACAGACTATGAAGTCACAAGATTGCTCAAGGCTTTATTTCAGAAAGTCTTTTTAAGCGTCTAGATTTCACTCTATTTTACTTAATGCTAAATTTATGAGTTCTCGTATATGGATTGGCAATTTAGGGTTGCCAAACTTGAACACCATTAGAGCAAAAATAAAACTATATTCACTATCCTGTTCTAGGAACTCACCTAGTCACCGTAGACAGGCCAAAAAGAGGAGGAATAAAGTGGCTTTTGATGAAAGAGTGAGGTAATGAATATTCACCACTAAGCAAGCTTCAACTCTTCCAAATTCATCCCTTCATTTCTTCTTCTCCATGGCATTGACACTTCTCAATGCTTTCCTACAAGCATTCAATCACTAGGGGCTAGAGGAAGTCCATTTTTAATCAAGTCTATGCCACTCAAGTCTTTACTTATTCATGCCTTTGGTCAACAATTCGTAGAAGCTGTAGCTTTCGCTAATTTTGGCCACACTGTTGGACTGATGTCATCCTTGCTGCTTTTCCTGCTTCTTTTTGGTGGTCAAAGATTTACAGAACATTGAATGTTCTCATAGAGTTTCCAGCCCTGAGGCCACTAAAATGATGACTTAAATAGTAGTGTAGAGAGACATCAGAAAAGATAAAAAAAAAAAAATCACCATTATGGAAATAGTAAAAATAGAATGTGTTTAGTTCAGTTCAAGGTTCCTAATACCATGATTGATGAGGACCTTTCATTAAGAATCCTAACCATATTCCTACAAAACCACTAATTAACTAGAAAATGAACTGGGAATTAGCCAAATTTGAGTTTGAGAAATGAAGAATTCAAATATTGCTTATAAGTCAAATCTTTCTCCCTTTACCTCCCAAAACACTGTCCCTCAAATAAGTTCAAGTTTGGTAGCAGAAGCAAGAGGATTGCACTCTGATTTCTTGTGTGTTGCTAGTGCTGGGACTATCTTTCCTGTTTTGAAAGTCCTGATTCCCAAAAGCTCCACAGTTCTGTGTAAATGTAAGGAGGAAGAGAAAGAAAGGGAAAAGGGAGAGAGGGAGGGAAAGGAAGGAGGGAAAGAAGGAAGGAAAGAAAGTAAATTGGTCTAAGGAGAAGGAAAACAGTATGCATAACTTTTAGCAATGCAATGCTTCCCAGCAAGAAAATACAGCAGCTTTGAAATTGGACTCAGCCCACTCTGTTTCTAATTAGTTAAGTAAGGTGCTTCCAGCAGGCTACAAAAGGCAGAACGTGTATGGGTGTGTAGGTGGGTGCACTATGTATGCTTGGGTTGGTCAGAGTTTAGGGAGCCTGGGATGACACAGCATCCTTACCCTAAGGGTTCCAGATATTGGTTAAAACCTCTCACTTAGATTTCTTCTGGTGAGGGAGGGAGGAGCTAGAGATAACTTTCCCTCTGTTTTATGGATGGAAAAATGGGCATTGAGTGATAGTGTAGCTTGCTTGAATTTCACAGAGAGTAGCACATGTAACCTCTTCCCCAGTTTGCCTAAATTGGGCTCTGACTCTGGTTTTTTTTTTCTTTCTTTGATAGGCAGAGTGGACAGTAAGAGAGACAGAGAGAAAGGTCTTCCTTTTTCTGTTGATTCACCCTCCAATGGCCGCTGCAGCCGGCACACCTTGCTGATCCGAAGGCAGAGCCAGGTGCTTCTCCTGGTCTCCATGTGGGTGCAGGGTCCAAGCACTTGGGCCATTCTCCACTGCACTCCTGGGCCATAGCAGAGAGCTGGACTGGAAGAGGAGCAAAACTGGGACAAAATCTGGTGCCCCAACCGGGACTAGAACCTGGGGTGCTGGCACCGCAGGTGGAGGATTAGCCTATTGAGCTGCGGCGCCAGCCCTGACTCTGGTTTCAAGCCATGTCTTGACCCACCAGGCAAGCTGCTTGCTACCTGACCCTTGATGTGATGTCTTAAAGCTGTAGGTTGTATTATAGGAGCAGAGGCCTTTAGGAACCAACAATCAGAAGAGCTATATCTCAGTGTCATGGATAAATTTACCGTCTTCTGCACCCACCCTAAGTCTGAACTCTGGATGCATCTAGCACAGAGCTGGGGGTCAGTGCCCTGATCCTCCTTGCCCGAGATGGCTTCCCCACGAGCTGCCACCCTGGGGTCCAAGCCGCAGACCACATCCAGTCAAGCTGAGTAGAGTGAGTGTGAGCTGCTCAAATGATTTCCCACCCTGGCCCGTGGACTGTTTTGTCTCAATTTTCTGCTGGCACTTTGCCCTCCCTTTGTCCATGTTTTCTTGAAAACTGTGCTGAAGAGGGCACAGTGTACTTCCAAAGAGGTTGGATCAAAGTTTTCTACCTCTGGAATTCACTTCCAGGGGAAGGTAGGCCCAGCAAAAACATGTGTGCCAAAGTCTAAGGCAGCAGCCCTGTGGGGTCCTTGAGAGGCCTGGAGCAGGAGGGATCAGAGTCCACGGCTCCTGGGACAGGGAAGGACAGGGGCTTCCTTACAAAGGCAGATTGTGCTCACTGGGTGAACAAAACATTTTGTTTTTTAAAACTTCTGGAGGAGCACACAGAACACTGTACTATAAGCCAAATGGAAAGTATTGGAAGTTAGAACTGAAAAAATGGGATGATGTGTACCCTTCTGTTGAGTTTTGAGTCCAGTGTTAGGAAACTCAATGGAATATGCATAGGAAAGATTTGAGGGGGATGACAAATGAGAAGTGATGAAGGTTGACTTTGAGGGTTAGATTGTCAAACTACATAGGATAAAAATAACAAATTGAATCAACAGTATTTCAAATATAGGCTGCCTGGCTTCTTGGGCTTCCAGCAAACTCAGTCCAAACTGGACATGCTATGATTCCTTTTAAATACTCATGGCTCTGCCAGATATTTGAGGTTGCAAGACACGTTAGAAATTATCAAGAGGCCCAGATTCTCTGCTAACATACACCTGAACCAGAAGGGAACTTTTTCTGAGAGATAAAGCTGTTCATTCATCCTTCCTCATGCAAGCAAATTGAACTGAGGTCGTTTTACATCCCACACCACTTGTGGACATGCATCTCCATTTGTTCAACACGCACTGTGTATTCATGACCTGTGCTAGGGACATGGAGCTGCAAAGACCAAATTCATGCTTCTCATGGAGATTACCACTAAATCTCCTACCCCGGTTTCTCTGGCTCAAGATCCTAAAACCTTAAAATTTACTAGGTAGAAGGGGAAAGTGATTTTTCAAATGAATGGAGGGGAAGATGAGGGAAGAGAGTCTCCAAGAAGATAGAGACCACTGTCAGCTCTAGGCTCTCTTGCCCACCATCCTACTAAGGGTTTCCAAGCTATTGAAAAGCTCAGCCTCTTAACTAATGAATATGTGGATATTTTCATTATTCAATGGGCCAGAATTCCAACCCTGATTCTATCATTTGCTTCCCTGGGGAAGATCTTTCTGCAGATAGTAACAACCTAGTCTAATATAGAAACCTTGAGTTCTGATACCAGCTTCTAACACAGGTAAACACTTTGCATGCGACAGTGTTTGTAATAATGGTAGTAGTGATGGCTGCTACCTCCATAGCATTAGCTAAAGGTGACATCTGTATATTACATCCCCCTGACCAGATCCACTAGAACTGTAGGCTGTGGCTGATAGTCCCATGAAGACCATTGAGAAAGGAATCACCATAGGGGAAACCTCAGGCCTCTCTGTCAAGCTACAGATGAGCTCTGTGAGGCCTGCATGCCTGTGACCCACCATGGAACTGCTCAGATTCCAGCCATCAGGCAACATGTTCTCATGTTCTCCATCAGAGCACTTATCCTATCCTAGATTTCTTTTTAGAGATTTATCTTTTTGAAAAGCAGAGTGATAGAAAGAGGGGAAGAGACAGATACCTTCCAGCCCCAGATTCACTCCCCCAAATAGCCACAAAGGCTGGGGGAGGACCATGCTGAAACCAGGAACTTGGAACTGGCTCTGTGTCTCCCACATGGGTGTCAGGGACTTGGGCCATCTTTTGCTGCATTAGCAGGGAGCTAGATTGGAAGTGGAGTAGCCAGGACTCAAACCAGCACTCATGTGGGACGTTGGGATCATAGGCGGTGGCTTAACCCACTGCACCACAATGCTGACCTTTGTCCTAGCTTTTATTTTTACAGGCAGAGTGGACAGTGAGAGAGAGAGACAGAGAGAAAGGTCTTCCTTTTTCCATTGGTTCACCCCCCAAGTGGCCGCTATGGCCAGAGCATTGCACTGTGCCGATCCGAAGCCAGGAGCCAGGTGCTTCCTCCTGGTCTCCCATGGGGTGCAGGGCCCAGCACTTGGGCCATCCTCCACTGCACTCCTGGGCCACAGCAAAGAGCTGGCCTGGAACAGGGGCAACTGGGACAGAACCGGCAACCCAACCAGGACTAGAACCCGGTGTGCCAGCACCGCAGGCGGAGGATTAGCCTAGTGAGCCGCAGTGCCGGCCTGTCCTAGCTTTTAAGTATGCCTCAGGAAGAACATAATCATAGAAGGTTCCTAATGGCTATGCTTTTAATGAACAAATAAATGAAAGGATGAATGAATGAGTGGATGAATGAAGAGTCCAGTGAACTTCCCCAGAGGTATTTCAGTAAAAGCAGTTTGAGGCATGATCTAGGAAGTACTCCAGGGGGCAGAGATTTGGGAAAGCTCTGTTTATCACACAGAATGTCTGGCTTGGTGTTTTCTATTCTGTAGTTGATCAGCAAAGAAAACACCCAAGCATGGGCCACTGAGAAGTAGAGATGAGTGAAAAATGAGTGAGGTCAGCCTAGCTAGGGAACCTGAGGATCCCCCAGCTTCTGTGACGAAGCCACAAAATAACTAGCAAGACTAGCAGAAGGGATGGGTCTAGGCCCTCCAAAGCCCCAGCCCAACCCCTAACCTCACTACAGCACACGCCATACTCAGAGTTGTTCGCTGTGTTGTCTTTAGCCTGGGCCAGTGCAATTTAGAGACCTGAGAAACAAAGCAGCATTTTTGCCAAAGCTCTTGGATTTCCAAGCCTTGTGGTTCCCATTTAGGCCATTCTTAAAGGATTGCAGGCTTCCATTGCCTTTGTTGTTTCAATCTGTGGAGAGTCCAACAAAAAGAGAAACCTCAGACCCTCGCCAGCTGCAACTGGGGGAGGCATTCCAGTGCTGGGGCCTGTGGGCAGCAGGCACAGGGCCTCTGGGTAAACCCTGTGCTTCCATTACAGCCTGGGTGGCCCTGGCTAGGGCCTATCCTGATCCTTGCTCTGCTTCTTGGCCTGGAAGAAGGGAAGTGAGGTTCACATGGAGACCCTCTCCAAGGCAAGCAGTGTGATTTAACGGACCTTTGGAAAAGTAGTCACTTTTCACACCTGCAAGTTGTCCTTTGGTATTTGACAGCAGACTTAAAACACTCCACATTTCTTCTAATGGCAAATAAACTCCATCAACATCTCCCTCCTTAGGGGCCATGGGTCTTTTCCATCAGAAAAGGAATTTCTATTCTACTTTGCTGATAGAAATAAGGGCAGAACCTCTGCCAGCCATTACTCTCCCCAGCATATGCAGAATAGAAGTTTCCTTCAAAAATAGACTCAATTTGTGTTAATTTTGGGTAACTTTTGCCAATGCCATTATGTAAAAGTAGAAAGGAAACACACTAATCATCAGCTGTCTAATTTCACAATTATGTATGCATGAATTTCAAAATTTTATGCATCAGAATAAACTTATCTTTTAATTACATTTCCCATGAACTTTCTGAAATCCCCTATGCTCTGAGACTGTCATTCAGAAAAAGATTTCATGGCTATTGTTTAACCATATCTAAGAACAATGAAGAATGGCTAAGTAGATGATTAAATCAATGTAATTCTATTTTGAAGTTTATTATGACATGGGTAAATATTTATGCATTAAGTATAAAGGAATAAAAGGATAAAATATATGTGAGTAGTATATGGGTTGATCTCAACTTTATCCATAAAAGGAAAAGTATCAATACATCATGATGAGACTATGATTAATTTTTCAATATCTTCTCTGCTCTTTGTGCTTTCAGTTGGCCACAATGAGTATATAACTTTCTTTATTCAAAAAAATTCTGATTATAAAAAGTTGCTTTTTTTCTATAATTTTTATAATATTTTTCTATAATTTGTTTCCTAAGGCAATATAACAATGGGTCTGAAAGTAGAAACTACATTCACTTTACCTGGAGTGAGAATTTAAGCAAACTTTAAAAATAATACCATGTAAATAGACACATAATAAATTGAGAAATGTATATATTTAATTACTTAGGAAGAGGATTTTAGATGGCTAACAATAATTCTGTATCACTAATAATGAGGTTTTCTTTGCTTGTTTATTTGTATTAATTAATTTGATTTATTTGAAAGGTGAAGAGATGGAGAGAGACCTCCCATCTACTTGTTCACTCCCCAGATTCCCAGAATATCCAGGGCTGAAGCAAAGAGTGGGAACTCAATTCAGATCTCTTACGTGGCTACAGGGACTCAACTACTTGAGTCGTTTCTGCCACCCAAAGTCTGCACTAAGAGGAAGCTGGAATCAGGAGCAGAGTCGGGACTCCAACCTACAAACTCTAATATGGAATACAAGCATCTCAACTTGACAGTCAAATCTTGCTCCATTCTAAATCTTTTGAAAAGATCAAACAAAAATGACAATGAATCACCCCTGCATTATACCCTGGTCCGAAGAGCACTCCAATAAACATGGGATGAGGGGATCCGAAAAGCTATCTTAAGTGCTGCAACAAATACCCACCCCTAATAATGTTTTTAAACCTTAAATTTGTTCTTTGGTATTAATATGAAATCATGACATTAGTATAGCTACCCAATTTCATTCTAGTTAACATTTTCCTACTATATTTATTTTATATACAAACAGATATGCAGACAAATTCACATTAATATAGTTGGAATATATTTTCTAACTCCCATTAGAATATTTACCTTTTTTATTATTTTGATTGACAAATTATGTATATTTATGGTATACAATATGGTGTTCGGTATGTATATACATTGTAACTAATTCAAGTTAGCTTATCCATGAACTCATATACTTGGCATATTTTTGCTGTTGTGAAACCATTTAAATCCTGAATAAAGAAACAACATACTTTTCCATTCCTTCTTGACATATCACATTCCTTGGAGATGCTAAGCTAGAAACCATGTAAAAATTATATATGCTTTCCAAGGCAGAAAATTAAATGAATTTCACCCATGAATGAATCAACTGAACAGAATGAGTTTATAAAATCCAGGCAAATTGTTATTTATCTACCACTCTTTGAGAATAATTAATTGCTTCTAAGAGCTGCAGTACTGGTTAGTCTTATACTTCAGACCTAAAGACTCCTCAGAAGATCAGAGGAGGCAAATGTCACCTTGAAGATGGAGCTGGATTTCCTTAAATGACTCTTTTGACTTCCTCCTCACTTTCCTAAGAAATGATTAGAAATGTGCTCAGTATTAAATTCACCAAGAACGTTTGCCCTCCCCACCACAAAAAAAGAAGCAAACGAATTATAGAAGGGATTCCTTTACCTTCTGACATCTCATAGCCATCAGTAAAGCAGCTGACGGCAGCAGACTGCAAGTAAGTGAGATGACATCAAAGTGAGGCTCTCCACGAAGCTCCAACAACAGCTTGGCCTGGAAGTAGACATTTGGTATGCTGAATGTCTTCCATTTGCCCATTCAGATCCACTTTCCATCCTCCAAACCCAGGAGGCTGACATGAACATAACCCACCTAGGGGTTCCACTGATAGCTGACTTCCCATTGAGTTCAGACAGCGGAAGACTTTAGCAAGAGAGAAGAGGGAAGTAAAATTGGAGAGTTACTCGAGTTCCACTGCTGATTGTTGCTGTCATTTAGCTGTCTCCCTCTACTGAAGACCACAGCCACTGTGGGAAACCTTGTCCATCCAATTCAGGACATTCAGTCAGGGTCCCATCAACCTGTCCTTTCCTTGCTTCTTTAGATTTAGGGGTAATACTACCTCCACCCTTGGTTGCATTCTCTAAACTCTTCCCACACCTTTTTCAAACTTTTCAAATAGCCCAAATTGAGTGGGCTGGACTCTGAGAGTACAAATCTTGCCATGTCATTCTGTCCCAGTCCCAAATTACACACAACTGAGATACGTCCTAAGTGTGTGATGAGATGGGATAGGAAGGAGATGTGGAAGGTTCCTAGCATAGTTTTTAGCATGATTCTTCAAGTATGCCCTACTTGGGGATTATGCACATGGGTAATCCAAGGTGACAGAGCTCCTATTTTAGATAGCAGACCCCAAATTTTTGGGGGTCCTGCCCAAAGTGTGCTGTAGAAGTTGCTGCCATTTCTCTTCCCTGATACATGAGAACTAGATAAAAGAATAGGCACATATGGACTAAGAATGCAAATCAAAAAGCCTTAAAGAGCAGAGTGAAAAGTGAGATGCAAGATATAAAAATAAATTACTGAAATAAGGGACTCATTAAATACGGCATATCAGTATAGGTATAATGGGATTGATTGAGCCGGACAAGTTTCTCAGCATTTTTTTTCTGCTGTTTCTGATTTATTTAAATGAACGTAGTACATTTAACGAGACTGAAGAGACTGGACAATGTTTTTGCAGAATTTTTCCCATTTATTCCTTCCTACAAATCCAAGAGATTTTTCTCCAGTGCATCCTGAGTAGTGGTTTCATGCTGAATCCCAGAGATGCCCAGGCTCCAAAGTGATGCCACTGGGGCCTCTTTGAGGGGAAGGGAAGGGCTGAGCAGGTGAGGCTCAATTCAGGGACTGCCTCTGTCCACACAAATTAGCTTTTTTCCCAATAAATGTAGGGTTCTATGTTTCATTTCTTAAAGGCAAAGGGGGAGCATCTGTTTTTTAAAAAGAAAAAGGAACCACTGATCTTCTCTTCCCTTTGATCCATTTAGACTCCTGTAGGAATTACAGGTTCAAATCTGTGTTCCATGCTTTTTACCTCTTGCAGCATTGAGGAGGAACTGCAGATTACAGTGACACTAGCATCCAAATGTCGAGACAGCTCTAGAAGTATCTCCTGTACCTTCTGTTGTGTTGCAATATTCCCAAGAGTCAACCATCCTCTATTTGACCAACTCCAGGGACAGGAAATCTCTAGCTCGAGAGCAGCCCACCTTATCATTCAACAGCTCTAATAACTAAAATATCTGCAGTAGAGCACTTGGCACAGCAGTTAAGCGACTACTTGGATGCCTGCATCCCATGTCAGTATCCCTACATTTGAGTCTCAGCCCTGTTTCTGAATCAACTTCTTGCTAACATACCCTGGTGGCAGCAGATAATGGCTCAAGTACTTGGGTCTGCCATCTATGGGGAGATCCAGCTTGAGATCTAGGTTCCTGACTTTGGCCTAGTCCAGCCCTGGTTCTTGTGGGCATTTGAAGAGTCAATCAATGAATGAAAGATTTCTCTCTCTTTCTCTCTGCCCCCACTGCCTTTCAATATGTTAAATTAATAATAAAATGACTACATTGAAATGGTCCTATATTACACCTCTGTGTAACTTAGGTCATTTTGTCTTCCAGTCATAGACAAAGTAAGTCCACATGTTCATGCCTCCAATATTTAGATTCAGCTATCAAGGAATAGTCTCTTCTACCATCTAAAATTTTCATGCAAGTCCTTCACTATACTTATTTATCTGTATTACTTCTTAAGAAGGCCAAAACTAGAAAAATTGTATGTGACATGACCCAGAAAAGAAGAACTAACCCAGATACCACAGCAATATTGGAAGAGGCTAAAATGGTGTTATTTTTAGCAGCCCAATCTCTGAGAAGTCATTTGTGGTTTGTGGTAAATAAGCACCAAAATCTGCTTTTAAGCCATATTCCTCTATCTTATCTTCAGCCAATTTCTTTTTCCTGAATACAGGAATTCAAATGTACCCCTATTTTATTTCATTCTGCTCTTTCAATACTTGACTATAACTTGTTAGACTCTTCTTTTTGTATAGTCTGACAATGTTATCCAGCATAATCAGTATAACAGTTAATGAATAAGAAAGTGAATTTGTACCATTTCATTCAATTAGCATCCAAATCATGAAGTTACAAGTCACTATCATATTGCAACTGTATAACATGTTAGAAAATGATAAATACTGTGTATTCATTCCTTTTCTAATTAACAAACTCACTTTTAGAGTAGCATATCACATTATGACATCCAAAGGGGAGATTATCTTCTTTATCTGAGATGAATGGTTGGGACCTTTAGCCAATGAGCAGAACCGACCATGCAAAGTGAGCAAAGGCAACAAACAGAAAGATGAGAGTATGGGAGGACCAAGTCAAACAGAAAATGCTGCCTTGATCTTTTTTAATCTACTAAGACTTGGGGTCAGGGGAGGGAGAATTAATGACTGGCTCTAACCAATCAAACTAGCATCAGTGGCCAGGAGGAAGCAGAGAGATTTTGCTTCTGGGTAGGACACAATGGCTTCCAGTAGACCAAATTCTCATTGATAATAAAAAAGAAAAAATTGATTACTCACAAAAAAATTCATATGAGAAGGCCCCTGTGATGGTTAATTTTATGTGTCATCTTCACTGGGCTAAAGGATGCCCAGATGGCTGGTAAAACATTTCTGGGTGTGTCTATGAGGGTGTTTCTGGAAGAGATTAGCATTTGTATCAGTAGACTGAGTACAGAAGAGCTGCCCTCACCAACATGGTTAAGCTTCTGTTGAGAGCCCAGATAGAACAAGAGGGCAGGATAAATCCATGCCCTTGAGCTAGGACATACATCTTCTCTTACCCTCATACACTGGAGCTCCTAGTTCTGAGGACTCTAGGCTCATTCTAGGTCAGACACTAGAGGATCCACCTGCTTCTGCTCCCATGCCCACAGTTCTCACGCCTTCAGACAACATGAGCTCCCCTGATTCTCCAGCTTACAGATGTCGTATCATGAAACTTCTTGACGTCTAAATAAGAGGAACAAATTCCATAATAAATCGCCTATATCTATAGCTAGATCGATAGTCCCATTAGTTCTGTTTCTCTGAAGAATTCTAACTAATGCAGTGCCATAGAATTGCAAAGCAATTGAAGACTAAAAAATAAGAGAAAGAAGAAGCTCTCTATATTCTGGTATTTGATTTTTGAAGTACCAATTCAATACAGAGTCACATTTAGGTCCCAACGCTATCCTGTGACTAAATATACATCAGCCAAAAAAAATAAAAAGTCCCCCTTTATAGTGCTAACATCCTAAGGAAGGGAGACAGATAATAGGATATTATCTAGCTGGGAACATATGATACAAGTAGAAATTTGAAGCAGAGTAGGTAGAAGAGAGAATACCCAACAAATGTGGAAAGTGGAAAGGGGGCGGTGAAATTTTTGATACAGTGGTCAGAAAAAAATCCCTTTAAGGTGATTTTTGAGTCACTGAAGGAACCAATGACATCTGAAACATCTGTAGTCCTGAATTTAGATGAAGGGGAAAAGAGACTAAATTAGTTGGACTTCACTATGTGACAGAGCTTCAAAGCATTTATGGTGAAATGTAATTAAAAGGAAGGAAGATGTATCTCTGTCTTCCAAATAAAAGGAAGTTTTAATTATCAGAGATACATAAACAGTTATATAATTACTGTATAGTTTTGTATGTATGCATGTTATGTAATTACTGTGTAGTTTTGTAGGTATGTATGTGTAGGAGGGAGATGTTAGAAAGGCAACGGCTACAGCTGGCTACAAATTCAGATACAGAAAGTTGGTGAGGTCAGTATATAGAGATCTGTTTCCAATATAAAAATCACAGTTGAAAACAAAGGAATGATAGAAGGTCCTGGAGCAAATATTTATAGTAGCATAAAACCAAGGAAAAAAGTGAAGCTCCAAATAGGTCTGTAAAGATAAAGACTACCTAGAAAGTGGGTAGAAGGTGCAGGACAGTAGTTTTCCTTCCTTGATGACTAAAACAAGAGGAGTACCTGATCCATTCAAATTCCCTGTGTTCCAAGCAGAACAGGATTAAGTGATAGAATTTTTTATATATATAAAGCTTTTATTTAAAGAATATAAATTTCCAAAGTACAGCTTATGTATTTCAATGGCTTCCCCCCCCATAACTTCCCTCCCACCTGCAACCCTCCCCTTTCCCTCTCCCTCTCTCCTTCCATTCACATCAAGATTCATTTTCAATTCTCTTTATATACTGAAGATCAGTTTAGTACATATTATGTAAAGATTTCAACAGTTTTCCCTTACATAGGGACACAAAGTGAAAAATACTGTTGGAGTACTGGTTATAGTATTAATTCACAATGTACAGCACATTAAGGACAGAGATCCTACATGATATATATATTTTTTTTAATTTTAACTCAACTACAGCCCAGCTTATCTCATCTCCAACGGCACAAGTATAGCTCCTGGCTAAGCTGCTTTCTAGCAGGAGTGTTGGTCATTTCTGTTAGTGCTTCTTGGTGAGTTGTACTGCATCTCTACTTTCCCAGAAAACTACTTGAGATTTCAGTTCATACAGGTTCTACCTTATATTTATTGCTTGGAGTCACCAATACCCTAGTAATAGCAGAACTGACAACATTCATAGGAGGAGTGAGGGAAGTGTCTGTGTCTTTTTTATAGAAAAGCCTTTATTTCAGCAATATTCTGCCTTCTGGATAACATCAGGATCTGGTATGAGAATCAGATATCAACATGAGAAGAAGAAATAACTGAGCTAATATACCCTTTATATTTCTACCAGGAGATGTTGGTGGCCATGTGCTTCTTTAGCTTAGCTGTGAAAACACCCAGTTACTGATCATTCAGTAAATGTGTTTCTGTATAGAAAAGCCAAGAGCTGACCTAGTTACTCTCAAAGTGTGAGCCAATTCCTTAACCACCAAATGATTTTTAATGCTGTTTTCAGAATATCAAAGCAGACTAGTGCTTTGTCTTCAGAACTATAGTTAAAGGGTGTGTGTTCTAGCACATTGGTTTAAACTGCTGCATAGGTTGCCCACCTCCAAAATGGGAATGCCTGGTTTGGGTCCCAGCTAATCTGTACCTTATTTTTTAAAGACTCATTTATTATGTATTTGAAAGGCAGAACAACAAAGAGAGATCTTCCACCTACTGGTTCACTTAAATGGCCACAATAGCTGGGTCCAGACTAAAGCCAGGAACCTACAGCTCTATTTTAATCTCCGACATGGATGGCAGGGGCTTAAGCACTTGGGTCATCGTTTGCTGCTTTCCCAGGCACACTAGCAGAGAGATGGATTGGAAGCAGTGCAGTCAGTACTCAAAGCAGCATTCTTCTATGGGATGCTGTTGTCACAAGCAGCGGCTTAACCCACTGAGCCACAACACTAGTCCCTAATCCATTCTTCCTAAGCAGTTTCCTATGAAAATAAATATAACAAATAAAATGTAAATTTTTGAAAAACATGTTTATTGTGAATAAAAAATGAAATCCATGCACCATATATCCATGCACACACCCCTATGCATGGATTACAAAAACACTTTTTTTTTCACTACAAAGAAATTTCTTTTTTAAAAAAAAGTCCCATGTTGGGGCAAGGACTCCAGTACTTGAGCCATGCCCTGCTGCCTCTCAGGGTGTGCATGAGCAGAAAGCTGGGTCAGCAGCAAA
Organism: Sylvilagus floridanus; assembly: GCA_949820135.1. NCBI lineage: Eukaryota > Metazoa > Chordata > Mammalia > Lagomorpha > Leporidae > Sylvilagus > Sylvilagus floridanus. The sequence goes on along the minus strand of OX463239.1, from coordinate 47,319,453 downwards.
GCTGGGGCTCAAACACAGCCACTTCAGTATGAGATGTAGGCATCCCAAGAAGTGGCTTATAGCTGTGTCATACACCTGCCCACAATAAGTCCATGTTTTCATAAATGCTTTGACGCACACTTGTATATATAAAAGATAAAGAAGGAAGCAAGGGATATGATGAACTTGATTGTGTGAACTACCCAAGTGTTCCCTCTCTGAGTTTCCCTTTACATATATGGCCACAAGTATATCGTAGGGGTGGTAGGGAGGAGAAAGAGAGACGCACAATATCTGTGCCACAACTTACCTTGCTTCATGTATGAGATGACTCAAGCTTAAGTTCTCTTACTCTAAGATGATTCTCCTTATTTTGACATCATTCTGCTTAAAGTTTAAAAAGACCTTTGAAAATTGCTGTGGAAATTCACAGAAATCCGTGAAAGCAACAATTTTACTGTAGCCCTGACTGTGGTCCGGTCCTACCATGTGCAAAGCCCTGCCCTACCACCTCGTCACTCCATCACTCAGAAACAACCTCAGCCTAATCTTAGCTCCAGGCATTTTTGGCTTTTCTAAGGGAGATGTTTGGGAAGGGCAAATTGCCTGCTTCCAAAGCAAGAAGGCAGTGTCGCTGTAGGCCACCCCTTTCCCACAGACTCTAGATGATGTTCTCCTACAGTGCCTTCCTTGAAGCAAAACAAATGAGCAGGTGCTTTCCCTGTGCTTACACAGCCACAGCCTCTCACTGGCTCTCTCAATCCTCAATGATTTAACCTTTTAAGGAGCCTGTGCCCCAGGAGTTTCCTATCTGGTCAGGGAAACAACACATCCAAACATGAGCACATTTGGAGAGAGGGAAGGTGAGGCAGAAGCAGTCGGCTAGGATGATCACTTGGGCCCAAATAACCAGTGACTGCTTCCGGAAGGTGGTGGTGTGGGAATCAGTCATGAGCGAGAGATGAAACGTCGCTGAAGGAGGGTGTTTTCTTTAGAGGAAAAATCATGTACAGGTGTGGAGAAAGGAGTATTTGTGGCATGTAAGCAGACAAGGAGGAGACGGGCCCACCTGGAGTCCTGGGTTTTACTTTGATGGAAAACCAGATGCTCTTTCCAGAGACCACACCCAGGGATCTCCATGACTCAGAGAAGTTTACTTGTGGAGAAAATAACACATGCAGCTCTCTGTCCATCACTGTCACCACCATAACCCCATCAAGGAAAGAAATGAGGAGAAAACAGTTCATTTCCTCACCCTCTGCATAAAGCACTGGTTTTCCAAGGGCAAGCTTGTAAATTGACATTTTTCCTGTGAAGGGAAAGGTGAGTTTCTTTAATAAACTATAGGTCGCCACCTTAAAGGAAACGATTCCATATTCAAGCTCTGCAAGATGTCCTGTTCAATTCCCCAAGTAGTCCATGACATCCTTCATGGATCATGATGGAAAAGCTGAGTTCTCCCAGTGGCCACAGCCATATGTTACCTGTCGCCACTGCAAGAGGTCCTAAACTGCCAAGAACTTGAGCCAAGAAAGACCATACAGGGCACATTTCTCTTTCAATGTGAAGCAGTAGGTACAGAGCTGTTCTGAGATTCATGAAGCTGCTTGTGCATGAGTTGGATTGTGAAGTTGACTAGCAGCCAATTGTAAGCCAGCAGTGCTGAAAACCTCTTCTACATATCTATGCCAACATGTATGCATGGCATCATTGTGCACAAAGCTGGTAACCAAGAGCATCCTGTGTGAGCACAACTGCATCATAGAATAAACACTGGGCTCACATACCACCACAACCCAAGTCTTTTCCAAAGAAAGCTTTCAACATACATCATCAAGAACCCGAGACAGTGCTCTATTTAGGTTGCCTGGGGTTTTCTCTTTCCCATCGATGCAAGGGAGCTTGTTCTGGTGAAATGTATTTAATTTCAGGTTTTAAAAAGTCTTGGATTCATTTCTCCTCCATGCAGTGAGAAAACAAAGCCAACAAAAAGGGTGAATCTTCAAGATCTCTTCCAATCTAGCCCCAGCCTACAAAAGTAAGAAGGCAAGCCTCTCACTGTTCCTCTGTCTCAAAATAATGTTTCTTTTCCCTTGTACCTTTCCAATTTTTTTATCTCACCACTTGCAAAGCAACTTTCCTTGCAAAGTTGGTCAAATCATGCTTCTAAGGACATTCTGAAACACCCTGGCCTCTGTACTTGTATGCCTCACATTCTTCCTGCCCTATGGTTCCCTTTTCTATTCTCTCTAGTTATTTAAATCACTTCAGGCTAATTGAAAGATTCCTATCTCTTGGTTGCCATAGACACCTCCACTGAATTACATTAAGAAATAACTTTTAGTACTGCATATGGTATGTTAAACTTTGTGCTGTTAATTATTATCTATGAGTTACTGTTCAACCAACCCAAAACTTAGAGTGAGCAAGGGTCATATCTGATTCACTTTTTTATATTCTAATTTCCAAACTTCTTTCTTTAGATACTGGCCCATTGGTTCTCACAATCAGTATAGGAAAAAATTTAAGAGGAGACTTATTTGGGGTTTTAGGGATTCACTGATGAAACCAAAATTAGGTAAATGAAAATAAAACTTCTTCACTCAGCAAAGAAATGTGATTAATCTTTATGAATGGAATTTTTAATTCTTTTGGACCCAAGACATATTTAACCTGTGATTCAGAGCAAGACTCAACACCTGAAGTCTGAACAGATCCTGTCATAGACCAATATGGTAGTGGATGAAAATTGGGAAGGAAAGTTGGAGTATGTTCACAAATGAGTGAGGGTTGGAGGACATCACAAGCTACTATGGGTGTGGCCAGCCACGACATTGGCCTGGAGTCTGTCCCATTCTAATCTTACCCACTGAGGTCTAGTGAGAAGCGCTTGGTTATAATAAGGAAGAGATACCAATCTACAATATAAACGTCCCTTCTCATCACATCGCATAATTCTCTGGGTGCCAATTTCTCATGACATTCTGTACCCAATACCTTCCTTGTTTGGGGGTTCTTAAAGTATAGCAACCCCAAATTTACAATTTGTGTTAAAGTATAATTTACATGCCATGAGATGCTTCTTTTTAAAGTTTGTAATTCAGTGCTTTTCAGCATATTAACAAAGTTGTGCAACAATTAGCATGAATTTTTATTACACCAAAAAGAAATTCCACCAAACAGAAATTCCACATCTATTAGCAGTCATACCACATATTCTCCTTTCCCAAACCCCACTTACCTACTTTCTCCATGTATTCACCCATTCTGGGCATTTCAATAAAATTATGTAATATGTGGCTTTGTGTCTGGTTTCTTTCATTTAGCATCATGTTATAAGATAAGGTTCTCTACCTCATAACATTTCTTTTTATGAATGAATAATTCTCCATTGACTGAATATAATACATTGTATGTCTCCATTCATCGATTCATGGACATTAAACTTGTATCCTTTCTTGGCTACTATGAATAATCGTTCTGCAAACATTCATATGCAGGTTTCTTGGAGGGACATAAAATTTTAATTCTCTTGGGTCTACAGCAAGAAGTGGAAATGCCGAATCATATAATAACTAACTTTCTGAGGAACTGCCGGACTCTTTTCTCTTTTTTTAATCTATTTTTTGACAGGCAGAGTGGACAGTGAGAGAGACAGAAATTCTGGTCTTCCTTTTTCCATTTGGTTCACCTCCTCTACGGCCGCCATGGCCAGCACACTGCAGTCGGTGCACCACGCTGATCCGAAGCCAGGAGCCAGGTGCTTCTCCTGGTCTCCCACGCGGGTGCAGGGCCCAAGTACTTGGGCCATCCTCCACTGCACTCCCGGGCCACAGCAGAGAGCTGGACTGGAAGAGGGGCAACCGGGACAGAACCCAGGGTGCCGGCGCCGCAGGCGGAGGATTAGCCTAGTGAGCTGCAGCGCTGGTCCTGTCGTTGCATCTTAACAATAGTTTTCTCTTTCTTGACAATACAGTTTTCTCCATTAGTGTTTTCTCCTATAAATCCAGGAACTCAACTGGCTCTGATCACTATATCTTTGTAACTAAAAAGAGGACGACAGGCTACTTTGGCTCTATATTCATTTATACTGGTACATAACAAATTTATCAAAACACAAAGGCTTAAATCAACATATTTATTATCTCACAGTTTCTGTGGAACAAGAAATTGGACATGACCAACGTGAGTCCTTGGCTCAGGGTTGTACTAGATTGTAATCAGTTGTGCTATGTTAGCATTAGAAGCTCAGCTAAGGACAGATCCATACCCTGTTCAATCAGCTTAGAGCAAGGAATTATAGAATTTATTTCTTTGCACCTGTAGAACTCACAGCTCCTTGCCTCATCAAGGCTAGCAGAAGAGAGTCTCTCACCACAAGGAGGGCCCCAGTTTTTATGTAAGGGGTTTTCACCTAATTAAGTCACATTTATCCAGGGTAATGTCCCTTTTGGTTAACTCAAAGTTGACTAATTTGGGACCTTGGTTATATTTGTAATATCTCTTCACCTTTGCCATGTTCTGTTGGCTACAAGCTTGCCACAGACCCTACCCACACTCAAAAGGAGAGGATCACACAAGGGCTGCCTTAAGGTGTGTCCTCCACCGGATGCTAGCTGAAAAGGGGGTTTTCTCCTATTAATCAAAAGAAACAAGCTAATGCTATTAAATAGCTCTCCCAACTATAGTAGCTCCAAATTTATTCCTCTTTAACCATGTGCCACTCAGTGACATAAAAGCTGCAAAACAAATACCCACAAATGAGTGCGGGGTGCCATGAAAATTTTTTCCATCCAAAAAAGTCATAAACACCACAACAACTGACTTTGAGGCACGTTTTCTGTAATTTGAACATTAGACAAGGTTATGAGAGTCAACACATATACAGTGCTTAGCCTTCCACTGTGTACATATTAATTCATTTATTCCCCAAGGTACATTCTAGAAGTAGATCCTGTGTTGATTCTCCTGTGCTGTAGATGATGGAGCGGGGGACAGAGGTTAACCAGTCACCCTGCATGCAGCGGAACCTGGAGGATGGCCGGAAGTCTGCACTCATGCCCACCATGCAACAGTGTGAATCCGGCCGCCATCACAGCCTCATTCCACACAGAACCTGGGAAAAGACACTGCCAGCAGCTCAGCGTGTCTGTGGAAACAGGTCTTCAGCTCAGCCATCCATCACAACAACTGCTCCATAATGAATGCATGGCCACCGAGGAGAATACAGTTTCATGTGCTGAGGGAGCACTCCCCACGTCCATTTCAACAAGCTTCCTTTGGTCAGAGGGGATCCATCCCCCACCCCTCACCACCCCAGTTAAACTGCACTGAAGCTACTCTCGTTCGGAATGCACAGGCGCTCGAGGCGTCACATCATCACTGTTCTATTGTTCAGAGCCAGCTACGCTCAGGCCCTGTGCTATGCACAAGGGACACGGCGGTGGAAGAAGGTCACAACGCCTTCCCCACAAAGATGACTTTCAGTGAGGGAAGACACAGTGGAGAAACAAAAAGAAATAAAATGTCAAGGTAGCTCAGCTGAGAATGAGATTAGAGGTTGGTTGAGAACAGCACCCAGAACTACTACTTCTTCTCTAGAGGGAAAAAAAAGTGCATGTAAATCTACCAAGAGAATGCATTTGATCCTGGGAGACAAAACACCTGCAAGGAAACTAACGGAAAATCTGGCAGCTGCAGCAGCCTCTAGCTTGTGCACTTGACTTCTCTCATAGTCTCAGCTGCCCACTTTCTCGGCAGCTTCCGGCCACTCTCCACCTTGCTTCTGAGCAGATCTCTGTGCAAATGACTCCCAACCCCCCAAAGGAACTCATTGAAATTTCCTGGCCCCTTCTTGTTGCTCAGCCAGTCTCCATCCAGGATCCCAGAAAGATCAGTTCTGTTCATTTCACCTTGGACAGGGCCTAGGTGTGGACTCTGACTTCTTGGGGGTCACTTCACGGCTAACTGACCACCTGGCAGTGGCACTGCCCAACAGCCCTCGTTTCACATTGAGGAGCCAAAGCTCTCCAAGAGGCAGGCCATCAGAGCAAAACTGGACTTCTGACAGTCAGCTGGGGTTGCCTTGAATCCGAACTTTGACTTTGGACAAGCCCAGCCGAGACCCCAGGGTCAATAGCTGGTTACCCGTACTCACTAGCAAATGCAAAACTGAGGTTGAGGCTTTCTTTCACATTGCAGTGCAATTCTCTTTATCTCTTACTTCACTCCCCCACCTAACCACGGTGTCTGCTCCAATTCACACCCTCTTGGCCTGGCTTCTTTTTTTCTCATCCCTTGAAATTGACAACAGACTTTGGCAAATTTGGACCTTACTACCCACCTCTTCCCACACCAGACTCAACCCAACTCCATTCTAGCCCTCACAAGCCCACCCTAGGGTAGGCTGTCTCAGCCACTGTACAATAAGGGGTTTCCTAGGGTCATCACTGGAGGATGGGAACAGGAGACAGCGGACACCAGGCCTCTTCCCAAGCCTAGGGCCTGGTCTATCTGGGCTGTGACTTAGAAGTGCCAGTCTCACAGCTGGACTCCCCAGGAGCAGTGTCTCCATCTGTGTTCTTGGGCCCCTCATCAGATACTTATACCTCCGGGCTCTTTCTACTCTGTTAGCCCAGGTCACATCAGCCCATCACATATGAGGAGGTTAAACAGCCTCAGTAAGTTTCAAACTAGTGGCCACATTATGGCGCCCTGGGTTAAGTGGCTTCTTGTGACACCAGCATTTCTTATCACAGGGCTACTTTGAGTCCCATCTGCTCCTCTTCTGTTCCAGCTCCCTGCTAATGTGCCTGAGAAGCCCGTGGAAAATGGCTTGAGTCCTTGGACCCCTTCAACCCACATGGGATACCCAGATGACTGGAAACAAAACCCCCAAAATCTTACTAAATGGTTTCCTGTTATTCCTTATTAAATAAGAAGCTGTATTTCAACCCGGCCAGCTAAACTATCCCATCTCTGTTTATATTTTTGGAGAATCCATTTGTCGGATAAAAGAAGTTCCCTGGAACCCACCCCACTATTCTCCTTTCTCAAGCCATTTTGGTCAGCAGTTAGAAGACCTTGATTTCTGGCCTAGTTTTACAAACTGAAGGGCCGCTCCAAGGCCGCTGATGAACTTTGAGGGAGACGAGGCCAGCGCCAGGAGCCTCTGCCTCCATTGTAATCGGGACAGAGAGGAGAGCTGTTTTTCTTCAGAATTCCTCAAGCTGAAGTTCTCATCAATACAGAGCTCTTCAGCAGGATCTCGGGCAGGACTTTCCAAAGCAGAGCCCGGTAAACACGCTGGTTAGCTCGGAAAATGTGAGGACCTCTGGTCATCATCAGTCTGCAATTGTTGAGGTTTTACAAGTGAAGTCAAAGGACAGAAGACCAACTCATCCCAAAGCCGGTACTCCGTGTGACACAATTAGGACGGATTTGTGGTTTGCTCTTTGATAGGAATTTTTCACACTCCCCTTTTCTCTGAAAACAGTCTGGATAATCTCTAATAAATCAAATGGACTTTGTTTTTAAAAATACAGCCCGGAAGTCTCACTCCAAAGCAGATGCCTGGGGGTTGTGCTGTTTACTCTCAGGTGGGCATCTCAGAGTGGCAGGAAGAAAGCGCCTCACCATAGCCATCCCACCAGAACACACCATGAACACGTAGGTGCGGTGAAAGATGGAGCATGCTCCCATGGGGAAGCCATGTCACACCTAGCTATGCACCTCCTGTAAGGACCCCCACCTTCCACGCCCACGCCTCCCTCCTGGCCCACACACCTTGGCCTGCGCAGCTCTGAGAACACAGCCACTTCATAGCAGACGTTTCTACTCCACATGCACTTCAACATTTTCCTGCCCAATGCGTATCTGCTTTGTGGATTATTTTGCCCCAGACATAGGCATTTGCATTTTTCCATGATGATTCGCATTCTGTCCCTGCCTTTCCCATTTTCCTAATTCCTTTAGGTTATTCCTTTGCTTCTGCTGGTGTTTGTCACATTTCTCCATTCAGAATCATCTGTGAATTTCATTTTCAAGCCCGTTCCCACTCCCTACGGTCATTAATAAAGACAGGTCTGAGTGAGATGGGGGGAAAAGGCAGCTTCCCAACCCACCCCGGAGACCACCCTGCCGAACCAACCCAGTGTCCTGGAGGCTGCGCACGCCCTCCCAGCACATTTTTCCATCCACATGACAGGATGGGCAGCCACGATGAGCTGCCTTCATTTGTGCCACGTCTCAGGACCCTTTATTAACTGCCAAACCTGGGAATTCGTGGACGGAACATCTGTTCCTGTCGGTTTTTATGCTGGGCTTACAGGCAAAAGGGAAAGGTTTGCCTTGGCCTCAAGAGTCCCATGGGACATTGTTGTCAGTTTTCTGTGTGCAGCGTAGACACACAACCTTCCTTTCCCTACCCTGTGGGCGAATACATTCCCTTCTGCACGCCCAAACTGTGCAGAAGGCTCCCTGCAATCTTCTTTTCATCTTGGTAGGAGACAAGCAATCTGCCATTCAAGACAGTCAGCAGGAATCAAAGTCCTTCAGGCCTTCCAATATTACTTGGAAATCTGTCTGCAAGGCTGTCCTCGGCCACGGAGCCCCTGAACTGTCGATTTGAGCAAATTGAGTTCTGCTGATCAAGGCACGGCTTTGCCAACTGGCAAAGCCTAATTCCACGTAGGGCTTGGAAAACATCAAGGGGTTGAAATTGGGATGCTCAAGAAACAGAGGCAAATTGGATTTTCCAATGATATTTAAGGATAAGAGGAACCCTAGTGAGAGCTCTTCTTCTAAGCTGGCTCCTGACACTAACTGGATTGGTGGACTTGAATGACTGCCAAACCTGCCTGAGTCAATTTTTTCAGTCTTAGACATTCGAACGAGATGGTATCTAAGGCCACTTCCAGCTATTGATGCATGCTTCTATCAGAATTCCAGAGTACAGAAAAGAGTGTTTCTTCCCAAACACATTCTCAGTGCAGAAGAAATGACTGATGGGCTGAAAAATGGAGTCATTAAGAATCTTACAGCTCGTGGGGCTGGCGCTGTGCCATAGAAAGTTAAGCCTCTGCCTGCAGTGCCAGCATCCCATATGGGCACCAGTTTGAGTCCCAGCTGCTCCTCTTCTGATCCATCTCCCTGCTAATGCACCTGGGAAAGCGGTGGAAGCTAGCTCAAGTACTTGGGCCTCTGCACCCATGTGGGAGATCCAGAAAAAGCTCCTGACTCTTTGAAAAAGCTCCCAGCTCTGGCCATTGTGGTCATTTTGGAGAGTGAACCAGTGGATGGAAGACCTCTCTCTCTGCCTCTCTCTCTCTCTCTCTCAACTCTGCCATTCAAATAAATAAATCTTAAAAAAAAATTGTACAGCTCTCTGAGATTTTAAAGTATTGTTTAAAAAAAATCAATACTTTTTTTTTACTATGGCTATGTTTTTATAGCAACCTGAAGATAGCCTCAAAGTCAGCTAGACTGTAAAAAAAAATCAGTTTAGGGGGCCACGTAAAGCTGCTGCCTGGGACACCAGCATCCCATATGGGTGCTTGTTCGTGTCCAGGCTGCTCCACTGGTCCAGGTCCCTGCTAATTAGTGTCTTGGAAAGCAGAGGAACATGGCCCAATTCTTTGGGCCCCTGCATCCCGTGGGGGAACTGGAAGACGCTCCACACTCCTGGCTTTGAGTTGGCTCAGCTCTGGCAGTTGCAGCCACTTGGGGAGTGAACCAGGAGAAGGAAGACCCCTCCCTCTCTCTGCCTCTGCTTCTGCCTCTCTGTAACTCTGCCTTTCAAACAAACAAATCTTTAAAAAAGAAGTGGTGCAGCCAGATGCAACTGGTGCCCATGTGAGGATCCACCCTTGCAGGTGGGGCTTTACCTGCTAACGCTGCAACGCTGGCCCCAAAATGACCACGTATTTTATAGCACAAAACAGCAGTCTTTTTTCTCTCAGGAAAAAGGTGCAACCTTTAACTATTGTACCCATAGAAATACATAAGCTGGTCCACCCAAGACAAGCCAGCACATGTGGTTAACGTAGCTAACCAGAAAGTCAGCTGTTCAACTTCTCCATAGGCTTACCCTACTCAGGTAAACTCGTCATCCCAGAGAATTCTGTGATGCCTGATTCAAAGTGAACAGCAGTTTGCATTCCTTTCTAGGTCAGTGGGGATGCCTTTTGTAAAGCATGATGTTTGTTACTGTTTACCTCCCCATCTCCTTGTCTCCTTCCCCAAGAGTTCACTGATAGTGCTTTTGTTATGTGAAGATTCTGCCAACAATCAGGGTGTCTGATTTCTGCCCTTTGTGAGACTTTGGCTCCCAGCATCTCTCTTCTGGTATCTTTGGAGCTCTTTACTATAAAGTTCTTAAGGCCCTGTCCTGCAGCTGATCCAAGAAGACTGGGTTGCACATGAAATTGCTTTCTAATCAACTGGTCTCCTCTAGATTTTTGTGAACTTAACAGCACAGCTCTCATGATTTTAAAAGATTCCAATGCAGAAAAATTACTTTTTGCACGATTATCCTCAATCCAAATTTTTTCAGCCAGGGAGTTAGGCTCAGAAAGTTTTTTTAAACCTATTGGCCCTATGTTTATTTGTAACTAATATGTTCTGTTTCCTATACTCTGTTGCTAAAGATGCTGGATCCTTTATAAGAGTTTACTTCTTAGTCCTGTCATTCAACATATATAATAAAAAATTATCATACCTAGCAGTCTGTGGAGGCTGCAGGTCTGGGTGGACCCAGTGAGGACCGCCATCTGCAAGGCGAAGTCATCACACAGGAGCTGCCTTCATCTTCCATCCAAAGGTATAATCGGACTTCAGAACAAAACACAGCACTGTGGTCCATGACCTACATTCCTCCACACTTACATCATCCAGAAAAATGTCTTCTCTGTGGTAAGAAAATTCACAGCCTGCGTCTCATCCTGGCTCTCTATTTATTAGCCCAAGTCTCAAATGAAAGAACCAAGTCCACGTACTTCTTAGCTGGTAAATAACCCCACAACTTAAAGAATCAAATATATGCCTAATTACAACTCACCCTCTCCTTAAATAACTAGTAAGAAAGAAGATTGGAAAGCAGCAAACAAGGTTTGCATTTTTAAAATGGCCAAGGGATATGAACAGGAAATGTACAAAGAAATTCAAATAGCCAATAAATACATATGAAAACATCAAGAAAATATTATTTCTTGCCCATCAGATTGGAAAAAATTTAAAAGTCTTACAACACACAGGCTGGCAAGGATGTGGGAAAACAAGATGTCATATAGTACTAGTGAGAGTATAAATATCTACAAGTAGCCCAGAAAGCAAGTTCACATTATCTAGAAAATTGAAAATTAACACAGATACCAAGTAATTGTGTTCTGGATAATTACCCTAGAGAAACTCAGGCACACCGCAGACTTTGGTTGTTGTGAAGCAATTTATAATATTGAAATGTTTCAACTGATGTAAATGCCATCAATAAGAAATGGATAAACTGTGGTATATTCATATAACAGATACTAAGCCACTGTTACAATGAATTAATGAATAATTCTATAGCTGATAATTGAATAAATCTGTAAAATATAAAATTGAGCAAAAATAAACTCACAGCATATTATTTGTGTAATTTTTAAAAATAGTACCATTTATTGAGAACATATCTATGTCGAGCTATAAAAATCTACAAAAGAAGGAGCCAGCACCATGGTACAGTAGGTTAATTCTCTGCCTGCGGTGCCGACATCCCATGTGGTGCCGATTCTAGTCCCGGCTGCTCCACTTCCAATCCAGCTCTCTGCTATGGCCTGGGAAAGCAGTAGAAGATGGCCCAAGTCCTGGGGCCCCTGCACCCATATGGGAGAGTGGGAAGAAGCTCCTGGCTTCTGGCTTTGGATCCACGAAGTTCTGGCCGTAGTGGCCATTTAGGGAATGAACCAGCGGAAGGAAGACCTTTCTCTCTGTCTCTCCCTCTCACTGTAACTCTGCCTCTCCAATAAATGAATAAAATCTTTAAAAAAAATTATTACAGAAAAATCTACAAAAGAATACCAATTTAAAGATAATGGTTATTGCTAGAAAAAAAGAAACAGGAGTTATTTATAATGTTTTCTTTTTTAAAAATATGAACCAAATGTAGCAAAATATTAACTTTCTTTAATAAAAATTTTTTTTAAATACTGGTTGATGCATCAATATTTATGGTTTTGTGTATAATTAATATTTTCATAGTTTAAACAAAACTTATGAAAACTATGCCTGGATTTTAAAATAGTTTTGCATCAAAATAAACTTATTTTTTAAAGATTTATTTATTTATTTTAAAGGTAGAGTTACAGAGAGAGAGATCTCCCATCCTCGGTCACTCCCCAGATGGCTGCAATGGCTGGGGCTGGGCCAGCCAAAGTCAGGAGCCAGGAGCTTTTCCTGGATCTCCCACATGGGTGCAGGGGCCCAAGCACTCAAGCCATCGTCCACTGCCTTTCCAGGTGAACTAGCAGGAAGCTGGATTGGAAGTGGAACAGCTGGGACTTGAACTGGTACCTAAATGGGATGCCGGCGCTACAGGCAGCAGTTTTACCAGCTATGCCACAGCTCTGGCCCCATAAACTCATCTTTAAGGAAATTTTCCATGAATTTTTTGAAGTACTCTTGTATAAATTCATTAAATACTTGGGCAATCATATAATCATATAATAACACATGTTTTGAAAGAGCGGTTAAAGGAATGCCACCTTCTGTGAAGAATAATTTATGAGTGTATTAAATATGGAATTATTAACATAAATAAAACACAAAACATATGCTTCAGGGGAAAAAGAAAAGTAAGACTTGAGGGATAAATCAGTAGGTGAATGGATAAATGAGTGAACAGGCACCAAAGGACAGCGGTCTATCACACACCAGTGGCAGGGCGTTACAACTGCGAGCACCATCAGCAGACATCCACTACTAAATAGTTAGCACATGTGGAAGTCGAGACCCAACGCTGTGACGTGCCTTCACACTAGTAGCCAGAACTGGAGCTCAAGCCTCGGAAGAACTCATTAGAAGATATAAAGAATAACAGGCACCAGCAAAGATAGGGAGAATTGGCAATAGAACTGTTCTCCATAACCAAATAGTCATTCCCAGAATGTCCTCTAATGCTAAAATAAACTCAGAAAACTATATTGCAGCTAATTTATGTCATGGCTTCACCTCAAACTCAGAAGCACTTCTGCCAATTTTCAATTATGGGCAAATAGCATGAGAGAAAAATAAATATCCCAAGGAACCCCAGCCCGTGCTTAGTACCCAACTGGAGCAGACCTCCCACTCGCTCTGAAGTCGAGGTCTCTTCAGGACCCGGCTCCTCTCAAACTCTGACGTGTTTGGCGAGTTCCAGGTCTCTGCTGTAGAAAACGCACTGGCAGAATTGGAAAAGGGTGGGCTTTCCCATCTACTGTGTCCTCCTCTTCCCACCTCCTGCCCCCTACCTCCTTCATGAAGGACTTGAAGAACGGATTCTCAAAGTCCTTCCAGCCCCTGGTGCTGTATTACTATGAGCAACAGCAGCTGAGTTATTGAACATTCTTGAAGGCCTTGCCATCGCCCTCTGTACTTTTTGACTATGAGCTCAGGTAATTCTCACAAAAGCCCTGTGAGGTGGCTAATATACTTATCATTTTAAAGACAAGGAGTTGCCTGCGCCGCGGCTCACTAGGCTAATCCTCTGCCTTGTGGCACCGGCACACCAGGTTCTAGTCCCGGTCGGGGCACCGGATTCTGTCCCGGTTGCCCCTCTTCCAGGCCAGCTCTATGCTGTGGCCAGGGAGTGCAGTGGAGGATGGCCCAAGTGCTTGGGCCCTGCACCCCATGGGAGACCAGGAGAAGCACCTGGCTCCTGCCTTCGGATCAGCACAGTGCGCCTGCTGCAGCACGGCGGCCATTGGAGGGTGAACCAACGGCAAAGGAAGACCTTTCTCTCTCTCTCTCTCACTGTCCACTCTGCCTGTCAAAAAATAAATAAATAAATAAAAAAGACAAGGAGTCACAAGTGCAAAGGGGCTTTAGGTACATTTTCCAAGGTCACGCAGTTAATAAAGTCGTGGAAGAGGATTCAAACCTCAGCAATGTTTTTCCAGAGCCTAAATCATCACATGTTACACCAAACTCACTTTACTCTTTGAGCGTCTACTCATAATTGGAAAAGGACTAAAGAAAAATGGAGACAATATGCTGTTACTCCGTGAACTCAGATTCACCTACCACTGAAATCGTAATGGTCAGGAGCAATGTGCAAGAGCAGAAATACCATCCAGGCACCAGATCCCATATCTACAGGCACAATAGCAAAGGGGCCTACTATGCCCACCTGAAGGTGATTTTACATTTGTGAAAGGCAGGAACCTTGGGACTATTTTGTCACCATATTTCTGTACCGCTTCCTACAGGATGGGGAACATAGAATTTAGTAAACATTCGTTAAGTGAACTAAAAATGACAGAATGATGTCATGTATGAGAAAGGGATATGCTGATACTACTAGAAGTTAAAGAAAGGTGAGTTTCTCCTCATGGGGTGCTTCAGTTGTGGCTAAAACAAGAGCGCTTTTCCACGCATCCCAAAAGAAGAGCACAGGTACCCATGTCTGAGACTCCGTTGATGGAATGTAACATCTGACATTGCTAAGAAAGGTCAATTAGTCTATTTAGAGCATCAATTGTTCAGCCATTGTTAAGAACTGAAAATTCCAATAAGACCTCGAAGGCCTCTGCTTTTCATCAAAGAGAATTAAGAACATGGCAACTGATCTTGTAAATCATGGGGGGCTGGACCAATGAATACTAAGAAGCCAGCTTTTATCCTGTGCTGGAGACAAGGGGTAGCTGGATGCATATCTCCGGTTGATTGACAGTTAATCCTTGTCGGCCTCACCCTAGAGCTTTTATAGTTAGCAGATTTGTGCCTTAAAGGGAATTTATGGCTCAAGAATTTCCACAGATTCCCTGCAACCCACTTTGACACGAATGTCTGTGTCGCTCTCAGAAGGCTGGTTAGCGACCTCAGCAGCCAGGTCTCGAAGGAAATTCCAGGTTACCCACAAGCATTTCAAGAGTCCTGGAAATTCTCTAATGGACTAACCCAAAACCCACAGGGGCACAGCTTCAGCAAAGCCATGTTGTCCCAGAAGGTGTGGAGGTATTTATGCTATTCGGCCCCTGTGTTTGCTGGGGGTCCAGCAAGGGGAACTTTGTAAATTTTAGGTACCTTTCTTTGTCCCATAGGTCTCCCCAAGGAAGAATTGTGCTTACCAGGTGCCCATCCTATCCTTTCACGGGCCCCAGAGAGCCTTTCTGATTCAGAAAATACACGTGGTGGCAGCAGCAGCCACCAAGACTCTCATGGCTCTTCTGGCCACAATTCCTGGGCTCCCTACCCCCAGTCTGAATGCATAGAAGTGGAGGAGAGTGTCTAGAGGGGAGGAGAGCAAGGAACAAGTTTCCTTCCTATAGTTGACTTCACCTCTAACCACAAGAACATTTTCCACCGTCTCCATTATTTCTGGCACAGAGCCACACCATAGGAGGACAGACCTTCTGTTGAGAGGAGGAGAGATGGAGTCTGGTGAGGGTGTGAGTGAAGCAGGGAGGGAGGGAGGAAAGAAAGGAGAGGGAGCTGGGAGGGAGGAGGTAGGAGAGCGAGAGACAGATAGGCAGACAGAGAAACAAGAAGCGCTGCCTGGGGATGGGCAGAGCCAACGGTCTGGGCAAGCATGTATGAGGCAGTTATAAATACTTGCGTATTTATAAATTGGTCCACATTGACTTGACTACGTTATTGTAGCAATTTGCTTTTACTTCTCTGTTATTCAAAGTCACTTCAATATTCATGAGGTCCAGAAGGACAGTGAACCTCCTGTTGCTCGACTCAGTAAATAGACTCTGAAGGGTTTTTTCCAAATAGCGCCGTGATTCAGCACCCATCTCCCACACATGTAAATACACTGCCGTGTAGGTATCCGGATGGTCTGTGGGTTGTATTCACTTTTGATTCAATGGCACAACTTGGCAGATTTTTTTCTCCAGAAAACACTGGAATGCCAAGAAGTCAGGATTCTGATTATGTTGGGAAATTGAAGTGCTTTCTCCTTTGCTCTTCAAGAGCTGTCGCTCGCACACTCTGCCACTACCTTGCCAATGGCCAGAAGTTATTTGCAGTACATCTCAGACCAGATTGACACATGCCACCACAACTGAAGAGTTGCAGCACCTACAGCCAACATGAGAACCATGAGTTTTGTCAATACACATCTCACCCTAGAAGACATTTCTGGAAAGACAGTTAAGAACCTCAGCCATGGGGCCCGGCGCTGTGGCGCAGCAGGTTAAAGTCCTGGCCTGAAGCGTCGGCATCCCTTATGGGTGCCGGTTCTAGTCCTGACTGCTCCACTTCTGACCCAGCTCTCTGCTATGGCCTGGGAAAGCAGTAGAAGATGGCCCAAGTCCTTGGGCACCTGCACCCATGTGGGAGACCCAGAAGAAGCTCCTGGCTCCTGGCTTCGGATCAGCACAGCTCAGACCATTGCAGCCATCTGGGGAGTGAACCAGTGGATGGAAGACCTTTCTCTCTATCTCTCTGTAACTCTGTCTTTCAGATAAATAAATCTTAAAAAAAAAAAAAAAAAAACTCAGCCATTTCTCCATTTGTGTGTGTGTAGACACATTATTAATAATTGATCATTTACCTATCTGAAAGACATACATCATGATTGATTCTGCAAGCTTTGTAGAATTTTTAGGTTTAGCAGAATTGTCAACACACACTGAGATTGTAAATAAGGCTACGGAAATGTAAACCAATGGTAATTTTACTTTTTACTACTATCCAAAAAGATTTTCCCTTGACTTCTGACAACTACACTTGCTATCTAATCTGGAAATTATGTCTCAAGTGCTTTAGGGATCTCATTCCTCAGGATTTCTTTACCCAAGTTTGAGTTAAATCCAGTCCAAGTTTGAGTTAAAACTGGGGAGAATTGAAAGAAAAAGAAGCAGCTTTAGCCTTTACTATGACCTGATGGGGCTAGGGCCAATCTTGAGGAATTCTGGCAAACTGAACCAACAAAAGGTGGTGGTGTTGGTTCAGTGGTCCAGGGGGATTTTGAGAGTACAAATTGAGTCTGTCACCCTTTATCCTGGGTCAGTGGACATATGCTTCCCATTGATAGCCTGTTTAATCATGTACTTTATTCACCTGATTTCAGAGAATGCTCTAGTGGGGATGAGCTCTCTCTCTCTGCCTTTTAAATGAAAATAGATAATTTTTTAAAGGAAAAGAAAAATTTAAAAATAACATTAAGCATTTAAAACAAATTCTTATTAACTATTTTAAGTTCACAGGTATAAATGCTTTGGTTAAAAAAATCTCCTTAGCAATTAATATAGAAGAATTTTCCTTTACAGGATTAGTATATGTCTTACAAGAGTAAAAGAGGATACTTTGAATTGATAGAATCCCAGAAAATATGCTCAAGTGTAACAAGAGCTCAATCCCCGTATGCTCCTTAAGGAGGGTGCTTGTATTAACTGTAGAACTTTTGTTTTACAGAGCACTGAGTGCTAAGATGAGTGGAGTAATCTAGCATAACAGGACATGAATGGGAATTTGCCTGTTGTCTAGAATTTTTTTACATCATCCAAGCTACTAACAATAGAGGACAGTCTCACTATCCAAGGGGAGATCCTAAATGCACCCATAAGATACTAGAAAATAACACTGACCTTGTGATCCTTAGCCCCACTAGACACTGATAGCCTACTGAAGGGAAACTTAGAGCTATGCCTGAACACTGAAATTAGGGCCCACTTTCCACTTAAAGATTTATAAGGATGCAACTGTGTTTATTAAAAAAAAAAGTCAGATTGAAGTTGGGTTGTGTCTGATAAGGTAGCAGCCAGACAGAATAGCATGAAGTTTAAGAACAGAGCCTTGGGACTGCACAATCCGAGTTCAAATCTTGGCTCTACCGTTAACTAGCCAGGGAACCTTGGGAAGTTTCTTCGCCATTCCAAGCCTACTTCCTCATTTTTAAAAAATGCAGAAAATAGCAGCATTTACTTCATAACACTTCGTGAGATTTTTTTTTAAAGTGAGTCTTGTTCTGCACCCAGCTCAGAGCGGGTGTGATGAACCAATGAAGGTGAGCTGCTCTTATGGACCAGACACCCAGCCAGTGGCAGAAACAGGCTCAGGGTGGCATTTGCTTGTCCATCTAGAACACAAATATTTATTCTTTATATGAAAAATCCTTTTCCTGTCTCATATGAAATTTTTCTTCCCGAGTAAACAACTATAAATCTCCAGTGCTCATGTGGATCACAGCAGTGAACGGGGACCCAACAGAAAGCCTGCAAGGACCAAGAATGCTCTGTTCTGCTCAGTCCGCCCTGAAATTCTGTGGTGGGCCCTGCAGTGCGAGAATCAACCAGGGAGTTTTACACCTCTCCTGGTCACATCTCTGCATAATTATTGGGGATGATGAAAAAAATCAGCCCTGAGGGGAGCTGGGGTTGCCAGGAATGTCTTCTTAGGAAGGCAGTAGTCCCCGCAGGAGTCAACAGCTCTGCTGTCGAGGATGATGGCAATGGGCACCGCCTCCGTCGAGAGCTGAGGGACACTGAGTCACACATGTTGTATTTTTCCACGTAAGCACTACCACACTTTGCCTGGGTTGGAGTGAGTTCCACACGGTGCCTGGGATACACAGGTGCGCTCTCTTCTAGCTTGGCTGATCTTGCCACAGATGGCTACTGTGACCTTGATGTCCCAGAGCCATGCTCAAACCAACTGAATTAATTGGCTTAGACACTGCTGGGAATGATGCAGGGGGCCCCCACCTCTGCAACAACAACACCCTGTTTCTAAAACTGCCTGTGGGAAATTTTCAGGGTCATGGTCATGTTATTTACATGCAAATAGGAAAAGAAAATCCATTCCAGCAGGCCCCCTCCTAACTGCACACACAAGGAGGTTATAAACGCACAATGGGAAGACAAGTCTGTTAGCATTATCTCAGGATGCCTGGGATAGACAGCCGACTGCGTTAGTGGCTACAACGAACCTGGGCAAAATCCTATGACCCTGGGCATCAGATGTTTCCCTTTGGCTATTTTGTAGATAGCAACTTTTATCTAACATTTGCATGATAAAACCCAGGACAGCATAAAAATATATGCATTTTTGAAAACTCCTTTTATATAATATGCACTCCTCTGTGTTGGCCTGAGAGCAGCAGGAAGCCCAGACGTGTCTCCAGGCTTCCTCAAAAGCTTTCCCCGACTTCTTTCTTAACAACAGGAAGCTCCCAGTAAACATTCAACCCACTCCAAGGTCAAGCTCAGAGTGAAGTTCAGATCTGATGGCTTTAAAGCAATATTCAAAGTCAGGCCCCACCATCTTTCATCCTTAGCTATAAGTTAATTTCCTTTTAATTTGAAAGATTGCATTTTGTTTGCAGATTTGGGCCATTATCCCCAATAGGAAAGGCATGAAAGCTGCTTTTGAGTTCCCTGAAAACCACCTGCACTGAAGAAGGCAAGAAGTTGTCCCACACTACCATCTGCTGGTCATTCTCATATATTGCACCAAAGGCTTTAGAAGCATCAGGAAACAGCTGAACAGCTTTCAGGTTATAAAGGTACACACCAGGCCATCAGTGTGTCAAGAAACCACGCATATCACCTGAAAGTATTGTGTGAATTTCTGAGAAGCCCCAAGTACACCTATTTGTGCAAAGTACTAAAATCCACCAGTAAATCCATGTCCACTAAAAGCCAGTGAGAACAAGTAGATATCATTAAAAGGGGGAAAAATAAGAAAAAACCCCACCTCAGTAACAATAGAATACTATTAAAACAGAAGATTATAATTTTTAAAATATTTATTCATTTATTTGAAATGTAGAGTAACAGAAAGATGGAGAGACAGGTCTCCCATGCGCTGGTTCACTCCCCAAATGGCCACAATGGCTAGGGCTGTGCTAGGATGAAGCCAGGAGCCAGGAGCTTCTTCTGGGTCTTCCACATGGGTGCAGCGGCCCATGGACTTAGGCCATCTTCTGCTGCTTTCCCAGGTGCATTAGTAGGGAGCTGGATCAGAAATAGAGCAGCCAGGACTCAAATTGGCACCCATATGGGATCCTGGCACTGGGGCTTAACCCACTGTACCACAGCACCAGCCCCAAGATTATAAATTTTGATTATGAGAATACAAAGAAAAGGGCTATGGAAAAGTAAAAAGAGAAAGGGACAAAGATGGCAAGCAGGAGGGTTGACTTCCTTGACACACATCATTTAATATCGTGTATTGTGTATGCAACACAAAGACCCAGCTAGGCAACCAATGCATTCTTCCTGCTAGCATGAAACTGTCCTAGACATACCGAAAGAATTACCACAAATGCCTCCAAATCTCACTTCGTGATAATGTGACCCACTGACTGAAAATATTGTCCCAAATGGAACCAAACCAAGTGAGACCAACTGATGTGGCGACCACCAACGAGCCTGCCCAGAAAGGTCTTTCTCTCCTGAGTGAACAGTGCATCATTTGAGTGAGGTCGCCGGTGAAGGGAGCTCACAGAAGAGCTTCCGTCCAGTATTCGCTCATCTCCAGCATGTTTACCTGCCAATCACACAGACCCTGAAACCATCCCTTCTAAACGTGGCTCTTACAGAAGCCTCTCAAACAGATTGCCAAGCCTTCGTCCCAGTTCTGCCTCACCAGAATCCCCTCGCACCAAAACTCCCGAGACTGCAGGGTCAGCATGCTCTCTGGGGGCATTTCAGCTGCAACCAGTCTGAGAGCGCTCCATGGGAAGCCACTAGGGGACCACAGATGTCTCTCATTGAAGCAGGAAATCAGACTAAATCAAATCCAAACGTTGCCAGTACAAGATACGTGGCTTCAGCTCCAGGCAAACGTTCGACACTACAAAAGTTTGCTTATAGTTAACCCGTTTTCTTCGGGTGCCCCGTTTCCAAATGAGGAAGTAATCTCATTTGTGTATCATTTGTGTAGAAAGCATGGCTGCTTTCTTTTAAAGCCTTTTCATCTGAACTGTTGACGTCAGGATCGTTTTCACGTTGACTCAAGTTTGAATCCAGGAAGAAAAATGTCTTGGATGATGGGAAGTGGGGTACACACAGTTGCACACCAGAGGAGCCCCAGTAAGCTCCAGCACTGTCTGGCTGACTCAGGAACCTGGCAGCAGTGAGCTAGCAGACTTCTAGTGGAGCAGAGCTGGAGGCTGGAAGATTAATTAAATGCATTTGCAGCCAAATGTGAATGTGAATTATTAAAAGCCAGAACTTTTCTGGAAGTTGAAAGGAGTCATGTTCTCTTCAATATGATCCATGAACCCCATGTACAAGAGACAGCATCCTGACATTCCTGGTAGTAAGAACTGGTCTTCCCCCACCTCTTTGTTTCCCCACTCTGATGTGCTTCATCAAGAGAGGGCTGTGGGGTGTGTATGGACGCCCTGCCAACAGACTCCCAACATGCCGGAGGTCAGAGCTGCCCTGTTGACATCCCACGAGCGGACACTGAGAGCAGCACGCTGTTCGCAGTGGAGGCTCGCTCACAAGTGTTTGCCAAATGCTTGAAAAACCAGCTTGTGGCTGGTTAAGGGCTGAGAACGATTAGAACCAGCAATTGTTGTAAGGAAGAGAAACTGTCGTTCCTGACGATAGAGATGAAGGGATAGATCCACAGGTGCTTCCTTCGGACGGGAATCAGTTGATCTTCAT
Organism: Sylvilagus floridanus; assembly: GCA_949820135.1. Lineage (NCBI taxonomy): Eukaryota > Metazoa > Chordata > Mammalia > Lagomorpha > Leporidae > Sylvilagus > Sylvilagus floridanus. The sequence goes on along the minus strand of OX463239.1, from coordinate 47,297,674 downwards.
TTGCAAACCCCCCCCCCCGTGGTCCCCAGCACAAGTGGTAATCACTCGATACCCAGGGCACAGGTTTGTTGATTGATTCATGGGACTGAAGTAAATGTCTTTACAGCTTAGTGGAGATTCCAGAGAGAAATAAAGCAAATGATAAAAAGAAAGTGGCTCAAGTCGCCAGTGTGCTCAAGAATCCTTCAGCCATGAGTCCCCGGTCATAAATGAGAGGACGGTGAGCCAGGCCAGGAGCATCTTCCCGTCTGGGCAGGGGGCAGAGCAGGAATGCAGGCTGCAAGGAGACCTTAGCCGTCCCACCAGCTACCGAAATCTCCGCCGCTCAGCTCTCTGACAACAAAATAGGAAGGGATGCACACAGCCTGGAGATCTGTCTGGCTCCCGGAAGGTGGCGATGCAACGGACCCTCAAGTAGGAGGTGGAAACCATGGCCTCCAGGAAGCTGGTGTCTGACAGTCACAGCTCATCTATTGGATGATCCATGATTCTGCTCTCCACTCATGCTGCTAGGGGAGAACAAGAGAAGACGGAAGACATCTACAACCAGGGGATGCAGAACAGGGGACACTAGTGAGAATTCGTGATAGGCAGAAGTACTACTGTTGTCTGCCTGTCAGTAAAAACACTTGAGCAGTTCACCTAAGTCCTACCGGTCAGTTTCACAGAGCACCATTTTCCTCTGTTCCTTTCCTCCCTAGACTCTCTCCTAAGTTGTAAGACCTTTACGTCAGTTCTTTTAGTCAATCAACAAGCACCTCTGCTGAGTACCTACTGATTGCTGTTTGTGCGGATACCACAGTTGCCAAAGCAGACCAGCTGCTTGCTGCCCTGAGACTCTTCACCTGGAACTACTGAGACGTGATTTATGAAACTCGTAGTGAGTCTCAGACACCTCACAGGTGACAGCTGTTCAGCCTAGCAGTTAAAACCACGCTGGTTGGGAGCCCAGGGTTGCTTATCGGAGTGCGTGGATTCAAGCCGTCGTTCGTCTGGATTCCAGCTTCCTGCTAGCAATGCACCCTGGGAGTCAGCACGTGACAGTTCCAGGGCTTAGGTCCCAGACACCCCGAGGGAGACCAGACTGACTTCTCCGACCGAGCTGCAGCCATGTGGGCACTTGGTAAGTGGCTGGGTTTTCTCTCTCTCTCTCCAAGCAAAGATCCCAGTTTATTGTGTGTTGCAGTCAAAACAGGAAGGTGTAAACTGTGATATACATTTAAAGTACTTAGTCTAAAGAGAAAATTCTAAGTTGTTTGCTTCAGAATGATCCAATGTATAATGAGTTCATAATCTAGATAGGCTTCTCCCCTCGACAAGCATTTCTGATGCATTTAAAAATGGAGCTCTGGCCAGCGCCATGGCTCACTAGGCTAATCCTCCGCCTGCAGCGCCGGCACCCCCGGTTCTAGTCCTAGTTGGGGCGCTGGATTCTGTCCCGGTTGCTCCTCTTCCAGTCCAGCCCTCTGCTGTGGCCCGGGAAGGCAGTGGAGGATGGCCCAAGTGCTTGGGCCCTGCACCCACATAGGAGACAGGAGAAGCACCTGACTCCTGGTTTTGGATCGGCGCAGCGCATCGGCCGTGGCAGCCATTTGGGGGGTGAACCAACAGGAAAAAGAAGACCTTTCTCTTTCTCTCTCTCTCTCTCTCTCTCTCTCTCTCTCTCTCTCTCTCTCTAACTCTGCCTGTCAAATAAAAATAAAAAAATTTTAAAAGTGGAGCTCTACACCAGCCGGTAGCAGGAAGAGGTAACTTTATAAAAAGAATTTTCACTCAAAAGATGTCTCACAGCTCCTCTGAAACTGTGAGCCGTCGGATGATTTGAAAGCCTGGTTTGGTGAGGAAGCACAAGCACACACCCCAAGGTTGGACAGGTTGTGTATGAACTCCACCAGCCATCCAGGCAAAGAATTCAAAATTTCTGCTTCATCTCCCTCATTTGTTAAAGGTGGTACCGGCCACCTCCCCTCGGGCAGGTTGCAAAAGTGAAAAGCGATCCCATAATTAAGGTCCTTGACAGCAACCACTAGCCCTTAGGGGATGTGGGGTGCAGCACTGACCACTGACGGGACCAGGTTAGTGGGTTGCTCCTGGGTGAGGTGTAAAATCTTGGACCAGACAGAAGCTTATTTTCCCCAGAGAGACCCCGCATCCGTGTTGGCACGCCCTTGGGAAAAGCAAGAATGTGTTTCTGTGGCACGCACTCTTCTGACCCATGCAAGGGTTTCTCCCCTGTCTCAGGCTGAAAGCGGAGGTGCTCCCTCTTGGACACCCAATTCCTGGCAGGATTTCCCCACCCATCCCAGAGTCACTCTAGACAGCTGGAAAAAGGTTTCCCCAACAGGCAAACCGCGTTTCTAGTTGGAAATTGGCTTAGAAAGAGTAAATGTCTCCTCAATGCTGAGGGCTAACTGTGTTTCATCGCTGAGCATAGAGAAGCCATGGTCGGGGCAGGCACCGCAGCCCAGCAGGGGGAGCTGTGGCTGGGACACCCACATCCTGTGTCCAAGTACCTGTTCCAGTCCTCCAGCTCCCCATTAATGTAAAGGAGCGGCCAGTGGCTCAAGCGCGTCCCTGCCACCCATGTGGGAGAACTGGATGGAGTTCCTGGCCCCTGGCTTCAGCCTAGCCTGGTCCCGACCATTGTGGGCATTTGGGGAGTGAACCAATGGAAGACATCTCCCTCCCTCCCTTTCTCTGCCTCTGTCCTTCTGTCATTCAAATAAACAGATCTTTTTTTTTTTTCTGATGTTAACAGTAAATTAATGGCTGAAAAATGATAAGCTGTTGAAATGGAGCCAAGGTCAAGCTAAATGTAAAGTTAATTGAGTGAAAACCTAACCCAAATGAAATACTGGTTCAGAGATGACTCTGACATTGTGATTTTCTTTTTTAAGAATTATTTATTGGAAAGGCTGACTTACTGAAGGCAATAGAGAGATTTGGGGGGTAGGGGGAGGCGGGGAAAGGGGAGAGAGAGATCGTATATCCAAATACTGTTTCACTCCCCAAACAGCAGCATTTAGCCAGGACTGGGCCAGGCAGAAGCCAGGAGCTTCACCCAGATCTCCCACATGGGTGCAGGGACTCGAACATTTGGGCCATTTGCTGCTTTCCAAGGTTCATTAGCTGGAAGCTGGATTGGAAGTGGAACAGCCAGGACTAGAACCAGTGCCCATCTGGGATGCCGATGCCACAGGCAGTAGTTTAACCCACTGCGCCACGGTGCCAGCCCCACACATGCTGTGACTTTTTAATTTTTTTTTTTTTGGTCTGGCCTAAATGGAGTTTTGAAAGAATGGTCCAAATTGTTCTTAGCATTTACTCACAAATAATTGTGAGTAAAGTTCAAACAAAATACTTCTACAGATTTTGACCATTTGTGCGAGTTTCTATATTTTTATTTAAGTCCCTGGTGCTTGTAACTTCTGTGTCTTATTGTATCACATTGTCCTTACTAAACTGGTAAAGATCATGACTCCAATTTTTTTTTATAGATTTGAGAGGCAGAGTTAGAGAAAGAAGGGGAGAAAGTGAGCAAGCTTCCACCCACTGGTTCACTCCCCAAATGGCTTCAATGACGTGGGCTGAGGCCAGCAGCTTCCTCTAGGTCTCCCACACGGGTGCAGGGGCCCAAGGACTTGGGCCATCTTCTACTGCTTTCCTAGGCTCATTAGCAGGAAGCTGGATCAGAAGTGGAGGAGCAGGGACTCAAACTGGTGCTCACATGGGATGCTGGTGCTGCAGGCCCTGGCTTTAACCCGCTGAGCTACAGCGCCAGCCCCTGTGACTTCTATTTTTTAATCCAAAATAAAAATGTAGGAACGTGTAAAGATCATAAGTACAGCTGGCGCCACAGCTCACTAGGCTAATCCTCTACCTGCAGCGCCAGCACCCCGTGTTGTAGTCCCGGTTGGGGTGCCGGATTCTGTCCAGGTTGCCCCTCTTCCAGTCCAGCTCTCTGCTGTGGCCCGGGAGTGCAGTGGAGGATGGCCCAAGTGCTTGGGCCCTGCACCCTCATGGGAGACCAGGAGGAAGCTCCTGGCTTCAGATCGGCACAGCACTCCGGCCATGGCAACCATCTGGGGAGTGAACCAACGGAAGGAAGACCTTTCTCTCTGTCTCTCACTGTCTAACTCTGCCTGTCCAAAAATAAGTTAATTCATCTGTGTACTTATTTATTTAACAAACCTAACACGACTGTGAAATGAGCTCCTAGGTCAAGAAATGACCCTGGGGGGGGGGGGGCGTGGTGCAGTAGTGAGGAGGACCTCACTCGGGCGTCCACACCCAACAGCCAGAGTGCCTGGGTTTGAGTCCCAGTTCCATTCCTAGTTTCCCAGCCTCCTGCTGAGGCCCACCCTGGGAGGCAGCACATGAAGGCTGAGGCACTTGGGTCCTCATCCACCGCCTAAGATGACCTGGTCTGGGGCCTGGGATCCTGGCTTCCTCCTGGCCCAGCCCGGGCTGTTTGGAGATTTTGGAGGGTGAACCAGTGTGTGGAAGATTTGTTTTCATGTGTCTCTACATGTCTCTGTGTGTGTCTGCCTTTCCAATTTTTGAATGTTTAAAAAAAAACTGCATCCTTCAAGGCCCACTTCATGACTCCCTAAAGTCATCATTCACCTCCTGAGAACAACTTCTATCCTGAAATTAACTACACAGCCTATCTATGTATCTACATGACTGCACAGCAAACAATTGCAGACTTTGATGTTCCGTGTCTCATTGAGCTGGGCTCAGGGAATTGGGCTCTTGCTACCAACATGGAAGACCTGGATTCAGTTACCAGCTTCTAGCTCCACTAGCCCAACGTGGCCATTTTGGGCATTCAGGAAATGAACCAGCAGATGGGATCCCTCAGTCTGTCTCTCTATTCTGACATTTTTTAAAATAATAAAAATCATGCTGGTGCTGTGGCATAGGTTAAGCCTCTGCCTGGTGCCCCAACATCCCATATGGGTGCCGGTTTGTGTCCCTGCTGTTTTTTTTTTTTTTTTTTTTTTGAAGATTTACTTATTTATTTGAAAGGCAGAGTTACAGAGAGGCGCAGCGGAGGGAGGGAGAGAGAGAAATATCTTCTATCCTCTGGCTCAGTCCCCAAATGGCTGCAACGGCAAGAGCTGTGGTGATCCAAAGCCATGTGCTTCCTCCAGGTCTCCCACATAGGTGCAGGGACCCAAGGACTTGGGCCATCCTCTGCTGCTTTGCCAGGCCATAGCAGAGAGCTGGTTGGAAGTGGAGCAACCAGGACTTGGGCCTGCGCCCAAATGTGGTGCTGGCACTGCAGGCAGCGGCTTCAACTGCTATACCACAGTCCACAGTGCCAGCCCCACTGGCTTTTCTTACAATCCAGCTCTCTGCTGTGGCCTGGGAAGGCAATGCAAGATGGCCCAAGTCCTTGGGCCCCTGCTCCCACATGGGAGACCCAGAAGAAGCTCCTGGCTCTTGGCTTTAAATCGGCCCAGCTCTGGCTGTGTGGCCTCTTGGGAAGTGAACCAACAGAAAGAAGATTCATTCATTCTCTCTTGCACACGTGCAGTGTGTGTGTGTGTGAGTGAGAGACTCTGCCTCTTAAGTCTTTTAAAATGTAATAATAATCGTTATATTTAAATTTTCTTAATTACTGAGATTTTGTGCCCTGCTCATTTTTTCTCTGAAATGTTTATTTGACAGAGCTGGCTTTGTGGCACAGTTGGTAAACCTACTGCATGTAACACCAGCATTCTATACATCCCTGGTTCGTGTCCCAGAAGCTTCACTTCTGATCCAACTCCCTGATAATGGCCTAGAAAAAAGTAACAAAGATGTCCCAAGTGCTTAGGCCCCTGCCACCCACATGGGAGACCTGGATGAACCTCCTAGCTTTGGTCTGCCTCAGCCCTAGCTCTTACTGCCACTTAGGGGATGGAGGATCTCTCTCTCTCTGTCACTCTGCCTTTCAAAAATTTATTTATATGAAAGGCAGAGTAACAGCTAATCGGACATAACTTACATTCACTGATTCACTCCCCCAAATGGCTACAACACCCAGCACTGAGCCAGGCAGGAGCCTGGAACTCCTTCTGAGTCTCCCATGTAGGTAGCGGGGACCAAAGCAATTGAGCCATCACTTGCTGGCTCCCAGACACATGAACAGGAAACTGGAATGGAAGATGGAGCTGGGACTGGGGCCTGGTGCTCCAGTGTGGGATGTGGGTATTCCGAGCATCAGCTGAACCACTGTACCACAATGCCCACCCATGGGTCACCTCATCTCATGACTAAGATGGTGCCTTCGTTATTTCCACATAGTCCTGGCCCTGCTGGGGGAATACACATCACCTCTTCAGTGAGAGGAGCTGTAGTGACATGGCCAAGGATTTCAAGAGATGAATGTGCAGGGCTATTAATGTAGTCCAACTACCACAAGTAATTTTGGCCACTATATAAACAAATTGTACATTTTGGATTGCATCTCTTAACATTACAATTGGTTTCTGTAATTTATAGAAATAGAGCTGTACTGTACATATTCCATCTCCTAACATTACAGTTGGGATAATACATCCAAACTGTTGGGTTGTAGTTATCATTCTCAGGATTGTCTTTCCATCATGTCAAGACATCACAATGTTGATGGACACTTGCATAGTCTCCATTTCTAGCTATTATGGATAAATCTTTGAGTAATTTGGTGCAAGTTTCTATTAAAGATGTATATACTTTTACTAGATATAAACCTAGGAAGGACTGTCGGGGTCAGAGGCGGGCATAAATTAAGTTCTAGTAGACATGCTGGTTTCCCAACTATTAACTCATCTAGTTATATCAAAGTTGTTGATATCTAGTAGTATGTCTTCCTATTTTGTTCAAGATTGTGTCTTGGTTATGCCTGGCTTTCCATTTATGCATGAATTTTAGAAGTAGTCGGAGTTTCCACAAAAGAACTTGCTGACTTTTTTTTTTTTTTTTTGCCAGTTTCACTTTGTATCTGCAGCCTGATCTGGGGAGAACCGGCATCGTTATCACGTGCCTTATCTTTCTCAATATCTCACACTTGATGGGTACCGAGGAAATGGGTTTGTGCAAGGCTTTAGACGGAACGGTATTTTCAGCCACACCAGGCCTGAAGTTTCTCCCCCACTGCTCTGGGCCTTGTGGCACTTGTCCTTTGGTGGAATAGAATTCCCTTCCCCCCCTCTCTGCCCTGATGAAATCCCGTCTTCCTTTGGCAACTCGCTTCCGATTTCCTTGCTCTAGGAGGTGATGACTCCTGGGTAGCCTCCCAGTGCCTACTTTTACTTGGTTTTAAGTCAAGTGGAATCGTGACAGAGTGCTCAGGTACTCGACTCAACACTCAAGCAGGGGCTGGCACTGCGGTGCTACGGGTTAAACTCCATATTGGAGTGCTGGGTGGAGTCTCAGCGGCTTCACTTCCGGTCCAGCTCCCTGCCAATGTGCCTGGAAAAGCAACAGCGGATGAACCTCCTGCTTGAGTCCTGCCACCCACGTGGGAGACCTGGATAGGGTTCTGGGCTACTGGCTTCAGCCTGGCCGAACCCTGGTTGTTACAGCCATTTGGAGAGTGAACCAATGAGTAGGAGATCTCCCCTGACTCTGTCATTCTACCCTTCAAATAAGCAAAGAGATTTTTTTTTAACAAAGCTTGGGTGAGAGGTGGCAACAAGAGCCAGCCCAGAACCACATAGATTTGCATCGGATTCGTGAAAATGACCATTTCAGTTTTTGCTGGACTGTGTGGTTAGGTGATTTGTCTATTGGTTTGTTTAATCCTTGTGGGACTTCATGTGAATTTGTATTTAGTAAAAAAATATATATATTGAAGTTGGCAACCTGGATGTCAATCTGACTTCTATCTCATCTAGATTTGATAACTTGGATTTGTATTCTACTTCTTTACAACAAAGACTTGAAGTAGATGCATCGTTTGGTCTGATTTACATCCTACCTTCTTTATTTGCTCAACAGAAAACCACCAACTGCGTTTATTTCCAGTTTACCAGAGTTCGCGTGAAGAGGCCTGCCTGAGCCTTCTGCCAGTAGGTGGCAGCCTCACTCTCCACATGATCAATACAAAAGTTCAGCAGTCCCCGGTAGAGGCAGGCATTTGGAGCAGTGGTTGGGTCTCTGCATCCCACAGTTTCATCTATATCAGACTGCCTGGTTCAAATCTGGCTGCGCTTCCGAGCCAGCTTCCTGCTAACGTGCGTCCTGGACGCCTCAGATGTTGCTCAAGTCCTTTAGTCTCTGCCTGGATGGAGTTTCAGGCTCCTGGCTTCAGCCTAGCCCAGCTCTGGCTCTTGCAGCCATTTGGGGGGGGGGGGGGGAGGGGGGTCAACCAGAAGATGGAAGATCTGTCTGCATCTCTATCTTTCAAAAAAACAACTTTTTAATCAAAATTCTTGTAAAATTAGTAAAGTCCAGAGAAGCTGGACCACAGGATGTAGCTTAATGAGACCTGTTGGAAAAATGAAGTTGCAGAATTGGCCCTGAGAGAAATGGAGCTATGGGCAAAATCCCATGGGAACAGTGGGAGGGAATGCCATTCACTGAAAGCGAATGAACTGTACGCACAAAATCGGGAGATGTGCAGCAGCAGAGCGAGGTGGGCCGGCCAGTGTTGGAAGGCAAAGGGGTCTTTGCCGCCACATCCGGGGTCCGCTCCTGGGGGGAAGAGAATGGGTACGGGCACATCCCGTTTCGGCTGTTGAGGCTGGAGCCCCTGGTAATGTGTCTGGGTGTTTGGAGGCTTCAGGCTGCATTGCCCAGGGCTCTCTCAAGCTGTTTTTACTTGAAACTGCTGCCAACCCCTAAATGATAGGAAAACCTGACTAGTGTTTCCGCTTTGCTTTCATGAAGGGGGGGGGGGGGCGGGGGGCGAGGGCATTTATTAATCCACTATGCTGTGCATGGAACTTGATGGATTTTATTTCCTGTAATCCCTATAGTTTGACAGATTAGGTCAAGTTGTCCCCATTTTACAGATAAGAAACCTGAGGCTCAGAAGGAGTACAGTAGGGATTGAAACCCAACACCCCCACTGTGGCCACAGCCCAGGGGGATGCCCCAGGACTCCCACCCTCTGCTGCCTCCTACAGTTGCTGCAGGAAGCAAGAAGACCGTGCTTCTGGAGCACCTAGTGCTGTGTGGGGAGTGGAGTCAGCTTTAGTAGTGCCGAGCCAGGAGTCGGCCACTTGCTCTGTTCTCACCACGGCCCTCTGTGCAGGAAGCTGCAGAAACCACACTGCGGTTCAGAGATGGGCCTGATTGGCTTCTGCCAGCCTCACCTGCAAGTGGCTGCCTATCCACCCAGAGAAGAATCTCTCAGAGCTTCCGGTGAGGGAGACCTGAGCCAGGGCTGGCAGGTGACCCTGAAGGGCTGACCCCAGATGCCAATTGCAATGCCAGTTGGTCTCCCATCTCTGGGTCGCCCCAGCAGGAAGCCCTGAAGGACTCTCCAGAGCCTCTGCAGTTCAAATTTCTCACTGGGAAGGAACTTTCCAGGCTTGAAGTAAAACCAGGGTAAGCGCCACCTCCCGGGAAAGCCGAGATGGCAAGCCCAGCATGTCAAGGGTTAACTCCCCAGAGGCCACTGCCCACCCTGAGAATCCTGATAGAGTAAGAGTCTTGGGACTGCAGACTGAGTCAGTGGGCTTCTATCAAGACTGGCTTTTTCTTTTTGTAATGACGTAAACTTCTTCTGGCCAAGAATAGGGAAACTGAGTCTCAGAAGAAGCTTGGCAGGAACTAAATCTAATTCTCGTGACTAACAGGCCCCAGGGGAGCCTGAGGAGAGAGAAATCAGGGGACGACTTCCTGCTGCTGCCCTGGTGGTCACCACCCAGCATCTACTCGGGAGCTTGTGCTGGACTTTCAACCTTCACACACAAAGAACCCGAGTAATCGAGTTACCTGGGTGTGTTTTTTTTTAACACTTTTAATTGACACATAATAGCTGTGTGATACTTCCACACATGATGTGCAGTGATCCAGTAGAGTTAATTAGCATATTCATGATCTCAAATATTTGACACTTCTTTCTATTGGGAATATCATAAATTTTCTCTCCTAGCTATTTTGAAATATACAGTGAATTTAACTATAGTCACACTTCTGTGCTATACAGAACATTGGAACTTAAATGCTATCTAAGTAGCTTGTTGTACCCCCTCTATCTCCTCCCCCCCCTTACCCTTCTCAGACTCTGGTTAACACTAGGCTACTGTCCACTTCCATGAAAGCGATTTTCTTTGTAGGTTCCATACATGAGTGAGAACATGCAATATTTTTCTTTCCATGTCTGGCTTATTTCACTCAACAGTGTGTCCTCCAATTCCATCCTTGTGGCCACAAAAATGACAGGATTTTTTTCTTTTACGGTTGAATAATATTCCATTTGGTATATTTACCACGTGCCCTGTTTTTAGGCTGGGAAAACCTCTAGACACTTTTTATTGGTCTGATTCCAGCAAAACAGCCTTCCTTTTTAGCAGATCGAGCCTCATGCTATGCTTGGTTAAGCAGTTCTGCATACATTCAGTTTTCTGAGTTTTTTTTTACTTATTTAAGGTGAACAAATTTCAGGTATTTCATATATACTAGTATCCCTACATTTCATTATAGGAACATAGTGAGACTTCCCAGCCAGCCCTCCCTCCTACTTCCTTTCTTATTCTTTAATTTTTACAATGATTTACTTGATTTCATACTCATAGGATTAACCCTACACTAAGCAAAGAATTCAACAAATAGAAGAAACCACTGTTCCTCATCAGTAGAGACCAAGGCTGTAAACAAACATTGATTTTTGTACTCTATTACTACAGACAAGGGAAAGCAAATGGTATTTTTCTTTTGGGAACTGGTTTATTTCACAAAGTATAATGGCTTCCAGTTGCATCCATTTTGTTGCGAAAGACAGGATGTCATCCTTTTTTATGGCTGAGCAGTATCCCGTACTGTGTATATACCACATCTTATCCACTCATCAGTTAATGGACATTTGGGATGGTTCCACAGATTCACTATAGTGAATTGGGCTGGGATAAACAGGGGTATGCCACATTTTCTTTGCCCTTTCATCTGTTGATGGACGCATAAGTTGATTCCATATCTTGCTATTGTGAACAGTACTGCAGTCAACACAGCAAAGCAGACGTCTCTTCAACATGCTGATTCCCTTTCCATTAAGCATGTACCTAGTAAAGAATTAACTGGATCACATGGTGATTTTATTTTTTTTTTTTTAGTTTTGGGGGATACTTCACACTATTCTGCATTATGCCTATAATGATCTGCATTCCCACCAAAGTATGTAAAATTTCATCTTCCCACATCTTCACCAGCATGTATGTTTTGTTTTTGATCATAGCCATCGTAACTGAGGTGAGATAGTAGCTACCTCACTGTGGTTTGACTTGCATTTCCCTGATGGTGAGTGATGCTGAGAATTCTTTCATATTTTGTAGACTATTTCTAAATCTTTCCGTTGTGATACTGGTTCATTTTAAAATCATGTTAATTTCTTGCTGTTGAGTTGAGTTCCTTATATGCTGGTTTTTTTTTTTTAATATTTTATTTGAAAGAGTAACACAGAGAAGGAGAGGTAGAGAGAGAGGTCTTCCATCCGCTGGTTCACTCCATAATTGGCTGCAATGGCCGAAGCTGTGCCAATCCGAAGCCAGGAGTCATGAGTTTCTTCCAGGTCCCCCACGCAGGTGCAGGGTTCCAAGGACTTGAGCCATCTTCCACTGCTTTTCCAGGCCATAGCAGAGAGCTGGATTGGAAATGGAGCAGCTGGGACTAGAACAGGCGCCCATATGGGATGCTGGCACTGCAGCTGATGGCTTTACCCACTACACCACAGCGCTCGCCCCATCCTTATATATTCTGGATATTGATTCCTTAGAAGTCTGATGAATACTTTGCAAATATTTTCTTCCATTCTTCGAATTACCTGTATTTTTTAAAATTTTTGTTTATGTAGGAAGCACAGAAATCGGAGCAGGAGCACTTCTATGTGCTGGTTCCCTCCCAAAGCCTGCAGTGGCCAAGGCCAACCCTGAGGCTAGGGATGCAATCCAGGTCCTTCATGTGGATAGCAGGAACCCAATTCCTTGAGCCATTATTGCTGTCTTCCAGCATCTGCATTTACAGGAAGCTACAATTAGAGGCAGGATGCAGGAACTGAGCTCAGGCACTCGGACATGGGACATGGGCACCTTAACCATGAGGCTAAATGCCTGCTCCACCTGTTCTTTTTCCTTTATCTTCTGCCCATCTCACAAAGACTTCCAAGGTCAGAAACACGCAACCGCAGTGCTGGATTCGGCAGACACTGTACCACTGTGAGCTATGTACTCTGTGTCAGGCCCCTGCTGACGCATGAGTTATCAAATAGATGAAGAAAGAGGAAGAAGCATAGAGAGCTGGTACGGAGGAATGTGTAGCTGCCTCTCTGACATCACCACCCTCAACCCACGGGCTTTGTCCCCAGTGGGACTGGGGCAAAGGAAAGAAATGTGTAGAACCCTCAGCAGAGGACGTGAGGGGTAGAGAAAGTGGCGTGCTCTCCCTAGCTGGAGTTTCCCAAACAGCAGCCTGCACAGAGAGCTCTGGGTCCTGGAGAGGAAGGAGGGAAATGACAGGGCACAGTCGGGTTGGGGGGCTGAAAGCCGCTTGCAGGCTTCCCTTGGAGTCGTGTTTTATAGTAAAGGGGATCCTTGAGTTTCCTTCAACCCAGCGTGGTCTGAAGACGTTGGCTGGAACTCGAGTCAACTTGACAGCCCGAGAGAACCCTGGAGGAGAGCAGAGAAGCATCTTCCCCTGGGTTCAGTCCTTCATCTCTTGCTTGGTGACCTGGAATGAGCTATGTTCTCCTGCTAAGCCTCGGATTTCTGATTGGTAAATCAGGGTAGCAGTACACAATTCATGAAGTTGTCATGAGGGTTAGGTAGAGTTAAGTCCATCAACTTCCTTGAACAGAATGGGTAATGAATTACTGAGGGTGGCTCTGGGCCACCTGCGTGGGTAAGGGGCCAGTTGGCCACCTATGAAGCAGCAGAGAGCATTGCGTGCTTCCCAGAAAGCCCGGCCTCTAGCAGCACTGTCCCCGGCCAGGCCAACAGTGGACACCTGCAGAGCAGTACACTTGTAGCTGCCAAGGAGCACAGGGGGTCAAAGGAAGGATGGCCCCCAACCCTACCCAACGAATGCACAGGCAACCTTGGAAAACAACGTTTCTATTACTGGCGGCCACCAAGGAAAGTAGGGGCACCAGAGGCATGAAGACTATCTTAAATTGTAAAATACTTCCAAATCTAGCCATTTATGCTCGTTTCCTATTACCATGGTGACAAATTACCATGCTGTTAGCAGCTGAAAGCACAATCCATGATCCTTTAGTTTTGCGGGCCCCAGCCCCACGGGTCCCACTGAACCGTCAGCAGGGCTGTGTCCCTTAGTGGGGGCCCGGGGGAGAAGCCACTTCTGTGCTCAATCCAGCACTGGCAGTTTCATGGGGTTGTAGGCCTGAGGGCCCTGCTGCCTGCGTAATGACTGCTGGAGCCACTCCTAACTCCCTGGTGCTTGCCTGCACGAGGGCCACCAGATCCACTGCCATCTCCTTGCCCTTTCTTCCATAGTCCCATCGCTCTTGGACCACACCCAGGGAAGACTGTCTGCTTTAAAGGATTAGATTGGGCCCGGCTGAATACCCCAGGACAGGCTTCTCATTTCAACATCCTTGTTGATCACCCTTGCCAAACCGCGTTTGCCATCTAAGTTCAGGGATTTAGGATGTGAGTATCTCTGAAGAGCCATTGCTCTCTGTACCACAACATTAGCCATCCGACAAGTATGTGTGTGGTACCCTGTTGTACCAGGCACTGTGCTGGATGCTGATTTAAGATGTCAGTGTTGGTGTTAGGTAGGGGATGAAGGCTGGGGGGCAAGGTGCCACGCATGAGGACATCTGACTTAGGGCTCCTTTGCAGTAACCCAGGTGGCACCACTTACATAAAATACAATGTGGGTTATTTCTCCACTCACCCTAACCACCCCCTGCCACCCTGGTGCCACCTGGCACTTAAACTTTATCCCTCTTGTTTTCTCAACCCTCGAGGGCTGCAGCCCTGGTCTGATGGAGATCTCTGGATAAAGTCACTCCATTTCTCCAGAGAGCGGAAGCTAAGCCCACTAGGGAACTGGGCTGGGGACTCTGCTAGAACCAGGTTCAGCCATAGCAGAAAAAACAACAAAAGCAAGGTAGGACCTGCAGCACGCCAGGGAAGCCCGCTGCAGACACGTGCTGCTCCTGCCCTTTACCCTGGTTTCACCATGCCGCAGGGGGTGAGCAAGGGAAATGCCCAGGCCCTCCAGGGCCCCTTGTAACTCTATCATAAAAGAGATGGGGAGAGGGCAGAAAAGAATTGGTTTCTTACTTGCTGCAGCCCCTTCCGGCTGAGGCTCCCTACCTTACATTTTTGCAGCTCCAGAGCTCACAAGAGCTACCAGTGTGCTGGATTTTGCTCAACCACAAGGATGGTGAGTCAGCACGTGGGTTAGCTCTCAGCTGGGAGGCCACAGCGCTCTGCAGAGCTCCAGGTGGGGCAGTCCCCAAGTTCTGCCCTGCTGTTCCTCCAAGTCCTGATGTCCCTGGACTGATCAGCACCCTGACCATGGCCCAAGCAGCAGTTTGTCTTGCGGAGGGCAGGATGAAGGATAGCTCGGGGAAGATGTCATCAGTCCGGTCTAGCAAGCACAGGCTCACACTGGGTCAGGAGTAAGTCTGGCTCTTTGCCGCAGGCCACACTGGAAATAGGAGTGTACGGATGAGGGGGGTTCTGCCGCCTTCTGCTCCAGGAGCCCTACCTGGAAGGCAGGCCCTGACAGCTGGGATCCAGAGACAGCCCACATCACAGTCCCGCACTCAGGCCAACCAGACTTCCAGTGGCAGGCGCAGCTTCCAGGAAAGGGTGCTCAGTGCCCCGGTGGTTACAAGGCCCTTGCTGTTCACACCACAGACACGTGTGCTAGCTGAGGGTGGCACTCCTCCTCCCAGGTGGCATTTGCTGGCAAGGGAGACTTTTAGGGAGAGATCCCAGCCTCCTGTGGATGTAGCTTTTCTTTATCTTTCCTGCTCCCCTCTTGAGGGCTAAGTCACTGACGGTAGCCCTGAGTGGCACAGAACAGGCTGGGGAGGAGGAGGAAACTTACTAGTGATTACAAGCTCTGGACAATGAGCTTTGTGCTGGAAGGACTCTGCATGGCCCAGTGAGGTCCTACAGGTCACGCACTCAGTTCTCTGTGCAGGACGCTGGACTCCACACATGGCTAGGAGGCATTTTTTTGCTCTGACCTCCCCTAAAGAGGATGCAAACCTCATCTTCCATGCTGCTTCAGATGGGGTTGATAAGGAAGGTGCAAGTGTGTCTACCCTCCTGGGTTGCAGATTGCTGATTGCAGGTAGACACAGCTTCTCTGGGTGCAGTAGGTAAGGTCCCTCTTGTCCCTGGTGAGTGCAGTAAGACATTGCCGGAATGGACTGTGGCCCTCCTTGAGACATCCAGCACACAGTCCTGACAGCCTCCTCTGTCAACTAGGTTCACTCTCTGAACTACCCCAATGCAAATAATAGCTCAACCATCTGACAACCGATGACTTCTAAGGGTTTGCGCGTCCTCAACCCCAGAGGGCAGAGTCCTTGGCATCCCTCCTTTTCTGTACCACCTCAGAACTGCCGAGGTCACCTCATCGTGCCCCCATTTTGGGAAGTGAAGATGGATCCCTTCTTGCTTTTCACTGGGATTAGCTCGGGTCCCAGACCCAACCTCTTTACCAGAGACAGGCTAATCGCTTTAAACACACAAAGTCAACAGGAAAAAACAATGTTGGGTGTTTGGAACCCACTTTCAGCTCAGAAGACTCGTGGACCAGGACAGGGAAGTCCACAGTGCCGGACTCTGCCCAGGAAGGCACTGGGGTGCAGCCTTGCTCGTTGTCGGTGTCTGAGTGTGGAAGGCAAGCTCTTGGAGCACAGAGGGAAAGCATGTATGTGCTGCCCCGGACATAGACGTGCATATACAAAACACCTTAGAAGCAACAGCATTACAATGAGCCAAAGTGAGGCCGACGGTAAAATGGAAGTACCTGTCCTTACAGTTGCAGGTGAGAGCCCGACAGGCCCACAGATGGTGTTGGGCACCATGGCTCCTGGAAGAGGCTGTGTGCTCTGGGTAGATCAGGCTCCAGTGAGACCATGGCTCCTGGAAGAGGCTGTGTGCTCTGGGCAGATCAGGCTCCAGTGAGACCATGGCTCCTGGAAGAGGCTGTGTGCTCTGGGCAGATCAGGCTCCAGTGAGACCATGGCTCCTGGAAGAGGCTGTGTGCTCTGGGCAGGTCAGGCTCCAGTGAGACCATGGCTCCTGGAAGAGGCTGTGTGCTCTGGGTAGATCAGGCTCCAGTGAGACCATGGCTCCTGGAAGAGGCTGTGTGCTCTGGTTGATCAGGCTCCAGTGAGACCATGGCTCCTGGAAGAGGCTGTGTGCTCTGGGCAGATCAGGCTCCAGTGAGACCATGGGTCCTGGAACAGGCTGTGTGCTCTGGTTGATCAGGCTCCAGTGAGACCATGGCTCCTGGAAGAGGCTGTGTGCTCTGGGCATATCAGGCTCCAGTGAGACCATGGCTCCTGGAAGAGGCTGTGTGCTCTGGGCAGATCAGGCTCCAGTGAGACCATGGCTCCTGGAAGAGGCTGTGTGCTCTGGGTAGATCAGGCTCCAGTGAGACCATGGCTCCTGGAAGAGGCTGTGTGCTCTGGGTAGATCAGGCTCCAGTGAGACCATGGCTCCTGGAAGAGGCTGTGTGCTCTGGGCAGATCAGGCTCCAGTGAGACCATGGCTCCTGGAAGAGGCTGTGTGCTCTGGGTAGATCAGGCTCCAGTGAGACCATGGCTCCTGGAAGAGGCTGTGTGCTCTGGGTGGATCAGGCTCCAGTGAGACCATGGCTCCTGGAAGAGGCTGTGTGCTCTGGGTAGATCAGGCTCCAGTGAGACCATGGCTCCTGGAAGAGGCTGTGTGCTCTGGTTGATCAGGCTCCAGTGAGACCATGGCTCCTGGAAGAGGCTGTGTGCTCTGGGCATATCAGGCTCCAGTGAGACCATGGCTCCTGGAAGAGGCTGTGTGCTCTGGGCAGATCAGGCTCCAGTGAGACCATGGCTCCTGGAAGAGGCTGTGTGCTCTGGTTGATCAGGCTCCAGTGAGACCATGGCTCCTGGAAGAGGCTGTGTGCTCTGGGTTGATCAGGCTCCAGTGAGACCATGGCTCCTGGAAGAGGCTGTGTGCTCTGGTTGATCAGGCTCCAGTGAGACCATGGCTCCTGGAAGAGGCTGTGTGCTCTGGGTAGATCAGGCTCCAGTGAGACCATGGCTCCTGGAAGAGGCTGTGTGCTCTGGTTGATCAGGCTCCAGTGAGACCATGGCTCCTGGAAGAGGCTGTGTGCTCTGGGCAGATCAGGCTCCAGTGAGACCATGGCTCCTGGAAGAGGCTGTGTGCTCTGGGCAGATCAGGCTCCAGTGAGACCATGGCTCCTGGAAGAGGCTGTGTGCTCTGGGCAGATCAGGCTCCAGTGAGACCATGGCTCCTGGAAGAGGCTGTGTGCTCTGGGCAGGTCAGGCTCCAGTGAGACCATGGCTCCTGGAAGAGGCTGTGTGCTCTGGGCAGGTCAGGCTCCAGTGAGACCATGGCTCCTGGAAGAGGCTGTGTGCTCTGGGCAGATCAGGCTCCAGTGAGACCATGGCTCCTGGAAGAGGCTGTGTGCTCTGGGCAGATCAGGCTCCAGTGAGACCATGGCTCCTGGAAGAGGCTGTGTGCTCTGGTTGATCAGGCTCCAGTGAGACCATGGCTCCTGGAAGAGGCTGTGTGCTCTGGGCAGGTCAGGCTCCAGTGAGACCATGGCTCCTGGAAGAGGCTGTGTGCTCTGGGCAGGTCAGGCTCCAGTGAGACCATGGCTCCTGGAAGAGGCTGTGTGCTCTGGGCAGGTCAGGCTCCAGTGAGACCATGGCTCCTGGAAGAGGCTGTGTGCTCTGGGCATATCAGGCTCCAGTGAGACCATGGCTCCTGGAAGAGGCTGTGTGCTCTGGGTAGATCAGGCTCCAGTGAGACCATGGCTCCTGGAAGAGGCTGTGTGCTCTGGGCAGATCAGGCTCCAGTGAGACCATGGCTCCTGGAAGAGGCTGTACTCTGGGCAGGTCAGGCTCCAGTGAGACCATGGCTCCAGGAAGAGGCTGTGTGCTCTGGGTAGATCAGGCTCCAGTGAGACCATGGCTCCTGGAAGAGGCTGTGTGCTCTGGGTAGATCAGGCTCCAGTGAGACCATGGCTCCTGGAAGAGGCTGTGTGCTCTGGGCAGATCAGGCTCCAGTGAGAACATCTGAGGAATTTCTTAACTGTGACCTCTTAGGAATCCTTGGCACAGGGTCCAGGCCTGTCCTGGGTGAACCTAATGTCCACATGGCCCTTGGAACCAAGGCTCTGGACACGGAAATCCTAGCCTTCAGAGAGCCCTGACTACTAGGGAGCAAAGTCTCACTGAGCCAGGAAAGCACTGGCTTCCCCTCCCCCACCGGGCAGTGAGACACAAAACTGACCAGGGACGAGAGGGCTGGAGACGAATCCATCGATTGATTAGCTTAGCTGTGTTAATTACTGACTGTATATATTTAAGGTGGCCAGTACCTTTGATTGTTCATGTACACTAGGTATATGGAGACTATAAGCAAGTCAGTGACATATGCATCATACCACACGGCTACCATTTTCTGTATGAAGCAAACACCTACCCTACCAGCCAATTTCCAGTATAAATTGCAATATTGTTAGCCGCAGGCTGCATGCTGTCTATTAGATCTCTAGGCTTACTCATCCCACAGAGCTGCGGCTTTGTCCACTTTGACCTACTCTCCCATTATCTTTCTGGCAACCACCGTTCTACTCTCTAGGGTTCAACATTTTTAGATTCTGTAACTCAGATCATGTGGTATTTGTTCTCCTGACTTGTTTCACTTTGCATAATATTCTCCGTGTTATTGCAAATATCGGGTTTTTTTCTTTTTGAGGCTGAACAATATTGTATTACATACGTTCTATTATGTAACAGGTATGTCACGTGTATCCAGCCTGTCAGTGGACGCTAGATTATCCCTATACTGAATATTACCGTGTTGGAAGCGCGGGGTTGAATGACTGCAGCATTGCCCCTGTTAGCACTTACCCTCCAGCCTGGCCCTGAATCGGGGGAGGGGGTAGCCCAGGGAGCAGCAGAGGCAGGTTTGAGAATCTGTGGACTGGAAGAGAGAGCTTGGAATTCTTCTCCCTGTTCCATTCCAGAAGTTTCTGAGCTGCAACCCCTGCACCATGTTCTGCAAGCCATGTGTTACCATGTCCATCATCCAGGTAAAAAGCTAGAGGCTTAAAGTACCATGAGTGGGCCATAAATAACATGCTGCCATCACCACCTGATCTCCCTGTATCAGAGGCCTTCGGTGGGCAGTGCTCGGGAAGCTGAGCTCCTCCGCCAGCCCATGCAAGGGCATCTTGATCCGACCAAGCCAGCGCCTGTTAGAACCATCCCAGTCGAGGAGGATCAGCCTCTCTGAGCGTGAGTCTAGGTCTCAGTGATTTCTCAAGGCTCCTTGTAATTGTAACGTGCAGCCAGGGCTGGCAGTCAACAATCTAAACGACTCACAGGAATTTCCATATTCATCAGCATCGAGAGAATTCCTTTTTAAAAGCAGACACATCCCAGTGGACTCTGTGGAGCGGCAGGTTGAGGGGGTCCACCTCCCCCATCAGAGTGCCAGTTGGCGTCCTGGGTACTCCACATGTCTGATCCAGCTTCCTGCTAACCCATCCTGGGGGGGGGGGGGCAGCAGAAGATGGCTCAGGTGCCTGGGCCCTTGCCCCCCATGTGGGAGACTCGGATGGAATTCTGGGCTCTGGGCTTTGGCCTGGTCTGGTCCTGGCTGTTGTAGGAATCTGAGGTGTGAATTGGTGAAAGGAAGGTCTCTTTGTGTTTCTCTCTCTTGCTCTCTCTGCCTTTCAAGTGGATGAAAGTAATTCTAAAAAAGGACACATTGTATTGATGAAACGGGCTGTGCTGCCCCCAGATGTGAGTCCTGCCACTGTGGACATCATCTTGAGAACAAAACTCGGTTCAGAGAGGTTGGCTGGGAGAAAAGAGGGGAAAGGCCTGCATAATAAGATGTTAGGAATTAATGACTTGACTGTGGGTTTTCTGTTAGGTGAGTTAAGACAGATGGCTTTGGCCAGTGTCAGTTGGGCAATAAAGTTGTGATCCATTATCTTGACTTTTTTTCTGCTTTCCTTTTTATTCAGCAGAATCCCTTCCTGGAAATGAAGACTCTTACGCTAGATAGTTAAATGCCTGATTTAAAAAGATAAAAATGAAGAGGGGGATACAGGTGTGCACTGTGCAAGGTTATTGAAATTGACAACTAAAACACTCTGGATTGCCTGGGATTTCAGTAAAGCATCCAGTAAATTTATTCATCTAACCAGTAACTTCAGTGACGAATGAGTCAATAATGAGCCAAACCAGTTTTTCAAACGAGTTTTCTATACAGTAATTTTCCATGTAGAGAACTTCAACATTAGAAAGGCTCATTTATTAAATGGTAATTATAAGCTAAACAAATGGCCAGAGAAAAGCAGTCATTGAAATATAATTGTTTCTTGGAAGTTTCTTGCACCCCATCCCCCTAGACCGCTGAAAGAGGGTGGGCTATACTTTGAACGAACTCTCAAAATTGAGGCTAGAAATTTGAGCGGCAGTATCCAGGAACTGCCAGGAGATGGCGTGAGAGGGCGATACTAAAGATCTGAACCATCAGTTTTCATGAGCTAGAAAAAGTCCAGTCTTGATTTTCTCCTGATAAAATTAAAACGTAAGACTTCATGATGCAAAATAAATAACAAAATTATAAGAAGTGTAATTGAGAGGCCTTTTCAAGAGCTGTGATGTCCTTCCCTATTAGAATCCCTCTGTGGCTGTGGCGGTGCCAATGCCGTGTGCAGAAGATGTCTCGGAAAAGAACAATGCCTGCATTAGCGCCTGGGCTCTGGGGAGGAAGAGGCTTTTGGATCTGCAATTACCAGGCTGCTACTTTTTAACTTCAGAACACGTCTGCTTGGTGCTTGCTGGTTTTTTGTTGTTTTTTTTTTTTTTTCTCTGCAGGCATGCTTTTCCTCCTCTGGTTTCACGTGCACATTCACAGGAGTAGAGTATGCTTTTTACACGTTGCCGGGTGTTGAAGTCACTGCCTGAAGCAAAGGCTGACAGTCTCCCTTGACACGGGGTCTGTGACGCTCCCAAAGGCAAACCCGTGCTCATCTGGACCACACTATGAGGCCAGCAAGTTAGGATTGCCCGGCCTCCTCCCCGAGCACGCGGTCTCAGATGTGACCCACTGAGTTCTTGCCTTTGTGAAGCCCTATCAAGTGTGTCCCTGCTTCCCCAGAGAGTGATCTCCCTCTAGAGTAGAAACTGCTAACATCTTCTCTTCAAATACCTGAACAGCCACAGGCCTCTTGTCCGGCTCCAGATCACCAGCACCCCCAAACACCAGTGCTCCCCCACCTTGCTCTAAGAGCAGTGTGGGACAGATCTCCCCTGGCAGGTCTTCCTGCCTTTAGAAGCCCCCAGACCCTGAGCTTGAGTCCTTCTGGCTCTTGGCCTGAAGATCAGCTTCAATCCTACCAAGGACAGTCCTATTGCTTAGGAAGTTAACACTCCTCTCCCCTACCTAGAGCACCTTAGCCCGGGCTGGGAAGAAAGTCGGATCCCTTAAGCTTTATGTCTGTGGGTGCAGAAAGGGGAGGTGCCTGGGAATGGATTGCCAGTGAGCACAGCTGAGCCTCACACACTCTGTGAGAAGGAAGAGCACTGCAGTTGGAAAGTCTGCAGTGATGAGTAATTTGATGTTGATGGGTAACGGATGCACGTAACAGGTATAATTAAGAGAACAGATTGCCAGGGCTTCAGCAAGAACTTGTGGAAGGCCCTGTTGGACATTCTGGGGCTAGCAGAACTGGGTAGTTGGTCTCCCTGGTGGCTGACTTGGAGGGCAGCTGAATGGCAGCTGGAATTTCTGGGATGCTCAGCTTTAGTCCATAAGGAAAGCTTAGATATTTCTTCTCTGGCTCAAATGGTTTCACTTTAAAATGATCTTTATACAAATTTGGGGCAGTCCAAGTGGGTCCCCCACGATGCCGTGCTAAATTATGAGATGTTACTCTGTGAGCCAAAGCTTTCTAAGCACAGTTTTCAGTTCGTTATTACCAAGACCTTTGAGCAGCCTATTCGAGATCATTTACTGTTTTTGATAGATTTAGTTAACTGACAAAACTCACAAGAAAGGGTCCCAGCACCAGTACGCCCTTGTATGCATAAGGAAACTGAGATGGAGATGTTAAATGATGGCGAAGGATTGTGGATGGTCAGCGATGGTGCAGAACCTTCTACGCCAGCCTTCCAACTCCTGGTCCTAAAGTCCGTCCCTAGCAGAGACCCAATGTTTGACTCCAAAAGACTTCCTGCTGGGGCAGCCTTGCCCGGTGCTGAATACAGAAGGGCCTCTGAGCCCTGCCACCCAACCTGTGCCACATTCAGGGCCCATGGGAGCCACCCTGCTTCTGTGTATCCATTCCACAGTTGAGCAGAAAAATTTCTGCCAACGTCAATCACATTCCTGTTTTATAGGTACAAATATTTATTTATACAGCAAGAAAGAAAATTCAGAGGCCAGTTGGTTCCTCTGGATTGCCCATTGTACTTCCCTTTTCTAGGTCAGATTAAGAAAAAATCAGTCTTCTGCAAAATAAGTAACTGAGCTGAAGGAGTTTGAGGCATCTCACTGGAGAAGACACATTGCACTCTGGGGTTTGAGCTGCTCACCCACACCTGGCAGCCTTCTAATGCAGGGTAAAAGCCTTGAACTCTGGGACAGGAAAGGGTGGCTAAGGGACCTCTTGCCATCCTCTCTGGGTCCCTTTGAGCTCAGAATTTGGATGGGGCCAAGGAAAGATGCTTGCAGGAGGCTGGGAGAGGGGGAAGTGGCAAACGAGGGACATGCTGAGCCATGCAAAACCTTGGTGAGCCTTTGCACACAGTGATGTCCCAGGCGCCAGCACAACACAATTAATGTATGATCATGTAGTTGATGGCGGCTCAAACATGTCACTAAGTAGGCAAGGAAGAAGGTTCAGGGGTGAAGGCTGCACTGAGGGACAAATGAATCCCCAGGAGCACTAACGGTGCTAGGGTCCAGGAACAAGGATTCCTGGTGCCAGGAGGGACAGAGGGGGCCACACAAGCCTGCTGTTAAAGCTAGGATGTGGGAGACAGCACTGGCCCCCTGTGAGGGGGGCAAGCCTTGGCCCTTCGTCTTAGCTTCATGACCTTGGACAAGCTCTAGAACCTTCCTGAGCCCGTTCCACCTCTGCAAGATGGCGATCTGGGATCACAGAGCACCTGCGAGAGCTGAGGGGCAAACCACTTAACCAGGTGTCTGGCTAGTACCCAATAAGTGGGAATGAATTCTTTTTAATATGTGCTTTAGTTGCAAGGCAGAGAGAGGAAGAGCCAACTTCATCTGCTGGTTCACTCTCCAAATACCCACAGCAGCAGGGCTGGGCTGGCGTGTAAGCCCGGAGCCAGGAACTCAGTCCAGGCCCGCTGCCAATCACTTGAGCCATCGCCTACTGCCTCGCAGGATCTGCACTGGCAGGAAGCTGGAGTCAGGAGCCAGGGCTTGGTATTGAAACCTGGCTGTGATGTGGGGCATGGGTGTTGTAACCAGCAGCTTAATGGCTAAACATCTGCCCTGGTATTAATTATTATCCTTTTAAAATTTATAATTGCTGTTCCTGATTCCGAAACCTCCTTTACATCACTGAACTTTCTGGGACAGCTTTTCCTTTATGATTCCTAAGAAACAAGATTTGCAGGTTATATATATTCACATACCTATACGTACATATGTATATACACATATGTGTACTCATATGTATCTATTTGTAAATCTTTGTTTACCACCAAACAAGCCTAAGCCATTTGCACCTTCATTTCCTCATAAAGCAATTTCGCAGCCAAAAGTTGGCACATCCAAAGCTGGCTTTCTTGCTTGTTTGAGTTCTGTCTTGCTGCTTATTTTCTGGGAAATGTTGTTTTCCTTGGTGGCCAGCAGCAGGGCACTGTGGCTTCCACCTGACTGAGCACATAATGGGGCATCCTGGGGAGATAATGGGTCCAGAGAGCTGGGAGCCACTTACAGGGAAGAGCCTGGAGCCTCGGGTGAAGGGTGACAATGCAGAAACCTCACTAATGCACTCCTCCCATTACTCTTCTGCAATTTTTCCTGTCTCCTGCTATTGCCTTCGATTAAGCTCTGCTCTTTAAAACCCTTCCTCTGCCCCCAGAGTCATCCGCTGTCCTCGGCCCAGCAGTCGGCAGCTGGAGCTGACTCCAGCACTTCCCAGAAATCCCAAGGTTGGGGGCCAGGTAATTTTTTTTAAGATTTATTTTGTTTATTTGAAAGAGCAACATAGAAAGAGATCTTTCACCCACTGGTTCACTTCCCCCCTAAATGGCTACAACGGCCGGGCTGGGACAGGCTGAAGCTGAGAGCCAGCAACTCCATCCCAGTCTTCCACATGGGTGGAAAGCCCCCAAGCACTTGAGCCATCTTCTGCCACTTTCCCAGGTGTGTTAGGAGGGAGCTGGATTGGAAGCAAGCAGAGCAGCCAGAGTTGAAACCAGAGCTCTGATATGAAGTGCCAGCATAGTGCCTTACCCACGGTCCCACAGCATCTGCCCTAACAAAGCCCTGCTCCTTGCATGTTTGTGTTTTTCCCCAAAGCCACTTGAACCTGAGCCCTGAAAAAACAATGAACTAGACGAGGAAATCCAAGGTCTGCAGCTTTAACTGTGTTCTGCTCCCTGACGCTGAGTGTAGACAGCTTAAAGTTGAAGTTGACCTGGACACCAGTTGTTTTTAAGTGACTTAATTCTGGATAGATTTCCACAGTGCATTTGCCGTCTCACTTTAACCCCTAAGAACTCTGAAACCCAGGGCACTTTGACAGGAGACTGGGGAAGGGCCCCATCCCAGTTCTGACAGAACAACTATCCATAAGACACCCAAAGATTCTCACTCTAGAGGACTCCCGACGGGAATTCGGGAAAATCTTTGCTTTTCTAACCCTCTGTTCCACTTCCCTATACTCCTATGTGCATTCTTCCTTCCTACCACCCCTGCTCTCCCTCCCCCCCCCCCAAATAAGCTTGAATGGGTAGGAAATTAACCTAGTGCTTAAGATATTTGGGTCCCATATCTCAGTACCTGAGTTCAATACCTGGCTCAGCTCCTGACTCCAGATTCCTGCTAATGCAGACCCTGGGATAGGTTCCTGCCACTCATGTCAGAGACCTGCATTGTTGCATTGTTGCATTGTTGCTGCATTGTTGCTGGCTCCTGTCTCAGCTAGCAGTCCTTGAGGCATTTAGGGGTTGAACCACCAGGTGGAAACTATCTACCTACCTTCCTACTTACCTACCTACCTACTTTTTAATCTATCTTACCCTCTGTCAAATAAGTTTTTTTTTAAAGTTTTTAAAGTTGTCCTTTCAGTCTCAATATTTTTTTTTTTTAAAGAATTATCTTATTTATTTATTATTTATTTATTTATTTATTTATTTTGACAGGCAGAGTGGACAGTGAGAGAGACAGAGAGAAAGGTCTTCCTTTGCCGTTGGTTCACCCTCCAATGGCCGCCGCGGCGCTGATCCGATGGCAGGAGCCAGGTGCCAGGTGCTTCTCCTGGTCTCCCCAAGGGGTGCAGGGCCCAAGCACTTGGGCCATCCTCCACTGCACTCCTGGGCCACAGCAGAGAGCTGGCCTGGAAGAGGGGCAACCGGGACAGAATCCGGTGCCCGGACCGGGACTAGAACCCGGTGTGCCGGCGCCGCAAGGCGGAGGATTAGCCTGTTGAGCCACGGCGCCGGCCTCAGTCTCAATATTTTAAACTGCTCCTGTAATATATGGATACTGACACCAGATGGCAGCAAAAGTCACAGTTCTATTGGGCTACTCTGCCAGGCCTCTAACCAGGCCTCTAACCAGGCTCAACCATGTATGGCTTCCCAGATCTGGCTCATTCAGGGTGGTATGGTTGTATGTTTAATATGGCCGAAACATTTTCAATTACTTCTGCTCCCATGTCATTTAAAACTGCTTCCTAAAGAAAACCACTCCTTGATGGCTCCTCTATCAGAATTGTGTGCATACTGTAATATTAGTCTTTGGTCATGGAAGTTCCATTTTCCTAATCATTTTGTTAATGTGTTGTGAAAGATGGAAATTTTGAATTTTCATGTAGCGTGTGGGATGTTAAATTGAATTGGTAGGACTTATGTGACAGTATGTCAACACTTGAGGGTATTAGTATTTGAAATCCTCTTAAAGCAAAGTTGCTTCCAAATTGGATGCAAGAAAATAACTGGAAAAATTGTTTTTAAAATAATCACATGGCTTTCTAGATGTTTGGTGCATATGTTAAGAATTTTGTGTAAATTTAGATGTGTGTATACTGATTCTCAACTAATAAAACCTCACCTGTGAAAAAACAAATCAATGGTGAATAAAGATGCAGACCCAGCTTCTCAATACTTCTATATCTCAGAGGCAGGTGTTTGCCCCAGCAGGTAAGATGCCAGTTAGGAACCATCCGTCCCATATCAGGGTACTTGGAGTTGTCCCAGCTCCACTCCAGATTCCAGCCTCCTGCTAACGCACACCCTGAGAAGCAGTACATGATGGCTCAAGCCCCTGAGTCCCTGCCACCTATGTAGAGACCTGGATTGAGTTCCCAGCTCTTGGGTTCAACCCAGCCCAGCCCTGGCCATTATAAGAATTTGGGGAGTCGATCATTAATTCTCTCTAATACTCAGACAGGAACCCAGGTCGGGGCTTTGTCCATCTGTGGTCTCTCTCTGCCTCTGAAATAAAAGTTGAAAAAATAATTTTTGAAAAGCCCCAAGTGTAGCAGGAGGGCAGACATTAAACAGAATATCGTAACTAGTTAAATGACAGCGGGGGAAGGAAGTGGCCAGAGAATGGTGCTGGAGCAGGCAGAGGTAGTAGCAAAGCTCACCACGTGGTCTATGGCCTTGAGTGCATTCTTGAGCCGCCCTCCAGTTAGAGCCTGGTGACTGGCGCAGGCCACGGAGGTGTGAGTGGAAGTCACGTGTGATGCTTTAGAACCACAGCTGAGAAAAGTGAGGGTAATGTCTCCCCGCTTCTCTTCCACTAAGGGAGTTGCTGGTGACGTGACAGGTGGCAGGGCCTCTGATAGCCTAGATCCCTGGGTAACTCTGGAGAAGAGCCATCCCTCACCCTCATTCCACTTGTCCTGAGTCCTCAGCTCATTTGTACAAGCAGAGCAGCATAGATCTCTATTGAGTGAAGCCGTGTAGAGAGAAGGGCTATGCTGTGTCTACAACAGATGTAGTAAGACAGTTTGAATGTGGATTTCCTAGTTACACAGATGGAACCAAGAACAGGATCTTTTCCTTATTAAGTGTGTGGTCTTTGTACAAGAAACACAGACCTTTGAGGGACAGAAAGAACAACAGCAAATGGCCCTCCCACCCCCCTTTCCTCCTAAGACCCATGGAAGAAAGGGGAGACTCCAGAGCAGAGATGCTGGGTATGCTCAGTTTCTTACCATCGTAAGCAGCATACTGAGCACAGGATAACAAACCGTAAGGATGAGATTGCTCCAACAGATCCAGCTTCTGGCCAGGGAAGGGCAGAAGTCTAGGCAGCTGTCTCAGCAAGAATAGTTCACAGGTTGTTTCTCAGGTGTAACCATGGGTGTGTCTAGCTTTTTAAATTAATTGTTTTATGTTTTTTAGTTTTTTTTATTTATTTTTGAGCAATACAAATTTCATAAGTACAACTTTAGGAATATAGTTATTCTTCCCACCATACCTGCCCTCCCACTTACACTCCCATCCCTCCTCCTCTTCCTCCCTCTCCCCTTCCCAGTCCCATTCTGCATTAAGATTCACTTTCAATTAACTGTATGCAGAACACCAACTGTATACTAAGTAAAGATTTCAACAATTTGTATACACATGCATACACACAAAAACCTGAGAACTAGTTTTACAGTTAACTCTCATATACAACTCATTGAGGACAGAGGTTCTGCATAGGGAATTAGTACACAATGACTCCTGTTGTTAATTTAGCAATCAACACTCTTATATATGACATCAGTGACCACCCAAGGCTCTTGACATGAACTGCCTAGGCTATGGAAGCCTTTTGAATCCAAAAACTCGGTCAGTATTTAGACAGATCAATAAGTGAAGTGAAGTTTTCTCCTCCCTTAGGAGAAAAGTGCATCCTCCTTCACTTCTTTCCACTGGGGTCTCACTCAAAGAAATCATTCATGTAGAGCATTTTTTGCCACAGTGTCTTGGTTTTCTGTCCCTGAAATGTTTTCACGGGCTTTTCAGCCAGACCAGGAAGACTTAAGGGCTGATTCTGAGGTCAGAGTGTTACTTAAAGCGATTGTCATTCTATGAATCCACTGTGTGGAGTGCTTCCCCTGTTGGAGCATTCTCTCCTTTATAATTCTGTTATTACCAGGCATGTGATCCTATTTATATGATCATTTTAACACTTAATCCTATCTATATGTTCACTTTAATGCTCAATATGATCACTTTAACACTTAGATGGCATTTTCACCACCCAGTTTAATGGGATTTGAGGTCTCATGACAAGCTTTTAAACTGTACCCCTAGAAGTAAGTCCATAGGACTGTATTCAGAACTATACAGCTTGACAGTTGCAACTTCCCCCTCCCTCTCATTTGCAGTATTATTTTTTACTGACATTCATCCTCAATTGACTTTATACACATGATTAACTATTTTAGGTAAAGAGTTCAACAAATATAAAATATTTCATATTTATATGAAGAAAAAAGATAATACAACAACAAAAAAAAACCCAAAACTGTTCCTTGACAGTCAAGACAAGGGCAATTCAAGTCACCCTTATCGAAGTATCAACTTCACTTCTACAGATGTCATTTGAGGTGCTCTGTTCTCACAGATCATGTACGGTATTTGTCCCTTTGGGACTGGCTTATTTTACTAAGTATGATGTTTTCCAGACTCATCCATTTTGTTGCAAATGACTAGATTTGATTTTTTTTTTGCCACTGGGTAGTATTCCATAGTGTACATATCCCATAATTTCTTTATCCAGACTTCAATTGACAGGCATTTGGGTTGATTCCATGTCTTAACTATTGTGAATTGAGCTGCAATAAGCATGGGGATACAGATAACTCTTTTATTTGCTGATTTCATTTACCTTGGGTAAATTCCCAGGAGTGGGATGGCTGGGTCATATGATAGATCTATATTCAGATTTTTAAGGTATCTTCATACTGTCTTTCATAGTGGCTTTACCAGTTTAAATTCCCACCAACAGTTGATGAGGGTACCTTTTTCTCAACATCCTTGCCAGTATTTGTTGTTTGTTGATTTCTGTATGAAAATTATGCTAACTGGAGTGAGGTGAAACTTCACTGTGGTTTTGATTTGCATTTCCCTGACAGGTAGTGATCTTGAACATGTCTGTTGGCCATTTGAGTTTCCCTTTTTGAAAAATGTCTGTTTAAATCCTTTGCTCACCTCTTAACTGGTTTGATTGTTTTGTTGTTGTGGAGTCTCTTGATCTCTTTGTATATTCTTACTAATCCTTTATCAGTTGCATAGTTTACAAATAATTTCTCCCATTCTGTCAGTTGCCTCTTCACTTTCCTGAGTGTTTCTTTTGCAGTACAGAAACTTCTTAATTTGATGTAATCCCATTTGTTACTTTTGGCCTTGACTGCCTGTGCTTCTGAGGTTTTTTCCAAGAACTCTTTGCCTGTGCCAATGTCTTTCAGGGTTTCCCCAATGTTCTCTAATAATTTGATGATGTCGGGTCATAGATTTAGATTTTTAATCCATCTTGAGTGGATTTTTATATAAGGTGTAAGGTAGGGGTCTTGTTTCATACTTCTACATGTGGAAATCCAGTTTTCTCTGCACCATTTATTGAGAGACTATCCTTGCTCCAGGGATTGGTTTTAGCTCCTTGGTCAAATATAAGTTGGTTGGAGATGTGCGAATTGATTTCTGACATTTCTATTCTGTTCCATTGGTCTATCCATCTGTTTTTATACTAATGCCAGGCTGTATTGATTATAACTGCCTTGTAGTATGTCTTGAAATCTGGTATTGTGATGCCTTTGGATTTGTTTTAGTTGTATAAGATTGCTTTAACTCTTTGATGTCTCCTGTGCCTCCATATGAATTTCAGCATCATTTTTTTTTATTTCTGAGATCAATGTCTTTGGTATTTTGGTTTGTATCACATTGAATCTGTAAATTGCTCTTGGAAGAATGGACATTTTGATGACATTGATTCTACCAATCCATGAACATGGAAGATTTTTCCATTGTTTTGTATCTTCTTCTAGTTCTTTCTTTAATGTTTTTTAATTCTCATCATAGAGATCTTTGACATCTTGGTTAAATTTATTCCGAGGTATTTGATATTTTTTATAACTATTGTGAATGGGATTGATCTTAGAAGCTCAAACTCTGCCTTGGCATTATCTATGTATACAAAGGCTGTTGACTTTTGTGCATTGATTTTATATTCTTCTACTTTACCAAACTCTATGAGCTCTTCGTGGAATCTTTTGGATCCCCTATATATAGAATCATGTCATCTGCAAATAGGGATAGTTCTTCTTTCCCAGTTTGTATCCCTTTGATTTCTTTATCTTGCCTAATGGTTCTGACTAAAATATCCAAGACTATGCTGAATAGCAATGGTGAGACTGGGCATCCATGTCTGGTTCTGGATCTCAGTGGGAATGCTTCCAACTCTTCACCATTCAATAGGATGCTGGCTATGGGTTTGTCATAAATTGCCTTGATTGTGTTGAGAAATGTTCCTTCTATACCCAATTTGCTTAGATTTTTCATCATGAAAGGGTGTTGTATTTTATCAAATGCTTTCTCTGCATCTATTGAGATAATCATATGATTTTTGTTCTTTAGTTTGTTAATGTGATGTTCACATTGATTTGCAAATGTTGAGCCATCCCTCATACCAGGGGTAAATTCTACTTGGTCTAGATGATGACCTTCCTGATGTGCTGTTGGATTCGATTTGCTAGAATTTTTTGAGGATTTTTGCATCTCTGTTCATCAGGGAAATTGGTCTGTAATTCTCTTTCTTTGTTGCATTTTTTTCAGGTTTAGGAATTAAGGTGATGCTGGCTTCATAGAATTTGGGAGGATTCCCTCTCTTTCAATTGTATTGAATAACTTGAGAAGAATTGAAATTAGTTCTTCTTTAAATATCTGGTAGAATTCGGCAGTGAAGCCATCCAGTCCTGGGCTTTTCTTTGTTGGGAGGGTCTTTATCAATTTCTGTTGATTAACAATAGGGTTAATAAAAACCAGATGGACCAAACAGATATCTACATAACTTTTCATCCTACAGTTACATAATACACATTCTTCTCTCCAGTGCATGGAAATTTCTCTAGGCTTGACCACATACTAGGCCATAAAACAAGTCCCAGCAAATTAAAAAAAAAATTGAAATCATATCATGCATCTTCTTGGACAACAATGGAATCAAGCTGGAAATCAGCAACTCAGGAATCTCTAGAACATATGCAAACACATGGAGTTGAATAGCATGCTTCTGAATGAACAGTGGGTCATAGAAGAAATCAAAATAGAAATAAAAAAAATTTCTTGAAACAAATGAAGACAATACAACATATCAAAACTATGGAATGCAGCAAAAGCAGTGTTAAGAGGAAAGTTTATAAACTTTCAAGCAATAGATGCCTACTTCAAAAAATTGGAAAGGCACCAAATAAGTTATCAATGCATCTCAAGGATATAGAAAAACAACAGCAAATCAAATCCAAGACTAGTAGGAGAAAAGAAATAATTAAAATTACAGAAGACATCAACAAAACTAAATAAAAAAACCACAAAAGATCAGCAAAACAAAGAGCTGGTTTTTTGGAAAAAAAAAATTGACACACCATTGACCCAACTAACCAAAAAAGAGAAGACCCAAATCAATAAAATTAGAGATTAAAAAGGATGTAACAACAGACACCACAGAAATAAAAAGAATGATCAGAAATTACTATAAAGAGCTATATGTCAATAAACTGGGAAACCAAGAAGAAATGGATAGATTCCTGGACACATACAACCTACCTAAATTGAGCCATGAAGACATAGATAACCTAAACAGACCCTGGATGGGTAGTGACAAATTCTTTCAATTTCTGTTATGGAAAGTCTTTATTTCACCTTCATTCATAAATGAGAGCTTTGTAGTCTACAGTATTCTAGGTTGACAGTTTTTTTCTCTTAAGACTTAGAATATACTTTGCCATTCTCTCCTAGCCTGTAGGGTTTCTGATGAGAAGTCTGCTGTGAGTCTAATTGGAGATCCTCTGAAAGTAATCTGGCTTTTCTGTCATGCACATTTTAGAATCTTTTCTTTATGTTTTACTGTAGAGAGTTTGATTACAATGTGTCATGGTGAAGATCTTTTCTGGTCATGGCCAGGGAGCTTTATTCAGTTCTCCAGGGTGAAGGGTGTGTCTAAGGTGATACACCAAGGTCTAGCATGGCAAATCTCTCTCTTTTTTTTATATCAGGAGGGAAGTTTATTCTGCTCAGCTGAGCTCCTTTCCTCAAAGGAGACCAGTGCCTAGGCACTAGCCCCAGTGGGTATATTCATCCGCTCTATCCCATGGGCCACACAAATGATCTGTGCAGTCATCTGTAAGCTCAGATTCCTCAGCAATGTCCCTTACCAGGTAACCTGGATGTCCACGAGCTAGCGCAGCTATTACATATGTCCAAAATGGTGCCCTCTATTGGCTTGTTATAGGACACTGTTGTAAGGTGATCAGGGAGAGAGAAACCTGTCCCTCTCTTTTTTTTCCCTCCTCTAGTTTGGCAGGTACATTATCATCCACGGGGCACCATGCTGGATTCCCTCTAGGCTCTTCCTGCAGCTTGATTGCCAGAGACTCGGACTGCTGCGATTTAGTCTCACCTCATTCTCCAGTGCAGGTGTGTAGGCTCTCAGTTGCTGGAGCCCTGAGTTGTGGGTGTCCACGCCATCCACGTAGGTCCACAGTGTCCCTCTAATTTGTGAGGTTTCCTCTGCTATTTTCTTCCTCTTCCCTGAGACTGTACTCTTTCCACGTTTTTAAAACTATCTTCTCCTAGACTATAGCAGTAAGCTCCCTCCCTACTCCGGCCATCTTAGAAGCTCTCATTTTTTATTTTTATTTTTTTTAGTTAACAGATTCAGTACATTTCATAGGTAAAATTCTAAGAATATAATGACATTCCATTCTTGCCCCTCCCTCCCTCTCTTTAATTTTTGAGATAACATTATTAATTTACATAAGTCAAGGACTTAATGCTCCACCAAATCAAGAACTCAACAAATAAAAAGCAAAGAGATCCTAGTTTAATGGGAATATAGGCAAGGGCTATAAGCAATAATCAAATGGAAAGATGATCACTTCATCCATATACAGTAAGCTTTTTTTTTAAAGATTTATTTATTTACTTGACAGAGTTACACAGAGAGAGAAGGAGAGGCAGAGAGAGAGAGAGAGGGAGAGAGAGAGGTCTTCCATCCTCTGGTTCACTCCCTAGATAGCCACAACAGCTGGAGCTGTGCCAATCCAAAGCCAGGAGTCAGGAGCTTCTTCTGGGTCTCCCACACGGGTGCAGGGACCCAAGGACTTGGGCCATCTTTTACTGCTTTCCCAGGCCATAACAGAGAGCTAGACTGGAAGTGGAGCAGCCAGGTCTCAAACCAGTGCCCAAATGGGATGCCAGCACTGCAGGTGGCGGCTTTACCAGCTACACCACAGTGCCAGCCCCCCATATACAGTAAGTTTTAAAGTAATCACAGGTTATTACAATTATAATCATATAAAATTCTTAACCATTGGTTTGACAAAAGTATAAAATGAAGTTTGGGGTATCACTATTTATAGCAGTCACAAATATAATTGGGTTGGCCAGCACCAGTACCCTGCAAATCCGTTTTCTTCCTTTTTTATGAACTTTTTTTTATCTTTTTTAAACTTATTTAATAAATATAAATTTCCAAAGTACAACTTTTGGATTATAGCAGCTTTTCCCCCATAACCTCCCTCCCACCTGCAACCATCCCATCTCCCACTCCCTCTCCCATCCCATTCACATCAAGATCCATTTTCAATTATCTTCATATACAGAAGATCAATTTAATATATACTTAGCAAAGGTTTCAACAGATTGCACCCACACAGACACACAAAGCATAAAGCACTGTTTGAATAGTAGTTTTACTTCTAATTCACATAGTATAACACATTAAGTACAGAGATCCTACATGGGGAGTAGTTGCAGTGATTCTCATTGTTGATTTAACAATTGACACTCTTATTTATGACATCAGTAATCACCCGAGGCTCTTGTCATGAGCTGCCAAAGCTATGGAAGCCTCTTGAGTTCACAAATTCCGACCTTATTTAGACAAAGCCATAGTCAAAGTGGAAGTTCTCTCCTCCCTTCAGAGAAAGGTACCTCCTTCTTTAATGTCCCGTTCTTTCCACTGGGATCTCAATCACAGAGATCTTTATGAACTTATTTTGATACAACTTCAAAATTAGTGAAGAAAATTGGCATATTAGTAGGAAGAACTCCCATATAGCCTTCACCCAGGTTCATTAGTCCTTTTTTTTTTTTTTTTGACAGGCAGAGTGGACAGTGAGAGACAGACAGAGAGAAAGGTCTTCCTTTGCCGTTGGTTCACCCTCCGATGGCCACTGCGTGGCCCGCACACTGTGGCCGGCGCACCATGCTGATCTGATGGCAGGAGCCAGGTGTTTATCCTGGTCTTCCATGGGGTGCAGGACCCAAGCACTTGGGCCATCCTCCACTGCACTCCCTGGCCACAGCAGAGAGCTGGCCTGGAAGAGGGGCAACTGGGACAGAATCCGGCGCCCCGACCGGGACTAGAACCCGGTGTGCTGGTGCCGCATGGTGAAGGATTAGCCTGTTGAGCCTCGGCACTGGCCCGTTAGTCCTCTTTAAAAGGGTTACTATTGACCTTTGCCTCAGCAGTTAAGATGCCTGCATCCATCACCTGAGTATCTGAGTTTGAGTCCCAGCTCCACTTCTTGTCTGGCTTCCTGTTAATGTGGACCCCAGGAGGTTACAGGTAATGGCTCAAGCACTTGGGTCCCTGCCACTCATGGGGGAGACCTAGATGGAGTCCGTAGCTCCTGACTTCATCCTGGCCCACATTTGGCTGTTGTGAGTATTTGGGGCAAGTGAACCAGTGGATAGTAGGTATCTCTCTGTCTTTCTCATTCATCATTCATTCATTCTATCTCTCTCTCTCTCTCTCTGCCTTTATTGTTTTTGCCTAACATAGCCTTAATGCCTAACTCAAACTTTAATAATGAAGTGTCACATGCCAGCTTTCCACTTAAGTTTTGAAAAGTATGACAGTGTCCTTAGCATATAGTTATTTCAAATCCATAAATAAAAATTAACACTCCTTTGAAAAATGGGCAAAAGCTCTCATATCACAGGTCATTGTGATGGTAAGAAAGGTGATCATAGAACTAGACTAATAACTAATAATAATAGGAGTGATAGGAACTGCTCCCTAAAAAGAAAAAATAGCAGCAAGATGACTGTGCTGTAAGGTCAGAAATCAGAAGGGTTCCATGATCACAATGAACAGCAAGAGTTGGAGGGACTACGAAGAGAATAGGCCCAGGAATGCTATTATTATTAGCAGAATACAGCTTTCCCAGGGGCAAACACATGCATGGTCGGCAAAGGCAGGCTTCAACTTACCATCAGAACAGATCAACAATGGGTGATCAAGAAGCTGTAAGCGAGCAGTTGTCTAAAAGGAAATCCGTGATCCCTGGGCTGCTTACATGGAACCTGAACCAGATTTCAGACCTGGAAACTAGTGACAAAAGAAGCAGCTCAATTCCCAGAAGAAAAACTATGAAGAAGAAAATCTACAAAGGCCCATAAATATGTGAAAAGCTGTGAACATCAGTTGTCATCCAAAAAATGTGAACTAAAACCAAGATGTGATGTCATTTTATACTCCCTGAAAGGGCTAATATCCAAAAGACTGACATACAAACATTGGCCAAAATGTACAGCATTTGACTTAGTGATCAAATCTCAAACTCTTAGTCTCCAGTGTCAGACCTGGTGACAGTCAGGTTCCCTGGGCTGGGACTAAACCTGCCCTCATCAAGACTCAGGGAAATGGGCAGGGGGTTGGACTCAACCCCCCATATCATTACCATCTTACTCTAACCTGACACACTTGTTATAACCAAGGAACCGAGGTGGACACATCGCTATTAGCAATGTTTTTGTTCTACCGGATCTTGGTTTGGCCCCAGTGCCCTTTTTCTGTCGCAGGATCCCATCCATGGCAGCACATTTAGCCCTCATGTCTGCCTAGGCATCCTCTTGGCCATGACTATATCTTCGACTTGCCTCGGTTTCAATGGCTTTGACAGTTTTGAAGGGTGCTTTTAAAAGAGAACTACTCTTAGCATTGCAGAACCTATGAAGAAAAATTTATTCTCATTGGCTTTTATTTAATTCACATTTGTTGGATAGGTACTGCTTTGCACATCAGTCATATTTCAGCTCAATATTCTTCCAATCACTTTATCACATTTTAATAAAACACCAGAGATGAATTGGGTTTTATGAAAGTAATTGGCTCTGAAACATTACTTGTGATTGAGATTTTGTTTTGCACTTTATTTTTCTTTCATCGCAAAAATGGAGGCACATGATAGAAAAGGCAAATTGTGTACATTTAATGGATTAACAATAAAAGCTGGTCGCTGCCCTTCTTGATAAACATTTGTGGCACTTCTGTTAGAAATACCACAAGCTGAACAAATGAAAAGAACTTTTGAGGAAACGTAGGTGGTCTGGTGTATGAAGATATCTGAGTTTTCTTTATGGGGAGTATACCTGACCTACTGTAAAATACACAAATCGGTGATCAGCATGATGAGCTTTGAGAACAGAACACCCATGGAATCCCCAAGCCAAACATAACAAGGACCATTTCCAGCTTCCAGAAAATTATCTGTCCCCTTTCCAACGATTTCACCCTTCCTGCTTCCCAGAGGAACTGCCTTCAAAATTCCTGTCAACGAGGATCTGTTTGGCTTCTTCCTGACTTCATCATACACGGACTCATACTGCTTGGACACTTTTGTGTCTGGTTTCTCTCATTTAGCGTGATGATTTGAGACCAGCCACCCACTGTAGCAATTCCATGGCCAGCTTGAGAGAAACCATGACCCACCGGCCTGAATACCAGGCAAGCACATAGAGGATATTTTATTCACTGCGGACAGTTCTCTTGACGCGGGACCCTGACGAGGCAGGGCATCTCCAGAAGGGCCTGAAGGAACAGACCCTCGGCTGAAGAAATGCAAAGAAAACTCAAGCCTAGAAAACCAACTTTGTGAGAAAGAAGGGACGATAAAATGGGGCAAGAAGCCAGTCATACACTATCAGAAGGGCTGTCATCTGAAACAGGAAATAGGTTCTCTGTGCGTAGCTCCAGAATTAGAACCTGTGGGTGGAAATTCCTGGGAGGCAGTTGTTCTATATAAAGAGGAACAGTGTTCAACAGCAGGGCGCCGGGGTTCTGTGGGGTTGCTGCCCACAGGGATCCTTCCACAGCCCGCAGCCCTTGGAAATGGAGGCCGTTACAGGAAATCCCTGTGTGTCGCGAGAGGACGTCGCCCGTAACTTGTGGCTTTCCGATTACACAAAGCTGGCTTTGACCTCGCCTTTATAGTAGCTGGTCAGTGTGGCTTTTGTTTTAGTCTTGTAAATTCTGCATTGGCGAGAAGGTCATGGTTTTCACGCCAGCTACCTTAGAACAGTCTGCTTCGAGGGAATCTCACTAAGCCTGAGCGTTCAGGACCCAGGGTAAATTTTGAGTTCTTATTTTCTAAGCATTCTCTACAGAAAAAGAAAAACGTCCTCTCCCTGTCCCCCAAGACCTGCTGGATAGCCATAGGCAGCGTGAAGTCTTCACCCCAACGACCATGAAACACAAGGGCAATGCTGCCGAGCCGCAGCCATGTCCTCCTTGCCATTAATGCGAAAAATCAGAGTTCTGCAAATCTTTTGTGAGTTTCCTGCAGTGAGTTGTGTAAATACCGAAGAGGAAGTAACGAGGAGAAGGGAGGAAATGTTTGTAAGAGAAGGTAGCGGTCCTTCAGCTAGCTGGAAGATCTTCATCTGTCTGCCCCATCTGCACCCACCCTTCCTCCCCCAGCTCCCAGCCCTTTGCCACCGAGCCTAGATCCAGCCACCTGCTTTCCATCTCAGCACAGGCTCTACGCAAGGTAACTCTCCTCAGCAGAAAGGAAAGCACATGAAACGTACACGCATCCTTATCCGGCGGCCCCCGAACTCCTCTCTCACCATGTTCTACAAATCCCAACATTAACAAGCATCTTCATTGTCCTCAGAGTTTGTACTTCGTCTTTCCCTGCCTCCAGCAACTTTTCACCTCCCATATTAGACACATTCCTACTTTGCAGGGAACTTGCCTGCCTTCTTTTTGCAAAACCATTGTCTCTAAGAAGCCTGTTGGTGAATCTCGCCCACTTGCTTCATCCCCTGGCTCCACCTCCCAGAATTAGTAAACAGCCAAGGCACGCCAGCGTGACCTCATTTACTTGTTGCCTTTCATGTACAGCAAATCCCTTTGTTAGGGACACGGGCAAAGCTTCGTAACACCTCAACTCAACAGAAACCTCCCTTATTATTTAATCTGTAGACAATCTGAAAGCAGGAAGCCCTCCCAAAGTACAGCCTCAAAGTTTCACCCTGAGAATGCACTTCCAGTGGCTGGTTCCAAGGAGGTGCGGCCAGTAGTGGCTCACCCAGCCAAGAAGGTCTGAGGAGGCTCTCCTTCCACCCAGGACATTTGCCTGAGGTTTTGCCCCAGCCACACCCTTTCAAGAGAACCAGTGGTCAGGATAGGGCTAAATAAGCACCCAGATGAGTATGCAAACTAGCTAAAGCAGACTTGAATTTTCAGAGCTGATTCTGCCTTCAGAAACCAACCAGCCAGACTGTTCACCCGGAGGGAAGTGGCATTCACCCAGCACCTCCCTGTTAGTGATGGGCAGAGCTGGGGCAGAAACCCACATCTCCCGCTTTGTGATCAACGCACCTCATGCAGGTGTTGTGTATAATGTTATCTTGTTGGTGGGGCTCAGAGAACTAGAACTGACTTGGTTACTACATGTCTGGCACCGCCTGTCTGAACCTCAGATTTCGTTCCTGTGAAATGGGATATGGATGCCAGCCTACAGTTTTGTAAAGGAGAGAAAGTACGTGAGTGGACAGCCTGTCGCGAACTGACGCTCGCTACACAAAGATTTCCTTCTCTGTCGTTACAGTTCAGCCAGACCTGGCATTCGCTTGTGTTGAATGCCTCCCCAAGACCTATGAAACCTTATCTCAGATGTTTGCAATGCAATGTGCAGCTGTCTGTCTGCACAAGAAAGCCTGCTCTCCAAAGTGAATATTTCAGAGTGGTTTTTCTAGATTGCCTGGACTGGAGTGAGACAAAGCTGGAGGAAGTTTCTGAAAGTGTTTAGTGATTCTTAACTGCTCCTTGAAACATCTGGGGCTTGTTTTTCCCTTTTGAAGAACATAACTGTCTCCCAGTTTTAACTTCTTGTAAGGCATCACATACATTGGCCCATTGGCAAAAGTAATAAAGACATCCTCACTGAATGATAGCAGAATGAAAACCCCCAGAGCTTTTCTTATTTCTACTTTAATTTCCATTTATGCTTGTAGAGCACAAAGGGCCCGACGGTGCTGGGGAGTAGGGGTGGGCGTGGCTCTTTGTTTGTAGGAGGTGGGAAGCAGTGGGAGTGAGAGAGATGGAGCTGCCACCCGTTGGGTTGACACGTGAATGGGCTCAGAGCCTAGCCTGGGCTTTGGGATATTATCACTGGTTCTCTGGCTGGGCAGTGACTCAGAGAGGCAGGAGGAGAGGGGGAGGAGGTGAGGCCACCAGCTAATGACCTAATATGCCATCAGGTAGGTGGGCCTGCTGCTCTTGACACCTCCTTCCCCACCAAGCACACAGCACAGGCACCCCAGGCTGCAGCGTGGCCTTTCAGGACTTCCCCTTCCATGCTGCCTTGGTGCTCTCTCCCTAGCCTGATTTCACTTCTAAAAAACATGCTGTGGGGGAGGAAACACCCAGAGGAATCTGCCCAGCTCTGTAGCACCACCCCTCCTACTCCAGATGGTTCTGGTTGCGAAAGTTTACATGCTGGGCTTTCAGAAATGTTTATGTTCTGCCTTGCAATTCCGCCATGCTCCCCGTCCTCTCCTCCCCTTGTTCTTCAGAAATGCCCTAGTGTCTGCCCGGGGGGCCTCTCTCCCTGCGTGCACTCTGAAGCTCTCAGACTCAGGCTGCAGACTGGTTTTGGCATCCTGCACATAACGTTCCCTTGGAATCCTGGGTTGAGGGAATTAAAACAGAGATGTTAGGGCAACAGTTATTCTCTCAGTACAGAAACAAGATTCTAACCGTTATCTCCATAATGTTGCTCAATCCACAATAACTTCTCCCTAAGTTGAATCCTTAATTAAAAGGAATCTGGGGACAGACATTTACCATAGTGACTTAGAAACCTGCACCCCATTTCTGGAGTGTGCGGGCTCAAGTCCTGGCTCTGCTTCCAATTTCAGAGTAGTGAGGGCTCAAGTGTTTGGGTCCCTGCCACCCAGGTGGGACACCAGGATTGAGTTAATTTAGGCTGCTGGCTTCAGCCTTGCCCTACCTGGCTGCTGTTGTGAGCAATTGGGAAGTGAGCCAGTAGATGAAGCATCTCTTCCTCCCTCCCTCCCTCTCTCTCCCTCTCTCTCCCTCTTTCTTTCTCTCCCTTCCAAAAAATGAAAATAAATATAATTTTAAAGACATTTTCATCTCCTCTAAGGAAAATAAGTTGATGCCACAGATGTTTCTTTAACGCAGTATTCTTGGCTGTCTACTCAAAATTCATTGTTGCCTTCCTTCTTACTAGCAGAGCCCTGACTGTGTTTTGTGTTTCTCGTAGCTCAAGTCTCTCAGAAAGGCTGATTTTACCCTTATGTCCAGGGTAAAGCAGACTGGGCTTAAGAAAAATCCCTTTCCTCTTGGCTGTCGTTGGTTTGGAAATGAGCATGTCAGCCAATTCTTGCCAACAAGATTAGAGGAGAGATTCGATAGGGTCTTTTGAAAACTTCTTTCTTGCTCTTAAGAGTCACAGTAGTCTCTCACTGAATGCGAACATGGAAGCAAGTATCCACAATTACCACGGGCAGCCATCCTGTTACAAGAGATGGAGCTAGGCTTAGGATGAAGCCAGAGATGGGACTGTCATAGAAGAGAGATGAGAATAATGAGATACCGCTTCATGGCACCCCTAAGGCACTGGATCAGCCAACCTGGGAGGCAATTCCCCACCTCTGGACTTCTTGCCTTAAATGCAAGTAGATTTCATAGGATGAGAACAGATTTGATTTGGGTTCTCTGATTTTCACAGCTGAAAACATCTTTAACTGCTGCTGGGTCTCATCACATTTCCTGCATCTGCAGAACAATGCAATCGTCATTCTCATCTTGAATGTTGGTCTGGAAGCACAACACAACTGTCATGCAACCAACAAAATGTGGGATTTGCATTGGTGAGTTCTGATTTGTACACTAGAAGTAACTATACATTCTTTGTTACTAAGAAGACAGTGAGAGGTGAAGTCAGTTTCCCCTCGCTTGAGTCTAGCCTAGCCATACATTTTAACTGATATAAGTCAGTGGAAGTGACACTGGGTGATTTCTTTCCTTTTTTGTAAAGATTTATTTGTTTGAAAGGCAGAGTTAACAAGGGAGAGATCTTCCATTTGCTGGTTCACTCTCCTAATGGCTGCAACAACCAGGGCTGGACCAGGCCAAAGCCAGGAACCAAGGGCTCCATCCAGGTCTCTCATGTGGGTGGCAGGAGCCTAAGCACTTGGGCCATCTTCTGCTGCTTTCCCAGGCATTAGCAGGGAGCTGAATCAGAAGTGGAACATCCAGGCGGTGGGGGTCTGGAACCATGGCACAGCAGGTTAAGCCACTGCCTGCAGCGCCAGCATCCTGTATGGGCACCAGTTTGAGTCCCAGCTGCTCACTTTCAATCCAGCTCCCTGCTAATGCCCCTGGGAAAGCTGTGGAGGATGACCCGAGTGCTTGGGCCCCTGCCACCCACGTGGAAGACCCGGATGGAGTTCCTGGCTCTTGGCTTCCGCCTGGTCCAGCCCTGGCTATTGCAGCCATTTAGGGAGTGAATCAGTGAATGGAATATATTCCCCCCCCCCATTCTTCCCCTTTCTCCCTTCCCCCTCCCCCTCCCCCTCCCCCTTTGGAGCTCTAGTTTTCCAATAAATAAACCTTTAAAAAGTGGAGCAGCTGGGCACAGACTGATCTCTGTGTGGGATGCCAGTGAGCCAGTGTTATTTAGGACACTATTCTTTAAATGCCACCGTTAATCCTGCCTGTAGAACTGGTGATCCTGCAGTCAGGTGTGTGTATACAGCATATGTGTGTCTGTTAGGGTGGTGCTACTACCCCATTCCTTCCAGTTTTCCCCAACCTCAATCCCATAGGTCTCCGGTTCTTATGGAGGGTTTCAAACAACTAAAGAAAGGACGTGTGAGTGGGGGACAATTGAGCTGAAGGAGCCCACACACATGGGTCCCGGGAACGTTCTCCACCTTCCGTACTTGTATCCCTCCCCAAGTGCCAGTTCCAGCTCGCCCCCAGCCTCACTGTGCCTAACTCGGCAGAACAGCAGCTGCTGTTCAAACACTGGTCCCATAAGAAATCAGCAGAATTTGAATTAACCATTGGTTTCTTTTAAGCTGAGCTGAATTCACTGTCACCAGGGATTTATGACAGGAAAGGAATAGTTCTAATTAAATAAGTATTAGCCTCACACAGTGTGAATAATGACCTCTTGGAAGTGGCCGGGTCTCCTAATAGCTAATTAACAGCTCTTAACGAGGCTCCTTTGTGTCCTGAGGCCTTGGCTGATGAATGAGATGGGCTCCAGTTGGATTCAACATGAAAATTGGCTTTATAGACTCCAGACCTGCAAATCCACTCCCCATGAAAAGATTATTTTTAAGACACCCTGGGCAGTCACTGTGGGAAGCAGGAGCGCAGAGCCATGGGCACTGATCTGGTGATGGCCTCCCACTGGCCCCTTTCACAGCACCCGGACGCAGGAGGAGACAGCCAGCGGTGAGGGAAATGGCCTCCCCGCGGACGTGAGGTCTGCAGGGTCTCAGACGGAGAGAGTAGCGCAGCCCGTGTCGAGGCGGGCTCCTGCTCGGCTGTGCTTGTGTTTCAGGCAAGTATTAGAGCAGACAGACAGCGAATTCAAGTCAATAAACACAGTTTCCATCTCTGCGCTTGCGAGTTAGAATGTGCTAGAAGCTCTTCCCTGCCCTCTCAGCCAGAGGCTGCAGGCTGCTCGCATCCTTACAGGGACTGGGCTCAGCTTTTTGGGGGAGCCCTGAGCCTGCACCATGACCCCTCCCACGCTGAGGCTTCGCTGGCACTTACCGGGAGGTGCTGCGTCTGAATAGGCAGCTGTGGGTTCAGGAAGAGGGCCCTCTCTGCTGACAGAGTCGGATCCCCCACTCCTGCCCTAACCCAGGAGACTTTACAAGATGACCCAGAGCCAGTATCTGCCTAGTAGAGCTGCACTCAGTGCATTGGGATCGCTTGCAGACACGGTGGGGAAGGAAGTGGGGTGGGGGCTGCAGACCACTGTGAAATGTCAATTCTGCCTCCTCACAGCAGCCAGCTCCTCCTGCGCCATTTGCATGGTGACCATTCTAAGAGGGAGCCCGAACGGCCCAGTACAGGAGTGCTGATCCAGAGCTGCTGTGGATGTCAGCATTCTGGCTGGCCACAAAACAAGGGGTTACATGATGAGGGCAGGGGAGGGACAGCTTCCTTTCAGGACTTGGAAGTAGAATTCGTGGTCTGCAGGATCAGGAAACGGGACACTTTCCACTGAGCCCAGATGAGGAGACTGCCATTGTTTGCATGTTCGGGACTGTGCTGAGCTGAACTGAACCTTTAGTTGGTGATTTTGGAAAATCTCTTGAGATTCTGTGGCTGCTTTCTATTCTTCATAACAAGCCTTATCAAACAGTGAATACGAGCTGATGAATGGGAGAGTAAAAGATGGGGAATCATTTGAATGGGGCTGGGTGTGCTGCGCCTACCTGGGTTCCCCGAGTTCCTAAGCTGCCAATGTCTGTAGCGGCCTCCTTCCCTCTGACTGAGCATGGCTACAACCATACTAAGATCACATAATCAATTACCCCCTGAAGAAGACCCCTCTCTGATTCCTCTCCTCTCTTTCTTCTACTGGGATAAAAAATGAATCAGAAACTAAGAATCATCAGACCTTTTACTGCACAACATAGAACAGAATCCTCATCCAGGAAAGGAAGAAAAATGTGTGGTAAATGCGTGGTAGACACCTGGCCTCTATCTAATCCTTGCAAAACTTAATGCCAGCCTACTTGATTTATTGTCAAGAAAGGTGTTAACTCTCCAGGGCTGGTGGAGACACACTGGCTAGCAGTTAATTAACACTCCTGGAGGTGCACACAAGTGCTGGAAAGAATCTC
The DNA here is from genome assembly GCA_949820135.1 of Sylvilagus floridanus. Taxonomy (NCBI): domain Eukaryota; kingdom Metazoa; phylum Chordata; class Mammalia; order Lagomorpha; family Leporidae; genus Sylvilagus; species Sylvilagus floridanus. The sequence goes on along the minus strand of OX463239.1, from coordinate 47,252,691 downwards.
ATTTTCTTTCAAAACTGTGCCTTAGGACTGGCACTTCAAAATTGTCAACAGCAGTTTGGGGGATGAGAGCACTGTTGCTTGAGGTACTTTAGTCAGCAGGATGTACGGAGTACACTCTGGTGCAGGATTCAGTCTGTATGAACTTCCGTGGGAAGATAAAGAAGTAGCAGTCACATCTGCTCCCCACAAGTTGATGGGTTTGGGTAGGAAGTTCGAACCAACACAGATCGTGCTGTGAACTTTGTAAGGAATCCAGAGCTACATGTAGAAATTCAACCTTGGTGCTGTGTGTGTGTGTGTGTGTGTGTGTGTGTGAGAGAGAGAGAGGCATAAGAGCGGTGGAAAGGATAGCCATCTTTTAAATGCTAGTGTCTTCAAAGACGAAGACATTTAAAAATAGTGCATTGAAGGAAGGAAGTGGTAAACACAGATGAACAGCAGAGAGAGGGGAACAAGTAGATCCTGCCCAGGGCCAAGCCAGAAAACTGGATAGAGTAAGGTCACTTAAGAAGTCTGTGGTTTCCCGGAGCAGGAGATAGAGACCAAATGATAGTATTTGTGGTTCCAAAACTAATGAGGAAAAGAATAAAATCAATAGCATTACTATTAAAAATTGGAAAAGGCATGGGGTTAGGAGAGAGTGAAAATGATCTAAATTTTCACCTTTCATGGAAAGAAGTTAATATTGTCCAGTGTGAAAAAATTGAGATGTCAAACCATCAACACCTTGTTTATTATAGAAGTTACCATTGGAACAGCTATAATTACAAACCATTGAAAGAATGAAACTAGGAGAAAGGAGAAATCAAATAAAACTTGTTTGTCATTTTGAATTTGCTTATCCTGATGTGTTTCATCATATGTGTGTGTTACTTTGATGTTTCCTAATGAACAGGATTAGAACTGACATGCCAGTTGCCTTTAAAATATTGCCACCGTTTTAGCATCTCTATGCTTACCTCCTAGGTATAATCAGCTGGGGGAAAAGAACTTCCTCAAAATTCAGTACTCAGTAAGAAAAAGAGAAGCTTTGGGTGTTCTTTATACACAAGTCTTACTCATGCTGAACAAAGTCCCACAGTCCAGGGTGTCTTATGATTGACAGTATATACTTTTTAAGATTTTTTGAAAATTTGTTTGAAAGGCAAGAGCGACTTAGAGAAGGAAGCAGAGAGAGAGAGAGAGAGATCTCTGTCTGCTTGCTCACTCCCATAACAGCTGGGGATAGGTCAGGCTGAAGCCAGCACTCAGGAACTCCATCAAGGTCTCACATGTAGGTAGTAGGAGCCCAGGCACTTGGCCATCATCTGCTGCTTTCCCAGAAGCATTAACAGGGAGCTGGACTGGAAGCAGGGCAGCCGGGACTCCACCTGGCATTCGAATGTGGGGTGCTGGTGTCACCGGCACCTGCTTAGCCCACCGCACCACGACGCTGGCCCCTGACAGTGTATCTCACTGCCTTCTCTCTTCTTATTTTTAAGGACTATTAATCATAATCAGATAGTAAAATTGGGCACTTTCAGTTATAGAAAAATCAGCTTTTCTGGGGGATTTGGAAATATTATCAACCTAAAATCCTTTATAGTGATTGTTAAACACTCAACCCAAACTGAACCAGAATTTTTCATTTCTCCAAGGTACCCAAAAAAGTTGGTCATTTTTTTAAACTTTTATTTAACGAATATAAATTTCCAAAGTACAGCTTATAGATTACAATGGCTCCCCCCCTACATAACTTCCCTCCCACTCGCAACCCTCCCCTTTCCCGCTCCCTTTCCCCTTCCATTCACATGAAGATTCATTTTCAATTCTCTTTATATACAGAAGATCAGTTTAGTATATATTAAGTAAAGATTTCAACTTTTTGTCCTCACATAGCAACATGAAGTGAAAAATACTGTTGGAGTAGTTATAGCATTAAATCATAATGTACAGCATATTAAGGACAGAGATCCTCCATGATATTTTTTTAAAAATTGATTAATTTTCTATGCAATTTCCAATTTAATACCAAGTTTTTTTTTCATTTTCAATTATCTTTATATACAGAAGATCGATTCAGTATATACTAAGTAAAGATTTCATCAGTTTACATCCACATAGAAACACAAAGTGAAAAAATACTGTTTCAGTACTAGTTATAGCATTACTTCACATTGACAACACATTAAGGACAGATCCCACATGAGACGTAAGTACACAGTGACTCCTGTTGTTGATTTAACAATTTGACACTCTTGTTTATGGCGTCAGTAATCTCCCTAGGCTCTAGTCATGAGTTGCTGAGGCTATGGAAGCCTTTAGGATTCGCCGACTTCGATCTTACTCTGACAGGGTCATAGTCAAAGTGGAAGTTCCCTCCTCCCTTCAGAGAAAGGTACCTCCTTCTTTGATGGCCCCGTTCTTTCCACTGAGATCTCACTCGCAGAGATCTTTCATTTAGGTCTTCTTTGGCTGAGGAAGAACTTCTAAGATCAATCCCATTCACAATAGCTACAAAAGCAATCAAATACCTTGGAATAAACTTAACCAAGGACATTAAAGATCTCTACGATGAAAATTACAAAACCTTAAAGAAATAGAAGAGGATACCAAAAAATGGAAAAATCTTTCATGCTCATGGATTGGAAGAATCAATATCTTCAAAATGTTCATTCTCCCAAAAGCAATTTACAGATTCAATGCAATACCTATCAAAATACCAAAGACATTCTTCTCAGATCTGGAAAAAATGATGCTGAAATTCATATGGAGACACAGGAGACCTCAAATAGCTAAAGCAGTCTTGTACAACAAAAACAAAGCCGGAGGCATCACAATACCAGATTTCAGGACATACTACAGGGCAGTAGTTATCAAAACAACATGGTACTGGTACAGAAACAGATGGATAGACCAATGGAACAGAATAGAAACACCAGAAATCAATCCAAACATCTACAGCCAACTTATATGTGATCAAGGATCCAAAACCAATCCCTGGAGTAAGGACAGTCTATTCAATAAATGGTGCTGGAAAAACTGGATTTCCACGTGCAGAATCATGAAGCAAGACCCCTACCTTTCACCTTACACAAAAATTCACTCAACATGGATTAAAGACTTAAATCTATGACCTGACACCATCAAATTATTAGAGCGCATTGGAGAAACCCTGCCAGATATAGGTGCTGGCAAAGACTTCTTGGAAAATACCCCAGAAGCACAGGCAGTCAAAGCCAAAATTAACTATTGAGATTGCATCAAATTGAGAAGTTTCTGTACTGCAAAATAAACAGGAGAGTGAAGAGGCAACCGACAGAATGGGAAAAATTATTTGCAAACTACGCAACAGATAAAGGGTTGATAACCAGAATCTACAAAGAAATCAAGAAACTCCACAACATCAAAACAAACAACCCACTTAAGAGATGGGCCAAGGACCTCAATTGACATTTTTCCAAAGAGGAAATCCAAATGGCCAACAGACACATGAAAAAATGTTCAAGATCCCTAGCCATCAGGGAAATGCAAATCAAAACCACAATGAGGTTTCACCTCACCCCAGTGAGAATGGCTCACATTCAAAAATCTACCAACAATAGATGCTGGAGAGGATTTGGAGAGAAAGGGACAGTAACCCACTATTGGTAGGAATGCAAACTGGTGAATCCACTATGGAAGTCAGTCTGGAGATTCCTCAGAAACCTGAATATAACCCTACCATACAACCCAGCCATCCCACTCCTTGGAATTTACCCAAAGGAAATTAAATTGGCAAACAAAAAAGCCGTCTGCACATTAATGTTTATTGCAGCCCAATTCACAATAGCTAAGACCTGGAACCAACCCAAATACCCATCAACAGTAGACTGAATAAAGAAATTATGGGACATGTCCTCTATAGAATACTATACAGCAGTCAAAAACAATGTCATTTGCAACAAAATGGAGGAATCTGGAAAACATCATGCTGAGTGAATTAAGCCAGTCCCAAAGAGACAAATATCATATGTTCTCCCTGATCGGCGACAACTAACTGAGCACCAAAGGGGAAACCTGTTGAAATGAAATGGACACTGTGAGAAACAGTGACTTGACCAGCTCTTGTCCTGACAGTTGATGTACAATGTAATACTTTATCCATTTTAGTATTTTTTTGTTCTAGTACTAGTGATTGAACTCTGTGATTAACACACAATTATTCTTAGGTGTTTAAATTTTAACTGAAAAGTGATCCCTGTTAAATATAAGAGTGGGAAAAAGATAGGGAGGAGATGTACAATTTGGGACATGCTCAATCGGACTTGCCCCAAATGATGGAGTTAGAAACATGCCAGGGGATTCCAATACAATCCCATCAAGGTGGCATGTACCAATGCCATCTCACTAGTCCAAGTGATCATCTTCAGTTCACAACTGATCACACTGATAGGTCTAAGAGTCAAAGGGATCACACAAACAAGACCAGTGTCTGCTAATACTAACTGATAGAATCAAAAAGGGAGAGAATGATCCAACATGGGAAGTGGAAGACACAGCAGACTCATAGAATGGCAGATGTCCTAAATAGCACTCTGGCCTCAGAATCAGCCCTTAAGGCATTCAGATCTGGCTCAAGAGCCCATGAGAGTATTTTAGGCATGGAAAGCCAAAACACTCTGGAAAAAAAAAGTTGGTCATTTTAAACCTTTTTTTTTTTTTTATCTTCTTACTGTATTAGATGAGGTTATTGCAGAAAGTTCATGGAAAATGTGTATTAGGAAATAAATGTATGTGGATTTAAAAATCTTTCACACTGCAAATACATTTCATCTCATTCCATTTTCCATGAGTCTTCCAGGACGCTTGTATTCCCAGATGCTGGAGTGCTGGGACTTAAGACTTTGTTTTAAGGGTTGTTCTAAGTGCCCTGAAGACATTTTAATGGCGCAAAAAATGGCAGGAGCTCTGTGACGAGCCCAAGAGTGTGAATAAATTAGAAAACCTACCGACCATCTTCTTTCTGGGGCTTTGATGCCTATAGATTTCTTTCTTTGACTTTCCTCTACCCTAGTAAAATCTTAGGTAGAAAGTTCCTAAGAACAGTAAGAAAACTTACCTTACCACAATAAGAGGTGAGTCATGAGCCAAAATTTCTCTCCCACCCATCACCTCTTATGCATTTCATCTTAAAGCATCACTTTTATTCTTTGAAGGAAAAGCAGCATTTAAGCGTTGGTTATTCTTAATTCAGTCAATGTGGGAAGGGGGAGGTGAGAAAAGAACTCTCTGAGGATAATCACAATGAGAACAAAAGCTTATCCAAATTATGCAATGTGTTATAATTATGCCACAAAATTGCTCTTCAGCCAGGGTGGCAATGAAGAGCATTACAGTTTTTAAGTAGTTCTGTTTTTGATGGGAATTCATGAACATTTGCAGCGTTCATGTGTGTGCATGCATATTTACCCCCCCCCCCCATAAAAAAAAAGCAAAACAAACAGATCTCTGTATGCATATGCAGGCATTGCCTTGACGGTGGTATCTTGTAGGAAAAGGAACTCTAGCTCTAAATTCCACACATCTGAAGTTACTCAGGACTTCCTGCAACTGTTCAGTTTGCATGTACTTGTCTGGTGCTATCTGTTCACCTGCATAGGACCCTCACTGTGTGGGGCAAGTAGTTAATTGTATTCCAAAAGCAAATGGAAAAGATTGCTACAGAGAGAGACAGGAAGCACGGGTGTGATCTCAGTAGCTGTCTTTCAGAGCAAGGCAGCATGCTGGGCATTTTGTGGATGTTGAAAGCAAAGGCTCTTCTTATTTATAGAACTGCACAGCCAGTGGCTCTAGTCACTGCTCCTGCCTCGCCTGCGGTAAGGGAGTCACGACTTATACTCTTTTTAAGGGGTGTTCTGCCTTTTAAATGCTCAGCTTAAGATCTCTGATTTTTCTCTCCCTCCCCTTCCTTACCTTGAACTTTGACTGAACAGGTTATTTTTTGGGGGGTAGTTAATGTTTTTGTTCTTATACATAAATGTTTCCCAAACTAGCCTCACATTAGAATTTCCTGTAGAGCTGGAAAAAAAAAAAAAACTGGTCTCTAAAATCAATTATATAAGAATATCTACATCTCGATATCTGGGCACTAGTACTTAGAAAAGCAATGCTGCTATAGCTTAGCATAACAGGACCATCATGTAGAAACTTCAGTAAAAGTTCCGTTTATAAATTTAGGCAAAAATTCTGGGTATACGTACAAGCCCCGGGTGGGGACGTGAAACCGATGGAGCCTTCCCAAGACCTGTAGATGTCAGTAGATGACTTTCGAGAATCCACAGAAAATTCCAGAATTTAATTACTTCAAATCTGGGGCCATTTTTTGAAATGCACCATGCACCTTGGTTTGTGGCAAGTACTACTCTCCTACCTTATTGTGTGGTTTTTCCAAGAGATTCTCTTGTTAAAATCTTTTCCCAGGGACTGACTCTGGATATTAAGGAGAAGCAAAACAAAGCTCAATTCTCCCATACCTCCACAATACCATCAACACAGAAGAATTCTGTAACCCCAAGATCCACAGAGACTTCTCCCCACCATGAATCAAGCAATACCTACTGCAGCTGACCCCAGCGAAGTGTCAGCTTAATTTGGACCCTATCAACATCCCACAGATTAATGGCTCAGACCCCAACACCGTCCCCACTTCTGACACTAGGCACTAGCCTTGGACCCTGGAATTTCTGACCACTCAGCTACAAATTAAGGTTCCTACAATCCCTTTTTGGGGCTCTGTTAATTTTCTGTGGGTCTCATAGAAATCAGGGAAACAATTAGGTTTATTAGTTTATTATGCAGAATATTTTAAAGATTATTCATTTATTTGAAGGCAGAATTACAGAGAAGGAGAGAGAGAGATTGATCATGGTTCCTCTGGTTCAATCCCTAAATGGCCAAAATGGCCAGGGCTGGGCCAGGTTGAAGCCAGGAGCCTGCAACTCCATTGGAGTCTCTCACATGAGTGGCAGGGGCCCAAGCCCATCCTAGATGCTTTAGCAGGAAGCTGGATAGGAAGTGGAGCAGCAGAGATATAAACTGGAGTTCACAGGGGATGCCAATGTGGCAGGTGGCGGTTTAACTTGCCGTACCGTAATGCTGGCCCCTGCCTGAGCATGAGGATGATGTGTTTCTGCCCACCTTGCTGCAAGCCTCCAGGTGCTCATTGAAGGTCTCTAACCCCTGTCCTTTTGGGTTAGTGTGGAGACTTCATTGCATAAGCATGATTGGAGCATGGACAGTCATATAGAAAAGTGATTGGACAAAAAGGATAAATTCAACGCTGAGGAGCTGAGTGGGGAAACACAGCAAAGCCCATGTATTCAGGTTCTTCTTGGTTTCTGCTTGCTGCATCCTCCTTCCTGTAGGACAGGAGCACTTTGGAAATGGGAGCCTTATGATCCACGGTCAGATAAGGGAAGTCAGAGAATTTCTTTACAGCCAACTCTAAGAAAGGCAGGTGATTAGAACATGTTTCTTTTTTGTCTCTATGAGCTTTTGTGGGGAAGAGAAATTCTAGATTGTATGGCCTGCATTGGGATGGAAACATCAGGTAGAAGGAGGGAAAGGACAGATCAGGGGAGACTTTTGCTTTCTGAGGCCTACAGGCCCACCCCGCCCCTGAAGACTTTCATGTCTCACTCGGAAACTGTTGCAAAGCAGCTTCAAGAACCAGGGAGAAAAGATCAAATACTTTAACAAAGATAGTCATTTAGGAAGTAACAAGGGCTATGGGAGTTAGAATCCAGAAACTGTAGAAGAAAACCAGAATGCACATATTGTATCACACTGACCCAAAGCTCTCACCGCCCACCCTGGTTCTCTTCATATGGGCATGCTCCAGCCAGATGTACCTGGTACAGAGTAGAATGCATACGTGCTCAAGGATGGGGTTTAGAACCAGGTTTTGCTATCAAGAAGAGGGGTATACATTCATTTAATGCCCACTGCGGCTCTCGGTGGCATTTCTCTTTCTACCTTGACTCAGACAGCTGAGTCTACCCTGAGCGCAGGATGGGAGACTCTGAGACTGAGGTTCAGGCAGAGGCAAAGAGGACGGTGTTGAGGACTGGAGACTAAAGCACGGAATCGTAACCCAGGGAAGAGTTCTATGTGTGAGTGGCCATGGAAACCTGGACTTTGAATGATGACGCTGGAATCTTTCCTTGGGATACAATTGAATTGCGTGTATTTTTACACTTTTGAGTACACAGAAATTATGTGGATACATGGATAATATGCATGTATATTCCCCTGGATTCAGCAAGACACCTGTTCTTTTTTGTTAAAGATTTTATTTATTTGAGAGGTAGAGTTACAGACAGGCAGAGAGACAGAGAGGTCTTCCATCCACTGGTTCACTCCCCAGATGGCTGCAACGGCCAGAGCTGTGCTGACCTGAAGCCAGGAGCCAGAAACTTCTTCTAGGTCTCCCACGCAGACACCTACTTTTTTTTTTAACAGAAACTTTATTTATTTTAACAGAAACTTTATTTATTTGAAAGGCAAAGAAACAGACAGATGAAGAGATATCTTTCATTTGCTGGTTAATTCCCCAAATGCGCATTAACAGCCAGAGCTGAGACAGTCCAAGTACTCCATTCTTGTTACCCCTGTGGGTAGAATGACAAAAATACTTCAGGCATCATTTGCTGCCTCCCAGGGTGCATAATAGCAGAAAGCAGGGTAGTCAAGATTTGAACCAGACACTCTGGTATGGGATGAAGGTGACAGCTACTGTACTACATGCCAAAGCACCTGCTCATGGAGGCAGGTTTGGGGTTATTCACAGTGGAGTATGTCCAAGAACCCTGATGTATTTTCTTAAGAAATTATACATATACATTTTCACAGAATGCATGTGTAATAAAATTATATTCATTTAATACAAGTATATACTAATATATAAATTCACAGAATTTAATTTCTTGAGAAAATACATCAAGCTTCTTGGTCACACTCAATAGAAACTACCATTACCTAACAGAAAAAGAAAAACAAATGCTTGAAAATATTTGGGTACATTAGAGAATTGACAGGAAATGTGAGAACCAGGCTCAGAAAACACCAGGAAGTCATGTCATCCCTGAAGCTTGCTGTTGTCATTTGTATACTTACTCTCATCACGTCTGGCCCCACTGTCACTGGACACTCACTGTCATCGTTACTACTGGGCCCAGGAGTTCACCACCACTGGGAGCAACCTAAACTGTGCCATCAGGAGCAGGTGCCTTTGCTGCAGGCGAAGTAAGGGCTGAGAACGTCAATAGAAACACAGACAGTAGATTGTAAGTTCCTAGAACTCAAGGAGCACACAGTGTCCATCTCCTCACTTAGAACGCTACTAGGCAGGACCAGGAATTTGGTCAAGCAGTTAAGACACTGGCTAGGATGCCCTCATCCCACATTGGAATTTGGTCAAGCAGTTAAGACACTGGCTAGGATGCCCTCATCCCACATTGGAATTTGGTCAAGCAGTTAAGACACTGGCTAGGATGCCCTCATCCCACATTGGAGTACCTGGAATCAGTTCCTGATTCTGGCTCCTGATTCCAGCTTCCTACTAATGCAAGCTCTGGGAGGCAGCAGGGGTGGATCAGGTGATCAGGTTCCCACCACCCATGTGGGAAACCCAGATGGCGTTCCAGCCAAGTAGATGAGGACAAACACTTTTTAAAAATTTTAAACATTGTCATGCATTAAAAAGGGTGTTCTGTAAATATTTGTGAATAAACAAAATGAATTATGACATGTCATAATGTGACATGACATGGAGTGACAGCAGGAAATGCAGACAACAAATGATGACAAGCAGAAAACTCTCACAGAGGGGCCAGCACTGTGGCTCAGTAAGTTAAGCACTGCTAGTGATGCTGTTGTCCTGTATCAGAGCACAGCCTCAAGTTCCCACTGCTCCGCTTTAGATCCAGATTCCTGCTGATGCACCTGGGAAGGCAAGGGATGACGGCCTGAGTGCTTGGGCCCCTGCCATCCATGTGTACATCCATGAGTACACAATGGAGTTCCTGGCTTCAGCCTGGCCCAGATCTGACTGTTGCAGCCATTTGGGAAGTTAAACAACAGATGGAAGTGATCTCTCTCCCCCTCCCTCTTCTTCTCCCCCTCCCCCTTACCTCTCTCTCTCACTCTCCTTCTCCCCCCCCACCTCTCCCTCTCCCTCTCCCCTCTCCTTCTCTCTCTGTCACTCTAGCTTTTAAACAAACAAATCTTTAAATAACAGAACAAAATCCCAGAATTATTTTTAAGCTGTGAATTGTTTAGTATTATAACTTGGGAATTCCACAGATATTCATTTACTTCATTCAGACCTCAATTTCTCTATGGTAAAATAAACATATTAACTGCTCTGCCTTTTTCATAGGATTGTTTCAAGACTAGAATAAGTGCTTGGAAAAGAGAAATTACTCACAAGTATTATAAATAAGTCACTAAAGGAATACTAGTTGGACATACTCCAGCAACCCCCATCCTCAAATCCACAATTTCAGAATCCCAACCTGGAGAGCCATTGCCTGTTAATCTGTTTTCTCATTGTCTCCTAAATTAGTGATGCAATGAGGATTTCTTGAAGTTCTAAGTGAGGTCGATATGAGTGCCATAGAGGTAGAAGAGTAAGAATTGGGGCAACCAGCAAGATCTATTTCCCAGGGTATCTGAATCAATCCAACTCCTTCACACACTCTACAACTAAGGTCTGAACTGGCATATCCAACCTGATCACCTGACTTGCAGGAGTCCAGGATTTAGAGGTATATCAGAGAATTGACAGAAAATGTGAGAGATATATGGTATATGCATGCAATGTGTAAGGACCTCAAAAATTATGACCAGGGCTCTTTGAGGACAGGGCCTACTTCTGATCTGTTGGTCCTTCCTTCCCCCAGCATTGTAATTGATCCCTAGCATAGGAATATTCAATTCATCTGAATTAGCAAGAATGAAGGATTAACCTTGTGGAGAAGTATATGGTTGGCATAAAGACATTTCCTTAACCAGGCCTGCTAATTTGCAACATAAGTGAGCATACAGAAACAGGGAAAAATGAGCTAGTGCATGAAAAATACATAAGGAAACAAAGATTTAGGCAGCTCACAACCCCACCCTTATCCCCACCCATCCTCTCTCTACCTAAAAAGCCAGGCTGAGCTGCCTCTGACACTTCTTGTGCATTAAATCACTCTCTAATTACTCGCTGGAAGAGAAGCAACTTCCTGTGCTTCTGGCCTCTTCCTAGACAGAAACTTAAGTACTTGCTATTGCCATGATACTAGAGAGAAAGAATGGAGAATATATTCAGATTATGGGTGGGTCATTTGTCATGGCCCTGCATTTGTGTCATGTTTTATGCTTTTCCAAAGTCTGTGTACTGTGCCATTTCCCATCATTCCTCAAAACAAGCTTAGGAAATGGGTGGAGTTTTATCAGTATTGAGATGTATAGACTAGTGAAGTGACTTGTCCACACTCACACACCACAATGAATGGAAAGAACCGGAACAAGACCAACACCACTTCACCGTTCAGGTTCTTTCAGGCTCTGTCAGTCATCATGGACGCTTTCCTGTAAAGCAAAGGGCTTCTGTGAGTCTGCCTTCAGTCATCGTATCACACCAGCTCTCAGCTAGGGGCTAATCCTGAGGCATGGACAAAGAAATGTTGTTTGCAGATCGACTGAACAGAGAGTACTATTTCTGAATTGCTACCTTATGGTACCAGAGATATCAAAAGAAGTGTAAATGCCCCAGGTTTTGGATTTTGTTTTGTTTCTTGCCAACTTCATCAGGTGAGATATTCTGTACTGCAGAAGGAAATGGAAGAAAAGGATAAAGGGGAGGGAGTGGAGGCTGAATAGGACAAGAATAGAACATTCTAATTAAAAGCTATACAGTGAGAGCTTCGTGATGCTTTTACAGAGGAATGGCCTTCCCTGAAAAGAGATGTGACCTAGAAAATTCAGAAAGAAACAATAATTGTGTTGATGTAGGAACTCAACTCAGTATGTGGTTTGTTCACATAGACTGCATGTAGAAATGCTGACCCCTCAAATAACCGTTAGACCTTAGCTGCCCCTAGATTCAAACTTCATGAAAAAGCTGATGTGAAACAGTGAGGAAGGAGCTAATCAACCAATTTGCAGAGATAAACATCAAGGTCAAGTCAGCTTTCAAAGAGTTTGCTTGCAAATTTGAGAAGATAAGGAAGATCATATGTGCAACAGAACAATGGAAGCCATAGGTAACCAAGGAATTTAGGATAGAAATAGAACCAAAGCTCTCCAACAGGGGCTGTGACACTGCATCTTCATTGGGAGGGGACGTCACCCAACCATGTGTTCTGAGAGACAACAGGAACTTTCACAAGGAGGAAAAGGAGGAAGGGCTGATAGTGGCTGCTCAATTTCCAATAATTATGATACACTTGTCTCTCCCCAGTTGAATGGGTTAATTTATTAATAATAGCCAGATAAAATAGCTCATATAAAACAGATAAATACCATGCAAAGTTTTTGTAAATTATCCATGGATTGGGAATAACAATAGATTAAATACAAGCAGAGCTGATATTTGTATGTCCCCTGGTATAACTTCTTCATCAGTTTTGATCTTGCAAGGTGTCAACAAATTTTTGAAATTATCAAAATGGAAAAAGCATTTATTTCCAAAAATAGGGTTTATTTACTTTTCATCCCACATTTCAAAAATTTTCTCATTACTAAATAATGTTTTAGAACAGGTATAGTTATATATTTTAAAGAATTAATAAATATATATATATGTGTATGTTAGAACATATGCTTGAAAATGCTTTACTGATTGATACATATAATCTGAAAAGCAGAGATCACTGGTTTAGTAGCAAAACCATAAATATTCAGAGGGAGATAAATCCGTGTGGGTTGGTGTCAGGTAGGGCTTCACAGAATTTGGAAGATGGGGTACAAAGAGATGGTAAGTCCAAATGAGAGAAAAAAATGTCAACACAGGCGCAGAGAAAAGAATGGTGGACAACAGATCTGACTACTCTGGGAGCTGGGGAAGGTTCCCGCAGAATAGCTCAGTGGGGCACATGCGTGCCTCCTACACACAGGAAGCCTCCTAGACTTTTCTCCTCTATTCTTATCTTCAGCTCCATTGGTTCTTAAAATCAGCTTTCTCTTCTGAGTCCCTTGGATGCACCTTTCTATCTGGGCTGATTTTCCAGGGGCTTCTGGAAACACCCTCCCCTGAATCCTCTAATTCCACAAATTCGAAAAATTCCATCAACTTGAAAAAACCTGTTCGCCAGTCTCCATTTGCAAACATTCTACCCCTTTGCATTTCAACCACCTCAAGGGATCTATTGGACTAGCATCTATTGTTCCAAAAGCTGCTGCTTGTATGCACTTTTTTTTTTATTGGACAGGTAGAGATATAGACAGAGACAGAGAGAAAGGTCTTCCTTCCATTGGTTCACTCCCCAAATGGCCACAACAGCCAGCACTGCGCCAATCCGAAGCCAGGAGCCAGGTGCTTCTTCATGCTCTCCCATGTGGGTGCAGGGCCCAAGGACTCCACTGCTTTCCCAGGCCACAGCAGAGATCTAGATTGGAAGAGGAGCAACTGGGACTAGAACCTGGTGCCCATATGGGATGCAGGCGCTGCAGGTGGAGGATTAGCCAAGTGAGCCACAGCATCAGCCCGTATGCATTTTTAATGAGCCTAAAAGCAACTATCATTGAAGAAACATTTATTGCCAGGCACTGAAAAAGGTACTCAGGGTATATGAGTAGCAAACATGCACAGTGATCTCTGATGTACAGAGCAAGAGTATCTAACTTTAAAATAAACTAATAGGAGCTGGCGCCGTGGCACAGTAGGTTATTCCTCCACCTGCAGTGCTGGCATCCCATGTGGGCACCAGTTCTAGTCCTGGCTGCTCCTCTTCTGATCCAGCTCTCTGCTTTGACCTGGGAAAGCAGTAGAAGATGGTCCAAATGCTTGGGCCTCTACACCCACATGGGAGACCAGGAAGAAGCACCTGGCTCCTGACTTCAGATCAGCACAGCTCTGGCTGTTGCGGCCATTTGGGCAGTGAACCAGTGGATGGAAGACCTTTCTCACTGTCTCTCCCTCTCACTGTAACTCTGCCTCTCAAATACTAATAACCCCATAGCTACAATGGAATGTCAAGTTCACCAACAAGCTGATCTTTGAGAAACATTTACCTGAGATATTTAACAGCAGCGTATTTCACTTTACCATTGCAAAATGCTGTATTGGGGGGAGGGAAGTTGCAGGCAGTCAAAAAGATCTGGATTCAAATGCCAGTTCAGTCACTAGGAAGCTTATCATCTTAGCAAATTACCTGAAGCCTGTTTTCCTGTTCACAAAGTAGGCCCACGAAAACAAAATCAGTATTTTCTAAGTTTCTAAGAAATAGACTATGTGAGTGCTGTGCACATAGTTAGCATATAATATGTCCTTGGTGGCTCCACTAGGAAATGGCATGTGTGGGTGTGGATGGCATACATATAAATCAAAGGATAACTCAGGACTGAAGACTTAAAGGAAGGAACACTTCCCGATTCCTGCTGCCTCCGTGGAAATGTCTCAGCTTCCCAGTCAGAGTTCACTTTCCCTGAGCCTCCGGGTTGCTTATAGACCACAGTGATGTCTGCAAGGGCGATTTCTGTTGTCTCCATTTCTACACTTCTTGGAGGCAGTAAGTTGTCATGTTTCATGTCCCCTTCAAACATGGTAGATACTGATCACAAATACCAATCTTGCTGAATGTGGAACACATTGGTGAAATATGCTGCTTACTGGGTCTTCGGAAGCCATTGTGCGTGACTAGAGGAAAGCATTTGGCATTAGTCACCTTGGGCTGCTGTAACAAAAGATCACAGAATAGGTGGCTTAAACAACAGAAATGTGTTTTTTCACACTTTTGGAGGGCAGGAAGACCAAGAGCAAGGTGTCAGAGTTGGTTTCTGGTGGGTTTCTCTTCCCGAATTGCACTGCCTCTTCTCTCTGTCCATACGTGGCTTTTACTCCATGAGTGAGCAGATTGGGAAACTCTCTGATGTCTCATCCTCCTCCTATTTATTTATTTTTTTTTTTTTAAGATTTTAATTTATTTATTTGACAGGTAGAGTTACAGACAGTGAGAGAGACAGACAGAGAGAAAGGTCTTCCATCCATTGGTTTACTCCCCAGATGGCCGCAACGGCCGGAGCTATGCTGATCTGAAGCCAGGAGCCAGGAGCTTCTTCCCAGTCTCCCACTTGGGTGAAGAGGCCCAAGCACTTGGGCCATCTTCTACTGCTTTCCCAGGCCATAGCAGAGAGCTGTATCGGAAGAGGAGCAACTAGGACTAGAACCTGGCACCCATATGGGATGCTGGCACTGCAGACGGAGGGTTAACCTAGTGCACTACCACACCGGCCCCTCATCCTCTTCTTATAAGGTCACCAGTCCTATGGGAGTAGGACCCTACCCCAATGACCTTGGTTGACCTTAATTACCTTCTTGTTGACCTTATTGTCAAATGGAGCTATGCTGGGAGTTAGGGCTTCAATATATGAATTTTACAGGGACACAAGTGTGCCCATAAGAGATGCTCATCTTTATTTTTGACCAAAAAGAGAAATGTTAATTAAGAAGAAAGATTTATTATCCTTGATCTCATGAAGCTCATGCCTCAATGTGTCCATCAAGACTTGAAGACAGGGACCAGCATTGTGCGCAGTGTAAGCTACTGCCTGCAACATTGGCATCCTGTATTGCAATGATGATTCCAGTCCCAGTTGCTCAGCTTCTGACCCAGCTCCTTGCTAACACACTTGGGAATGCAGCAGAAGATGGCCCAAGTACATGGGCCCTAGCCATCCATGTGGGACACCTGGACGGGGTTCTGGGGCTATTGGCTTTGGCCTGAGCCAGCTTGTCCCTTGTGTCCCCAGCAGATGGAAGATTTTCCTGTCTGTACCTCATTTTCTCTATCACCCTGACTTTCCAATTAATATTAGAAAAAAATCTCGACAAAAGAGCTAGAAATGGAGAGAAGTATATATAATAATGAGGCCCCCGATCTTGATTCAAGCAATATACAAACTTTTCAGTAGAGTAGAAGAGCACTAAGCGTGCGGTTAGGGGTCCAGAGCTTAATGCGAAAGATGCCATTGACCTAGAGTGTACTGAGCTCAGGTTATGCAGCTAACCTCTTCCACTTAATTTTCTGTGATGTAAACTGAGGTTAAGACTTCCTGGGGCAAAAATGATGATTCTGTGATTCAAAACATAAATAAGGAGATATTTTCCATCTTAATCTCCTTTCCTCTTATTAATGTTTTCAGCTTTTGTTTGAAAAAATATTTGATCTTGTTTATTTTCACATTGTTTAATGCTTACCTGAATTTGCTTCCCAAATACAAGTGCTCTCTTGGAGTTTATTTTCTTTTAACAATGTCCATAACCTGTGTAGAAATTTTTGCTCTTCTCTCAGACCAGTTGAGAAACTGAATCCCTGGTTTCTTGCCAGAGATAGAAAGAAAACAGTGCTTCCCCAGGTCTTTGTCTTGACTGACCCTCATCTGAGGGTTTGTCTTTTTGGGCCCCACCCCACCCCCACCACAAAAGCACAAATTCACAAGCAGCATTTCCTGAACGTGCTAGATGTAACTTGTATTCTTGAAGGAAGCTCAGCATAGCATTCCATGCTGGTTCCTGGAGCTGTGAGTGATTTAACTGCACAAAACCAAGAGGGAAAAATGACAGTGGGATCATCGGCAATCTTGTTCACTAAGTTTTCTACCTCTCTGCCTGCCTTTTGGGCACACTGTAGGAGTATGTGTCCTGGACACTCTGGGATCGCATGTGGCCAGGAGACTCATTCTAGCCGACAAGGGAAGTGCTGAGTGTCACTTCTGGTCCAGCATTTAATTGTGAGTTGCTCTGCGTTGGCAAGCAACCATATGTCAGCAAGCAGCTGCTCTGGGGGGCTTGGGTCATTGACCAAGGACTAAGACCATCTCCCCACTCCATCTCCCCAGTTCCTCCCTCCACTCTCATCAACACAAGTTACGCATGTAGCATGGGTGAGAACTGAATTTTTGTTGGGTAGAGCCACTAGTATTTTGTGGTTGTTTATTACTGAGGCAAAATCAAGTGTATCCTGAGTGAATAAAGACAGCCACTAAGGGCTTTGGCTCTCTCTCGTATTCTTAAAATCGCCTGAAGTACACAGTCTCTCCACCCTAGCTTAGACACCGCCATCCCACAAGCGATTGTTCAAGTGCATACTACCGCATTTTACAATGAAACACATATATTCTCATAACTTAACTGTATGGATCCAAATTTAAAATGCTAAAAAAGTCCCAATTCGAGAGCTCTTTTTCTAGACCCATGCTGTCCAACATGCACTAGCCGGTAGATAGTGTAACTGAGGGGTTCAATTTAAAATTTTATCTAATTTCAATTAATTCAACATTAAAATCTATGTAAAAGATTGCATTGATAATATCTATATTGATTGTGTGTTGAAATGTTAATCTTTGGAATAGATTGGTCTAAATAAAACATTTAATTGTACCTTTTTCTTCCTACATTTTCAGTATGTCTAGAAAATTTGAAATTTTTAAAAAAGATTTATTTATTTGAAAGAGTTACAGAGAGAGGTAGAGAGAGAGAGAGAGGTCTTCTATCTGCTGGCTCACTCCCCAAATGGACCCAACGGCCAAAGCTGAACTGATCTGAAGCCAGGAATTTACTGTTTTTTTTTTGACAGAGTGGACAGTGAGAGAGACAGAGAGAAAGGTCTTCCTTTTGCCGTTGGTTCACCCTCCAATGGCCGCTGTGGCCAGCGCACTGTGCTGATCCGATGGCAGGAGCCAGGTGCTTCTCCTGGTCTCCTATGGGGTGCAGGGCCCAAGCATTTGGGCCATCCTCCACTGCACTCCCTGGCCACAGCAGACAGCTGGCCTGGAAGAGAGGCAACCGGGACAAGAACCCGGTGTGCCGGCGCCGCAAGGTGGAGGATTAGCCTACTGAGCCGCAGAGCCTGCCAAGGAATTTACTTCTTCTAGGTCTTCCTTGGGTACAAGGGTACAAGGGCCCAAGAACTTGGGCCATCCTCCACTGCTTTCCCAGGTGCTGGATCAGAAGTGGAGCAGCTGGGACTAGAATTCGTGCCCATATTGGATGCTGGCACTGCAGGCCAGGACTTTAACCCTCTGTACCACAGTGTCCAGCCCCCAAAATTTGCATTTGTGTATGTGTAGTTCACATCACACTTCCACTGAACCCAATCCTGAACCCAATCATCCAGGTTGCAATTCTTTATTCAAATCCTGTTTCTGTCTCCCAGTGCCATGCAGAGTATGTTATCAATTCCCTTCAGTTTCTGTAGGAGTAGGTTTTCCTTTATGACCCTGGAAATCCCTAATTTGCTAACCTACAGTGCTATTCCCTGAGGTCGGGTTTCTCTGTCCTGTGGATAGGTCACCTCACAATCCTCCTCCCTGGAATGTTGCAGCTTGCTTTCCTGTTTCCTTGTGTCACTGTCCTTTTCTTTCTTTCTTTCCTTTTTAAAGATTTATTATTTATTTGAAAGAGTTACAGAGACAGAGGAAAAGATAGCAAGCTCTTCCATCCATTGGTTCACAAAGGGCCCATTGGGTTCACATTGGCCCCAAAGGGCCACAACAGCCAGGCTCAACAGGCTAATCCTCCGCCTTGCGGCGCCGGCACACCGGGTTCTAGTCCCGGTCGGGGCGCCGGATTCTGTCCCGGTTGCCCCTCTTCCAGGCCAGCCTCTGCTGTGGCCCGGGAGTGCAGTGGAGGATGGCCCAAGTGCTTGGGAGACCAGGAAAAGCACCTAGTACCTGGCTCCTGCCATCGGATGAGCGCAGTGCGCCGGCCGCAGCGCGCCGTCCACAGCAGCCATTGGAGGGTGAACCAACGGCAAAGGAAGACCTTTCTCTCTGTTTCTCTCACTGTCCACTCTGCCTGTCAAAAAAAAAAAAAAAAAAAAAGAAACCAGGAGCCAAGAACTTCATCTGAGTCTCTCATGGGTGGCATGAGTGACCATGGGCCATCTTCCACTGCTTTTCTCAGGCCATTAGCAAGGAGCTGGATTGAAGTGGAGAAGCAGGGACATGAATCAGCACCCATATGGGATGCTGGAGTTGCAGGTGGCAGCTTTACCCACTATGCCACAACACCAGCCTATCACTGTCCTTTTTATAAGACTATCAGAGTATCCTGCTTAAACATAACTTGCATTTACATGCTGATTCTGAGACACCTCCATAATGTTTTCCTTACACCAGAAAACCCCTGAGGATCCTGTATGTACTGTAAGGGAAGTAAGAGTATGGGGTCATGTAGGGAGGAGAGTGCCGATCAGCTCACGGTTGGGTTTTAGTGCACTATTGGGAAGGCATGGCCTGACATCCTGAGAAGAGATTTGGCTTCCTTTGCAGCCCTCCTAGGGTGATGCTCCAGGAACAACATTCTCCTCTAAGTGTTTTCTCCTGTTGGAATGGCTAGTTCAAGGGCAAAGGTAAGACTTCCGGTGGGCAACGGTGGCATTCAGAGGCATCACTCTAGGGTCTGTCCACAGATGTCTCCTGAGGCTCTCACATTCTCTTTCTTTTGGGTTAGAACCTGGTCTCTGAAACAAGCCCGCAGTGTCTCCCAGAGCCTGGGGAGGAGCTAGTATAATGAAGGCCTAGGCTCCTAGAGCCTTCCTTTGCATAGATATTTATCTAGCCTTTGGTGCTGTCCCTCTGAATGTCAAATAGATGACTTAGTCTCATTTTCTTAAGAGGCAAATTAAATGTTCCCCAACCATGACTTGTAGGCTACCAATAGCCACTGACAGTGCAGCAAGGTAGCATACACAAAGCCACAATGATCAAACAATTCTACAGTTGCTCAGACAGCCACAGAAAGGCTCCACCCCCCTCACAAGCTAACTTCCTGACCCCAAAACCCAGAGTCTAATCACTGAGCCAATAGTTTTAGATTTGGGGTTTTGACAGCTACAGAAAGTCAGGCTGCAACAAAGTGCCTTTGAGGCCAGGTAGAGGAAGAGGCACAAGAGGTGCTGCAGGCCGGCTTACTGGGAATCGCTGAGTTTTTCTAAGCCTCTTGCTGCTTTGCATACATTCACGGGTTGAGTGCCTTCTCATTCCAAACCTTGACTTCAGTCCCAGGGGTAAAAGTCTATTCTGTAAACTAATCAGCAGGGTGGGGCCTGCATGCGCCTCGCACGGTCCCGACCCAAAATGGGGGATTCCAGAACACACAGCCTGACACAGATCACCCTCTTAGTCTGAGTACAGATTCAGACCTAAAAAGGTAACATCAAGCTTTAGGCCAAATAAAATTGGGAATATGCGTAAACAAATGAGTGCAATGGAGGAAGGTTTTTATGTTTAGTTGTATCACCAAGCTTCTGGCCTCCTTACTACTTCAGCCTCCAAGAATGGAGACTAGAGCTACCCCAACGTGCAGTGGGTAGCTGGGCTAGAGCACCTGGGCCTTGATCATCGCATACAAGTGCCCGCTTCACTCAGGCCAAAGGCACTTTGCTTTTGGGCAGAGGTGTGGGAAAACAGGTCATTTAAAAGTGAAAGGGTGTTTTATGCAGGCTTTTAGTGTATTTGGGGGGTTGACAGCTGTGAATAAGTAGTCACCCATATGATATGATTTCAGCATCCAGAACATACCCTCTGCCCACACCTCTCATTCCCAGATGACTGACACCTGAAATCCCCCAGCGCCCTCACAGTCATTAAATTTAAGTGGGACAATATCCCCAGCAGGATGAAACTCATTATCTATAGTATATTTGTTCCTATAGTATCTTTTATACTGTGGTATAAACGTATTTTATTAAACTAACTTGAGAAAAGAAAGAGCAGAGGTTTAAGGTGCCTGGGAGGTATTTTAGAGAGAGAAAATGCTGCAGAGTTCCCTTCACATTTCTGCTCTGGGCTCTATCTGGGTGGAAGTGAGAGCTAGAGAGGCAGGGAGAGAGGGGAGTGGGGAACGGGGCAGGCGTGGGTGGGTTCTGCCTCCGCTTTGCCACCCAGCAGCCCTTCCCTTCAGCTTGCTTCTAGCTGGAGCTTAGAGGCCAGGCTGGTATGATTATCTTTGTCCCCTGGAGGGGAAGGAGGTGTGGTTTCATTGTAACAGCTTCCTTTGCTGTTTGGGTGTAGCTCTTACAAGTGTTAACCTGCCCTGTTTATTGGAGCTGAGTAGTTGCCATCAAGGCCCGAGTATTTCAGCAGAGAGAAGAAAAAAGCATCCCTTTGAAAGTGTAAAAGCCACATGAGAGAGCCAGCCAGTGTTAAATTTGGGCTTGCTCCTGTTTGCAAGAGGTTTAAAAATACCCTGGCCCTCTTCTGCTTTTGCAGTTGTTTTGTTTAGCAGCTTGCCCCCATTTGTAAGTAGCCCCTGTGAAAGCCCTTCCTTTGATGGCTCAGGCCTGCGGAAGCTTTTGTAGCACGTGTGAAAGATCCCACGGCTCTAGAAACTCCAGTTAGAAGCTTGAGGGCTCCGGTCCAGGCTAGGGAAGAAGACCTGAATTCAAGCATGACAAACAATTATGAAGAACTACCCATCCTGCTCCACCCACCCCGACACACACACACACATGCCCCAAGCAAACCAACCCAAACCCACAGTGCAGGGGTGTGTCCTCACTGAGCTGCTTATTTAAAGATAAGTGGATTGGATTGTGAGAGTCTTCTCGTGAGCTTGTTTGATGTGGGGTGGGGGTTTAAAACAGTTTAGCGAGATATAGAGCCACAGACAGAGCTTTTTGTAGAAAAGAAAATCTATTTTGTGGCCCAGGTGAATGAGTTTCCAAATACTGTGCTCAAAATGGAAAAATGGAACACACATCGGTAAAGAATGGGTTAACTATAACGTGGTGTGGAGCAGGTGCTGTGGTATAATGGGTTAAATCCCTGCTTGAGATGCCCATATCCCATACCAGAGCTCCAGTTTGGCTCTGCTTCCAACCCAACTCCCTGGTAATGAGTCTGGTAGGGAGCACATGAAGGCTCCCGTGTTTGGGCCCCTACCACTCATGTGTTCTGGCTTTGGGCTGGCCCAGACCTGGCTGTTACAGGCATGTGGCAAGCAGACCAATGAATGGGATGGAAGATATTCTCTCTCTCTCTCTCTGTTGCTCTTTCAAGTATATATATATATATATATATATATATATACACACACACACATATATATAATATAGATGTATATTATATATAGTTATAAAAATATATAAATATATGTTTAAAATATATAAATATATATACATATTGCAACCAAGAATGGAAAGTGAACAGTTGCAAAAAAGAAAAATGAAGGACTTCTCTAGGCACTAATATAGAAAAATCACCAAGAGATACTACAAAGTGACAAAAAGTAAGATGTAGAACAATGAGGATAAAATCAACTGCCACTGCTGAATGAAATACCTCCCCCTTTTTTGTACACACAGATTATTTAAGATGCACAAGACACGTGATTTGTCCTGTCTCCCAGTGCCCCAGGTATCTCCAGGGAGGATCTTCCCAATAATGGCCTTTAGCGGTTTGCTTCTCTTCCATCTTTTGTCCTCCTCCTATCTGACTGGTTGTCTTTAGGAAAAGAAACAGGATGCCTGGAAAACAGAGATGGAAAAGACACATCTTACATGCTTTTCTGTACTCTTTGCATTTTGAAATTACAATGTATTGTCTATTGAGAAAATAAGAACACAAGGAGCTTCAACAATGTCATAGAAAAATGAAATTAAAGACTAAGTTTATTTTGGTGCAAACATTTTTGAAATCCATTCACACAAAGGAGTCTTGAAGAAGTTCATGGAAAATGCATAGGATGAAAAACAAATCCATGAATTTCAAAAATGTTTGCACCAATATCAGCTTAATGCATAATTCCATTTTCCACGAACCTGTTGAAGTGCACTCACACTTGGCACAGCAAGTTTATTTCTGATTATGCAGTTTTCCTCCAATGAAAAGTCTGGCAAATCCAGACAGAAACCATTCCTGAAGCAGCCCAATAGCCTAATGGTGGTGTGTACAACCTGCAGAGTATCAAACACTCTGCTTTCC
This sequence comes from Sylvilagus floridanus, assembly GCA_949820135.1. NCBI lineage: Eukaryota > Metazoa > Chordata > Mammalia > Lagomorpha > Leporidae > Sylvilagus > Sylvilagus floridanus. The sequence goes on along the minus strand of OX463239.1, from coordinate 47,229,537 downwards.
AAACCTAAATCTTTCAAGTCTACACAAGCAGCGTACAGGCTGCATGGATTTCACTAGGCTGTCAACAACCCGCAGCACAAATACTACATGTAAATGGTTGCATCACACAGGTCCTCAACTGGGAAACTTTTGGGAAAGGATTTTGGTCAGGAGCTAATATTTGAGTAGGTTGGGAAAGCTCATGAGCTCCTGAGTAATTCAAAATAAAATTAATACTGTTTTTTGTAACTATAAATTTAAGGCTTGCTCAATGCAGATAATTTTTAAAAAGAAAAAAGGGAAAAGAAAAGAAGCACATGATTTCAAAGTGCACGTTACCCAAAGGAGCAAGAGTGAATATTTTGGAGAGTACCAGCTCAGTATACTAGCACAAAAATGCACCTGACATTTCAGTTTCTGAAATGTTGGAGAATGGTTTGGCTCATAGCCAGAAAGGAAGAGGAGAGACTCAAATGTTGGGGAGGAAACTAAGAAAAACCCAAGGGTGCAATATTAAGAAATGGAGATGCGTCACAAAATACTAATAATAATTTAATGAATATCATCTATTGAGAGCTTATTATGTGCTACGTATTGTCTCAATGCATTTATGTATTAAAAAGTGAAGTCCAGATATACTCAACATAGCAAACTATAACACAGTAAGCACCCAGCACAGCAGTCTAACTCATGGTTACCTTATTTCATCTTCAACCCCATCTACCTCTAAACTCCTCCTTCTCCTCCCCACACCCTGCACAGTCTCAAGATTATTCTAAAGGAAGTCATAGACCTTATTTTCATCCATGAAGATTTCACTATAAGTGTATAAATATAAGAACTCACTTTTTAAGCCTAACTGCAAGATCAGTGTTGCGTCTCAAACAATTAACAGTAATTCTTTGGAAATCATCTGATCTGGTTCACATTCAGGGAATTACCAGAGAACTCTGAACACTAACTGGATGTGCACATAATTTTTATTTCGTGGCTTGATTTGTCCAAATCAGGATGCAAACAAGGTACGTTTGCATTTGGCAGACAAGTCTCTCTTAATCTATGTGCTTTTTTCCCTGAAAGGTTTCTATTGAATAAACTGAGTTGTTGGTCCTAAAGAATTTCTGGCCTTCTGGATTTGACTGGTTGTATTCTCTTTTGTTTAATACATTCCTCTGCTCAACTTCCTGTGTAAGCTGAAGCAAAATCTAGAAGCTTGGTTTTGTTCAGACCTAAGCTTTTCACAAATTCTTCATCGGTGTTTTGGCATCCGCGCATCCATGAGGAGACACACGACATACGCGTGACAGCAGCCATCAATGGCCTGCACCTAGATCCACTAGGACAATTACAATGGTGTGATTACCAAATCGTGCTATCCCAATTCTGTCATGCTTCTTTATTTGTTAGGTGGAATACTCCTGTAGGGAGGAAAAGATTCTCGTTGACCTTGACCCACGAAAGGAAGGGTCCTCTGCTCAGGATTATTTCAGGCAAATGAGTTGGTTCCCTAGCATCTTCTGAAGGTGGCCAATTAGGAACCTTTATGAATTCAAGGACTTAACATGTATGATGTGTTTCGATTCATTGTGATTATTAGCTTTTCTGATGCTCACGTTGCTCTCAGTGGGTACCTCTTGAAGTTGGATCTTGAAAAATTTTGATGCAGCCTTAAAAGTCTTCAGTAACTTCCTTGTATTCTGATACCACAACACATCCAGGCTCCTCTTCTACACCCCTCAGCTTCAGACCTGAAATAGCTATTGCTCCAAAAATCTCTGGTTCCTTTTACTAGAAAATGATATTTGAATGTCAGGATCTGGGCGCTAGGGGTGCTTACGGCTGCTGGGTTGACCTTTTTAAGGATAACCCACCCCCTGCCCCAGACAGAAGGTGGTATGGTTTGGGTATTAGTTGGGACGCTGAATGTGTCCCAAACTCCAATGTGTAACTACTGGGAAGTGGTGGGACTTTCAGAAGGTAGGAGTCCTTGGTTCACTGGGAGCATGCCCTTGGAGGTACTTCTCAGAGCAGAAGGTTGTTATAAAAGCCTCAGTTTGGGTCTAATCACCCTCCTTGCTTTCTAGGTTGCCATGTGATCCTTCCTAGGGTGGGTGCTCCACAAATGCCATCCACCACCTTCGCCAGGAGCCAGACCAAGCTGGCCACTCAACCCCCAAAACCGTGAGCTCAATGAACCTTTTCTTCTCATAAATTTAGTTGTCTCAGACATGTCACTCTAGTAATGAAAATCTGATAAATATAGTGGTATTTTTTAAAAATTACATTAACTGTTTAAGATTCATTTTATTTATTTGAAAGAGTTACAGAGAGAGAGGTAGAGAAAGAGAGAGAGACAGAGACAGAGAGACAGAAACAGAGAGGTCTTCCATCACCTCGTTCACTTCTCAAATGGCTGCAACAGCTAGAGCTGAGCCAATCCAAAGCCAGGGGCCAGGAGATTCTTCTGGGTCTCCCACGTGGGTGCAGGGGCCCGAGAACTTGGGCCGCCTTCTGCTTTCCCAGGAACATTAGCAGGGAGCTGGATCTGAAATGGAGCAGCCAGGACTTGAACCAGTGCCCATACGGACTGCTGGCGCTGCAGGCGGTGGCTTTAATCCACTGTGCCACAGTATGGGCTCCTAGTAGTACTTTTTAAAAAATACATCATGAGTTCATATGTTAAAAAAAAAGTTGCTTCTGTGATTTTTATATCCCTTTTCTCTTAAGTGGAAAACAGTAATTTCTCATTTCTTTAATTATTTCTTTGCTTTATATTATAATATGTATAATCTTTTCAGATATTATGAATAGTACAGTTATCAAGGGTTTTTTGTTTATTCATTGCTGCTATTGCTTGTTTCATAGTTTACCACACTAAGGATATACTGTCATGTAACTAGTTCTTTTTAACTTACACATAAAACTGTGCATATTTATGGGATGCAATGTGATGTTTTGATATATGAATGCTTTGTGTGATGTTTAAATCAGGATAAATATAGCCATAATTTGTTGTTTTTTATGGTGAAAACATTCAAAATCCTTTCTCCTAGCTTTTTGAAAAAAATGCAGCACTTTAACACTGTGTATTATTATCCTACTATGTAATAGAATATCAGAACTTCTTTTATCAAACTATAACTTACTCCCTGTTAACCATCCTTTCATCTTTCCTTCTCCCCTACTCTCCCCACCCTATGGTAATCACCATCCTACCCTCAACTTTTATGAAGTCATTTTTATTTTGTATAGATATGTGTGAGTATGTATATATATGTATATATACACACATGTATATATATATATATATATATTATATATGTTTCAAGATTTATTTTTTTTATTTGGAAGGCAGGATTACAGAGAGAGAGAGAGAAAGAGAGAGAGAGTGTGTGTGTGTGTTTCCATCTACTATTTCACATCCCAAATGGCTGCAACAGCTGGGGCTGGGCCAGGCCAAAGCCAGGAGCCCGGAACTCTATCCAGGTCTCCCAAGTGGATTGCAGGGCCCACGAACTTGGACCATCTTCTCAGGCACATTAACAGGGAGTTGGATTGGAAGTGGGGCAGTCAGGACTCAACCAGTGTTGATGCTGGCACAGCAAGCCTAAGGTTAACCCACTCTACTACAACACCAGCTCCTGGAGAGCCTTTTAAAATTGTGCGTATGAGTGAGATCACGTGATACTTAGCTTTCTGTGTCTGGTTTATTTCGCTTAACATAATGGCCCCAATTCCACCCATGTTGTCATAAATAACAGAATTTCGTAATTTTTTTGGCTTAATAGCATTCTATTATGTATATATACAACATGCTCTTTCTCCATTCTTCAGGTATTGGGCATTTAGATTGCTTCCACTCCTTGACTGGTGTGAACATAGGAGTGTAAATGTCTCTTCCACATACTGATTTCATTTCCTTTGGCTATATACCCAGCAGTGAAACTTTGGGTCTTGTGGTGTTCTATTGCTAATGTTTTGAGGAACTTCCCTACTGTTTTCCACAGTGGCTGCACTAATTGATGTTCCCACCATCAGTGTGCACACTCTCTCCACAGCCCTGCCAGCGCTTGTCATCTTTGATCTGTGTGATAATAGCCGATCAAACTGGAATGAGGTCCTAGCACACTGCAGTTTTCATTTCCCTAACCAGCAGTGATGGTGAACATTTTGTCATGTATCAGTTGGCCATTTGTTTATTGTCCTTTGGAAAGTGTCTCTTTAGGTCTAGTGCCTATTTTTAATTGCATTATTTGTAGATTTCTATTTCTCTGATTTTTGCTGTTGAGTTGCTTGATTTCCCTAAGTGTTCAGTTATTAACTCCTTGTCAGATGTATACTTTTATCCCACTCTATAGATTGTCGCTTCACTCTGTCGATCGCTGCCTTTGCAGTGTGGAAGTTTTTAGTTTGATGAAACCTTATTTCTCTGTATTTGCTTTTGTTTCCTATGCTTTGAGAGTCTGATCCAAAAAAAAAAAAAAAAAAAAAATTCTTGCCCATTCCAATGTCCTAAAAAGTTTCTCCATGTTTTCTTCTAGTTTCATAATTTCAGGTCTCACATTTAGGTCTTTAATTCTTTTGGAGTTGAATTTGTATACGGCGTCTAGTTTTATTCTTGTGGGTATGAATATCCAGTTTTCTCAGCACTGCGTATTAAAAGAAAAAAAAAAACTGTCCTTTTTCCAATGCATGTTTTTAGCACCTTTATCAAAAGCCAATTGGCAGGGTCAACGCTGTGGCATAATAAGGCTAAGCCTCTGCCTATGGCTTGTGTCCCGGCTGCTCCTCTTTATATCCAGCTTTCTGCTGTCGGCCTGGGAAAGCAGCAGCAGATGGCCCAAGTGCTTGTGCCCCTGAACCCACAGGGGAGACCTGGAAGAAGCTCCTGGCTTCAGATTGGCCCAGCTCTGGCCATTGCAACCATTTGGGAAGTGAACTAGCAGATAGAAGACCTTTCTTTCTGTCTCTCCCTCTCTCTCTAACTACCTCTCAAATGAATAAATAAATCCTTTAAAAAAGGTTAATCAGCTATGGCTATGTGTGTTTATTTCTGGAATCTCTATTCTGTTCCATTGCTCTGTGTCGGTTCCTATGCTGATACCATGCTGTTTTAATTACATAGCTTTGTAGTATATTTTAATGTCAAGTGACATAATGTCTGCCACTGCATGCTTTTTGCTCAAAATTGCTTTGGCTATTTGGATTTCTGTGGATCCACAGGAAATTTAGAATTTTTTTCTAATTATATAAAAAACTTTCATTAGTATTTCAATAGGGGTTGCATTAAATGTGTGATTCACTTTGAGTAATATGGATATTTTGATGAGATTGACAGGGGATATTGCCAATGATAAAGACAAGGGATATCTTTACATTTTTCTATATGCTTTTCAGTTTGTTTCATCTATGTTTATAGTTTTAAACGTGGAAAACTTTCACCTCTTTGGTTAAATATATTATCGGAGTTTAATGAAAGCGCTTAGAAATGAGATTGCTTTCTTGATTTCTTTTTCAGGTAACTCACTATTGGTGTATAACAATGCTACTGATTTTTGCATGTTGCGTTTGTATCTTGTAACTTTGCTGAATTTGCTTACAAGTTCTAATCGATGTCTGGGGAGTCTTTGGGGTTCTCCGTATGTAGTATTGTGTCACCTGCAGAGTGACAACTTGACTTCTTCCTTCCTAATTTGGATGCTGTTTGTTTACTTCTCCTGCCTGATTGCTCTGGTTGAGCCCCTCAGGGCTGTGTTGAACAGCAGTGATGGAGTGGGCATTCTTGGGTGTTCTTGATCTTTGAGAGGATGCCTTCATCTATTCCCCATTCAATATGGTAGCTCTTTGCTTCTTACATATGGCATTTAGTATGTCAACGACCTTCCTTGGTACATAATTTATTCAAACTTTCCATCATAAAGGAATTCTAAATCTAATCAAATGCCTTTTCTGTCTGTATTGAGATGATGATATGCTTTTTGTTCTCTAGTCTGTTGAGGTGGTCATTGTGTAGATTAATTTGCACACGTTGAACAATTCTTGCATCCCTGAGATGAACTCCAGTTGATCACGGTGAACTTTTTTTGTTGCTGTGCTGTTGAATACCATTTGCTAGTTTTCTGTTGAGAATTTTTCAATCTATATTCACCAAGAATATTGTCATGTAGCCTTTCTTTTTGTTGTTGTAGCCTAGTCTGGTTTTGTGTCATAGAAGTGCTGGCCTCATAGAATGAGTTTGGAATAATTCTCTCCTGTTCTATTCTTTGGAATAATTTAAGAAGAATTGGTATTAGTCGTTCTTTAAATATTTGGTAGAATTCAGCAATGAACCCATCTAGTCCTGGGCTTTTCTTGTTAGACTTTTTATTATTGAGTCTTGTACTTGTTATTGCTATGCTTATTATATTTTTTCATGACTCAGTCATTCAATTAAATGAATCTTTAAAGTATATATGTCAAGGAATTTATTCATTTTTTCTAGGTTATAAAATATTCTGGTGTATAATTATTCACAGTAAATTCTAATTATCATTTGGAATTCTGTGCTATCAGTTATAATGTTGATTTTTTTATTTTTTAATTATTTTAGTCTTCACTCTTTTATGCCTGCTTAAGGATTTATCAATTTTATTTATCTTTTTGAAAAAGCAGCTCTTTGTTTCATTTTTTTAATTGTTGTCTCTATTTCATTTCCTTCCTTCCTTCCTTCCTTCCTTCCTTCCTTCCTTCCTTCCTTCCTTCCTTTCTTTCTTTCTTTTAAAGGTTTATTTATTTATTTGAAAGTCAGAGTTACACAAAGAGGGGAGAGTTAGAGAGAAAGATGTCTTCCATCCACTGGTTCATTCCCCAGATGGCTGCAACAGCCAGAGCTGTGCCAATCCGAAGCCGGGAGCCAGGAGCTTCTTCCAGGTCTCCCACGTGGGTGCAAGAGCCCAAGGACTTGGGCCATCTTCTACTGCTTTCCCAGGCCACAGCAGAGAGCTGGATCAGAAGTGGAGCAGCCAGGTCTCGAACAGGTGCCCATATGGGATGCCAGCGCTCAGGCCAGGGTGTTAACCCGCTTCACTATAGTGTCGGCCCCATCTATTTCATCTATTTCTTCCCTGAATTTTATTATTTCCCTCTACTAATTTTGGGTTCGACTTGCTCTTGCTTTCTTAGTTCCGTGAAATGCAGTAATAGGTTGTTTACTTGAGATCTTTCTGTTTTTCTGAAGAAGACATTGATTGCAATAAACTCTCCTCTTAGTATTGCTTTTCTTATACTCTGTAGGTTTAGGTATATTGCATCTCCATTTTTATTTTTTTCAAGAAATGTTTTAACTTCCTTCCTAATTTCTCCCTTGATCCACTAGTAGTTTAGGAGTAAATTGTTTAGTTTCCATGTATTTGTATATTTCGAACTGTTATTTATATTTTGAAATATGTTTATACTTCAAAATGTTGCATTCACTCATCAGCTAAAATAGAATATTTTAGTCCTGCCACCAATTGGGACCGACACTCTTTACCACAGTGTGGCCCCCAACAGCAAATTACACAGCTTTTTATAGTATTCTGTCCACTAGGGCTCACAATTTTGAACTGAACCCCTGGGATTCAGTGGACAATAAAAAGAAAACCAGAATATAATTGTAAGATAACAGTTAACAATAAAAAACCCAATAACAGATCCAAGATAATGATTGTAAGATAACAGTGAAGGACATATTTTGGTCACCTAGTTCCTGGGAATTTGGGCCCATATAGTTTCCCAAGATACACTCTTAGATGTTAGCAAGCAAAACTAATATGTACAGAAGCAAGAGATCTGCAATTGGCTTTTAGCCATACTCACTCCATTTTGATTTTGACTCTACATTATAGTTTTATTTATCACACTATGGTCAAAAAGGGTACTCAATATGATTTCAGTATTCTTAATTTCTTGAGACTTGTTTTTATGGTCTGACATCTGCTTCTATCCTGGAGAATGTTCCATGTCTTTTGAGAAGAATGTGTGTTCTGCAGCTGTTGTATAGAATGTTCTATAGATGTCCATTAGGTCCAAATTGGTCTAGGGTGCAATTTGCTGTTTCTTTGTTGATTTTCTGTCTGAATGGTTTGTCCATTGCCAAACATAGACCTTAAAAGCCCTCCCTCTACTGTTATTGTATTTGAATTATCTCTTCCTTTGGGTGAATATTTGCTTCACTTATTGTTTGCTCTGATATTGAATGTATTTACAATTATTTACAATTATTATTTACATGTACTTACAATTATTATTTCCTCTTGCTGAATTGGCCCTTTTATCATTATGTAATGCCCTTCCTTATGTCTTTCACTGCTTTTAATGTAAAGCTTTTTTTAATCTCATGTAAGTATAGCCACACCAGCTTTTTGTCAAGTTGCATTTATCTGGAATATCTTGTTCCATCCTTGACTTCCAACCTAAGCATCCTTAGAGGTGAAATGAGTTTCTTGTAAACAACATGCAGTTGGGTCTTTTATTTTCTATTCAGTTACTCTATTTTTTAATTGGAGAATTTAATGAAATTACAGTTACAAAAACTAATCAGAGATAATGTCTTACTATTGCCATTTTGATACTTATTTTCTTGTAGTTCTTTTCCCTCTCTTACAATCTTCCTTTGTGATAAAACAATTTTCTGTAGTTGTGTGGGTTTTTTAAATATTTATTTCTTTATTTGAAAGGCAGAGTTACAGAGAGGTAGAGGCAGAGGGAGAGAGAAAGACAGAGAGAGGTCTTCCATCTACTGGTTCACTCCTCACATGGCCGCAACAGCTGGAGCTGAGCCAATCCAAACCCTAGGAGCTTCTTCCAGGTCACCCATGTGGGTGCAGGGGCCCAAACACTTGGACCATCTTCCACTGCTTTCCCAGGCCATAGCAGAGAGCTAGATTGAAAGTGGAACAACCAAGACTTGAACCGGCACCCATATAGGATGCCAGTGCTGCAGGGGGCAGCTTTACCCACTAGGCCACAGAACCAGACCCATATTAGCGTGTTTTGAGTCCTTGCTTATTTTTTATTCCTGTGTGAATTTTAATAGATTTCCGCTTTGTGGTTATCATCAGGCTTATAAAAACATGTATACTTCTACAGTATAAGCTGTTTTGAAATAATATTGATTATAAAGGAAAGAAGGAAACAAAAAAGAAAAGATACAAAATACTGATTTAAAAAATTCTATACTTGCCCTCCATTCCTCCCTATTGTTTGAAGTTTTAATGTCTCATTTTACCTTTGTTTCTTATTTTTGGTAATTACTTCTTTAATTTTTATTTTTTCATAAAAACACATTGTGCCAAGGTTTTAATCTACAAAATAAAGTATATTTAGAAGAGAATGACTTCTGTCTCTAGCTTCTCTACCTTTCTTCCTTCTTATGTAACCATTTATTTTGTACTGCTCTAAATATCAGCAAATATGCAAAAGAGTCATATTACTCTTCTGGAGATAAATGTTAGAATGCTATATTCACCTTCCTATTTGCACTGATCATTTTATTGATAACCTCATGGAAGTACTTATAGATATCCTTCTTGTTTGTAGCTACATGATATTCCACTGAGTAGATCTTCCATAGTCTATTCAATCAGTTTACAGTATTTTTTTTAAGTTTATTTATTTGAGAAGTAGTGCTACAGACAGTGAGAGGGAGAGACAGAGAGAAAGGACTTCCTTCGGCTGGTTCACTCCCCAATGGCCGCAACAGCTGGAGCTGCGCCGATCCGAAGCCAGGAGCCAGGAGCTTCTTCCTGGTCTCCTATGAGGGTGTAGGGGCCCAAGGACTTGGGCCATCCTCCACTGCTTTCCCAGGCCATAGCAGAGAGCTGGATTGGAAGAGGGGCAGCCAGGACTAGAACCGGCACCTATATGGGATGCTAGCGCCGCAGGTGGAGGATTAACTTACTGCGCCATGGAACTGGCCCCTACAGTATTTTGTTATTATAAACAATGCTATAATGTGCAGCCATGTATACTTCTACAGTATATCTTAGGATGGGTTCCTAAAAGTTGGATTACCAGATCTCATAGGTAATGTATTGGCCTTTTATTTCTGGTTTTTTTTTTTTTAAGCTACTAAATCTTTGTGATGTAAGTTGCAAATATCTCTTCTCAGTTCCTATAATCTTTAAAAATGCATACTCTGATACCCTCAGATGGAGAAATTAAAGTACAAATGATGTAAGGAAACTTACAGAAGAGCTGCACATCAGTAATGCACCGTGGGTCCGGCAGAGTCAGTCAAAAGAGGTGTTTCTTGAGACTCCGCTTCTCCGCGCCAGACTTTGGCTGGCAGCATAGACACAGGGTTCCAGAATCTAAACCTCCTGGGGTAACGTCAGGGTTGTCACCTCACTGCTTGGTGGCTTTGCTTCTACGACACACCTGACAGGGCTCCTTCTTTCTGTCAAGTTCATTTATTCAACAAACATTTCTACGTGGTGTAAGGCAGGCAAGATCTCTCTGAGAAAATGAAATTTGAATTAAGACCTTAAGAAAGAGAAGCCAGCCACTGTGAAAACTAAAAAAACAAAACAAAAAACAAACAAAAAAACAGTTCTGGGCATAAGGAGAACCAAGTGCTAAAATCCCCAGAGAGCAGAAGCTTGACTGTAGGAGTTGGAGTCTCTAGCTTGCTAAATGCAGGTTTCGCGTCTGAACTCTGGCTTGCTTGCCTGCCTGCAGAAACACCATGATAAACCTCACCCTGGACCCTGAAGGAGGCAGGCCGGGTCCTTGAGAACAAAGAAAGTAAGCTCCCCTGGAATTTATGGCCCAATGCTTCCCGCCAGTTCCTCCCTGTGCCATCTCCTTTGTGTGGCCTTCCTGCCACCTAACATATAGCCTTTACATTTAAATGAACCAATAAACATGTTAGGTCCTAATACCTTGCCATATAGAGAATAAGAAGGTAACCTACGTATAAGGTGACATGCATACTTGTTTATGTGAGGCTATAAAAACTTCTCTTGTACGTGGAAGGGGGCCTTTTGCCTGTGTGCGGCTAAACGGCTGTGTGTGAGTAGGGGGTCCCAGCCAGCTGGTAACAAATAAACCTCTGCTTTTGTGCCTTTTGTGCCGCAACTGTGCCTTGTGCATGGATTAGGAAATTCAGACACAACATGATGTGCTTGAGGAGGAGCAGGAATGAGAGCGCAGGCGTGCACCGAGTTGAAAAGGGCTGGCTGGTGGGGGGTGGGCTGGTGGGGGACGGGCTGGGATGTCTGCAAGGACCAGGTAAGGTAGACTCTTCTAGGTTGGGACTCAAAATTTGGGTTTTACCTGACTTCTCCTCTGGCCTGCGGCTGAATTCATTTTTCGTTTGTTTCTTTCTACCACGAGTTAATTATATTTACTCTCTCCTTCTCAGTGTCTGTGGTGTGGGCGTTACCATTTCCTCCTACTGTCTACTGCTTGCTCTCTCCCTGGGTCTCTGAGGTTTGAGGTGCCACTCCCATTCTTCTGGGACCTGGCAACCCTGAGTCCTGGAACAAAAAAGTGGGGTGAATATATTACCCGTCAACATACATCAGCCTTTCACCTGGCACAGTTAATCGGGAGGCAAATCATTCTCCACCCAGAAAGGAAATGCATTCATGTTCACACATGCTGACATGTGCAAGCTGGGCTGTGCCCAATATCCATCAATTATAATCCCTTATCTCTTTGCAAGTTGCTTCATGTGCAAACTTTATCCATGGGCTTAAGTTCCTGGTGGAGAGCTTCACTCATCTTGTACACCCTTTATAAGTCTTAGAACATTATCGCATACTCAAAACATCACTGACTGCTGACTTACTTGTTAATTAGCTTTTCTTGGAGTTCGGCTGTTAAGAAGCCCTATCAGCTGCCGTGCCGTGCCGCTATCGCCCGGAGAAGCAACCATTTCAGAAGCCAAGAAAACTTTTCAAAATTGTATGTCCCATCATTCCTCTGCTTCCCTAGTCCCCCACTGCTGACAATAGAGTCTCGCTCACACTTAGGAAAACCTGTAGTACCTGGAGAGGGCAGTGAAGAGCTGAATGAGAAATTCCAAAACAAATTAGACAGCCTGGGATAGGATTCCAAATGTTATCCTCCAGCCCCGTCCCACCCTGCATGATGAGATGATGAGATGCTTGTTAACTTCAGATCTAACTATTCTGTTTGAGAAATACATTCCTTAATTACTTTCTATCTTTGGCTGTAAAAGATATTCCTCTTTTCCTTGATGGTTATTTCTAACATAATAATTTAATTTTCATTCCAATGGGCTTTTCCATATACAATTAAAGTGTATATTTAAAAATAACTCTATAGATCTCTTCTTTAAACCTAATTAATATTTAATGAGTGCCTATTAAGTACCTGGTACTTTTACAATTAGTATTTCATTTCATTTTCTCCTAGACTAAAAGAGTGTTTCTGTAAACATTCTTTAAGCACCTACAGATGCCAGCACCATGCTAGATCCTGGGAATCAGTAGCAATCAGGATGAACTTGCTTATGTTATAATAGACAACCCCATATCATAGTGGAATTGGAGCCAAGAAAGTCTGTTGTGTGCTCCTACTATTTGTGCACCATGCTCGGCTGGTAATATGCCCACCATCCTCTTCCTCCTCACCCTGGTCCTAGGTTGACAGAGCCATCATCACTGTCAGCCTAGGGCTCCGCCATTTCTGATAAGACAAGTGAACAGCCAGGCATTCTACAGGGTGTTCCAATGGAAATTAACTTCTCTGACTCTGCACTGACACAAATCACCCGGACACAGAACCCACTGGCCAGAGGAAGTCACGTGGCTTCTGGGAACAGGAAGCACAATCCTGCCATGAGCAGAGGAAGAGAGCTAGGAGGCGTCAGCAGCCAGCAAGCGTTGATGACGTTGGAGAGTAGGGAGTTAAAATGATTTGGTGCTTGCCCCCGCTGGAGCAACCAGGCTGATTCGGGAGACAGACGCAGAAACAGCAAATGTCAGATTCTCTGTGCTAAGTGCCAACACCGAAACCTGGGAAATGGCTGTGGGATTCTAGAAGGAATGCAGGGTGGGAGGTGCACAGCACAGTGAGATCCAGAGTCGGATGTAGGCTGCTCATTCAACTCTGTTCAGAGAAGAGAGAAATGTCACAGGTGGACCATGAGAGTGACCAATCACATTTGCAAGACCATCCTTGGCCGCAGAGGTCTTCACAGTCTGTTGTTAAACCTTCCACGGCTTAACCAACACCACTGAGTCTAATTCCCTGTTCACTCCAAAAACTTCTTCCGGTCTCTCTGCCAATGTTACGTTGAGACTGAGAACGTGTCCATCAAGCAAGACTTTGTCCCTGGTGAAGTGTTAGTTCTCACTGCAAATTGTTATGCTAACAAATCAACATTTTGAGACTGAAAGATACAGGACCCACAAGATATGTCCCTCTGAAATTTTATAAGGAAAAGCCAATTATAATTGTCCTTCCATGATCAACAGAGATAAACCTCTGAGTTACTCAGTGGATAGTAGGCTAATTTGTTATGATTTATTTTTTGTGCATTTTTAAAATACAAAATATTTCAAACGTACACAAGTCCCAGAATTACATAACAGCTATCCATGGTTATCCCAATAACAATTACCACTAGATAGATTTGACCATGTTGATATTTTGCCATATTTATTTTTTTAAAGATTTATTTTATTTATTTGACAGAGTTACAGAGAGAGGTAGATACAGAGAGACCGAGGTCTTTCATTGGCTGGTTTACTCCCCAAGTGTCTGCAATGGCCAGAGCTGTGTCGATCCAAAGCCAGGAGCTAGGAGCTTCTTCCAAATATCCCATGTGGGTACAAGGGCCCAAGGACTAGGGCCATCCTCTGCTGCTTTCCTAGATGCATTAGCAGACAGCTGGATTGGAAGTAGAGCAGCCGGGACTTGAACTGATGCTCATATGGGATGCTGGCACCGCAGAAGGGTTTTAACCTGCTGTACCACAGTGCCAGCCCCATTCATTCATTTTTTTAGAAATTAAGCAGTTCAGTTCCTACTTAATATCCTCCACCACCCATTTTCCTCTACTCCCTCCCCAGAGACATATAATTTCATATAAGGGGTCTTCAAAAAGTACATGGAAAATGGATATTTTGAAAAAACTATACATGGATTGCAAATATCTACTGTATTAAAATACATTTATATTTTAATTGTATTTCTCATGAATGTTTTTATTTACCCTTTTATAGCTTATATTTTTATCACAAACTACTGTTCTGTGTTTTCAGACATGATATATAGTAGACACTTCTATTATAACTGGCCCCTGAATTTTCACAGATGTTTATACATCTTTACATGACAATGCATTTCATCCATTTGGGGTTTTGTTTTTGTTTAAGTTTCTTTTAAAATTTATTTATTTAATTTGTTTGAAAGAGAGATAGAGACAGACAGATTGAGATCTCTCCTCTGCTGGAAACTTACTGGCTCAGGACTGTAATTTCTCCCTCAACAGTCGGCCCTGTCTACTGCTATTTAGTAATCGTCTTCACCCATATTAATGTTTCTGTTTTCGAGTCTGTTTTATTTGATATTTGTGTGGTCCACTCAGCGTTCTCTGTATTGGTGTTTTCCTGGTACCTTTGGCCATTATTTATTTTCAATTTTTTTGTGATGCTATACTTTCCTCCTGTGTTTTGAAATCATTATAACTCTAGATTATAAGGTTCATTTTTTAATACAATCTGAAACTATATTTGGCCTGGTGAATTTAGCTTATTTACATTTGTCATGATTGCTGATATATTCGTTTAAATCAGTTTCTATAGCTCTGTTTTGTGCTTTCCAGTTACCCATCATTTTTGTTACTTCTTTTTTCTTAAATTCTGTTGGGTTTCTTATGTTTTGTATTTCCTCTTTTTCCTTCTTCTGAAGTTATATTTTCTATTTTTATATTTTGAGATAACCCTTAAGATTCTACACACATGATTGGTCAACAACATCTGAACTTAACCAGGATTCTGACTTCTTCATAAACAATAGAACACGAGAACATTTTAAATTCAGTAAGCGCTTTCCTATTCCGCATTTTAATTCCACCTTGAAATTGCATCTCCCAAATAGTCACTGTTTTGTTTGCATTCTTATGTGTATCACTGCTTATCAATTTATCAGTTTCATATAAGTTATTGTGCATTTTGGAATCCTGGGCCACGTAGGCTACGTAAATTTGGGTATCAAGTCTGTGCAAGGCAAAGGCCTATGGTTTCGTTTTCTCAGGTCAGATTTCTTTTTTCCCACCAAGAACTGTACAGAAACAGAGAAGTTTTCCTTTTTCGTACCATGGCTGCTGCTTCGATGGCTTCAGCCTCTGGAGGCCTTGGCCTCTGCAGAAACCTCCGCTCCCCGCTGCACACCGGCAGGTGCCCGCTCTTCGCCTCACCCGTCGAGGCCCTCAGCGCCTCAGCCATGGTGGCAGGAGCCCTCAGCTCACGCCCGGGGCAGCCACAGCGGCAGCTGCAGGCTCGAGGATCGGACTCTCAGTTCCCCCTGTATTTCTGGGATTTAGCCATTTCCCTTTTTTCTTTTTAATTTTCTAAACGGGCTCAGCCATCCATTTCAAAGAATCTTTAAACATTTCGTCGGCTTTTCTCAGAATTTGTCGTGGGAGAGTTTCAGGTTATCCTCGTCTACTCGTTTGCCAGCAATTGGATGTTTTCTCTGTGCAAGTAGCGGGGGAGGGTTGTGGACGCGGTAGTGCAGACGTGGCCTCGTGCGTGCAGGGATGGGTGGGTGAATCCCGGGGGAGCCGGGCACCTCCAGGCCCCGCCTCTCTCAGGTCCCCCGTGTCAGTGGCAGCAGCCCTCCTCCCCAGCACCTGAGGTTCATCGCCTGCCCAAGGAGCTCGCGCTCGGCTCCCGGAGATGTTCTGTGTGGCAGGGAATCGCTGCTCTTCCTCCAGACACAGTGCCACCAGCTTTTGCTGTCCCCACCACTTGACTCAAGTCCCAGACGTCCCAAGAGG